>OW028641.1:17302461-18637461 GCA_932294365.1 Diachrysia chrysitis
AATTATTCCATGGGACTAGTGAGATCTCTCAGTAGTTACATAGTCTTTTTACAATGGCACTTGTGAGATGACTCTTTGTAAGATTTGTTTCGGTGACATCTCACAATTTCCACTGGGATTGTTGCAAGGAACTAGTATTTTTTACATCTTCGACAGTCTATATTTAGTTAAAAAAATAGATGTAAAGCTTTTCATTTATTTTTTCGCCTTGAATATTAATTATTTTCCAGTAGAAACGTGAAATTGGGATCGAAAAAATATTGCCAAAGTTGATTGGGATTCTTCTGATCACCGCTTTATTAAGTTACGGCATCGATTTCAGCTTAGTTAAGTTGTTTGTATTTTCCTTAAATTTTACTTTTACTAACTTTACTGTAAGGTACCATTTCAAGCAAGTCATTTATATTTACTGAAAAAATGCTAGCTCCTACGGCTACAAAAGGTCTAATAACTTCTATGTCTTCTGTTTTATTTATATTGAGGATTAGGTGCGCTTGAATAACGTAATAAAAATAAATTTAACCTCACGGCTCACACCTTTCAAGAAAAGATCTTTTGAAGTAAATGCCAATTATTTTTATCCACTCAGTATCCATTTTGCTATTGGAAATACGTACTTGCAAAGGTAGTAAATTGTTGTAAAAGTGATGATATTGGCCTAGTTACAGAATAAATTGTTTTTCATTGCATTTAAGATTGCAAAAAAATGTGTAATCTAATTACATTAAAAGTTGTTTTATATTATCAATTGATCGTTTTTGCAACAAGTTTAAAAAAAAAATTACCACTGTATTCTTGTAGCTTACAGTTACTGAAAACTTGTTCTATATCTTAAGGCTACTTTGCGCTTTGATTAGTGTGAGTGCAGGAGCTAAGTGATTATAACAAAGCACGCGTGGACCGCAATTGATTAGTGCGAGTGATTAGCAATCAAAAAGCGTGTTCTATTTTTTTTCGCTTAGCTACGTTTCGCGGAAGATCAGAAAAAAAACGGGTACTCGGACAAAAATGTTCGTGCTGTAGTTGGTATATTTTGAGAGTTACTTATATCACAGCATATTTATGCGATTTTTAGCGTAATTATATTTATGAAATGTGGTCGGGATTGAAACGGGTAAAATCCTATAAATTAGGTTTTAATTGTATAACATTATGATTAAATAGGGTGTGGTTTATGTTAGTGAAAAACATAAAAATAATTCTATTTTTATTAACCACCTAACAGTATTATTTATAGTATTTTTTTGTGTTATTATTAATCGCAAACTTTTTATAAATTATTACTAAAACAAACATCACTAAACCCACTTTTTCTGCATCCATGCAATTGACTCTGCCATTTTAAAAGACTCACTTACACTGGCAATGTCTGCGATATTGAGTCAAGTTTGTTTGTTTTCGAATCATCCGAGCAAACAACTAACAAGAGACGATTTGAGCACATTCGGCTAGCCTTCAACGGTATACTACATTCATAGCAAGACCTGCATATCAGTAATAAAATGCAGCTTTGATTATTGCGATTACTGTTGCGTATGCTGTTATTGAAACCAATGCTGACATTCGCAATTACTCTAGTAGGTATAAAGATAATTATGGTCATTTGTTGAATCACGTGAAGGTCCCTATCTATATATGATTTTAAACCAATTCCGATTTCCCTTTAACACACCTTAACTGCCGAACGACTTTTTTAGAAAAAAAACATGCAAAATTTTTGAAAATCAACACCACTGAAGCATGCGAAGTCGGGGCGTGCAGCTTAAGGATTTCATTCTTATCCGATACTGTTTTTTTTATGCTTGAAATAATTAACACTTGTCGCCATCCATTAAATAAATTTGTGATGTCATCACCTTATCGTACCTCTAATTTTAATCATTCTTGGTTGGTCCGGTTTTATTCATTTCTACCTCGAGAAAAAATATTAATATTTAGAGGTTAGCGTAATGGTGACTTAGTGGCTTAATAACTGGATTCGTATGCTCAAGGCTGAAGTTTGAAGCCCAGGCTATTCAAGAGTATTTTCAATGTCAAGAATCACGAGCGAAATGTCAAATTATATTGTAATAATAATTCTACATCACTGACAAAATGTGAAATAAAGTAATCTAATTTTTTATATTTACAAATTACAGTATACCCGAAGCGTATTCATAAATTGATTAGTTTTTGCCATTTCTGTAATCTAATATAGGAAACTTACCTATAAATTTATCTAAAAAGTTTTAATAGGGTCAAGTTTCGAGAGCCTCTTTCGTTTTACTTGAACTGTATGATATTAATGTATTTTGTTTGATATTGATATGATATGATACGTCTAATTATAATAAATTAAGTATTTGACTGAAATACATTAAAATAGTCCGCAATACATGCAACTTATAAATATTGGAGCTTATTTGTTCACTAGAGAGAGAATAGAGGACAGTGTCAATATATATTACAGCAGAGTCGAAGCGCATCGAATTGAATCTCAAAGTAATTCACCCCTAACTCAACAACGTATTACTAATTTTTTTTTCTGAGAATAATTAGAGAAAATCGTGAATTTGCGCGAGTACGAATTTACCTTCATAATAAAGTGTATACATACAACTTACTTTGAACGGTAAAGATAAGTAGGTTCCATTGTAAAGTGGGCAAATGGGATGTGATAAATCACTACCCATTCTCGGAAATTTCAGAGCGACACAGCCCTGATCGAGTTAAATGAAAGCGAAAGCGATGTAGGTATCCTTAATGCTTATTGATTGCGCTACATTACTATTTATACAGCCCAGTGTTGATGAATGCGTCAATAATTAATAGGTACCTATATTCTGAAATTTATCAAAGCTAATATTAGAATATGAGTTTATATTCTAAGAATGTACTAATGATTGTTTGAATAGTTTCAATTGACATACTGACCATAAGTGCAATGTCAAATAATGTAACAATTTTTTTAAACAAATTTAGAATGTATTGCTGTTAATACCTTTACCTAATAGTAAATAAATCCTTACTGTTCAAAACAGTGCGTTAGTAGTGTTCTTCTTTATTTTGTCGTGTTTATTTATTTTTAGAGTTTGGTACCTCAAAAGGAAAAAAGGAACCCTTATTAGATCACTTGGTTGTCCGTTTGTCTGTCTGTCAGTCAAGTTTTTTTTTTTCGCTTTCTTTGTGGTATTATGTTGAAGTTACTATCAAATATTTAGGTCTAAGGAACACGCAATAAAAAAAATCAAGCTATACCTATAACTTCTATATCAACGCAATTTAAAAATACAGGCATTTATGTAAGCAACATAAATGCCTGTATTTTTAAATTGCGTCCTATACAGAAACGAGAGAGAAACTCAAAGCCTATGAGGTACTTCCCGATGACACAGAATCACGAAATTCTGCATGACCGCTAGGTCTCGGTTAACAAGTAAAAAGAAAATGGAAATTTGAAGTTTTGTAACATAAAAAATACGCAATTGCGATTACAAACTTATAACAAGTAAGACTTGCATTTGTATAATAGGCATGTTTCTGGTAGATTTATGAATTTTATTGGACTCGTATTTTTTCTTTTTTCCTGCAAACAAAAAATGAGCAAAATACACAGAACGGAAATTACGCGTGACGTCACTCCTCGCTACGATTTTTACCAAGGCGTGGCGTCATAAGCCCCCACTCCGAAACTTTAAAGCGCTGCATCTTTGTAATTTTGTATTGTTTTGATAAAAGAAAATATACGTGTCTAATATTTTTTTATTATCTAACTGACGGACTAAAAAGATTTTAACTTTTCATACCCAGGAAACATCCCTATTAAACGTAGATAATAGGAAGGTATCGTAAGATGTAAATAATTACGAATCCTGCAAGTACCTACTGGTTTGCTTTATACCTACATGAATACACATGAATTGGTAATATAAACTATAGTTTACCTCCTCGTAGATCATTTGTTTTGTATGAGCGCGGGCACTGCGTTTGTGGACGTTTTCCGCATGATATTATACTGAATGCATTATGTATGTATTTAATATATTTTCTAGATATGTATTTTGTACCTAAACTTAAACTTCTTACCTTATAGCTTAAACTTTTAGGTACCTACCACTATTATCAAGTGAAACCATAGGCTCTTATTTAAAAAAAAATAAATACTAATCCTTTTTTTTTAAGATATTATATAGTTTGCAAAAGGTTTCTTTTTTATATTTTTTATGTTATTCCATAATTGATCATGTTACCCTCAATTATCTCCAAAACTACAACTCCTAAAATTCGAAAAAGGTAAACAAAAAATAGTTCTTTACATACGGATTACAGAAAAACCTATAAGAAATCTGTGGTATCTAAACTAACAGGAATATTCTCAATATTTGTTTATTTACAAACTTATATTTGCAGTTGGCAATTTAGCCATGTCATACATCAATGTATGAGTGAACGTTTTTTCAACTGCAAAGTTAAATTTGTTATGGTGAATTAATCGCGACGACCAGCAAATCTTTCCACGGAACCCACGGTACGCGAGTTAAACTCGCACTTGCGCGGTTTTTGTTTTGTTCATACTATTGGATAGGCAATTGATAGAGGTACTAAGACTATAAAAGGACCAAGTGACATCAGCGGTTGAACCACCAAGGCCAATTAGCATCCTGCTGCGTATGTCATACCTACGTTCTGATATTCGTAGGTACAATAATTTTTAAGAAAAGTTCTTAATCAGATATGATAAAAAAAAAGGTTTGAAGATTATTCTGGTATAATATATTACTGTAGCGAATTAATTAAAAAAAAAGGCTACGGATAGGTATTAAAGAAAACAAAAATAAATGACAAAATCTGAAACAGAAAAAAAAAATGCAAGTGTTATCGAAAATACACTGTGCTGATGAATTTTACCGGGCTGCTTCTAGCTACCGGTTTCAAACGCTTTCAAGTATTGGTCCCTTTTTAAAACGGACTCCATACCCCGCCTCACCAACCAATACAGGCGCAGACACAGCTAATTTGCTAAATTATACTTAATTGAATGACATAATTAAAAAAAAAAAAATTAGACAATATTCATAGTGCAGCCTTAGTGCATCGGTAGCGTTGGGCTTACCTACAGGTGTTTCGTGTTGATCATGCATGGCACATTGGCACACAATAGTGTATCAGACGCGGGGAGTGGAGACGTGACTCGCGGCCGTCCGCAGTCGCGTGCCCGCCACGCGGTCCGGACTTTAGTACCGCCATCGTGTGCCGTGCTGCTCGCTCAGCACCGCGCGACTTCTCTAATGCCCTCTCGTTCCCACTCTCTTGGGTAGCTTATTCCACTAAGTTAGTGTTCCTACGTCCGTGGCGAGTGAGTGACGTGCCGCGCGCGGCGTACCTACACACACACGATAATATTAACGATACAATGAACTGTGAATATTTATTTACGATGCACATAAGCGGCACATTGTGTTAAATCGCCCATGAACGGACGGTGCGGATGTGGTACTAGATTACTTCCCTTTGTTTGATCAGATCTCGGCGGAGTTGGTGCTACGGCGTTGTGTTTACGTTTTTCTGTTGTGGCACATGGTGTGCGTTCTCGTACTGAACTGCTTGACTGAATATTATCTGGCGCATTGCGACACATGTTGTAAACAACATTCTTTGAATCGCAACGTAACAGGTCCGTCATTCATAGCATATGCTCAAAATTGCGCCTAATTTTATAAAAAAAATAATTAAGTACCGACTTAATCTAATTATTAGAAAAAAAGCAGCAGAAATAAGTACTTTTTGTAAGATTTTCCCTGATAATATTCGTTAAAAGTTCATCAAAATTATTTTACATCTTTTAAAATAAATAGCTGCTATATAAGCAGTCCTTGATTAAATAATTAAAAATAATTTATGACAAAAGTGAATTACAGCCATTCATTTTGTAATTATTATAATTAAGGTCCCCAAAATCGGTGAATTTAGGATTTAAAAATCGTTTAATTACATACCTTCCTTATTGTTAATACTCATGTTCTGAGCAAATAAATATTCTATTCTATTAAGCTACGTAATAAAAGAAAAAATAATACCTATGTATAAACTAAAATGATGTGATCTTCGTTAGTAAGCGAATCACTTGGGAGGGAATAGATAGACCACTAAACTTGGCAATTTGTTTGTAAATTTAAATCATCTGTTCGTTACATTTTGCATATTAAAGGCAGTCCGGATTAGGTTAACGTAAATAAAAAATATTTAGTTCAGGAAAATTTCAACGGCCTTGGTACAAACACATATCCATTAAAATTTGGACAACAACAACGTCTGTCTGATCAGATAGCTATTATAATTGTTATGAATCTATTTTAAACTAATAGTGATATAACTTCTTAGTACTAGGTGAATCTAGCATGTGAAATAGAAAATGATTGAGGTTTAGAATATAGATTAATTAGGTATTTCAAACTTTTAATAAATTCTGTTTCTAAAACAAATAGGGTCATTTCGCCTGTTCGCGTCCATTTAGTGCAGTTAGCAAGTTTGACGGCGATAATAAAAATATCCTAGCACTAATTTCTATGAAAAATTGATGTAATGTGTTCATTATATAGTCTATTTTAACATTAACTTTCAGTTTTGTTCGAAACATCGTGTGTTTTTTTTTTAAACAGAAAATCTTCAGAATTATGCGTTTTACCCACTTTGCGTCCACAAAATCCAAATTGCGTCCACCCGTGGACCATTTTGCGTCCACGAGCTGAGAAAAGGAATATAGTGGTCATATTTTTAAGAATTTGTAAAGAAAGATTGTATTTCAACTACATGTTAAAAAACAACATTATTCTCATTAAAAACATCACTTAAAAAAAAAAGAAAGAAATTCTTTTTAACATTGATTGAACTTAAATTAGGTTAGTAGTAGGTAAATAATGATTGCACCTTTAAGAATAAACAGTAATCAGCTCTGTTAATTGTAATCTAAAATCACAAGGTATATTATTATTTCTAAAGTTCAGCCTTGATTAATAATATAATTAATAAATCAAATCAATTAATAAATATAAGTTTTTGGCTACATTAAATCAACAAAAGAATACAACAATTTTGTCGAATTATACCACTAGAAGAATTGTTGAATCAATAAATTATGAGACAAGGTATGATTATTATAGCCTTAGAAAATCAATTAATGACACAGGTCACATTCAAAAGGCTTATCTTTGGCCTCTAAATTACTTAATCCTATAAAACGCGTGCATTTCAGATGATACCATCTAATAAACTTGTCACAGCCTATGTTTTTCTCATCATCGTCTTCTACATCTGACAGTAGTATATCGTCATATTCAGAACATTTCACCCGCTTCACGGGTGGTAAATTTTCTTTCTCAAATTCCTCATTTACCGTTTCCTGTGTGACTTCTTGAAGAGGATGTATCTTCTTTTTTCGTTTTGGAACAGTTTTACGAACCGTTTGAGAGTATTGTACAGTCATTTTCTGTTCTTGTTTTTCTGTTAGTTCTAACTTTCTTTTTCGTATGGCTTCCTTCTTTTCGTTCTTGATCTGCTCTTTATCTTCACAATACTTTCTCCATGCAACAGAAGCTATGGCTGCTGAAGTACTTTGACTTGACTATTTGTCTTATCCGTTTATTCTTCTCTCGAATTTTATTTAACGCTTTCTTTAAATCGTCTTCTGTGTATGGTCTCTTTTTCTTGTCTCCGGATAACTCATCTTAAATATAAAAAAAAATAAGAATGAAAGAAATTGCTCATTTCATTTAAAAATAGAATTATAGTTGTAATTATATTTAATAATCTTTTAAAAGTCTTTTTAAAAAATGTGCAATAATAATAATCAATAAATTTTAGATTAATTTTACAAGCAAGTCAATTGTATTTAACGACAATAGTGGACGCAATTTGATTTATTAGTTTCCCCTGTAGGTATAGTTTGCGTCCATTGCGGACGCAAAGTGGAAGTTTTGTAAATTCGATGTAGTAATTCGCGTCCACCGTATTTTATTCGTTAAATATAAAAAACATAAGCAAATTCATAATTAATATTATTCCTTTTTTCATTATAAAAGTCTAGAAACAGCTATGTATCCTAAAATTCACATAAAACCATAAGAAACTTACCATCGAACGCGCCGCTGCACACTACTTTTTATCTAAACTTCCCGCGCGTACGCACTCTCTTGATCAACAGCCGGGACTTTTTATTTTTCTAAACGGGATTGGTTTATCGCACGGACCTTTTGTCCATATGTGCGTGCCTCTTATACATTGAGGTATTAGCAGTAATGACTATTCGTTTAATTGGTGTGTTAGTTTACTTATTTTTTAGGATTTTTCAAGGGAGATCCGTAAAATGGACGCGAATTGGGCGATGGACGCGAACAGGCGAAATTACCCTAACAAACTTGAATGCATATCTATATAATGGACGTACAAAGACTAGAATTAGTCTAACTCGTGTCACCTGTTATTATGTGATAGCCAGAATTTCGCAACAGTCGCTGATGCGTTGCCAATATTTTGTAACTTCCCTTAATTCGCTACTTCGAGGGTGTATGCGCCGGTTCGCGCCGACCTCTGCTGGTTTACGACCATTCTACGTAAATCAAGTAAAAAGCAATTAAACTGTAAAACGGAATGAGTGGGGTGTGTCATCGTAAGCTCGGACTATCCCGTTTCCTTCTATTAGTTCCAATACGTTTAGTTCAAATACATATATTTATGGCAAACACGAAATCAGAAAAAGTGCTTATAGAAAAAAAGTTTTAAACATGTCCCTAAAGATTTTTCCCATAAAAATTGATAAATTTTCATATTTCCTAAACTATCAAAAATCACGGAACATTCAAGGGGTATTTTCGAATACCCTTGTGTGACGAATCTAAATTTTGAGGTGACAACCTCATATTTGGACCAAGTTGTGTAATAGCAATGTAATAAATTGAATTTCATTCATTTTCTAAGATAGTTGTAGTGTGTTAAGTGTCAGCTTTAAAGTTATTTTTTATTGCTTTTTCTATTGCTATTTAATGGTCGCGAATTAAGGACAATCGAGGACGTAAACTGGTTTCAAGAGTCCGGGAACAAAGCAAAAAAAACTGAGAAGTGATTTTTGCGAAATTAATTTTAAAAATTACGAAAAACTGAAAATAATGGGATAATTAAATAATAATAAGTTGTTTCTTTCACGTAAAAGTGACACTTCTAATAAATTGCTCTTTATATAAAAATAATAATTTAACGTTCGCAAGTCCACTAATACCTAGGTATAATTATTAAAAGAAGGTAAAAGGTATAATAATAATTATAGCTTGGGTGCAGGCTGATTAGCGACCAAAAGGTACAATTTACTGATAGTGTTTTTTCACATTTTATCAAATGCACGCAATATAAACATAGGTAGGTACTAAAGTTTGATTAAATCATATACTTAAGTGCATATGGCTGTAAACACTTAGTAATACTGACACTAAAAGTATTTATAAAATTTCAAGACGTTTAAACGGCTGCTCAGTAAAAATAGGTCAAATGTGACTGTTGCACATTAAAAACAGTAGAAATAAATAGTCATTAAGTTGTAATAAATATTGTAAGTTAATTAGGTATTAGAAATGGAAACTGCTGCGTTCGTATTTGATGTTTAGCTGACATTTCTATTAATTGACTTTTACGTAATTTGTCTGCACAAGTGTCATTTTTGTTTCATTAGCTAAAACAATAGCTCACTTCGCAAAAAGCCAATTACATTGATGTGGCAATATAGTACGCGCAAGTGATTATAGCATTATAGTCTCAAATACAGAAGTTAGATTCTAAATCGATAAATACAACCGTCAAGTAGATTTACTTGTTGCGATAATACTGTTAAAACTATTCGAATGCGCGGAGAAAACATAACGGTTTAGTAATATGTATTTTGTAATACTTATTGCACGCATATTGTAAAAAGAACAAGATAAAGTTTTATCTCGATGCCAAACTAAACTTACTATTCACTCATCGTTGTTTGATAGCACTGCTTTTCATGATTTATTTTATTTGCCAAGGAAATAACGATTTCTGAATATGTTTTATGTCCATCACATAGGTTATGAAAAAATATTTGACACGTATTTTTCTTACTTTACCTAACCAAAAACACATGACGATACATTTATTTGAAATGTCGCATTACGTAATAATTTCGAGCATTTTGTACGCAAGGATGACGTCATAAGCAATAAATTTCATGAATAAGGAAGTTTGACCCGTTTATCTAGTGTTTTTTTTTTATTTTGAAAAAGCAAATGATGCGTGTCTAATAGTTTTTTATTATCTAACTAGCCAACAAATTTGATTTCGACTTTTCATACTCGGTCATCTATCCAATTGTACAAATGGTGGTGCCCTTTTTAGGGTCTTCCTACTGTTTTCTCGTTTAATGTCGTGGAATGGGTAAAGGGGTAACTCAGAAGTAATTTTTAAGTTACATTCACCCAGCACAAGTTACTTTAATCGACTTAATTTATATTTATGATAATAGAAGTTGACCTCTTGAATTTCTTAAGTAATTGCTTTTCTAGTACTGAAACATTGAACAGTAACATTATCGTATTTATAATAAGAGTTTTAAATCTGTTAAGAATAACTAAGGCTTGTAACCTTCACAGATTATTGTATTTGATTCGTCAACGTTTTTTTAAACAAGTTAGCTCAAATTGACCAGTGACGGCCGTTTTGTGTTTGGGTCATTGAGCCACCTAATGTGGGTTGAGCAACACTATTACTGATTTATTCGGAACATATGACGCGACAGGTTAGGTCAAGACAAATTCAAAGTAGCTGTTCTTTCAAAAAGTTGTTGGGTCACCAATAAAAGTGCTTCAATAATCATCGACATTATTAAACGATGATGACTGTAATCATGCAATTAAATAAATTAAATTTTGTATGTAATTGTGATAATGTTACACGCCTAACGTAGGTACCTATAAACCAATTATATAGGTAAATAATATCATTTCTTCGCAAACATTAATATAAACTAGTTCTTCGATGAACCCTACGAACTCAGTTTAACTGGTTTTGCAAGTTGTGTAGAAGTATTATTACAAACTTTGAACATACATATATTTTTATCACCTAATCTTATAGTCCTGATTTTACATAATCGAATTCATGTTATTTGTTTGTTTGGCATCATCATACCGCTATGAAATGATAAAAAAATATTGGCTGTGGTGAATACGTCCCGTATGAAGGTGACCTCAGCATATACGCATGCGTCTTGTCCCAAACGTTTATGTCCACATGTCTCCAAGGTCATTCACTATTCCTGCTTTGCAACACAATGATTCTCACAAATATAGGGCGTCGCGACCTTGGCTCTCGTAAAACCAGTTTTGGTTCCCCTCTTTAGCCTATTAGTCTGCAATTTATTTGATGTTTATAATATTAAACGTATGAAACAAATAGCCTTGAAAATGAATTTCGTATCCTGTCTATCTTCACCAATGATTACGTTAGCTATAACTTTTGATAAGGAAATATTATATATATATATATATATAAATTGAATAGAAATGGTAGAATAATAATACTTTGCCGAGGTCTGATCAATTTTATTTTGTTTTAAGAGAATGGAAATGTTAAAAATCAATGATATATAAATAGACAGTCTTAGGTATTTAAAATGCACGGCATCTCGCATTTTCTTCACAAACATCGTGAGGCGACTCCTCCAATAGAAAAAGAAGACAGTGGTGACAGCTGGTATTCAACGTTAAGTTCAACAGAATCACGTAATGTACCACAGAACGATGGTACCGCCGGGAGACCGATTCCCATCAACCCTAGAGGCTCGAGCACACACCGGAGCTTGCGAGCTAGTTCAGGAAGTCCTTTTGAGTTTGCATCTAGTCCTCGCGACCGCTACCCAAACTTTGCGAGTTATATTCGCGATGTTATGGAAAGAGGTTCTCCTACACAACAACATTATTATACTCATCAGCCAGACTACAGGCGGCAGCGAAGCGATGGAGACCGCCATCAAATTAGCTTGAACACATATCAATCCTCACGCCATGACTACCGAAATTTCGTCTCTCCACTTTATGGTGATGCCATGGATGATATTCAAGAACACGAATATAGCAAATGTGAGCGATACGGAGAAATCTCCAGTTCGAAATTAAGTCATAGAAATCGTTTTGATAACAAAAGTTTTGCTCAAAAGTTAACTGAAAGTGTGACCAACACCAAAGATCACGGTAAGGATCAAAACAAAGATCACGGTAAAGATAGTAAAGATGAAAAAATTGAAAGGCGAGGGTCAGATTCAAGCGGTAGTGGACCTCGGCATAAACACCACACTATACAAGATTTGATTCGAACGTTCAGTAAAAAAGTGGGGCACTGGCGGCACGAGTCTGGGGAAGGTCGCCGAGGCTCTTGCGCTATACCGGCCGCCAGTACCAATGAGGCTCGTGCTATGGACAGTGATGAGTATCGTTCACGTTCTAAGTCGCTCGATTGTGATCATTCGCACAAAATTGCAAGGAGACAAGTGCTTGAAGACTGTGGCGCCACGTATCAGATATTCGACGAAATATTAAGAGAAGGTACAGTATACTTACTATTCCTAGTATTTTTATGTTGAATAAATTGAGATAACATTGTTTCAAACTACAATGACACCACGGATGTATTTTAAATCGAGTAAGATATTTTGTACTACGTAAAATTTTGAAATATTTAACACAGTTTCGTAAATGCCTAATGACAATATTTGGAGTCGTCACAAATATGGCCGGCAACGACGCAAGAGCGGGTACAAAATAAATAATGCCGGCCACTTGGTTTCCTGCACTAAGGCCATCTTTGTTTACTTTACGTCATCAATATATGTATTTACAATTTCTAATGAAAAACGGTTATTGGATTTAGATATATTGGTCGATTTTATTGTTATATTGTTCGCTCTGATTCGCATCAGATTGCACTTTCACAGCACAGTTTCTTGCGGTTTTATGTATGATGCCGCAGAGCATAATAACGAGTATGTATTTACTTTGGAATTGATATCGCTTTATTCAATTCGGTTTTCTATTGTATTATTTAAACATTAAAGTTAGTAGTAACTAATATTAACAATAACAAACATAAACATCCATCCACATCACAAACTTTAATATATATTATGTTAGTAGGTTTTGTACTGAGTTATTTCTACGTAGGTTAAATTCCAAGACGTTTAATGCCTCATCTGTGATTATTTATTCAAAACTAGCAGTAAAATGTTTTACTGATTGCCGTTTTCTCTTTCGGTATTCCAACAACCAGGTTTACTTTATATTACAATATGCGACCGACTATTTTTAGTGCCCTACCTCAAAAGAAAAAGGGAACCTTATAATGTTCACGTGGTTGCCCTTGTGTCTGTCAAGAAATTTTCAGGAACGCATGGTGTTATTAATTTTGAAATTTATATCTAATATTTAAGTCTACGGACCCTGAAAGCAAAACTTGTCAATGCAATAAAAAAAAAACAGATACATCTGATTTAAGTCGTTTTTCCCATACAGTTCCGAGCGAGAAACTCAAAACCTATAGGATACTTCCTGTCCAGCCAGCATCACGAAATTTGGCATGATGCTAGGTCCAAAGTTACAAGTAAAGAGATAATTCAACTTATTTATATTACATTTTTAAATTGGACCAGTGTCATATATCGATGCAAATAAAAGAGAAAAGGGTTTCTACCGCACTGTTATATTTGTTTTTAGGGAATTAACCGTGACGATAACCAAAAGTTGTAGGTACGTAACCTTAGGTGTGCGAGTCAAACTAACTTCTCTCTTCTTCGTCTAGTAGTAGTCCAGTCTAGTATGTAGGTATTGTAGGTGAAGCCAATATTTAATAAAACTTGTTATAACTCACTTCTTGGCTATGACATTGTGTAGATAAAGATTTATTGTTAATAAAAATTTGAATCTGCCAAGATTATTTGTTAAATTATATATAGGTACCTAATAGCGTAACTATTCATTATTCTGTGCCAATAGTAACAGTATTGAATAAAATCCTTATTTGTGCCTCTTTTGACAATCATCACAGTGTACTTAATCGTTATAATCAACAAAATATTTCCATAACTTGTTGACTAACGCTGGCTAAATGTTCGTTTGCCTAACCTATAACTATATACTCATAAAGAGTACTAAATGATTTGTTTGGTCGATTTAGTATCTTTATAAACAAGCTATCTGCAGTTGGCGCAGATGCAACGCTGTGTTTATTTTAAAATGGGAGCACATTACGTTTTGCTTGTCATCTGTGAATGACCGAATATACTTGCAATAAAATACTGTCTGTTTTCCTTATACATGTTTTGCATGTAAATTAATATTAAAATTGGCGTTCTTTTAAAATGAATGTTGCGGAAATTTGAACGAGCCAGTAAACGGAAAAAATTCAAGATAGCGATTAAAAATACATTTATTTATTTTAGGTTTATAACTTACCGAAATTCTTAGAACTTTTAGATACCACAAATTTGCCTCGTTCACTGCTTCCTAGTGTTCTTTAAGCTATTTAAATTATTCATAAAATAGCGTAAAAACCGCCATTGATTGAAATAGACGTGGACTAAACCCGAAAGAAATAACAGGATACAAAAAGTACGTCTTGTTATCGTGTACGTCAACAGTTGTATACTGCGTCTACTGAATGTTTTTCTAGGAGATCTATTTACATTTTCTAAGTAAAAGAACTTGTATTCAAAAAAATATAAACTTCGACATCCGATATAATAAATCTTACATACCAAAAGTATTTTTTTGTGAATAAGCTGCTAACTAGCTCTATGTGTACTTAATTGAAATTAAATACATTTAGTTACAGTCACACATTTTAAAACGTAGTAATAAATTAGAAAAAAAGGTTTATCAAGTAGTTGTTACAAAATTTCAGCAGAAAGTAAACAAAATATCTGGTAATAGATTCTAATGTGCACGCTGTGCACTGTGAATGCCCGTTACTTGTTGCGTAAACTGAATGAATAGCTAGGTAGGTAGGTAGGTCTGTAGGACGTAGGTAATATTGTTCATTGACATTTTAGATAACCTCAACATTACGTGCTACGTCCCCTAGTCTGTCTGGATTCTGTCTGCTTAGACATAACTTGCGTCTTACTAAAGATAAAAAGTATTTCAATGCATATCATCAAAGGTCGCTTTTAATTTATAGGTAATAACGTTTAATTATCTTGCTTTTAATAACTTTTTATAAATTTTGTATAATGGACTATGTTCTGCGTCCATAAATTTTTTGCCATGGGTGGAAAATTATGTATTGAAAAATAATTTGTGGTTAGGGGGCTGGTGAATTATTATAAATTTAATGACATTTACTGTTTGATTATATATTTTTTTGTTGTCTATAATGTCTATCATATCAAGTTCCTAAAAGTTAAAGTGATAATTCGCTATAAATAAAATAGTCAATATTTCTCTTGAGTATATAAATAAAATCAATTGCCTTATGCATGACGGACCATTACTTAAGGGCGGCTCGACCGATTGGGATGTTTTTTTGTTGAGTTTGTAATTTTATTGTCAGGACCAGGTTTGTAGGAACGAATTTTTTTTAAGATTTTCGCCGAAAATGTCGAACGCTAAAAACATTCGATTAACTGGATCTTGGTTTTCGATTCGGTTTGGTTTAGTTTGTATAGGGCTACGACTCTCGGGTGAGCTAGTTTTGAACAAAATACCATATTCTTAATATATATATAAAGTGACGTCATCTGTGGAGTCATTAACTAATCACAAACATTATGCTTATGCAGTACAACTAAAAGATGGTACTATGATATTAATCGATTAACTTTCAGGGGATACTCCTGGTTACGACATAAATCTTTGAGGTTTGGTAAAAATCATTGTGTTATTAGTAGTTTACAATGTGTTTTATTCATATCGGCTTGCGACTAGTCTAAGTTGTATCGATATTTGTAACATACATTATAAAATGAACCATACATTATTGTGTACCTAGGTCCGATACTTTGATCGCCCAGGGAGAATATTGCCATTAACCTTCGAATATTCCGATAACTGTAGGAAAGAATATAGTTCAAACATTCAGAGTTTTCAAGGTTCATTTAAATTAAACAAATATACCTAAAACAATCGGTTCGTCTTTCAACATCGGACCTTTGATTGTACTTAAGTATATTATTTATTTTGTATTATGTTTTTGAAACCAAATGGTTTGAACAGCGAGGTAAAAAAACTTTTTTAAGTAGTCCTCCATTGTTTACCAATGACAACAGAAATTTCAACTTTGTTTGCTCAAAAGTAATATCTTAGCAAAACAATGAATAGGTAAGTATTTCTATACTTACCTTTATATTTCTATAGCAAAACAACCCAAATGCACGAACAGCGAGTGTTAAATAAAGCAGAAGAAAGATGTAATCCGATTTAGGAATACACACAGAAAATATGTAGTTCCTATTTGTAAAGAGATATAACATAAGCCGGTTCACAGAAAGCTGCTACGCAGCAATGTAATACACTGATTACGTCATCCTGCAAAAACCTAGTTCCCTTGATAAAAGTGAAGGTGAAGTAGTACAAAGAAGGAACTTGTTACACGCAAAGGGAAAGAGACTGCTCGAATAAAGTAACATTAGGAATACTGTGTTAGACCACAACGGTGCTAGACTGAGTGTACATTACCTAGTGCTACCTATTGGTTAAATAGGATTTCACTGGGCTGTATTATATCATTGAAGTTTTTAGACGTTAGTGTGATACCATTTCATAAAATGCTTAGATTCTGCCTGAACTACTAGGTAGATCTGGCGAAGCCCTTCAGCGCATACATTTTCATTCCCAAGTTATATTTCAATATTAGGTACATACAAATTACTATACACAGGTATAGTAATTAGAATGTATATATTCTTAAAGATGCTTCAAAGTCGTTTTATACGACGTGTGATTTCATACTAAAATTATTCGATTGTTATATTTCTATAACATGTATTTTGTTTATGAACTTAAATATAAGTAAATCGCGCTTCTCCAAACTCTGCATTAATAAAATTATAATATATTATTGGCTGTCAGTCAGAGCCTCTAAACAAGTGATAGTGATAGTATTTAGTAAACTCTTATTGGTCAGATTAAATGTCACCGTTAATCAATTAATTATTTAGTCATTTGTAAACAGACCGCACAACAGTTGACCATTAAAGATTAAATACGGATATCTATATACACCCACAATTGACCTATCCCGGTAATGAATGTAAAGGTCTGCGATAATACATCACTTTCTACAGTATAATATATCTTAGTATTGTTGTAGAAAAGGTATTATTCCTTTAGTTCTTTTAGCAGGGTATACGATTTTTTTGTTTAACTACACGAAGAAGTGATCGAATGGAAAAATGTAATAAATTGATCAGACCATTAAATACGAATAGACGAAAGCAAAAATTTTAATCTCAGGCGACCGAACCCGCGACTATTGGTTAGGCGTACCAACTAAGTTACAGAGGTCTGTCTGAATTGCTCTAATTTCTCCTTCTACTAAACTTATACCCGAGTTTATCCTTTCTACTGTTTTTGTTTAAATACACCATATTGCTTCGCAGGCGTTATTGTGTAATAAATAAAATTATCAGAACAGCCATAATTTGATTTAAATTTGGTAAACTACCACAAGGAAAACAGAAGTAATTTTGATAAAGTTTTGTAAACACTTTAGGTACGTACCTATAACATTTTATTTTGTTGTACATTTTTCACAGTTGACTTGAAATCACTCAGGCGTAGGTACCTATTCATTCTAGACTGCTTATTTTCGTCCCTTCGGGCATACATTAATATTGTGAAAGAGAATATAGTGGGCTTATTTTTAATTAATTTTGTAACTTGAAACATACCGAGCATAAATTCATTATTGTAAGCTCTGTAAACTCATTTGTATGTTAACGAAAATAAACCGAATCGTAAAACGAGTTAGGTTTATTTAAAAAAGAAAAAAACGAGTTTCGCTCGCTTTGGTGTTCTTATAAATTAGATCCAGATATTGCTATTGCACTTTTTGTAAAGAATAAATTGTTTGCATCAAAACCAATATTAAATGCTCCCTAAATACATACGTAAAAGATTTTCACTTCAAATAAATAAATTAATATAAACAGTTCTGGGATTCGAACTTAAAGCAGAAAAGCGCATTTATTCTTTGTAAAATCACCAGTCTGTGTAATATGACAGCCTCGTTCCAAAAATAGGTCTTTATTCCAATGATATTATAATGACAAACCCTTTGGTTAATTCTAATATCAAAACTGCCGCCATGTTAACCTCTTTGTTTACGTTTCGTTAATGTAAAGATTTATTTAAGTTGAATTTAGATAATCCTACGGTAGCCGTATTTTCACATTTTTCGAGATAAAAAGTAGCAATCCCAATTAGATACACAATTTTGCAAAATACTTATAATACATGCCAGCCAGCATCCTCTACAGATTTATTTAAAAACATCCTCGAACTGCCTTGAGCATAATAGACGAATTAAAGTAATTTCTTACTGGGTATTGCTCCTATCCTACGTCTATCTATATAAATAAAAATCAATTGACACGTATACCGGAGCTTCACTTACGAACGGCTCGACCGATGTGACAGATTTTTTGTCGTGTTTGTTACTGTCAGAACACGCTTTGCGAAAACTCCGCGGGAATGGCGAGAATATAAATGGTAGTTATAGGTGAAAAAATAATAATTTACGTATGTATTTTTCTATAGATTGACAGGACAACGAATGTCGGGTCAACTAGTATACATACCATATGTTTTTACAACAGTTTTCATAAAGAGAGACTTATTTTATGTGTATACTTTCTGTGTATTATAAAATCGTTTATGGTTCATACAGCGCGCAATACTCTGTCATATCAGTTTTACATTACCTTTCTGGATTATATTTTATCAGCTTTTACTTCCCTACCTATTAAAGATAATTTTTATTTATGTTTTATTTTTAAAACATAGTGAAGATGTTTATTAATAATCACCTAAGACATACACAAGACGGGTCTCATAGCCTGGGACCCGCAACATTGCATCGTTCGCGAAATAGTAACCGCATTGTATACGTGTTTACGTTTATACGGTGTTTAATAATCCGACCCTACACACTATAACTACATACTATAATTATTATGGAAAAAATACACACTACAAACGTATATATGTATATGGGTTCCAGAGGTATATATATGTCGAAACCTACCTCTGGAACCCATGATTTGCTATATGGATCAATCAGTTTTAAAGATAAGGCCGCCCATATACACTGATTACTCGAGCAGTTAGCGATCAACGCACACGGACTGCGTGAGCAGTCAACGTCAACTGCTCGAAGCTGCCATCGAACAGTTGATACGGACTACTCGAGTAGTCGCTTTCAACTGCTTGACAAGTGACAATGTCAAAATCAGTAGCAACATGAATTTTGAGGAAGAAGAAATAATATAGAGCTACTACTGGCTTTGTCGTCAGCGTAAATCTGGGTTCATCCAATATTCCAATTACGAGATCAGTGCCTGTACTATGAGTGGGGAAGGTCCATAGGATTATAATGTCATTGTGTAGACCGGTGGACAGCTCAAGCAGTCCATTTTAGTGAGAGGCCAATCAGTCGCCTAATTAACGAATTGTTTTGTTGATCGGCCTTTCAGAAGCCGGAGGTTAGGTGTTTATTGATTTATTTTTTATTTATTTAAGTGGTACACAGAACAGAGTGTCAGTATGTTACAATATAAACTCAACCTGACACAGTAGACTGTGATTCCAAAAGGATGTGTACACACCATGCCATGCGAGTAAAAATTAATTTAATTAGATGAGGCTTAATTCAACATTACATATATATTACAAATATTTTGTAGTAACATTATAGATATAGTTACAGAATGGGTAATATCATAGTATTATTATTATCCCACCTATTTTTTATATTTAATTTACCTGTTTCTGTAGGAAAATAAGCTTGCTGCTCATTTTCTTCTCTCACTGTGGAAATTTCCTTTGATTTCTAAAGGCAATAATAGATTATTTGCTTCGAATTCAGAAATATTTGTAAGCTTACTGAATTGTGCTTTTTATTTATTTGATTGCCAGTATTATTATGTACATGACCACCATGGACCCAAATTATTTTAAGCATACCTTACAATTGTAGCTACGTATCAAGACAAAGAGTAATCGAATTCTTTTCATTGAACACTATATCAATATTGCATTTGCTTGTGCAAAGAAAACAATAACCTTTTCAATTTTCTTACCTACTAAAATAAGATTATCAGCTATGCTAATCTAAAACACAAATGTAGTAGGTACTTACGCAAAGATTAGCATGAAAATTACTATGTGAGGTGAGCACTTTATCAGAATTAGGAATAACTTTACTCACAATAGTGACTGGTTGAACACACTTCTCAACTAATATAGGTGTACGTACATAATACACGTACCTACATAGGCAATGTAATGCACGATGGTTTTCCATTCCCTTTAGTACATTCAGTACTACAGTACTCTTTAATTATTATTTTGGATGCGTTTTGACCTCACCATAAACTGACCAGTGACTGTCAAAGAGTAAACCTACTTCTTGTTACATTAGTATATCAATCGATCTTATGAATGTTCGGTAAATAGGTACCTACTGCAGCTTTCTAACATCATAGTTCGACTAGCTTGATTCTTTAAGTCTATGAGTAATTAAAAAACAATTTAATGAATACATACTTACTTGTTTAACATTTTAGATACACATTTCCTTATTATTTCAACAATTATTTCGGTTTCTTTTATGTTAATGCTGTCAATTGTGTTTGCTTGTAATGAATGTCCTCATAGTAATGAATCCATACTTTGACCCACAAACAGACACGTTTTTGTTGTAGTTTAATTATTTTTCATTAATTATCATAACAACAGTAATTAATTAATTGTAGAAACAACAGTTTTCGGACGTTTTGCTTATTGTACTTGTTATATTTAGTACACGTAGGGTACAAGTTACCTCATTCTTAAGATGTCCATAAAAAAATGATCTTATTGATTATATTTTACCTGATGGAACCTTAATTGTTCCTTCCCACCCATGGGTGCTAAATACAGTGCTAGTTTGGTCTATGATGTACGTTTTTAAAATTACAAAGGAATTTATTATTCGTTGTATTTCCACAGTCACAGTAACACACTATACAGACTTTGGTCGTCTGAATATCTGAACAGACTGTCTGAGTAAAGTTAAAAGCCTAAATAAAAATATCACGCAGACACCTTCACAGAATGATTGCGCATATTTTACGTTGGGATAGACTTGGATGTTCAAAAATTTGTTGTCTAAATTAATTCATTTAAATTAAATTAACCATGAAAGACATCTTTTTGGCAACTAATATTTGTGGAATAACCCGGGCAAGCCTAAAAGCGAAATTTTTATTTTATTATACTTTATGTTTTATGATGATACACACAAAATAAAATGTAAAGTATAATAACATGATGATAAACACCTAGTAAAATTCGGTCGCTGTAACATTAAGTTTATTTATAAGAACAACCATAACGTTTAATGGCAGATTATTCTCGCCTGAAATAATGACTCATGAATAATTTGTTTGCTATCTACACTATCTGCTGATAGACATTTAAAATATATTTTTATTGCTTTTTACTTATCACTAAATAATAGTAGGTAGACGTTAATCGATTTGTTCATTGTATTCAGCATTTCAAATATCATTGGCGCGCAGCTTTATGCACCGCATACCTTTGCGAAATGACTTTGTAATTTTGATTTGTCACGTAAATTAGAAAAAAATTAATTGATAAGTTACTTTATGAATTATTTTGAAAATTACTTCGCAATGCTGTTTCTTGATCATATTGAACATAACATTAAGAAACATTACCAGCTTCCCGTGGTTTAACCCGAGTAGTCCCGTTCCGTACACACTCCATCGCTGAGCTGACTAGTAGTATAGATGAATAGAAGCAGAATAGGCATTGCGCTGATCCCGAAAAATAGAGTACAGTGATCATATGTTAATCCATGTTATAAACTATCAGTTCGCCCGGGCAACGAATGATTGTGGAATGAAAGGTTGGTTTCGGAACTTTGTTGTACATAGGTACCTACTAATAATACCCGCCCCTATGAGGTAAGCCCTAGAGGGGGACACAAAGAAGGTCCCGTTTCGGACCCGTGAAGTGTCCGATAATAGCGTCTGTGTAGCTCTTTGCTTTGCCATATATTTTTGCGGTCTTTAACGCTTAGCACGACAGGTTTGTGACAGTTGTCTTTGCCTAAGGAAAGCTGTGTTAGGCCCTTATCCAGTACCTCCACATCTCGATGCATCCCCAAGTCAACTTGGACGAAGAAATCATAATTATTATTATTAAGTACAGATTATAATATTTGATCGATTGTAGAAAAGATATTTACATCTGTTAGACATCATTTTATCAGGTCACAACTGGAATCTTTTTTTTACTTTTAAAATACTACGATAATCTAACTATAGGTATCATTAATATTTCTATTAGTCTCCATATTATTTGAACGTTTCCTAATATTCTATACCATTATTATGTTTAAGTGTTGATTAAAATTAATTGACCCAAATTAGTGTTGTGTTAGATAACGCCAGATGACAATTAGGCATAAGACGACCTGGTTATTTACACCTATATAAAACAAGGTCTATAATGTTGAGGTAGTAGGGAATACGCATGATTTCTTTTTACATCTTAAATTGATCGTTGACATCTTTATAACATAGAAAAATATATAAATAGGCTTGAAAATAGTCATGTTATTTTTCAAAGTGAAATTTTACAACATTGGAAAAATTTGAGCTGTTCCAACGCCACCATTTAGCGCGCCATTTTGATGACGTCATTGGTCGTGTCCTGTGTTTGTTTACTATAGCGTATCAGTTACTTCATGCTTATTTTCAGTTTTAATTACTTTACAAATCATGGAAGATGTTAGATAAACGTTCTTACAAGTATTGTATGGTACCGACGTGCAAATACACACTAATTAAGTGTTTTTTCGTATTTTTTATTAAGTATTTTCGGATTTTATCAGATTAGATCCGAAACAAACTAACACTTAAATACTGAAAGAAAATTATTGTTCATTTAAATCGGAATATCGTATTTATCTAATATTTTCAAAAACTATACACATATCTTTGAGAGAGCTGCAATAATATAACATTAAAAATAAAATATAAATTGTGTAAATTATATGGATGTAAACGTAAATTAGGAGTTTCGAAGAATTTAAGTTTTGTTGTAAGTATTAGGTATTTAAATGTTTATGAATTAAAATCTATGTTATGGACTACAATATACCATGTAACATTATAAAATCTAGATTTGATGCAAAATATGCTGACATCATAACTGCATCTTTTTTCGGTAGGTTATCCGATTTTGCTTTGACAAAACCAGTTTCCTGGCCTCGTCCTAGATTGAGTACAAATATATATTCAGAAGTAATAACACAGGAATACAGTTATAAACAATTTTTCTCACGAACACTACTAACACAGTATTAATATCGGCGCCGATAAATCCAACGACGTGACCATTGACGTCACATTTTGTTTTGCTCTATTATTTTTCACTTTTGACATAATATTTTCTGGGTTTAAGTAATAACTAAATAAAAAAAATACTTTTTAAGTATAATCACAAGATAATAAAGAATCTAGAGGAAATATTTGAGACAAATTTAAATTTTATGCATATAAGTAAATGCCTATGCATTACAAGCCTGAATTAATACACTTTACTAATTTATATTCTCTAGTATGTTTAAAAAGGTTTGAACTAACATTTAATAAAAACTATTTACCGCGAAAGCTAAGTGCGGACTGGTTTGCAGTTTACTTTGCTTTACCTTGTCTTTGACTAAAAAGTACTTGAAATTATACGACGAGTTTCCTTGAACATGAACAGGCACGTAATCCTTTGCGTTGCAGTTACAGCTGACTTTAATTATTTCCCTTTGAGGGATTGAGTTTACTCGATGTTTAATTTCATCTTAATTATCATTTCAGCTCGGAATCACCCACTGCTGAGTATAGGCCTCTCCTTTTTTCTGGCATTTTTGTCTGGCTTGCGCTTCCCTCATCCTCATCCTGGTTCCTGTTAGCTTAACTATGTCATCAACCATTTAATTTAGTAAGAACAAAATAGTGAAGAAATTATTTTTTATTTATTTGAGGTTTCCGTATACCTATCTACTTCTTGTTTTATGGATACTTAATCGTGACGATCAGCAAAATTTGTTAGCAACCCTTAGTCTAGTTTTTAAAATACTTCTTCACCTGGAAATACTCTTGGTTCCGCGAATTTTAACTAACAGCTCTGCGGTCCCGGGTTCAATCCCCGGACGGGTCAATGTAGAAAACCAGTTTTCTATATTGTCTCGGGTCTGGATGTTTGTGGTTCATTCGTTGTCTCTGATTCCATAACAGAAGTGTATTAGCTACTTACTTATGGAGCAGACAATGTATGTTTTTTATTTATTTATTTATATCCTATTCTAAACAACGATAAACCAGAATTAAAACAAGGATAAGTCGCCATTGGTAGTAGAGATAGTGTCTTACCCTGCCAGCTAACTATGTTATCAAATATAAGTTTGTATATCTATTCAGTCATTTGAGTATAGGTAATGTTTTATATTTCTTTTTTAAAATACTTTAGTTGATTTGTACACGCTAATGTAATGTCGTTGCATGTTAATGTTCAGGTAATAAAATATGCCACATAGAGGAATACCTAGTTTATTTAATTACTTAAATTTGCATTTATTTACACTTATTTATGTTTTATTTAAGCGTAATTATGTGTACTATATTTGTAGAGAATACAGGCGTTTTTTGAAACGTGGCCTACCTATATTGCATTAAAATAGTTTTAAATATAAAATACACGCTTAATATCACTAAAACAGCTCAATGTTAAATAAATAAAACTTATAGCTGAATTTAGGACTGACATAACTTTTATGTCTATCTAATTTTAAAATATGATTAAAAAATTAAAAAGGCAACTAAATAACTTGTCTTAAAACATTTTATTAACAGGTTTAAAGTTCAATAGATCGTACGCGAAATGACAATATTTAATTTCAATTTGAAATCGTGATTAATTTGTAGACTATGAAAAAAATTAACCATTCACTACCCTATTTTAACCGGCTCAAAAAGAGCAATTTCAGCTCGTCTACGTAAGTTTTATTTGTGTTAACGCTATGCGGAATCTTAAGATTTATTTTCAATTGGTTTATAATATTATGTTTGTACCTATAACCTTACAATGTAAAGCTAATTCAAAATGTTATAGTTACTCCTGTTACATCATTCATTGTAGGAATGTTCTCAATTTAAACTACGTTGGATATAATTTATCATAATTGACACCTGCTATGCAAGTGTCATGTCTTTAAACTCATTAGTTTAAAATACGAACGAACAATTCGCGTTATATGTAAAAAAAAAACAACGTAATTAATACATTTAAAAAAGTTTTTAATCGATTTAGATATATGGGTTTTTAAAAGTATATTAATGATAAATCATGTAGAAATACACCAATACTATATTAAACACTTGACAAAATTGAAATAATGTGGATACATAAATACCTAGGTAGGTATATATTGCAGGAAATGACTATGAAATACGATATCAGTATTATTTCTTAACACGATGTGTAGATTATTAGGTATGCATGTTTCCTTGTGGAAAATGTACCTAGAAGTCTACAAGTATACAAGTCAGCCGATTATGGAAATATTACGTGGGCGATATTTTTGAATCGTTGCTATATTTATATGTTGATACGAAACTAATTATAGCATTTATTAAGTATTTTATTTATAGGATGGAATTTTAAATCGAAAATTCTCGCCGAAATTTTATAAAGATTGTCTATTAGCACTTAAATGTGATAGCAGGGCAGATTTAATTGCGGTTTTTATCTTACAGCAATCTCTTTCAGAAAACCTCTGGATGGTTTTCATTAATATTTAAAATAATCCAAATTCTGTAAACACATAATATTGAGTTTATTGACGTGACGCTTTGTTCCTCAGGTGCGCACCTCCGCAAGGCTTCATCACAGGAGGCGGAGAAGCGTAGGTCCTCGTTAGGCCACGTGCCGACGCTCCGACACCGGGCATCCGATGCCTTCCTCGATCCTCATCATGCTGCCATATTATTCCGCGATTCACGGGGGGTAAGTAATATCAAGTTTAATATCTAGTAAATACTATTTAGTAATTTTATCTTCATACTCGTGTTATTGCTAAAAATAAACAGAATACCAGCAAACATGTAATAGCAACAAAGCTACGAAAAGTACTAGTAATTTCAATCCTCATTTTGCCTGTATTTTGGTCATTTGGAAATACTCTAAGTTTACAATGGTCCACCATTATAATTTTTTGAAGAGTCTTATTTTAATTTTTAAGAGAAGCAATAATTGACTAAAAATCCTCAACAAATGAGATAGATTTAAAGACTATGAAAATATATTTTCCTGTATTTTGTTAATGGCGATTAATGTAAAGCTTAAAATTAAAATAGCGACCTTCGGATTATGCAATAAAGATAGAACAATGGCAAAGGCCAACTGAAAAAGGGTAGGGATGTATTAATTAGATTCGTGGACTCATTCTAGAACAATACGGAGCCAAAAATATTTAAAGACTCGGCTAATTCACAATAATCATTATGAAATATGACCCAGGCATAACAATTGTTTTATTTTATAATAATACCAGCTAAAACTGTTGGTGAAACCTAAAAAATAATATAAATGTGAGAACAAACGCGTGTCATGAGGGGTATTACTAACATCATGTGTCTTTAAATATTTCTCTAATTTCGTGGTCACTAATCTACACACGCTTATTTTTTATGTAGGTTTTATAATATATCTGCATGCACTACTGCGACGTGACTAAACATGATAATTAACTAGTATTCCACTATATGTCTTAGTGCTACTTAATTCTTGTGGACATAACAGTAACCTACTCATTTGCACTTGGCACAATTACTTAGTTACAATATACTTTGAACGAGTTATTATCATTTGTAGTAATTGCTTGTTCAGTAGGTACACAGTAACACGTCGTATTACCTTATTGATGTATAACCTAAGTTTTTATTAAAAATGTGTTATTTATCAGCTAGGATTATAGTATTAGTAAACACAATTCAAACATGGGATCCTCACCACGCTGGGATTACGTTGTTTCGTACGACGTTCCCATGGCCACCTTCCTTCCATCGTCAGACCAGCTCGAAAGTACCATTTTATTGTCAACGGATTAATATAAGTATGCTAAATATCAACTCAATCAGATACCAACAATGACGGACAACTTACATACATATACATATTACTTACATACATATACATATTACTTACATACGAACAGTACACGTTAAATAAAGGCCTGTAAAAACGTGTAGATGAAGTAAATAGATAAATGCTTATTCATTTGTTTTCACATTCTGATGTTTGTTTTTGTTTTGCCGTCCAGTAATTGGATTAAAGTATCATGTAACTAATGATGTGTATGTATTAATTATATTTATTAGTATTGCCTCTTTGAGTAATAAAACAACCAAGAAACTATGTTTTACAAGCTATTTTTTATTTTATTATTTGGAATGGAAATGTAACTATTTATTCTGTTTGTTAATTAATATAACAATTATTATTACCGTAGCATAATAATTGGTTGCAAGGATTTCTAGTTAATTTATCGAAATATGTATGAAGTTGTATTAAAATCATAGCCACTTGTAGTTTCCCTTGTCTGTTATATTTATTTCACTTGTCATTGCACAGCGTCATCATAATTTTGCAAACTTTTGCTTGTGGTACTAAACTAGTACCATTTTTTATCGGAAAAAAGAGGCCCTGCTGAGAATCTGTGAACAAAAGTATTCCAAGGTATAAAAAGAAGTCAAGTGGTATCTGAAATGTTCTTGTGAACTGATTTTAAAAAAGAAAACGTGACAATTTTGCTACTTGTAAACCGCTTTGAATAAACCTTGAGTAGAATCAAGGGTTTATTTAATATTCTTATCGGAGGGTGAAATAATATAAAAAAACTAGCTGTCCCGGCAAACGTTGTTTTGCCCTATAAATTAAAAATACCTACCGTACCCTACCTACCCTACCTAACCTACCCTACCTACCCTACCCTACCTACCCTACCCTACCTACCCTACCCTACCTACCCTACCTACCCTACCTACCCTACCCTACCTACCCTACCCTACCTACCCTACCCTACCTACCCTACCCTACCCTACCTACCCTACCCTACCTACCCTACCCTACCTACCCTACCCTACCTACCCTACCCTACCTACCCTACCCTACCTACCCTACCCTACCTACCCTACCCTACCTACCCTACCCTACCTACCCTACCCTACCTACCCTACCCTACCTACCCTACCCTACCCTATTTTTTATTGTAAGTCATCAAAAAATAAAAAAAAAAATTTACCAAAAAAAATTAAAGTTTTTAATTAACAAATAAAATATAAGGGTTGATTGTAGAGAGATGAAAATTTAGGGTTGTATGTATTTTTGTATGCTGTGTCATAAAAAAATAAAAACAAAAAATTTTGCCTAAAAAATAAAAAAAAAAATTTAGGGGTGGACTACCCTTAACATTTAGGGGGATGAAAAATAGATGTTGGTCGATTCTCATAGATACCGGATAAGCACAAAAAATTTCATCAAAATCGGTCAAGCCGTTTCGGAGGAGTTCAAGTTCGAACACCGTGACACGAGAATTTTATATATATAGAGATATATTCGAATTTCCATTAAGTCAGCGTTATTATAATAATTAATTTTATTTTTACGATTTTTTATATGATCTTTAATCTTTTATACAGCTGCCCGTGGCGGACCCGTTTCTGGAAAAAGTCAGCCTTTCCGACTTGGGTAAGTTTTTATTTTTATTATTGTACTTAATTAAACCAATACTTGAATAAAATAATAAAATGTAATATACACTTTATATTTTAAAAGAACATTATTGAAGCAGCAACATGCTTTGTTCTTGACGTAAATGCAACATCGAAGAATAATGCAAAACCCAAAAGAAAACTTTAAAAATAGTTAAGTATATTTACTAAATGAATATTTACTTTTAAGAGCTTCTAGCAAAATGCACCAAAAGGGAACTTATTTCATTATCCTCTTGCCAACCTTTTCATAAATTCTATTATCCCTTTCTCATTCAATTGTACTACTAGCATAGTAGTTGATTTGATTAGATTTTTTATTCGATTTTTACACTAGGTAGTAGATTATTTTAAGAAATTGTAATAGTCATCTAAATAATTATATACAGATATGTATAATAACATTCGTGAGTCATATTAATTAAGACTATAATGGCGTTATCTAGTTGGTCATCTTCATAGTGATCCGTGGGTACAGCTGTTACAATCTTTTCAAGAGATAGGTATTAAAAAAACAAACGCTCTCGCTTAATTTCTCGCTGGTTTATGACATTAATTGGTTTTTACAGTAATATAAGTATTGACTAACTTTATACCTATAAGTTTTCCGTTTTGATAATACATACATTATTTATAATAACACTAGAACTCTCCAAAAAAACATATTTCGATCGACTGTTTTTTTTGAGAGTTGTTAATGTAAAATTTGACAACTATTTATGGAAATAGAAAACGTAGGGACTCAGTCTAAATCCTAATTATTCAGCATCTTTTAAATTGTTTAAATATTGGAGGAGGAAATAGACAAGAGCAAACCTCTAATTATAATTTTTTACTTAGTTGTCCTTGGCACAATAGGGATGTTTCCCGGGTATGAAAAGTTACTATCTATTTAGTCCGTCAGTTAGATAATAAAAAAATATTAGACACGTATTTTTTCTTTTATCAAAACAATAAAAATACAAAGATACAGCGCTTTAAAGTTTCGGAGTGGGGGCTTATGACGCCTCGCCTTGGTAAAAATTGTAGCGAGGAGTGACGTCACGCGAAATTTCCGTTCTCTGTATTTTGATCATTATTTGTTTGCAGGAAAAAAGAAAAAATACGTGTCCAATAAAATTCAATAATCTACCAGGAGGACATTAAAAATTTATATCATTGTAATATTAGGTACAATAATCCGTCAATTTTCATAAAGGATTTAATAATTGACGTATTTAATGTTCGTAATTAGAGTCCTTTTTCATATGCTTTGTGATTTTTGAGTTTCACAAAAATAAAAGTCGTTTTTCACTCGTGACATCCGCCCTAAATTGCCAGTCAAACACAACGATGACTAATATGATTCCCTTATTCAACTTTAATCCTATAGGCACTAGAAATAGGATTAGAGTCTATTACGTGGGTAGAAGTGTTTTATTTCATGCCACAGGCGTAATGGTACAGTCATCAACAAAAGTTGATGTACAAAATCAGTATTACAAAACTTTGAAAATAGTGTTTAAGTTGTTGATTATGAATTATAAAAAAAAAAAAACCTTTTGCTTTTTTTTGGTATCGTCCCTTTTCCCATTCACGATAGCGCCATTTGAAAAGGCTCCAGAACAACTTAAGTCAAAGGAAGGGCGGGGGGGGGGGGGAGGGTTATTAGCACCTTTATGATCACACGAATTTTCGTCTCTTTGTTGTCGAAATGCTCGACGTATCAGCGCGGAATGAACTCAAAATCGATGTGGGCTCGCGTATTCAAGCCGGCCGTACGGCAAGCGTGGCGCGATGGCATGGCAGGATGGAAATAAGACTTTAGGAATAAATTTTCGCATGGAACCTCGCAATTTCGCGGCTAAACGCATGATCGTGAACAGACTTCAGACAGTCTTCAGACTTATGACATCCTTATAAAGTTTAAATCTTCCAGTACTGATGTAGCGAACAAAGTCACAATTCTTAACCATAAAAAGAAACATTGTTTATCAACGTACGTACTTTTATCTTATTAACAATAAATTGTCTTTAGCCATATAAAATTTAACGATTGTTTTGATGGCGATAAATTCATTTTTATCGTCGGCACACCGGCTACCTCGTCCACTCTGATTGTGTACTTGATCAGTGGTCACGTTTACGATTTTCATTGAACGTTTACATTCGTACATTATTTATTTACGACGCGGTGACATTGTGATATGGTCTTGCAAAGCAATACTAGTTTATTTTGGACTAAAAATAAGTTTGAAATGCTTATTCATATGTACCGAAGGAAACTGAAGTTTGTTGAAGGTATCTATATAATTTATTAATTTGTGTTGCTTAAAAAGAATCCTCTGTTAAAACTAAACGTGCGTGCAAAAACGGAAATGTGTCTCCTTGCAGTAAAAGCCATCCACCATTCATAATGTCCAGATGATTAAATCTGTGTAGATACTCTTGAGCGTTTCAGATTTACATGTTTGTGAAACCCCAGCGACACATTGATTAAATTCCCTAAGCGGGAGTATTTTCGTTAAAGGAGTGCAACTTTTGTTGTACGATAAAATGCTACATAAATAGGCTTTGACATTACATAAATAAAAATAACAATTTGGCACAGTATTAGGGGCAAGCGTCCATTCTAATTTCAAATCGTTAAATACAATATTTTCTGATTCTGCCTCCCTATTTCATCCTTTCAGTCCAGAGTACTCCGAAAATGCTTTACGCAGTAGTCTGAATGTTAATGTCTGTCTCTTGCTAAACCAGGGGTTTTATAAAAACTTTCACGTCCATGTCAATATCGATATCTAAGTCACAAACAGTAAGTCGTTTCTATTACCTGATAGTATTTATTATTTTCAGCTTGGTGATGGTAGACTAGCTAGAACGTTGTAGTCCACGCACCCTGTATAAATGTAGGTCAAACCTGATGGCACAGTACTAACATGATAGTCCAGACAAAATAGACATTCCAGTTTGCTTAATTGCCAATATGTTGGATTTTTGTACAGGTCTTGAATACGTCATTAGGGTCAATTCTATCTACAACAGAGTCGAAGCGCATCGGAGCGTTAAATTCTTCCCAAGTTGCAAGAATGCGCGCGTATTCGCTCGTCTTTTTTATCTCAGGAGAAATATGAGAATTACGTTGTTGAGTTACGGATAAATTTACCATGTCAGAGATAAAAAAGAAATAATTCGTTTGCGGATTTTTCTCACTCATAAGAAATTTGAGCACTACGTTGTTAGTTTAAGGATGAATGCGCGCGAATTCGCTAGCATTCGCTTACGAATTATTTCTTTACTTGTATGTTTAAATGTAATTTGGAATGAAAAATGGTAAAATAAATAATAAAGTTTCATATCAGGGCAGTCGGATTTTTAACTTGTTTATCCCAGGTTAAAGATCAAACATTTTGATTTTAGACCGCAGGGACTCGTATTTTGCTTGTTTTTTATTTTCTTACTTAACTTTGTTGTGAACGTTTTGCTGATTGTTGATGATGCAAATAAAGGTCGAACTTCCCAATTTCTCAATTATGATGATTCTAATAATATATTTCAATTTCAGTATGGACTTGATTGTTCTGTTATCGATAGATAATTCTCTCTTCGCAAATATCTTTCAATTTAAAATAGCAATTGTAATGACGAATTCAGGACCTGTACAAAATCAAGCTTGTTAGGGATTATGCAAATTCAGCTCTGATATTTATCTGGACTATAAAAAAACACACACACAACAGTGCGGTATAAATCCTATAGATGATGATGCATCAGGTAGATCACAATTAATTGGGTTTTGATCTAAATCATAAGATTTATTGATGAGCTATTGGTTTGAATAGCCAAATTGTAACAGCATGGCATAAATACGTGTCATACGTGCTGATTATAGCAATTCTCATTTGTCTTTTATCGTGGTTTCATGTACTTACATTAAAGGTGTACGTTACATGGAAGTCTCGTGTTCATATTTATATTGTTTATTTGCATTTGCCACAAGGTCTTATTCAATGTTTAGCAGTTGTTGTTTCCTTCGGTCTTATCAGGTAGATAAGAAACAAGATTGAGCAAAATACAGGTTAGATATTTCAATCACGTTAAAGTTAATCTGGATACAGTAAGTAGTTTATGTATTTAACCTAAATATGAACGAAGATGAAGGTGAAGGCATGCTTCTCACACTAAAAGAGCTCATGGACGTGTGTATTCTCCCATTCTTATCGACGAAGTTCAGACCTGGCCTTTGACGGCCCTGAAAAGTCCAAACTGGGTGGAGCGCATTCTTGTTATCCGATTATCCGACGGAATAAGGAATACAGTGCAGCGCTCCAAAATACGAATAGCGGATGTTGGTTTTAAAGCAACCCGCGCCAGCTTGAAATGTAACTGGGCCGGACACATCTGTCGCATGTCAGAATACTGTTGAGCAAAATTGACAAGTGGAATGTGGAGTCCACAAAATATCAAGAGACGTGCCCGACACAGAATTTCGAAATTATGTAGAACAGCCCAGGACCGTGACATTATGAAGACTAAGAAGAAATTTCTCCTGCAGTAGGATGATTATGGCTGAAAATTAATAATAATAAAATAAAGATCAACGAACGAGTGACTTCCCGATAATGACTAGTATGCTCATATTTAGTTTTCTAAACATAGAGCGTCGAGGATTGTTGACTAAAATGAGTCAGCCCATTAATTTGTCTTTATTAACAAATTGATTAATATAAAGATTAATACTATAGTTTAAAACTTTAAATGATTAGCTTTGATTATTTAAATAACGGTTTCCCCCGTGTTGTAATCAAGATATAAAATAAGATAAATAAGCTAAAGGTTTATTTTTGTTTATAATAGGTACTTATTGATAATACTAATAATAAATATTTGTTAACAAGTACGGTTTTTTAAAGTATTTTTATGCTGTAGGCCGAAATCATTCAATCAATCTAGGTATAAATCAAACAACTGCGTCATCATAGAGTTAAAAGTAGCAAGTGATGCATTATAGTCGCACCTCCCGGACACAGCAGTAAGCGTGGGCCGGCAGGAGGCAATCGGCCAAGCGATGTGGCCACGAGTCGGAGCGGCGCGGGTGCGGCAAGTGGTGTCAAGTTCGTCGCGTCTCCCGGCGGCGGCGTGCGGCGTGGCTGGCGCGGCAGGCGCGCGAGTATAATTAGCAGTGAGCCGTGGGAGGCGCGGCGGGCCGCACCGAGAGGCGGCGGGCAATGCGCCGCCCGGGCCCCGCGCATGCTGCGCTTACATTACTTTTCGGACAACCCCGCGCTCGCTGTCGACGACGACGAAGAGTCAGTCTACTCCATCGACCTCATCAAGGAGTTCGAGGCCGTCGGCCGCGCTTGGAAGTCATTCCTAGCTGACTGGCTCCTCAAAGGTGCCGGCTTGTTTATGTCACCCACGCTGCTCGAACGGCTCTGCGCAACACTACCTGTTGATGTTTGCGTTTTGTTTTCGTTGTGCCCGTCAGGGTGCTGTGACGACGTGATGATTAGTTCGTTATTCAGAAAGTGCGTTGACATCGGAAAATATGTACATGTGCTCTACGAAAAGCAACAGGGCTTTTTAATAGCAGATTGACCTCTATTAGACGTTTTAGCCGGCAGGTAAAATTACTATGTCATAATCACAACTCCAATATACAGTGGAGAGACCCCAACTCCCCAGGTGTAAACACCGGTTCTATTCATTTATTCAGTATTTTCCTTGAGTAAACTCGTTTTTTAGAAATATGTTTCTTAATTGCTTAATAATAGTGGTTATATGCTCCAGTCAACATTATTTTTAAGATGATAATAGGTGTGTTAATAACTCATTAAAACTAAACGGTATATTTTTGATGGCAAAGGTTTTATTTTAATGTTTAGCTAACTATTACTAGAATATTATAAAAGTTTCCGTTACTATTAAAAACTACAAATGTTCTACTCGAGGTTTCCAATGACGTCACAACCTTAGCACCGCGTGCGCAACGCACCAGCATTGAACGTAAATAAACAAATAGGTTCGCATCGAACGTTGAGTTATTATTCTGTTAGCAAGTGTTTTTTTTTTTATTTTATCTTGTAATGTTATTTTTCTTATTAGTATTGTGATTAGGGCCTATCAAAAATACAGATACTTTCCCGTATGATTTAAAATTCATGTTAGACACGTGGTTTTCCGGTTGTAGGCGTTGTTTGATCTTAGATGGCAACTGAGCCATTATCTTTAAACCGGCTACTAGAATCCTAATCCCTAGGTAGTCTTATTTCAATTCGCCACCTACCATTCCACAGTGCATTCATCAGTACTTTAAATTTAGTGGTTCATGCGGTTCTGTACAGTTTATTATTGAACGTTTAATGTTTTTATCTCAATTACATACCTACATTAAACAATGAAATTTTCAGAGCGATACCTGGCACAAGTTTAACGTGTGAGTTTTTAACTATATAGAAGATATGGCTTTTTAATCATTTAAATCTTTTAATGCCCTTCCAGTCGGTATGTTATTAATTACAACCACAAATATTTTAGTCTATTATGTTATCTATGCTAATATTTTTGATATACTCATGCAACTAAAAATAAGTTAAAATAAGCACAATTGATTATTAACCATAACAAAAGAAACCAAAAATGTTATTAGAAATATAAAATACTTATTACTGTATTTTGTTTTAATAACTATATAAGATTTTATTTTTCGAGGATAGAACGCGAAAAAAAACAATAAATAAACCAAACTTGATTTGTCCGGCATTCCATATCCAATTTCTTTAACAAGGAAGAGAAATGAGAGGAATTTAGCGTGCCTATGTACGTAGTTATATAGGTATATAAATATATAAATTAGAAGCAATAAAATCACTTTTAAATGCACTTAGTTATCGTGCTTCCTAGTTATAGATGTAGTTAGAGAAAAAGATTCGATTGATGATTGCGAGTCAGACTCGCGCACGAAGGGTACCATTATCTTAAAAAAAAAAGCGCAAAAAATATCGCGTTTATTGTATGGGAGCCCCCAATAAATATTTATTATTTTAATTTAATTATTTATTTTAACTGAATATGTAACTAAATATTTTGTGAGTATTGCAAGCGGATACCTGTTGCCGTTATTAATATCGAGCAAAACAATCACGTTTGTGGTATTGAAGCCCCCTTAAATATTCATTTTATTCTGTTTTTTAGTATTTGTTGCTATAGCCGCAACAGAAATAGATCATCTGTGAAAATTTCAACTGTCTAACTATCACGGTTCATGAGATACAGTCTGGTGAAAGCCGGACAGCGGATTATTAGTATTAGGATCCCGTTTTACCCTTTAAGTAAGGAACCCTAAAAAACAAGCTCCAAATATGTACGGAGAGCATAAAACTAAAATGTGAATTGTAGGTATAGGTAACTAGCTGTCCCCCGCGACAACGACAACGTTTGTTCGCGTGTTTTAGTTTCAACGGTTTTTAATTTTTCAACATTTTTAATTTATGCTCCGCTCCTATTGGTTGCAGCGTGATGTTATATAGCATATAGCCTTCCTCAATAAACGGACTATCCAATACAAAAATAATTTTTCAATTCGAACCAGTAATTTCTGAGATTAGCGCGTTCAAACAAACAAACAAACAAACAAACGAACAAACAAACTCTTCAGCTTGATAATATTAGTATAGATAAGTAATTAACGTAGTTACTTTAGGTTTTGAGCTATTAAGCCTATGTGGTTTTAATAATGTCTTGAAATAAAATAAAGCATTATATCCTCCTAAATAAACCATATTTACAGTAGCACTGTTGCTAAGGAGCGTGATGGAGTTCGGATGATTATTAAGGATTTCGGCGTAAATTCACTACACACATTTCGAACTGGTACCCGAACTGGTACTGGTACGAAATTACTACAGAATTAAACAAAGTACCTTCCAGTAGTTTCTTTTTGGTCTTATGTCTCAAACCTCTAGAATTTCATAAAATGTTATTATAATTAAAATCATAACCGCAAAAGGTTTTCACTAATACGGATAGAATCTACGCTCTTATAAAGCACTTCTTCAAGAGAATTATCGCCTCATCATCAACACCACTAATAATTTAAAATTGATGACTCCATGCTCAACACAGTTTAATGCTGATACTAATCAAGTCTCATAATGGAGTTTAAAACCAACAAACAAGTTTACTATGACTGTGTTTGAGTTCCGATATTAATTTCCAACTAGCCTGTGTTCTGTAAAAGTAATTTAACAGATGCACTAGTATTATCTGATATTTAACTTTTATAAATTTTCTTAGCTCTGCCTGTTGTTGTTTTTTTCATTCAACGGCTTTAATTATCTGTTTTATAAACTAATCAAACAATTAAAGATTAGGTGAGTTATTGTATCATGGAAATTACCTGAAAAATGTCGCGAAACTGCAAATATAATTACAAATCGGTTTTGAAACCAAGCGAAGAGAATGTTTTATAACATCTTTAGGTTGTTTCATGGTAAAACCCTGTAAAACTCCCTATAAAAGGATTACGCGATTATGGATATCAGTTTTTTTAAATTAGTAGTGGTGTGATGTTTGGTCCTTTGTTACTTTTTTTTAAATTAAAGAGTTTTGAATTACTACAATGTGTTACTACCAATAAAATAAAATATCTAATGATATGTCATTAGAGAATGACCAATTAGTACATTATTTTTTTATATCGCACACCTTTTGATCCCGGCCATATTCCATATAAAATAAATACGCGAAAACATACGTAAGCTGATTAAATAATCTTATACTATAAATTAATCAAACAAACTTAATAAAATATCACACATACTAGCTATGGAAGCGAACTACGGCACGAATATTTTTTTAACACCCCAAATATTATCCACAAGTATTGCGTCATAGTATTGGTATGGTATGATATCTCCCAAAAGGACGCCACGAACGGCGGATCGAACTTGACTCGTTTGCGCGACGGCGCCCTAAAATCCCATCAATTAGGGTGAAAGGAGGGAAGGGAGGCATTTTTCCTGCAGTAAGACAGATACAGTCGTACGATCGGTACGTAAAACGTCTCTAAAAATGGGGTTTAATTATCATGATTACAAAATTATAGCACAATTTATATTCATGCTATATACTTAAACCATTCTTTTTATCAAAGTATTAAAAATTAAAATTGTAGTAGTAGTATGTTCATTATATAGGTTATAATGTGTGCCAAATATTTTATACAGTGGGTTGAAGCACCCGGGCACCACACACGTAACGCACGTAAATTTCCTGTTCTCCCGTGTTTCGTTGGAGTTTGTTAGAGGTGGGAAGGGGCATAATCATTTTAAAGGCCGATGTTATATCTAGAAAACTTCTGGTTTTCAGAGATGTTTATTGGCAGCTGTAAAACTACAAATTAAAGAGAATACGTTTAGACCACAAATCTCATTTGTAACCTAACATTAATCGAGGACGAATAAGATGCACACACCATTAACGGGCACGAAAAAGCAATAGAGCATGTAGAGTAGGAGAATCGGAGGGAGGCCTTTTCCCTACAGTAGTACAACAATATAATAAAAAAAACCTATAGAAGTAACCTACAAATTAGTTTTAAATGTTTTTTAAACACTCTGTTGGGTAACCTTCAGTTTAATCGAATTCCTTTCACAAACAAAATAATTTACATAAGTAAAAACTAAATAAAGTACATACGCTTATTATCACAGTGTTAAATTATACAATGTCGTAGTTGAGAGTAACGAACATATAATGTATGTTAGTGTATGTACGGAGCTATAAATACGCTTCAAAAATGAGTCATTCCTTATTGTATCCGCGTTAGCGCACAATATGTATGCTTCTATGTAAATACTAATATTATTAATGATGGTTATTTCAGAGGAAGATGAATCCCAAATATTCGTCAAGTTCTTCAAGTTTCACAAGTGCTACGACCTGATACCGACCTCGGCGAAGCTGGTGGTCTTCGACACGCAGTTGCTGGTGAAGAAGGCATTCTTCGCTCTCGTTTATAACGGTCAGTGTGTGAAAAAATGTTTGCGTACTTCCCGTCCATGGACATTAGAGGCATTTATCACGTTGAGTGCAAATGGCAGGTTAGTTTACAAGAACATGATCTTTCAAACAAATAGCTGTTTTAAGATAAAAAAATATTTTGCTCACCGTAATAATGCCGCTTTTAGATGTGCGTCTTATCATCATGTGTCTAATGTCAAGTTTTGTGATTTTATAACCATAGATTGAAATTATTCTTTTTGACCTTGACCGAGTATGCTGCTAAACAATATTGTGCACAGACTGTTAATAATAGCGAATGTATTTTATAAAGCATTGCGATTTTTTTCTATTCTGATTGTACGAAGCGATTCTGATGCGAAGCGAGGTTATTAAGAAAATAAAATCAACTGATTAAATAACATTTCTGATTTATTTATACAGCTATGGTGTTCGCATTGTACGGCGGAACCCCATAAGAAACAATACGGCCGTGTTGCCATGGAAACCAAGGTGTTTATCGTTCCAGGTTATCTTAAGGAATTTGGCATTGAAATCTTAAAGCTAAAATATACCATTTACATTATCTATACGATATTCTATGTTCTATTAGATACAAAAATATAGTTTAAAAAGATAAATAAATTATAATACCTGGATTTACAAGTTGATTACGCGAAATACCTGTATCGTGAGTAATTAACTTTTAGTGCCGTTATTAGAAGATAAGAAAGTACGATAACAAGTTTAATGACCTCTGCTTCATTGCTTCTAATACCAAAAAGAATCTCTGATGTTTGCAGTCTCCACCGCGTGGTTGTATTGTTTCTTAAGGAGGTTACCTTTGTTAGTGGCATTTTTAACAATAACCGCGCATAATCAATGTATTACAAATAAAGACTGCAATAGTTGGCAGTTATTATTTATCATTCAATAGAATGTAAAAAAAAAAACGTTAAATAAAATATTAATTCAAACTGACATTGAGTTAAAAGTCTCATGACCGTAATTAAATAATACTGTACCGTGGGTTATTACTGGTAATATATATACTGAGTTTCTGGCTTTTAAAAGTAGAAGAAAAATAAAATTTTTTTAGTCTACCATTCCCTCTTTAACATGTTTATTTATTATTAAAATTCTGAATGCAGTAAAATTGTTGTGAAAATGATTTAATATAATATATAATAATATTACCCTATCTATTGTAGTGTATTGGTAGGTACTAGTGTAGCAACCGTGTCTCTATTATGTACAATCAAGCGCACTATCCGATAGAGAGTACAAAGAAACTTGTACTTAGGTGGTCAGTGTTGCCAGGTTTATCCTATTGTGACAGTAGAAAATACTAGATTTATGTAATAATATCGAATATCCTTTTTTTATTTAACTTTTTTAAGCTACAGAACCTTGATCTGTAGGAAGATCTTAATTTAAATCTATGTTGTTGCCAATATTTTGTTTTCATCAGGTTAAAACCATGTCCTACCACAACAAACCCGGTGCCAAATGCGACATTACGAAAAACATAAACTTTTATGTCTTTAGTTTGTAAAATTGAATGTTACAATTAACACGTTGGTCGTTGAATTAGATCTGGTCACGTTAACGTGTGATGTGATTAATGATGGCCTACTTAGATCAAATTACTTTATCTGCAATGCTCGTGCGCATTTAGGGTTGCCAGACAAATGCGTGTCTGGCCAAATTAGACGCTGGCCCAGAATTCACGCTAGAATTTATGATTTTGTGATAAATGACAATAAAGTATAGTTGCACTTAAAGAAAACCGGTTAAGTGTGAGTCTGACTTGCGCACCATGGGTTCTGTAAAAATTTTGCTGTTCGTCACGGTTAATTCTCCAAAACCAGACTCAACTTTGCAGATAAATAAAAATAGTTTTTATTTAAGTTACAACACTACAAATTAGCAATGTTCAGTTATTTTTCTTTATTTGCATCGTTAGATCTAGCATCATGCCCATTACTCATTGTCCATTTAGTGATTCTAGGTCGACGGGAAATTCCGTAATAGGATTTGGATTACTCGCAAATGTATGAGAAAAAGATTTTTTTTGCCTTGTCATGGAAGTTAGAATTTTTACGGCTTAAAGGGACTAAGTATTTGATATAAATAATACCAACAAGCGTTCCTGAAAAATATCCCAGTAATCCTTCACGATTTTCTTTTCATATTTGAAACTCTTAAAAATAGTCGTGTAAGTAGACGACAAATAAATATAAGGGTACCCGGCTAAAATGGCTGGTCTGTCTGGCTATTCGGTTTTTAGATCTGGTAACCCTATGCGCATCTAATTGGCATGTGGTCGTTGCATAATGTTCCTACACTAGTGCTGGTTCTGAACCCAGCATTGTACTAAACAACAAAAGACAAACATTATTTACTGTTGAGTTTGTTTATACTTAGGAACGTATGCTTGCATCAGGTGGAGATTGTAAATTAGTAGTTAGGTACGTGAATAATCCAATAGGGTACATAAAACAGCGTCGCATTAAAATAGAATAAGTACATTTATTTGTTATTATTTACTAACTACAGCTGATCTGCTCTCATAACGATGTTAGCCTATATAAAGTAAATTATACATCTTAACTGGTTTAATCGGTTGGGATAGAGTAAACAATACGTATTCCAATAGTTTGACCTAATCCGCCAACATTGGTGTCATAGGTCACCATTGACAACATTGGCGTCAGTGTACATAATACAGCCATTACCAATAGTAAGTTTGCCAACAGGCGTCCGCGCCGCGCCTCTATGGGACTCTCAGCGGCAGAAGGTGGTGGGCATGCTCACCATCACGGACTTCATCAAGATCCTGCAGATGTACTACACGAGCCCCAACGTCGCTATGGAAGAACTTGAAGAGCACAGACTTGAGACTTGGCGTCGTAAGTTAACCTTTCATATATTTTACATTTACGTTTTTAAAAAAATGATTTTATGGCATTTTTTATTAAAACACCAATATAGATATTTATGGGTCACAATTTTTTGTCCTATACGGAGAAAGAAACAGCAGCACGTTATACTGCCATCCAATTTATTATTTTTTGTATCACGTTTGTGTTATTAAGCGTTTCGTGAGTATTTTTTTTTTTACAAGAAACTTGGTAAACAAGGCAGTCAGATATCAATTCATTGAATTCCAATTTGGGATATTATAATAACTATCGTAATGTTTGTAGAAAGAGATTGAACTTCTGTAATAACTGCACTGAAACGAGTAGGTAGTAGTCAGAATAACTAACAATAGGTACTTTAATTGAAATTATGTATAATTTTATTCAAAAATCTCTTGGTAACAATGGCTCGATTGCGTAATAAACTAGAAGGTTCTGAGAGTTTAATTTTCTTATTCACTACAACAACCAATGCCATCTATTAGAATTCAAAGTCCAAGGCTATCCAAAGTTTTACGTGGCTACGTAGTTTCAGCAATTGTGAAACAATGATAGCCAAACCCTGGAAAAAAGGTATCTTAATAAAAAATATTAATTTTGAAGTTACTGACTTTGTACTCTTACACGCATATCTTTCGTATATATTAAAATGAATTGCTGTTCGTTAGTCTCACTAAAATTCGAGAACGGCTGGGCCGATTTGAATCATTCTTTTTTGTTTTGTTCGCTAGAATACAGGAAATGTTAAAAAAAAAAAATAGGTAGGGTAGGGTAGGCTAGGTAGTTAGTTGACGGGAGCGAAGCCGCGTGCACAGCTAGTTGCTATATATATTTTCATACCGTTTCTCAGCAACGTAAATAGAATTGTCAGTGGTCTTCGGCACTAATCAAAGAAGATGTAATGATCTTACCTACATATTGTTATTACCTTGATTTCAGAAGTCCTAAAAGGGTCAGTGATGCCGCTGGTGTCTATCGGGCCGGACTGCTCCCTGTTCGAGGCGATCCGGATGCTGATCACCAACCGCATCCATCGGCTGCCGGTCATCGACCCTGAGACCGGCAACGTCCTTTACATCCTCACGCACAAACGGATTCTACGTTTCCTGTTCTTATACGTGAGTATTCCACTTTCACTTGTTAACCCATTAGTAACAACTATCTTATAGGTACCTATTAGTTGTTCCATGGTTGAGCAAAGGTCTCTCCCATTTTACTCCAGTCTCTTTTGTATTGAGCCGAATTCCATACTTTTCCAAATTTATTTATTTAATAATATAAGTACACAAGGTGTACCTAATGGCACAAAACATTCGGAACTAAAATTGCTATATTGTTTGTGAAAAATCGAATGTTAATCTTTTATCTATATACTATACAAAACTGAGTCGGGTTTGTTACAACACTTATAACTCGAGAAATGTTCGACTCATTTTCATGGTTTTTGACTTCTTGGATTTGTCTCTAGTTTAAATTGAAAGAGTGACTTTCGGTAGTCTGTGGACTTATTATAAAACGTTATTACATTCATTAGAAAGATCAAAGTTCCATCTAGGATATTCATTGAAATACTATTTTTTTGCAATATGTATTTAAACCATGTACAGTAATAATTGAACCATTTTCTTTATGTCCTTGTCTTATTACAGTGGTCTACAATATTTGTAATAACATTGTAGACAGTATACAAATTATTATATAGTGTTGAAGACATCATTAATATGCAATTTAAAAAGATATGGTTTTATCAGTCTGTCATCATCGTTCTAGTGTAGCGTTTTAACTTTAGAACATTAATAATATTCGTCATACAAAACCTTAATGATCTTTATCTGCTTATTTAGATAAATGAGTTGCCGAAACCGTCGTATCTTCAATGCAAGTTGCGCGATCTGCGCATAGGCACACTCAACGATATAGAGACGGCGACAGAAGATACGTCGATCATCGACGCGCTGCGCAAGTTCGTCAATCGACGGGTGTCCGCGCTCCCGCTTGTCGACTCAGATGGGCGTCTCAAGGACATTTACGCCAAATTTGATGTCATCGTAAGTATTAAAACTTATATTGAGACTATCTAAATCCGTCGTTTATTTACTATGGACCGAATATTTGAAAATTAGACGAAAGATTTCAAAAATTCTATATACTTCTATACATATTATAAAACAAACCGCCTCCGCCGCCGTGTGTGAACGCTGGCTGAACGCGATAAACTTAGAACTATCGAACGTATGTGTCTTTCACATGTGGCTTTCACCAATGGATAAAGTGATTCCAGAGAAAGGTTTTTGTGTATAACTCATTAAGGTGTTTTGTTTACTCGTGCGAAGCGGGGGTGTCCCTAGTAATATAATAAAGCTAAAGAGTTAGTTTCTCTGTAAACGTTAATCTCTGTAACTACGAGTCGGATTTGTAAAAATTGCATTTGGTTGCGCGATGCCAGCGCCACACTTATTGTGGACACACAAATTATGGTAACTGGATGGTTAAATAACGATGTTCGTGGTGACAAAATACGGGCTGCAGCCGTACGTATACGGTTTAATCCAATAATGTAAACACCATAATGAACCGCGATAGAATCCGTTCAAAAATAGTATTATTCAAGGTCTAAGATTCGTGTAAACCTCAAAAATCATTATGAAAACTGACATTTAAAGGCAACCATTTTAATATAAATTATATTATTTATTTAATTACGAACTTGACTTGTCAGGAGGTCCAGGCGTTGAGTTGACAGTGTCCACCTCATGTCGAGATGATTATCAATATTGTAACATCTATAACATGACCTGTGTATCTATTCGATTAATTTGAAAAAAAAAAAAAAATTAGAATCGGCAATGGCACTTGTGCTAAATTATGTTAATACGTTTCCACTACCCTGTATATTCTAATTCAAATTTTCTTGTTACTTAGAACTTGGCAGCTGAGAAGACATATAACAATCTGGACGTGACCCTCAAGACAGCCAACGAACACCGCAACGAATGGTTCGAAGGCGTCCAGAAGTGCAACCTGGATGAAACACTCTATGACGTCATGGAGAGGATAGTGAGAGCTGAGGTTGGTGTACACTAATATGATAATTGCCCCATGACTGAATATGAAAATTCAAAATCTAATTAGTCTGTCAGTTACAGAATAAAAAAAATATTAGACATGTATTTTTTGCTCTTTCAAAACACGATAACACAAAGTAGATATATACCGAATCAAAGTTCAGAAGTGGAGGCTAATGTCATTTTGTGCCTTTGTAGGCGTCATGCTTGCCTACAAAGGCACAAAATTGTAATAGATATATAAACTTCAACCAGGAAGAATAAATCGACATGTAAGATCTTTGAAGGTTAATTAATTTATTATTGAATTTGGACCAAAAAAAATATTAGACATGAGTTTTTGCTCTTTCAAAATAAGAAAACACAAAATAGATATACCGAATAAAGGGCAGGATTGGGGGCTTATGTAATTTTGTGCCTATGTAGGCAAGCATGACGCGTACAAAGGCACAAAATTGTGACGTCATGCGAGATTTGAAATTAATGTATCGTCGTGAGTTTTTGGTTACTTAAAAAAAGAAAATACGTGTCTAATATTAATGTACTGCTCTACTATATTAATATTATTGCATCCAGGTACATCGTCTAGTAGTGGTCGACGAGAACGACAAAGTGATCGGCATCATATCGCTATCTGACCTGCTGATGTACCTCGTGCTGCGGCCGACGGGCGAGTGCGGCGCGGGCGGGACCAGTCTCCGCAACGAACACGCTTCCATTGAAGAGAAAGACGAGAACACGAGCCCGGAGGCCGACGCCGACGCCGAGGCCGAACAAACCGAAGGTTTTCAAGACGAAGCAGCCGCTCTCACACCCGCCGACGGAAACGAACACGCTCACCAGGATTAATTTACTCGTATCGTTACTTATAACTTAAACCTTGGAGTTTACAGTTCTATTGTGTTAAAGAAACTTACTCGTTCAAAGGCTCGCGGACGACGGATAATTTCTTCGCTAGTAAGAAATAAATGCGCCTTAGTATTGGTTGCAAGTACAGCGCGAAAACTGATGCTAAGACGCAACGTGATCGCGGCAAGCATTTGTCAAGTGTGGTGGCAATCTGTCCGGCGGACAAATTGACCGTCGTCTGCTCAACGCCTAAATCGTGTTAAATATACTAACTTATTTTTAGTATAAATAAAACCTGAAAAATGTTTGTTCAGGCATGGAATGGTTTGCCATTATTTCGGTCGACCGCACTCGTGAACACCTTCAATTACCAATTTTTCAAGTTAACATATTTAGTTGTATATGATACGATACAGTAAAATAATTCTTCACGGTACGGAAACAAACCGTCGATAGTGATTTCTTAAGAGGAAATGCGGGTGGAGATAAAAATAAGTATGTCATGTCACATCAAAAAAAATAGGTATGTCATGAGACTCGGTGTCGCATGTCATCCGGTCGCCCTATGCATTTGTGACAGGGACAAATGCAGATCTGACTGAATAGTAGAATTAAAATATTATAATTCGAATTTGACTCTCGCCTATGTCCTCTAATATTCAACCAACTTAAACCAGTTAAAAGTTAGACCAATTTAAAAGAAACTTCATAAACTGAATAAGAAGAATATAGTCTTATGTTTTTTTTTCATCAATAGTTGTCCAATTTATGCACTACCTACGCCTCTGTTGACAGCGACTGAAGTAGGTTATTTTGTACATTTTGGACGGTTCTAATGTTATCTAAGATAGTGTATCGTCAATATGGAAAATATAGGGCAGACGACTAGTTAATATTTATATACTTTACTGGAAATAATCATTGCTTTATAAACAAGCAAGAAAACGGAAAATACCACCCACGTTTTCTCTTAATAATTTTCTTAGTTATAGAAAGCTTGCGTATTGCGAGCGCGGTCTATTTAAGTCTGCATTTCCATGTAATTAAACTGTGTAGCAGTAGCAACTAACCAGTGTAAATGGCGGTATAGTTGACCGAGTTTGAAATATGTCTTTAAACGTTACGGTTGACATGACAAAGGACAATGATAATACGTGCTTGATCATCTTACAGCGTGCATACAACAATCAATAAACTATTATAGAATCGGCCTATGCTCTGGTGTGTTTGATAACTAATAGGTATTATAATATGACGACGAGAATAGTACACCTTTACGTGTTGAATACGTCGATCCAAATACTATCGTCGATTTCTAACAAGCAGAAATTTAGTCGTCGCATTGAAAGGGTTAACGGGAAAAATTTAATATTTTCATGAAAAAAAGACTCATATTGTCTAACTTGTACTGCATGAAGGACGTACGTTATCAAAGTGGTTTTTGTCATGTTAATTTACAAAAGTCCTATTTATTCTTAGCAACCGTATGTGATTAAACACCTTCATTAGATGGTTGTGATTTTTTAAAACTGTTTTCATTCATTAAAATGAATTTTGATATGTTTTTTTTTCAGTTCCACTTTTGATATGTCATTTACGTGTATATTCCATATTTGTTTGTATAATATTGTGTTTCACCATTGTATATTATGTTCTTAATATTGCCACTACAGCGCAGTGTGCTGTAGATTTTACTTTGGATAAATAATACCAACATGAGCTCGCATCGCGTGCGTTACTCTGATTTTAGGGACATATCTAATAACCATACTAAGATAGGAATAAGTTTTGTATCATTATTTTGTGCATTCTCTCGGGACCTAGCCAACAGTAAGTACTATTTCATCTTACTCGAGATTCAGTGTGTGATTGTCATATCCGGGCGTAGATACGTGGAATTTCTTGTAACCTCATAATATTAATCAATTAGTTAATTAAACACATGTAACTTATATTATAATATCCGTATTAAATTCGATGTTAAATGTTTATAATTAGCAGGTGTATTCATTATTACTTCGTTATTTAAATGTAATAAATAGTTTGCAGAAATTCCCCTTCCATTATACAAATGTGTCCGCCAAACTAACGCCTTTTTAGTAGATATAAATACTTTATTGTTTGATAGTAATTATTCGAAACTTGGGTTGTCAAAACAAATAAAATCGTTATTAATCATATTTTTAATATGCAATTTGTTGAAAAACTTTTTGATATATTTTTAGTCTATTAATTGTAAAACGATAATAAAATTATTCGCGTAGGACTATAAAATTGGCATTACGTAGGAAAGTATTTTAATCATTAATAATATATTTAAATATTTTTGGAGAGTAAAATTTTATGTGTAGAATAAGTCGTAATATTTAAAACTGTGTCGATTCGATTTATTACTAACAAACAAATTAATGTGTAACGATGCTTCCCGTAAGTATTATAAAATTGTGTTATTAATTTATGAGTAGAGTAACTTGTAGTAGTGATTCTATCTGTTATAAATATTCAGACAAAACATCTTGTGAAAACATATTATCTGAAAGTTTTGAAGAATTTTCTAAAAAAATGTGGCGAACCTTAATGTATATAATACGTAGTTCAAAATAATATGAAACGTTTCTTCTTACTTGTTCGATGTTTGAGATAAGTAAGCGCACATCATATGGCATTGTGAGGTTTAGAAATAAAACATTGATTCTGTCGCTTTGTTCGTTTTATTTAAACTAGCTGTTGCTACCGGCTTCGCTCGCGCGTAAGTATAGTTAAGTAAAGGATAAATGGTTATTTGGTTCTGTGATATGAAGAAGTTTCTTTTATAAATTTTATATTTTCTTTTAACCCTCGACGTAAAATGGAGGCTGTATAATTTATTTGTTTTCGATCAAGAAGAGTCAAGAAGGTCGATATTAAGGCCGAGCAGATAATACAAGGAAGTGTAGATAATATAAATACATGATTCATTTATGTCATTAAATCCATAAAATAATTTTAGACTTGTCATACTTTAGCGGTCGAAAACGCAGATCCCATAACATTAAGAAATATCGCGTACTTTAAACAAATTAAGAAGAATTATGTGCATTCGTTCCTTTAATTTCAACTTTCCATTACGGCTATTAATAAAGTTAAATCAAAAATTCTTATTTTTGATTTAATCTTGTAGTCCATTGAAAAGTTACATTGAACCTTGCGTTTTTTAGAGGACGCAATTTTATTGTTGGGATGTGTGGTGGAGGTCAGTAGGAGCTTAACTCCAAATTTGTGGGGTTGCAACCCTTGTCCCGCGGCCGCCATATTAGAAAAAGGGGTGCAAACGCCTTTTTCGCTATATCTCCCGAACTATGCATACCACAAAAAATTTGTCAAGACATAATTTGTAGCAAATCGTTTTGTCTACTATTTTGTATATGTAACTTTTTTCAATAAAATGAGAAATAACAAAGTTATTAACAAAAATATGAAAAAATTTCCCAACAAATTTTCTTTTTTGTTACATAACTTCTTTATTTTTCATTTCACGACCAAATGACCTCCAACCAATCTTGTAGAGCATTTTCCAACCAACATTTTGACCTATAATTTTTTTGGATATGAGGAATTTAAGGGCATTCTAGAGCGCTTCAAAGTCGACCAGGTTCGTACTACTCGCAATAATTCGGTAACTATGAAACGTCTGCCTTTAATTTTTTATTTTCAAAAATCGTTTATATAATTTTTTTTCACATTACTACCTTATTCACTATCTAAAAAAAATGACTTTTCCCCTCCACCTATGAGATGGATCCTGTAGGCGTGTTTTTTTTTATGTGGTATCCCCAGTAGGCCTAATCCACGGATAACTTTCAGGTGAGATAATCTTGGAGATAATTAAATATTTTAACTATTATTTACAGCTATTATTTTCTACTCTTTTTGGATGGTCCAGGCTGCTGTTCAGGATCTAATTCAGTGTCGAAAGTGAAGGTTTGAGGAATGACAGGAGTTAAAATCGGAGTCATTGTTGGTAATTCATCTTCGAATTCATTTTCGATAACTCCATGATGTTGGTACAGGTTTCTCCAGAACAATTGAGGCACACTGCAGAGCATTTCAGACCTGCTTTTCTGCAACCACAATGCTTCCACAATTCCCTTTGCATCTGCAGAAAATTAATTTCATTAGATCGGGGGTTGCTGGAGGCTTCAAAGTTTGGATTGGTATCCAAATGTTTTCATGCTTTTTCCTACCCCAATCTTCAGGATTACAGTGTTTTACGGTAACTTGGACCTTTTCTACCTGCTTAGGATTTTTGTAAATGTACCGTTAATGGTAAAAAACATATGGTTTAAATTGTAAAAAACAAGAATATTTTAAGTTGTATAGTAAGAAAAAAGGGCATTTTTAGATAATTAATAATGTAGTAATGTGAAGAAAAATATATATATAAATAATAAAAATATAAATATTAAACGATTTATAAAAATAAAAAATTAAAGGCAAATGTTTATAGTTACCAGATTATTGCGAGTAGTATGAACCTGGTCGACTTTGAAGCGCTCTAGAATGCCCTTAAATTCCTCAAATCCAAAAAAATTATAGGTCAAAATGTTGGTTGGAAAATGCTCTACAAGATTGGTCAGAGGTCATTTGGTTGTAAAATTAAAAATAAAGAAAATATGTAACAAAAAAGAAAATTTGTTGGGAATTTTTCTCATATTTTTGGTAATAACTTTGTTATTTGTCATTTTATTGAGAAAAGTTACATAAGCATTATTGTAGGCAAAGCGATTTGCTACAAATTATGTCTTAACAAAATTTTTGTGGCATGCGTAGTTCGGGAGATATAGTGAAAAAGGCGTTTGCACCCCTTTTTCTAATATGGCGGCCGCGGGACAAGGGTTGCAACCCCACAAATTTGGAGTTAAGCTCCTACTGACCTCCCCCACACATCCCAGCAATAAAATTGCGTCCTCTAAAAAACGCAAGGTTAGCCCAAAAAAATGTAACATTTCAATGGACTATTGGTATAAAATAATATAATAATAAAATAATAATTGGTATTAATAATTAAAATAAAAATTGGTGGTAGGTTCTTACCTACCACCAATTTGCCAATAAGCCGACCAAATTTAAAAGGTCACGTAAAGGCGACTGCCTCATACATACGGCTAATCATTGCTAATTAACAGCTTAGTACCTACCTGATGTTTTGTACAGTTAAGCAGAAAAACATTCGTAAAGCCGATTTTACACAATTGATAACACATTTGACTAGTTTTCTATTTTAAAAATTAAAATCATGTTAACTAATAATACATAGTTTTAAACAATTAAATGGCTCATTACTAGTTATTTGAAGTCAAAGTGAGTTTAAAAACGTAAGTTATAATCTCAGTAAATAATGAGGTTTAATGTGAAGCCTTAGACGAGCCGTCAAAAATGTTGACGTTACTGAGGTTACTACTACATAGAGTTTTCCTACATCTATGACTAAATACCACACAGAGTACCTACTTTTATATCTTAATACCAAAAAGTACTCTGTGACCACAGAGTACTTTTATCTAAATACTGACGCTGACATTTTGCTTTGTATTGTTATAAATGATATATTTAAGCGTGTAAATCAATTAATAAAGTAACTTTAGTGTCAGTGTTGTATTTGCATATTATATGGCAAACCTAATATATTTTTGAGATATTGTTATTTTGAACTAAAATGCATCCGTGCCCAAAGTATTGTGTCGCGTGCCGTGTTCGCCATCCCTGCTCTCTACTGCGTTATCCGACCGAACCAATGAAAAATCAGTCGTGAACCTTAGGTATTTTTCAGAGAAGTTCTTGCTCATGGTTTATAAGCTACGACGGCATTGTTTGATTTGTGCTTTGCTTTTTTACAGATAGATGCACTTCATGGCTTCGGGAGCAGCATGTGCTCACCCAACAGTATATGATTCTGGCAGTAATTGATTTCGAACCACCATCATGTTCCACATTGATTGGACATTACAGAGCATACTGTTATAAGTAGAACTACAACTCAACAATATGAATGTTACGATGATCTGCAGGTACTGTAAACTACAGAAATGAAAAAACTCTAAAATGCCTTCATAATTCTATAATCATAAGTGTAAATGATATTAAAACGTTTTTAAAGGCTGAAAGCTTAAAACAGTTACTTTTATTCGGTACCAATGGACTATACAAAACTTTGTGGAATTACTGATCTGTAATTATGCGCAATATTATGTATATTTTTAAATTAACTACAAATAGTAGATAGAAAAACTTAAACCTTAGGACAGTAGTCGAATCTGCCAGTCCTGGCTCAACGCACCAGTCGCTCTACCAACTAAGCTACCAAGGTCACTGCATGATACAAAAAGGGAACAATGAAATTAAACGCCTTTTCTTTTGTAACATTTTATTACGATTGGTTAAAGTTACACTAAGTTTACATTATCACAAAATGTTTTTTTCCGGAGCGAAGCAGCGAATCGGTAACATTCATTGGTCCAATATCTTTCTGTGCATAACTATATTAACTCTTTCGTAATCTTGACACATAATAGAGCATTTTTGCAGTCTTTTCCTGGCATGTTTCAGCCTGTCTAATATGAGTGATAGTCGCTTGATTTCTACATGCATTTACACATCGCTCACGTATCTTAACCCCTTTTCCTTTCACAAAATCTCCTACCCCTTCCTATTAAATTCTCATACTTTGAAATTCTTTCCCCATAGGTACATTCCTAATATTCTTAAATTACAGGTGTTATCTACATCCCGTACATCCCCATTGACAGTATCTATCTATCCTTCTATAATCCTTATTTCATTAGCACAATGTTTTCGTTTAAAACATCGTACTAACCATCGCTGCTGCGGTCCGGATCGGCGACAGCAGAAACAGTACAAATAATATAAATAATATCGAAGTGTGCATTATTCTTTAACGACTACAGCTGGTTTGCAACGAAAAACTCACTCAAACGTAGGTACGTATTAAAAGTACCTAACTACCTACAATTTAATCTAACATGGCACAACAACTGATGAAACAAATCACACCTTGTGTTTAACAAATATCAAGTTCAAAATAGGTACCTACTTTACTTAAGGTACGTAATTTAAAAAAAAAGTTATTTTAACTGTATAAAAATGAGATCTCTGGAACCTTATTAACCGCCATAGTCGTTAAAACAAAGAAATAACTGGTTATTAAATTTTACATTAAACACCCAAATTAATGTAACTTACAAATTAAGAGATCGTAGACAAAATGAATAATAATAATAAACTTATGTTACTCTAAAATAGGGATGTATATATAGCATTGCGAGACTAAGATACAATGATAATATCTAGCTTAAAACCACGGTTATAGCGGTACCTCATGAGAGTAGGTGGTGATCCATTACAGGGAAAATTAGTGTTCGCTGGTTTAAAGCTGGATACTGTCAAATGTATCTGAACTACGGAGCGGGAATATGTAACTGGAGAGACGATTAATATGGTGTTAGAATATAGGCTTTTGAGTCGAAACCGACACTGCTCGTACTGGCTGTTGTTAGGTATCGTTAAGGTTACAGCCTTTTTGGTTTATCGTAAAGTGGATAAAATAAAACCCTTACGCAAAACTGTCTCTAGCTAATATGCCCGCTAGTAAATATAATAGCAGTGCTTGGAAAATTCGGTTACATGTGGGGAACATCGATTCGGCACTTTAAAATACACCATCTCGATCTCCACTCAAGGCTAAGGGAAACCAACCCTAAGAAATAAAACATTGCCACTAATCGGTTATTAACCAGCTCTACTGTCCCCGTGCCTTCAATGTAAACCTTTCAATGTATTTTAAAGCTTAGAGCAGCACTGTGTGGGCTACAACGAGGAGCGTTACCGGATGGCAGGTTTTTTTAGGCCGGTAGGTATAATTGAGGACTTTCTACTTCAAGTCAGTCACAATGATAAAATATAATAAGATAGAATAGATGTGAATACAAATTATTTTCCTTGGGCATTACGCCGTGGCTTTCTAGGTAATGTTGTAACGGCATAGGTTGTGGCCAAGAAAGGATAAGTCCCATATCCAATCGGGCAGAGTTCAAATGGACTAACTCGCCTAGATGCAGTGCAACACAGTCTGCCCCACGCTTAATTTAATACTTATCTAAAGATTATAACAACACCATTTAATTAGGACTTAAAGTAATAATCCTTCGTATTAACAATTAATAGATAATAGTAAGTCAGAATTCAATAAACTATCTATGCAAATAAGTAAAATATTTAAAATATAAATTTGAGCGTTTAATTTTGGATTTTAGCAAATACAATTGTGTTATGGATTTGTGAACAGAACTGAAATTAATTAAAAAAGCCGTGTTCTTGATTTAGTTTATTTATCCAGCCTATGTTTGCAATAAGATTGTTGTTGCAGTTTCTCTTTGACATTTTAAGCTGTTCGGTAATTAATTATGAATTGTAAAACTATTTTTATCTGCATGCTTTAATAACGCGTTATTGCAAGAAGGCTGAACTGCGTAAGTTCGTCATCGCATTAAAGTAGTTGCCTTATCAAGGACACAGCTTTTATTGGTGATATGTACTATTGTTTAATAGAAGGAGCACATTAATTCTAACAGTTATTGTTACACAGTGCGTGTATGAATGATGCACATATAATACTTAATATAAACATTTATATTTTAAGAGAGTCGTCATTGTATCATCTCTGTTTTGATACGGGACGTAATAGATGTCGTAGTCCCGGGTAGAACACGCATGACATAGCTAAGGTTTAACCCAGTTTATTTGTACACATGTGACGTATGTTTATTTCTTTCGTACTTAATCTCGATATTCAGATTAATTGTTGTGTTGAAATGAGAAGAAAAGAAGTTCTGCCCCTTTTCAACCATTTTTTGTGATGCTATGTGATGCGTGTTCATAGTAAGCCGCTCCCTAAGGTTTGCTGGGAGTTCCCGTGTCGTGAGGGCAAGTTGGACTGTTTGCGGCTTATAGAGAGCCTTCAATAGTTCTCCTTCTTGGTCACTCTGGCTTGGCGACTGGAATATGAACGGCGGCGGGTAGCGAGGAGCCGGCCGAGTGCCTGTCAAGTCCGGTTGTCGGTTCATATTTTCTAACTTATAATTAATATCAAATAATCATAATCAAAATTAGAATAGAAAGAACAAATTACAAAAAATATAAATTGTAACTGATATATTTAACCGCTTTTAACAATTTTAATTACAAATCAATTCATTCCAAGAAAAGTTATTCCTTAACTTGTAGAAGCCAACAATTACTAGTTATTTATCAACATCAACAACTTTTTTTTATCATTAAGGCCTATCCGATTTTACATTAATTTTGTCATCCAAATAGAATTTTGACATGACCTATTCGCTGACGAATAAAAACTTTACTCATAAAAGTATTAAATAGGCGTTAATTTAGAATCAAATGCTACCAGTTAAGTATATTGTACTGACCCTGACGTATAGTTAGGCAACGCAGTGCGTGTACCGTCTGTCGATGTTGATGATTTGCAGAATGTAGGTACGTACCTATGCAGTTTTGAGGTGTTTATACTGGCAACAAATAATGATGTTATAAAAATATAAAGAGACATATAAGTCTAAGAAAAAAACTAACTAACCCTAATAGGATTTAGCATATTATATTAATATATATTTTATGCTAAATCGATGTTATACTAAGAAATCATAGGTACATAACCTTTTAAAATAGATCTAATGATACATTAAGTTACTTATAATAACACATTTTATTTAAAAAAACGGGGTACCTACAGTCAAGGGTCGGAAGTGCAGCAGCACTTAAACTTTTTGTTTAATTGGTCTCAATGCTCTTCTCGGGTATTTTTTGAGTACGTATTTGAATGCAAACAATTACAATTAAGCTGAAAACCTCGCAGGCATACAGACAACATTAATTTATCGCGTTCAAATAATAAAAAATGCCCGCGCAGAGCATTGCGACAGAAAACATAAAGGTTGCTGCTGCTGCACTTATGGCCTTAACTGTACCTTAATTAAATAGAATAAACACTTAAAAAGAACGACTTAATTTTAACTTGACCATAAAAAGTAATAATAACTATAATAAAATGACTGGACCTAACTTAACTCATTATAGACCCTTGCAAGTTACATTCAATAGCCATGTTAATTCGACTATATAATAACTTATATACATTGTATGCTAGAGTAATAATGAGTTGTGAATAATTAATAAGAAGACCTTAATCGTAGTTATTATTGTTGGATTTTTAATTAAAATTATACAAAACGTTTTATGACGAAAAATATAATCTAATATATACTTAGGTTAATATATAAAGTGCGAAATGAAATTGAAATGACAAATGATAAGCGTGACGTCATATTATCATTATATATAAATATTTAACAACGTTTGAGCTGCTTAAAATATGTCTACATAACAATAAACGGGAGAAAAGTACTTTTATAAAAATAAACAAGGTAGGTATTTTCTGAAGTTACAAAAACTTAAGGCCGATATATGGGTTACAAAATACGACAATTTTTAGGTATTTACCAATATTTATCAAAACTATTCTTTATATAAACAAAGTGAAATAAAAAATTGAAATAGTGTAAAAAATTTAGTGATATGTGTGGGATATTTAAACCTTGGTTCAAAATGAAACACATAGGTTTTTTCGCCATTTTGCTATGAACCTGAGTACCTACTAAACAATGTTTTAGGACCGTTATGTTCTACTATATAGGTATAAGGAATATATTCACACCATACACCATGTTCTGTGTGTATGAGTTTGTTAGTAGGTATCCCTAATTTAGTTTTTAAAAAGGATGGGATTTATGCAGGATCACAAAATGTTGTTCAAAATGTGCGCGGTTCGAGGTATGTAAAAAAAACAGTGTACACATATATACGATACTACAGTAAAATAATACGTCTATAAAGATAATATTCAGGGTGTCCCAAAAGAATGGAAATGCAGGCCTTCAGAGGTAGAGGATAGTTAGAGGTATCCAAATCACCCTCATGTATGTTCCGCGACATTTTGTATTTTTCGAGATTTTCATGATTTTAATCAAAATCCGACTTCCATTAAGTCATATTTCTGCTTACATGGCGAGTCGCAATAAATGGTCTATTTTTTTTCTAAAGTAGCTTAATAGTGTGCCTCAGGTCTAATGCTTGAGCATATGCTAGTAACTAGGCTACACCTCTATGTTTAGTGTCCTCTAACTCTGGACACCCGTTAGTCCATAGTTTTTAGGACACCCTGTATACTTTGACGAATATATAATGTCTACAGAAAATTGCGAAGAAATATAATAAATTGGTTTGAATTTATACTACCCAAGGTTGAAGCAGTATCTCTTTAAATGTAGCAGATTGCTACAAAAAACAGAATACAACGAAATACAGAGTTATTAATTTGATATCGAAAATCCGCTGAGGCTAAGGGACTTAGGGGAGTTCAATTGCAACCAAATAACTTCTTAAAACCCCTATGCAAATGTCAACCAATTTGAGTAATTTGACTTTTATTAAGATATTTCTCAAGAAAATCAGTTAATAATAATCGAATTACTCCAAACTTTTGGACACTTGCGTAGGGGTTATAAGAAGTTATTTGGTTTAAAATGACTTCCCCAACATACCCTCATCGGATTTCCGACGTATAACCAAAAACCAGTTTACAACTGTTTCTATAGCACTATGTAAGAATTTTGATACTAAATATAATTGAATAACAAGCAGACAGAGCTATATCTAAACAAATCCATAAAAAGTCCAGTCGTCTGAAGGTCCAGTCATTTGATACTCCTAGTCCTCCCAGGTGTCGTAGGTCGAGTCGGGGTAGGCCCACGGGGGCCGGCTGATCGAGCTCGTGTGAGTCGTGGTCCGGTTGGTGCGCGTATTGTAACTGAAAAATCAAACAAGCATTCGTTTTAATCGAGTATTCTGCTCAAATTGTCATCGAAAATGATCAGTCGTAACTATATCTGAACGTATCATACATTTTAAAAACAGAAAGCTTTGGTAAATAAGTGATTCTGGTGTTCATAATAAATCAATCAACTCAGCCTATCGCGATTCAGAAACTAACCCAAAATTAAACATTTCTAATTTATTCAAGTGAAGTAGGTATGTACCGATTGTCTAAAATAAGTTAAATTCGTGGTTAACAGAATAAGGGCAATTCAAATATTTATTTTGTTTTTATTACTTAAACACAATTTTTCTCAACTGTCTCATTTATGACTGTCGAAATAATAAAGGCAAAAGGTGATAGGACGTAATTTGTTTGCTGATGAATGCATTCAAGTACTAACCCCCGGGTTCTGAAAGGCTGAACAATTTAATCAGTTGTCAAATCAACTGATCACGACTGTGATTGGTTGACCAAAAGACTACCAACCAATCACAGCGCTTAACATGAGGTTGGACAGGTGAATAACAAATTCCGGTGTTGATCAACGTTTCAGATACGAAGGGGTAAGCGTGCTTAATGATAAAATTTATATCTAACATTCTCTTATAAAAAGAATACTCGATATTCTGCTTAGCATTCGTGTTTGAGTAGGTACTAAAGTTATATAAAAAAAAACCGGCCAAGTGCGAGTCGGACTCGCGCACCGAGGGTTCCGTACAAACCTGTAGGTATATAAGTAAAAGTTCACCCATCACGATGATCGAGTCATAGTCGTAGTTATGGTATTTTAATTGCACAACGAAAAAAAAATATAAAAAATATTTTTATTATATGACTAGCTTTTGCCAGCGACTTCGTCCGCGTTTCCGTCGTTTTTCGTAAAAAAGTAGCATATGTCCTTCCTCACTGTTCAGTGGTTTTGATGTAACAGACAGATTAACTTTCGTATTTTAGTAGGGAAATATAATATATCACGTTACACAAAAATAATCCTTATAGCATGATTCAGTATTCACGCGCGACGGCGCGATGGCTTGTTATCGTATTTCATGTATAAGTTTGGTGTTTCTATACCGATTTCTATGATTCTTTTTTTATTGAATAGGTAATAATGTAAACTTTTTTTAATTAGGGATGAGTGAGAGTATTATAAACGTAAGAGTAAACAAATATAATCAGAAATCTCCGAACTGCTAAGCTATCGGGAGTTACACGTGTTATTGTGAGTCAACCATAAAAGATAGACATATGCTGTTGTGGGATATTTTTTAGATAATTTTATGTAGAACATTTCCGTCATACATGATTTCTATGTAGCTTTAACCATTAAGGCTGCATACGCGACGGAAGCTTAAAAAATACCGTTTTCCCAACATTTCCCTTCACTGCTCTGCTCCTATTGATTGTAGCGTGATGAAAAGTATACTATAACCTGCCCAGGAGTATGAAGAATAAATGTACTAAGTTTCGTTAAAATCCGTCGAGTAGTTTTCGTTTCTATAAGGAACATACAGACAGACAGACAGACAGACAGACAGACAGACAGACAAAAATTTTACTGATTGCATTTTTGGCATCAGTATCGATCACTAATCACCCCCTGATAGTTATTTTGAAAATATATTTGATGTACAGAATTGACCTCTCTACAGATTTATTATAAGTATAGATGTAACTAAAAATTTATGCTTTTCGCAATTTTTCCTTTATCTGTGTTATAAGACGTTGCTTCGTACCAAATTTCAAGATTCTGAGTTCACGGGAAGTACCCTGTAGGTTTTGATTCCCTTGCGAGTGTCGAAAATTTGCGGCATAAACGGGAGTATCTTTTGATCGCGTTGACTTAGAAGTTTGATTTTTTCACAGCTCCGAGAGACCATAGACTTGAGTATTTGATATGAATTTCAGCTTGATACCTCCACGCGTTCCTGAGAAAAAAGGTCTTGACAGACAGACAGACAGACAGACAGACAGACAGACGGACAACAAAGTGATCCTATAAGGGTTCCGTTTTTACCTTTTGAGGTACGGAACCCTAAAAATGAAATGAGGAATTGAATACCCACTCTATCTACTATGATTTCATAGTAGTAGTAGGTAGGGCGTGATTAAAAAGCAAGTCCACTGTTTTAGCTTTGGCTTTGAATAATTTTTGTGTCGAGTCCCTCTGCTTACCGTGTTTCCGCCTGGCGGTATGTGGTCGGACGGTAAGGTTGGAGGGTCGTTTGGATCGGGCTGCGGCTGCTCGATTGAACTGGTTCTAGGTTTGATTCATGCCAAGATAGTATAGGTGGTGGATACCTGAAAAATGGTGTCATTTCGTAGAACAAGTGCAAAAAAGGTAAATTTCCATTAAAAAAAAATATTTTAAAAGTATTAATTAACTAGTATTAGATGGTAAGAAGTATTTTTGAAAATGAGGTGCACCTTGGCTTAATTGTGACTATTAAACATTCCGTTTGCAGTCTCATATGATTGAAGGCAATCCCTAGATGTTTTTGAGTGTGCACGGACTTACTTACGTCTTATTCTGCCATTTCATAACGAAATAAAGAAAGGCGCCATGTCAAACAGTAAACTGTAATAAATTGCTAAGCCTCTGCATAAGAAGAACTAATGAGCAAATCTCCTAAACATGCAAAATATTATTACTGCAGATATTTGGCGTAAACTCTTTAATTCTTGCCTAATTATTTTACTAACTCTAAATATTAATAAAATAAGGATCAGAGTACAAGGATGGAATGGAATGGCATGACATAGAATGGATGCTTGAACAATTCCTTTTATACTTACTCCATGTTGCCGTATAATCCATCGTTTCTATCGCCTTCGAAGATGTTGCGGTCGCCGGTGGTTGCAGGTTGTGGTGATGGTGGCGGGATCGTGGTGCGGTTCAATGGGTTGGGCGGCGGCGGAGTCTCGGTTGGTGGCACGGGCGGGTTCGTCTCCAAGGTAGAGTTCTTGATGCCGTATTTGAAGTACATAATCAATCCTGCAATAAAACATTGTAAAGTTCTTTGCATCCAGGGTTTCTGTTAACGATCAATATCATATCATTATGTGATCAAAACAGGATGTGTACCTTTTCAAGTACAAAGTTCATTGATTGTTCCGAATAACTTACCGATAATCATCCAGATAGTGAAGCGGACCAGAGTCAGAATGGACAGGTTCAAAATCAGGTAAATGTTGACGATAATAGCGATGGCCGGAACGAACGGTAGTCCAGGGGTCGTGTAAACCAGAGCGACTCTGTAATATTTTTTAGATCCGTTAAATATATCATTGAAAACTGGTGTGTCGTGAAATAAATCCCCATTTTTTAATTGAAATATCTTGGGAGCTATTGAGCCAACAGAGCTGTAATTAAGCATGTGTTGTGGTAAATTTTATCTTCTTAAAAACGAATTGGTATTTTTTCGATTAAAACCTAACCTTTTACAAGTTACGTTGGCTCAATTGGCAAGTCAAACTGCCCATGTAATAAAAGTACTCTGTGAGTCAAACTCATGTGACAAGTCATGATTAAATATATAAAACTTAGCTTCCTACACTTTTTTTGGACCCTGAACTGCACATGTGCAGTTCAGATCATGATCTGGGGTATAGATATATCATGAACTATATTAAGGAAGACATCCTCACCGGTTTTGTGGTTTGCGAGAGATCATCAGCAGTATGGCGATAATCGCGATCAGTAGCAAGCACATGGTAATCGTCGTGAAGTTGCAGGTGCCAGGGTATCCGTAGGCCGCGAACAAGTCGAACACGATGATCAGAATGTACATCACGCCGGTCGCCTTGATCACAAACATACCTAAAAACATAGAATTTAAAGTAAAAATTTTATTTGAAGGCCTTTAATACCGTTCATTCTTACCGAATTAGTCACTCGGGACTCTTGAGAGAGACAAAATAATGGAATAAAAGTGGGGAGGCGCTTGCCCAGCAGTGAGACATTAAAAACAATAAATAAAAACCTTTAATACTAGCCAGCAGGCAATGCCACCCATATTTTACACCTAAATCTTTACGCGCATTGACTCCCTTAAATATTATTACACACTTTTCTTAAATTTTGAAATAACTTACCGCTGTATTCAGTAGCCGGTCCGCAGTCAACCCAGGGAAAGATCCCGGGGCACAGGTAGCTCATGGTCTGAAGTTGCCGGGACAGCGCCGCGTAGAAACGGCTCCAGGTGCTATTACTGCCTGAAGATCCGCCGCCAACTGGGGGCACATTGTTCGTTGCTAAATTGATACTCTTCATTGTGTGTCATGGTGGCCTAGCGGTTCAATGGCTGAATTCGTATGCAAGAGGTTGCAGTTTCGAACCCAGGCTTATCAATGTGGCTTTTATGAAGTTGTCAGTACTTTATTAATTTATTCTAATACACCATTGTAGATTGGTGAAGGAAAAGATCGTGAAGAAAACTGGATTTCGTACTATTTCAAAAGTTCGGTACTAAGACGGTGCCTTCGGTTATCGCTGCTTAATGCGCCCGAAAGACTGTCTGAAAAATCGTTTGACCGGCTATATATACCGACCCTAAAATATGGCATATTATAATAGCGTCTATACAAAATATACATCATCAGAAGATTTTTGATAAAATATGCATAATCTATGAAAATGGGCCCACAATGCAAATGCGTACAATAATATGCAATTTCATAATATATAATTCTGTCTATGGATAAAACTATACAGGTATAATAAAAGTTCATTAAATTAATTATTCTGTGCTATTATTCCACCACGCTGGCTCATTGCCGTTACTGAATGCTAACATGCTAAAATGGTCTGTATGCATTAAATCCTTGTTTAAATTGATTTAGTGAGAATATTTAAGTCGCCGTTAAGTCTCATGCTGTCACAGTCACTTTAAGGTGTAAAATAGCGACAGAAATACATTTAAGAAAGTTATTATTAAAAAGTACTTATATAATATAGTGATATAGGAATAATAGTTTTTTTTTTTTTGAAGAGATTTACGCAGTTAGCCTGAGCGCAGGCTTTGACTGCTTCACCGGACTTTAGGGATAAAAGCACGCATAACTCATTAATTTATCTTTTAAAAAGATATTTTTGCCTAAGTACTACTTATTTAAAAAAATTGTATGAACCTAACCACCACCTCTCAGTTTACCTGTAAATTACGAAATAATGGCCACGTCAGTTTATTACTATCATTAAAATATTGACAGATGATTCCTGATAGAACTATACAGAAAAACAGTACCTCTTCAAAAATAGTTAATCTGATTTTATTTAAAAGGTTTAAACCAATTAAGAAATATACGAAAATATGGTCTCTATATCCGTTTCCTAAATAAGTTTTTACGAGCTTAACGTTTCTCTAATGATCTTTAAATCGATATTAGGTATCTTTAAGATAGTAAATTCATCCTTAACTAATAAATAATGCAATGCTCAAATTTCTTCAGAGTGTGAATACTTCGCGAACAAATATGCTAGCGAATTCGCGGGAATTCTACGGAATTTCATTTTTTTTTATCTCAGAAAAATATGCATATTATGTGGTTACGGTGAGGATGAGTTTGCTATGAAGCCTTTTTTTAGATTGGCGGTTTGTTACGCTTCGACTCTGCCGTAGCTGCGCGAAATTAAAATAAAAGTAGGGGGTTGTATAAAATACGGAAAAGAATTCGTAATACTTTAAATTATCTCTTATTTATCAGAATACTTTTATTTTATATTGGTATACTATTTTTGCCAGTTATTAGATTGCCTGTAAAAGGTTGCATCAAAAAATACTGTAAAATATTGAAAGAACTTTTTCATAAAACCATATATTGTAGGTATAGCTATGTTTACACACGCTATTACACCTTGGTGATAAGAAACTAAGCTTTAAATTTGCAAAAATTTAAAGCTGAAATTATCTGTAAACTTAATTTGCTGCATTTTTGACGTATTAACAAAGAGTGCAACTAGGTAGCCGTAGCGACCAGATATCTTAATTTGATTAAAGTATTATAAACTTTTTACAAAACTTATTAGTAATAAACTGCTCGGTGGTTATACGATTGGAAATTAATGTTTTTGCTGCAAGTTCAAATCAAGTTGTTACTATTATCAATTTTTTTTCTTGTATCCAAATTTTTTAAGAATTTGATCGCGGTGTTTCACCACTTTCGACAAATAGATAGTAATTAATATTTATACAAATACAACAAAATCCAAATCGCGTCGGCTTCAGATTCCTAAGTACCTACGCTACGATACATTAGCATTTTAATGCAGATTGCTTATAATGGTTTTATTAAAGACAGTGCATAGATATTTAGACTTACCGTAAAACTTGTTCTCCGGATTAGAATTGATCAGGAAGGTGTCATCGCGGTATTCCTCGCTCTCATCGCCGGGCAGACTGTCATCCGAGTCGGGCGAGCTGAAAAGAAACTTATCCCTTACCCAATTGCAACCTAGAACTTATTAAACAAGACACAGTTTCGGCCGGCCTTTCGCTAAGGCGTTGGCGCGCAAAACCTTCGCAAAACTTTCGCATTCAGCATGTTAAATACCTTCTGGTGACACGACGAACCATGACGCGCTGGCTGGGAGGCATCATGTGGGTTGAGCTGGGACCCTGAAAATACAAACTGGCTTAGTATCCTCTAAAAAGCGACCTGAAAATGACTCGGCTTTTAACTAGATTATTGAAACGTCGCGTCCAGGTAATAATTCGATAGTTTTGGAAAAGGCCTATCACATGCCGTGCAGGCTCCGCGTGTGTATTATACCAGATAATGGGATATCCTAACCTACACGGATTCGATTATGGACCAGCAAGCCTAACACCAAAGTTGTAGTGTCATTTACCTATACTGATGCCGGGGCTGATCGTATATACGATGCTGATTGAATATTATCGCGTTAAGTTGTAGCTACAACAACGTTGAACGTCCATCATAGCGATAATTAACGGCGTTTCCCGTTAGTGTGGCCCAAGCATGAAAAATGATATGTTAGTTTTAATTTGAAATGATTTGAACATAAATATTAAATTACAAAGATAGGTTAAAATAATAAATAACAAGTTTTAGGGATCTTATTTCTGAAATTGAATAGCTCTGAAATGGGGAAAAGTGCAGGTGCGCTCTGCTGGGGATGTAAACCAATTCAAAGTGACGAAGGAGATAAATGACCGTACTTTATTTTCAACGGTTAGAGCGTGGAGTTCTTAAGTACCTGCTGCTAGTAAACTAATTTCTAATTAAGCCAGACTTATAAAAAAAGTCTAAACTCACAAATGCGCGATATATAGAATTTTAGAAATTTTTACCAATATTTTTATTTATTTATTTAATGTTATAAAGTAGGTACATGGCAATTTCTAAAATGTGAAATAATGTCCAAATGTCATGATATGCAGGAAATCTTTATATTTAATTACAAAGGGTGTAACTATAGCAACGAAATTGAAATGTTCTGAATCAAATCATCAGAATCAGAATACGGTGAAAATTAAATATTGTTTGGAAGTTACATTACTTGATAAATTGTTTTTTGTTTTGTATCTGCTCTTTTTAGTACGAAATAGGATTTTAGTAAAAGCAAAATTAAATAGCTCGAAACATCTTCAATTTCGGGAAAGCTAAACGCCCTTTGTAGGTACACAAGAAATTTAGGATAAAAAGGTTTCGTTTATATAGTACTTACGCCGAAGCTTGTTTCTCGGTTGGCGCTCGCTGTGCCTTCAGGATCCAGGGGAGTGCGAAGACTTTGCGGCAGCAGCTCGATCAGGTTCGTGGAGTGCGGCTGGTAGCGGAGCACCAACACGCAGGTGGAGACCAAGGTGTAAGCCAGGAGGGTACCTGAGAACAATAACAATGATCTCTTAACAAGTAAGCAGAGGCGCTGACGATGAGCAATTTATTTATCAGGCAATTGTTTTTCGACGACTGCTCTTCTGACTACCTTAATTACTAAAAAGGTTTAAATACTAAGTTGATTAACTTCTTCCACAAGTTTTTAAATCGTATCAGTTTTACGCAACACATAATGTTTTTTAAATTTTCTCTGCTTCTGTCTCTATTTAAATTCACTGCTTGTAAATTCCATTTTTTTATTTATGAGGCGCCCATTGCACTATAAAAGGTTTAGATAAAAGGAGGCGTGATATTCTGAGATAAGTACGGAGCTTTGTAACCTAACCATCCCCTATTGACTATTGTGGATTAAAACGCCTTGTCTTTCGAGTTTCGACCTCCCTTGCTAAGTAGGTCAAGGCGACGATTTGCGTGTGATGTTAATGCGCCAACGAAATAATTCTGTACCAAAGAATACCGACGAATGCTTTCGTTTGGTTTTAAACAGTATGCAAAAATTACGGGGTCGTTTTCAGTCTAACCTGTTACAGCTGGGTAATGATATAATGTAAAATGATTTGCTATTTTTGTTTAAATATTGATACAAGAATATATAAATATATAAGCTATATGTGTGATGAAAATAAGATTGAACTTAGGTTTCAGAGTCATAATAATTTGTATGCAGTTCACGTATTTGAGTGACAAAGTTCTTTGTGAATACACGTTGCAGCCTGAGATATCACGTATTTAAAATTACAATAATAAGGTAGTACAAAGAAAATAATTAATTTTACACAAATATAATAGAAGTATATCTCTATATAAGTATCTATTAACATAAAAATAGTAATATGATACACTAGGTAACAACAAGTGTTATTTTTCTCATATTTTTTCATGAGAGTACCTACGCCCTGTTTTAAGATTCTTATAATAAAACATAATTATCTTAAAGTAGATAAAGCAATTATTATATTTTACTACTATTATATTTTGTTCACATTTTTTCCTAATGATGTAAGTAGTATCCTCGTTTAAAGTTTAAGGCATAAGATAGAGCTCTGTTATATTGAGAACACTCGTTTTCGTAATACAGGCCCCTTTCTATGAGATGTAGTAAATTGTTCGTTTTTCTATAAATTACAAATTAAAATTGCTGATTAGTTTCAAAATGCTGAATGAATGTTCTGAAATTATAGCTAAGAAGTAAAACCCATCTCAATCAAGTCAGCTGTCAAACAAAAAAAACTCAACATAAGTGGTCCATTCGTTTAGGATCTACGAAGCCACAGCTCCATCTACTTTTATGGTACTATTATGAAAAAAATTCGTGTCTATATAATAATAATTAAATATTTCAAACCATATAATATTTAAAAAAATATTTGGTATAAATCGCGTTATAGTTTTTAATGTTGTGTTATAAGGAAGATAATATTTATAAAACAATGTCAGTTTAGGTACACCATTTGTAAATCAAAAACGAATTGACCGATTTTCATGATTTTTGGTTCGTTTGATATGTTTCCATTTCGAATAGCAGAATAACTATCAAAACATGGTAAAAATTATATCTTACGGGAACGGGAACAACTAACGCGTGAAACCGCTGCACACAGCTAGTTTTAAGATAAATACTGACGCGGTATAGTCATATAGTGACACCATTAAGAAGACAGTAATGGCACGACATGAGGGAATCTAGTGCTTGCAAGATTAATGATATTAAATCCTTGACACAGTTCTCTATAATCTTAGTATGCATGTATGTACAGTCAAAGCCATAAGTGGCACTTAGTGTACTATTACCAGAACACTAACTCTTATAATTATTTATAACTATTAGTAAGATCACAAAGATGACAACAGCGATTAACGTTAAATATTATTTAATAATATGATAAGATAAACTTAGTGATATAATAATATTATAATTAGTTATGTCAAGCCATGCGTGTGAACAATAATGATATCGAGAGCGGATTAAAAAAAATGTCTTGTTTTCCTGCCTTGTAACAAGTACCTATCTATTATTATATCTGTTTAAAGGAAAGATGATTACTCTTAAATGTTTAATAACTTTGTACGTGATATCCTGTACAAACCCACATAAATTACGAAACGATACATTTAAAAAAATGCAGTGGATGGTTGTTTTTGTTAGAATGATACGGGTGCGGGGATACAGTAATCAATTAATTTAGTGAAAAACCGCCCGGCCTATAAGTTTCCCACTGCTGGCGTAAGCCTCATGTAGAGATGCATGCACGAGCATTGATCACCAAGCATTCTCACTTGCAAGTTGGCGATTTAAGATTTAACTTTTTATAATCCATATTTCCTCAACATAACACTTAATTGTAATTAATTTGTGTTTTATTTTCGTTTTAAAACGAACCTTTTATTAAAATAAATGTAATTAATGCACAAAATTAATTCATATTAAACTTTATGAACATTATAGGTACAACGTGAACTTAATGACGCTAGGTGATGAGGTAATTATTACTGGCATTATCACACATCGACTATATAATTAATTATGGAAATAAAGATTAAACAAAAAATGTATACCGAGTAAACTACATAGTTATTTTGATTTCTATAAATAAAATGATTTCTGAATACACATAAGAGTATGTTCCACTTAACTTACACAAGAGTGTCAGGGATATTAACCAATCAAGGATGTGAATTAAGCATTAAAGGAACAAAAAATATGAAGTTTAAAATGAATATTATAATTATGGTAGTTACTTTAGCAATATTTTGAACAAGTTGCATAAAGATTATTACCTAAGCCGCTAAGGGCGAGATTCTATCTAGAGTGGGGACCTACGCACCATGAATCCACTCCCAGCACTTAGCTTAACCTAAGGTAGGTACACACATTTCACACAACCTCTCCCGGAAAGGCGGCGCCGGGCGTCGTCCGTATGCTAACAACGAATCCTTTTGTATTTCGGATACACAATGCGCAGAGGCGGTGAAAGTCTGGAAAAACTGATTGTGGTTGGAAACACCGAAGGTAAACGATCACACGGTCGTTCACAAACAAGATGGACAGATCAAGTGAAAGACTCATCATCCTCCACGTTTTACACAGTGGTAATAGACGCACTCGATAGAAACCGATGGAGGCAGATCATCCGATCAAGTTTTGAACCCAATTCTGACCACGATCCTCAGACATGAGGGACCGACTACAGAGAGAGAAGGTAGGTTCACTGAACCTTACTATGCCTACTATTGACTCTAGTATTAGAAAAACCTTCTGATTAAAGCTGGCATTATAATAGTATTGATTTATTTGTTTTTTTTTTAATGATTTTGATGCGGTTACATTTAAGTAAGTACTCGAGTCGTAGACTGAACGTTGACTTTTTTTCGTGTAGAAGTTTTGGGTAGAACCTGTGTTTATTTATGTTAAGTGTAGTCACTATTCTATATAGTAGGGTAACATCTAAAAAGTTTTATGTAAAACCGCCCACTCGTGTTGTACACTACGGTTAACTTAGCCGCCAGACCCGCTTTGACAACGGAAATGGCACACACCTAGTATAAATACCAGTATAACAATTTGGAAATTTTAACCGTCTGTCGTAAGGCTTTTGATTAGAAATACAAATTTCAAAACAAAGAATCTTCCTGTCTTCGGAGTAATCCTTACTATTATTATAAATGCGGAAGTAACTTTGTCTGTCTGTCTGTCGCGCTTTTACGCCAAAACTACTGGACCAATTTAATTGAAATTTGGTACACAGATAGTCTAAATCCAGACAAAGGATATAAGGTACTTTTTGCCGCGATAACCGACATCCACACGGGTGGAGACGCGGTAATATCATTTTATGTAATGCTAGTGACCCGGCTTCGCATAATTAAGCTTTCAATAAAACATGTCTTTAAATTTATCGGCTTTTCTTTTTATGTGCATGTAATAAACATATAAACCTGTCTCTTGAAACTATAGCTATTTCTGAAAACTGCATTAAAATCCGTTGCGTAATTAAAAAAAATCTAAGCGTACTGTGTAATAAATTTAATACACCCTGAACAGAGAATAAGGATTGCCATACAACGTGGCAATGCCGCCACTCTTTTGGGTATATTTCCAGCCGACAGCGATATGGATGAAGTTTTTGACGCCATTTTTATTGATTTTTATTAGTTAAAAGTTTAGTTTTGTTTTTTGTAATAATAAATAATTTATAAAGTTTGTATGGGACAGCCAGCAAACGAGCAAGCGGTTTGCTTGATAGTACCTAATACATAGATCCTGAACTTTTTTAATGATTGTTTATTGTTAAAAAAAAAGAACTCAGTTAAAGTTAGTTTGTAAATCAGGGCTATAAATATTTGTTTATCATTAACGACTTTCTCAAGCTTATTCCTCGGGGTCGCTCGACAAATTTCGGACCCAATAACCCGTCCTTAATCATGAACTGGCGCGGCGGCGGCGATGTCGCGAGTCAAACGGCTGAGCAGTGCGACTCGTTAATTAATAATTATACAAAAATACACCTATAAATAATTTTATATTTGTATATTGATACATTTTGAAAACACTTAAGTAACATTTTCCATGGCTTATATAAGACTAGCTGTCGCCGGCGTGGATGTCGGTTATCGCGGCAAAAAGTAGCCTATGTCCTTTCTTAGGCTCTAGACTATCTGTGTACCAAATCGGTTCAGTAGTTTTGGCGTAAAAGCACGACAGACAGACAGACCGGCAGAAAGATAGAGTTACTTTCACATTTATAATATTATTAAAGATTAAAAATATATTTATATTGTAAAAAATACATTTATCTACCATCGAAACACGCTAAACCACATCGTATAATCATTTATAGTCGTGGTAATGGAAAAGGATCGCAGGAGATAACCCAATGCTGCTATCGCATACTAGACATACTATTGGGTTGCACTGCAATTTAACACTTCATTTGATCGTATCGAGGATAAATCGCTATCGCAAATCTGGTATTTTCTATTAATGGGGATAGACATCATTATTCTGAAAATTAAAAACCAATCCAGACATGGTTAAGGAATTATTAGGTATATAATATTGTTTCTCATAAAAATTAAGTCAAATTGATGTATTAGGTATGTATCGATACGATAAAACTATAGTTATATTTTATAGTAGGTTTACCTAAGACTTATTTATTTACTGTTTCCAAATGGACTGAGATGTATAAAGGTATTGCTCTGTAAATTTAAACATGTTATAAGCCTGTTGATTTAAACATAAAAATAATTAAATATGTCTTTTTCTACCTAAAGTAATTTTAGTATTTATATTTTATGTTGCATAAAATGTACTTAGTACAGAAAGCAATTTACTGAGATACACTGTAGTACGTCATGGAAATGCGGGTTGCGGACGGAAATTAAACAGGTAAGTCGCGACCCTGGCCGCAACGAACACCACGTCCGTCGATTGTACCACCTGATGGCCATCTTATATACTCGAGAAATTAAAAAAATAGGTATTTAATTAATTTATTGCCATCGCACATCTCCGACCAACCCGACAGATTTTACCTACAAAATCGTTAACCAGTAAAGGACGTTTCGTATTCCGCTGTTTTCTTCTTCAAAACTAGATTGATCCACATAATTTTTTATCAAAATGTAGCGGAAAGGTATATCTATGCTACTATCATTTTCTTTATTGTTAAAATTCTATCAAATTTGTCTGATAGTCATCGAAATATATTTGTTTAAGTTATTATGTTTTGATAAAAAAAAACGACATAGTAAGGGCACTAATAAAGTAATCCTAGACCTTTTGGGAAAAAAATCAGATCGTTTGTATGGAAAAGGAGCCAGTCGCGAGGGATGTTTCCTGGGTATGAAAAGTTAAAATCTATTTAGTCCATCAGTTAGATAATAAAAAAATATTAGACACGTATTTTTTCTTTTATCAAAACAATAAAAAAATACAAAGATACACCGCTTTAAAGTTTCGGAGTGGGGGCTTATGACGCTACGCCTCGCTAAAAATCGTAGCGAGGAGTGACGTCACGCGTAACTTCAGTTCTCTGTATTTTGATCATTTTTTGTTTGCAGGAAAAAAGAAAAAATACGTGTCCAATAAAATTCATTAATCTACAAGAGGGACATTAAAAAAAAAATAGGAAACAGGCCCATAATCAACTGTCAGAGAAGTCAGGGTCCTAGTAAGAAAAGTGTCGACCTAAATATTCGTATAGCTAACGGCACATTTTGATTCATGCTTGGGCCTAGGGCAGATTGCCACATGACAAAAAATTTGTCCATCGACATCAAATTGTGATTCCATTGTACATAATGACCGACCCATAGATTGTTTAACTTGTTCAATTGTGATAAGAATTTAGGTAAATGGACGATTTAACCAGTTACATTATAAATTGCGTTCATATAAACTAAGTTCTCCTTAATCGATTAAAATAAAATCAAATGTCGTAATCTAAAAATCTAATGTTTTTGCCTAAACTGCGTTCAGTTTATGTTAGTTAATACAAATTTGTGCATTGAGTTCAGTTAAACCCTACGACTTTAACTGATCGCGTTCATAGGCAGGTCAGCGAAATCTGTCCTAAATAGGCCGCTATTATTAATTTTGACGTGACAACGTCTTATAAATTGGTTTGCCGGGTGACACTTCAAGAAACTGGGTAACGCTCCGCTCACGTTATGCGCTCACAATGAGAGCGAGTGAGAGGCACGCGTCCCTTCCACTCGGGCATGGTTAGCCCGCCTAAGAGCGAGAGAGACAGACATTGACATTGACAGTCGTTGTCACGTAAAACTTTCGCCCGTATACCGACTTTACAGGCAACCAATTTTTTTTTTTAGTATATTAATAATCGTTAATAAATCTGATATCCCGATCTTAGATGGATGACTGTCTATATTGTCTATGATGGCGTGGCCATGTAGATCACAAGTTGTAGAGGTGCCACCATAGACAACCAGTACTTACAATACATTATTTAATTATCCAGTACTCAATTACAAGAAATGGTAACAATTAATTTTAATATTATTAAATCGAATCCCAAACAATTTCTTCGGGAAACAGAGACGTGTTAATACAAAATATGTATTAATAACAACTCGGTTTGACATGCAAATTACCAGCGCTATTTCATTGAGAAATTGGTCTCTCATGTCTTTAGGGAGGCTTCGAAAATCAAGTGGCGTTTACACTATAAAAATACGTCGCAATGCGATACGAATAAATCATTCATGTGCGCCGTAAACGAAGTGGACTGAAATTTCAGCGATATACACTCATACATTTTAATTTCATAAATAATGTAATTCCATATAACTGATCTTGAAAATGTCTACTAAAGATTTTTATGAGACATATAACTAAACATATTATATACTAGCTGTCCCCCCGCCACTTTGTCCGCGTGTTTTAGTTTAAACGGTTTTTAATTTTTGCAACATTTTTCATTTATGCTCCGGTACTTTTGGTCGCAGCGTAATGTTATATAGTTTATAGCCTTCCTCAATAAATGGGCTATCCAACACTAAAATATTTTTGATTTTTTTAAATCGGACCAGTAATTTTGAGATTAGCGCGTTCAAACAAACAAACAAACTCTTAAGCTTTATATATTAGTATGGATATATATATACAAATACACAATTTATTTTACATACATTTACAATACACAATTTATTTTACATACATTTACAATATACGTAAATTGTTATACGAGAAGTAATCTTCGAGATCTGAAAGCGACGGAGGTTATATAAACAAGCTCGATACTACTAAACCAATTTACATTATATCAATCCATTTTGTTTCAATAAAATAATTTATGTACATTGCGGGACTCGGAATATTTTGCTAAAACAAATATTTTGTTATCGTTGTGTCGTATGTTCGTGACTTTAATTTGATTTTATTACATTACCTTAAAGGGACCTTTACTTTAATACTAGCTGTTGCTCGCAGCTCCGTCCGCGTGGGTATCAGTTATCTTGGCAAAAAGTTGCCTATGTCCTTTTTTAGGATCCAGGCGTAGCCCATACCAGTCGTGAAACAAAGAGACAGACAGACAGAGTTACTTGGCATTTATAACATTAGTGTAGAAAATCACAAAAATCTATATATATAAAAATTAAGGTTTGTTTGTTTGTTCTCTAGGCATGCCTAAACGAATGATCATGTAGTGATGAAACTTTGGCAGGGTGTTCTAAGTAAACGTGAAAAGGTTCCTAGCTAAAAAAAAAGTTATAAAAAGAAAAAAAATAATTAAAAAGAAATAATAATTTCCTGTGGAAGTGCACCGTATATGTGGTGCAGTTAGTAAATGCTAAAGTTTGGATGGATGGCTATTTGTTGCTCTATTACGCCAGAAAGGTTGAACGAAATAAGATGACATTTGGTAAAGATATACTAAACTACTTGGAAGCGCATATAGAAATACGGTTACCGTGGGATTATCAAAATCCTTAAAATTGAAGTTAACGAAAAGTAGACTAAGGGGTGACCATAATAATATTATGGTTTCAAAGTTTAATGATTCTGTCCGGCGTGATGTATCGCTACGGAGGATTCAATCTAGAAGTTATAAATACTTAATTGTATAACAGTGTACGCGGTTGATGTATTTATAGTCCAGTGAAGCAATCAAAGCCTGCGCTAACGGTTAGGCTATCTGCGTAGATTTCTTAGTAAAATAAAAGGATGTAATTTTTAATATCAACTTTGAGAATTTATATAAAACAATAAAGTTATAGTAATCATGTTTTTTAGCAGTTTCTATTATAGACGTTGATTGCTGGGTTGACAATTTTTTTAAGCGAAATTAAAATGGCGACAGTGACGCAGCTAGGCACTCGATACGCCTCGCAGTCTTCTTTTTCTTAGTGAGTCGATCAATAGCAGTCAAATTTTCCCAGACCAGTACTAAACCACGCAAACGCAGCCTCGCAGTGAAGTAGGTAGACCCTCGATAAACTAATCTAATCTAACCAAACCAAATACCTTTTTTTTTCATGATTTTTTCTGACCTAACCTAACCTAACCAATTATTTTAACTGGCCAATTATATCTACAATTTTGCTGATAAAGCAACTAATTTTTTAGCAAAGCAGTGAATTAACACTTGTTTATATACTTGCACTAGCTTTTTGCCTATGGATTCGCCCGCTTTGATGTCGGTTATCGAGGCATAAAGAAGCCTATGTCCGTTTTTGGGATTCAAGCTTATCTTATGCCAAGTTTCATCAAAATCGGGTCAGCGGTTAAGTCGTGAAAGCGTAACAGACAGAAAGACTAACAGACATTTTCTCTCACTTGTAATATTTGTATGAAAGTATGGATTACTCTATCATTATAATAACCACTGTTAAATGTACCAAAATGTGTTATACAAAATTATCTGATAGGTGCTTTATGGACTTTCAACAAATTAAGTATTAGGTTTCATTGGACCGAAAGTTTAATGTTGGATACAATTTTGTTGCAAATAGGTTGGATTTTCTCTAGTGTAAAGACGCGTGACCCCCAAGGGGTTATGTGGGCTTATGATGGATAGTTTACACAGCTCGACCTTAAATACACAGATACTAGTACTGTATATAGAGTAGAATAGGCCACTGAATAAAGGGCGGAGCTCGTCACAGCTCGGGGCCGCCCGATTGATCGGGTTTTGTCCACACTGTGCAAATGTTTATAAGACCTACGACAATTTTATTCGAACCCCCGTTGTGCACGTGAGGTAAATGTTTGCTCAAGCACAGTCGATACAAAATAAAACCGGTGACGAAATAAAGGATTGCCGAAAATAAAACGTTTTATTGTTTGAAAACGCTGGATTTCGAAGTCCAGTACCGAGATATCTTCTGTCTAGTCGTTTCACAAGCTTAACGTAGCTTCGGGGTCGGATTCCTGTCTTACCAAATTTAGCTACATACTGTATTTTACATGGAGTGGCTGCATATATGACATCCACAACCCATTTTACGGTAGCACAGTATAAGTAGGGTAGTCAGGATTGTAATGAATTAATAATAATTCTTAAGTAATTAAATAATTTTACATATTAAACAAGTATTGATATCGGTCGCGGTACTAAATGAATATAAAACGCCTTATATTATTCAGGTCTAGGCTATGTTCTTTACATTTATTGTAAATCATATGTAAGTATACTAATTTACAAAAAGTATAGATTTTGTACAGATGAATAATTACAGTTGAGAATACGGATAGTTCAGCTTGCGCCGCGCCCCGGTGAGATGTCACAAACGCCTGTCGTAAAGAGCATAGATAGCACCAAGGACAAATGAGAGACACCGACAAAGGAACTGTACGCGTGCCCCGGTCGTGCTTGAACCTTGTTGAAAAACATTGATAATGTCCCGACATTGCAAAGTCACATGTAGTTGGAGAATTATGATATAATTAAATATTTTTATTAACGAATCAATAAATATTTTTAAGGAAAATATAATAGAATTGTAACTCTAAACTCATCATATGCACTAGTGAACTTGGTAATCTGAGATCTTAGTAAATTATGTTGTGTACGTAGTAGCTATTGCTTTGTTTGAAACAATAATTTTAATTACACAGTACGTTTGCGTAGCCGAGTGCTACGAACTACGCTATGCTACCTTACCGTAGCTTTAAACGCCACACCTAACGAGAGGTTTTCGCACACGAGTGCCTTTGTGCAATAATGATTCTGCAAATAAGTAGCTCTTGCTACGCTGAAATTTACTAGTCTGCTCTATTGCTCTTCGTTCCTGACCGCTCAGCAAACATAATTAATATTTATTTATTCAAAACTAGCTGTGCCCGCGGCTTCGCTCCCGTAAACTGACTGCCTACCCTACTTACCGACCTACCTACGTACCTACCTACCTGCCTACCTTCCTACCTACCCTACCTACCTACCTACCCTACCTTCCTACCTACCCTACCTTCCTACCTACCCTACCTTCCTACCTACCCTACCTTCCTACCTACCCTACCTTCCTACCTACCCTACCTGCCTTCCTACCAACCGACCTGCTTATTTTCTCATGAACTAAGTCACATTTCATAACAAGAGATTTAAAAAAAGTCTGAATTTTTTTTTTCATAAAAACCTTGTCCTTACACTACGAAAGATAACAAAAAAATAATTATACGATTTGGAGCAGTCGTTCGTTCATTATTATTTTAATTGATTGGCAAGTTACAAACAGTATCAAGTTCTTGCAAAAGTCTCTTGAAGACGTGTGGATATTCTACCGGGATCGGTGTGACATTAATAGGTTGCAGTGTCGAGTTAGCGGCCAGCCTCGTAGCCTACTTAGATGCCATCACCTCTTATAACTTACTTACATTGACAAGCTTTTAAACTTTCTAAACAATTGTTATCGTTGGAAATTTATAATGAAAAAAAGAAGAAAGAAGAAGAAAGTTACTTTAATCTGTCGAAAATCTAAGAAGATTTTATACAAACTTTCATCTTAGGGGGTAGAATTTATCAAAATCCTTTCTTAGGGGATGCCTACGTCATAGTAGCTTTATGCATGCAAAGTCTCAGCCAGATCGGTTAAAAATTGACAAAGTTTCATACAAAGTTTCATCCCCTATTTTATCCCCTTAGGGGTAGAATTGATCAAAATCCTTTCTTAACGAATGCCTACGTCATAACATCTACCTGCATGCCAAATTTCAGCCCGATCCATCTAGTGGTTTGGGCTGAGCGTTGATACATCACTATGTCAGTCAGTCACCTTTGAGTTATATATATTTAGATATATATGACATTATCATCGATGACACTTATAAATGTAGGTCGAAATAGTTCAATTAATAGTTTTATCATTTAGTCTATTATAGTTTCCAACCGAGTTTTGCGTGGTAATATCACGTACTTTTACTATCTTCCTTTGTTGGTAACTCCTGAGAATAGAAAGTACGAACATCCAATTAGCGTGAATGCACAATAAAGCAAATGCTAATAATAACACACACCGTAATTAACAGTTACTTTGTAATACTAGGTATTCGACGTGTAATGCAGTGAATATGTGCACTTTAATAATTCACAAAGCAATATCCTATCAATGTCTAATGCGTGGCTATATTGGACGTATCAATATATGACCCATTACATGTATTATGTTGTTATTGATTTAATTCTTCATAGTTCGATGGTTTGGAAGCTCGTAGCCTAAATAGACTCACTATTAAGTTAGGATGTCCAGATCATTGCATGGTATTAACCAATCTATGATGAGAGACTTTATTATGGAGTGCAAATGTAAAACTAGCATAATTCGATAGATAAATAAAGATTGTAGGTACCTGTGATCACCAAAAAAAATAATTAAATTCTATTGCTATCTCTCTTGTAAATCCTACCCTGCAAATTAGAATAATCTATTTTTTCAAGATCAAACAATGTAGATTTGTGTATTTTATCTTCTTAATAAATACCTACATTTACTGAATAATATTATAATTCTCATTTTTTTATTGTTATTTATTACGCAATAACGGCTACGAAGCGATTACATGCGATAGGTGCGCCTAACCAGTAGTCATGGGTTCGAGTCCTGCCTGAGTTTCAAATTTTTCCTTTGTAATATTCGTGTTTAATTCTCTAATTAGCTTGGTCGTTACTGTACTGAATCAAATCAAAATGGCGTGTTGTTGGTCTCGTACGAAAATCAGATCCAAAATAATAAAGCACTTTAATAATTACGGTTTTAATGTAGTACCTCGTCTTACGTCTACCTACGTCTCATTGCAATGAACTAACACAGCTTACAATTTTAATATACATAGATACACACGTTAATGATACATAGATATGTCAACGGTTAATGTTTGCTGCAAGTTACATGCTTCCTGTCTTCACTCTTTTACTTGCAAGTTTGCTAAGCTACTTACAACTCATGTCAGTAAGTTAAGCGGCTCACTCGTTGTGAACTACGATGAGGTACCTAATTAGCAGTCATTACTGTAGTACTGACTTGAAAACCTTCAACTGGTTTAAATTTCCGCATGCATTAAAATAAATGTTTGTGCTGACAAATAGTGAATTTAATAGGATTCAATGTTTCAAAAGACTTCATGCCAAGTTATGTATTCATGGAATGGTACTCTGCTAAACTTAAGACCGTATATATGAAGGATAGTCTGGTAGTATAAGGCTATTAATACACGTAGCAACGCACGTCTCCTATACCCGACGTCTTATGCAATACTACAATTTAAAAGCAAATGTTTTTTGTATGATTTTTAATTATTACCGGATTAAAAGATACCGATAATAGGTACCAGTATCTTTTTATAAGTATATGTACGTAACCTTTTAATTCGTAATTATATTAGGTACTTTTTTGTATTACAAACGTAAATTAATAATTCTATCACGAAGTTGACGACACTTTCAGTGAAATTTAAATTTAGTCTGAAACGAATGAAATTTACCTAATTTCTGGGAGCTTTTTATCTTTTATATAAGTTACAGAAAAACCAATTCATTCGTCAGATGAACATAAAAGATTCATGGCTAATGTAACAAATTCGCTTTGTAGTTGTTCAGGGCTTTTAAAATTATGCCGAGGGGCAATGGTTCAAATAACTACTCTTTTTAAAGGATTTTTTGTTAAATCTTTTTTTCCTTTTTACTTCGTAAAATAAAAACGAGAGGAGTGTACTCTCCAGTTGTGGCTTGATAAAAGCCAAAAGAATCAATTTTCAAGGCTAGCTTGCTGTTATAATTACATGAATGGGTGATGATCCTATGTAGATATTGATGCCTAGAATCATCTTGGTTTCGGCTGTTTTGAGTTGTACTCAACACTTTATCAAACGTACCTAAACTCTCTGAACTTTAAACGAGTTTCACCAAGTAATATCGTCTTATTTACTCAGTAAATTACTGGAAGCCGACCTTAATACAGTTTGAGAAATGATTAGACAAAAACATTTGAAAATCTGAAATACTTTGATAATTGTTAAAATGGTATCAGTATTTAAAACGTGAAATGTTCTTGATATCCTAAAGACCATAATAATGAACTAGTAATATTACTTACCGATGCTCATCATTTCTACGAGGACTTCTAGTTGTATGACGAGCGCCACCAGCGCGGCCGCCACTCCTCCACAGATGGTCGCGAAGGTTGGGGTGCCGGTGTTCTCCGAGATCGTAGCCAGTTTCCTGAACAAAACATATATCTCTCACTAAATGCAGTATAATAAAGTATGTAATAAAAACCATGTCTGATCTAATAAAGGCGTATTCCTGGTTCAACATACGTACTAGAAAAAAATGTCTCGCTCAGGCGGATTCTTTGATACAAAACTATAGGTAGTACGCGTGAACTTCGTCGAGCGATCAGTGTTGACTTTGATCAGTTTTATTTTAATTTGATTATATTCACCGGGGAAAAATAATAAGGTCAAATCCATTTAATAGTTACGTATATGTGTACGCAGTACGATGCCGAATAATGCTCATAAGGATCGGACAGGGATTTGTTGCATGCTGGATAGTAAAGCCACATACAACTTACGTTGAAAGAGGTTTATTATCATATGAAGTAGGTATATTTCGGTTTGATTTTTTACTAGTTAAGTAAAGCCCACCCTCTCTCGTGGCAAATTTTAAAAAAATAGGACAAAAAGTATATGTACAACGCGCGGATTATATGCATTGCTTTGTGGAAACTTTTAGTCAATATCTCAATTACTACTCTGGCTGTTTTTATTAATAAAAAAACAATGTGTTTAAAAATTAACATTATCGGTGTTATTTCGAAGAATAAATATAGATACAATGAAAATAAACATATCATATGGTATATAATTAATAGTAGTAAAACATTTTAAGTAGTATTGACTCGTGCAATGAAGAGTAAAGTATGTCAGCTCTCGTCAAAGAGACGTGCGTTTTCACCAAACCCATGGATTTAAAGACTTCAGACAAGTTTTGTTAAAAACATCGACAAACAGAGCACTTACCATTTTATACAATTGTATGAGTAAGAATAAATCTAACGGCTTCGGACGTTCAAAAAGACGACGAAAAAACGGAACGATTTAAAAAAAAACGTCGTCATTGGATAATTGAGCTCGTTTCAACTCGTCAGCACTGTGTATAAAACAGTTTCTAACAAGATTAATCTGCTTACCGCATAATTAGAATACTAATTAAAATTGTCTGGATCGTTTCTTTTAATGTCTGGTTTGTTATTTGTCTTTTTTTACATTTATGTGTACTCAATTTTTTAATTCATTTTCAAAATTACTTATTAAGATGTGTGTTTTTTTTTGCTCTGAATTATATAAATATTATGATTATAACTTATTTTATTGACTCACAGATAAAAAATGGAAAACAATATATCTAGGTATTTACAATATTTTTTTAAATAAGGTATTTTATATTTACATCAACTTGGACGACGATTCTACCGAGAATTACTTTGTTCTTATATCCGAAATTATCATTATTTAGTATAAAAATACTAAAAATAATTTCGAGACAGAGCTAAACGTCAAAACAACGTTAAAAGATGCTTAGTTTTCAGATTTCAATTTACCACATAATTTTCTAAAAAACATTTTTAAATAATTAACTATCTGTTTCTGTACACAAAACCTACTTAGATGAGATGTTCTTTAGTATAACAACATCAGTGAACTGAGGAAATATGAAGCACAATTGTTATGAATCAACAGGCCATGTTAACTGGGCTATGGCAATCAACGGCGACCTATTTCAATTAACTGTGGCATAGAAAACAGAGACACTTTCTTACTTATCTCAGGGGTCAAATAAACGTACAAGACTTACTATTTCTACATAAAATTTAACGGTAACCAAAAAAGAAATTGCATTCTCTTTAATCAGACTCGTCCAGTGGCACACCCTTATTAAAAAAAAACCCGATGTTGCTGTCGATAGAAAAATTTAAATAAGAGTCTGCGTAACGGTTGCTAAAACCACAGCTAAAATCATCGTGATTGTTATAAAAAAGGTCCTTTAACTGTAAACGAGATTGTTAAAAAATATCACTTTTAGTCGAAAGTATGGTTTAATTTTGTAACAAGCACAAAGTTATTAGATGAGCTTGTTTTTATGGTTAAGCGATAAGCCTCGCTTTTAACAAATTAAACTTTATAAATTATTGTTACAAAAGCCCATTTTGTAAGCATTCCAGTAGCTAGCCTGCAATGGTAACTGGTATTTATTATGTTATGCGTAAATTCCTAACATGTAGTTAATATGAAAATCAAATACTAACTAGCTGCATTTCGAGAATCTGGAATTTCAACACACGCAGGTACGTTAATTCGAAGCATTGAAATGCGCTTGCAGTTATGCAAATAATTACGGCTCTTTTGCGGATAACATACGTATGTTAACATAGTTGTTTACCAAATACCTGAAACAACCGCGAATATAATTAAATCGTTACGGTATAATGCTTGCAAAGTGCGGTTAAGCGATTTGTAAAACAATTTGTTGCTTTTACATAACGCTGGCAGTGGATAATTATTAACGATAATTAATAAATTTTTGGGTTTATTATTAATTAAAGGTTAAGTTTTGTTTAACTTTGTAAATATTTAATTTATAAAGTTTCCAAACAATTATTATTTTGTACTGATTTTCTTTTAATTTGTAAATGTATTACAAAATAAATCAGCGCTAATAAACGAACTGGAGGTAATTTAAAACTTCATTTACGGACAGAACAAACAGTTTCCAGCGCAGGTCGGCCATGAAACTGAATCGACAGATAGGTAACTTATAAATAAAACCACGAATAATCAATGGCGTGTATCTGAAAGCCCTTTGTAAGTTTTGTCAATGTTTATGTTGTCAAAGAGTCACTATTTAAACGAGATTAAATAACAATCGAAAAGTAATCAGATCAAAGAAAAATTATTTCTATTGTAATATTTCTTTTTTTGACTAAACATGACCTTTACCAACCTCAAAGTAAAAGCTATAGGATGAACATCTACATGACAAATCTGATTAGCTCTAAGACAGTGCAAACATCTGAAGAAAATCTTGAAACCTGTCAGGGAATTCTCCTAGGTTGCTTAAAATTTAAGTCAAGGTATTTGTTGAGTGACGTTCTATTATCCTCAGCTTGTGAGGGTAAAGAGAATACATAATTAATATTTTTTACAAGGCTGCAAGGCTCGGAAACTTGGTCGACTACACCGCACTACTAATTGGGAATTAAAATGTCCAACATCACAAACAAAGCTTCGCCTGAGATCGAGCTAAAGACGGTGGAACTTGTTCGATGCATACAAAACAGATAGGTCTAGATACTTAGCTTCCGAACAACAGGAAAAAAGTTAAAGCTCCTTACAGGGAAAACGCGGATTAAAAAAAAGGAAAATAAAGTATCTTCCAGCGAGCTCACGATGATTGACATAATTTAAAAGAGGACATTCAATTTAAGAATTTCGTTCAACATTCATTTGTTTAAGCATATTTAAAAAATAATGAAAATAGCAGCGTTATTTTTTATCCGCTTAAAATAATACAACTGTAATTATCTAAATTAAACTGAAAACAATAATTGTTAGTTCAAATTTATTCAACACGCTCAAAGTTACTCTTACAGTTATTTTCCTTTAGTTGCAGTGGTTAATTAACCGATCCGAACCACAATATTGAACTCGAGTTCAAGCCACGTCAAAGAGCAACAATGTGGTGTACTAGGTTAACATTCAGGTTAGTTCAACTTCCGTTTGGACTTGTCACTTTGACGCGAAACTATTGTATTATATTTCTGCATCAGAGTATTAACTGACACCAATGTATATTGTGACTTTTTATTCCTTCACCGTTGGTCTAAATAAGTTAACAATAAATTAATGATCTCTTCTGCTTATTATTTTTTTAAGTCGATGTTTTTATCCATCTATCTTCTATTTATATAATGAATCTCGATTTCCATTGGCCATCACGCGTGAACGGATGGAACAATTTCGCTAATTATTTTTATGTTGTGCTTATTATTGTCTTAAGCTTAAAAATTTTAATACGTACGTGTTTATCTTAGTACATTTATATATAACCTGTGGATAACATAGTGAGTTACGCACTGATTCTATTACTTATGTAACTTATATTTAGATAACTATGTTAAGTGTGTAATTGTTTGTTTTCCCTAATAAATAAAAAAAAATAAATAAGATAAAGTTCTTATAAAAAAAAAAAAAAGGAAAAATGTTTGGAAATTCTCCATCACATCACAATCTCACGGCACCCATGCGAAGCCGGGGCGGGCAGCTAGTAGGTATATATATATATATATAAATGAAAGTTTGTGTGTTTGTCCACTGTACGTGCCAAAAGCAATGATTAGATTGTGATGATATTTTGGTAGGGTACTTCTTCTAAAGACGACGGAGGGGTATCTGAACCAGAAAAAACACACAAAATGCAGCTGAAAATTTTTTACTTAACAGTTACAATGCGTCCGCCAGGATTTTCTTTGGTGTAATTTCTAAAAGTATACAATACCGAAAAGTAATCAATTTACGGAATGCTTTTCAAGCTTTGTTTAATCTTAAAGTGCTTTCGAGATCAATAGACTTAAAAGTGTTCTTCGTACCTACATCTTTTGTATCTCCACACTTGACTACTTCCAATATAAAATATTATTCTTACCAGTAGTAAACACGTTCTTTGTTATTATTATTTGACGTTTTATTGTAGCTAGTACATAAAATCAAGTTTATTGTGCTTAGAAGTTTTCAAGGCAATGCAGGTTGTAAGAAATAGTTGTCCAGACCAAATTTTTTCAAAGGCAATATTTGAAAAGAAAACATGTCTATCTAAAAAATTTTGCTAGGTGAAACAACACCTGTTACCTTTTTATGAATACGATCGCTTTAATACCAAGTGTGCCAAGACGTCTGAAATACACCAAGGTAGACAGTGAGATGTGATATGTCAAAATAACACAAACTATTGGCAGAATTGGCGCGGCTAGAGACTGCCGCAATCGAAGCGGAAGTCACAGCGTCGGAAGCCATCGACGATGTGATATTATACATGTTATTTGTTACATGTTATATGTTCATTGTTATATGTTGTTAGTTGTTATATGTTCGGAACAAATTTGTACGTTTAGAAAATCACAATATTAATTTTTAAATATATTTGAGTTTATTTTAGTAGATTTATTGTTAGATTATTTAAGTTCGACTCGCGACACCACCGCCGCCGCGTCAGCTCATGATTAGAGAGTCCTATTGAGCCTGAAACTAGTCGGGCGATCCCGAGAATGTGCGTGAGTAAACCGTTTTATTTTAAATAATTATGAATACTCCTCACGAAAGTTATTATACAAATATTTGAAGTATAAATCAACATGCCTCCTATGAGATACAAATAGCTATAGGACGGCAATCTTGTCTAAACGGAAGTTTTATTTATTAGTAGGCAGTTATTTAAGAAATGAAATTATTGTGTTTTTAATTATTTATGAGTGAAAAATAGCTACTAGCTTAATGTTAATCAATGTATTGCATAGTTTATATTGAAGTAAGTGGGTATTTGTTAATGTTTAGTTGTCGGACAGACAGTAAACGATTCTATCTGAACAAATGCTTTTTTTTCGATTCTATAAATATCGCACGTTATAAGTCGAACGAAGATCGAAAGTGATTCACTAATCAATCAATCGCGGGGACGCGAGCTGCTGAAATTCTCTTGTGCCATAGACAACAAACAGATAATGAAATTTTTTATTATTTTGACACGGCTATCCGCCCAAATAAAAAAAAAAATGGAAATGAAAATGGAAATGGAAAATTACCCCATAGGTACAGCCGTAATACTTAATCTATTAAAAAAAAATGCCGTTGCCAGCTGGGAAGATGTAAGGTTTGTACTACCTACAATGTCTTATACATCTAAAGCTGGCATTTAGAATTTATGGTGGAATAATGTTACTCAGAGAAGCCTTAAAACTTTTAGCGTGTTGACCTTCGTACATTTAGGGATCCGTACCAAATATATCACCAAATATCAATTTCATAGGTCAATGGGGAGTTAAAAAACCTTAGGAACACTATTCTGTGAAAAAATGCTAACTTTGGTGGCTTCTCATGTCTTTGTTTTCCAATATATTTAAAACAAAAATACAATATTTATCTACAGACTGAGTTCTAAACAACGATACCCCATTCGATGGGAAAGGTACAAAAAACATTTGCGCCCTTCATCAAAACTAAAAAAATATTTTTTGTCTATTCGTTTTGCTTCTTGTTGACCCAAAGTCAACAAGATACATATCCTGAGTATGAGTTTAGTTGCGTTGTATAACGTACGAGAGATTACCGTGCTTCAACTTATAGTCACTTACTTGAAGATGAGTCCATCAAGGGCCATGGCGTAGACGACCCTTGGCATGGGGAACATGGATCCGAACATTGAGACAGTTAGACCGGCGAGGGCTCCGATAGCCACGATGTACTTGCAAGTCGGTGCATTCACGTGAGCAAACATCTGCACCAAAGCTGAGTCGGAGTCCACTTCATCGTACGGCACTGTTGGCAAAGAGAATCAAAGTTAGAACAATGGAAACAAATGAATGAATGTTCGCTCGGAACACAGAATACAGTAATATAGGTATATTCAGAATATATCCATTGCCTCCTCGATAATAGCCGGGATATTGACAAGCGAATACATATAAATATATCTTTCAAATCGTCGGGAGTTACATAGATGTATATAGCTACTGTCTGTGATTATATTTTACCTTATAAACGGTAAAAAAGTATCAAATAGTAAAGTAACTTGTAAGCGAACATTAAGTTGACGTAAAATGTTATGTTGAATAAAATATCTGGTACAATCCAATAACTTGATATAATACGCAATAAGTAAACCGAGCATACATAAGTTGACACAAAGAAGAAACGGAAAAAAGATATACGTTTTTCTTTTAAATTACGGTGTTAATAGCTTAATAAAATTATCCTGTTTATTTGTTTAATGGAAAATATTTCAAAAATTATAATATCTCAAAGAAGATTAACAATTAATTAATTTATTAGCTGTAATTTATTAGATCAGTGACAAGCATGAGTTTCAATTTTAGATTAAAGGATAAAACCCTTTTAGATTCAATAGTGGCGAGGCTTTGTACGAAAACTGATATGAATATACATGGGCGGATAGAGTAATCGATTTAGCGGCCACCGTATGGCTACTGCTCTTACTACTCTGCTCTATTGAACAACCCAATTTAAAGTACCTTTAACTTTGTTAGGGCGTATGCGTAGGCATTTATATAACTAAAAATGGTTAAAACGTCGAAGAAAAGAACATTGTTATAGGTACCTAAGACTCACTAATTCATAATCTACTTTAAGAAAAAAATATATATATTATGAAAGACGCCTTACGTCGCCTAATGGGTAAGGAAAGTTACTTTGATAACATGAAGCACTTTAGCTGAACGGATTATCTTTTTAAAGAGTCTGTCATCCTTCTAGAGATAATAAAATAAAGTGTCTCCAAGTCAAATGCGTCTATCCTACTTTCCAGGGAATGAATTATTTAGTTATCTCAAAAATTATTACCGTAATTTAAATCTTGAAAAACAATTCTATTACAGTAATAAAAACATTCGGGTAAAAAGCTATCACATAATTCACTGACCGAAATTTGACGGAAATTTTTGGGATAAGTTTTGGATATGGTTTAATTTTGATGCTTCAGCCGCCACAATGACTTTAAAATGATTCGGCAGAAACGCGATACCTAAATAACTTTGAGTTTCCTTTGTTGTTTTCCCAGAATGCTATGAAGACGAATTTACGAAAAGAGCTATCTCAAAATTTTTGCAAAAATCCAAAACTTTTATTAATCCGAATGTGAAATATTTCTGTAAGTGTAGTTTTAATGAAAATCCAACATGTCAATTAATCATTTTAATAAAAATGTTTTCGTATAAAAAAATAACACAAGAACAAAAATTTGTTTTGGTTAAATCGAAAATTACTTTATATAAGTAAATCACCAAACAAATAGGAATACATATTTGTATTTTTTTTTAATTATTAGTATTTGTATAAAGTAAATCTATATTAAAATGTAAAATACAAGTTACATATGTGCCTATAAATTGCTATGAAAGGTAAGTCCTACGGTTATGAAATATCATACGTAGGGCTTCGTGAGGGAAATTCAAATGCGTTGACGGAATTGCGAGGTTGGATTGTTTATAAAGAATTCTTTTACGAGTTTGAAATGTACGAACACAAGGATGATATTAAAAATATTTGTATTGCTGCTTTCTTTTAAATAAATGTTGTTTCTGTTAGCCTATAATATACTCTCATTGCGCAATTATCTTTTATCATTTTGCTATTGTAGTTAATCAATAGTTCAGTGTAGTAATTAACTGTAAAATTCAATTTAACTTTTTATAAATTTATCACCTTAAATATTCAAGTAAATAATAATATTATTTTGATATGTTATAACAATTTTTTTTTGTTTTATTATTTTCTGTAATTTTAACAAAAACAAAAGAGACCTTGCTTAGTTATTGACAAACAGTTTTATAAATTCCAATATAAATAAATATGTCTATTTGTATGAGAGTTGTTTTCATCGTCATTCGAGTAGCTTTCAAAATCATAAACTAGCATAGAATAATGTTTGAAAATCATGTATAAACAAAATTGTCTGTATTCTAAAGTATCATTTGAGGTTTGAACAAGGATTTTGTGCGATCTAAAGTGCCACTCAGTGCATTATTGGCCCGACCGATCCCCACTTATCTTCAAATAACGCAGACCGGTTGCAAGCTTCGGAAAATCTTGGCATTTCTATAAAATTATCTTCAAACATCATTGTAGTGTATTGTATTTATTGGAATACAAGAAAAAGTATTATTGAAGACATTTATCCATTTCAATTTAAATTAAATCTTACATTATGCCACAAAGCGCGTTAAATTGGTCTCTATCGTGGATGCACATGTGTCTCATTTGTCGTGGATTCTAGTTGCTATTGCTGCATTGCCATTCTCTCTTATATTCTCATGAATATAATTCATGATATATTCTCATGAATATAAGAGAGAATGGCAATGCAGCAAGAGCAACTAGAATCCATCCATTTATGAAAACAGACGTCAAATAAAGTAGGAAATCGTAAAAGTTCTTTGTAGGATTAAATGATCACCTGCAAAAGTTTCAGATTAATAACAAAACGAATTCAAAAAATATCCTTTTACACAGTCCTTTATTAAATATTCCAACTATTTGTATTCCCTTTTCACTGTCCAGTATTTTAATTAAGCTCGTCGGAATCCCGACGTATGTCACATCGATGCCGAATGAAAGGCAGAAAATGTCATTTTAAACATTGATGTTGACTGACTGGAAATGTCAGCACCGGATATTAAAACTCAAAAATGAAGCGTAGTATTTTTATTTCACATTCGTTATAGCTGCAGCGTCGGATTTACAAAATACTGAATAGGGTGCCGTCCCTTACATAATACTTTTTTTTTAAACCATTGTTCTGAGTAAATGTATGTACTAGTCCCAAAATATTAACTGGAATAAAAAACGAATAGTATTATTAAAAACTTGTTTTCGGTTTGTCCAGTAAATGGCGATTGGATTAATTGAATTTATATGTATTTGGTTTAGTGCATTCTGGTCAGAATTAATTGTTATTTTACATAATAATTATACTTGTAAAAGAGAATCGTTTAACGGCATACAATAAAAAGTAAAAGTCGTTTAAAACTCGCTCATTGTTATTTCTTTTTGTTTCTAAAGTTTCGGTTCATTCCGTGCGGGAAAAGTGTAGGATCAAAAAATGTTTATCTAAATATAAAAATTGCGATACGATAATGTTAATCAGTCTTACTTACGTTAGACAGTGTTTATTAAGATCTATGGCTGTTATTTTAAAATGTAAAAGAATTTGTGTCAACCAAAAGACTAGCTTAATTGATAATATCTATTAGACTTTACCTATTACTCTACCTCTGTTTTTTCTATCTTTCCTGACCATCCAAAGGTTGTCTTTTAGCGATAAGACCGCCATTGTATCCTATATAGTTGTGTTTTATTTTAATTATGCTGTACAATAAAGAATATTCTATTCTATTTTATTGATAGTACCTATTAGCACTAACAAGTACTAATATATAATGGGTTCAATTAGACGAGGAAACCCTTTTTTATTTTCATGGACAAAAGAAACCCTAGAAAACGCTGAGAGGATGCGGCCTGTACTAAGGATCATGCCATGACAATGGGAACGCATTAGCAATCTACTGCATTCTCCAGCGGAGGAGCGTACCTGACAGAAACATGAATTGCACGGATAGCCGAGTGGTATAGGTCACCACTCCAGTTTGCCTCCAGATATAAAAAATATACTTTACATAACAAAAAAAAAAGTTCTAAATTATTAAAACAACATTTACTATGGAATTTGTAACTTTAAACATACCCACCTAAGTTTAGTTAGTTAAGTCATTAGAATTACCGTGCTATTGTCTTCATTGTCTTTGCACCCACAGTCAAACTGTGTAAGCGGTTTTGTGGGGCATTGTGTAAGTATAAGGCTTTTTGTAAAATACTTAATAAATAATAAATTGCCACTGTGCGCGATGTACATGTGATTTGAATGTTTGTAAACCTCCCCGGCGACACAAGGACTAAATTCTTTAAAGCGGGAGTTTTTTTGTAAAAAAAAAGTGTCTCTTGTAACAGTATAGGTACATAATTATCGTAACTATCTTAAATAAAGAGGAAGCTCCTAAAAAAAAATGACCTTTCTGTCCTGGTTTCAAAACAGAGTAACGCAATTGCACTTTGAATAAACGTGCTGAAATCTACGTATCTGAAAAAAGCTACGTTTGTTCAAGTTATTAATACTGCGCTCGTAAAAGTTTACTTTTCATTTGTGGCATTTGTTTGAATTGCACCAGGTGTGCCGAATGTACGGGAGCAAATGTTTTTCTTAGTACTCAACGGGGTATTGTAAAGTTATAATAGCAACTCGTTCTAAAACGCAAGACACATAAGCCTTTTCAATGAATCTTTGCTTGGACATTTCATCATCATCATCATTTAGCCTTTCGTAGTCCACTGCTGGACATAGGCCTCTCCCAATTTGCGCCACAACACCCGGTCCTCCGCCTTTCGCATCCAGTCCCCTCCAGCGACCTTCTTCAGGTCGTCAGTCCATCTGGCGGGGGGGCGTCCAACCTTACGGACGCTTTACGTTGCTTGGACATTTACCATTATTATATTGAATGAAGCCATATTATGTTGAGTTCGCGCTATACTCCGTTTTAAAAGAAATATTAAATTACGACCTCACATACCACAGTAAAAACACACTATTCTAGATTTATACTTTCAATCGGTATACCATCGCGTCGTCAAAATCCGTTTTCAACAAAATAAACTTGCGACTCGTCGTTACCGAAGATGTTTATTTCGCTCGAGTATTTGCGGGTTGACTAAGAAGATATTCCACGAATTGTCGGACAAAGTCTGTCTTACTTGAACCATGACCATTGTTAACAGTATCAAGTTTGCTGTAACAATGCGCAAACCGACTTAGGAACCTTTAGGTTTATCTTCTATATTATAAGGTAAGCTTATTAAGCTTAAGGCTGCCTTACATTAACTGCTCGAGCAGATAGTCCGTGATCAATGTACACGGAATGCGCGAGTCGTCGACCCGCCTGTTTTTTGTTTTGTCGACCGCTCGAAGCTCGAACTGTTTCAAGCACAGAACAGATAAATACAGGTTTCAAGCAGTCCGTGTGTCCATTACTGACTAAGTGCTCGAGTAGTACATGAACGGCTGGCCGAATAGTGCTAAATACTACATTAAGCACTTCATACCTAGTACCTATACAATGTAAACTTAGTAAGCTTCAAAACCCATTTCGCAATTCTGAAATTTGTACGATGCTATTAGGATTTAACTGGGGAGAACATCATTCGGTACATCGAAATTCGAATAGGAATTCAGTATGCCGAGCATTGCATACATACAGGCGAACGGTAGTCGCTTTACGCATGGCTAGAACGTGTTTGAATAAGAGAGAGATCGCACGTACATCCTAATGCCCAGGCGAGATCTATTGCACAACGAAGGAAACAGGAAATGATATCAAGCCACGAGTTTGCAACTCCCTCTACACAAATAGTTCATATTTCCATTTGGAATCGAATAGAAACCTAGATTTTTAAATAAAATACTACGCTGTAAAAACTGTACAGTTTAAATACATAAAAATTGATGTTTTTATAAAGTTGTTTGAAATGAAAATGTTTTTTTTTACCCACCTTTATTCGTTAAAACAATTTTTTGCTTAACAGTCTTTTACAAGGATGATAAAAACATTTTGAAAAATGTGCATCATACAAAGGTAATACCATGTCCATTAACTTGCACTATCCGCTCAGTAAATCCCTTAAAAGCCATATTACTTTTTGTAACAAAGAGCACAAAATATGGCCTCCATTGTCATACTTTGTGATTAATTTATATTTTTATATCGTGAATAAGTAAAATGTTTCGCTAATATGGGTTACTTTGTTACCCTATGTATATGATAGCGTAAGTTTTGTGTGACAAGTAGGTAAAAAAAATTAAGAAGCTCAACTTTTATAGGAATTAAAAAATAAACAATTGTGATATAAATATATTACTTTTGTAATTATATGAGGAATGAATATGCATTTATTACCTATATAAATTATCAAAGACTGACTTTTGCCTTTGACAGAGAATAAGCATTGTCATCATTGGATATTTGCAGTCGATATTAAAATATTTACTGTTCATAGAAAATTCACAACACGACGGAAAACTCTCATCGAAATATTTGTTAGAGGTTTTGCAATCCGTTGAACTGAAGAGAAAACGTTTACGCCATGAATTAGAAATATGTGGACCGGACCGTTCCAGTTACCGATAGCCTACCTACAACCAACACACGTCTTTAATGCATTTTGAAAATACTCTGTCGCCATTCCTCATATCCTCGTACCGTTTCTTTGTGATTCATTCGAAATTTATTCGAGATCATTATTTTGAAAATAGTGACCCACTCTTCTTAAATATTCATACTACATAATAAATAAAACCACGAGTTATACTCGTCAAAAGAAGTATAAATAATCGCTACTTAAATTAAAATCGAAAATTAAGAAACTGTAAATTTCAAACAAAATTATTATCAAATTAATAAAAAAAAAAGTTAAACAAAAGAAGGATATAGCGTATCTTCTTTTTATTGTCATTTGTGTGGAATTATCGCATTTAAAAGTTCAAGAATTAAAATTCTAGAGTGTTTAGATTTGCGCAAAATTAAAACACAAAGTTTTTTACCAAATATCTTGTGTATATCCTATGTTTGCTTTACCGCTGCCGCAAAATATATCGAATCTATATGTTATATTTAGTAGCCATAACTGCACATTTGGATTAAACAAATTTTGGCAATATTTTTTAAGAAATATAGAGGGACAGCTCGCTTATATTTTATGAGATTTATTTATGTCTTAGAATAATTCTCACACAAACAAAACTCAATCTATCTTTCCATTATTCTGTTACAGCGCAAATGACATACTTACGATCATAATTAACCATAAAAAAAGTATACTACACCGCTTGTCATTTAAAGTTAGTCAACATTTCCATTTTGCAAGCTGATTGTTAATCCGCTTATTGTCAGTTGCAATTAAAACGTGGTACCTTCCAGAATTTTAATAAGATTTTTTTTTTCTGACATAACGTGAAAGATCTTGTTTTAAAGAACTGTTAACATACAAAAAGTGCAAGAAATAAACCAGGTACTACAATAAAACGACTACATTATTAGATGCACCAACTGCAGCAAATAAGCTTTCAGCACAATAGAATATTGTTTCTTATTCTACACAATAGGTATTAAAAAGACTGATTTTCCATTGAAAAATACTTATTTCGTATTTTGATTCCTTCTCTAGAAGTATACTATGAACTGAGTAACAAAAGATTAAAAATGAAATAATAATAATAAAGCTAGCTTAGGGGAACTGGTCCCTGAGATTCCGTTTACGTAATCCTCAACTGAATAAGCTTAAACATAAAAAGAAAATAATTCTAATACCAACAACTTAACAGAAACAGAAAAACATTCATTCATTTTTGCTATCAGATTCAGTAATATTGTGAATGTCAGTTTCATGCCAATAAATAGAAATATCTAAAATAAAGATTACCTTTGAAGCAACCAACTTTAAATTGCAGGTTTTCAATTCGATTTTTGTTTCTAAATATAACTATATTTTTATAAATTTTATTTAATGTTTCATTAACGGAGTGTGAGAGACGTTGGGGAGCCCTTTGATAGGCGGAAAATGTATAGAAAATCGCGAAGTAGCACGCAAAAGGACCATATTCCTTTGCGAATAAGCTCTACCCTTTTTTTTCGTTTGCGGGGGAATCCTTTAAAAGGCATCCGGCCTTTATAAGCCCGATGAGTGAATTTTACCTCACTAAAACCACACCGTTGGTCACCACAAAAAGAGGAGCCTCTGTTACCTCTTAAAGAACAATCCAGAAGCCAATGCAACGCCTTTTGCAGCTCAACCCTGGGAAGACTGTATAATTCAGCTCTAACCCTACCCGATGGCCGGAACGTGTGGAAGAGGGTATTAATTAAGCTATAATATGCCATAAAAAATACACGTCTGATATCTCTCCCTGAACATGAACGATCTCTAGTAACTACTATATAAAATAATATAATTATATATAGTCAACTAGAAAAATGGAAAAAATAAATATTAATTTCTTAAATTAAGTCTAAATTAATATTGAAATATAAATTATTTTTTTCTATTATCTTCATTTATTAAAATACTTTATTTGAAATAAATTACAAATTGATGAACCTGGGTTCAAGGTTTAAAAGTTATATTTTTATCCAATCAATTTACCTAGGTGATCAAACCGGGGTAAAAAGAATCCGAGGTGGAATGAGGAGACTGAACAGTCTACTTATTTCATCTGGGTGATACCTATTATTCCATTTCTCTAGCCGCAAGTCTGGTAGCAGCAATTTTATAGGAAATAAGCAGTAAATTTGTTCAAATTTTTCATGTGTTCACCTATTAAAGTTTTGTTTAGACTGTGTGTGCATAAAGGTTATCGTCAATCTAAATTTATCTTTGTGATAAAAAAAATATATATGCACCGTTGCTAGTTTCCTGTAGCAAGTCGTTTGCTGGTACGAGATCAAATAATTTGCTTCACTGCCTCCAATTGCAACATGTTGTAGATAATACGTATTTCAACGCAATTCGAATAAATTTCCCGTTACAATAATAGACAACCTCGTCCCCATTTTGCTTTACAGATAAAAGTGAAGATGACGGTTATAATAATAGATTCAATGTTTTTATTTTCTTTCATAATTTTTGTAAAATAATTTATTTATACTTTTTGCAGTAAGAGTTGTAACGATGCAACGGATGTGATGTTTGTTAGATAACTTTATTTTGACTGGTCTGTTTTCTAATGGTTATTATCCTGACTGCTGAACCGGAGGTCGTGGGTTCGGTTCCTACCTAGGACAAATCTTTGTGTGATGTAATTTATCTATAAAATGTATGTATATATATATAATATTTATAAGTATGTTTTTCACTTGTTTTTTTTGCCATAATACAGGCTCTGCCTAGTTTGGGATCAGATGGCCGTGTGTGAGTTATCCCAACATATTAAATTTTGATTAGACATTATGCAAAAACATTGCCTAACTCGCATTGTTTTAATTTATATTCGACTTAATACTTGTTGCTAAAAATCAATATAATATCCTTATTTATAAAATATTCTTGCCTCGTAATGATAATAATCAAACTGTTACACTGGTACGGTTAGGAAGCTACGAGCTTTGTTCAGAAACTCTGCTTTTGTAATGCAAACTGTATTGATCAGTTCATGTGAACATTGTGGCAGCAATACTCGTCCGTAGCCTAGTTTACTCCTCGCGGGACTAAGCTGCTACTACAATCATAATTTAATGTAATATCTGAAGTGTCGGACAGCGCGAACTTTCCGCGACCGTTGCGCTTTTATCGATAAAGTACTCATTCTGTAATTTTATCCTCACTGTTATATACCTAGTAAAGTTAAAGTTTTCATACTTTTACTTCAAATCAAGGGTTGGCTTGCACCTTGGACATTTAAGATAAGCATTGCCATACAACGTGGCAATACCGCCAGCCTTTTGGGCACTCTTCCAGTCGACAGCGATGTGGACGAAATTTTTAATGCCATAATTTTAATTTGGCACGGTAATCGATTTTTTGTATGTTTAAATAGTAAGTTCGTTTTAATATATTCGTATTATTATATTTATATTTTTAAGACAGACATTTATTATTTGTTTTCACAACTTCTATTTGTTTATTCACAGCGGAGTTTAGGGTGCGTTAGGTCCTGTATATTGTAAACAAGCATTAATCCCACTACAAATGGAAGAGCCTCATATTTTTTTCTGACATAACTAAACTAAATTAAATTCACAAAAAAGCTCTCCAGTCTGTAAACTTATCTGTAATCTGGCGAATTAAAATACTCACTACTTAGGTATCTACTCATTCCTACCCAGAGCGCGATTTTGATGAAATTACACTGTTCCCTTTGTTGTGCAGGTTTTAAAGTCAATGGAATACCGCAACGACGATAATAAATTTGACTGGCCTTTTGGTTAGTGAACCAGACCGCTTAACCGGAAGTCGTAGGTTTGATTTCCACCCTGGACGAATCTGTGGGTGATGAGCATAATAATTTGTTCTATATCTGGGTGTAATTTATCTATAATATGTATTTAGAAATATATAAGTATGTTTAGCAGTTGTCACGTTGTCATAATAACAGGCTCTGCCAAGTTTGGGATCAGTTGGCTGTGTTTGAGTTGTCCCAGGATATAATATAATATGTTTTATTATTAATGTTTTGCAAGACTTAACAAGTAACGTTAAAACAAACTAGAAACGAAGGAAATTATCAAAAAGTAAAATGAATTTGGTTGAAATAACTTAGTTGAGTCGTTCACTCGCTGGAGAGCGTTTTAACGTGCGAACTAGAGTGGTGAAATGAAAAATGCTTGACGATCTGAGTGTGAAAATGGAATACATTTCGTGTTTATTTAACGGAAAACTCACCGAACTTTATTTACTGAGTGCACATAACTTTAATTTAGCCTTGGTTGATTATCATAACAGTAACATAGCCGAATACAATATGTATTATTTTAAATATGTTTTACTTAAATATTTTATGTTTAACTATTGGAAATAGATTAAATTGAACCTTTAACTTATGGGCCATGGGGACCAAAAACCTTTTTAGTTTGACCCGACCTGTCCATTTACTGTCCATTTACTGTCCATTTACTTGTGTATATCAATACCTACGAGAAAGAATATTATAATTATGTGAATGTTTGAGATACACGTTATGTCAATCGTATAATATGGGGTCCAATTCTGTAATTGTACCTCTATTATGCATTACCTTTTCAAATAGTTGGGTTACGCATTCCGTTGAAATATAGATAGTTATCTGACATCAAACATGGACTACATACTTTGGACTACATATTTTGATACACCTATATACTTATTTTGCAATCATACATTACCCATCGATTTAGACAATGCAAGATAGTAATTCCCCTAAATCCCTACGACTTAACTTAAACTTATTTAACATTATAATTAGTACGTAGACACTTTCCATAATGATGTGAGTTTATGTTTTATTTGGGACAAAAAACAGATAAAGCATGTTATGAAAATATTATACAGATATTAAAATGGCAAATATAATAAAACCGACATCATTGTCCACGAATTAATTAAAAGATAATACGTAGACAGACTTATAGTTTTAAATTAAATTATAACCGACTAAGGTATGAAATATGTGAAGTATTTAAAAGACATTAACGTACTTTCTACCTACCTTCTAATGGATTAATTGTTAAAGAACTTCATAATAGCAATGCCACGAATACCTTTTTGAACATTATTAAGGAATTTTCGTCGATTCCTTTTAAGAATCAATAGTACTAGTACTGTGAGTCTAGCTGATTAAAAATAAAAATAATTATATTACAAATATATATTGAGATAGGCTCACAGTGCTTGTAAAGACAAGTCAAACAAGTCGTTTCGTTACACAGTTTCTATAGACAACTTCCGGATACATCATCAGACCAGCTTAAAATACTAACACAGGATTCGTTTGCAACCTTGTGCACACGAATCCGTTGATTGATTCGCTAGGAAACCCGACACACGATATAGTCGTTATATATATTACTCTATATACCTAAACAGCCCAATGATGTATTGTTACTTCTAGTTAAACTAATTGGTATCAAACCAAAGCAGGTGGCTGTATTGGCTCACTACACTAACAATCCTAACTTCCTGGTAGCTAGTTTCGCCTCTGAAATGCATTCAGGTCAAGTTACGTGCAATGGCGTCACCATAATGAAGAGGGAAATTAATACTCATTTACAAAAGCCCTTGGAAAGTCTCGATTCGCATATAAAAGAATTGCGTAAGCTTATGTGTGTTCTGTTAATATTAAATTTATAACGTCATATATAATTACCATCACTTCTGAATTTTTACTCTCAATACAAGACTTAGGCCGCTACACAGCATCGATTGGTTCAAGCAGTTCGACTGATTCGAGCGGCGACAAAACAAGCAGTATCAAAAAAAGCTATGGTATAGGAGGCACACGTGACGTTTAATGAAGAGCGCGGATGAAATAAAATCAATCAAATCAAATCAAGCAGTCGCGTCGGTGAATGATGATCACTGGCTAACTGCTCGAGCAGTCCATGTATGGGTAACCTCAACGCATTTCTTAATTATTTCTTTAAAAATAAAATGTTTAAGTAATCCTTTGCTAAAATAATCAAAGAACAAAGAAAATCTTCAAAGCGTAGCCCGTAGTCGGCATGTCAAAATTTCACAAACGGAATCAATTAATCTAATGCAATTTCATAGAAAAGGAATAAGCTTGCTGGCTTAGACTGGATGCTGTTATAGCGAAACTCGGGACTCGACAGTGGACGAGAAAAAACACTAAATTTGAAAAAGTCACTTGATGCTATACCACCACGACACTTTGATTTTAGATGTCGATACGTCTAAGTAAACCTATTTGGAAATTTACTTACCCATCAGAGTCAGGATCACGGAGGTGGACACGTACGCTAAGAGGATGATGCCGAGGCTGTAGACGATAGCTAGCGGGATGGACCGCTTGGGGTTGTTCGCCTCCTCTCCAGTCGTCGCGATGATGTCGAACCCGATGAAGGCGTAGAAGCAGGTGGCCGCTCCGCTGAACACCTGGACAAAAACAAATTATTTTTAATTCAAAAGTCCATCTTACAAAGGCATGGAAATAATGCAGTGTAGTGTGTTCATATTATTATGCTAACTTCATTAAACACATTTTTTCTGAACTCAATCTTTGAGTAGAACCTACCACAGAAAATGTAGATATACCCTTAGAGGTGTTTCATTTTGTTAATTCACCAGCAAGCCTTTGTAAAGGTCAAGTTTCGTCTGTCCAGAAAGTTCATTTGTTATAGGATTTTTGTTTGATGTTTACTAAATAATTCTACTAGCTTAACTTTTCGTAGTTTACGGCTGCGTAGGCTAAAGGTCAGTCTAGTTAAATAAAAATAAGTCAAATAGAATTAATTAACTTAGAAGCATCTAAGGTCAGTGCGAGAGAAATAACTTTCACTTTTGTCGTACATATTAATGGAGGGAAGGACACCGGGGCTATTATCTAAATTGGAATTGTATGCAAAAGGACCCAAATAAGGTTTTCGATTAAAAAAGTGACCACAGCCTTGACCTGTTATATATATTTGTGACCGAGTGATATAATTAAATCTTCACAATCAACAATAAATAGAAAATAATAAAAAAAGCAGCTACAGTTTATGCTTCGAATTTTTTATCTAGATTTCTGGGAACAAATATCCATAATTATTTGCTAAAAGATAATAAATTTCTTCTTGCTAATGAAAGCTCCGGATAGCTTTTGTTAAAATCTTTTTCATAGCATACATCTTAGTTTTAATTTAACCCGCATAACATATTAAATTCCGTTGCTTACTTTCAATATAAGATTAAATATGTTTACAGCATTCGTATTTCAACAAAGACAAGGAAACGTATACGCCTTAGGGCTGGTTGCTTCAACATACATTGACATGTCTTTTAACGTTAAATATGGCCGCTTGTATGGGAATTTCATACTGACTTGTCCTGACAAGTTGTTGTCAAAAAGGTTGTTTCAAACCGTCTGTTATCGTAAGTTTTGACTTACAGTCAATACTTAGTACTAAAATTATTGAAATAAAATAAGAAATCATTTTTGTGTTCCAATATCTCGAGAAGAAAAATATTGATCCTAAGAAGCTGTGGTTCAGTTTAAATTATGTTAAATTTTATCTTCCTTAGTAAATAAATAGTAACTTATCGTGTAAAACCAACCCTTTCACCAGTTATGAGCTAAAGACTGAAACAAGTCCAAAAATTTTGATGTGTTTTGGCTACCAAAAATTCCCGATACTGCAAAATTGGTTTAATACTACTCAAAGTTTTAAGAACATATTATAAAATTTTCTTTCTGAATTATATCTGAACCTAAGCCCGTACGTCTCGTACATAATAGGGGTGAGGAATTTTTTTTTTTTTATTTACATAACACATAGATTAAAAAAAAATAGACGCATATTTTTTCTTTTTTTAATTAACCATACGATAAGGAAGATACAGTGAATAGAAATGTCGCGTGACGTGACTTGTAGGTACTATTTTTACCAACCAGTGACGTCACAAGCTTCCACTCCTGAACTTTAAAGCGCTTTAACTTTGTCATTTTTCATTAATAAGAGAAGAAATAAAAGTTTTTTTCCTTTTTTTATCTATGTTTTGGACTAAATAGATATTTCCTTTTAATACCCAGTCCGCACCCCTATTAATGTAGTACCAGGAGTAGGTACTGTTTCCGACTAGCTATTATAACTAAAAGAAAACTAGCTTGATAGCTAAAGACTTAATGAGATTTTTCCTTTAACACGTATAGTTTCTAACTAAGTTATTAATTGATGCAAGTTTCTTTGTTGCATTATGAAAGGTTTGTAACACATTTTCATCACGTACCTTACAACTAACTTAAGGACAAATAAAACGAATCTTCTTATTTTAAAGTAAGTTGATTCTATTTGCAAAAAAAATACAATGCTTTGTACAGCAATAATATTTTTAATAATCCTAAATGTACGGATTGAAAGGAAGTACATTATTCGTTCTATAGAAATATACGTTGTTTGTTATATTTGAGCACTTTAAAATGAATGAAAAGAACGGACTTCTTTCAGTCTTTGAGATGATTTAAAAAAGGAATGAACGAAAGTTCGATCCACTTCGCTTTGGTGAATTGAGGCGACCTAAACTCTGAACATAATACGTTATGCCTTTGTTTTTAACACTATCTGGGCCAGCGGTGTGATTTTGTAAGGCCTCATTCTAAACTTCGAATCTGAATCCGTTGTGAGTTTCTTGATTTTCATTCCAAAAACTCGGTTGATTATTCGAATTTACACTGGCGCTACCTTTGCGAGCGTGTCAGCGAGATGAACTAAATTGACGTAAGATTTTGACTTTGTAAAGTATGAGATGACGTAAGAAGTGGGATTCAGTAAAGTAATTCACCAGTTACTTCGACGCTCACTTCGCACTCGAACCCGATTGAAATCAAGGTCATTTTGAACCTTATGCGAAGTGAGAGTGGATAGCGATGTGAGATGCGAGTTGCTGTTTGAATTTTACAGAATTTACGTGCAGGGCTATTTCCGACAACTTGTTTAAATTTATTTTTCTTTTGTTTCGGATTTAAATTTTGTCATAAATTAAAATTACGTTTCAATAAATATATTTGTGCTAAAGAAAGCAAAGAAGAAATTCTTACTAGATAAAAAAAAAATTACTTTCTAGTTATTGACACAGTGGTAGCTTCAAGAAAGGATTGCAAAACAGTATTGTTAGTGCTGAGACTCTACTACCAAAACTTGTGTCAAAGACTTTTTGTATATTTTTTTTGTAAATTGATCTATCAGATATTATTTTGTATTAACATAGTCAATTTTATTTCGGTGACAATAAAGCATTACTTTCTTTCATTAAAGGGCACAGTGTATTTTATCAATTATACTTCATACTAACCTACACAGTATTGAAACTCGTTCTCGTATGTAAATGCCCGTAATGTCGTAGAACATGCGACGTTTGTTATTCCCTGGATCTAGAAGGTGCTTCGTGTACATAGTAACATGCTTACTAATTTATAGCCGTCTTGGGCGTGACTTGAGCTCCAGTCCTAATAGTGTAATAAGTTGCTAACTTTCCTTTTCTAGACAAAAATATTAGCCTGCTTTTAATTTTAGTAACTTTTGACAAAGTAATCTAATTAGTGTGAAATGAAGGTAACCTCAAGACACAGACAAGTGCTAGAATTTTCTTCTCTTGTAGAAAAATATTTTTTCATTTTTGTTGCTGTGTTCAAATAACATGATAGACAATTGTTTTGTTTGTATGTGTTTCATAATATACACACATAATACAGGCGATAAATGCTCATTATTAATTTTTTCAATGCTTTATGTACACTGTATGTACATAGGCTGACTTAAAGCCAGAAGGCGTTCTCTACCAGTCGCCCTTAGAGTGATACAGAAAATAAAGGGGAAGACGCACAAAAAATTATGATATATTTTTTAATAAATTAATTTATAAAATGTAAATAAAGACAGTATAATTATTATTTTGACATTTATTTAATTGATAAATCGCGCGTTTGCGATTTTTATTTAATAAACATTTAGCGGTTTGTTGAATTGGGTATAACAACGTTTTTTTATTTCATATTTCAAAGATAATTATTGTTATATCTATATATAGCCTGTATTGTCCCACTGTTGGGAAAAAGCGTCCCTTCATTTTTTATAGCGATTATATTTTAAATGTAATAGTTATAATTTTATATATTAAGGACTTGTGACTTATTTACACTAATTTCTTTCATATAGAGCTAGTTACAAGCATTTCAATATTGCTACTTTGACAGAGAGAGATATTTTGTGATGTGACGTTAATATTTATTTCTCCATAACAATCTGCGGCTGGCTCGTACAAGTCATTTTGCGAAAATGATATAGAACTTTCCTCTTCCACGAACTTTTTATTAAAAGGCTTCTCAGTCTTGGAATTGATTGAGTGATCTTTTAGGGTTGAATCTATAATTTATACATCTAATGTTTATCAAACTGCATAAGTACTTACGCCGCTCCATCCGTATGGCAAGAATCCCTTATGTTCAGTCCAGTTGGTGACGTCGATATAGAAGAGGCCGGCAGTCATGATGAAGACCCACACGCTCAGGTTGATGGCGTTCAGCAAGTTGTTGAAGAACAAGGACTTTTTGACGCCGGCCACCATCACCAACATCATAAGTAATGTTATTCCGAAGGCCATAAAGTCCGGTGGTTTGCCTGTGAAAGAAAATTATAAGTTAATTATGTGTTTTAGCAAATTTTAGGGCAGGTACGACAATATTCTTTATATATAAAAATGAATTGCTGTTCGTTAGTCTTGCTAAAATTCAAGAATGGCTAGGCCGATTTGAATATTTTTATTTTGTTTTGTTCGCCAGAATACAGGGAAGGTATGAAAATAAAAAAAAATAGGGAGGTTAGGGTAGGGTAGAGTAGATAGGGTAGGGTATGTAGTCAGTTGACGGGAGCGAAGCCGCGGGCACAGCTAGTTTTTAATAAATTCATTATTATTTAATGTACCTATATAAGCCATTATATTATAGTTGGGATTTGATAATCGTGTTAAATAACTAAACTAACTATCTATTATGGATTTGAATAACACCTCCTCTTTGAACGAATTCTGGGAAATCGAGATTGATAAAAACCAGTATTCATGATGATAGTCTCATATTTAAGTAAATGCTAACGATAGATCGACAAGCCATAATGGTATCTAAAACTCTTTATATTGCTCAATAAATTTTGGGTCTACCAATCTCGCTAACGGTCTTGGTTTAAAAGTAAACAATAATTGTATATTTACAACAGAGTAAATCCTTTTGGTAAAAGGGTCTGGGATAATTATTCGGTCAATCATTACGTCATTATGAGTCTTGTATGAGACGGTTAAAAGGGAAACCCTTCTCTTATCTTGAAAATAATACGTGCGCAGTTTTGTATGATATACAACTTATTTTTAGTAGGTTTAGTAGTTGAAAAATCTGAAAATTAACTAACTTGTTCTCTGTTTTCTCATTATCTTGTACATTATCTGGGGATAATGTAGAAAAGGGGTTTTCTACATTGACCCGGCCGGGGATCGAACCCGGGACCTCAGAGCTGGTTTTCAAGGTATCGACCTTGAAAACTGGTGTGTACGCCACTCGACCACGGAGGTCGTCAAACTCAGACTCCAGAATCAGAATCTAAAATAAACCTATCACATTGATACCATTATAAATCCCGGATTATTGAAATAAAAACTTCTTGTTTCGTATATGTAGGGTAATTAACACCACTGACCGCTGGTTTTGACATGTGGTATACTGAGTTGAGTGTTAAGTCCAACACATTAAACGCGTGTGTCGTCCTTATTGACATCTTTTAATAGGAAATATTTCCGTAAATATTTGCACTCGACAGTTACAAAACTGTAGAGTTCAAAGGGTACTCGTCCTCGCCCATGTGGCAGCGCATTATTTGGTGCCGTCAAAAGGATTCATTACATTGACCAGCTTTCCCGACACTCAGCGTATTGCGGGCCGGGCAAAATGGACGCACTTGTGTCGGAAAGCATGAGTCCACAAAACAGCTACGTCAAAGCGTCAGGTGTTAGTGTTGACGATACTTTGTTTGGACGGTAGTTTCCTGGCATAACGTGTGACTGATTTATTACCCACAAAGCTACTCAACCAATTTACCACAATTTTATTTCTAATTTTACATTAATAAATTTAACATTTAATACTAAACTAGTAGTAGTAGACCCAAGTTAGCCAAGGGCTGGCTTTCACTTCGGACAGTGGATAAGCATTGCCATACAACGAGGCAATGCCGCCAGTCGTTTAGGTACACTTCCAGTCGATGTGAATGAACTTTTTGACGCTATTATTTAGTGTTTTATATTAGTTAAGAGTTTAGTTTTGTTTTAAGTGTAGATATAATATAGGTAAGTTAGTAAATATTTAAAATTGTAAATTCAATATTTAACAGTACTATTTAAATAGATATTTTAAAACGTTGTTTTTATTTGGTCGGAGCAAAAGGGAAATAAACAAATTAGTTGAAAATTCGGCAACACTCACAAAATTACTGTTTGATTTAATGTCATTGTCTGAAGGGGCCGTAACTTTCTCGAGACTGTTATGAATGTTGCTCAATAAATGGTTTGTCCATTCGTTATTGGATTTACAATCAGCCGTGCCTCATGCGCCATTAATCCCGATAGAAATTGTAGCAAAGTTCTTTTTTTTATGAACGACATTGAATAATCACTGGACCTACACGTTTCTATTTGAATATAATGGTACCAACGGAAAACGTATCGATCAAACAATTGTTTTGTTTGTGTGGCCGTGAAGAAATTAGAACTAGTACTGCAGGAAACTGTTCTATGTGACAGAAGCATTACTTTGTAATGTTTTTATGACCTTCTGAATACTGCCTTATTTTATGTCTTCGGTGAATCATACAACTTTAACCAGAATACCAACAATTACTTTTATGTATCTACAACCGCAGTGTAGTTACGACTCACCACAATTAGAGTAATTTTCACAACTTTTTATGGGATAACAATATTAGACGTTACACCTTTAAGTAACAGAGACAGCATGAGAGTTAACGGCGATTTGAAATTAACTAGCGGTTGAGTTAACGAACAAGTGTCTATTAGATAAAATGTGCCAAAGGAACTACAAACATTTTTATTTAACTACTAAAATAATTCTTTCATTTAGTGCACTCAGTTGAAAGTGTTGATTTGCATGGGAGCAGTTTGCTTGGGCATATATAATAGCACAGAGCATAAAGTATTTACCCATGTGATAATAGTGCCCGCGTTAAACATTTGCGGCTTATAACAGTGCCTATACTATGAGCTCATAAAGCAGGACTATTGTCGTCGTGGAAACGAGATGCTGCTACGTGCAGTGAAGTGCGCCGTCTCGCTTCCACGATGACATAAGTCCTGCTTTAGAAGTTCATGGTACAAGTACAGAGCTGTTTGCTTTAAGTCCTACAAACTGGACCATTTTATACAAGTTTGCGGTGAATTGCATTGGATCCTTTTGTTTTCAAATTGAATAGTCAAAATAATATGAATATTGTTAGGAAATTTTAACATAGATTTAGTTTTGTAGGTTTGGTTGCAGTTTTGTTAACTAAGTCTATGATAATCGTTATAATATGTATACACGTTACATACTGGACGGGTCCAGATAAAGTGAGGGATAGGTACCTAATTAAATTTAATGCCTATTTGTAAACTATAGATATATATACACTTAAACGAAACTAAACTCTTAACTAATAAAATCTCTAAAAAAAAACGTAAAACATTTTTTGGGATCCCTTTTTTTCGCCTAATTTTTTTTGTCCTATTTTAATTTGGCATAACGAGTTAGGCATATTGGTATTTGGCATAACAATATTTTGACATAATTGTTGATTGGCATACTATTTCAGTAAGCATATGTATAGTTTAGGCTATTGTTTTTTGCCCTAATTTCGATTTGCATAAAGTTGTTAGGCATATTGTTTATTCGTCTAATAGTTACATATTAGGCATAAAGATCAAAAGGTGTAATGAATTCATACTTTAGTTAATCACACGTATTTATTCCTGATTTATAATCAAAACATTTGTTTAGGTTGGTAGGTATTTTACAGAACTAAATATTTAACAGTACTATTTAAATAGATATTTTAAAACGTCGTATTTATTTGGAAGGAGCAAAAGGGAAATAAACAAATTAGTTGAAAATTCGGCAACACTCACAAAATTACTGTTTGATTTAATGTCATTGTCTGAAGGGGCCATAACTTTCTCGAGACTGTTATGAATGTTGCTCAATAAATGGTTTGTCCGTTCGTTATTGGATTTACAATCAGCCGTGCCTCATGCGCCATTAATCCCGATAGAAATTGTAGCAAAGTTCTTTTTTTTATGAACGACATTGAATAATCACTGGACCTACACGTTTCTATTTGAATATAATGGTACCAACGGAAAACGTATCGATCAAACAATTGTTTTGTTTGTGTGGCCGTGAAGAAATTAGAACTACTGCAGGTGACTGTTTTATGTGAGAGAAGCATTACTTTGTAATGTTTTTATGACCTTCCGAATACTGCCGTATTTTATGTCTTCGGTGAATCATACAACTTTAACCAGAATACTAACAATTACGTTTATGTACTCACCAAAATTTGAGTAATTTTTACTACCTTTTATGGGATAACAATATCAAACGTTACACCTTTAAGTAACAGAGACAGCATGGGACTTATCGGCGATGTGAAATTAAGTAGCGGTTGAGTTAACGAACAAGTGTCTATTAGATATATAACAGTTAAAATAATTCTTTCATTTAGTACACTCAGTTGAAAGTGTTGATTTGCATGTGAGCAGTTTGCTTGGGCATATATAATAGCACAGAGCATAAAGTATTTACCCATGTGATAATAGTGCCCGCGTTAAACATTTGCGGCTTATAACAGTGCCTATACTATGAGCTCATAAAGCAGGACTATTGTCGTCGTGGAAACGAGATGCTGCTACGTGCAGTGAAGTGCGCCGTCTCGCTTCCACGATGACATAAGTCCTGCTTTAGAAGTTCATGGTACAAGTACAGAGCTGTTTGCTTTAAGTCCTACAAACTGGACCATTTTATACAAGTTTGCGGTGAATTGCATTGGATCCTTTTGTTTTCAAATTGAATAGTCAAAATAATATGAATATTGTTAGGAAATTTTAACATAGATTTAGTTTTGTAGGTTTGGTTGCAGTTTTGTTAACTAAGTCTATGATAATCGTTATAATATGTATACACGTTACATACTGGACGGGTCCAGATAAAGTGAGGGATAGGTACCTAATTAAATTTAATGCCTATTTGTAAACTATAGATATATATACACTTAAACGAAACTAAACTCTTAACTAATAAAATCTCTAAAAAAAAACGTAAAACATTTTTTGGGATCCCTTTTTTTCGCCTAATTTTTTTTGTCCTATTTTAATTTGGCATAACGAGTTAGGCATATTGGTATTTGGCATAACAATATTTTGACATAATTGTTGATTGGCATACTATTTCAGTAAGCATATGTATAGTTTAGGCTATTGTTTTTTGCCCTAATTTCGATTTGCATAAAGTTGTTAGGCATATTGTTTATTCGTCTAATAGTTACATATTAGGCATAAAGATCAAAAGGTGTAATGAATTCATACTTTAGTTAATCACACGTATTTATTCCTGATTTATAATCAAAACATTTGTTTAGGTTGGTAGGTATTTTTTTTCGTGACCCCTAGAAACGACTTTGCCAACCCCAACACATTTGGTTAGGTTGGTAGGTATTTTTTTTTTGTGACCCTTAGAAACGACTTTGCCAACTCCGACACATTTGTTTATTTATTTATTTATTTATTTATTTATTTATTTATAATAAGCACACCAACAGCACAGTCACTAACAAATCGAATAAAAAAATAACATCGAAAATCGGCATTTTAGTAACCATGCAAATAACAGGTATGCATGACATTGTAGTTAATCACACGTATTTATTCCTGATTTATAATCAAAACATTTGTTTAGGTTGGTAGGTATTTTTTTTGTGACCTACCCTTAGCACGTAGTAAGCGCCTAGTATGATTTCATAGCAAAGTTTTGAAATTTATGTTAGATAAAAGTTATGCTTAAATATCATTATGCGTAAGGATATTTAGGCTTTAGAATATTATGCTTAACATTGTTTATGCTTAAAGTAAGTATGCCTTAAAAATTATGCCTATAAAGTTATGCCAAAGTGATATTGTGCGTAACTATTATTAGGATAAATCAAATTATGCCATGTTAAATTATGACATAAAATTTTATGCTTAAAAATAGGGAACCACATTTTTTCCACATCGCTGTCGACTGGAACTGTACTAATAAGGTATTAAAACGTTGTATGGCAATTCTAATTCTTTGTCCAAGGTAATAGTTATCTGTGTGCTTAATTGCTTCCAAATCCCATACTTAGTTTTTGAGTGAAAAAGCAATAAATCCATTTATCAATTCATTATATCCTACAATCTTTTACATTTAGTACATAGATTTATAACAGTACACAGGCTAAAAATATAATTTTCTTCTGCTTCGGTGTTACACTCTTTAGCTGACTAAAAACCTCTTCAGGCATAATTCACAAGAAGCGACGGAAAATATTGTAATTGATGACGAATACGTTTTGGTAATCAATTCAATTATAATTATTTATTTTAAATCACGCTTACATTCGTATTCTAACTTTACCCCACGAGTATCTAGACAATCAGTGTAAAATGTTTATCAAACCCCATCGGGCTAGATCCACCGCAAAATCTTTTTTTTTTAATCGGCGTAAAAAGCTAATGCATTCGACTCTCACTGAGGGCACAGCGTGCGGCGTTGGAATATGACGGACTTTTATCGACTAAAAACACCTGTAGTAGTTTTTTTGCCTAGGCATGGGAAAATCTACTGTTATCACTTGATTATACAATACCTACTTACAGTTGAACTTTAAATAATGCATTTCCTTTAAGGCGCTACTTAAAATGAGAACGAATCTATAAGTGCAAGAAAGTGATAATACTAACTGCTATCTTACGGGGCCGAAAGAGCTAGACATTATGTCAAGGCCGCAAAATACTGTGTTAAAAAAAAAACGTAAGCAAGAAAATGGAAAATCTCTTAATAATCGAAATCTATCGGATGGAATTACAAATAAATGGACATTTATTTAGATCAAATAGTTTAAAAAAATAATTAAAATTATTAATAATTAAATAGTTTGGTACATTGAGCAAAAAAACGTTTTTAAAGAGCTGATTATTAAAAACAATAATATCGAGGATAGTGATCGGTTACACGATTAATCGTGCAACTGATCACTATTTTTTCCATCATACTTTTATCTAGGAACAAGAGGACCATGGGCAAATTTAAGGGCAAATATTTGTTTTTAACTACTTGCGTTTTTGACATGTATGTGTAGATATACACAGGTACATTCCTGATAGTCTTAAAATGATTGACAAAGATAAAAATAACGGGCGAATATATGTCTACAATAATGTCATCTAAATGTTGTTATTAAGGAATGTCAGGAAAAACTATTTTGTTTACAGTTTGGATACTATAAATTTTGATGGTTTCTCAGTATTGAAAAAGTTTTAAAACACCATGTTCGCGCTCAAATTCGATGTAACTACACCTACCATAATAAGAAATTAATAATACCCTAAAAGCTTTCATATATAGGATAGGTTTCAGCAGTATTGAGTAAGTAGTCCAAAATTAGTCATAGTCCTTTCAAGTCCATATCTTTTAGAGTCGAAACCATCAGAGCTAAAAAAATGTGTAATTATTTAAAACAAAACGGTTTACTCACCCGACTAGTTTCAGACTCAATAGGAGTCCCTAATCAACTGTTCGAGTTTGACTCGCGACACCACCGCCGCCGCGTCAGCTCATCATTAGGGACTTCTATTGAGTCTGAAACTAGTCGGGCGATCCCGAGAATATACGTGAGTAAACCGTTTTGTTTTAAATAATTATGAATACTCCTTACGAAAGTTATTATAAAAAAGTGTGTATCGCCTTAATAAGTTCAGCACAACCTGTTTAATGCTACACGTCATATTATCAGAGCCTGTAACTTGCATTGTCTTTTGTTATTTTCCGCTTTTTCACATAGCTTGATACTTTCGTAGTGATGTATTTATTTATTTATTTTTTTAAATCATTTATTTAATGAGACTTTTTGCGCTGGCGCGCCAAGTCAGCCTCGTAAGGTAACACAAATTACAACAATAACCTTATCTTGTTGTTACTGTTTGTGTTTCTACTTGGGTTACTATTGGGGCATAAAGAGTTCACTTTCATTGAGTGTCGTATACGGCAGCGAAGGTACACAAATCTTAATAAGTAAGGTATTCTTAATATCGATAATTTTGTCATTTCCGGTTCTTAATATATTTATTTACAATATATTTCGTACTAAAATGTCACACAGTTTTTTTATTTGATCACAGTAATTGTTAATGTCATCAGTAAAGTTCCCATTCATTGTAACTTCAATTATTGATAAACTTGTTTTTTGGTGTACAATAGAGTTATTATTATTATTAAATTTCATGGAAAAATATCTGATTATAATATTTTATTTCGCAAGGGAGTAATTTTGAATAATGTCTTTTATGTAGCCGCTCCAAGTGAATGTCAATTATCGCAGCAAAAATTACCCTATGTCCTTTCTCAGGCTCTAGACTATATGTGTACCAAATTTCATTTAAATCGGTTCAGTAGGTTTGGCGTGAAAGCGCAAAAGACAGACAGAAAGACTGATTTACTATAATATTAGTAAGGATTTTCCCTTAACCATTTTCCTGTCCTGAGAGTAACATATGAACATTTTTATTTTGTACTATTGTGTCTACTGGCGGGACAGTACAGTTGTTAAATTTAATTGCTGCGTTTATTGCAATAACACCTCTATTACTATTTGCGTTACAACCTGAGTTATGGAAATATCAACCCTAGCAATTACACGTTTTATTCACCGATAACAAAATCGATAAACTGGCTAGTAACATTTACAAGTTCGAAAATATTCAGTCTAAGTTTACTTTTCATTTTAATCAATATCTTTTTAGTGACCTTTCTTTCAGCGCACCCTGTGTCAGTTATGTAGGTAACTCAAGTTGAACCCTACATAGAGAACATACCCTCGCCCCACACACTCACAAAATTACGTTCTATTTGTCACAGTATGTAATTTAGAGTCTACTTTGTTTGAAAGCTTTATGCTAATAAAACGATTATTTACTTAATTCATTGTTGGCGTTATCGATGCAACACGAGTTTTTACTAGAAATTGTTATGCCTAACCTTTTCCCAAGTTATGTTGGGGTCAGCTCAGTCTTACTGGATTCCGTTGAATACTGTATTTCACATGGAGCGACTGACTGTCTATCTGACCTCTACTACCTATTTTACTGGGTAACATAGCATCCCATGGTAAAATCCATAGTAAAAAACTATGTTTGACCGTAAGAAGCTACGGCTTAACTTACTATCCGTAGCATGGAATAGTCTCGGTATGTTAAAAAATGGTCACCTATCATCGGGCCAACCACGACAATGGCGGCTTAACCTGTAATATCGCGCAACCCGGTTTACACGTAGCTACGAGACTCTCTCTTTAACTAGAAATTGCTTTATGTAAATTTATGGTAATTTTAACTCTGTTAAGAGATTCCTATAAGCGGATCTTTGTGATCCAAGATTGTAAGGTTCGGTAATAAGGCCAGGGCCAACAATGTTTTAGTTAGGACGGTACCGGTAGATACCGAAGTCTGGAAGTCTAGAAGTCTAATTCGGCCTTTTTTACATTTACTATGCTTCAATCATTATTTTGTTTCAAAGCGGCCTTCGTTTGTTTTCTTTTGTTTACTGAGTTAAAATTTAGATGTCATCCCACGCCGAGGGCACGACGTGGTCACCTATATGTCTGACTTGCACCAACTAAAACACCCCGGTCCCGTCCTTGCCTTTGCCGGAGCCGTGGGATCACTAAAGTATGCTCGGCGGAGCTCCAGCGGTTCCAAAAAGGCCTGGCTTCCATTGAAGTAGAGTTATATCATGTTTGAGTAACGACTAACTAGATTAACATATTGAACGTGCAAAGCTTTTAGTACCTGGATATTAGGTTGCTCAAGCAGTTTTTGAGTAGTCTACACAGCTCAAACTCTCTCTAGAGATTTCAGATTCTGCAGACGTAAAACGTTAGTTTTAGATAACAGGCTGTAATCGTCCCTCCTTTAAGATTAATCGGAGCTGGAAGCAGATTATTTTGTGCCTTGAAATACGAATATACAGGTTTCGTCCGTATTTCGGCTGAAGTTAGAACGTGGTGTATTTATGTAAGATTTGGAACGGTAATAAAGATGTGCTTCTTGGAACCATTTATTTAAGTGGTATTTAAATCGGAACGTTATACCCGCTACATAACTTCAAGTTTTATCACCTCTTTGGTCGGCCTAAAAATTGGTTGTAAATTCTAAAGTCCCAAACAGAGAAACGTAAGGAAGTCCTCTGAAGAAACGCTTAGGAAGCTCAATGTTGAAGGGCTTCATACTGTACAGAGTAACGTAATTGTACGCTGCAAGCAACGGAAGTACAAAAGTAAAACATGTTATCTTGGCTGCAATTTTTCTAGTGCAAAATATAAGCTATTGACCAATGAGAAAGTATTCTGTATATGATATCTTCATTATCAATTTAATTCCAGCGCACTTATAAGGCTACCTATGATCACCGATCAGAAAAAATCCTATTAATTAACGAATATAAATGCTAGATTAGACACTAATTCTGGTTTGGTGTTTGATAAAATTAGAAACAAAACACGGGGGAGGAGGCGCGGCGTCGCAACATTGCAGGAAGGGAGTTTCACACAAACTACTGAGCGGTGCCAACATAGCAACACGACGATGCGTTACAATTTAGCACTAGGTGGCAGTATGTTTCTATTTCAATACAATATAAATAACTAGTCTCTTTTGAACAAATGAATTGTTGTCACGTAATCAAATGCCAAACGTTACGGAAAAGGCTTAGAATTTCAACGAATCTTCGTTATGTTGACACGTCAAAGCATTCTATTTCCCGAGGAGATATTTGCGCTGAATTTTGAAAGTGGCTAAGAAGCACAGAGTTTTCAATAATTCTGAAATATTTTAAGAGACGAGGCGCCGCCAGTGAAAACTTGAATTCCAGTAAGCTTGTGGATTTTCCAACGTCAAGAATATCAACCGTTTGCGGCATACGACTTGCGATGAAAACTGCTGAAATATAGAGATTTAAATGGGTCGTGGAATTTATTTGTGGCCCTAAAAATGTTTAACACTTGACTGCTGTAATACATAACCTATACCTATCTTTTAAAGTTAACGAAATTAAGAAATAACCAGTAAATATTTCTGTGAAACGATAATCAGCATTAGTCTTGGCTGCAGATGGCCTTTACGACATTGAGTGGGTGTCAGGGCTAGCGTGTTTAGGGCGGTCTGTCGAGCAAAAGGGGTGAAAATGTTAGCCAACTCCCGACTTAACCTAAAAGGTCGATCCTATTAAATATACCTCAGTATTTATCACTGTCAAACAAATTGAATGTCTTAAATGTATTTATAAACAAAATTTCCGGAATAGCGTTGATTAGTCGATGTTTAGAATGGTTTCAAATGTCATCGATCATCATCGATTCAAATAAAGAGAGTTCTTTGGAGGTCGGTTTATTTAGGGTATAAATGATGATAGACAATGTGTTTAATTTATATTAATGTATCATTATTATGTATATTAAATTTAATAGACATATATAAGTTGTCAGTCTTACCCACTAACACACATTTAAATTTAATAAAAGGCCTTGTAATATTGAGGTTTTAAACAAGAGTAAATAAACGTCTCGTACTTTGTACGATTTTTGGAACAAAAGATACCGGATCAAAAAAAAAAGACAATCTTATTTGCCTTTGTTAAGCAGCCTTGTGGATAACACGAAGCCAAACATAATAATGTCAACGAACAGAGCCCAAGTTAAGCTAAATCTGTAGATACGAACTGTTCGAATTTAAAAAGACGATCAAAGGCGGGCGTTGTAAAACATTATATAATTAAAATACTAAAAGAATATTACTTGTAAATTCGGGGAATCTTAATTTCCTTATCAGGGTTTCTAGATAATTTAATAGTAAGTAAAATGAATGCTACAACAAAAATGAAAAAAATGGTAGTGTCATCCATTTGTGTTCTTATCTATCATGGTCGTAACTATCATTCCATGGGTAAAAGATAAACTGCTAGTTTACATACTGCATAAGTATCGTTTTGTTTTAGAAAAGTTCGAAGCAATTAATTGTTTTCACGGAACAATACAATATCAACTACACAAAATAATAAAATAACAAATGTTATATGTGTAAAAAACAAAGTCAGTTACAACATTTATAACTCCAGGACAATTACAACGATTTTCATGTTCTTTGATTTGTTGGATTTATCTCCGTACCGAATAGCAGAATAACTGTCCAAACATGTCTCACGGGTGAAAACTCGGGTCACAACTAGTTATTCATGTAAGATGTAAGATTATACTGCCTAATTAACAGATCAAGGATTGTTACAGTTAGTTATCCGTTCTTAATTATGCAAATAATACATTATTCAGCGTTAGCAATCCATCATTCGTCTCGATCAGCAATTAAGACCATCTCCGCTAAGTATGTAATCCCTGATCGACGTTACGGTCGAGAACGAAATAAATGAAATTGGCAGCTTCTGTTAACATACACCAAACACACACACTTGATTGATTAATTTACCACATCGTTCCTCGAGTCCTGTTCACAATAGGAAATACACTAAACACCAAATAGGTTAAACGACATGTTTGTTTTATGTATTTTACGTGGCCAAAAATTCAAGACGATACATTGATTTAAAATGTCGCATGACGCCACAATATCATGCAATTTGGGAACAAGCATGACATCACTAGCCACTCCAGAACCATAATGCGCATTACCTAATTAGTTAGGTTAGTGGCTCTGACTGCTAAACCGGAGGTCGTTCGGTTCGATTCCCACCCAGGACGAATCTTTGTGTGATGAATTTATCTATAATATGTATGTATGTATTTAGAAATATATAAGTATGTTTATCAGTTGTCTGGTTGCCATAGCACAGGCTCTGCCTAGTTTGGGATCAGATGACCGTGTGTGAGATGTCCTAAGATATTATTATATTACATAGTTCATGTTATCCATTACTCAAACAGATATAGTTTAGAGATCCCGAATACAACTACGGTGGGTTTATCATGTTGAGTATTGTCGAATACTATACGGTTTCCACCCAATTTCTTGCACTAGTTAAAAATAAAAGTGTATGTAACAGAGTAATTTTACGGTGTTTAATATTCTGTCAAGGCCTCATATTATAAATATAAATTTTTAACTAAAATGAATGTGGAACATTATTTAAGGTACACTTTATTTCCAATAAAAGAGGTCCATCCAGCTGGAACCATTGACTCATATTTAATAAAACAATTGTGGCATCTTAATGCAAAAGACTAAAGATAATAATAGATTAGTTACTTACTTAAAACCTAAGTCTACTGAGACACTCTGTATTTGCTACCACCACCTATTGCCCGGCCACCTATCGGGCGTGAAATGTACATCGAATGAGTTCCTATTTAACAATACAATCGTCTATGGTATAATGTAGAGTTGTAGACAGTAGAAGAATGTGTAACTAAACAAGTAAAATCCGTGGAAGAAACAATTTTTTTAACCAATTTCTTGGGCAAACATATAGTATTAATAAAATATTAATGGCTAATTTTCAAGATAATAATAATTCATCTATTAGTATCATTTACCAACCCTACAGAACTAAAATTAAGATTCGTTTTAAAAACTAACAAAAGAGTTAGTAAAGGTATATCCGCTGAAACACTTTAATAAAACAATGATTATACAAAGCGCTCTTAACCTGTAGCCTTAAGCCCACTCACAAAGTACGGCAAAGCTGTAGACTTTAAAAGAGAATGTTGTTCTGAAACCTTAATTGTTATTTTATTTTACGATTAAATTTTGCGAGTGATCAATTAGGTGTAAAATATGTAATACATCATTGAATGCGGATCTAATAAAAAAATAATAAGATCATGCTTAAGTGCCTATTTATTTTGCAAAATAACATATTTTAGCTTTATTTTTTTAATAAGATTTTTTAAAACCAATATAGATAAAAAAATATATTAGAAAAATATAAGCGTTATAAGCACTAAAATGCAACGAATACTCGAATCAAAATAGATTCCGAGTTTTACCGAAGCTTAAATATAATACGATCCGCTTAAATCTATACTAATATATAAGGCTGAAGAGTTTGTTTGCTTATTTGGTTGTTTGTTTGAACGCGCTAATCTGAAGAACTAATGGTCTGATTTAAAAAATTCTTTCAGTGTTGGATAGCCTTTCTCAATAAATGTATTGAGAAAGGCTATAAGCTGTATAACATTACGCTGCGACCAAAAGGAGCGGAGCATAAATGAAAAAAGTTGCAAAAATAAAAAAAACGTTGATTCAAAACACGCGGACAAAGTCGCGGGGGACAGCTAGTCAGGAATAAAGCGAGCTTTTATAGAGAACTCAAAAGGATATAAAAAAATCTGAAATATTATTAATCTCTTGCAATCCATATTTCGGTTGGTGGCAATTATTTTAAAACGCGTTAAAGCATTATAATACAAAAATAAATTGCTTTGGAATCTGATATTACTTTTAAAAGTTATTTTTTTATATTTTCAGTAACATGTTTTGTGAGTAACCTGGTATATTTTATAATCTTCATTATCTTATAACTAACCTTACTGCTATTATACCTTTATGGTAGATAATAATAGTGCTTAGCAATGAAATACAGCAATTACTAGTATAATTATAGCATATTATAACGGCATCAACATTTAAAATATCACTTCATTTCATATGTTAGTAATTCAAAGTGAAAAGTTAAATAAAACTGAAAAGTACAAAAAAAACCAAGTCTTACAATGTTTTTTTCGCATCTATATTATGGTTAGCATAGATTGTCCAATCTGCAATTACTTAACTATGCATCTATCCACCGTGTAGAGCAGTAATGAAATTTTCAACAAATTAAATAAGATTTCATAAGATTGTAAAATAAACAACGTTTATCTAAGTACACATACACATTTATTTGATGATTTCATCTATAGTTCGAAATGCCGTAGTTTAATAAAATTCACAATTGTTTAGAATTAAAGAATGTGACCTCAATCTGAATTAAGCACTCGGTGTATTTATCATCACAAAGAGTAATTATATCATATATTGTAATTTTATTCATATTAGGCGGTCCGCCCGTTTTATCTCGTTTATGTGAAATATGGTCTCCCGTGGGACGTGGTATGTTTTTAACTCTTCAGCAATGTTTTACCGAGCACAATAAACCTAATATACTTTTAACCTTGATATAATTGACCTTTTTAGGTTATAGTTCAACTTTATTTATTTATGAACAAACGGCATACTCAGAACACAAACATCTAAGAAAAAGTAGGTACGAATGTAGTCAAATAAAAGAAGAAACACAGACACAGTATAAAAGGTATTAAAGCTATAAGTATAAAAATTATATGTTTCGCTTTAGCTTAGAAAGACAATGTTAAAACTTTCTGTTTGTTTATTTTTAATATTGAAGCATCGATAACAAAGTTGTATGCAAAATAAAATAATGCAATACATGTAACATTTCGAACAATTGAAATATTATTTTTTAAACGGCTCTGACAGATCGTATTAAAGGATAAGTACTACTTGTACCGACGTTCAAACGTAAACCTTCAAAGCTATCAATAATCCGGATGAAAATCTACATCGTCGACAATACAATTCAAAGATTTTATAGCTGAGAGATGTTCTAGACGGACAAGGCGTGGATTATAGAGCGAGAGTTCACACGCCCAGCGCTTTATGGCGCCAGTGCAATTGACGTATTTATAGCACATTTTATTTTATTGAATCCTTCCCAACGTTAAAATTTTTTAGTATGAAAATCGAAACGTAAATTTTTTCCAATTAATGAGAACTACGCTTGAGGCAGAAAGTTTGTTTAACGCTCCAATATTCTTTATAATTTTTGTTTTTTCTGTAAACTCGTTTCATATCGTATCGAAAAACAAAAAAAAATTGATTGCATTTTCGTTTCATTTCGTATTTTAATTAACTCTCCACCTTCAAAAATAAATTTTACAGTTATCGAAATGTATTTTTAAAGAGTAAATAAAGTACAAATTGCAACCAAAAGCAATCAGTTTTTTTAGTTTATTCAAGTAAATTAAATATATACAACTTTACGTTACAATTAATTGCTGCAAACGTATCAAATGAAAAATCTAGAAAGTATTTTATAAAACACATAAATTGAAAACCAAATTAAAACTCGATATAGAACAATCTTTAAGAAAATAATGTACAACAAAAAATATATGAGTAGCATTTAAAGTCACATTTATTTCGGTATATTCTGAAAAGTTCTTTAAAAGTATTGTAAGTTGTTAAGTAGTACTTAATTAAGTAGCATCGTCTCGAGACGGGTAGCTTATTGCATCTGTAGCAATAAGGTACAAGGTCGATTCCTTCGTACTTGACAGTTTGTTACCTCTACACCTGACACATTATTTCCTCTAGCTGGCGTTTGAAGGCCGAAGCGAGATAGCTCTGAGTAATTGTGGTTCATTAGTTGAAGTTAAAATTACAATTAATGGATTTGTGGGATGTGAGTCGCAAGAAAATAACCTTACGTGGGAAGACCAAGAATAGCTTTTAAATCATGTTAACTTAGAAATAGTATTTCAGTTAGAAGCCAAAGTGTCTTCCAACAAGGTAAACCTTGTGTACAAATATTTATAAAAAAAATATGATCAATTTAATCTGTAGAATCAAATGTTTATTTCGTCACACTGAATTTCCCACGATAAATACCTTTTTAGAAACGTTTTATTTTATCTCAAAATTTTCGATACGCTACTCAACTATCAAGTATTTAAAAAATAGATTTTGAACAAAGACTCTTTCATTGGAATGTCGAGTTTTGGAAGTAGGACTCGTAATTGGAAAGTTTTTAAAGCTATCTGTTCGTAAATAATTTAATTCGTTTTGAAGAAATGTTCATGTTTTTATCTAAGTTAAGAGTATCAGGAATAATTAAGTAATCTGATCTCTGGAAATAGAAGCCTTAACGATGCAAATTACTAACACTAACCCGTAGCAATCAACCCTGTTTAAATTTGTTCCACATCAATTTACATAGGTATGAGGAGAGAGTGTTACGTTACGTAACAATTATCAGACTAGAATAGGATAATTATATACATAAAATCAGTGTTTAAAAAATTTACTTCATGTATTAAGTAGCTTTTTTAAACACTGATTATATTTTGGAGGCAAAAGAATAATATTTTCTTTTAGTGTCAATTCTTTTAAGCCAAAATCTCGCCACATGAATGGCTCGGTCGTTGGCGTCCCTCACGTCCTAAAGGACGAGACGAAAAGAGTAATTTACAATATCAGGAAGAAGAGAGCCCTCGGTTCAGCATCCGGCCCATTGTTACTTATTGATCAAGTGTATATCATATATATTTTGCCGTAATCCACTTATGATAGTAAAGCTTGGGCCTATTATAACTATTAAACACTGTGACACGATATTTTTATATATTAAAAGACTAGATAAATTCTGAACATGTTTGAAGAATGTTGCCGTTGTAAAAAATGTTTCATCCGATGATATACTTCAAATTACACTTGTTTTAAGTCTGTTTCCCCATTGTCCTTTATTACATTTTATGTGGGTATGGTATTGGAGTGGTAACGCTAAAACATAAACCACAAAAGAGCAATCTAAATAAAGTGACGTATTTTTAGTTCGGTTCGAGTATGAATAACTCGTTGTTTTGTTGTTGGTTTTATACGGTGAAAACACAGAGTAGGAATTTAATAAAACGAAAAAGAGAGGTTCATTTTAGCCTGTTTCGGCCCAGATATTTGGCGTTTTCGAAAGAGCCGTCTGTATGGAGGATGGCTGGAATAAAACGACATGGAGTATCAATTACACACAGGACAACAGTGTATAAGGGTTCGTTTAACACTCTCAGTGTAGTAGTGGCCCTTTGTCGTTTGAGTAAACATTTTGCTATTATCATAAAGTATATTTATCTGTTGTCAGTGCAAAAACAATATAACTTTCTTCGTCTTGTTACAAATTGCTTAAATCTTTTGTTATCAAGAGAGTAGAAAAAAATGTCTTACTAATCCAATCACGGAGCCACGATAAAGGACCAAACGAACGCTGAAGGAACAAGCGAGGTTAATGTTTAATCTAATTGCTAGGAGCCAGCGCCACAAGTTCAAAAACACTGGCTTTAAACATTTTTTTCGTCGATTGCTGAGAGCAGTCCTACATTTCAGTTTTATCTTATTTTATCTACTTTGACATTTTATGCTACGCTTTCTTTAATTGCATTACTTTTCTTAACACTCAGTTAAGAAAGAGCTCAAATAAAACGTTGTCATTTTAAGTTTTTTAATTGATTTATTTTTTTTGATAAATGGTTATAAATTATAGTGAAAGCCAAAAAATAATTATCATATTGGATTCAAAACTCAATTTAAAAAGTAAAGTTTGCATTTTTCCGCATTACATATTCATACCTTAAACTGAGCCACAACTTTAAGGAGGTAGTTTAAAAATGATTTAAGTTTTTGTAACTAATTTAAAAAAATCAGATTATCAACAATATTAATCTTGGGACAGCTCACAGAGCTCACCATCTGTTCCCAAACTAGACAGAACCCGTATTATGGCAACCAAACCACTGACACAGCACACTTATAAATTAAAAACACAGAACAAATGATCCTTCTCATTGAAAAAATTGTAATGTCGATGGTCAAAATTTCGGTAGATTATGGCTATGGAACTACGGCTGCAATTAGGTATTGTATAAAAGATAAAAAAGTTCTGCACAGGCAGAATTTACGCCAGTGTAATTTGTTTAGTGAATACTGAAATTTAACGTAATTAAAATTTACCTTAACCTTCACTTGTTACGGTACTTTAATATACATATTTATAAAAATTCTTTGTTTTAAATACCTACATTTTCACACGTTTTAAACGTGCTTCGAAATTGCGTGTACATTTTAATGTTGAATATTCTCGATAGTGGCACGGTGGCGACGGTTAACAGCTTTCAAAAGGCCAACAATGTATAAATAATTTGATTAAATAAAAAATTCGTGTAGGTCAATTTACCTTATTACTTGGTATTTATTTTATTACTTTTATCTACTGGGGAGGAATATTGCTATCGAATTTCAGCAGCGCTTTTAATAGTGCACATTTGATTTGTAAGTTAAACAAGCTTTAACTTAGCTTAACTTACCTTTTTTAGTTATAAGTAAGACCAAAATAAATTACTTTCTGTCTGTCTGTTACGCTTTTACGAAACTACCTATGAACTAAGCTTGATTCCCGAGAACGGACGTAGGCTACTTTTTGCCGCGGGAAAAATCTAGTTTTAATTTATTTCTACGTCAATATACTAAAATATTCACCGGTTTCTATGTCTTTAATAGTTATTAATTGATCTAATCAACCTTTTTATGAGACTAAAATGGAGCTGGGCAGGACACTTAGCCAGACGAAATAATGGCGAGTCTGACACTACCCGTTCGCTCCCCCGAGTGAGCGGGTGTCCATGAGGATTCCCCCGCCCAAACAAAAAAAAAAAAAAAAATGTGGATCAAGGCATTGACCGAATGGTGGCCAAGGCTAGGCAAAAGAAGCGTCGGTCGTCCGGGAGCAAGATGGGTCGACGACATAACTAAAGTCTCGGGTCGATTCTGGATGATACTGGCACAGGACCGGAGAGAATGGCACATAAGAAGAAAGGCATATGCCCAGCAGTGGGATGACAAAGGCTGTGGATGACGATGATGATCAACCTTTTTAGCACTAAATCAACCGAAAAGTGACCATTTGATTTTTATTACCAACTTGGCCTGCCTTACATATATTACCCATACTTTAAGCTTAGATAACAACTAGACCAATTCGTCCAGAGGTCATAACTATTGATTACATAAAAGTCTATATATACAAAATAGGTTATCAGAATGGTAAAAATGTTGAAATAAAACTACTTTAAACGGATTCTATCGCAGTTTGTATTTAGATTTTAGTTCCCGACGTTTCGACGCCTTTGCAGGTGTCATGGTCACGGGCAGACTCTGAACACCTGCTCTGACTAATATCTAAATACAAACCGCAATAGAATCCGTTCAAAGTAGTTTTATTTCAATGTCTAATATTCGCGTAAACCTCAGTAAGCAATATGGTAAAAATGTTCTTTGTAAAAAATATGGCGGTATGAAATTGTATCCTCCGATTTTAAAAATGCCATCGTTCTTTTTTATTTGGCTTGTACTGGTACTGGCTTGAAACTCACAGTTATTGGAAAGATTCAATAACTGTTCAGGATTTGAAAAGTGCGGTTTGTTTGCAGGTCGGGTTTTGTGTTTTTGTCTGCACAAAATATTTTTACATTTTCATTTTTATGCCCGTTGGCAGATGTTATGTTTACTTAAATCTCCGCTCAGTTTTAGTATTGAGAGTAATAATAAAATAACATGTGCTATCTAACAAGTTTTTATAAAATATATCTGTAGTAAAAACAGTGTTTCAGTTTGCGTTTGTATCAGTACAAAGACAAGTAAGATCGTTTTTATTTTGTACTACTTGTTAAAAAATCTCATTTAAATGTGATTTTTCCTTACCAATAAATTCAAGAAGTAATTTAATGATTTGATGTTGTATATTGAGCCTATTGAGCCCTGCAATCTTCGATGAGAACGCGCCTGTCAACCGCACTGCCCTCCTTCTAATCATATTTGCTCAATGGATTACTTACCTACTGGTACGAAGGTAATATTCATTAACTCAAAAGTCAAAATTAGATAAAATTAATACGTTACATGTTGCCGTAATATTATGTTTTTTTTTCTTAAATTCGTTAGTGTGTGTCTCATTGTTCTGTTGCTAAACATTAATACTTTTGAGAAACTATAGAAAATTCCTATTACAAACACCCTAGCAAATTATTTTATGGTACATTGGATAGGCTTTGCTGCCCTGGCTTCGTATGTGTGTTGTAAAAGTTTTAAAACACGTCCATGCGCTTTTCTTTATTTTCTTTTATAAAACCTTGTCTTTACAATAAGGAACATATCAAAAAAAGAATTATCTGATTTAGAGCAGCCGTTCGGAAGTTACGGCGTGACCAAGGGAAATCGGGATTTATTAAATTTATATAGATAAGTGGTGTGCACAATAAATAAAGTGATCAAGACTTTCAGACTAGACACGACCTTCAGTAATGAAGATGCCGACTAAGAAGAAGAAGAAGATAAGTGGTATTAATGAAATAATGGGTACTTACCGTACATAGTTCCGATTTTGTCAGCCATTTCGTGAGCTATAGCTCCGTTAAATAGCGAGTCAAAGCAAGCACTCAAAGCCCTGGCACATGCGCTGGTTCCGATCTGCACAAAAAAATACACAAGTAAGTTACAATACTTACTAAATGTACATAATTAAATTAATATTATTATAAGTAAAATTCTTGAAGTGTGTTGGAATGATGAGATCAATTGACATTTGATAGCATTTAAAGGAAATAGTTGTATTTTTTTGCTACTACACACAAAATAATGCACTTAAACTTTGGGTCAATGTTTGTAAATAAAAACACTAAAAACTTTTAACTTAGAACATATTCGTGATAACTATAGTATAATAAATCGTCGAAACTTCTGATCGAATAATAGATTACCTACTAATAAATGTAAAAAGAAAACAGGGAAGTACAAAATACGCAATTTCGTTTGACAATCCTAGTAATTTTTGCCAATTATTTTAATTTAAAAACCAAACTACCGAATCAATTTACATCTATGTTATCATCTTTCAGTATATACCCTACAAAATACAAGTAATTGATTCATAATTTTTTGCCTAATTAATCGCGAAAAATACATACATAAAAGAAGATGACAAAACATACAGGCAAATTGAGAGCCTCATCCTTTTAAATCTGTCCGTCCGTCGGTTAAAGAATAGCAATACATCTTTTCATATCTGAAAAAGTGTAAAGATATAATTTAATTTTGTTCGAACTTTATGAAAAACGTGCTGGTTTTGACCGCCTACTTGCGTGTCACTCCGATATAAGAAATGACAAAATTTCTTTAACTCCACAGCCAGGGGTTAAGTTTTATTGATCGTTCCGGTATAACGAGGTAAGCTTAGAAACAACGATTCATATTTTTAATAGTCTTCTCAAAATGATAACATTTCGTAATTATTTAAACTAAGTAAAGTTTTAAGTAAACGTAAATTCAGAGCAACTTTTTAATTTAGTTAGATAGCGACAATTTTTTTATACATTTACTTCTTATTTTCTCTCAACCTAAAATATTCCTATATTTATAAAAATAGTCACGGGGATCACTTGATGGTAAGTGTAGTTAAGTGATGCCCACAGATATCTTCAATGCCAGAGAAGGAAGAAGTTGAAAAAGCTTGTTTTCGGCTCTTGTTAACCGCCAAATAATCCCGCAATAGAAGGGATGTTAAAATTTCATGACATGTCTGTGTGTACCTGTTTGCGGCATCGTAGCTTCTGAACGAATGAACTGATTACGATGCGGTTTTTTTATTTGAAAGGCGACGTGATCGAAATAGTTCTTAGCTATAATTTATGAAGATCTGTTCAGCATTTAGAAATTTCTCAGCTATTTTATGAACTTTGTCAAGAGCTTTCTTAAATTTAAATTTATTGTTGCTTTGTTTCTTTACTTGGTACAAACGGCAAACCAATTATTACACAAATCGTTGATCGAGTTAATTTTTGTAGCGTGACATTATTACGCTACAACGTAATTCAAAACACAATTCACCCCATTTAAACCCGGGTTGCAAAAAACCAGCTGTTTTCTGTTATATTCTCGTCATCAGTTATAGCTAATAACCTTGGTTTAGTTACTAACTAAAACTGCTTTTTCCTAACTAATTAGACTTATTATATGACCTTCATCGCATAACTTAACCTTCTACGATTTATACAACGTAAGCCTGCGTGTCTTATACTAATGTCATCTAGGTAGAAGGTAAATCGTATTGGGTTAACTATTTCTCTATTAAGGAAAGTTCCCTAACGTACTGGTTTTAACGACGGCAATTTATATCAAGCGTGTTCTAGTAAAAGATAAATAATAGAAGAAAGTACTCTAATCTTTTTAATTTTATAGGATCTCTTTTAATAAAACAAATTGCCAAATGTATGAGGTCTATTTTTTGCTGTGCTTTAAATTGTCAGGAAAAGTACCTTTACTCTTTAATTAATTTTTAATTCAAATACAATGCCAATGCAAAATTGACAAAAGATAAGCGGACAATGGATTTAGTTTTCTTGAAAAACAAAAACTGTTTTTGTAAGGAACTAATTGAAATCTAAACATTGACGGTATATTTTTGGACTGTGTTATGTATATTAGAATTGAAATTAATTGAAGAGTAACACCCAAATTCCCGAATAATTCGCGAGTAATGCCGAAAGTTGAATTGACAATTGTCGGGTCAGCTAATGTATTATAATTATTTTGTTGGTTTTACGTAGAACATACATACATCTGACTTGTTCTAGTAAAATACGTCTTCAAGTAAACTTTTTTAGGAATAGAGATAATAATATATTATTCGTAAACGCTGTTGGTATCTTTGAATTTATTTATAAGGGATGCTTCGTTTAGCTAACCTACTACATAACGCAGAAGGTGTTTTACATTTAGATTTTTTGTCTACATAATTTATTTAAATATCACGTTTAAAGGAAATTCCTAGTTTGCTAAAGAATAAAAGTTTACAATATGTGATCGATTAAAAAATAGGGTTAAGGAAGCATTAAGATTTAAATTACCGGCCAAATGCGAGTCCGTGGTTCCGTACAATCGTACAAGACTTGTACCGTCCAAATCGAACAAAATGAACTCATAAAGACACGCCCTTTTTATTTATAATTTAATAAATTTTGAACAATTAAAATCTTCGATTCTCTAGCTACTACGGTTCCAGATACAACTCGCTGACAGACATATGGACGGATGGACGGACGGACATCGGAGGCATTACATAGACATTAGTATTAGGCACTCTTAGGGTACGGAATCCTAAAAAGGTTTAATGTAACATTCAGAATAACGGATAGTTTTTGAATTTTATGGGTACTACTAACTTATACATACGTACAATCTTTCTTGAGAAATACAAACATCAACCTCAAAGTTCAAGCTCAAACTTTTCTTTTAACCATTTAATTATTCAAAACACTTCGCTTACCCTACATGTGTAAATATTTGGAGTGGCACTTAGTTCCCGATAACTGTAAACTTTACCGACAAAAGTTGTGTGAAAAGAGCAAAGATTTCTCAAACGGAAACCAAAAAACTATTAGGTACATATTACTAAGATCTATAAAGCTTTTGTGTGGTCTAAATACGTGTTTATAAATGTCGGGTTTTCCGAGAAACCAGTAGCTCTCAGTCGACGCGAAACTTTTCACTTACAATCAAGTTCTTGAATGGCTTGAAATGGAATGGAGTTCAGGAGAATCAGAAACGTATTGTTCGAAATAACTGAACGTTGAAATACCGACGATATATTTTTAGTCGTGATTGTGTTGTAAACGGCACATTCTCATTGAGTTGAGAAACATTATTGGCGAATAAAATATATATTACCTACCTAACAAGTATAATTTAGGTAATACATTTTATTATAATATAGAAATTCGTTTCATGTAAAATATGATATACCTGGTAAGACTGGAAGCCAACCCCAACATAGCTTTGAAAAAGGCTAACAAGAAAAATAATTTGAGTGCTTGAAGCGGTCAGTAACCACTGCTTCAAGCTGCGACTGCACGGTGAACTGTAGAAGTCTATGACCGAGCGGTCGCTTGAAGCAATTCAACTGCGTTTGTTTCGACTGTTTTAAAAAAGCAAGGGGGCGGGCGATACAAGTGACAGGATAAGAAACTCAATACAAGCCAGTTTAGTGACTACAAAAATAGTCGAAAGTCTTTTTTAATAACTCTCATTCTTTAAAACCTCGAAACTTAACATTTAGAACTATTTAATATTAAGATAAAAGTTTGTAAAAGCTTTATTAAATCATATACACTATTCAGGTTCGATTTTAATGACCAGCTAAAATTTAAAATTAAAATATATATAATATATAGAGATCAAAACGAAGGTGCAATTTATATAAAATAAATTCGTCGTCGAATAAAATAAAAAACTAGAATTCGTACATTCATTGAATATGTCTCAAAAATTTGCGAAGGCGAACGCCTAGGGGGAATCAATGCATTTGTATACGTGGGAGCACTGCCAAATTTATCTGTGTGCTAACTATTACCTTTCTTGGTTAATGAACTGAATTGTGGCGTTAAAGAATAAAACATTAATTATAAAAAATAATTTTCGTTATATCAATAATGTTATCGGTTCTGAATCATCTATAAAAATTGGGTCGTTTCTTGAAAAGTAACCCTGTATCACTAAAGTTTTAGTAATGATAAATACCTAGTGTTATTTGAAAACGAGTCGTGTTATTTCGTGTGGCAATTAGACTTGATTGCACTAATGAAGGTATCAGGGTTAACCACCCACCTAACGCCTTGATACATTATTATTAAATCTTTCTCGGACCTTTTACGCCTACACGAAAAAGAGGAAACAAGTGAATTACTTCTATATTTTATTTATTAGATAGGTACATTTATACTGTGTTTCCCATACAAATAGGTAATTTATAGGTATCAAAGATGTGTTGACGGATCTGAGTTATGTTTTTTTTTAATTAAATACATAATATAATAGTATTTTAATTTTTATTGTATGTTATAATTTTTCTTCCTTTTCTGCCAACCCTTTTTTAAAGCTATGTTGGGGTTGACTTCCAGTTTTAGCGGTTAGTGTATTTTATTGAATGAACGTTATAATATTATATCGTTTGAATTTAAAAATTGCATTTAAGAACTGCAGGGTTAAAGCCAATTTTCGTTCATAGTATGATTGACAGTATTTAATAAACACCCTACCATAAACAGACAAATTAGAAGCACTCTTTAGAAAATAAATAAATAAAATAATAAATAGGTGAATGTAAAAAAGGGAAGAGTTTCCGATCACATTTTTATTTTATACTATCTTCATCACATTCACATTTTTTTAAGGTTAACTAATCATGCTTGTGATACCTTTTGTACATTTTTTATAAATTTGTTTTAATTATTTTTACTACATTTGTTTTAAACATAATAATATATGGATAGTACTTACTAGGTACTCCAAAATCATGTTCCAGCCTATGACAAAGGCTAGGAACTCGCCAACGGTAACGTAACTGTACATGTAAGCACTTCCGGTCGTATTCGGGACGCGAACCCCGAATTCAGCATAGCAGGCACCTGTTGAAATAAAATAATAAATTAAATAATTATGTAAATTCTATAAATATTAAAGTGTACCTTATGCTTTCATTTGTATTTGTAAGCTTTTTTTTGTTCGGGCACCTAAATCGAGGCTATTGTATTTTTTTTAATCCATATTTTTTATAAATTACTTAAAACTGTCGAAAGAGTGAATTATTTTATTAAAATAGAGCCTAGCTCTATACACTATCCGGGACTGTAGAATAAACAGACGATTTTGCCATCATTTAGTATGACCATAAATTATTATTTCTGAGGCACATTTTGTTAAAATATTCAGTTTTAAATATAGGTGAAAATCGTGTAGCTGAATGTAAATTTTACTCAAAGTGCAGCTCCACCTACTTCAACAAATTGTTATTTAAATATTGGCTCGGCTCCGTAAATGGATCAATTGTGGCTTTAAAAATGTGTGCAGTTATGTGGTATTAGGTACTTTAAAATATTACTTTCAACAGAATTTATTATTGTAAGGTAAAACATCGTAGCCATTTTACATCATTTATGCATTTTTGAGACAAAATTAAAGTCGTAGATTTTGTTTCATACGGTTGTTATTCTAAGTTTTACAAGATGTAATTGAAAGAATGAACTTCGTTGTGGCCATAACTACTTAAATTAGCAAGACGGTTATTTTTTTTTCTGTTGTCACATAAGTTCTGATACATAGTATTAGGGAAGAGTGCAACTAAACAAAGAAGATTTCATTAAAAAGTATTTTTTAATCACAAGCTTTTAAATGAGCTAGGCTGACAGTTATCTAGTGAAGACAAAACAAACTAGAGTAAACACGATGAGATCGCGTCGTTTCGTTACAGAGGTACTATGCCCACCTTTCGTCTCCATCATCAGACTAGCTTGTAAGTACCATGATATTATATCGTCACCGAATTTCTATAAATATGCAAGATTTAATCTCAATCAGGTGTCTATATATGTTTCTAATTTAGCTTGCAAGATTTGACCTAAACAAACATACATATAGGTATATTGCAAATTATTTAAAACCTTGTAAAAATATGATAGCTTTAATTTTATTAATCAAGATAAGTCCGATTGTGTTTTTTAAACTACACCTACTTGTATTGCACTAATACACCAGAGTAAAACCCAATAATTACAGATTAAAAATAACACGTCTTTGTTAATCATTATCGTATAAATAGAACAGAAAGTCTGTAGAAAATACTATAATAGAAAGTATAAAATATAAAATTCATTTTTTACTTTCATCCATCTAATCCTAATTTGTACAAAGTTATACATGTAAACGAGGCTCCATTTGCAAATTGTCTATTATCCAAAATGTCACCGTATATTCAAACTGGAACGGTTGCAGCTAACGCACGTTTAACCGTTCGTTGGAAAACATGAAAACAAAGACCGTACGGGGTAAAGCAGTGTAGCAGCATTCACATAATTGTACGACATAAGAGCTTTGATGCGGCCTTTAATATAGCCCTCTGGTTAAATTGACTCGTTGGAAAACTAACATAAGTTTGCTTTTGAACTCAAATGTTTTGACGTTATTTACGAAATTTTAATTAACTTTAACGATGATAAACGATATAAAACAAATCCCAATTTATCCTAAAATGGTAGGTTTTCAGTGGATTGCACAAACATTTTACACAAATTTTTATAAACGTTTTCTGGGTCAAAGCAATCGTTTATATATTTTTTTGTTTTTAAGTGTAAACTTACCTGAGAAGATGCTGGCCAGTGCGGCGATTATGAAGCTAATCACCACACCAGGCCCGGCAAACTTCCGAGCTACCATACCCGCTACCAGGTACATTCCAGTTCCAACACATGATCCAACACCGAGAGAAGTCAAGTCCATTGTAGATAAGCATCGCTGCGAACAAAAATAAACGTTAATTTGGTCAAAAACACACCAAAAAAGGTATTTATTAATGCTATAAATAGCGGCAGATTAAAAATAGTATTAATTACATTTATTATATTCTTTCACACGGTTTGATTTTTATAGAATACTAGCTATTTTGTGGATGGGTGACTATTTGTATACATTGCGATCCCAACATAGCTTGGAAAAAGGTTATAAAAAACAGTTTACGACTTCTTAAACCTATAAATTTTATAAAAATCGGTCAAGCCGTTTCGGAGATGTTTGGTTATAAACACTGTGACTCGAGAATTTTCTACATATAGATATAAAAAGCTTAAGGGACTGTCAAAATCATAGTTACGTTAATGTATGGTCCTTTTTACGACAGGAAGGGTATTGCCTAAATGATTTTTATAAAAATCGCGTTAACTTTTTGGGACATTGCTGCTACAAGATAGAAACGCAGTAAATCAACAGTCAGCATCTGACTCTGACAAGTTAGTTAGAACCTATCATCTCATTTGACTTGTTCGTGAATAATTTGGTTAGGTTTAGTTTAGACAGATCATATTAAGCCCGAGTCTTCATGTCATTGTAAACATGCCTCATAGTCCTATTAAGTAATTGATATATTCATGTTACAGTATTCTAAATTTACACCGTATTTTAATAAACTTACGTCACAACTGGCAAGTATCTTATCCATTTTGATTGTTAGGAAATTCTTTAATTAGATCCAATTAAGGCTTTAAGCAAATTGGATATTTACATACATAGGTAGCGTTTCATAGAACACTGCCTAAGACAATTTTCTGAGTGTGACGTAATAGAATTTGTCGGTTAGAGTAGGTAATACCTAAGTTATGAATTTAGTGACCAATTTAAAGTTTTTAATTATAAAGTTGTAATTATATTACATACATTAATTCATTGAACAAAATCTGCCTAATAACAGCTGTGAAAAACGACTAGGTCAAATTCAATTTGGGAGTGCATTATGTGGCCTGGTAACGGAATTAAAACTATGTGATTAGGCAAGAGCTTGAATGTGTTTGGCACAGAAGCGAAGTAAACGATGCACAAAACCTCTCTTTACCCTGCCGTGGGTTGTCAAAAGCTGAGACACAATGGTGAAAAATTAAACAACAAATATAAACGTAGGAGGCATCATCGACATACTAAAAGATTTTATTTTTCATACGGCAGCATAAAAGACATTCAGATAAAAAGGCGATATAAAACTGTATACAACACCGTGGGGATCTCATGTCCTATTGCGTGTATCGTACACCTATTTCCCAAGATATTCTAAGGTGTCTCTTACATCTTCTTTATTTCTGTAACATTTGCACACACACGGTTATTTTTGAGTGCTTGCTTTGACACACTGTTCAATTTTTAAGTTATGAAACTACTAGACTGGTGGTTAGTGCGGTTCACTTTAAAATTTTACTCGTTACATATTTTGGACATAAAACATAGAAATTCTTATTACTTCAAAATAAAATATAAATAATAGGTTTAGCTGTTTTGATAATTGTCTTTTTTTTACTTAGAGTACCGTGTAAATATTTTGGAAATACATACTCCTTTTGAGTCAAACTTACCTAAAATCTCAAGTTAGTCAAAATTATCCATGTCTTTGATATTATAGAGAACATTCTATGTTTTGAAAGAGTTCAAATTGAATATAGTTACAACTATAGGGGGTAGAAAGTAAGTACCTAATACGACAATTTTCATTTTTAATTTGTCATTTTTAGTGTTTGGTTCAGAGTTTTTTGGCGTATAGTAAGCTTGTTTTAAACCCTTACAAACAACTATAAATAATAAGATACATCATTGAATCAAAAATTGGTAATTTATAGGTAAGGCTACTGTGTGTATAGGCTAGTTTACGTTACGTTAGTTACATTGCTTATGATATTTCAAGTACTATATAACTACGTGATAAAAAAAAATGTACACAAAATGTTTCTATTCGTCCAAAAACAGCAAACTTAATAGGCCATCATAATATTCATATTGTTGGTTTAAATGCTATTTACATAAGCTCAACAGATAAGCCGAAAATCCACAAGGAAGAAAGTCCTTTGTAGGTATGTTTAACACACATATTGGTACACAAAGAAATATGGATAAACTAACAAGACGAGTATAAGCTGCTCAGAGGCAATTTCCCTATAAAACAATTTCTTAGAAACGAAATCCTTACTAATATTATAAATGCGAAAGTAACTCTGTCTGTCTTTCTGTCGCACTTTCATGCCAAAACTACTGCACCGATTTAAATGAAATTTGGTACACAAATAGTCTAGAACCTGAAAAAGGACATAGGCTACTTTTTGCGCGAAACAGCTAGTAATATAAAATTCAATATAAAATTCAAAGGGCCGAGTTTAAAATACAGACAATTAAATTTCTACATGGATTGCGTTATTAGAATAAAAAACCTTCTGTAGCCATTTCACCTTGTTTTATATTACTATGTGGTTTTTGGCGTTCAGTTTGGTAGTGAAATGTAAATTAGGTCATTGAACTCAATTAAAAACAGAATCAAGATTAGTTTTAACTGATCACACTCATTTATTTTATTTATTTAATTACAACGGTAGTAGCTGAGACCAACTAAAATCATTTGTGTGGTAATTAAGTTACTAATGGTACCACTCACACTCGGTTCGCAGATTTTAAACGATGTTCTCCAACGAGTTCAGGCGAGGCGAGTTATGACAGGCCCGCAGAGAATCACGTTCCAAACTGCTCGGCACATTTCCTACGGATATTGGTGTCCCATAAATATCCCCTTAAACGATTATTTTATGCGTTAAAGGTTTTCCTTGAAAGTATTAACGTTGTCGAACGCCTTGAAATATTACCTACAATAGGAAAAAGGTAGATTACTACCTTACTATATATTTAAATTAATTATAATAACAGAGGTTTTATTAAGATGAACGTATCTCAAGTAGATGTTTTATAACAGATGGACAAGTTTTTTCATTTTTTTTTATTACCCGACTGACAAGTAAGCCTTATCTTTTCTCGCAGCTATGTTTCTATTTTTGTAAATTTCGTCGTATCTTCCATACGGTAGGAAGGATATTGTTTTACTCAATTTTAAAAAAGGTGTCTTTAAAAAATATAGCCGAATTTTTACGATAAATTATTGTAAGTCTTAAAATATTTTTATCAAATAAGGTGTCAAAATAAAGGGTTTTATAAATGGTTTACATAAAAATATTATGCAACTTGTATATAATAAATGTAATTTGGAATGAGAAAACCTAAAATAATTAATTAATATAAAAAAAAACGAGATTTTTACTAATACAACTTGTTATATTTGCTCTTTTACTTGTTACTTAAGTTACATAAATGTAAAAGACAAGCTCGTTTAAACTGTTTTCAACAACAACTAACTAATAACTAAACTAAACATACGAAGTTGTTGTATTTAAAGTAAATTTTAAGTAAAACTAAATTTCTAAATATTTCGTAGCAAAATACTACTATGTTGTTGCCAGCTACGAAACCGTAGCCGTAGGTGGTCTACGAGTCAGCTACAACCAAACAAACTAAGCTAGAAAACATGTACTATGTAATATTTATTTTTGCTTCTGAAGTTTAATAATGTTCTTGATATTTAAGTACAGGGCAAATATGAGTTTTTAATTAAAAACGAGCGGTTTCAGTCCATTTAAATAACATGTTCCAACGTGGGTTAAATGTGCAAGTCAATTTAGTATTTGTGAATATGAACTATTTAGACAGTACAGTTTGTAGCTTAACACAAGTAGTATTCAACAACATTAAGTATAACGATAATAATTAATGTCTCGACGCTGACCAGTTGGCTATTGTAATTAGATTCTTTTTGACATCTTTCTATATAATACTAAGTGTGGCTCGCAGTTTTACGTGATTCCCGTTCTCTTTTTTTCGTGTATTTTTAAAATGTTTTAAAAGTTATTCTAGTATTCGGGCCGGATTTAAATCTAACAAATCACAGATAATAAAAATCGGGAACAAGTGCTTGAGTTATAAATGGTGATACTAACTGCACTTTGTTATATACATAAACTAGCTGACCTGGCAAACGTTGTTACGAAATATAAATTGGTACAAAAAATAAATAAAGAAATCTGAAGAGGACCTTATCACCTAAGAGTATAAAAAATAGCCTAACCTACCAAACATACACAAAAAATTTCGTAAAAATCGGTCAAGTCGTTTCGGAGGAGATCGATAACAAACACTGTAACACGACATTGCAACCTTGTGCTTACGTTTCCGGGTATGAAACCGGTATACCCACTAAAACGTTTTCTATGATCAGACATTGTAATAGTTTCTATGACACGGGAGACAGCAACGCCTAACATTTTAAAATTATGAGTAGTTTACGAATTTTAAAGTAGTTTGACCAATCACTAAGTTATTTTTCTCCGTTCCATCAAGTAAGTTATTAGTCCTATTGTGCAATAAGTTAAAAAACTTTTAGTCAAAGGGTGACAATATAAAGACTGAATACAAGATAATGCTGATATCACTACAAAGACGTTCTTAGACGCTGCTACACGTATTACGTAATATCAGGGAGTCTCGAATATAGTGCTTGATATTGCCTTCCTTTTTATTTACGAGTTGAAAATTTTATGACTTCGAGCTCGTCGCGGGCACGACGTAGAAATATGTCAAACTTGCGCAGACTTAAAACACTCCTGTCCCGTCCTTGCCGGTGCCGCGGGTTCACTATAGCATGCTCGGTTGGGTTCCAGCGGGAGCTTTGTCATTACCTACCCTTTGTATGATTATGCTCAAACGTATTGCATCTGCGGAGCAACGATATGCGACGAAGATTCCCTGGAAATGCAGCACAATAGAGGTAAATTTTTCAACGGAGTTAGCTAACAATTTTATCATGAACTTTTACTCAGCGAAAGTTTATCCGACCGTTGTTTTATAGCTCACTCGTTTTGATTACGTAGAACTTTTCTTAGGCAAGTTAAAGCCCCTCATGAAGCCATGACATGGTTCTTCTCATCAAAGCTGCATAACACCGCGTGCTTTTGCATTCGAGCACTTGTAGTAATATGACCCGTCTGAAACGATATTTAATGCATAGTCCGTCAACCGTAAAAATATTTTAACTGCGGCATGTAATGGTCGCCTGAGTGTTTTCCACAAAATGTATAGAATAATTTACTTAGCTTTCTCTTTATATAAGTTTACATTAAGTTAAACAAATAGTATATACCTATATGTATTTATCAAGCTCTTTTCTGCGCTATTTGTGAAATAAACTTCACATCTGAAAGTATTTGTGTGGAGGAACTGTCAATAATTCTAAATTATTCTTCTGATAAAATTATCCAGTGATAGAAAAACTAGCCATTAGTTGAAAATGGCTGAGAGCAATAGTTTTTTTTTTAATGAAACCTATTATTATAATTTTTTGTTTGCACTATTTATTTATTTAATAAATAGGCACACATCTCATGTATTGATGATTATTAGTATTGAAAAATCAGTTGTTTCTATCTTCTATCTTCTTCTCTTATAAAAGGAAAAAACCACATGTACGCCCAGACTAATTAATTGAAACTGAGAAGTTAATTTTTTTTCTACAGTTGTTGTTTTTAAGACGTAGACGAGGAATAAAACAGGAAGAAATTTAACCCTTAAGTGAATGAAAAACTATTTAAAAATTTTCTATGGAATTCCGTTATTTTCAAAGTTGTAGGCATGAAAGCTTCTTTCTTTTCTTTCTTCTTTTCTTCCACGGTTTGGTATATATAAACAGATATTTCAGTGTTTTTTTTTTATTGTTGGAAGTTTATATGGGAGTTCGTCAGTCAAATAATTATAGCCAAGAACAGGATCGGTATCATTAGCTTTTAACTATAACTCATAAAAATATACTTTGAAAATCACATACTACTGTAACTGAGCGCGAGCGAAGCAGCAGGCATCAGCTAGTACGATATAATTCTGTGACCATTCTAATAATAATAATTAACAGTCCTACAAGATATCGGTGAATTGTAAGATACTCCTGATAGTAATGACCACGACAATGATAAGCAATCAAACTGTCACTTGTCAACTATTGAAATCGACAGTTATGACAGAACATTGTTACGGCATTATTAAGGTCAGCGTAACCGTCAAATTATATTTCTTAGTTTCCGAGAAATCTATTTCAAGGCTCATTAATAAATAATATTATTTCGCTTTAATTATTGCTATTTTCGAAAATGGTAAACTACAGAGCAGCAATTTTAGTGAACAATTTCTAGATTGGTGACAGCCGTCACTTAAAGGAAATTTACTGGAGTGACAAAAATAATTATTAATTTATTACAAAACATTTCACACAGACAATTTGGTATTTAAAGGAAATAAATTTAATATGTATTTCCAAATATAATGAACAACCAATGTCCGAAATCTTATTATAAACTTATTAAATTTTGATTTAATTTAAATTATTAAAGCAAAATTTTAATGCTGGGTAAATTTTACAGCGCATATTTCGACGCTTCGAGTACCACTCGAGAAGCAAATTGGATGGTACTCTCATGAAAATACTTATACTAAATAACAGTTAAAACAAATTAATTCAACATTCGTGTGCTATTTACAAACCACTACCACTCGTTTAGTGATAACATTAACTAACCACAAATAACTAATTTACATCAAGAGGATCCGGAACATCAAAACGTAAAAGTTAAAATGAATGTTAATTATACAAATATGCTTTAATTATGTTATTGGAAAACTCATTAAGTTGTATTGGTAAAGACCTGCTAATGAGGGGTTTTAAATTATAATGAAAATATTATAACATACTAGCTGTCCCCCGCGACTTTGTTCGCGTGTTTTAGTTTCAACGGTTTTTCATTTTTGCAACATTTTTCATTTATGCTCCGCTCCTATTGGTCGTATCGTGATGTTATATAGCCTATAGCCTTCCTCAATTAACGGACTATCCAATACAAAAATAATTTTTCAATTCGAACCAGTAGTTCCTGAGATTAGCGCGTTCAAACAAACAAACAAACTCTTCAGCTTTATAATATTATAGTATAGATTTAAATTTAAATTATAGTAAATTTTAAAGGTGCAAAAAAAGTTACCACTATGATTGACTGTCTTTTTATTATGTTTTCTTTATGTTTTAAAATTACCTACTAGAACTGTAAGCGTTATTTCTGCACAATTATTGTAATTTTATTAATTTTATAATTGGTTTTTGCGTGCTGTGTCTAACGCATTATATTGTAAACTATGCTTGTATATTGCTTGTATTATAAGGATAAACAGTTTAACAATTGTAGATAGGCCTATAAATAAACAAATAATTATTACAGTTGTATTCAGTTATTTATATAGTAGTAATAATATTATGTAGTTATTTACAAAAAAATGTGTTTTTTTTACAAAACGCTTTTTATGACGTGTTTGTAAATTTCCTTTCATATCATTATAAACGGATTCTACTGTATTTATTTTAGCATTTCGCAGGCCTAATTCAATTTTAACAATGATTTCTATATTTGTAATCTTCTTTTAAATAACACTGGCAATTTACTTCGGTACTAGTTCTTAGGTATAATCTATACTAATATTATAAAGCTGAAGAGTTTGTTTGTTTGTTTGTTTTAACGCGCTAATCTCAGGAACTAATGGTTTGAATTGAAAAATTCTTTTTGTATTGGATAGTCGGTTTATTGAGGTAGGCTATAGGCTATATAACATCACGCTACGACCAATAGGAGCGGAGCATAAATGAAAAATGTTGCAAAAATGAAAAACCGTTGAAACTAAAACACGCGAACAAAGTCGCGGGGGACAGCTAGTCGTATATATTTTGCAAAAAGACATACAACTTATCTAGTAGCCTTATCTATGCACACAACCCAGTAAAAGATAACGAAAACCTTATTCCAACTTTATTTCAGTGAACTTAGATATTTCTCTAAGATGTGATTTGATTTCTTACACTTAAGTTTAGAAGGTCTACACCAACACCAACAATATTACGAGTAGCTATGAATAACACAATCAAGAATTAATTTGTAATCCCATAATTCAACTTATTTAAAAAATAATGTTTTGTATACATAATATCTTATATACCTACTTTATGTTTCTTAAAGTAGATAAAATTGGTATCACTTTAACTTCTAAGTGGTACTGTACAAATTAAATTGTGTTAGTATCGGAGCGGCGGCGTCGATAGTAATGAGTTGAACGTGGCTTGTTCACTACCTTTTCTTTCATGAAGGTTTCATGTGAGATACGTGTCATACTACGTAAAACAAAAAATAAGTAAATCTCAGGGCTTAGTAGGTATTACATAAAGATTTTTTAAAAGGTTGTATAAAGGAGTATCTTATTAATATAATAAAATTTTTATATTCTTTTATATTAAAGAATTCATGTTGATTTATGTTATATTTATATTGATTAAAAAGTCTTCTTTCTATATACTAATTTGATAAATAAACATACAGTCTAGGCCTTATAATCTTCTTCTATTGCGTCGATAAAAATAAGTGGGATTTACGAAGCGAGCTAAATGCAGACATCTCGATTTTCAATTGTTTTACGGAGAAATGCGATAGCTCAAACTTCAAAGTTTAAATTTCAAATATTGTTTATTCGTCCGTATTCCCTATTCTTGGTGTTTCAGTTGTTTGTTGGGAGCCAATATAAGTGACCTCGTTTTAGATTTACGGCAAACATGATTTTGAATGAAGTTCAGTAATTTACTTGTAATGAAGATTGCAAAACACAACATACTTACATGCCTGTGTGTTTCTTTTATTTTATACATATATATTTTTTGAAGTGAAATACATTTCTTTTTTTCTATTAATATTTCTTTGTTATGTAATATATGTATATGTACTAGCGACCCCACTGGGCTTCGCGCGGGTAGACAAAACATTAATGAAACAAACTCAAAAACCTTTCTCGTATATCACTCTATCTATAGGTATTGGTGAAAATCCGTTTAGTAGTTTTTGAGATTATCGCTTTTAGCCAGACAGACATATAGACGCTGCGGGAGACTTATTTGTATAATTTGTTGATTATTTTCTTGTTAACGGTGATCTTACTTTCATGCCTGTATGAGTAGATACTTTGATAATGTTAATTCCGTTACGCGGTTATGTAAAGTGGTTCATGTTAAGTGAATGATTTACGTGTGGATTATCTTCATCGAAGCTGGCTTTTTCTAGAGCTAATATTGTTAATCTGCTATTAAAGGTTTATGTTTAAAGGGTTCTAAACAATAAAATTCAGAAACATGTAGATGTATTTCATTTGCTGAATTCTAATTCAGCAAAAATCTCTTTTAACGGAACGGAACTGTTTAAATAAATGCAAAATAATTATGTTTTTTTCACATATACGTGTTTATTTGTAATCAATTATGTCGTTTTCCTATAGATTACCAAGTTAGTCTAAACCTGCCGAATCACGAAATTGGTTAAGGAAAAAATCCAAAAATCTTGAAGTTTACAAACTTACATTTAGGTACAGTTGGAAATTTGACAGAGTCATACATCGAGTGATTCATCATGATGAGGAGAATCATCGTGTGATTGTACGGAACGCGAATCAGACTCGCTTTTGTTCGTTTTTTTATTACAAGAATACAATAAAATAGTAAATAAATAACGCTCTGACATTAAGTGTTGGGCAAATTGGTGCACAAACCTCAGAGGGTTGCTTCCTTTCACTGAAATATAAATTGGATGGCGAGCCTAATCAGGGGTGGTATATTCTGGGAATGAATTATTTTGGACTTAGGTCAGCTTGGTACCGAATAACTTATGAGAAAGCTATTATTGTTCACTTTTCACTCATATTATTAAGGCTAACAGCACAATGTAACCATTTTGATCTGGTCTGATGGTCTAGTGGTTAGTGACCCTGACTGCTAAAGAAGAGGTCATGGGTTCGATTCCCAGGACAAATATGTGTGTGATGAGCATGATAATTTTTTCCGCGTCTGGGTTTTTTAGAAAGAAATATTACGCAGTAGCCTGAGCGCAGGCTTTGTCTGCTTCACCGGACTTTTCTGCGTCTGGGTGTAATTTTTATATAATAAGTATGTATTTAATTTGATATATAAGTATGTTTATCAGTTGTCCAGTTGTTGTATTTTTTTCACTTCTGTTTTGATTACTAAGCCATTGTGAACAATTTAAATATATCATAAAATCATTGTTTTTAGTTAGTAAACCAGCGCGTAAACAGACGAGAGCGTTTGTATGGAGGAAAGACCCTACACGTTTCCTATTAAGGAGGTTGTTTATAATAACTTGCCTGCATCAAACTTAGACAATCAGTTTTGAACTAAGTACAGGTTTCTAGGCAACTGTGACTTGATCGTATTAGTTTTACGACACAGTATAGCTTCGCTTGGTATCGCGTACCTGACTTACCATCCCCTGACTTTGGACTAACTGTGTTCCAAGTTATGTGGGAGTTTCACACAAATTAATGTATAACTAAGTACCTTGTATAGAGATATAAACTAACAGTATTCTCGTAGCAGAATTCTGGGCTGACACAATATATTATATTGTCGACACGCTAAGATGAAGTAGCACTAACAGTTTTATCGACTATATTTCTGGTTTTTATAAAGTTTTGTGTGGTGCGGCTGAAAGATTTAACCTTCATAAATAGTTCTCATAGATATTCTTATACGAATTTATATTTGTAGTTTTAATTTACAAATTATAAGAATACCTAATGTAAGTTTTTTGATGAAGAGCATCCGAGAAATAGAATTTAACCTAGCAAATGAGTAAAAACTATGTCTGAGTTTTTGTACGTAGAATTGTTTTAGCTCCTTTAATCGGGTAGTACAGTTTAATAACAGGCTAGACAGAAAAAGAAGAGTTTGTAGAAAAACATAAAAAATTAAAGAGCATGAATCTACTTCGCACAAAGGAAACTTCGCTAGAGCATTGTTTACTGAATCAAGGATGGTGATTATACTTTTATGATGTGTATATACACGAGGGATTTTTAAGTAAGAATGAATTATAAAACAAAAGTTCTTAGAGAAAGTGCAGAGAAAAAAGGTAACACAAAAGACATTAATCTAATGGGTGAAATGCTCAGCGGTTCGCGGGATTGATACTAATTGTTTCATGTTACTTCGCTTGAGCGATGCAGCAAAACCCCCGACATTGTACTGCAAGTATATTTTGTATAACGTACAAATTATGCAAAACAAATACAATGTAGTAAGGACTAGCGGTTTAGATCCAATGTTTTACGAGAATACGCCTGACCTAGTGAGCTGCTCTAGTTCAATAAGATTTATGAATATATAAATGTCGCAGGGTACTAATAAAACTAGGTATTTGATGAAATCCCTAGGATTTGATGAAAACCACGGAGGATGTTTAACTAACAACTCCCTGGTGTCATTTACATTAATAGAAATCAGTGATTTGATCAAATTTCTAAACTGTTTTTTGAAATGATTAAATAAAAAACTAGTTATAATATTTCGGGCCGACTAAGCCATGATCGGTCAAAAGTACTTTTAACTGGCAAAATCAAAATTTATTAACCAAAAATAAACGATCATTTTTATCATTTCACTAAAACGGTTCAGGGATTTGACCAAATCACTGATTTCCATTAGGGAAATTACACCATAAGACGTTATTTTAACATCGTATTTCATTTACCTGCGACAAAAAAGATTTATAAATAAACAGTATTTAATTTTCCAATTATGTCAAGACTTTAAACATTGAGACTATCATTTCTATCACTGTCTAATAAATATGTAATGGGTAGTGAGACGGGGCTTGTGCCAACCACCTACATTTTTATTCGTTTAATGCCCCGAATCTACTAATTCAATAGTGTCGATTTAATGTCCATTTTCGATCATTCAGTTAAATTATGTTTTCTGCGTAGCAGTTTCTCAAGTAAAATGTTGAGGTCAGATTCCAGTACGTCGATTCTGTAAAGTTCAAACAACAACTCGCTTCTCACTTCGCTATTCACTCTCACTTCGCATAAGGTTCGAAATGACCTTGATTTCGATCGGATTCGAGTGCGAAGTGAGCGACGAAGTGACAAGAAAATTACCTTACTGAATCCCACTTCTTATGTCATCTCATACTTTATCAGTCAAAATCTTACGTCAAATTAGTTAAACTCGCTGACACGCTCGCAAGTGTAGCGCTAGTGTGCATTCGAATTATCAACCGAGTTTTTGGAATGCCAATCAAGAAACTCACAGCGGATTCAGATTCGAAGTTTAGAATGAGGTCTTACAGAATCACACCGCAGTCATACCAGATTAAGCTGAATATCGGTATTTTTACATACATCGACTGTATATCTGACCTTCTCAAACTATTTCACTGGTAAAATTATAATATCCTCGTAATAAATACGACCTATTTGGTAATACTAATTGTCAGAATTATAATGACCTAACGACTGTTAAAAATCACGTATGGCACCCGGAGCCAATGGCTTAACTTGCTTTTTGACAGTGGTCTCAGTATATCAATAGATTGATTCACGGACCAATCGCGGTGTGCGCGGCTTCCCCAGCTGTCCCACCAGCCATAAAACGAGTAGCTATCGACTATTTTCTCACTCAAGAAACGTTCGATAATGAATTTATTTATGTATAAGGTTACGTAAACATATAGATTATGTCACATTTGTTTATCTTATTTATCCATTTTATTCTTTTAAAGCGAGCCCTAGGGATCCGAATTTTAGCACAATGCTGAGCGATGACTGTTTCGTAAATGTGATAGATATTTTCCCGAACTGTTTTAATTGTATGCGACTAAACACTTTATCTTTCTTTCTTTTTTTCATGTTGATCACGTGTAAATAAAAGAAATACATTAATTAATGTTCTCACTGCCGAGAACTCTTTCTGCATACGTTTCTTACGGTGACAAGAGCTATACTCGCTGAGCGGTACTCGCTTGGCGATCAAAATCGCTGAGCGCTACTCGCATGGCGATCAAAATCGCTGAGCGATACTCGCTTGGCGATCAAAACACTCGCCGAGAGACTAGCCAGTGTTTGCTAAAAAATGCGGATGTAAGTTTATGCATTTATTATGAACTAGCGTGGAATTTAACAAAAAAGTTATTTAGTTAAATAGAAGTAGCCTAAGCTACTCCTTATTACATTAGCTATCTGCCAGTAAAAGTCCCGTCAAAATCGGTCTAGCCGTTTCAGACATTAGCCGGAACAAACAGACAGACAGACAGACAGACAAAAATTTTAAAATAATATATTCTGGTATATGTACCGTATCATTCATACGTATTTTGTAAAAAGCGGTTATTTTAATATTACAAACAGACACGTCAATTTCATTTATTTGTGTAGATGTAAGTACAGATGTACAGATTCAGAACAATTATTGTTGTCTAGTGTAGTATATGACCCCGAGCGAGTGGTGCAAGTAACGTCCGTCACACTCGCTTGTAGCCCAACGACAAAACTATCGGAACTTCACACGCTTGTCGCTGCTCGCCAACTCGTTTCTAGTTCATAACCATCACTTCTTGGTTATCGCTGCTAGTAGGACCGGTGCCTAATCCTTAAGACCTGTCAATCCCTACGGCTTTTGCTTAACTACGAGCCCCGACTACATTTAGTAGACTGTAAACCGTTTATCGATACTCTATTGAATTACTTAACTTGGGTCCTGTACGTGAAATGTAAGGGCCTCGATGTGGCCAAAATTAAGATACATGAAATTACAAGGCGGTGTCCTAATTGGTTATTACTTTTTTCCAGTCGCGCGATCACTTGCGAACTTTAATTAGAACACTTTAAAAATTAGTGTTTAATTTCGTCGTGCGATAATATAATGCGATTATCACATATTTTTTACGAATTAGGAAAACGATTTGCCTATCTGTGGGAGAAAATATGCTTGTTACAAAAGTTACTCACCGAAAGTCGTTGTCTGCCAGGAAGGGCTACTTCCTGACTGGTTTCAGTGTCTCGTGGGTCCTTGGTCCTGATCAGTTTCGTAAATAAGTTGTGTCCATCTCTTCTAACGCCTCCCCAATCCACATCTTTTAATCTTCGTAAGGCACTGTAACAATGATATTCACGAGTAAGTAATAATACTACACACATACATTTTTTATTCTTTTTTATAATATATTTTACTGCTAATGCTTTCGTAATAAATAGCGTGTACATTACAATTTACCGTCGCTAAGTAGGTTCTAGATCGGCGAGAATATTCGAAGCACATCCGGTATATATAAATCGTATTTTTCTTTAGAAAAATCTGCTTTAAACTTATCTATTTTACATTTTCGGGAAACATAATCTTTAAATACCTATATAATATGTAATTAAAGAACTAATATTTATAATAATTAACGGTTCAAAAAAGTATTATTATAAAAGTTAAGTAAATATTATGGTTTAATTTTATCTCTTGTCTGTTCCAAATTACTTTAAAATATATTAATTAACTAATTAAAATTATTTATAAAAACGTTGGTGGTTATTGTACTTAATTTGAAAAGCTCATGAATAGCTTAAATGAGATGAGAGCTAAGATAAAAGGTAAGCGTTGGATCAAGTGCATTTTACACCGCACTTGAGATGAATGACGCTTGGAAAAATTATTCACTTTATCTTTTTCCAGTCTGCTCGTAAAAAATCTAGCCACAAAATTATTTCAGCAGTTGGAAGCAACATTATCAAGTTGACTGAAATGAATATATTGGATATTGACACTAGCTTTTGCCCGCTTATATTACAGCACAATTTAATGGTATTTTGTTTAGTACTATTAATTGTGTGTAACATAAAAAAAAGTAAATTTTTTGCCATAGATTTTGTTACACATTTGTGAAGGATAAAATATTCACGCCATTTATAAAAACTACTGAACTAAGATTTGAACATTATATATAAGCATAAGTTGGTGTGGTACGTACATACGGAAAACTTGATAAGTTTGCAGGCCACACTTTATACTTTATTATATAAATTATTTATTTTATATAATTCTATATTAAATATATAATATAAAATGTTACTGTGGCCTGGAAACCTATCCAGTTTGCCGTGTGTACCTTCCTCTGAAACTTTCGTATCCAGTATACGATAGTTTGGCCTTATACAAAACATCGTCATTAATATAAATTAGCTGTTTACATTCAATACTTCTACATTTTGTTAGAATTGGTACTACACAACAGATAAATGTTTAAATGCAAAAAATAAATATTTTTTATGGCCAGTTCCTATATTAAGAAACGATTTGTTTTGCTTACGGATTGCAGAATTTTCTTCCGTTTTGCTTAGAAAATTCTATCGCTTGTAAACAAAAGGAATTTCTTGATTATAGGCCCTAATCGTTTCGTACTATAAGAAGGACGTATTCGTTTGGTTATTATTTTTAAAATTATAGCATTTTACTTATTTTTTTCTCATTTCCGGAAACTCTGTCGGTAAAACGAATGCCTGAAGGCGGTTTTTTGTTTTCATTTTATAAATGTTTTATTATTTAGTCAAGAATACCTACAGTTACAGAACCTTTGAAATTAATGAAGCAAGAATTAGATAAGATAAGATAAGATAAGATATATTTATTTGTAAGAATATGGTACAGTTAGGACGTTAAAAAAATTGTGATCCATAATATACTGCCGTTTCCGGCGCTCAAATATTTGAGTAGGTACAAACAATTATTATTCTAAAACTATTACACATAAACAACAAATTACAAAAACATTTGTTTATTTACAGGAAATAAGCGTTGAATTATTAAACAAAAATCTAGGCCAACATACTTAAATGTACAAAAATACTTGTTTTGTTAAATACTTATGCCTTGATCTATTATAGTAATAATTGATTACGCATAAATGTAAAGAACATAGAATTGAAAAACAAATACTTCTAAATCGATTTTGATGAAATTTATAATAAAAATCGTCAAATTGGGAACCGCCTTTTGAAGTCGATTAAAAACAGTGTCAACACAGCTAAGTGCGAGACGTCGGACTCGCGCATAAACGGTTCCGTACCATTTTTGAAGCCCCCTGTCATTTTTATTATTTTTTGTAATATGGCAATAAAAATACACACTCTTAGAATTTTAACCCTCTAATTATGTATTACGGTTAATGCGATACAACCCTCTGACAGACAGCCGGACGGACGGACGGAGAGCGGAAGCTTAGTTATACGAGTACGAAACCCTAAAAAATATTTATAATTAATTATCTGCTGACAAAATTTAAAATTTGGTTCATCTATAATTCAATAATGTGAGTAAGTATCATTAGTAGTTTAGTTAAATATGGGTCGAAGTCGAATTAGTTGTTATGCTGTTTTGGGGTTTTGCCGTAAAAGGTAACTTTGCTGTCTTAATTAACTACGTTAAGCGGAAGTGCGTAGTACCATAATGTTCAGCATCTGCCTTGTATATATTTTAACAACAGCCACTATGTAATCTACAATTACGATGTATGTTATAGAGACAAAATGTCGATATGCTTTGAGATGATTTCCAGTGTTGAGTAAAGTTCATGAAATTGAAAGAAAAAGATATATATATAGAAATCGTAAAAATGTCATTAAATGTATGGAAATGACATTTCATTTCTATAAGTCACGTGACTTAGACTTGTTACTTCCATACATTTGACCGATTCGATCAGCATTAACGCTCATACAAATGTCACTTGGCAAGAGGGGCAGAACATTATGGACAAATACACTAGTTATTATAAGTTTAATCATACTTACTTATACATCTTGGCCTCATTAGCGCCAAGGCAAGAAGCCCAGCCACCACACCTGTTGACAAAAAAACAACAAATTTTATTCATAGGTCTACGCAAAAAGTATTCAACAGGTTCAGTGTCTCTACCATGAGTTGCTATCGAAAACTTACTTCAGTCGCTAGCGACTAAAGGAGCATCGAATAGTTTTCAATAACTTGTACCATGACATACTACTGTCGATACGGTATTTCTCGATGACATCTATCAAATTTGTGACTCGTGGTACCGAATTTCATATGTAATGGCTAAAAACGTTAGTCGCTAGCGATTAGATTTCGATAGGTTTTTTACCTATCGTCTCATACTACTCATTTTAATTCTTGAAGTGTCCGCTAGTGGCGCTGTACAAATTTGCCATAGAAATCATTTACGCCGTCGCTAGCGAGTACGTTTGTTAAAAACTCATGGTAGAGACACTGATCTTTCTTAAACAGTCATGTAATTTTTTCATGTCTGACATTTGATTTTGTTGGTTAGGTAGAGAATGCAAGTATAATAGAATGTCGTCACATAATAAACCTTCTTATCCTGTTATTTAAATTAAAAAACACTATATTAAAGAGCTATAATGGTATAAGGTACCTACTGGCTCGAACATAAATTCGATTTGGTGCGGAACAATCCCGCTACGATACGGTTTAAAATGACTGAAGGTCGATCCGGAGCGAACCGATATCGGTCCGCCGTCATATTATGTAACTAACATTATCAAGCCCTTCTAGATGATCACTGGACATGCGTATAATGCTATTGTTAAAGTTAATAGGGATTTACTTCATTCATAACCGCTGATACGGGATTATCCCGCATAGAACTGCACTACTTACATCAAATTATGCTATGTAAAATAGAGTTTGTGGGATACGCGGGTTACGCGTTCATTAAATTATATTCTAAATCATCTTAATTTTGTAAATATTTTGCTGTACCTCTGATCATTATGGCAAATGTGAGTAACGAATCAATACTTCCAGTGCTTTAAAAATCGATTTCGAAAAACAGGTGCAAAATAAAGCGGTTTGAAGAAACAGCTAATTCAGAGGTAAGTTTGATTACTGGTTTACAAACACATATTCTATCAAAATGTGCTTATATTAAATATTATTTATAATTTTAAACTTTGTTTTCGCGCCCGAACCTAGTAACAAACTTTGACTTCACGACCTAACGAGCCAGTGGCGCCAACTGGTGACAGCAATAACGGTGGCCCTCAATAGATTCTATGCAGTAACTTTTTTTGTGCGGTTAATCTTAGTTTTCTGTTAGAAAACAAGACTGTTACTTGTAGTACTTTGAACTACAAATTAATAGCATCAAAGGAAAAGTGGTTAACTGGCTGTAATTGATAATCAATTTTCTCAGCAAGGACGATACAGGTGTGTTTATATGTCTAAGCAAGCAGCAATAGCCTAATGGTTAGTGTGACGGCCTTGCGATCTAGAGGTCGCAGGTTTGAACCCCACTCATTGCACAATTTACGTGAATCCACTCCAGACACAAGCATATTTAGCTGAATTGGAGGGGTTAACAAGACTGCTAGTGAAGTTGAAATAAAAAATATAGATTTCTGTTACATAACTCAAACAGATTTATGCAATAAAAACAAATAAGGTCCCACATCCATAAATGTTTACTGGACTGATGTTCAACTTTCATAATAAGTTTATCAGCGTAATAGTTAAAACGCAATACCGACTGTCGCGTAAATTGTGTAATCCTTTAAAATTTCCAACAAACAGGTTAATAGGGGTCTCCTTTATCTTTTTAATGAATGAAAACGAACTTTTTATTTTCTTATAGTTGAAAAGCTGGTTTAACGATCACCTTAATTAAACATAGACCTCAATTTTAAATAACGACATCGTTTAAAAAAACGTTATATAACCATCGTGTTTAAATCAGTTCGCTATTTTTACGATAAGAAAAATATCGTTCCGACTGTCTAAAATTAATAATACTGAATCCACACACTGTTTCGTAATTATTTATTATCACCAGCTGACCCAGGAGTCGTTGTCCTGTCAATCTATATAAATTAAATTCGCTATTCCCCGGGGACTTTTTGAAAAACAAAAAAGCAGCCATGTCGGTCGAGCCATTCTGAAATGATGTTCTGTTATACATGTGGCAATTGATTTTTATTTATATTTATTGATATAGATATAAAGTTTACTTAGGCGTATTTCCTGGGGTCGCCCCACTAATTTCGAATCCAATAGCATAGGAGAATAGGACCCCATTGGGTGGGAAACTACCCGAGAGATCCCTAAAAATTCGCGTGAGCGAACCCGTTAATGATAAATAATTATGAATCCGCCTCACGAAAGTTATTAAACAAAATATTATGTTTCGTTATTTTAGTATTCAGTCTGGCGTTATTGTTTAATTTATGGCACTTCGAGTTGCGTTCCATTTAAAACATGGGTTTTTAGAATTCTGATTGTCATTCTAACCAGAAACATATTTTTTGTCAAACTTAGAACCCTTCCGTTGCATATTAAGTAAATACTACTCCTAGCTAAAATAATTTATATTCAATTTTAAAAACAAGATTTCATCAAACTTTCGTCGCGTACATAATTTATTATCCAATGTGCATTTTAAAATTGTGGTAGCGCAATGAACTTGCTTCGCAGTCACGCCAAAGCATTATGGAGACACGCACGTGATCTTTTTTGCACGTAACTGTTTAAAGGCCGCATATAGGTTTTATACATTTTTTTAAAGTGCAGGCCAATTTGGTCTTCTGCCGGAGCCCAGCATGTTTTAGTGAACTCGCGGCTCCGACGAAGGCAAGGACGGGACCAGGGGGTTTTTAGTCGGTAAAAGTCCGACATATCTCCATGTCGTGCCGTTGCCGGGGGTTGAATTTATAAAACAAACAAAAAAAAGAGCACTTTAAACATAAGGTGCCAATAAAAAAAAACTCGTTTTTTTGTAGTGTCATATAAATACATTAAAATTTCACGTTTTCATATTTTGCGCGAAAACACTGAACGCCGTGTTGCTGCGGTCATGACGTAAGTTGTTCATGATAAAAAGCAAAGTAAAACTTAGACCATTCAATTGACAGTTATCACTTTTTAGTTTGCATGTTTTTTCAAGATTTTTTTAAGACCTGATTAAAATTCGTGTCAGTATATTTTGCGCTGCTACCACGTAGTAAGTATATTCCACAAAGTGGATTTTTTGGTATTTTCATTTCATCTCTGAAGCATTTCAAATGGGTGATATCACCCAGGTGATCTCATAAAATCTTCAAAGCTCATTTTTTACCAAATCAATAATGATGCATACTTATTCTCTTGAACGAGAAACTTGCAAAAATGTACGTTGCAGAAACGTTTTATAACTGGAATTCATATTTCTTCACCGAACCAAGAATATTCAATGTGCCTTTTTTATTTCCACATTTATATCTGTTTATTTGAACAAAAATATCAGGCACTAAAAGTACTGTAAAAAATATCGATTTTGTTATTAAGTGATTGAATAACATGATTTTGTGTCTTTATAATTTATTTTTATAATTTATCAATTATTCTTATTTAATCGATCAGAAATAATCTTAATCTATTTGACTTCAATAAGTGTACGTATTAGGACTGATTTTACTAACCCCAGATATTTTTATCCATGGAATAAATTTAACATCTGACAAATCTTGTATGAAAAAAATGTCAAAATTTCAAAATTATACCTCAGATACATTATCTAGTTTTGGAAAAATCAGCCCTTAGTCAATGTTTGTTGGCTACGAATCCATAAACATTTACACGCTACATGACATAAATAACTTCGTAACCTACGCTGCCGCTACGACGCGACAGTGCTACGCAACTACAAAATTTCTATTCACGAGTGCATTCGAAAAGCTAAAATAGAAAATGGGTCGAAGTATAACAGAATTAAATTATGTAGCCTTAAATTAGATGTACTCAAGTACAGAATTGGGAATTATTGAAAAAGCGCCAAATTTTGTGGCTAAGGCATCGCTCCTGGCAAAATTGAATTAAGCGACGTCTCGCCCGTGAATTCTTTAAGGCAATTCTAATGTGCTACGTGTTTCACAGCCATATTATTTTGTTTTAACGTAAGCGATATCATTAAATTCTATAAACTTTAATTTAGACTGTATAGTCGTACAGTGTACATATTAAAATATATTGCGTCATACTATATGAAGAAAATTTATATCGTAGCATTAAATAAACGAAGCACGTATAGCCGTACTGAGAGTCGTTAATAGTTACTTAAGGAATATCTTCTTGTGGTTTTAAGTAACCCACCTCTCAGAATTCTGAGAGTTGGCTGACCTAAATCGATACTAAACCATCCCTCAAATCGATTTAAGTGAACCAACTCTCAGACTTCTTTTGGGCACGAGTGGTGTTCAATGTTCATATCCAATGAAATAATTAAATTACTTTGTGAAATAAAGTTATACTAGGTACATGAATGAGTGTGATGATCGTGGTTTTCAGGACAAGGTTAAATGTTCCCTCGCTCAAAATACCTCGAAACCCCTGTACCTTCTTGTGGGAATCTTAGCAAACTACCTGAGTTTGGTACAAGGAAAATGGAAATAGTTTTTGGTCTGCCCCTTTTAGCGGGATGGCTTCGGCATAGAGATGAGGTCTATGAAATTCTAATCTTACGTTCACATCCAAGCCAGACGTTTAACCATTGAAGATTTCCGGTTGAATTTAAGTTGTTTTTTTAAGGCTTTTTATACTAATATTATAAATGCGAAAGTAACTCTGTCTGTCGGTCTGCCTGTTATGCTTATACGGCTACACCGCTGTACCGACGTTGATAAAATTTGGTATGGGGTAAGTTTGAGTCCCAAGTATGGATAGATGCTACTTTTACGTGCGATAGCCGATACCCATGCGACGGAGCCGCAGGCAAAACCTAGTGGCATTTTAAGCAGGATAATAAACATTTATAATAATAATTCTGAGCTCTCAACAACTAGAGTGACTCTTTATTTTCTTGAGATAGCTGTAAAAGCAGATTACGGGATTATATCTCTGATGTATGAGCAGCGGCCATTATGCCCTGTTTCTCCACTAAAGTGGAAAATACAAGGGCTTTGCTGAGTACACGGAGAAGTTAAGATGAATGGACCTTTTGCCGGTTTTTATCATTTCTAGGTCTTACAGATAGTATCCTCTCCTAGACTCAAAACTAAGATAAATCTAGATAGGTAGTAAGTAAATGTCGTCAAGACACGTCATTTCCCCCCGAGAGATTTTAATTATTAAAATAACTCATCTTGATTAAGCCTTCTATTTCAGCATTGCGGTAAGCAAAGCCTTTTGAAGCCTTTAAAAGTTAAGAGGCAATTAAGGAAATCGAAACTTTACGCTACGAGTCGTTAGGCGAACAGTCTGATTAATCTTCAAGTTTTTTTTTACAACGTTTTTTCTTGGGCTTTGCATTGTTTTACTACTAGAAAGACTGGGTTTTGCTTTATACGGAATGAAATAAGGAAACAATAAGTATATAAAACTTGTGCACAAAATTGTACGTACGGAAATAGTATCCTATGTACGCAGTAACTCAAAAGCAAACCTTTATTTCCCTCGAATAAACTATACTTTAACTGGGTCTTCGGCGCAAACTACATATATTTTATTTTGTCAGAAATTCCCAAAGCCATTTGTTGACTGCTAATAAATACAGACTACTTACTGGCAGTCACCTATTAGCTTTGGGAGTCGCTCATGCAGTATTAAAAAATGCCCAGTCAACAGGTTCGCGCCATGGTTGACTGGTCACTTCGCACACAACCTACGTTTAATATCCGTTGGGCTCGCGGGAAAACAATTACCCCAGGAAGCGTATAAAGTCCGCCCATAGGGAATTTTAAAACCAAGTAAACATTACAGTTCGAAATTGATTTAAAATTGACTTTAAAATACCGTTATTAAACTGTTTTGTGAATCATTGAACGGTCCGATGTTACCTGATGATCCCAGGGTTAATTACACACTGCACCGGACCTCTTGGTCCTCTAACAATTATTTTATGACGTTGCCGGAGTTTGTATATCACAAAAAAAAAATTACACCTGTGCCAGTGAAAAACATAAAATTTGGTATTAGACCTAACTTTTACATTAGCACAGTTCTCACACAGTCATACATTTCACTATTGTAAGATTGTTTTCTAGGAAAGAAAATATTTTATTCACAATAACAAAAGGGCAGGGCAATTTCAGTCATTCGTGGAACTCTATTAACCCGTAAGCTATTTTTGACGACGTATACGGAGTATGCAGTATCACAATATAGTGTGAACTACGGTGCTTTAAAAAATGTAAACAAATTGAAAACTATCTTTGCCAGCAGAACACGTAGGAGCACTAAAAGTTTTTAATAAGCTGCGGAAATAACGAGCAAATTCATTTTACTTCTGACCTAAAAAGTACCTCATCAGAATCAAACACTTAAAGTTTTTTTTTTAATACGACCTGATTTAAACGACGCACCATTTTATTTAATTATTGTGTCCCACAATAAAAAAAATCAAAAAGGTTTTCACAATAATTCAAATCACATGCACAAAGAACAACCCGACTTAGAACAAGCATTTGTGATCTCACAAATGCTTGGGATCCAAACTTACCCCATAGCAAGTTTAACCAAAATCGGTTAAGCGTATTAAACCGTGAAAGCGTAACAGACAAAAAGACAGACAGACTTACTTTCGCATTTATAACATTGGTATGGATAATCTTATAATATCCCGATTTTTTACTCGATTGCGGCGAAGAATAAAATACCCATGTTCTATGTTTGGACATTTTTAATCGTAGCTTGCACATCATGCGAAGTTTTATAACTGTGCATAAAACAGTTACAAAGCACACTTTTAATTAGTTTTAAATTATTATTTTTAAAAGTTTTGTTAAGAAAAAGTACCTTGTAACTAAACAAAAGAGTGTTGCGTTAATTTGTTCTGTTTACTGAAAGTTTCTTTTCCAAATTGTGAAATTAAGAGTCCTCGAGACGATTGGTGTAATTATTTTATTTAATTTGATTAGTTTTGTCCTTAAAATTACACCTATATTAATCGAAGTAATTAAATATTCTTAATAACAATAGTCACAGGGTAATGTTTAGTAATAAAGGTGCCGATTTCGTTTACGACTTTAAAATTACTCTGAACCTTATATCTGTTCGTTGTTCGTGTTAAAAGCTCCTAGTTAGTTATTGATTTTTGTTAAACACACGCGACATGAAGAAAGTAAGAAGAAAATGTTTTAACAAGTTAAACCTTGACTATTTCACCTAGTTCTTGTATTAACAACATGAAAAATATTTCTAAATTATATTTTTTTTGAAAATAGGGAAAACTGTCTCTATATGTCTACACTTTTATTCATATGACAAACTACAATTAAAATTATGTGTACAAGTTCATGTGTTGTCTTCTTTGCGATCTTTAGTCTTACTTTGATTAAGTAGACTTCTTATTTCATCCTATTTTTTTTGTGACGCTGTGTATTGATAGCTTTAGAATAAAAAATAAAAAAATAAAATAATGTGGACAACATCACATGCATTGCTCTGAACCCAAAGTAAGTAGCTAAAGCACTTGTGTTATGGAATTCAGAGACAACGAAGGTACCACAAACACCCAGACCCGTGACAATGTAGAAAAGGGGTTTTCTACATTGACCCGGCCGGGTATCGAACCCGGGACCTCAGAGCTGGCAACACTTTGAAAACCGGTGTGTACGCCACTCGACCACGGAGGTCGCCATGTTTACTATGATAATATAATATTATCTTTGTGCCAGAAATTACAATTGTTCAAAAGTTGATCAGCCCCATATTCCTAATGCATAATTAGATGTATCTGTAGTGTGTGTCTGAGGGAGGAGAGTGTGGGAATGTGTGTGTGTGGTGTGTGGGAGGTTGTGCGTGTGTGTGAGTGTATGTGAGGGTGTGTATGTGTATAGGGGATGGTAAGTGTGTGTTTGAGGCGGGATATTAGTACTTAGTAATTAGTTTGTAGTAAATATCTATTTGCGTTATTGATAAGCAATCTTATACATTTAATTAAATTAATACCAAATATCTGATACCAAGACATTTGACTTAAGTATTTATATATGAGTTACACTATAAGTTTTACTAAATAAACTTGTATTTTTATAGTACCTACTACATAAAACATAATTTTGTGATTCCATGTCTCATACTAAATTGTATGTCAAATTGACGTTATATATTTTGGTTATATTATTAAGGATTTAAACAATAATATAATAAATCGGATAAGTGCGACTCTGATTTGCGCACCGAGGGTTCCGTACATTTTATTCCGCGGTTGCGGTTAAAAAAAATCTCTCTTATACCGATGTATAACACTTTCAAATTGTAAGCGCAAATATAAAAATAAAATTGTAATTTATATTGTATTAAAAGTTTGCAGATCTGAATATTTGACTAATCACCACGCGTTCTTAAGGAAAAAATCTTGACAGACAGACAGACACACAGACAGACAACAAAGTGTGTTGCCTAATTTTAAAACAAATATTGATTATTTATTCAGTAGTGAAAATCGATAACTCTTTAATATACGGCCCACACTTTTAATCAATACTTTCCATGAAAAATAATTTAAAAGTTTTGAAAATAATAGGTAGTTGCATTATTGATGTGTAAATGGAAGTGAACTTGATTTTCTTTGTTTCAGTATCTGACGTCATGTTTTAACGATTTTGACACAAGCTACCAAGTAGGCACGGAGGTGTTTGTTCCTTGAAATAAACTACATACATTATTTTTAAGTTATAGTACATTTTGGTTTGAAAATTAATTCTGGTTTAGTTCAAATATATGATAATGATTTTTATGTTTTTGCAGGATATCATGCTCATTCAAATTAATACCACATAAAAGAAAGTACTCTGTCTGTGTGTTAAGCTTTCACAGCTAAACCACTGGAAAAAAAATCATAAAACTTGGTATGAAATTAACTTGGAAAAGGACAATTATCGACACCCACGCGGGCGGAGGTACGGGAACTAGTGCCCGCGTGGGAGTCGGTTATTTTTTAACATATTTATAAGGATTAATATTCTTATAAAAAAAAAGGATCCTGCACTTTTTCTCCATATAAACTTTGACGGTGAATCAAATTTTATACTCCTCCATCCGTGATATTTTCGTGTTAAAACTACAATATTTTTGCTTTACGTATTTAATATTATGACGTATCATCTTCTGCCTAGCCTTTACCCAAGTAATGTTTGGGTCGACTTCAAATCTTACCGGATTCAGCTGAATACCATAATTATATTACATGGAGCGACTGCCTATCTGACCTTCACAAGCCATTTTACTAGGAACTCATTATAAACTCAAATTATATGTACCTAACTACTTTTAGTATTTACCTATTTATTTCTTTTGTGTTTTTATATTGTTGGTAGTTAATTGAGTTTATTTTCTATGTTAAATATGAGCAATGTATAATGTTTGTGTCCTCCTACTACTAGCATAGCATTTAAGCGTTTTGGTTTTTATGAACTGTAAGCTTTTAATGTCTTTATAAATAAATAAATAAACCTACATACTGCAGGAACATAAAATTGTTTTATTTATCATTTAAATCTTATAATAATGATATTTGCTGTAGTTGTTTAAACAGAATAATAAAATATTATGTATTTAGTGCAATAGTAGAGCGAGTAAAGTCGGATTTGTCACGTTCAACAGTTTACATCGCAAACAACAATAATATTATTTGTAAAACCTTGTACCAGGCGATCTGCTTTGTAATAGTTTATTTTCTTATTCCACATATTAAATAAAATCGAGCATAAAAGGAGATGTTCGATTTCGAGATACCACTATGTACACTACATAAATAAAAAGAAATAAAAAAAGGGGAATTTCACAAAAATTTAAGAGGGGGGCAGGGGCACTAAAGTTTTCATTTAAAAAAAATATAATTTATGATGACTGTATTTTTAGGGCAGCCATGACAGTTGTGTTTGACATAACATTTGACGTCTTGTTTTTTCGCAAATATAACATAGACACATCAACCAAAATATGTCATTTCTGATCTACCATATTTATTTTGTGTTGCTTTAGTAATTATTCAGTCAAGCTGAATAATTTTAATGTTCATTAAAAAGAAGTCAAATTATAGAAAATTTACATTTAAAAACAGTTAATTCATTGTATAGCTATATTTATGTATAGGGTAAATAGTACTAGCCCAGGCTCCATACATTTCTGGAACATCTCCTTCAGACCGAAGCATGTCGAAATGCCTTTTTACAATTGCAATTGTCTGAATTTTAGGCTCTCAATTTGTGTGGGAGCAAAATCATAATAAGTATTAATTTTGCAACAGAATGCAATATAGAATACTATATGGATATTTTGCTAGAACTTTACAAAGTACACTGGTTTTAGAGATGAATGTTCAATAGGCATGTTTCCATTTTTTTTAATGTCCGCCTGGTCGTTTAATGAATTTTATTGGACACGTATTTTTTCTTTTTTCCTGCAAACAAAAAATGATCAAAATACAGCGAACGGAAATTTCGCGTGACGTCACTCCTCGCTACAATTTTTACCAAGGCGAGATGTCATAAACACCCACTCCGAAACTTTAAAGCGCTGTATCTTTGTAATTTTTTATTTTTTTGATAAATGAAAACATACGTGTCTAATATTTTTTTATTATCTAACTGACGGACTAAATAGATTTTAACTTTTCATACCCAGTCAACATCCCTATTATAAAGCAGGGTTTTAAATTGTTTTTTCCTGAATATTAAATTTTAGTTTCTGTATAAAGGAGGCATCATCCTGTGATACGCAAAGTAACCTATAAAATGACACAAAGGGGCTCGTGGCTAACTGTAAGCCGAACGGTTTGGCCGATATTAAAAGTTAAGCCACGTCGTCGAGGATGAGAGACCATTTATGATTACATCGAGACCTCTCTGTGAAAAGTTCGTTAAGCCGATGGTCCCGACTGTCATACGTTGGTCTTTGAAGGTCAGACAATTTTGACAACATGTCTTACTAAGGGATACGGTGTTACCCAGTAAAATGTGGTTGTGAAGGTCCACGTAAAAAATACATTCAGCTGAATCCGGTAAGACTGGAAGCCGACCCGAATATAGCTTGGGAAGAGGCTAGGCACATATAGATAACCTATAAAATGAAATATGGTCAACATAAACTGAATAGTCTATCAATAAAGGTTCACTTTAATAGCCATCACAGATAAATTGAGTGCATGGTCAGAAGCAATTAAATACTTTGTGCTATGTACACTAAATGTGGCGCTGGCGGGTTTGTATGTAACCTGAATGGAAATCATGTTTGCATAAATATTGTCTAATTTTACTTTGGATAAAATAAATTTAAAATATGATACCTAAGTGCGTAAAGGTAGAGAAAATCCTATTGATTTTTAAAAACTGCTTTCTCAAGTGTTGTCTATAATTTTATAGTTAATTTTTGATTAATTATTTATACAAAAGTAAATGGAAGAAGAAAGAGTGCCTTTTTCCTGCAGTGGGATAATTCGGGCTAAAAAATAATAATAATTGTTAATTAAATATTATACAATTAAGTAGATTGCAACCATAAAATTGATTGTAAGTAATAGCACGCAGTAAGGAACAAATACGACAACATTTTTCAAACTAGTTTAGTTAAATGGGATTAAAAAAAAAAAATCTACTGGTATTATAATATAACACCGGCCTATAAAGGTTACATTGCTGGGCACTGCATTGGTCCTATTGGTACTTGCTTGTAATGGGTTCAAACCTGCAACCTTGTGCGTACAAATCCGTTTGTTGAACTGCTAGTACCACAACGTTCGCAGTTCTTAAAATGAGGGAAATTAATTGTAAAACCCGCCAGCGGCAATGTAGAGTGTTTTTCATAATATCTTAGAACCTTTCTCTGCTACGGAAACGAGAATTAAGTACCTAATGCCTCGGGTAATGTTAGAGAACAAACGCTCAATTAAATACGTCGGTTTGTCTTAATGTAGGTAATTGCATCAAGAGGATATTAACTTTTCCATTAACCATCACGTTTTATTACATGATAATAATAATATTTATTATGCCGGCAAGGATTTACCTTCTTTAATCTTTCTTAAAAAAAAACAAATAAAAATTGGATTATAAAAAAAATAATTTCTTGGTAGTTTATTCTTAGCATGGTTATAAATACCCTTGGTAGTTTCTTCTTAGCATGGTTATAAATACCAGGCGAGCTACTGTAATCGGTCAGTTACCACTGGACGTGCTACCTGGGTCAGTATTAGTTCTCCTAATTATGTCAAGTCTTATGTTATTGCTGCTGTGTAATTGTTTGATGTTAATAAACTTGTCTACAGGTACCTTGGTCTTGACAAATTAATAAAAAGCTGTGTTATTAAAGTACTTGTTCTAAACTTTTCATGTGTAATTAGATTAGAATAATATTGTCATCTTACATAATACTTTGTTAAATAAATTAATCATTTTATCGTCGGGTAAAGTTACTTTAAGTAGTAACTGAACCCGTGTTATGGATTTACAATAGCAAATCTTTTATACACATAAAAAGCGACTTCAAGAGAGTGTGAAAGTGGTGAAGATGTCGCCGTACACATGTATATCTCTTTCTTTATAAAGTCCATAAAAATGAAGTTCGAAAATATCTCTACAGTTTCGTTAGCAAATATTAATTAACGTGGTTATCTTTTAAGTGCAGACATATTGTTGTAACATTTAACGCAATCGTCTTTCCCCCGAACTAATAACCATCATTTGTACGCGAAGTTAATCGCCTAACACTATTATTTTCCCTTCATTTCTACCACGAGAAACTATAAGGATTTATGGAGTAATTTAATGGCACTACTATTCTGTTTAATGTCTTACGGAGATATAACCGATATGAAAGTAGGTATTCAGAGTACAGCAGTAGAAGCTATACATTAAAAAATGAAAGTAATTCAAAAATACAACACATATAAAAGATTATAAGTTTTTTTTTATAATCCAAGTATGATGTTGAGTGTAATAAATATTACTCATTTTAAATAACGTAATTTAAAGTGTGTAAACCGGTCAACTGCACAGTTAGGGACCTTCACGTTTAGTCTAGGTAATCTAGACTGTAATTACCACGAGGTAAGAAATTTTCAATTGAATTTGTACGGAATTTTGCTTTTCACTTCTCCAACTGTAAATAGGTACGAAGTTTGTAATAACAATATATTTACATGTTATAAAACTATAAATTAAGAATTTTTGGAGTATTATCTCTAATCTAGCATCATGTATTTTAGTTTCTGGGTTGATGGGATTCCTATCAGGATATGTCAGCACTATCATGTTGAAATTGATGTCATTAATTCCGGAGAAAAATAAAACTTGGTGATAGATAGACAGACTTATACCAAGTAATACTTTAAGGAATACTCTATTTGGAATACTCAATCCTTAAAAAAGGCGTTGTTATCCTTTGCGTTTTAATTACGTTACTAGTTTTAAAAATCGAGGCAAAAGTAGTTATAACACAATTTTCTAAGGAGGTAAACTAATCCGAAATGAAGTTCCTATTATACCCTTTAGAAACAGCCAGGAACACTCGCGTATACTAGAATTATTTATTTATTTGGTTCGCGTGAAAGGGCAGGCACTCATTGAACGAAATGCAAAGGTTTCAGTCCGTCAGGCAAACGCTGCACAAACGTGGTAGGTATATCAAATTAGTTCGAAACTGACCAACTTAATTGATTCTGGGGATTATATGGTTTCGTCAAAGACTGGTTACAGTCCCTCAAAGGACTTTAATAGTATTGCCAGCAAATATTTGTTAGATAAATTCGCTAGAAATATATTTATTGGACATAAAACAAATCTACGCCACAGCCCGGATTTTATACCAATGCATATACTGGTGGTCGTCACTTGGGTTCCGACATGATGAATAGCGATATAAAAAAAATATAATATGTGATGCTTGATTCTATAACTATTTTTTAAAGGATCATTTTACATCTTAATCAGTTATTTTTCTTACCGGAGTTCTAATAACAAGTCAGCAGCTAGTACAAGACATTACCCACAATCAATAATGCCAGATAATAAATTTCTACGCCGTTTGAGTATCCGAATAGATACAGCGGATTTAGTGGTCGCCCAGATGAATAGCTAATGTTTAACAGTTGAAATCCTCAATTTGTAAAACGATTTGTTAGGCGATTGTCATTTGTTTTATTATTCCAACTTTCACTGTAGGTAAAGGCGGTGTCTAAACCATTAAATTACATAAATGGTCCTTATATTATAATTGAGTTTCCTTGTTGTTTTTTTTAACGAGAGGGCTGTAGGCGTTGTGTAGCGCCTCAATACCTATCTTATTTCCCTTACTCACTCGACGTAAACTGCTCACGATAGCAAGATTTTTTACTCTTCGTTTAACATGGAGATTAAACGGGAATTTCAAGGCAGTTTCCGACATGCAAACACATTCGCTACCTTATTGATTTTCGTGACACTCACTGTCAATGAAGGATGTTTTTAATTAACGGTTTTGATTAAATCTGAGCTCGCAGAGTAAAATTTCGCCCTTTAGTAACTGTTCTAAATCCCTAAATCAAATTGTTCGACAAATCTGGTTGTATTTGTAAGATCTGTTTTAAAAATAAATTAACACTTAAATACGCCATTTTTTTAAGTACATATGTATATATTTATTTTTTATTTTTTTGAGTGATTTCTACAGATAATAAAAAAAGAATATGTAACATAAAATAAACATTTTAACATAGTCTATCGATAGATATGATAAATTTTAAACTACGTACATAACATATTTTATTAATTTTTTAATAATTTATGTACACACACAAAATCATAAGAAACAAAATAATAGAACAGATGTAAAGGTACTGCTTATTTTAATGCAGTTTTCAGCAATAGATAGAGTTCAAGAGGAAGGATTATAATTATGTATAAAACACGTATATATACAGAAAAGCCGAGAAATTAAAAGATTTGTAGTATTACAAACTTAATCTTGCGAAGCCGGGGCGAGACAGCCAGTATTTCGTCCCAAAACAATGAAGCGTTATTTATTCCGTTTCTAAAACAAAGCTATGCGGGTTAGCCCACAGGTAAATAACTAAACAATACACATTCAACGTTTGTCAGTGTCGCGTGGACAGAAACAATATAGGGGGGACACGTCGAGTGAGAAGCATTCACTTTACCGACACTCGATTAAGTATCGCTTCACAAGGGAATGTGAGACAATGTGTTTTACAGGCTATGCAAGTCGTATAACAAGGTTTTAATTAATAGACACTATAACGTAGATGATAAGCTATTGTAAAGTTGAAAGGAGGTTTTACTACGTGTTCGAGGTGCGTAAGTCTGCGATAAACTGAAAATATTTTCAAACCCAATGATACTGATATATAAAACTGAGGCAGATATGTTATTGCCACTCGCATATTCCCAGGTCTCGAAAACCTCCTAATTAGTAAATTTTTAAAGATAGCTTTTTTTTAATTTCTCTGCAGTTAGCCTGAGCGGGATTTTATCTCTTTTACTGACGTGTTTATCCTAACTTTTGTACTATTAATTAGTGCAATTTGACAACATTTTGAGATACCAGAGCGATCATATTTTAATTGTCTGTAATTAAGAAGGTTACTTATCTTGTGTATAATACACAGTCAATCATTGTATAAACCTAAGCGATTAATCGATTTCAATAGTGGAAAAACTACAAGAAACACCTTATAAATAAATATTTTATGTATTGGGCATTGTCATGCTGTCTTTCTTACTTGACAAAAAGGTTGAAAAGTATCATTTCAAACGACCACTTCATTTCTTGGAGACTGTTTCAATTGATGTGAACGTCCGTTAAAGTTAATAAATAGTGGTTTTCAGCTTCGTTAGTGGACTTTCGGAGCGACAGTGTCATAAACTTTCAAGTCCAACTGTCGGCACAAAGGAAAATTAATTGCAATTTTCAGGACGCTCAATCAGTTTCATGACGTCAACTGAAACACTCGTAAGAGGGAAACTTGAAACTGTTAGTCCGCTACTAAAGTTTGAATGTAATTCAACGTCGTTAAGATGGAGGTGTCACTTTGCTTTACATTACGGAAATCTAACGTTTTAGCAGGGGGGGGTTTCACTCCGCAGTTTAAGTACCATTTTAGTATGGCGTAACCTTGTAACGGCGCGCCTCCCGGGCAGGCGAATGACACAAGGTTGTTGCTAGTCGAGTCGCGCGTAATATAATTATAGTGTCGTACGCGACAAGTCTAAAAAGCTGACGTGCTGTGGTACTCCAGAGAGCGACAGAGTTACGCGTTAGAAATAGCGTTTTTGCGAGCTGAATTGATTTTTGTTGCGTCGCAGCTACATGCGCTATAAATATATTATTTCGCGGAGTGAAACTTCTGAACGGACCATTATCATTAATGCACCTGCCATGGGGCAGTTTGGGCTTAATAATAAATTGATTGACGCGACGTTAATTTAATTTCAGCCACATAATAAACATCAATTAAACCATGTAAATTGGTATAGGTACACTAACGGGCGTTTTCACGGGTACGTAGCTACGTAATTAGTTAAAGCTGATCTACTTACGTTTAATTGATTTCTATGCTCGAATTCCCATTTCACCAGCATAAACTAATCGGAGTTTAGGCCACAACCACAGAACATAATTATGCATAAAGTAGAATGGCTAAAGAGCGCTTCATATTCGAATCTATGTCCTTATATCTGGTGGCCAAATATTTGACGTATCAGCTTTGCAATGTCAAAACATTTGACAATTTTAAACACGGTTCCGGGTAGCTTTGTTCTTAGGATCGCGTTTACTGGTGAAATTGCCCCTAAATGTGATTAACATTTGGTTAAAATTTGTTTGCTATTAAATAATCACAGACTGTTTACTTTTGTTTATACTGACATAGTCTCTAGGGCCGCTCTAACTTAAACTGTCGTTACTTCGAAGCAGATATTGTAATGACTGATTAATGAAGATGTCGCACCAAGCGAATTATGAGCCAGTACCTTGTCTCTCATTGGTGGAAATTGATGCTAGGCTAGCCAAACTAGGGGATTTTTTCCTTTCACACTGCAACATCTTATACATACACTAGTGAACCGCACAGACTTCACACGGGAAGACAAAACAATAATGATTTATACACACAAACATTCCTCTTGGATCACTCTATCAATTGCTGAAAACTGCATTTAAATCCGTTGCATAGTTAAAAAGATCTAAGCGTGCAGAGTGGGAGCGACTTTGTTATGTATTATGTAAAGATACTCTACTTTTTTATACTCAGATGCAGACATCAGAAAGTATACATAAAATAGTCAAAACACCTTACATAAGAACGGATCATGTTCAAGGGTCAAGTTCAAAATTTTTCCTTTTACTGTCTCAACAGGAATTAGCATATTATTATAACAAAATCGACTAATAATGAAAAACCTTCAAATTCCTATAGTCATTTTCCGCGCTGTAATACAAAATGAATTTTTAAATTATAAAGGTCGTCGTCAACTTTTACATTGTGTAAGAAAAGATGACACTGTTCATCTTCACACTTACCAGACGAGGTCGGTCGATAAAGATTCGGAGATAAAGCTTTTAAAGAGAAGGTTATATCTCTTCAAAATTATCGCGTACTTATCGATAAAATCTATCGACGTATTTCGAATATAAAACCCAACACGGGTTTCTGAAAGGCTGTCATCCAATCATAGCACTCGACTTGAGGTTTGACAGTATAATTAACTTATTAATATATTGATCGGACCTTGAAAAACCGGGGGTGAAATTATATCGAGAAACATGTTATGTTATCTTCTGTAAGACCTCAAAGCACGGTAGTTTTACCGACACGTGTTTATAATAAATATAAACGTTTTATTATATATATATATTTATAGGGTAATTTTGTTAATGTTGTCGAAATAAAAACTATTAACTTAATATCAGATACAAAAACGGCCTTATTACAGAAACCGGTTTATCTTTTTTAATTGCATATTATAAAAAGATAAACTACTTTTTTGTAATAAGACAGTACTATCTTTGTCAATAGAATTAAAATTTCATATATTTTTGTGTTTGTCGTTTCATATTTATAAAATGAAAACATTGACCTTCCCAATAATTAATATCCCTAATAATTATATAAAAAAAATCGGTTAAAACATTTTACTGAAATAAAACATTTAAGACTATTTTAATTTAAAACACTGGTGTCACTGGTTTATAAATTATTACACTGGCTTAAAGCGAGTGGAAACGCGTTGATTAGCACTCTACTACTCTCACTAACATTTCACATCCATTTGAGAGTCACAACCTTTTAGTGCAAATAGAAATTACCGCAAAATAAAGAGACTAAAAGCATCGTATGGTAGGTATTGTGTAATCATAACATACACTTGTTCAGTCCAGCGAAACTAAATAGATAGCGAAGTACTATAAAAAATAAAAACATTTGGAAACATAACGGTTTACTCACGCACATTCTTGGGATCGCCCGACTAGTTTCAGATTCAATAGGAGTCCCTAATAATGAGCTGACGCGGCGGCGGTGGTATCGCGAGTCGGAGTGAGTTCAACTGATGTGCGTGAGTAAACCGTTATAAAATAATAATCCTCACGAAAGTTATTATGCAAAAAATATTAACACTATTTTTTTTAAAGTTATTCAATCTTAATTTCTCTTAAAGCCGGCTTTCGCTTCCGATGGTAACGGCTAACCGTTGGAAACGGTTTGTCCGTCATAGCGCAGACTCGACCGGTCTGTTGCAGTTTGTCTCGAGTCGATGTATACCTTAGGTCAGTTAAAATTGGGTATGATTCTCAAGAATCACACGGACCAGAGCGCACCGTAGGAGAGGTTCGATGCTTGGTCCGTGGTCGTCAGCCGTGCGGAGCGATCCGCGATATGGCGCACCGTGAGAAGTCGGTTAGTAAAATAAGAAATAGATGTCCAACCGCCTCTTTTCGTGTCGGTAAGCAATTTTCCTCAGTGTATACTGTTTTGTAAAAGCAGACCATTGGTTTGTAACAGCGACACGGCGACAAGGCGACACGGCCAGTCTCATGAAAGACGATCACCAAAATAAAATGTAAAATAAAATATCCAAAGTCTAAAAGTCTTAGCTGTATATCTACTAAGAATTTCTGAGTGCCTGGTACTTTTTGAACACAGTAGTCAGATCTTTACTTAAAGTGGATGAATTCATTTACAAAATACTAATTCACACACGATCAGTTTCAAAGCAAATTCTAATTTCTCAATTATGTAGTTATGGCAACAGAAAGCTATACAGAAATAAATGAAATTTATAATTATATATTATCTAGTAACCGTGACTGTGCTACTATTTCTTTTGTTCTTTTTTTCTATACCCTACCCACAAGGCTCATTTTGGCTTGTCCCTCATTCGTAACTTAATTGGAATACAACGTAGTTCCACGTAACATAACTTACTAGCTTATTAATATTACTTAGAAAATATTTCGTATATTATTGTTTTGGATGATAATTTGATATTTATTTGTTTGTTACTCATTATGATTAACTCTCCTGAGTTATTATGTCTTGGTCCATAATTAATATGCTTGTGAGATAATTACCGTAAACAGTAACACGCGACACGTTTATTAGTTACAAACATAAATTACCGGGCTAGGAACATTATTATGTATTCTAGCATTTCTCTTTCCAAATTACAATTTAACTGACAAGTTGTCTATATTTTAGTAAACCATTTATTAACCCTTCATTTTAATACCCTATTCGATAGGAACGGTTAATTTTTTTAGTTCTATTTTATTATTTGTAAAAAATGAAGTGAAAGGGATAGATGAAAGAAGATTGCAAGCAAATGAGATGAGAATGCTCACGTGCATGTCTGGATTGACGCTGTTAGACAATACAAATAGTATATCGGAGGAGTTTGGAAGTGGCACCAGTGATATAAAAGTTAAAGGATAATTTGTCTATCGTAGTATGGGCATGTAATGAGGAGGAGAAAGTCACAAAACAAAAAGAGTTATGAATATGAAAGTGGATGAATATACAGACAGAAGAAGACCAAAAAAGAGATTGATGAATTTTGTGAAAGATGAAATGAGAAAACAAGGAGTGAATGCTGGGGTGACGAGTTTTAGAGATGATTGCGCGACCCCCAAATAATTATAATTGTGAACAAGGCAGGGAAAAGAAGTCGTTGATGCCGAGCTGTCAATACGACGCCGAAACTTGTGAACGCAAGGTGTTTGTGTTGCCTCAATCGGTAACATTTATCATATCTATTCGTAAATACAAGAAATTTCCCGATCACAACTCTTGAATATTTCAACAAAATGTACTGTTAAATATGCAACCTGACCGAAAACCTTATATTATATTTAAATACCGTTTTATCGATATTGCTTGAAATATTTGCATTATGTGTATGTTGAATCTAGTATAGTAGTAATATTAAAAGAGGTATCGATCAATTATAACTAGTATCATATTACTGGTAATATGGTATAATTATGTTAAATTAGATGTAGCGTAAATGCGTCACTGTTTTTAAATATAAGTATTAAAAAATATATATTAAAAAAATACATAAAAGCGTGTTATAAAAATAACTTGTTCAATGAAAATTTACGATTCCACTGAAGTGAAATGACAAGCTTTCGGTAACATTTGGAATCGTCTAAGATCACGCACCAAATCATGACGATAGCGAGGCAATCGTATTGTGACATCAAAGGGAACATGAATACATCAAAGAATAGTATTGCTCTACACAAAGCCTTTAGATAGAAATAAACATTTTTTTTTAAAGTTTACTAGCAATGTGTGTGGAATTCACATTACTAGCAATCTTGTTAACCCCTCCAACTAAGCTAAATATGCTTGTATCTGGAGTGGGTTCACGTCAATAGTGCAATAGGTGGGATCGAACCTGCGACCTCTCGATCACAAGGCCGTCACCCTAACCATTAGGCTATTGCCGCTTAACACTATTACCGCTTTTATAACAATCAATTTTGTTTTTTAAAACAAGACTAAAATGTAGCTGAGATTTCGCATTACCGACAAACAATATAGAAAGTGGCTGGATCAGAGTCTAAGGGTTGGTTGTTTCAAACCGTCTGTTATCGTAACTCTGTACGCCAACATTAAGTTACTATGAAATTCTCATACAAGCGGCCATATGTAACGTTAACAGACATGTCAATGTATGTTTAACTAACCGATCCTTACTTTTGCTAAGCATTGTGACATAGCTAGAGACCTAGTATGGTCAAAAATAGGTTAAATTTCAAGGTTCAACGTTACCTACTGATATAGTATTTATATCCTTACTAATATTATAAATGCGAAAGTAACTGTCTGTTTGTCTGTCCGTCTGTCGCTCTTTCACGCCAAAACGACTAAACCGAATGAAATTTTGATGAAAGTCTAGACCCTGAGAATGGACAGGCTCCTTTTTGCCATGATAACCGACATCCACGCGGAGCCGCGGGAAACAGCTAGATTATAATAAAGTACATCCGGTTCGGGTGATAGTAATAGCGAGAAGAAATAACCGTCAAAGTTGTTAATTGACAAAAGCTGTGTGATGATGATTTTATTAATTTATTGTATTTTTTAAATTTATATTTAAAATATATATTTTTTTCTGCACTACTCCATAAAATTTTAACTGTGAATTTTCATACTCATCCGTCCTCGTAATTTTCGTAAAAAGGAGTACAAAGATTTTGCTTCACGTTTGAATATAATTTTATCGATAAATTATTAATTTATAAATCAGTAACTTTAAAAAAACCTAATTCTGGATAGCTAGTGCTCTCTACTATTTACGCCGAGTCAATTGTAAACCTTAACTCTTTAAACACACCCAAAAGACAAAGTAGAAGAAAATACTCCATGTTTGTTATTCTTTAAAGCTAAATTCACCTGTGTTAGCGCTTACCTAGTTTTCCTTGAAATTGGTTCGCTTCCATTTTTACTAGAATTCTATTTTATGTTGCAATCTAGTATGACCTACATTTTGGATATGTATTGGTTTTAATAAGAAATTGTTCTTTTCTAATTCCAGTTCCAGCCTTTTGTCCATACCCTTTTATAAGTCTAAACATAGCTAGAACCCCACTTTTTATGACCGAACGGTATTAGAGAATTTTATATAATACACCTATAAGTATATATAAAATTCTCGTGACACAGTGTTTTTAACCAAACTTCTCCGAATCAGCTGGGCCGATTTTTATCAATTTTTCGTGTATATTCGGCAGGTCTCAAGAATAGGTTGTAAACTATTTTAGGTGGCCCCGGAAAAACAACGTTTGCCGGTCAGCTAGTAAATTTATATAATTTTTTAATTCTTCATGTAATTTTTACAATATTGTATTTGTTTTTTAGTTAAATGTATGTGACTGTCTTTTTGTTATTTATGAAATTGTTACACTGTTTTTTTTTTACTTATTGTGCCTCCTACTTAAGATTTTAAATAGTAATTGTGTAATTTTGTAGAGTCACCAGTTTGTAGGTAATCTCCACCGGTTTAATACAATAGCTAACCGATTAGCCTTCCATGTCAATAGCTTTAGACACTCGATGGAGCTTGAATATAGACACTCAAGATTACAAGTAGCTGCGATTAAATTACCAATATACGTAAAACCATTGTTCTTGAATAAACCCTGCAACATGTTTAACATGTCCTAATAAACAAATTTGTTTCATTTACTATTTCTCGTACGAACTATATTGCTGGTAAAAAATATACAAGTTTGAATCACAGTGTAAATTCTTATGGGCCGTTATGTAAATACGTTTGAGACATAACCATAAATTGTATTCGTATCTCCCCAAAGCAACAATGCGGGGTGATGCGTATAATAAAGCAATGTTATTGTGCTACATATGTTAGACACATTAAAACTTTGAGTTTAATACCCTAAAAGATAAGTTTAAGATTGTGAATTTTCTTTATGTTAGAAAGTTGAATTGAATTAGTTTCTCATGAGCATATTAAGCATGAGAGGTTTAAAAAGGCTTGAATTTAATAAGTTCCAATTACTTACATAAGTATTACGATAAATATATTATATTATAATTAATACATAAATCCCATTGGAACAATTCGTGTTTTACAAATAATTCGTTTATTTCATTAATATTCTTACGTAGTTTAATTATAATTACATGTTTAATTACTTTCAAAGTGCAATTAATTTATAATTTACTTTAAACCAATATTGATTTTGCTTTCCGTATTTAATATAATATAATAACACCGATTGTCTGTACTGTATATAAATATAATATTTTTAAATATTGGTCATTCAATACATATTATACAACAAAGTCATCCGCTGTCTGTCTGTCTAAACGCGATAAACTCAAGAACTACCGTACGGATTTTCATATGATTTTCAACAATTGATAGTGATTTAAGAGGAAGGTCTGTTTGTATAATTCATTAGTGTTTTCTCTACGCGTGCAAAGATCGGCGGGTCGCTAATATGTAATGAAACTAACGAGTCTGAATGTGCTACTAACTCTTTAGATTTGACTTAATATTTTAACATTTGATAGCCAACCTCTCTAGGAAGGTTATAGGGTATTTAACATCACGTTACTTGCCTTGACGTAAGCAAGCCGAGTGAAACAGCGCGCCACAACTAGTATTAGTATAATTTCCTTTTCCAGACCTAAATGCGAATGTTAAATTCAGTGGCACCGCTATTAACCTGAAGCCCGGAATGATAATTATTGAATGTCACGCTTTACTGAGACGCCGTCAGATAGACAATGCATAAATTTGAGGCAGTTACGTACCTATTTCTATGAATTGCAGGCTTACCTATTATGCTACAGTTGTATGGTTACTATCTGCGTGCGTATTATAATATCACACATAGTTAACTTAGGTAGGTAAGTAGATTACTCATTTATCAGAAATCAGTGTACTAATTCGCTACTCGACTCTAATTTCATGGTATTGGCAAGACTATACGTTGAACTTATAAGGTCTTATGCTCTATTGATTGGGCACTTTTAAATAATTAAAGTACAAAAAAAACGATGGTAGTGGGAGATCCAGTATTTTATAAACAGAGCTTTGTATAAAAATAATATCAGTTTGATTATATCAATCTTACGAAGGGCCATTTGCAGTTTCTATTATTATTTTTTTTTTGTTTTTTAAACAGCTCCCGCACAGGAATTTAATCCTTGTGTCGCGGGGGTTTTACAAACATTCAAACCACATGCACAAAGAACACCCGGACTTGGAACAAGCATTTGTGGATCACACAAATGCTTGTCCCATGCGGGGATCGAACCCGCGGCACGTCGCGCACAGAGGTAATTGGCGTGGTGACCTATACCACTCGGCTATCCGTGCAGTCGAAGTCGATTATAATAATACCAGCCTATATATGTACCAGTGCTGTGCACAGGCGTCTTCTCATTTAAAAACGGGACGAGCATTGATCACCACGCTTGCTCATTGCGGGTTGGCGATTTCAGATTCCAATTTTTGGATTCCAGGTTTCCTTCCAATATAACTTTCGAAAATTCACATTGTTACTTTCGTGTAGATTCGAATCTCTAATGTGCATACAAATGCGTTCGTTGAATCACTTGGTCACCATGACATATCATATTAAAGATTAAATTAAATAGTAACGTAAGACTTAAGAGGAACTCTAATACTATTCCAGAGAATTAATAAAAATATTCATATCATTCATGACGTACTAGTAAGGCAAAATCTTCGTAATAATGATGTCTGCGGTAGAAAGTATTTCTCATTAAATACATATTTGAATACAAAATATTAATACCTACTAGTACGGGTATTCGAGGTTTTATTTTATTAGAGGACCTATTGTCGATGTGATCGTTTGTATCTAAGCAATGTTAATAAAGGCTTGACGTCTTGACCAGGTTGCTCCGGCCGTGGTCGCAAGCAGACTGAGCAGTCTGCTTTTAATATATTACGCATATAGGTTCTTTTTGATCCGTAATTTCGATTTCATTCCGCTTTGTATATTCTTGACGAAAATGGTTTTTTTTTTCAAGTAAAATGGAAATAAAGTTTTTTTATCTAATCAATCTATAACGTTCTTACTATCATTGTAACAGTAGTATCACTGTGAAATTTGTAAATAAAAAGAGAATGTAGTTCAATAAATACCGTAGCACAGTTATGCAGTTAGAACTCGAATCTCTAGACCAAGATTTATAATAATTTACTGCACATACATCGTCAATATCTATCAGTATATTTGCTTGAAGTAATTTTAAAAAACAAGCAAGAAAATTGTGTAGCGCTCGCTACACAATTCAATTTCTTCCTCCCACACCTGTATCTAAGTCCTGGCTCAGTCAATAAATTAGTTTTCAATATCCTATCTCTATATTGAAGGTGTAAAAATATTTTCTGTAAAAGAATACACAAGAAAATCATCAAATTACAATATGACATATCATCTACGTCATTTTATCTCGTGTAGCGCCGCTGCGTAGCGTTCTCGTAGCAAGTGGTAAATCGTAGCAGCTATAAAATTAAACAGGTTTTGTAGAGCTAGTCTATGTAGACTTTTATTAGGTTAATGTTTGCATTTAATTATTACTTTTTACTCGTTGATTTAGTGTTTTAGTAATAAGTACTCTTAAGTTACTTAAGTTTTTTTTAAGTGAACCTTAAAGTCGGTGCGATTTGACATGAACCAAAAATATAATTAGCTAAGCGACTCAATTTGTTGTTAATTAAATTTTGCTAAAACTAATATGTTTGAGTGTAATATATTTATACGCTTCACCTAGATTTTTAAACACTGTTAATCACTCTCATACCTTAATATAAAGACTATAATGCCTAACATGACTAACTTTGTTGATAAAGAGGATGCCCATAAATAGGCTATCTAATTACTTGAAATTATATCCATATTAAACACAAACAATTTTCGTTTTCAATGATTTTTCTAATGTTTAAAATGTCTAGCCCTAAAAAATAATTTTATTTGCTAGTTTTGAAAATTTCAACAAAAAGTAAAAAAAATAACTTGTAAATAGCTTGTAAGATTTTTTCATAAAACATTTTTATAGAACATTTGTAATCTTTTTGTCATCGTTTTCCTCTTCGTTTTTTTTACAAACTTTTCTCTACTTAACATCATTCTTGGCCATCTCTTGGCAACCCATTAATTCACTCTCAGGACTTCAGATGTAATTTCCTTGAGTAGCCTATGCTATTCTATAGTCACTTCACTTTTAACTCAAGTTCTTGCTTGATTGGCCGTCGAAAACTTTTCCTTATCGGTCGGAAACTGCTTTGTAGAGTCTTAATAATATCGTGTTATTTCTCAAACTCTGATACCTCTCCCTATCTGATATCTCACTACTCCTGGATAAAGTAACTATCTTTTGTTTTTCATGTTCCTTTGATACTATTACTAACTTTCTAGAAACTCAAACTTCTCAATGTTTCCATTGATTTATTTTTGTATTAATAACAAAAGAGATGAACGTAGCCTGACTACGTGCGTCACAGGTTTGTCTTTTCGGACACGAGTAAGTATTTCAAGTATTTGTTAACCTAAATTAAAATCATTATTATTTTATTTTATAACTTATAAAATTAACAAACGTTTATAATATATTTTATTTTATTTAACTATTATTTGTAATTTATATAAGTGTATGAAATATATACAAATAATTTCTAAATTCTTTAACGAATGAACTTTTTAGTTTGGACCAGGTTATCAGCATTATGAAAATGTATTTTTTTTACCTAGTATTAAAAATTGAAATTGTATAATTAATGCTCAATTAATATTAATCAGAAATGATCTAATTTATGTTTATTTTGTTATGAGTATGGGATAGAATATGCTCAGATATTATTATTTTTTTTTTTAGCTTTTAAATAACCAAATAAAATTTAGGTATTGTAAAACAGAAGAAACAATAACTAAAAGTTGAAAAGAAAATAGATTTAAAAAAAAATACCTGGTTATTTTAGTCAAGACTAAACAGCAATTTTTTCAAAAGAAATTTTCTTTTGAAAAAATTGCTGCAAAGGTTGGTAAAAATAATGTCTTATCTTTAGTATAAAAATTGATTTTAAAATAAAAATGTAGGTAGAAATTTTCTTACAACTATTACCTACATAATGAAACCTTAGAAAAGTATAATTAACTTAATTCGTTCCACTCGAAAACGTTGCGGAATATTGATGAGCTATAATAGCTTCAATTTATTTTACTTGGAAATCTTTTTTTACTACGGTATTGATTTGATATTTCGTTTTTCGATGTGTATTTTATTTTTATTACTGTTCAGGTGGCAAAATTAGGACCACTTATTTAATATAGTTTTTCGTAAAATTCAATTGACTAGTAAAAAGAGTAAAAAGAGTAAAAAGAATATTTGGAAAGTTATTTTATAATTTTTAGAGTATTTTATGTGTCTATCTTTATTTTAACTTACAAAAAAATATATCTCAGTTTTTAAACAGTAATCAAAATTTAATTTACTACCAAATCCCTATAGCTAATCGCTGAGGACTGAGGATTAAAAGAAAAAAGTATTAAGAAGTAAATTCAAAGCTTATTATATTTATTATATTTTTTTAGCCGCGGACCTAGCTCGACGTACATGACGTGAAAAACAGGAAAGTAATTAAAAAAAGAATTGTGCGTCTAAACTGTAGAGTCGAGAGACAAAAGTTAGCTGGTGACGAGGGTACAGCTTATGTACTGCTGCTAAAATAATTTTATTAATAAGGAAACTTTTATATTTGCTTTTTATGTGAAGCGAATACACTGTGGTTTTATTACCCCGTGGTTTTACTATAATATTCAGTTCTTTCGTTAGCTTAACAACAGATAAGGAATTAAACAATTTAATCCTCATTAAAAATTAACTCAAGGTTGAAGTTGATTCCCATATCAGACCAAACAGCCAAATAGTTTTAAATTTATTTATGGTTGTAATCTCATGTCTACGTTTATTTTTCGGAAAAATTGATGCGTAGAATTCACAATAAACGGAATTACTGTTCTAAACCTTAAAAATAAAAGCTTTATATGGATAAAGCCAACTTAATTATTAATGTGCATGTTGGATGGAGCTACGAAAGTCCGTTAATATTCAACGAAACAGTTTTATAATGTTCTAAACAGAATTTGTTCGATTCGAAGTTCTTGTGATTTTTTTTGTTCTTTTGTCATTAAAATTATATCTACTTTTTTATACCACGCCTTCCTTAGTGAAAAAACGAAACAGATTTAAGGATCTTTTCAAATATCATTTTTTTTTTTAATATGTATAAATAAATTTTAGATTTACTGTCATATTATCATCTCCGAGCTCCTAACTATCTACTTAGCTAGTTAGAAGCTAGTCTAGTAGTTTCCGGTTTAGACGATTTAGTAAGGGCGGATTCTTTATTAAAACAATAAGAAACCGCCCTTAGTAAATCACTTTGTAATGTAAAAAGTACATGTACAAAGGAGGTTAGTCGTCACGGTTTAGTATTGAGTTTAAAATAAAGGAAATAGGCAAATTCTTATAACAGCATCCCCGTAGTATTAAATTGGAAGTGTCAATTCAAACTGAATTTCGATCTATTGTTAAGAGCAAGATCTCCATATGAAAGGAAAATATCTGCAGAATCTTTTGTACGGAAAATATCGTCGTTTTCAGTGGCGTCAAAAATATAAAAATATGACGCCAGAATGAATATTTCATTTAACTTTCAAGTTTAAGTTGCTGGCACGTTAGTTGATTTAAATAATATCCAAAAGTACGCGATTAAAATTGGAATCTCAAAATTAATATTGAAATAGGTTCTTTATTTTGTAAAACAGATATTAATGTTTCCCGAAATATGGCCGCAATTCCTTCTAAATAGGTCTGAAAGACTCGATGCAAAAAAGTGGTAAGATTTTTGCATCAATTTTGTAGTAGTCAGTCACGAAAAATCTTTTAACAAAGAGAGAAAGTAAATTAAACTCAGTAAAAATTACCCCTGAAACAATTACATATTTTATTTAAAGCCCTAAATATAAAGAGCCCTAAATTCTTTATTTAGGTAATTTTACAGGAAAATGTAAAACTAATTATTTTTATTTTAACGCTCCTATTATAATACGTCTAGTTTTAACGTCACGTATTAAACGAAGATATATCGATGATCAAAAACTATTCGGAAGTGTTATTAAAGTGCCACAGTTTATTACGAGTTCGTTAACAGACCCCAACGTTTTAGTGCGCCATTGCGGCTTTTGTTTTTCTTATAAATATATTACGAAACCAAAGAAGTCCCCCTTTTAGTAACGAAAGTAACAAAGCTCCGCAACGCGCGTAAAAACTCAATTCGACCCAAACGCGTAAAAATGGTTGCGTTCAAAAATATTAACGAGATAAAATGACCTAGAGAACGTCACGGCGACCTATAAGTTGGCTGAAATAATACTTACGTCAGGAAACGAAGAGCCGAGACGACTAGAGCGGCAGGCGGGCACGACCGGCACGGAAGCGCGCTAGCGGCGGAATGAGCCGAGATGCGCGGGGGTTACAGTGAGAGCGTGATGATCGGCTCGCAGGCCAGGCGCGCGACCGTCTGCCTCGACCAACCGATTCACACTGCTTATCGACCTCCCCTCGCGGGCTCCTATATCCCGCCCGCCCAATACGCCGCCGCGCCCGCCTACGGCGCAACTTTGCCAAAATGTGAGGCTTTAACTATTCATCTCTCATTATCCTCGACGATGCAACGATCGATGTCCACATGATATCTAATCACTTTCATCAGTTGGTCCCAAAGAATTACATACCAAATCTTCTGGACTTAAGTTTAGATCTTCGATCGATTTTTCAAACTTAATCCTAATCTTGGTAGCTAGTGTTGAGAGACGAAATCGGTAAATTGCCAAGACAGAATTTAGGTGCGCGGGGCAAGTGTTGGTAAATTGGCCGAACCTCACAAAGTAACGCTTGAATCTCATCGTGCCCTGTTATTTCATACCCTGTAGGTAGGCTTTTTTTATCTAATAAAGCTACTGCTAGACTAATAATATCAGTACGATAAAGAAACTAAATTAATGAACATTTTAATACATATTCAACTCAAATACGAGAGCAAAGATTTACTCCTTGTCGAAGTGAGAGTGTGACCTACATTCAGAAATGATTGATAAACTGGTTTTTTGTGATATTTGCTGTCAGCTGTTAAACAAAGAAACAAAAGGTCCGTAAGGTTTGACTTACTGTTAGGAAAAAAAACACGAAACTTTTATTTAAGTGTAAAATCCTAATTTTTCATTATGTTTCAGATACTAAAATCAAATCGACTACATATTAATACTACAAAAAAAAACATTTAAATTAGGAAATTAATTAGAAAAATTTAAATAGCATAGTTAACAGGTTATTGGAATCGGTCAACAAAAAAATTCGAAGTTAAAGCCTAAACCGTAGCAGTACTGCTGTGCTAATATTGTATGTGTACATTGGACCTTACCCAAGCTGGCCCATAGAGACCGCAACAAGCTGGTACCACCTCACCGCTCTGCTTCTAAAGCAGAGACTTTGAAACAGATCTAATATTAAACAAAAACCAAAAGTATAGGTTCAAGATTTCCTTTTTCTAACTTCTAACTCTGTCTTGTGCATCAGATGGATGTGAACTTGTGGAGAACAGAAGAAAATTTTAAGGAATAACCCAAGAATGAGCTTTTTAAGGTTAACATATAATGACTGGCTGTTGCCGCGCAGAAAGATCGACAGAAAGACGGACAGAGTTACTTTCGCATTTACGATATTAGTATGCATAAAACAAAACATAGATAGTTTCTTTCTATATTACACGAATAGAAGAAAATCGTAATTTTAAAAGTAACTGTTTTCCGCCTGTCTGTCTGTTACGCTTTCACGGCTAGAGAGCTGAACCGGTTTTGATGAAACTTTTTTCGGGGCAAGCTTGAATCCCAAGAAAGGACAGGCTACTTTTTACATAACCACGCAGGCGAAGCCGAGGGCAACAGCTAGTAAACACATAATGCAGGTCATGCACGGCGATTTTCATTTTCTTCAAGATATTTACGATGTTCTAAAGTGTTTAAGCCACTAATTATTTTTAATATGGCATCTCTCGGACTTTGGTTAGTCTTTTAATACTTGTATGGTACGTTTGCTTTTATTAAGGTTTATGTATAACAATATCAAAGAGAAGTAAAGGCAGGTCAATGTAGCCTTTAGAAAAGGCACGACTTATCTACACAGTTGATAATAGCCCGATGTTCACCTGTTTGTTCTTTACTTAACCTGGCATCTTGGCTGTCTGTCAAGAGCGGCTTTACGTCCCGAAATCCTTTGTAGAACACTTTCAGATACCAATTTATTGTATTTGAACAATCATTCATATTAATATTATAAATACGATAGTAGCTCGCTCTTCTTCTTCACGACTAAACCGCACAACTAATTTTGATAAAATTTAGCATGGAGTTTGATTGGATATTAAAAAAAGGATATAGTGTAACAGGGTTTTTTGATTATAGTACGTTTAATTGATACAGAAAGACGGTCAGCGTCATCTATCATAATATAATATCATATGTTACTATTGCCGCGATAACCGATATCGAAGCGGGTCAAGCGGGTCTTAAATAGTACATCTATAATAGTCTTCATCGCTGTCGTTTAAACTTGGAGTAATGAAGAACTAGATTTGCCTTCCATCAAACATTTGTATATTATTAATTCGAAAGTTATACTTACAAAAGGAAACAGTGGGCCAAGATTAGGTTTACAGAAAGTTTTAAGTATTTTCCATTTGTTTAAATTAGCAACAAGTTAAAGAAAATTTACTTTTTTTTTTGTCTTTTTTTGTTGTCTTTTTAAATGGGAATAAATCTGGTTATTTTGTAATTAACATTTTTTTCCCATAAATAAATGTAATAATATAATTATATTTTAAGTAGGTAAGAATGTTTACAAAACAGATTTTTCAATAGTTCGATCAATTGTTTATTTATAAAAATTAGTTAAATAATACAACGTGGTTTTTTAAAGTCGGGTAATCTAAGGTTTTTATTAATAAAATTTTATTCATACATTTCGTCAAGTTATAATTAGACATACAGTTTCAGAATGAGCACTTTCAACATACCCCATATTATTACATTATGATAATTGAAGCATTTGTAAATGACGCCAAAATTCGCCATACTGTTTTCTTTTGGTATTTTATAACATGTTCGAACTTGCTTTTTAAAGCCCTTAATCGAGAGATTTGAAAAAAAAAAAATATTTCAACCCGCAGAATAAAGCGCACAGTAGCCATTATCTTCTTTTAAGAAAATGTATCAATCGCCATTATGACTATAATCATCATTTATCAAAATCTGTTGAGTCGTTGAGTAGTAATTATGAGCAAACAGAAAAACGGACATTTTAACAGTACTATACATAACGAAAAACATATAACAATACATAACGTAAAACTGGTAAAATTCTCAATATTATCCCATAAAAATAATTAGATGAACTTACCTACCGTCGCTAAAATGTATGTGATATGTACATGTGAAAACGCAAATAGGTGAATATTTTATCATGCATGAAAAGTTTATTTATTTAGTAAGACATTCAATGTCGTCGATAAGCACGAGTGACACGCATTGACACCTGTTATTTTACCCCTGTTGGCCCAAATACATGTTTACCAAAAATCTAGTGGGCTGTCGTTAATCTAATCTGACACAATTATACTGAGAACAAAATAACATTAGCAGTCTGAGTTTTACCTCGGAATTTCGCTACAAGGATTGAAATTTAATGACAAAGAGGAGTTTGTAGGCTTTTTCAACGCAATGTCACTTTGACGTAGTTTTGGACCTGTGTTTTTTTTTTCTTTGTGTTCTAGACCAAATGATACATTGTTTATGTAGGTGTAAAAAATGCTTAGTGTTAACAAATTGTATTTATAAACGTAACATAGTACGAATTGTAGTTAGGAAATAGCCGATACGACCGTATTTCAGTTAAGTAAAATGTTTCAAACTAATTACTTAATAAGTTTTATTTTTTAATTTTTCGAAAACATTTAACTTGATACCCGTCTCTCGTCAGAAATATTTACCGAGCTATTTATCTTCGTTTGTTTTAACTTTATAAAATGGTACAATAGTCAGTAGAAAAGAAAAGAAAACAGTTTCCAAACTACATCAAAGTGACTGACGGAGATGCAACAGATATAGTTGACAACGAGAAAACGAATTATTCACAATATTTGTACGCACTTTTTATATGTCTACTCACGGTAAAAATGCTGCGATTTTTCACGTCTTTTATTTTCTCTTGCAGCCGGACTTAGTACTTACATATTTGTGACTTAGGTGTTTACAGGCTTTTACACGTGAATAAAACATATATTTACCGTTCACTAACAATTAATCCGTGTGGGCGAGTAGTCACTCAGTCAAAATGTTTTAGGAGGTTCCAAAAAGCCATCAAATAATAATTGAATTAATTTATTCACAATGTTGTTTTCCGCTACACGATCACCTGTATTGTAATGAGGTTTAATCCAATTTTGTTTACTAAAGAACATGGGACAGCGACTTTCTACTGTCGATCATACATTTACATTTGAATAATTTCAGGGTTTCATCATGTTTTTTACGTTAAAATTATGTTCTTCATTTAGGTCCTTGTATTATTAGATTTATGCTATAGTTTCTTTATTTGTATTGCAGTTTTAGTATTTCATTAGTTATTTACAAGAACCTTAATGATTTATATAACTAAAAATGATTTAAAAAAACAAGTAAGCAACAAAAAAATACTTAAAAAATGGCGTCAAAAGATTACATTATTACGCATCACTGCGGACACCTGAAAAACTGGTAGCTTTTCCACGTATAATTTCCAAGGTCAAATACAGTCCTTAGGTCACGCGTGTTTCAACAAGACTTTTTGCCAGATCTTTAAATAAAATGCGTGCACTATTGTGTGTTGTGATGTTAACGAGTTAGATAAGTAGCCTTGCAACTGCAACAAGTAACAACTAAAGAACAATATAAGGCTGGTAATCTATACATATTATAAAACAAAGCTCCCGCTGTGTCTGTACGCGATAAACTTTAAAACTACCAAACAGATTTTTAATATGGTTTTCATCAATGGATGGAGTGACTCAAGTGGAAGGTTAGTGTGCATAATACAATTATGGAGACGATTAAAGGCCGTAAATAGGTAGGTACAGGCACGCTTTGTATCTTCCTACACCAATATTGGGTACAAGGCCACAAATAGGTACCAATTTTTTTTAAGTAAAGAATTACTCCACGATATACTTATTCAGGTTTGATAAAACCTTCGAGAAAAAATAAGTAAACTATAGAGCGCATATATTGAGTATGAACTGTAGGCACTAGTATGGACAAGTAAAATCGTAAAATAAGAGTCAAAATAGAGCACACCGTTTTATTAAAACTATCTCAAAACCTAATAATATCGAAACCATCGATATTTTCGCGAAACTTCTGTTGCCGCACGGAAAATCACATAAATCACTAAAAGAGCGTACTACTTTTAGCTAAAACTTCGCATACGCTTGGGGTTAGGTACTAACGATGAGCGCACTCTTGCTTGATTGCTTGTCTATGTTTAATCACATTATTTTGATTAAAATACTTTGATAAAAATCGATATATCACAACACTCGTAAACAATACTACTCGTATTATAGACGCACTTCCTATTTTTTGTAGTCGAATGAAAAATGGCGCGTTCTCTTATCCCGTCAATCACGACAGCGGACGGTTTAGTTTCGATTCAGTAGTTTGCTTTAACCATTTGACATTTACATATTGTGAGCTGTCAAGGTTACAGTATTGGTATAAAATCATTAAATCCTGAGAACAATAGGCTAGACTATTGATCAATTAGAGGCAAATTAAAATATATAATAAATAATACATAAAAGCATCAATTATTTTAAACGACTGAAACAATTGAAGAAAAAAAAATTACTACCAAACAAGCAGAGACGCGGTAATTATTTTTATTTAATAAAAAAGATCACGGCGCACTTGTATTCCTGCATTTCGTTGACCGTTTAACCTAGATATTTGTTCTAAGGGCCTAAATATAGGCTCTTATAATAAATTCGAAATTAAAATGGTATTTAATGTTTTATCAATAAGGACTTTTAATGAATTAGGTACATGTCATGCAATCTGTGAAACACACTCATCTGTTACATCCTATAAACTGTGTCGTTCACTGTATACAAAAAAGTCGCTCAACATTAGGTTTTTTTTAAAACCAGCACGCAGTTACAGCAGTTAATTATTGTTAACACGCAACTTTACTGAATACCTTCATTTCTCCGACGTATGAAACGTTTCATTGATGCCACACCCGCATGTGGGGTGGAGTGTGACGTTGAGAACTTTTATCGGTAAATAGTTTTGATATTTGAAGTACCTAACACATTAAACGCTGTTTGGTTTTATTCATTATTCGAAAATATTTTTTTAGACTCTATCGTTACACTTTAGTAATTGGTATAACAAGAAAATTTTGTTAAGAAAATATTTATTTTCTGAACTATTTGCTGTATCTCATTAATTGTAACAGCTAGAGAGTTGAATTCTTTACGCAATGTGTATTTTAGAAGTAGCTATATTAGAAACGTGTTTTTTGGCGTTTTTTAATCGCGACTCACACTTTTCCTCCGACTCCCACGTAGCTTTCTTTTTTGACAGCGGTATAATATCTGTATTTTTTAGCCTATTTAATGATATACGGTATTTTTAATACTTATGAGTTTTCTTTTGTTTGACCTTGTCTAACGTTTTATGAAGACGGGGAAAATCTGTCTCTTCTATACAATTATAATCACTCTTATTTTTTATTCATATCGTCTCGCACTTTTGACATCCATTTTTTCGACCTTTCCACTTAAATATACATATTTTCTTCACATCAATGTGCGATACGGATTTGGAAAAAAATTGTTGGTCGGCTGCCTGCCAGACATTAAATCTCCTTAAGGAATCTGCTGTTGGTGGTTTTATTACTTACAATTAGTTCGCATAACTTAGACAAAGCTATTAATATAATGTATAATCCACTTTATTTTTTTTTATAACATATTTATTTAATTTTATTGATCGCATAGTATTATGTAAGTCTGTTAGCTAATTGTATAAATGCGAATTCTGTGATATATTTTTATTAAGGAAGCACGACTCTAATGCACACTACTTTTGTCTGTTAATGTATCTTGTGTATGCTATTCCATTTTTTTATACAGATATGTATAAATGTATTTTGAACAAATTGTTTTAGATCCATAGATAAATAAATTTAAAAATGTTGTTTATTTCATTCAATATACAATACATAACATAATAGTGTTTTTGTCTGCACACAAAAGTTTTTGTTAGTTCTAGTGGCAAGATAAGCACTACACAAACTAGCTTTTTTAGGTCCTAGCGTTCTTTTTGTTCAGCCGAGCGAACTGAAAACAGAAAAGTTAGGTGTCGTCACAAGTAGGCGTCGCGACAGGACCGGCGGAAACTTGTCATTAGTCCGCTTGATTGCAAATTTCACATTGCGAGCTTGAACCGATGGCTTCGTACTACTCAAAACCAAGGCTTTTTATCAATTTCTATCGTTCTCTAAAAATAGTCGCAAGCGCGTATACATTTAGATTAATTTCTGATTTATTTTACTCTTAAAAATATTAATGGAACTGAGAATTTTGGGATATAATCTTTCATAAATGTCATGTAAAAGGAGAAGACCTGACCCTCAAGACTCATAGACGCCCAGCCTTAAACTTAGAAAGCAGATTTTTCACAGGTGTAGTTTTAAAAATGTAGACGAAATTTAATATTATAGCTAAACATACAGCATAGTCGAAGTGCGTGGAGGCGTCAATATAGCAAAATCATCCTTAACTCAACAGCGTAATGCTCTTTTTTTTTCAGAAATGTTGAAATATGTATATCCAAGGAATGCGCGCGATTGCGACTGAATTCGCTTGCATTCGCGCGCGTCCATTTTATCTCGGAAGAAATTTATGAGCATCACGTTGTTGAGTTAAGGGTGAAATTGCTATATTATATTTAAGATTGACGCTTTGATGGATGGAGGGATGACCGGGGCATTAGAGCTACAGTATCGTATAACGAAATAAAATAAAGAAACCCCCGACAATTTTTAGAATGGACCAAATAATTATCTATCAGATAATTATAATTATCTCGATCATATAAAAACAAACAAAAAAAAAAATTAAAAATTGAGTTAAACTTAAACAAACGTATTTTAAACATTCAACCAGAATAAAATTTGGAAAATACTTACTTCTATGAAACTATTAATCCTTTGCTTATGTGATTTTGCTGATGCACGAGTATAGTCGCGGACAACAGCTTGAATAAAACAGCAGCAAGTTTTAAACATTTTTAATAATCTTGATTAGAATAAACTGTCAAATGCTAGTTTACATTGTGACTGAAACCGTGGACAAAATAATACCTTAATGACAACGTATTTTTTGGTAAATTGCTTAGTATTATTCTAATTTTGCAGCAACGAACTTCACCAAAAATTTTGGACCATTGTACCTTAAAATATACAGTACCATCTAGATTATAACTAAATAAATAGAAGTGATTTAGTATCAAACAACTAAACACTTAAACTCCTTCACTTATATATCTAGGTGGTTTTACTAGGCACCATTACAAGTAAACGATTTAGATGAGTAAGGGCAGACTTTTCCAACGCCAGATAAATATATGATTTTTTGACAGTTCTTCCTTAAAAAATCTGCCAGACGTCAATTTTATTCCACGAAAAAAAAGAAACTGGCGTTGGTTAAATCCGCCCTAAGAAGAACAGATGTACAGCAAGCTAACATTTGCCAAATACCGATCTCATGCAACAGGGCATGCCTGTTGCCTTCCACAGACTACTTACTGTTGAACGCAACGTCAAACCTTCCACCATGATACTTACTATAGATATTTTTTTGTTAATTAGTGTTTGGAAGCGATTGTGTCTGTACGGCTTTAGAAATGTTTAATCATTTAAAGAGAACATACAACAAAGATTATAGTTGTGTATGTTACTGTAGTCTATAATTTATGTGAGACAAATTTTATTTATGTTTATTTATGTTTTAAAAGATACATAATAAACTTATGAACTAAACAGTGTCTCACAAAACAGTACAGACTGTTTGACTGTGAGATCAATATTATATTCCATACATATATATTATTTACTAATAATACATACATATAAAAAATGGTATTTGAATTTATTACATAAATTATTCTAAATAGTGCTTTTAATTTGTCGTAGGTAATATTCATGGTAGGTTTATTAAATATTGTTTTAATTTAGATTTAAATATTTTTTTGTTGTGTTCATCTCTGATGACCGCGGATAAACTGTTATTCATTTGATAGTTTTTACGCGAAGAGTTAACAAACATATAGAGATACACATATTCAAATTTATATGCACAACTCAAACTGCTTAATAAACACAAGTCAATTTCAGAGCAAGTTTCAAATAACTACGGGGTTGTAAAGTTTGCCTACATAGTTCTAGTTGCATACCGTATTAATGAAAGTAATTGAACAGACGTTGGGAGTGCATCGCTTTAGACCTGTTTGAACCTTGTTTAAATATTATTTGGTGTGGCATTTATTGATTAAGTATACCATTTAATAACTGCCCGTTTATAGCTTAGAGTAAAAATATGTAAAGTATAGAGTGCGACAATTAATTAAGTGGTAAAATTTATTTTGAAACAGAGGGTGTTGTTTTATTTATACTTTCTCAAAAAATCTTAATATTCCCTGAAAAATATCGATCGTCTATCGTCGCACGGAATGTCACTTAAATCAGTAAATGAGCGTAGTACTTACAGCAAAAATTTGCCAGGCTACTAGCGATGCCCGTACTCTATGCTTGTCTCTGTATACTTTAAGATTTATAGCAATATCTATACATCGAGTGCTTTTAAAAGAGCATATTATGTAATCACACCCAGTGGACGTTTTTTTCTGTGTCGCGTGTAGATCAAAGACATTTTTTGGAACATAACTAACTGCTCAAGTGCCGTAGTAATACCTAACTTGGATTCTAGAGGTGCAGTAACCAATCTGTGCTTTGTGGTTATTCTTGATTTTATCACATACCAATATTAGTGTTAATAAAATTAGGTACTTCCAATCTTCCAAACGACTGCGGAAACTAAAACGGAATAATCTATTTTTTGTTGTGTTCTATGTCAGGACAAGGGTTTGTAGAAAATACATTTTTTTATGTCGTTATGAAATTATTTTAAATTTGCCTATTATGTACATAACTTGTACGAGTGGTTTACTAGCTTTTTTAATTAAAAATAAAAATTAGAAACAAACAAAACAACCTAGCTTTTCACTTCGACTTTGAACAAAGCCGAGAATTAAAATACTTTAGAGAAACCTAGCTTTTCACCTCGGCTTTGATCGAACCCCAGGTGGAAAGAGGAAAAATTTAACATACGTATACATAATTTACTTGTATATACTCAATTTCAATTTCAATACAAATATTACTCATATTTCACAATATAAATAATATATATTCGTATTTGTAATATTATAAAAACAATAATGATAATCATAAAACGATAATTTTGATACCCCTGAATAGAGGCATAGAAGGTAATGAATAGACCTTGTGAAGCGGAAACATTTCATCTCATGGCCACAGAACTAAACACGACGGAGCTAGTTTGATTTCCGACAAACTTGAGTCGCTGGCTTGCGGTTCACCATTTCAGGACAGTACGTTACGGCTAGGTGGCTAGTTTCAGTACGCATATGTGTGTGTAAACTGTGAAACAATAGAAATTTAAACGGCTAGAAACCAGCCAGAGCTGCCTTTCTAAACAAATAAAAACAAAACATCAAATTTATTAATAATTAGCTTATGCTCGCGGCTCCACCCACGTGGATGACGGTTATCGCTGAAAAAATCTTGTATTTTTTCTTGGCATTCAATCGGGTTTGTGGTTTAGCCGTCAAAAAGTAACAGAGAGACATACAGGCTGAGTTAAATTAGTGTGTATGAGTATAATATTAGTATGGGTTGAACGGTAAAAGCCCACACAAAACAAAACAAAAATACATACATTACCACATAAATAAGAAGTTAATTATATTCTCTTCAAACATTTGAACAATGAAATAAACCTCTTTCAGTCGCGTAAAGTGGTTAAGACTTGAAGCCTACCGGTAGCTTTTGATCATTAGTATATGTATGTAGGAAATAGGCATGTATATAACCACTCTTCATAATCTATTATGCTGTTCTTGGCAGGAACAAAGACTCTTAAAGTTGACTTATTGGATTCCCGTGTAAGCCAAATATTGGTTTTAGTGGGCGTTTGACGTTATATTGTGTTACTTACATATATACCAAACAAAACGCACCAAATAGGCATAATGCCAAATCGAAAATATGGCTCTACGTTTTTCTACTGTTTTTTTTACGTTTTTTTACGCATTCTCGAAATATTTACTTTAAACCTTTGTGTTTTACTAAATACACACAGGTTAAATGACGTTAAAATAACTTCTTCTGCCTTTTCAAAGCTATGTTGGGGTCGGTTTCCAGTCTTACCGGATTCAGCTGAATACCGTATTTTACATGGAGCGACTATAACACAGTATCCCAACCCAACCTATGAACAGACTGGTTGTCAGAGTTGTAACGACACTCTTTAATATATATAGCATATAAGTTAACATATAATAAAATATCGTTTTAGTTTCATAGTATGAGTGTATGTATTTTCACCTAAAACTCGACAACCGTTAACCCACTGATAAAAAACTTTGCACACATATAAAGGGCAACATGGCCACTCCGACGACAATAGTTACGTTAATGCCGGATAGGTGGCCCTGGTGGCAGTGCTTTGGTCGAAAAGTTGTTTTTTAAGCGACGCAAAGTACACCAGGCAACAGCTAGTAAATAAAAAATAACATCCTACAACATGCTAAATAGGTTTACAGAATAACCCAGTGCGCACTACATTGATTTTGTGTCGTGTTAAGTTTATATAAAAGTAAAACCTGTAATCACGTTTGATATATTAGAATATTTTATGAACGCGTTGTACCTATGACGTCATGATTACTTATGGAAAACATACGAAAAGTAATAAAAACTGTGGCGTAGTACTGAAAATCAATAACTAACCAAGATCATAAATATTAATTACAAAGATTGATTTTTGTCACGATTAGAAATATTTTATTTACCAGCTTTCGGTCGCAGCTCCTCTCGTCTGGACTTTTTATTTTGGGGTTAAACTTGAAGATTACAGCAAAGCACCAACAGCGTCGCGGCTTAGTAAAAAAAAAATCTTATGAACCTTACAGACAGGCTGATAGACCCACTTTCGTATTTTAATAATAATTTGTGTATGGATTCTTGTCCATTTTCGTGTTTACAACTAAAAAGCTTAATTTGCCGCTTTATCTGAAAAGTTTGGTAGCAAAATAAACCCCCGGTTTTATAAATAAAAAAAATACAATTATAATAAAAAATATTTGTTTATGTATATATTAGGCTCACAGCAACAAGGTCAGTTAAGCAATCTAGACTATCTCTATGAAAAAAGCTTCGAGCATTAACAACGGTAGACGCCATAGCGCACCAAACGTAGGGAGTTTTACTAACCGGTTTTGTGGAGGGCGAGGTAGCACACTAAAATAAAACTAGTTTGAACGGATTCTATCGCAATTGAGGTAGCACACTAGTAAAATTTATAACACACTCTTGAGAAATAAAAATTTATCCTTATTACTCACACTATTATAGATTTTCTTGTTCACGTTACGTCAGTTTTTACAAAATGCTGCTTCTAACCTACTTGGCCGATGAGTACTTTGGAACGTCAGCGTATGGCATTTTCCGTTGTCAATGTTCTATGGAAAAAAGTCACTTCAACGACTAACGATATTGATGCGGGCAGGTAATAAATGAGACGCATGACGTATGTACACGAGTGACGTTTATTAATTGATGCAATAACTTAAAAACCTCCGGCTGGCTGCTTTGCGTTTTATATCCTTTCTAAATTTCTGGGTTGGAGTAGGATATGGGCAGAGGTGCTTCTGCTTCTAGCAGCAACTTTGTGGAAGTTACACAGACCAAAGGCGGTGCTACCGAGCACTTCTAATTAAGGGAAGGGGCTAAAAACTTACTCCCTGTCAACAAAGCGGTTTCCATTAAAGGATCCCCTTAGGACGCGGTGGTATCGTAAAATGCGTTCCCGAATGATCCCCGGTAAAAGGGAACGGAGCAGCACTCTGGTGGTTTTAGTCGGTAGATATCCGGCAGAGCGTTCCGTCTTCCCCAAGGCGGAGGTGGTCCATGAAGATATCCACCGGTTCAAGAATGAAAATTATATGAGCTTAAGTTTACTTAAGAATATTTTGTGACTGCCTTTTTTCTTAAAAAAGATTGTACTTTTAACTTTTAAATCTTTTAGTTATCGAACTTCTCAATTCGACCGTTTTTTTTTTGTTAAGTGAAATTTTTTTCAATTACTATGAGTAGATTTCCATACATAATCTTTATCATCTATACCTTAGAGATGGTCCCAAATTACATGAATTCAGTTTGCTTTTTAAATTTATGATTAATCAATTTTATAACATTAGTAGGTACTTACTCTTACTATTTTTATAGGATTCGTTTAACATTTACTTCAGTGCCAATTTCGACACTTGAATCAAGACTCTATTTTCGTTTCCGAACTATCGACTAGACTCCGTTTACCTTTGCTCTACTTAGAGGACTATTAATATTTATTAATGAAGTTAGAGCCAGAATTGGTATGTTATATAACTGCCTACTAAACTGGGATATGTCAGTGCGGTTATAAATACGTTGCAGAGCTAATATTGTAGTACAAGTAGACTAGTTATGATATAATTCGAACACATAGATACATACGAAGTATTGATAAAATATAACACCTCACCGGAAATTTCACCGGAGTTAATTACAGCACTTCATTTCTTGCTAGAGATTCTCGGTTGAATTAGCCCGTTCGTACACGAGGCAACACAAATCCTGATACCCGACAATTTTAGTATATCCAAACAAATACCACCACGCGTCATGCAAACTCAAAAAGTTTCGTGTCCGACACTTGCGTCGCCTTGTGTACGAACGAGTATAGGCACTGCTACGTGTGTGCTGTCACAGTACAATATCAGATAAAGGTCAGCGCATACCTGCAACAAGTTACTGACACCTAATTAAAAAGATTATAGCCTTAGTTAATGAATTTACTTTATTTAGAAACACAAATTAATTACCGTAGGTTTTTAATCAAAGAACTCGTTATGGGTGTTTCGAATACAAATACTTCCTAAATAAATAAAGCTAAAATAGTGTATTATATTATAATTTTTATCAAAATTTCCATAATCATAATTATGTGATATTATGAAAATTTTGATAAAAAAGCGAAGATCAACATTGTTCAGTTATTAAATTTAAATTTCTTTTAGGTAAGTATGATTAGCTAATATGTTACATTGAAAATGATCTGAAATTTTCCATTAATAACCTTAAAGTTAATCCCGACCAGAGAGACACAATCTGTCCAGTGCATGATTTTAAATGCAATCAATATAATTTAATAAAGGTAATCTATATTAATCTCTTATCATTAACAAGGGATAATTTATGTAGCGTCCAAATCCATGTCCATTGTTTACCAATAGTGACAACATTAAACGGTTGACGTGATTGTATTATAAGCAAGTGAGGACTGCTCTTAGCGATTGCTGTGACGTCAAACCGCGCTTTATTTCAAGAGCTAGCGTCTGCGCGCCTTTGCACGTCACCACTTATTATAACCAAGCGGTAATAAACTTGTTTAAAGTTGAGGTAGAATCAAATAAGGTTTTTTAAGAGCTAAGTTCTTCGTGGTTGGGTTATAATTTTCTAATGACGAAGTTTAAGTATTAGCGCTCGCTGAGAAACAGGTGACGCAGTATAGCACAGTACAGGTTGCGCAGAGCAGGGCGGGCGAAGCAAACAGGCTACGAGCGTATGCCGCGACGCAACTCAAAAACACATTTACGTTCTGGATAGTACAAAGAATATACGTGATTGAGTCTTTTTTTGATAGTCTACATAGATGATTAGTACCATACAAACAAGGTTGAATTTCTACAAAATAGTAGAATAAAGGTATTACAAGATTATAATGAGTATGTTCTGTAAGTGATATTTAATAATAATAAAAAAATCTATGAATAATATTAGAATACCACAATACTAAAGTTATTTTATAAAAATACAATAGTTGATAACTATAAGAATAAACGTGAGAACCGATTAATGCAACATCTTAAAGAATTCTAAATGATATTCCTGATTTTCTTTAGAAGCTCAAAAAAAAACCTAGTTAATCTCTCAATTTGGAAACGCAATTTAACTTTGAGACCTTCGTTGTTTTAGGCTGGGTTCCCACGGTGCGCAATATCACAGATCACCCCTGCAGCATATGGCCGACGAACACGGACAGCTGCGCACGGCGCAGTGAGTGTTGAAAATCAAACCCAATTTTAACCGACTTAGGGTATACTTTGACTCGCGGTGGACTGCGACAGTCCGGGGTAGAAGTGTCTACGCTATCACGGACGAGCATCTCACCCACGGTAAACGATCCGGGATGATCCGTGCACCTAAAGAACAGACACATCATGAAATTTAACGGTGACTTAAAATTGGTTCATGTTTGAGTACTTAGTCATTGTATCAATAGTAGATACATAACCTTGTTTAACCATAATGGGACAAGTATCATTAGGCAGCCTTTACACTTATATGTATGTTGCTTCTGTAAAACTTATGTACCTTACCGGCTGTATTTACACGTATTAATAAACTTACAGTAAATAAAATTTACATAAATTTTGCGAGATTTAAGTTCAACTTCTACTCTATCTTTTTTTCTATTTTTACGTCTTGTTGGCTAAATTGCCCTTTCAAACTGTGCAATTTTCTCTGGAGTCGTACTAAACATTTCGCATTATAGAGTTAATTTATTTTTACAAGGATTTTGTGCTCTTTATTTCTGTAGTAATTCAAAAGCAGTAATTAAACTTTCTACGTTTTTCCATTGTTCCATCAAAAAATTAATTTGTAAGTTACAACTTGTAATTTTTTTTCGATAAGTTGTGAGACGATTCCTTAAGCAATTCGAACATATTTAGACTTGTAATTTAGTAACTTACACAAATATTAAGAAATTACAATCAGACACTTCCAAGGAGTGTTTACATATTTTGCAAATTTTTTGTAAGTTAATTGCGTAAGCTACTTATGTGAGTAAAACTTACAAATGTAAGGGCGGTCTTTCGCAATTATTAATATTTACTGTTATGTTCGTTCCATTTCTGATGAGATCTAGTACCGCTTCTGATCCAATTCCCCAAAAGTTTCCATTATTTAAACAGCATATTTCTAATAACCACTAACTTTAATTACATTATAGTAATTAAAGTCAGTGGTTATTAGAAATGTTACGGTTTAATACGGTTGGTATTCCTGAAACCAATTCAGAAGCATTTGGATAGCCTGAACCATTAACACCAGATTCGCTACAAACAACACAGCGCATTTACTGGGTATTACATAATTATAGTATAAACATCCCTAGATAAGAGTAGTAACCACATTCAATAACTGAAAGTTTGGTCAATATTTTTAAGCTTTGTTCACAAAAATCCTTCGTACTCGTATATTAATATCTCTAATTGATGTAATAATACCTAAATAAACTAAATGTCTACGTGACCTTATTCCTACAATGGAGGATGTTAGAACGGGGTTGTTATGATTATGCATTAATAGGTGGTATACGCCGAGGGCAGAATAAATTTGCATCCTCGCCCCGCAATTAAAAGCATTGTGTGTTGCGTATTAAGAAGGTGGTTCACGGTCATGCCATACTAGTAAAAGGCGACCTGAATGTAACCACCCAAATTCAAATCGTTTCAATTCCAATCCCGCCATGCCTGCGCGCCACGCTTTCTGTAAATGCGCGAACTGTAATTATCCATTTGGAGTTTATTCCATGGTGAGTCTTTGAGCGTTAAAATGACAACAATGAGATAGCTCATGGTACCGCGTCCTATGAACTTGTAGAAATGAAATAAAATCGGGATGATTGCGAAAGCGATATTTTAGCTTCACCTCTTTTATTTGACTTTGGTCGTTTTAAATCACGCCAAATAGTGCTATCGTGAATGCCCACCTTTACGTTCATATAAAGATAATGTACTCCGCACTTATATTTTTCTTTCACAAGAATTTACTACATCGTAAAGGTGAAGGTAGGAGGGCATTATTATAAAATAATGATTGTTTCTAATGCCTTATTTTTATAAATTGCAAGGAAAACAAAACGCTAAAGTGCTAGACTGCCCAGACCAAATCTATGAGGCTACAAAATGGCTCGTTAGCCCCAGAATGGCTCAATTCTATTGACGCGTTTCGTCATTGTCGATTAATTCACGTTTTCTATTCATTACATCACATCGGGAATATCGTCAATATAAATTCTGTGTATAAATTTGACATTTAAAAAAGGTTTCAAACTAATTCAAAAGCAGTAAGTTTCACTTTGAAGTTTTGTACTTACAAAACTATTTAATGTAATAATTACCATTTTTACCCGACTGCCAAAGGATGCTAGGCTTTCCGAGCGTATGTATGTATGAATATAATATTATACTCCTTTTGCACTCTCTACAGCATAAACTGTTTGACGGATTTCGACATATGAGACGTCGCTAGATTCGTCTCCGTGGTAGAAGTGACATAGGGTATATTATTTCCCGAAACTCCCAGCAATAGAGGAATTGATCAACAAAAAAAACTGATCTCCAACTTACTTTTTAACCGATTTCTAACTTCTTTTTCAAAAGTTGCGAGTGTGCTAATAGTAGGTTTTACCTAATTTATTAGCTGAGACATCTCCTTTAGCTAGCTTCTTCTTCAGACTGATATTTAATAATGTACCGTTTTTTTATATATTAATACCGGATTGTGGAAGGAGGGGTATTTAGGTAACTAATTACGCTATCGGGTTTTTATTATTTTTTAACTATTTTATGGATATTTTTTTATTACTCATTATTTTTTTTTGGTTTTATTTATAAAAATGTTTTAGTAATATTAACATTATTTTAGATTTCACCGCGAGGCTAAAGATTTTTCTCTATAGGGGCGAAGGGGTTAGTGATTTTCGATATCAAGTTTTCATTTATGTTGCAGTAGCAGACAGCCCATTTCCTATTAATTTATTGCCCGGGGTTTTGAAATCCTTATTGGAAATAATATAAGCACTTTTGAAGCTGTGACATTCTATTTGAGCTTTTATCCTAATTTGTTGGTAATGTAACCGGACCTCACTCACACTGTGTGCTTGTGGATACAAATCGTTCACCACACTCAGGTGTCGTTGGATATAACTGAGGAATTAAATCTGGGACGACGAACGTCGGGCATTAACATCAATATGTTTGGTACCGTTTCGCACGAAAATACATTTTTTTATAGCTTTCAATTTGGCCAAGTTTAGAAATTAGAAGTGTTTAATTGTATATCCCTTTAATATTTATTACGCAATGACGCCCGGGAAGCGATAGAAGGGAAAAAATAAACCTCAGTATAGAACCTAACCGAGGCTACTAACCAGTTGTCGCGGGTTCGAGTCTTGCCAGAGGTTATATTTTTTAATTTACTATTCGTATTGTGTATTCTTTTGCTTGTAACGCGCTCCTCTGCTCTTTAATTCCGTCAATTGAATTGCTGTCACTTCGAACTATATGTATAACTATGATGTGATTGATATAGAATAAAAGGCATTTTTTTTAAAGCTTTCTAGTTATGTGGTTGGAATTCACATTACTAGCAATCATGTTAACCCCTCCAACTAAGCTAAATTATCTTGTGTCTGGAGTGGTCACTAACGTCAATAGTGCAATGAGAGTTTAAACCTGCAACCTCTCGATCACAAGGGCGTCACCATAACCATTAGGCTATTACCGCTGGAAATTTGAACAATTCTATTATTATGTTTGTAGGAAATATGCTATTGCAATAAAATTGAAATTTATAAACTCAAAATAAAAGAACCCTAATACCAGCAATATTAAACTTATCTGCAATATAAAAAACAGCCACTACGGCTGTTTAAAATGACAATGTCGCTTTGAAAGTCTGAAAGCTATCGTAAAGAATACAACCTTTGTAAATGTTTGCCGTAGCTTCAAAGGGCACATAGAGTAAAGAAAAGACAGCAGAAAGGCAATATTAATACTGGATCGTACTTTACATTTGTACATTGTGTCTTGTCATTTTACACAATGCTTATCTCTTGTGGTATTTCAATATTTATCACTACATTACGTAATGTTCCGGCTCCTCGGATCTTGACGTGAATTACCAATTCAAATAATATGACTTGGAGTCTCGAAGTTCTATTAGGTACACATGACGTAACAAACTGTAATCAGCTGATATTTTGTCTGCGGAGCTTTGACACTAGAAAGTTGATTGGACATCCGCCACAAGAAAGTAAAAAAAAATATTTTACGTATTAGGGCCTCCACAGACCTAGTACTTTTAACATCGTCGATCAGCGATTCGATCACTTTTTAGAAGATTAATGCAGCGCCTGAACGCTATGCTACTAAGCAGAGCATCGCCAAAACGCGATGCAGCATCGATACAGTAGCAAAATCTATGCAATGTACTATATGTTGATGATTAAGCAGTATGTCTGCGGTGGCCTTAAACTGAAATCATAAAATTTAGAATAGGGAGTATTTGTACTTGTTTTAGATTATTCCAGGTAGGTATTACACAGGTCTAGCAAATTCGTTATTACAATTTTCCTTATAATTTGATTTAAATATATTATTCTTAAAACCATGATGGTTTTAATATAGATTTCTGTTCCAGTTTGCTTTCACAAAAAACAGTCAAATTACATTGTAGTATAAATTATCCTTTGTTCAATTTACTCGACTTATTACTTATTACGGAACTAGGACAGTAATTATAGACATAACATTCGCAATATAAAAACAAAATATGGGTTTCTTTTTTTTTGTTTAATCCTTTAATGGATGCGTATATTTTAAAGGATTTAGGAATCTTTGATATTAAAAGAAATCGTCACATACGTCAATACTTGATCAAAACTCATACAACATTCCTTTTCTTTTTAAACTATTCCATAAAATTTGTAATTGAAATTAGGAAACTAGTCAGCTAAATTAACCATACCTACTCACTTTGTGGGATCTCGCCATCAATTTTAAAAAGATTGGCCAAGTTACTTTCTTAACTTTATGAAAGATGGGATGAAACACTCAATAAAAGAAATTGTTTAGTTTTTTAAATATTCCTAAAAAATATTTTTTTTTTGAAAAATGACGACTCCTTGTTTCGCGGGAGGTTTCAAAAAACAATCAAATCATACAAGGAACATCCAGACTTAGAACAAGCATTTTAGGATTGCTCAAAATGCTTGTGCCCACGCGGGCATCGAACCCGCGGCTCGCCGCTCATTGTGGTAATTGGCGAGGTGACCTATAGCACTCGACTATCCGTGCAGTCAAATACATATCTCGTTCTATAAGTAACTGACATTAAGTAGATAACATTTGTAGTACCTACGCACGTAGTTTTTTTTTTAAGTATTCAATTTTATGGTTCATACGTTACATTTTAATTCGTGATAAAACGAACAGCTGCCGTCAGCTTCAATACAATGTGTATGGGCTACTGCAAACCGAATAAAGTTCATTAGATTTGCTTGACAAGTCCGGTGAATATTCGTGTAAACGAATTATACGATACGTGTACGATTTTTTGCATTAAAAAAGACGTGTGTACGATTCCATTGTATGAACAGTACGTGTCACTATGTATACGTTAAGACGCATACTGTAAAACGAGCTGGATAATACCGTGTGAACCCAGCCCCACTATGTACTTGTTAAGAAGCGTGCCTGATAATGTCGTGTGAATCCACGCTTAGGTTATGTTAGTGTTTGAACAACTAACTGGTATTTAATGATTATGGACAGGCGCGCTGTGAATTTGCTATAGACTTGCAAAACTAAAACCCCTTTGAGTTCTACACAGGCGTCTGATTACATTAATTAACATTGTTTAAACAATGCTTGTGCATCTATTCAGGCTACAAAAGCTACTCAGTAGAAATTCTGCAGTAAATTCTTTGACGTATTAAATTTCTTTTGAGTTAAAAGAAGTAAAATGAATAAAGGGATTTCTTAGCTTTATATGTTACAGCAACAGCTAAAAACAAATGCAGTTTATCAAGTCAACCTATCGCGGTCATAGGCCAATACATACAGTATGGATTCGGCATGTCATATAATAGACAATAAATAAAACCACATACTTTAATGCCGAAATGGAAAAAAAATTACGAAATCCGAAAAAGAAAATCCTTTTTAATTTTTTGGAACTATTAGTAACTTTTCTATTCACGACCTGATATGTTTTTTTGACGTGACAACGTCTTATAAATTGGTTTGCCGGGTGACACTTCAAGAAACTGGGTAACGCTCCGCTCACGTTATGCGCTTACAATGAGAGCGAGTGAGAGGCACGCGTCCCTTCCACTCGGGCATGGTTAGCCCGCCTAAGAGCGAGAGAGACAGACATTGACATTGACAGTCGTTGTCACTAAAACTTTCGCCCGTATACCGACTTTACAGGCATCCAATTTTTTTTTCAACTAAAATAATTATAAAACGAATTCGGTAAATCAAAGTTCTTATTTAGCCACCACACGTAAGAAAAGAAATAAAAAAATAATTAAAATAAAGATGATTTAATTCGGCATACAATCAGCGAAATCTCGCTCATCATACCTACATTCTAAAATGAAATAGGAACAGCGGTATAGCACCATTTATATTCATTCTTTAAAAAGAAATGTATTCGGTGTATACGATGAGACTGAGTTTATAAATTAAACCTATAACGCACTATTCCGGAACCACAAACCAAAAGCACTGATGAAAGATGTTAATAACTAATTTCACGTCATGTTGCCTTATAAACAAGTTAATTATAAATATACTAAATAATAATAGTTTTACCGGAGAAATTCGACTCAACCTTCAATGAAAATCACGAATAATATCCTAAACAAACGAGACATTAATAATACATAGTGGATAAACAACCTTGATTACAGTGTTTGTTCGAATTGGAGATATTGAATTTCAAAATTAATATAACAACGAAATTTCATTGTAGAAAAAGATAATTTAATCTAAAATATGAAGTTGTTGGTTTACAAAAATTATTTGTAGTACTAATAAACGTCATGTCAGGGTAAAAATACATCATATTATACAGACATGGATACAATGGCAATTAACTTGCCATTCAAATCATACCAGCCTATAAATGTCCCACTGCTGGGCACAGGCCTCTTCTCATATAGAGAAGGAACGAGCATTGATCACCACGCTTGCTCATTGCGGGTTGGCGATTTCAGATTCCAATTGTTGGAATCCAGGTTTCCTCACGATGTTATCCTTCACCGTTTGTCAATAATGTCTTAGAATAATTAAGAAAGTACATATAACTTTGAAAAAGTCACATTGGTACTTGCCTGTAATGGGTTCGAACCTGCAACCTTGTGCACACAAATCCGTTCATTGAACCACTAGGCCACCACGACTCTCAAATATGATGTACCATCAAATATGCCATTCAAATATGAGCTTTAAATCGTACATCGTATAATATATTTTATGATGTTTATATTAAAAGTCGACGTCAGATATTCAGCGCGGTTGCTGCTACGGCACAAATCGAGTTGTAGCCCGCGCCGTAGCCGTACCGTAGCCTGCCGTAGCCGCGTAGCCTAAATTAGTAGCGGTGCCGTGACGTGGCGGTATCGTGACGTATACGTGTCAAATCCTTAAAGCAACACCTTCCTGCCGACGGCGACGCGGCGACGACGGTCTTTTGTACGCCTACGTCCGACTTCCAATGTCATATGGCACGTGTAGGCGTACATTTGCTTTGCGAACCAATGAATTCATGATATAGACGATAATGTTTTTGACTTTATCAAAATTCTAATATTTAGGCACATCGTATGTTGTATCCTGTAACCATGTGTGTGGCTTTTACCCGAGGAAATAAGGTTCAAATTGTTTTAATTTTATGATGTCATGTTTGTAAGTCTCGCGGGCGAGACTGAGCAAAAGCTAATAAATTGTTACTGACAATCTCTATTAGCTAAATAAGGGTTTGTTAGGAATCATTGCGGTACTAAAAAGAGCTCTCCTTTTAAGCTTACTTCAAACCTATAATTTACTGCTAATTACCTAGTACAGCAGTTTCGAAAACTGAACATAAAAATATGTTTGTTCATAATAAACTTAAGAAACGGTTAATGCCCTCCAAATATCGACATTGCATAAAGAAGCCTTTAAAAGATACGTAAAGCGGCCAATTCGGGCAAATGCGACAAGCCAAACTAATTGATTGATTAAGATTAACAACCGATCTGGTCCTTTCCTTTCCTCGATGACCTTTCTCAATCACCGATAAAGTTGTTACGCACATTTTTGGAGTCCTAATGTACATAAATCAATTACCTCATCATTATATTAGTCTAGACTCTATAATAATACGTAATTTTCTAAGTTGTATAAATAAATACAACTAAACTGAACAAGTCTGATTCGAAGACAGTGACGTCATCACAGGTATAATTCCTTCTCCAAGGATAGGTAAGTAATGAATATAAGATAAGCTCTACATCATATTCCTACGAATAGACTAAGAAATACTTTAGGCTATGTTGAGTATTTGATATTTTAAAGTACTTAATCAAAAAGGAATTATTTTTATAGATTACCTTACCAAAATTAAAGATTGAATACAAATATTACAATCTAACGGCTGTCTTTTCCAACGCCAGATAAGTTTTATGGTAGATCGGTACAATATTTTACACTAACCACGCCCCCACACAGTTAATTGAACTCAAAGTATTTATACCTAAATCTGTTTAATACAAAATACGTACGAATCTAAACGAAAAATACGAAACGCAGCACAGTCTAGCGTAACCTTGGAGTAACCATAGACAAGCATAGAGCGTGTGCACCTCTTGCAGCCCCTTATAACGAGCTTAAGTACATTCTTGGAAAATGCGCTAAGGTCGTTTTTTTACGATTTTACATGTTCATACCAGTGCCAACAGTTCATACTCGATATGTGCAATCTATAGTTTACTTATTTATTTCTCTACAAGCGTAACATCTTCGATACCAGCATAGTTCAAGCATGCGCTGCACGATCGTACAAGACAGCGATATTAGTCTTACCGCTATTTCTCCGTTGGACATAAGTTTCCTATCAATGTTAGACTAATATTATGTTGGATATTTATTGGCTATCACTGCCAGTACGTAAGTAAACGCTTTAAATTTGCACACAGTTCGAATGAATATTGTTTTTAAATTATTTTTTTAATTTGTTAAGCTATTTTTACTGATTTAAATTATGATTACTACCTCCTTTGCCAGAACTTCTACTTCTTCTTTCTTACCAGCCTTTATTTGTAATTTTTTATTACGCTGACAAGCTACTTTTTTATGTTTTAGCTTCCGCATTGATTGAATTACCTATTTGTGATGTAAATCCAGAAATGAGCTGTAGGTATATAAACTCACTATAAGTACAATAAAGTAGTGGATAGTTCTACAAAACAATGGCGTCATCGGTTTACTTTCGGCGGCCTACTCCGATTTCAGATATAGATAAACTAGATTCAAAGGTTAAATTCGAATCTAGATGAAATTTATATTGAAATGCAGTTCTACATCTTTGAATTTGAAATACGGTTTTATTATGAACACAACGTTAATTAAATAAAGCGAGGAGCTTGCCTTCCGCTTAAGTAAACATCAAATTCCGTTCGAACGTTTTGGAAGTTATGAAATGAACTAGCAAAGTCCAGCCAAGACTAGTACCAGTAGACTAGTTCAATCAGGAAATCGTATTAATTCAATTACCTGTTCGCGTCTCCGAATCCAATTAGTTAATGGCCAAGACGCCTTTAAGGGCGATGGAAAATGTAAATCATAATTTTGGTGCAGCAAACAATTTTCACCATAGTCTAAATTGCTAACAATCATTATTCATCATCATGGCAGAATATTAAAAGTACCAAGAAACTGATTTTAAATTTTTATTCAAATTCATTAAATTCAATTAAAATCAATTTATTTCACATACAATAGGGTACATATATTATGGTCTTAATTTAAACATTGTTAAGGCTATGTTGTCTTAGGTAGACATGAAATTCTAAATATTACAATATATATATTTAGTTATGCAATACCATTTAACAAGTGTATGGCTTAATAATTAATTAACATATAATTGAATTAATAATTTTTTATTGATTCTTAATTATATTCAATACAAATTATTTAATTATGACAGTCAAATTAAAAAAGTCAAACAATGTCTGAATTTAGAATGAGATAACAAATTATTAAAAAAAATAGAGCCATAATGATAATTTATTTTTCAAAGCTAATCAAAAAAGGGACCTTTATGACTTTAATGAACTCTATTTGTAGATTGGTGGTCCTAAAACCGTTAAAAAAGTAAATTATCTATACTAATATTATAAAGCTGAAGAGTTTGTTTGTTTGTTTGTTTCAACGCGCTTATCTCAGGAAATACTGGTTCGAATTAAAAAAAAATCTTTTTGTATTGGATAGTCCGTTTATTGAGGAAGGCTATAGGCTATATAACATTACGACCAATATGAGCGGAGCATAAATGAAAAATGTTGCAAAAATGAAAAACCGTTGAAACTAAAACACGCGAACAAAGTCGCGGGGGACAGCTAGTAATGAATAAAATGACGTCTTGAAAATCATCTCTACGAACAGTAGAGTGCTCATACAATAAACTCGCCAACTAAAGGTGCACTCAACAATGACATGCTACCAACTTTTCAATTCAATATTTCACTTGACATCTTTGACAACTTCCTTTGAGCAAGTTACATTCAGATAAAATGCACGAACTTTCTGTACAGTGAGGTAAAACAATCAGCGATAAGCTTGGCTTGAAGTTGTGCTTAAAGGGCGAAAAATAGGCCAGCTGTTCGCATGAAAACCACATGACAGAAATGTTGTTTTTAAATAGAATTTAAATAATTATAAATATTTTACACTGTGTCTTTCTATTTTTATTAAACTACATAACGGATGAATATGGCTCTATGCAATACGATCACCTTAATCAATTCGTAAAAACAAATTTCAAACCAAAATTAAGTTAAAGTAGCCGCATTACTTGGAAAACTGCAAGATAGCAGTGCAGGAAAGTAAAGAAATGAAATTTATATAACTGTTATTTAGTTTTATGCAAAATATTGAACAACTGTTTATTTATTTTTACGTAATTCAAAAATAACGATGAAATATGACGTCACAACTATGTATTTTGTGCTTAATTATTACGTAGAAACTCCGCACTAATTAACTTTATTAACTGCGCATTAAAAATATGCAAACATTGTTCAGTACTTGCAACTAGCATCGTTGACTTGTACTAGTATTTGAGCTAACAATATGCAACGGTTTTAACTTTCCTTCTGTGGTAAGTTTGTGTTACTTACACTGATAAATATCGTCTCAAGAGTCAGAAATATATGATATCGAACACCTACACTACATCTATATTTATATGTATGAGAGAGTTTGCTCAAACCAGCAAGTTGGGTCGAGTTAGTCTTGATTTTCAAACAGACTTTACGGTTATGTTTTGGGTTCAGAAGGTTTTAACGATATATAGGGGCAAGGTACCTACTCATATCTCTACTTTAGAACTTCGTGGAATTTAGTAGTTAACTACCTTCAGTGAAAATATTCAAAAGAGCACCTATTTGCAATGTTTTGTACGGATGGTGGATTAGAGGAGTAAATAACACGACGAATGCTTGTACAATACTGCCTTTATTATAATAGATCATAGATTTATATACTCCCTCACATCTCCCCCATAAAACTAAAATAAAATAAAAGTACAATTTTATTTTATTCTTACTTCATATTGATACAATAGTAAAATAAAAGAGTGTAAACATTCTAAGACAATGGTGACATAGTACCTGTAATATGATAAACAATACACAGTACAAAATTTGCTTACAAATAAAATATGCATTGATTAAATACAAGTTCAGGGATACAATCTGGACACGATCCTAAACCTAGTTATCTACCTACATAATATACTTTGTTATGGTGCTTAGATTACATGTTGGTACACAATAGACAATGTTTTACATACTTTGTCATTCGAGTTATAATTAGAAATTAAGTATATATAATAAAAGTCTCTGTTTAAACCGACATATTGGGTTTGATTAAAGACATTTTTTTTTTTTTATAATATTATAATGAGAGTAGTAGCTATGATATGTATAATTTTGTTCTGTTTTTATGTACTATATCAGGTTTCCCGTTACATTCAACCTCGACATTAGGTGACATATCTCTAATTACATTATAAGGTTCAGAATACAAGTGCTTAAGTTTATTGCCAGTTTCATTTTTAATTAAAATTTTATCATTGGGCTTATAGCGTATTGGGTTAACATATTTATCGTACCTACTTTTTCGGTCTAATTTACTCGCAATCAAATTATTTCGCGCTTCGGTTTGCGAAACCTGAAGGCGATATTTAAGTTCAAGGGGGTAACTATCGTGATTGTAAAGGGGTTCTACGCACTTTGCTAAGTTATTTGGCAAATTACATTTCTTACCGTAAACGAGTTCAAAAGGTGAAAATTTCGTGGACGAGTGAACTGTCGTATTATAAGCAAAGCACCAGAATGGTAACCAAGTACTCCACAAATCCGGTTTATCTTCAGTTTGGATTCGCAAATACGCGCCTAGACTTTTGTGCGAATTTTCCAAGGCTCCGATGCTTTGGTGATGATACGCAGTTGAATTTAATTTTTTAATATGAAGTAACTCGCATACCTGTTTGACGGTGTCGGACATGAACTCTGTGCCCCTGTCAGTAGCTATCACCCTTGGTACGCCATGCTGCAGTATAAAATTGTTCACGAACGTACGCGCTACCTCCGTCGATGTCTTGCTGATAAGGGGATAGGCACACACATACTTTGATAACTCGCATTGAAGTGTAAGTATATACGAATAGCCGTAACTATCTTTGTCTAGTGGTCCTACTAAATCTAAGAAAATTTTGTCAAAAGCCGAATGCGCTGTCGACGTAATAGTCATTGGTTCTTTTACCTGAATCGTATATTTATGTTTTTGGCACTGGGAACATTTTTTAACATAGTTTTTAACATCATTTTCTAAGCCTGGCCAGTAATAATATTTCTTAATATTGGTCAACATTCTTCTCATGCCCGCGTGGCCACTTGTGGGCAAGAGATGAAAATCATTGAGTATCACTTTCTTATCATCTTTATTGTCTATTCTCTCGACGTCTGTTAAAATACACAACCTGGGCCCTATCCAGTTGGTTTGTTTCTTTAATTCACTACTAAGCTTTTCTATAAATATATTATTATTCTTATTTTTAATAAAGTATACTTCGGATACGTTTATTTTTAGACAAAACTCACTCAGATCTCTCGCAAATTCGGCTCGCGTAATTTGTGATTGAGGTACTGATTGTATAAATATGGTCTTCATTTGCTCAACATAAAATAGTACATTTTTTTTTTTAGTTATTAAATTATCACATTGAAGTTGTTCGATTATGCTTTTGTTAGCAAATCGTAACTCTACTGCGTTTTTCGGCTTGGTATGGATTTCCACTACTTTTGGTTGATCAGGGCAATTGTCAGTGGGCAACATATCATCCGGAGCAGCTTCTAATGTGCGTTTCTGAGCACGTGTCATAACATATAAACATTCGTTCATTTCTTTCAACTCTTTGGAAGTAATTTTTATTCGGGATAACGCGTCTGCAGGCGCATTTTCTTTTCCTTTTACATATTCAATTACATAATCATACTCTTCAAGAACTAATCGAAATTTAAATAGCCTGCTAGAGGGGTCTTTCAAATTAAAAAGGTATACCAATGGCTTATGGTCGGTAAGAATTTTAAATGTTCGCCCGTAAATATATGGTCTAAAATATTTAACAGCCCAGACTATAGCAAGGAGCTCTTTCTCAATGGTTGGGTAATTTTTTTCCGCTTTATTTAGACCCCTACTGGCGTACGCTACAGGCCGACAATCTGAATTACTTAAAACCGCACCTATTGCATATCCCGACGCGTCTGTTTGAATTATGAACTGATTTTTTTCTGAAAAATCAGGATATTGAAGAATTGGCGGTGACATCATGCTATGTTTAAGGGTTTCAAATGATGCTTGGCAATTTTTATCCCAAATAAATTTCGAATTCTTTTTACATAAGAGATTTAAATTATATGCTTTTTCTGCAAATTTGTCTATGAATTTTCTATAATAGTTTGCAAAAGCCACGAAGCGTTTTACGTCGTCTATGCTTTTGGGAACTGGGTAATTTTTGATTATTTTGATTTTATTTGGGTCGGGTAGTATACCGTTGCCCGACACCACATGACCTAAATATAAAATCTCCTTCTTTAAGAAATCACATTTAGCGGGGTTTAATTTCAAGTTAGCACTACGCAGTTTTTCAAAAACTTTTGTAATATTTTTATTGTGGTCTGAAAGGCTCCTACCTAACCTACCCATACAAATCAAATCGTCAAGATAAATAAGGCATTTGTCATATGATAACCCAGCCATTGCCATGGTCATCATACGAGAAAATGAACTAGGGCTGGTCTTAAGCCCCATAGGCATTCTTGTCATTTGATACTGACCGCCATCTGCACAAAATGATGTATATTTCCTACAGTCTTTTGACAAACCAACATTGAAAAATCCTTGATTCAAATCTAAATGCGTAAAATATACACAACCACACAAAGAGTCTAGTATGTCAGAAATATTAGGAAGAGGGAACTTGTCGTCCTGTATACAATTGTTAACCTTTCGATAATCGACCACAAGTCGCCATTTCTTTTCTCCATTCGAATCCGATTTCTTAGGTACTAACAGCACAGGGCTAGACCACTCACTGGAGCAGGGTTCAATAATGTTTTGATTTAATAAGTCATCTACTTGTTTCTTTAATTCAAATTTCTGTGAGTGCGGTAATCTATAAGGCTTTACATACACTGGAGTTACATTTGGTTTTAAAGTAATTGTATGCTCATACAAATTAGTAGTGCCCAATTTGTCACCCGGAAGAAAAAAAACGTCACAGTATTTTGCGCATATCGATTCAATGGATAACTGCTCTTCTTTATTTAAATGATCAAGTGATAACGACTTGAAAAGTTTTTTAACACGATCAGAATCATTAACAGTTTCCTGGAATAAACAAATATCATATTCGCTTGCTTTATAGATTATAGGATTAACTGAATTTAATACTAAGTCTGACTCTGTGGTGTTTAAAATTCGAATAGGTATTTTGCCATTCACGGGCCTAACTAAAGTGCTTGCAATGAAAACCCCTTCTTGCAGTTCTGATGCATTAACTACACATTCATCTCTCTCAGATGTTCGTATAAAATGAATTGACTCTGATCTCGCCGGTATAGTAATATTATCTTTTGACATTATTAATGGTAAAGATGTCTTCGTATTGTTATTCCATAGTAATAAAGTTTGATTACCGAAATTTAATACCGACTTGTACTTGTTTAAAAAGTCTTGTCCAAGTATGCCACTACCTTTACATGGTAATGTTTTAAAAACTAAAAACTTATGTCTAAGCGTTTGGTTTCCAATGTATAAATCTAAGTAAACATATCCTATGGCCTGGACTTTGCCTCCAATACCATTTACGAAAGCCCTCTCTACATGGATTGGTATATCTTGTTCTACAATATGTTTATACTTAACGACAGATATGGATGCACCCGTGTCAACTAAAAAATGGTATGAGTAATGATTATGCGAAATTATATTTACGTAACCTACGCTATTACATGACAAAATAACATTTTTAGTCCCGAAAAAACTGATTACTGTTTTGTTCATCAGATTCGTTTTCAGTATCATTTTGTAATTCGGAGTTATTCAAAGTATGTACCTGCCGTTGGTACCCAGATGTACCTCTATTTGGTAAAAAATTTGACCTACCTCTGTTTCCACGGAATGCGCGGGTGTTCTGCTCTCGCCAACCCTGGTGATACTGCACATCCTGGGAAGCTGGCTGATAATAACCGGCTCGAGCGCGCCCTCTACCTGTGTAAGTGGAGCGACCCCTTCTCGGCCCGCGATTATGGGACGGTCTGCCTCTAAAATTCATAGTTAAAACGTCAGCAGATGTTGATGGTCTCGAAACATCTTCATCAATAGCCGCTTGCACGGCGTCTTTCAAGGATGTAAAATTTCTTGCAGAAATAATTGTACTTAATCGACTACTTCTCAGCCCATCTGCAAAACTTTTTATGGCCTGCTTTTCATTTAATGGTTTTAGAACTTTAAAACTAGAGTCATTGCCCTCTGACTGAGAAATAGTCAAGTCAACAAACATTTCTGTTATTTGTTTGCCAAATTCATCAATAGATAACTCATTCTGCCTAAAATTTTGCAGTTTACGTTGAATTGCAGTCACTGATTTTTTGGGTAATAATTGATTTTTTAAGTCTGCTATAAACTCATCAATATTGGAATAAGATGTGGATAATTTCAATTTAGCGGATTGTGAAAGTCTACTTTTTAACACAAAGTTTAGCAGTTTGCCCTGGGAATCGTTATCTAGTTCTGACTTATAATATTCGACGCCGTCTATAAGCTGTTTTACACTGGCCTCATCGTCAGTACAAACTGGCAATAAATTTAAGGCTACTTTCAAATCAAATTTTGAAGTAGTTGCCATGTTTTTAGATGTGCAATTTTGAGAGCATAAATCTAGTATTTGTTCATACAAATTATCAAAATTAGCACAAAGGTCTTGGATAATTAAGCACTCGCTCTTACTTACAGTGGATTTGGCCGTAGCAAAATCTTCTAAAAATATATTATATTCCCTCACTAAATTGTCAGCTTCTTCTAACTTTACAACAATTATTTGACCTTTTCTCCTAGCTGGACCGATTTTGATTAGATATTTTCTTATTTCAAGTAACTTATCACATAGCAATTTTATTTTTTCGGCCATAAATAATTATGTAAATAGGGACTCCTAATTCCTTAAAACTATTACACATACCTTTATGTATTTAGAAGATAGTAGGAAAATATTGCAGTTGCTGGTGTTTCACTTAACTAAGTCCATTAAAATAGTCATTTATACCTACTTACGCAGTTACGCGATATACCTATAGATTATACGGATTGATTTAAATTTTCGCGCACTGATACCTAAGCAGCACAGGATTTTTTTTTTTTTTTTTCACTTCACACTATTGCGTAATCATCTTCTTGGACGTTGTTAGATACTTCTCAAACATCTTCAGTGCACCTCTTGTGACACCTTACTCCCGATCTCGTCTCCTCTATGTCAGCTCTTTGCCTCCAAATTGAACTTCTTAATCTGTCTCTTCTAATCGCGCTGGCCATCCATGTCTGATGACATCTTTTATAAAGTGTAAAAATACCATACAGAAACGCCAATCCTGCCATCAAGAGTATTACCAACAAGATGATGTTAGTCGCGTTGGCGTGCACAGCTAACTGTCTTATTTCCGCATTATTATTTCCACCTGCGTTTTGTGCAACGATGACTTCCTCTTTAGAAGTAGTGGATCCCATTTTGCGAGTTAAAATTTTTATACAGCAACTTAGCTAACTCAATAAGTCCCGATAGTAGACTGACATCATCACACACTTCGTTTGCCCGAGACACCATTTTTGGTTAAAGGAATGTAAACAAGCGCGCTGATTTTACTGTCACGGTCGCCATGTACGGATGGTGGATTAGAGGAGTAAATAACACGACGAATGCTTGTACAATACTGCCTTTATTATAATAGATCATAGATTTATATACTCCCTCACAGTTTAAACTGATTATAAATTATACTTAAACGAACATCGATGCCTTACTTTTAAATTAGTTTTAATTCCAATACAATGCCAATGCAAAATTAATATTAGTTTAGCGGACAATAATCTATACTAATATTATAAAGCTGAAGAGTTTGTTTGTTTGTTTGTTTGAACGCGCTAATCTTAGGAACTACTGGTTCGAATTGAAAAATTCTTTTTGTATTGGATAGTCCGTTTATTGAGGAAGGCTATAGGCTATATAACATCACGCTACGACCAATAGGAGCGGAGCATAAATGAAAAATGTTGCAAAAATAAAAAACCGTTGAAACTAAAACACGCGAACAAGGTCGCGGGGGACAGCTAGTATTATTATATTACACTGAACGAGCGTAGTACTTTAAATAGCTAAAATTTTGTTCACTTAAAAGATGCGCGCACTCTATACTAGTGTATTTGTATAATCTAAGCCTTAAATTAATACGTAATCGGTACGTTTTATTCAACGAGTAGCAGGAGTACGCCACTCTGCTTACCTGAAGAAATCCGTTTAAACAACGACTGTAAGAGCAAGTTTTAATGCGGAGATGTAGCCCCACATAATGATCCCAAACCACTGTCGTAACAAAGCAACAACCCTTTAAATACTTTTAATCAACTTTCGCAACGTTAACTGTGACCTTTACATAAACCAAATTTGCAAATAAGATTTTTTTAGGTTTCATCTATTGTGCTTTTCGAAACTTGTCGAAGTTAAAGACGGTAAGAATTTCGCAAGGACGTGAAGCCAAACTAATTTATTATAATTGCGTAAAGTTTTTATTTTGCAATAAATTTATACAATGATTGTTGGGAAACATTTTACTTTGCTGGTTTATAAACGACTTAAAGAAATCATGGTTAACTTCAGGGAAATTTCATCTTTTATTTTCTTGGTATCCTGTGCTGTATTGCAATATTATTTTCCAAGTAACGAACGTTTGTAGATGAAAAGGTTGGAAGCAGAAAGTTTGGTTTCGGAACTTTGTTTGGACTAGTTAGGTGATAAACTTACTGAAAGTACCCACCAAAAAGCATTAGGGCACAAAAAGGTCTCATTTTTTTTAGTTCTTGTTAAAGAAACGCGTCATAGTTCTTTTTGTTGTACTGCATTACGAAAGCTGTTAAAATACTCTACAACTTTTCTTCTATTTGAGATATTTGCCAAGCTACGAGATAAGATGTTTAATGTTTTAAATAAAATAAATAAAATATAGAAATTAAATACAAATAGGTTATTGAAAAAAAGGTCATACATAGCATTTAATTCAGATTAGTGTTGCAAAAATGTATGTAATAGAAACTTTTCTAATTAATGCAATAAGTGAAAATGTTGACAACAGCCATGATGTTGACAACATGAGTTTTTTTATATATGTTGTAAAATAGTAGACTAAGGGTGGGTTGTTTCAAACCGTCTGTTATCGTAACTCTGTACGCCAACATTAAGTTACTATGAAATTATCATACAAGCGGCCATATTTAACGTTAACAGATATGTCAATATATTATGTTGAAGCAACCAGCCCTAAAGTAAGGTAGGTTCAAACCGTCTGCTTTCGTAAGTCCGTACGTCAAATGTTAATGTATATTAAAGCAACCAGCCCTATACGTACTTACTGGTACGTATGCAGGAATAAACATTTAGACGGTTATATCGCGCAGTTCCCGGCCCCGTTGACATAGCGATATAAAAACATACAAGATACCTATAAACTATTATGTCTGTATCAGTTCAACCAAATTTCTTGCAAACCCATTGTTGCCTTATTGAGAGCTGATTTTTCCAACGATATTAATTTATTATTCGTGGAATTAAATTGACGTCTGACAGATTTTATTTAGAAGAAGTCTCATAAATTCAAAAAACAACAAACAAACAAAAATCCGTCGGATACGATTATTTTCCGTCGGAAAAATCAGCCACACACATTAACAAAGTTTTAGATTAAACTCAGTTGATTATCTTATTCGTAGAAATCAAAGGGTTGATCAAAATTAATATAAATAAACAACTCTTACATAAACCTGTACCGTTGGTTTATAATTTATTCTGTTATAACAAAACACTATTAAAACAAAACTAACTAGAAGTTAACATACCTTGTTTGAGTTATTAAAATTACCTAGAATTGTAATATTGCAAAAGCGCTTTTAGTAAAAAGCCGTCCTACTTACAGATAAAAACAAATTATCCAGCAACTTTCGTTGTTATTTTATTTACATTATAAATGAAAAATAAAGAATATCTATAAAGAAGAGTTTTATTTCGTCAGACTCCTAGTTATAGTGCTTTTCGGTAGCTTTGTGTTGACTGTTGCTGACTATGAATGCTGTTGATGACTATGAACAATGATAGTTTAATATATTTCTAATGTACCTATTATTTTATTTTACTTATGTTGTTTATTTTGAACCTGTGTGTGTTTTATAACCTCTTCTTGATTAACATACCGATAAGTTATCCTAGGTAGATTCCCGTGGGATGATTAAGAGCTTTTTTTACGCCCGCCCGGATGAATTTAGATACAAGCTGGTAAATTAATTATATATTAAAAATTAGGGTTACGCTTTAAGATATATACCCTACAGAAAAGATACTGGTCGTTCTGCAGCCTGTGTTCAGTTTGGGTTTATTTATTTTAAGTGGTAAAAGATTGGACCTTAATCGCATATTTTGCATGGTTCCTAGTTTTCGAAAATAGTTTTGAAGCATGAAGAAACGGTCTTCTTTATAACAAGAGCAATTAAGAAGCGGAGAAAGGAGCTTTCACCTTCAAAAATGCTAATTATATTACTGATTACAGTAATTACGTATTTTTTCGTCTTACTTGCAAATCGAGTATGAAAAGAACACTACTAGGTATTGCCATGCGTCTCTGTAATTTTCTCGTCTTGGCATTACTGTGCCCCCAGACACACTTTTATTTGTTGTTCCGTTCAAAAAGCAGCAGAATACCAGATTCAGTTGCTTTTCTTATGGAACAGTGAAAACATTTTCTGAATACTTGAGCCCCAAGATAGATGAACTTTAGGCTAAATCTACCACCAAGTAGAGCAAACAGTAGCTGGCCCAGACGAGACCTACTTTTGCAATATATTGACCGAGATTTAATTTTGAGAGGGCTTGATATAAAAGACTATTATTAAACCGTTATTTAACTCACCACTAACTACGAAGCTACAAAAATCGTTATAGTTAACTTTTGCTTGCTTGGTCAGCACTCATAGATTGCTTTTATTTGCACATCAAGAAATCTACGTACAATCAAAACCTCGTTAAACTGCAGGTTCCAGTTTTAATGCGCTGATATTCGACAGTCGGTAAGACAGTTGCAAATTTTGACAATCTTGTTAACACGGAATGCAGTGCTACCAAGAAAAACACACAAGCAAGACTGGAAAGGGCCTTTTCTCATAATGACAAGGAATGAGCATTTATGAATAGGGCGAGAGGGATTGATATCACTCTCGTAAACATTACATATGACCAAAAAAAAACATAAAGAAAAATATGTAAAAGTAGTCTTTCGCACCGCAATTACTACCTACTCTGTGTAACAAGGCGCCCTAGTGCAGATACCAGTCTCCCACAAAGGACTAGTTTATAGAATAGAAAATAAATATTTTTTATTTTATTTAAATTATAATAAGTATACATTCTCTACACGTAGGTGTATCATGGTGTTTTTCTAATTTCTTGCAAATCACATGTTGGGCTGGTCATATATGCCGCAGAACCGACAACCGTTGGGGAAAACGTGTTCTTGAGTGGAGACCGCGTTTCGGCAAACGTAGTGTAGGACGACCGGGGGCTAGATGGAGCGACGACATCCGCAAAGTGGCTGGCAGTGGTTGGAGACGAAGAGCTGAAGATCGAGCTCAGTGGCATGCCATAGGAGAGGCCTATGTCCAGCAGTGGACGAAGATAGGCTGATGGTGATGATCACATGTTCACCAGAAAATACACTAAAATACACGTTCTATAACGTTAAACAAGGTAACGGCCACAATAACCAGGAATAAAATAATCAAAATTATATTTCGGGACGACCCAGGATTTTTCATGTAAAACAAAACTCAGTGGGCCAAACGAAGAATAAATCATTTTTGTGATTTTCATCAACCATTAATACGGTCCCAAGTAAATTTCATTGAAGTCTGAATAATTCTAGTCTATATTATATAATGGAATGAGTTACTGAACCGTTTTTATCCAATCATTTGTTTGTACACCGTAAATCCTCATATTAAAGCTATATTATAACACAAAGTTTTTGCACTCATATAAACAAAAACAGAATAGATCAAGTAAGATAAAAGTTATCACTAAAAAGTCCTGATTGTTGTGATTACTAGCATAATTCATAGTAATTACTTTTATTCACATTTTCTTGGTCCTTTTCGCTTTATACTTCAAACTAGTACTAAGAGCAAAATAATAAACCTGTTAGACTTGGACTTATTTTCCACGACATCCCCGCACCCAATGAAGACAATCCGTGTTCCTTGACTATCTCCATTGTCCTCAGCGAAATACGTTCCTTTCTTCTGATTCCATTTCATTGTACAATAGAGCGCTCTATGATTCCTTCCCCAACCTATTTCTTGATTTAGATCTACGTAAAGACCAAGCTACTTGAGACTTAATCAGAGGTTTGTTTAAAACTAATCAATAAAGGCCAGAATTTTTTTAAAAATTCTGTGAACGGGGTTTGACGCTTTTAAAAGTAAGTAAAGTACCTAAAGGAACATGTCAAAATTATCTATACCAATATTATAAAGAGGAAAGATTAGATTTTTTTTGTTTGTTTGTTTGCACTGAATAGGCTGCGAAACTACTAAACCGATTTGAAAAATTCTTTCACTGTTGGGAATATTTTAAATTTTGAAATTTTTGTTCAATATCCGTGCAAATCCGGGGCGGGCTGCTAGTGCTATATAAATATACTAATATTTTTAAGATAAAAATAAATAACAGAAAATTATTTTAAATCCTCGTATTTATTTGGAAATTTCAAATTTTAATACTAAAAGTTCTAAGTTTTCACTTCAATCAACAGTCCTTATAAATTCCATTTTATTTAAATTCATCACAGCCCTCTTTACTGGCCTATACCTTCATGTAGATACCAGAAATATTAATGTACTAACTTTAGTAGCCCTAAATAATTGTTGGAAACTTACACGTACCGCACAGCCAAACTTGCGACAGAACAAGGTTGTCTTACATACTTGTGTTGGCCCTCAAATTTTGTGGCACACCGATGCCGAACCTATCCATGCTTGATTCGTTCATAAAGTTAACTGTTTCCTGAAATGTTTCAAGGAAAAATTACGAAAGCTAATTGACGCACGATTAAAACAATTGCTTAACTAATTTCCCAAGTATTTCCCAGAAGGGACAGTACTAGCGACTTTTTAGTTTACGGTAAATGTTTTCTAAGTTTTCACACTGACCTTTAAAAGCTATTAACTAACTTTCATCAACGTCAGTAGAACGTTAAATAATAAAAAAAAAAACCGATAAATAAATGAAATAAAAAAAAATATAATATTTATAAATGATTGATCTTCTACTTAGCCTATTCCCAAGCTATGTTGGATTCGGTCTCCAGTCTCACCGGATTCAGCTGAATACCGTGTTTTACATGAAACCTACACAACCTATTTAGCTGAGTAATGCATTATTTGTCAAAATTGTGATTACTAAGATTGAGGCATGACAGTCGGGACCAATGGGATACCAAATGGTTACCCGTCAACAGACTAACCGCGGCGAGCGTGGCTTACTCTTCGTAATTAGTCAAATCCCTCTGTTAATTTTTATTCTCCTAATATTAATCTAAATCTATCTCCAAGAGAATGACTAAAAAGAGAAACGTACATTGGACTGGCCTACAAAACCTCGGGTCAGTTATTTGTGGAATTGAATGAGGTTACTGTATTTCGAACCATTTTAAATTGAGCCTACTCAATAAGAACAGGGTAATTAAGAACATATTTAGTCACCAGATTTATTCTTTGGATTAACAGTAAAAGATACAATAAAGTATCTTATCTTATAAATATTCAATAATCTAATGACGGCTACCGTTTTTATGGTCACCCGTTGGCACCACTGGTGCGTCAGGTTGTGAAGAATAGCTGTCAAAATTTTCTTACTACGGGCACAAAAACAAAATTTAAATCATATTTTAGAATGTACTCTTGACCGAATATCGACCAGTAGACTACTACCACACCGACTACTAACAGTATACTACTAGCCGACTACTCTCAACAGGGATTAGCCATTAGTACGGAACACATAGGTATTAGTGTACCAGCGTATGGTGGCATTCCAAAATCACCGGTGGCAGATTAGGCGCAGCACTATACGTGCATTCTGAGGCACGGAGTTGTATAAAACCAAAAACCCAAACTTTGTAACTCCGCCCTATACTGAGTAGTTTTAAGAAAAAAATTTTTACTCTATAACTATTTTTGACCAGACCCAGGATTTAAACCTGAGACCTTGTGCACAGCAGCCGCACTTACGATCACTAGTCCAAGGCAGTTGGAATATATAGGTGTCATAATATATTTAAATACCATAATAAGCAAATGTTTGACAAAGTATGTCTTATTTTGCAATTCTTTTTTTTATAACTCGGCTTTTATAGCACAGTGACAGTCATTAATTCGTGACTCATATTTGCAACACTAATCAGATATAGTGAAAAATATGCACAACATACACGATAGTCCCCACAGTGTCTGCATTTAATGGGAAATACCACGTATAAATTACCTAACGCTAGAAGCGATAGTCGCGCGTCAGATCGTCGAAATGTCAAATGCCATGATTTATTAATGGGATCCGTGAATTAATCCTTACTAATATATAATATTAAAAACGCAAAAGTTTGTATGCATGTTTGTTAGTCTTTAACGCAAAACCTACTGAATGGAGTTTGATAAAACTTTACAATAATATAGAATATACATCAGAATAACATATAGGCTTATAATTTATACAGATATTGTGTAAATTGTCCAAAATATAATAATAAGTGTCGAGTAAGTCGAAAGAAATCTGCCATCTGCGACCTATTCTAGCGTACTAAAACTGTTAGAGTTACTTATATAATGAACCTATAATTTTAATGTTTATCTTAAATAGTCCTACAAAAAAAGACAGCGACAGCATATCATCTTTTATGTGTAAGCCATTATAGCCAAAATAGTGAACAATAATAAATAGAATAAAAATTGATAATTTATATTTTATGTTGGTAGCAGCAAATTGATCCATAAATCAAAATAAATACTTTTATCGCTTCTGGTAAATATTATAAATCCAAAAGTAAGTCAGGCAGTCTGTCTATTATAAACTTTGTATGTTAGCTGGGATCCTAAGATGGGACATAAAGTAATTTTTACCGCGATAATCGACACCCACTGGCGAAACCGCTGTCAAAAGCTAGTTTAATAATAATTTAAATGTTGTTAATATTTTGCAATATGTGACTAATTATAGCAGAATAAAAACTCAGCTTTAAAAGAGTTTTTTTTTTCTGTAATTAGTTGTCCTCTTATTTCTAACAAAAGGGAACTGTGGCATGGTCAATATTTTATTTTATTACACTACAACGATATTAGTTTTTTCTTTATTGATTGGTATACCAACAGCATTACATATTTCAATAGGCTAAATTTATTCACTATAATATTTCTAATATGTATTGTATGCCTATTATAGGTACACACAGCATTCACAATATCGGAGTACTAATAATATAAAGTGTAACTAAAAAAAAAAGAGTAACTAAAGTTAAATCTGAAGAAATAAGTAATTAAAATTCTGTTACAATATCCTTACACCACAGTAACGCCAACTGGTAAGTATAATAACAGTAGCCCTCATTGGGGTGTTTGCGTTTCATTTATTTGTTATTTATACAGTTATTAGAACTCATAGGGTTACGCCACATTGTCATGGTAACTAACATTGCTAGATAATTATGTCTTACCGCTCTACTGGGCATACGGTTCCCACTTTCTAAGTACATTGGTATTTTTTATTAAGTATCATCAGACGTCGCATGGACTTAAAAGATTGTGATGTGACTAAAATGTCCCTTAAATTGTCGACTAGATCAACTAAAAGTTGTATAATTATTTATTACAATAAATAATACCATGACACATGATGGTAAATTAAATTTAAAATACTAAATTAAAAACATTATGTACTTTGTTCATGAATATATCTGCCCCAGGTAACTAGTGGCATCTGTGTAAGCTGTTTACAAACTACAACGTCTCCAGTTCTTCGTGACTCATTTTGGGTTGAGATAGTAAAAGGTGGCGCCCACTGTTAAACCCTCCTAACATTAAGCACGTAATCATACTACGCTCCCCGCAATGTTGTGTTAGTTCTTGTATTTGATCGTAGATGGCGCTGCCCTAGTATTGGTGTTTCAATAATAGGGATGTTTCCTGGGTATGAAAAGTTAAAATCTATTTAGTCCGTCAATTAGATAATAAAAAAATATTAGACACGTATTTTTTCTTTTATCAAAACAATAAAAAAATACAAAGATACACCGCTTGAAAGTTTCGGAGTGGGGGCTTATGACGCTACGCCTCGCTAAAAATCGTAGCGAGGAGTGACGTCACGCGTAATTTCCGTTCTCTGTATTTTGATCATTTTTTGTTTGCAGGAAAAAAGAAAAAATATGTGTCCAATAAAATTCACAAATCTACAAGACGGACATTAAAAAAAAAATAGGAAACATGCCTATTAATGTATTACTTAGGCACTAGTACCCGACAGTCATTGTTATGTTCTATAGATTTAGATAGATAATATAATCTATAGATTTTCATGTAAAAATACCATTTAAATTATCGACTTTTACCGCGGCTTTTTCGCAAATATTAAGTAGTTTACAGAAACATTGTCCTGACTATTAAAAACAAAAAATAAAGCAAATTCGGTCGGGCCTGTCTTAAGTGATACTCCGTCATACAAAAGTCCGGTGAAGCAGTCAAAGCCTGCGCTCAAAATAATTGCGTAGATATCTTAAAAAAAAAAGCTCCGCCATACATTTTTATGAAGGGGCAATAAAGAAGATAGATAAATATGACAATTACGAATTTATCTCAATTCTCATTATAAAATAAATTATTTATGTAAAAACCAAATGCTGTAACACTTTATAGTACGTAAAAGGTTAACACTACCAATTTTATGTAGTATTTGAAAATCGCCGTACCTAATCTCAAATAATTATCAATAATAATTGTCCGGTCAGCAAAGGAGAGAACCAACATTATTACACAAAGTAAACCAAAAAGAGCAGTAACAGCTAACTTTGTGCAGTTCTATGTCAGCACAACATTTTAGAAAAAGCACCTTTTGCCAACCAATCTACCAACAACACAATATTACCTATCTAAAAATAGTTTCTGCCTCCAACTACATTCAAACATAGTTATATCCAGCAAAATTTCAAATACCAAAAATTTTAATCTGGAATCGTCAACCCGCAAATCTAAAAGCGTGGTGATTAAAACTCTTTCTTTATCTATATGAAAAGAGGCCTTCGTCCACTAGTAGGACAGATACAGGCCGGTATTATTTGATATTTACATTCGACGAGCTGAGTACATGGTATTTAACGATTCAAATCTCTAATTTTATATAAAATTAAAAAAAAAGTGATCCATGTAAAAAAAAACATGAAATCCAATTTAACGTAATTAATTACAGGTCCTATCTACCTACTTAGTCATTAGACAGAATTTTAAAATAAACACTAGGTAAAGTAAAGGTATTTCCTCGCAGGCTTGAAATTTGCGTACAATTCTGGACCCCTAAATTTCTTTAAACATTAATTTAAATTCCTGTTTTATCTCGACGATATTCCATAAAAAGGTCCTAGACAGAGTAACTGCTTCAATGCACAAGTTGTATAGCGACCTACTGATTGAGAAAAAAAAATAGGGTCAGTCGATCACACATCACTAACCATATGACTTTCATAAAATCCTTATTTCAAGGCAGTAAGACAGATTTTTGCACACCACTACACGAATGGCCGTACAAAACGAAAATATAGATAATTATAAAGGTTTTAAATAATTATGTACTAAGTATTATCAAAAACTCTTTAAACCTTTGTCAATATTTTCGTGCCTTCGGGCTAATCGAAGGGTACGAAACTGTAATACCAAGTGGAAGATGTTTAATTTGTCCAAATCTACAAACAACATGTATACTATTTATAGTACACTGGCTGGGAGTTCGGGCTTTGGAGAGCACAACGAAATGTGTTGAGTAGACATTTGCCAAACAACTTTTTAGGTACTGCTTTCAGGTATCTTTTCTGTTCATGAATTTCGCAATTGAATTAAAAAAGTACATTATATGATATTTGAACTAACAGTTAATGTGATATAACCATATTAATTCAATAATGGATATTTTTAAGTTAAATTTCTAATGCCAATTCCAACAAATTTGATGATTCTCATTTTTATTATTAACCCATATAAAAATTGAATAAAATAATTTTATCCAACAGAAGCTTCTCCATACATTGTTCTCGCTGAATACTAAAATATAAATGATAGAAGATGCGCCAAACATCTATATTGAAAAATTCTTCGTAGTCCGATCATTGGAAAAGTTCGATATAAGACCCCGTCCTCGTTTAAAACAAGACTTTGCTTTTCTTGTACAATTCCACTTTCCGAATACTTAATATAGACATAGGTACCCCTTTTCATCTTTTCTCAGAAGTTTTGGGCTCTTTTAAGATCCGTCCAGTGGAAATTATTCTCTGTTGGAAGTTCAGGCGGTATGGAAAGAATCAGTTTTGCGTGACGCCAGTTACAGGTAAATTGAACGATTACAATAGAACGGGTTCAATCTTAATAAATAAATACAAAAGAAAAATGGAGCCAAAATTAAGTAAAATTTTATTGTATAAAGTATTTGCTACAAATTGAAACTGATTTAAGTTAAGTATTTTTTTCATTAACAAAATTTTATGGGCGATCCTAAATCTTAATCGTGTTAAGCACACGACGTTAAAGACTATTATGTATGGGCGTACGGTCCAATGTCGCATTTGTCGTAGCGTCACAAATTGCGAACAATATTTCAAGGCTTAGTTGTTAGTGAAACTTAATCGCCTCTCGCAGGACACTCTCAAATTAAGTTTAATCGCACCAAGTGAGGGGGTCAGTTAAAAAAGAGGCCCCCTAATCAGGTCCGCGCGAGCACGCGTTAGGTACGCACTTACATAATGAAAGGGGGAAGCGAGGGGTTAGAGGGAGCCGCTGGGGGCCGTCATCTGCGTACACCCTGTCCGGCCGCCCACGATCGATACCTATACGTGTGGACTTTATGTAAAAAGCCTCCTGCACACCCGGAGGACGCCGACCATAAGTGTCGAGGAACGAGTCGCCCCCAGGGAGAAGGCACGAAATATCTTCAATTTTCGAGAGAAAATTTTCCAATGCGGGGGCGAGAGCCTGCGGCGGAAGGGCTGCGCGGCTCGCTCCGGACGCCTGTGTCCGAAAAATGCTCGAACCTTAATTGAATTTACAGATTTGCCTTTCGGAACGCACGCCCGTACCTACGCTGTTTATTGCGGCCGCTCGTTATGACTCTTTACGACCAGCGCCGATGTGCCCGATAACTTTTTATTTATTTTGAAACTTTTTTTATTTATTTGCTTATAAGCCAAGGCTCACTTTTTTAAACACTTACTTACAACTGAACTAAAACAATACAAAAGATTTGTTTTTATTTGTAGCATTATAAACATTTTTGAGAATATCCATGCGTACACCGGTTAAATAACCCTTAAGCCTTAAGTAACAATCATGTTGCATTTTTTATCCTTCAGTTAGTCATTTAGTGTGGTTTGTTCATAACAACTATCAATCTTAACTCAGAATAAAAATAATTTATTAGAACTATTTAATTTTACTTATATCTGAAGACTGAAATTTACTCGACTTTGTCAACCAGTAATGACTGCGTAATTTATTAAGTTGAAATTTAAAAGGCAATTAAGGATGCCTTTTGAACGCAAAGACTTTCATGTAGAATTTCACGTATAAAATGAATAAAATAATATTTAATACAGTATTAACTTTATAACGGTCGCAAGATATTCATTTGTTTATTTTGTTACTCTTATGATCGGTTACTACATTCAAGAAACGAATTGTTTTACTTATGAATAAGAACCAAGCATTAATCTCATTGATAAAAAATACAAACAACGATCGAACGAACGAAAACACGATCCAAAACTATGTTTCCGTAAGTTTCCTTTGTTAAGCCTCTTTAAAAAAGGTATCGGACAGAAAAATATAGATTCTGCGTGTTGGTCTACTTATTAGAGGCTCTTATTATGATGGCGTAATTGAAGTCAGGAAAAAAAAAAACGTGAAAAAATTATTAGAAATTTAATTAAAGAGAATTAGAGAAGAGTAACACGAAAATATTAAAAAGTATTGTCGTAGTACGTACCTACTTCATGAAGTTATTGGCGTTACCTGTGCATGAACAGAAACTCACCTAATTTATATATTTGAATAACTAGGATTCAGATATTTTACAGCGGTACACAACACAATATTCAGTTGAATCCGACTATTCTGGAAGCCGAACCCAAACATAGCTTGGAAAAAACTAGGCTGAAAAAGAAGACATGACACAGATCACAAATAAAACTAAACTATTATTATTTAATAAATGATCGAAAAAACATAGGGTCGAACCATAACTTCAAATCCAACAAAATCATTTAAAATGTAGTCAAAAGTATAGTACGACTAAATGTTTAAATTTAAATAATAAATGAAAAAAATAAAAATATATATCTAAGTAGGTACACATAAATGTGTGCCAAAAATCTAAAAAGAAAACGAAAAGTTCAAGTTATAATGGACGATACTTCTTACGACAGAAATCCAGTGTGCTTTGACCTATTTGGACACGAATCAGAGAATTCCCTAAAGTTTGGTACCTACTAACATATACACTTCTTGATAATGAAACATTATTTAAAAACTAAGCGGACTACAAAAGCATAGCCTAATCTATTAAAAATACGTTAAATTAATAATTTAAAAATCAGATATGTGGGTAAAACGTTGGTATGTTTTTTTTTTCAAGTTCAATTTGAAATCTGTTTACTGTTTTGGTTGACAGTACCGTAGCTATTGTTATTAGCCTGTGCTGCCCCAATGCTGGGAAAAGACCCCTTCATTCCGTCCATTGATTTCCGCTCTGCGCCACTTCTTTTCAATTCTCGAGAAAGACATCGCAGAATAATGATTGAGTTTTATTTATAAAAGTAGAACTTCATATAAATTAATACGATACAGAAGCAATGCAAAACACATCTTCTAATTTTACCTAATTATAATATTGATTTACAAAGGTCGTGATTAAGAATAGATACAAAATGCTCCAAGCAGTGCCATTTAGGGAGAGCCCGGAGTCAGGATGTCAAGAGATTTTTTTTTTTTTAATTTATCCTTTCAGGAATCGGGGTGTTAGAATATCAAACCCATATAAAACTTTGACTAGGAAATTTAAACACCTCAACTTACTATATTAGGTAGGTATGTACCCTTTGTAAGGACCGATTACGCAACTCACAATTCACGTTGATAAGGCAGATGAGGCCCAAGAAATGAATAATCTAGCTTCGTTGTATACCTACATGTATTTCTATTTTATTTTTTATTCTGCTTCAACACTGTAAACCTTTTTTAGGGTTCCGTACCTCAAAAGGTAAAAACGGAACCCTTATAGGATCACTTTGTTGTCCGTCTGTCTGTCTGTCTGTCTGTCTGTCTGTCTGTCTGTCTGTCAAGACCTTTTTTCTCAGGAACGCGTGGAGGTATCAAGCTGAAATTCATATCAAATACTCAAGTCTATGGTCTCTTGGAGCTGTGAAAAAATCAAACTTCTAAGTCAACGCGATCAAAAGATACTCCCGTTTATGCCGCAAATTTTCGACACTCGCAAGGGAATCAAAACCTACAGGGTACTTCCCGTGAACTCAGAATCTTGAAATTTGGTACGAAGCAACGTCTTATAACACAGATAAAGGAAAAATTGCGAAAAGCATAAATTTTTAGTTACATCATATAATAAAAATATTTTTTATATTTTTTTTTTCGTTGTGCAATTAAAATACCATAACTACGACTATGACTCGATCATCGTGATGGGTGAACTTTTACTTATATACCTACAGGTTTGTACGGAACCCTCGGTGCGCGAGTCCGACTCGCACTTGGCCGGTTTTTTATTTTTATATCGGCGTTACCGGCTATGGTCTGAGACTATTTTTTTTTTATTTTAAATGCTTTCAGTATTAAATAAGTCGTTTCGGAATTCCACTTTCTAACCACCACAGCCCATCTGCATAGTTAAGGTATTCCCCTCTTTTGTTGGCAGAATTCCAGACTCTGTATTAGAGTCTAGGTGCGTTTCAAGGTAATTTATTTGAATAATACTTTTTTAAAAGCTTACACTGTCATGGTGCACGGCCATAAGTGTTTTCCCGAGTCAAAAGATAAGCAACGATTCCGTAAGATGAAAACCTAACTAATTTTTTGCAAATAGTTGCTTAGAATCCGAAAGATACCTTTTACAAATACCCACACTTAACGTGTTTCTACCTTAAGCAAAATTATTCATAGCTAGTAGCAATTAATGATGGATGTTAGAACTGTTAGAGATGAGTCGTTTAGTGGAATTTAAAGCACGTAAGCGCCTCCACATTTTCTATGCCATGAGAAAGGACTCTTATTCTTGAAAACCAAGCCAAGTAAAAATACACAAGCTTAGTACATATTGTGACTAGTAATCAAAATTGTGAGTTTAAATAAAATTTATATAATAATGTAATTAAAGCTAAGTTAGCAAGAATGTTACATATGTAAAATAAAATTAGTATTTTCGTATAAATTAGAACAACTATTATGTTTGTGACATTATTAATAATTTTCAATCAGTATTTTTCAATATGAACACAACCCGAATCATTATCTTTTGTAAGATAGTGGTACCTTAACATTCATTAACTATCATTGCACGTGCGCAATATACATTATTCGTATCTCCCTAACAAATGAAATAATCAACAAAGATTGTACTTATTGATCAAACAATGAAGGGGTAAAGAGATGACCGTATTAAAATTTATAAAAACCAACGAAGGAATATCCAACCCTAGGGGATGTGTCCGGACTCCGGGCCGTCAGAGTACCCCTAGCCTTATACAGAGTCCAACGTGTTTGTAACATTTTGTACTTTCGGAACTGATTTGGTTCTTCTATTTCAGTATTTTTGTTAGCGAGTTTGTTTTGCATCACGGAATACTACATTTATTTTCCACGTGTATGTTACCCATGGATAGTTGTCGCTAATAAAGACTAATTGTTAACTAAAAAGCTAATTTCTAATAGGATAAAACTATTTATGGAAAGGTTATCATTTCCTGTCATTACGAAAGCCTTGTATATAATAATAGTATTCGACTATCGTCTCCAGTAATATATATTTTTAAACATGGCAATAGATAAACTATCAGTAAAATAATTTTTAAAGCGGATAAGTTATTCCAAGCCTGGTTTCCTGACGTTTTCACGTTCGTTATTTTGGACGCGTCCGTGATCGAGTTGCGTTCACACGGTTTCATCTAAAGTCCCGGGTTCGATCCCCGGACGGATGAATGTAGAAAACAGTTTTCTACATTGTCTCAGGTCTGAGTGTTTGTGGTACCTTCGTTGTTTCTGATTCCATAATACAAGTGCTTTAACGACTTATGAAGTTTGGATTCAAAGCATGTTGTTCACATTTATTTATTTATATATTCCTACATCCACAACACTACCTCTATAATATTAGTGTAGAAAAACCACAGCTACAAATTACAGTAGATCTATTTAGTAGTGGACACTTGAAAACAAAGGTGTTACAATTAGGTACGTAATAATTAATGAGTACTTTTGTTGGGTAAACCGACTAACGAACTAGTGTTTTATTGCCTATAATACTTTCAGAATAAATTTTAATAATGAATGATAATATTTTCTTGGTTAATATGGCAGTAATAAAAAATGAATATGTCTATAGAGGTTTAATATTTCGCATGAATAAATTCATTCTACTTTTGCGATTTCCGTCCAAAAAGTATATGGTGATATTACCATCTATATTATACCTAATAATAATATAGTAATTATATTATAAGCTTATATTATAAGCACTATTACAATAATAATGTCTTAGGAAAGTATAGATTATGAATACCGATTTAAAAGGAGAACCAATTGGTGTTTATAATTTATAATGTTTTTATTAGTATCGTTTTTACAGTTCCAATATGTAATTTCTTTGGAGAATACATTCCTAAAAGCAACTTTATTAAAAGTAAAATTAGTTTAACATACATCAACATCGATTCGTTCATTGACCTTGCTCTCATGGCGTCCCTTTTATCCCATCAACGAATTAAAACCCTAAATACGCGCGTCAACCAAAAATCAATAGTTGTGCAAGTAAAAATGAAGCAGCCTAAATGACAGGCCGTCCGATGTAATCACCCAACCGATTCATAAAAAGAAAAATACTTTTCCTTCGTTAAAATTCGAACATGATTTAAGCAAACCGTTGCGGAGAATGGTGTCTATTGGAAGCAACACACGGAGCACACGGAATATATTCAGAGTCGCGTTGGGATCCTATTTAGACTGGCGGTACCTACCGATAGGGCGGGCAGCTATAGTCCGCGCACATGTAAAATAGCTACGACCGCTGAGAAAGATGCTCTACTTCAGATGTTGGGTGTAATTATTTTTTTTGGAAGAAATTTATTGCATATTTTGATTTGAGTAAATGACATGATTAAAACATCCGAATACCAACACAATTAAAAAGTATTCATCGTACGCACATTACAGTTTTTCTACTATATTGACTACTTTCAGTAGTGCTTTCAATTCTTCAAAGTTGCCATAGTGGAATGAAGTAGCTTACAATTGTTTCTGTGATCATGGGCTATGTGTAAAACTTTTTACAATTTATGCAAACGATTACGTATAAGAATAAGTGGAATACGAAAATACAATGTTGACAGTTACCGTAAATCTGAAAGTTCAGCCCGTTAATTGTTTATAATTGACAGGGTCACTTACAGCAAAACAAGGCAACACAGGCGTCGCACAGAGGTGCGAGTGTACGGGTTCGATAGCCGCAAGTCTGGGTGTTCTTTTTGTGTAAATTGAATTTCTGAAACCCTGCGTGACACAGCGGTTAAAATCCCTAGTGCGAATGTATTTTTAGGGTTCCGTACCTCGAAAGGAAAAAACGGAACCCTTATAGGATCACTTTGTTGTCCGTCCGTCCGTCTGTCTGTCTGTCAAGACCCTTTTTCTCAGGAACGCGTGGAGGTTACAAGCTGGAATTTATATTAAATACTCAGGTCTACTGTCAAGGTGTACAATCAAAAGATACAGTTGTTTATGCCGCAAATTTTCGACACTTGCAAGAGAATCAAAACCTACAAGGTACTTCCCGTGAACTCAGAATCTTGAAATTTGGTACGAAGCAACGTCTTATAGCACAGATAAAGGAAAAATTGCGAAAACCGTAAATTTTTAGGTACATCATATAATAAAAATATTTTTAATAATTTTAAACTATTGTTTCATTTTTGCAATAAAAATACCATAACTATGACTCGATTATTGTGATGGGCGAACTTTTACTTATTTACCTACAGGTTTGCACAGAACCCTCGGTGCGCGAGTCCGACTCGCATTTGGCCGGTTTTTTTTTATAGAATTACTCTTTATATGGCACTAGCTGTCCCCCGCGGCTTTGTTCGCGTGTTTTAGTTTCAACGGTTTTTCATTTTAGCAACATTTTTCATTTATGCTCCGCTCATATTGGTCGTAGCGTGATGTTATATATATTTATTACTCAATAAACGGACTATCCAATACAAAAAGAATTTTTCAATTCGAACCAGTAGTTCCTGAGATTAGCGCGTTCAAACAAACAAACAAACTCTTCAGCTTTATAATATTAAGTATAGATTTTTACGCGACTAATGTCAAAAGATTGTAAACAAATTTGGCTATCGAAAAGATGACCACGACCACTTTGACAAGAAGGAAAACGACTGTGAAGGAGAAAATCCGTTCTTGTGACGAATAAATATAATGAAATAGATGGGGCAATGACTACCATTTGAGTTATTGTCTAAAAAAGTTCTAAATAGTTCTCAAACAAAATCACTCAATTCAAGTAGAGCATCCCGCCTAGCGTTCGATTAGAAACTTGGTACTGGGGGCTACTTCTCTGTTATATCTGCTCGTCCAAGATACATGCCTCGCATAGGCGCACTCGTGTTACCGTCCGCGTCCTGGCCAGCGGGGGCGGCGGGGCGCGGGGGGGACCAAGCCTCCCCCGCACTCCGCTAACCCCCGCATCGCTCGCCGCACCCCCACGGCCCTTTCGGCCACCCTGCGTCATCTAGTACGGCGACTAGGCCGCTAGGGTTAATTCGAACTATTCAAGACTATTTGAATATTTAAATTTTTTATTTTAAACTTTTTGCTATTTCGTTTGTCTTAGAGAGTTAGCTTTGTTGTGTTAGCGCTAAAAGCAATTGAAAGTGATTGTATTTTTACTCATTCTTAAGACTCGAAGTTTTTCTCGTTGTTTATTTCTTTCAGAAAGGTTTGATCTACTGTTAAAGAATATAACCGTTTATGGTATACTTTTATTTAATTTCGAACCATTCATCACAACGAATTTATATAGAATTTACAAATTTATGAATTGATTAAAGTTTGAGTTGAAGATTAAAAAATAAGGGTTGAGCGTTAAACAAAACTATATGAAATTCTTGCTTCTTTTCATTATTCATTTACACACAAAATATTTCTTAAATATACAATTAACGGTTATTTCAAGTTGTTATAGGTATAACATAATCTATCAAGTAACTTAAACTATAAGTCCTGCTAAACTATATGAAAAAGAATAAAATTAAAGTTTTAAGAAATTTAGATTTTAACAAGAGTTTGGTGGCAGCCCTGTGTGTCCGGCGCGCAGCCCTGATTCTGTAGAACAGAGAGCGGCGTGCGTGCCCGGCTCGTTGTAAACAGCCAACCCTCGTACGTATGTAGGGCGGATGGACGGCCCTAACCCCCCAGAGAAAGGGGTGCCCCCGCTTCTTCCTTGTTCCTCCTTGTGCAAATTCCCTTGACGATGGAAATGTGCTCAGCCACATTTTATACAATTTCTAGTCCACGCGTCGAACGATGTCCACACGTGTTGGTGTTTTCTCATTAGTGCTAACCCTAACGGCTAGGCGACTATGAGATATGAATGTCAGTGGAACAACATTTGACACAGATTTAGTTGTTGATGGTACTTTTACTACCTGAGCTACGCTTATAAATGGGTGTCGTTAGATTAAACTGAGGAGATATTTAAACATACCGTATAATAAGTAAATCATTCAGAAAATTAGTGTATACCAACCTAAAAATAAACGAGAAATTACATGCTTTTAAATTAAATTTAAAAATTACATAATTTCGGACATCTAAATCGTGCCAACTAAAATCTTTTGTAAAATTTTTTAACACTTTTTGGGTTCCGTACCTAAATAGGTAAAAACTAAACCCTTATAGGATCACTTGTGTCCGTTCGCCAGTCACAATCCATTACCTCCGAAACGACTTGACCGATCGAGTTGAAATTTGGTACACGTTGGTAAGTTGGTGACCCAAAGAGGAACGTAACGTAAATACTTGCATTTAAAAGATGAGGATCACTTTCGAAGGCTAAACTTGAAAACTTTAAAAAATGTTTTACAAACTGTATTCTGTTACTTATCAAATGAAAAAGCTCGTTGGGACGATCTAAAATTTGTACGGAAACTTTGGTGCGCGAGTCAGACTCGCACTTGTCCGGTTATTTTTTGCCTTATTATATGCTGTTTCAAAATTTAAACAATGTCTTCACGTTCTATATTTTTATCTTGATACTATTTCGTTTCATTGTCATTACTTAATTCGTTTTAGCAAAAATGTAGTTATAACGAAAATGCGTAGTGGTTAATATAGATGTTTGAAAGTACGTATGCTTGACAAAAAAAAAAAAAAAATTTACTAGCTGTCCCCCGCGACTTTGTTCGCGTGTTTTAGTTTCAAAGATTTTTCATTTTTGCAACATTTTTCAATTATGCTCCGCTCCTATTGGTCGTAGCGTGATGTTATATAGCCTATAGCCTTCCTCAATAAACGGACTATACAATACAAAAATATTTTTTCAAATCGAACCAGTAGTTCCTGAGATTAGCGCGTTCAAACAAACAACAACTCTTCAGCTTTATAATATTAGTATAGATTATACACCAGAAATAACAAATACATCTAAATCTTTTAAACCGTTTACTTTGGATTTGACTCTTTTTCGAATCTGATTTTCCCACTATAACATTTAAAGTTTAAGTTTTACCAAAATAATTATCAAATGATCGTAATTGAGGACACATTATACATTGATGCTTACTGAGCACTTTAAAATCCTTAGCGTAATGAAAAAGGGCGAGGAGTTTCAAGTGCGGTAAAAAATGGGTCACTGTGTTAGTCGTTCTATAAGCTACCACCGTCAGCTGATCGTTGTAGCCATCAATGACGTGTAAAAATTGAAACTACCAAAAAAAACCGGTTACTAAAATCGTAATCACCCCTTGCATTATACCGAGACTACAATAATTTTATGTTAATCCTGTAATTAATTAATTTAATAATTTTATACAAATAAATTATCTTTATCGTTAGTAAAGTAAAATAATAACTACCAAATAAAATAAAAAGCTTTAATTATGATTATGTCATATTTTAATAAAACCTTTTCCTTCCTTACGAATACAAAGCACATTTAGCATAAAACATATTTTATAAATTTCTACTTTAAACAAGGCGTAAATAAAATAAATTATTCGGGATCTGGGAATACGGAATTTAGTACAGTTACAGCTAGAGTAAGGGAGACGAGATAACAGACGTTTTCAGTAATTTGTTTAACTATTTAAAAAATATTTAAAGAACTGTTCTTCATTTAATTCATTCTCGAATTTCCTTTTTTACCGCACGCGTTTCTACTAGATTACTAGATTCCGACTGTTGGTATGATGTTAACTTGTAAGCAAAGCCAAAACTAATAATATATTAGAGAAGCCAAGAATATTAAGTAGATCTTACACTTGAAAAAACTAGATATACCACGTTGACAGGAATTACGTAAGTGAAACCGCGGGGACCACCTAGTAACATAATGAATCAAAAAAATATCCTTCTGCCTAGCCTTTTCTCATGCTATGTTGGGGTCGGCTTCCAGTCATACCGGGTTTTAGCTAAATACTGTATTTTAAAGGAGCGACTGCCTATCTGACCTCCGGAACCCATTTTACTGCATAACACAGTACTTATTCCATAGCATGATCAAAAAAATATTCGATGCGATATACCTAAAATTAAAAAAGAACTAGTAATCACTCTAATTGTGAAGCTAACTTTATTTTTTGGAATATTGTAACTACACTGCCTCAATGACGCTTATAAGACCTATTTCTACATTTAACTTCAAGTCTATTTGTATTAAATAATGTATAAGAATGTCAAACAGAGACAGCCCACTTAAATATTAAAGCGTTGATGATGATCAGGTATCATCTATGAATCATCCTATTTATATCACAATAAATAAAAAGTATGGTTGCCCGCCATTCACACATTAAGCGATTAATTCCCGTCTCAAGACGAAGGTCGCTATGAATGGGGAGTTATTAAGTCTGTTGTTTGGAACGAATCGCTACGGCCGTTGACTTTTGGCTCCATTCATTTTCCCGCTAAATCTTCCGCAACTCATCTAAGTATTTATTTACTTTGCCAATGTAATTCTGGATTATTGCGTCCATACAAGATCTAGTATTTGTGTTGTCACGTCTTTATAGAGATTAGTCGAAGATGAGCTAATATAACTGACGCTCTACAAGTGAAAGAATGATGGTGCGAATAATATTTGTAAAAGTCAAATTAAATACTATAAGAAGAAAATTAGAAGAATATCGTCAATCAAATGTCACTTGAAATTAACTTTTATTAGTTACTATTATTAAAAATTGTATTAAAAAGGTGCCAACATAACGTTTCAATAGGTTATCAATAGTTTTTTTTTTTGTCAACAACAATGTTGACTAGGTATAAAAAGTCAAAATCTATTTAAGTCCGTAATTTAGATGATAAAAAATATTAGACACATATTTTTGCTTTGTCGAAATAACAAAAAACTATTTAAATAAAGTTAAGGAGTGAGGGCTCGATAAGTTACAAACCGATAGATCTCGTAGCAGTTCTTGTCAGTTAGAGATGTCAAGCGACATTTCAAATCAATGTATCGTCGTAAGAGTTTTGATTAGGAATATCTATCTGACGGATATTAACAAACAACTTATTAAAATCCCTAGCGTCACAATATTTAGACGACCTCCGTGGTAGAGTGGCGTACACACCGGTTTTCAAGGTGTCGCCAGCTCTGAGGTCCCGGGTTCGATCCCCGGCCGGGTCAATGTAGAAAAAAGCACTTTTCTACATTGTCTCGGGTTTGGGTGTTTGTGGTACCTTCGTTGTCTCTGAATTCCATAACACAAGTGCTTTAGCTACTTACTTTGGGTTCAGAACAATGTATGTGATGTTGTCCACATTTATTTATTTACATTTATTTTATGACAGAAAGCAATTACTATTATTCCTAAATCTTAGTCTATTTCTCTGACCTGCCTTCTAGACCTCGGTGTGGCAACATTAGAGTATACATAGACGAGCAAGGAGAGCGCGCCTCGCTAGTAGCCCGTTGTGCCGGGAGTAAGTAAATATTTAGCTCAAAGTACGACGACAGACATTTATACGAAAATATCTATAGCAGGGGTTCCCAAACTTATTTTGTCTACTGCCCACTTTGAGAATAAATTATATTTTAGCGTCCACATTTTTTCACCTACTTAAAAACCACTATAACTTCAAATTAAATTTATTATTGTGAGCTAAATTAGCGGAGATTTGATTTTATTTCTGGGTCTCTTAGCGCCCCCCTTTAGGCCTGCAGCGCCCACAAGGGGGCCTACTTTGGGAAAGGCTGATCTATAGTTTCGATATTATTAGGGTAGGTACTATTAGTTTTGAGATAGTTTTAATAAAACGGCGCGCTCTGTTTTGACACAGTTAATATTTGTTAAACTATAGATAGTTTACTTATTTTTACTCTAAGAGACTCTACGACGTATTTAATGTTTCTTATTTATAGATGAACAGATAAACGGATCAACTAAAAATATACGTTATCATCTGAGAGGCAAAATACACATTCCACAAATATTTTGCTTCATTTATTTTTGTCACACAATTCATACAGTTTCCTCTAAACCAAATTATCAAAGAATTATTTCTTCAGGCCTTCTTTCTTATCATTTTCAAACCATTCCGAACTTATCATTTTGCTATTCTTATGACATCACTAATAAACATTAAAAATAAAAATAATAAATCAATTTGGTGTGTGTCTGTTTTTACGCATTTTAAAGACAATTGAATGGGACCCGAAGAAGGATGTCAGCTACGTTTTGCCGAATTATCGACATAAAAAATAATAAATTCATACGAATATTAAAAATGCGAAAGTAACTCTGTGTGTCTGTTACGCTTTGACGCCTGAACCGCTGAACCGATTTTAATGAAACTTGCTACGAGGTAAGCTTGGATCCCAAGAAAAGAAATTCGTTGATTTTTGCGTAGTATCATGTATAAAATAGTAGTATCACGTATCATGTATTAAAGAAAACAAAAAGTTCTCCTGTGACGGCTCCCCACTTTGACGTCCATTGATAGATTACTAAAATCTTTCACGGACCTCTCATGTGCGGGAAGAGCGTTGGACGTTTTAGTATTCTCAATGGGCTATTTTAGTCAGAAGCCATTACACAAATAACATCAAGTGGTTGCAGTCGCAAAATTACATTTTTTTATTAAATTCTTCCTATAAGAAAAAGAAACCTTGAATAAACTACACTAAGTATTTCTAATATTATAAAAAATAAAGAAGTCATCCACGTCAACTACAGAGGTAGATAATGTTTGTCAACTATGCTTTCCACAAACAAATGATCAGATTGTGATTAAAAGTTTTAAAGGGTGTTCTGAGTACGCCCGATAAAATTCCTAGCCTAAATCAAAACAAATAACGGTATATTATGTAAAAAATTTTTTTTTTAACTTTTTTGCATGGGTGCAGCTATTCTACTTATAAGATAAGGTTTGGCATCTCTTTTTCCCCTACTGCGGCGAAGCCAAAACAGGAGCGTTATCTCCTGTATGACTGGCCTGTTGGTCTAGTGGTTAGTGACCCTGACTGCTAAACCGGAGGTCGTGGGTTCGATTCCCACCCAGGACAAATCTTTGTGTAATGAGCACGATCATTGGTTCTGTGTCTGGATGTAATTTATCTATAATAATATGTATGTATTTAGAAATATATAAGTATGTTTATCAGTTGTCTGGTTGCCATGATACAGGCTCTGCCTAGTTTGGGATCAGATAGCCGTGTGTGACTTGTCCTAAGATATTATAAGATATTATTATTATATTATTATTAATATGTATGAATGTAAGTTCGTCAACCGGTTTATAAATGAAGCGTTATTAGATTCGTCTTGATAGCGCGAGTGTCACTGGCGAGTGGGGGAACAAAATAAAGGGCTTTAAAAGGCGATTACAAAAATATATTAATTTTAAAACAAAACAATATGGCGACGTATGGCGCCAGTCAATGATATTGCTTCAATTACCTACTACTATATGGGTATCAAATTAAAGGTTGTTGATATGCACATTCTAAAACTGCAATTATAATAAAAATTTAAAACTTGTCACTAAAATGTATAAAATAAAATGATTAACTATTAAATAAGAAAACCCGGTTGCCAATAAACTAACTAACTAACTAAAAAGTTAAAAAAAATCTTAGATTTAAAGTGTGAACGGCTCCCCACTGAAAAAACAATAATATTAACGAATACAATGCTTTTATACTTTTTAGTTTGTTTTTTTTGCAGTCGGGTTTCTAATTTCATAATTGTCCGTAAGATATATTTTCTAGATACATCGTTCTTAATACGTCCACCAACTGACGTTAAAAATAAAAAAATATTAAAAGCTCAGCTTTGATCAATAATAGTTTAATTTCAGCTTGTGTTCTTTACTAAAACTAAACAAACCTAAATATAGTTATTTTCATAAGCCAGTTCCCTCAATTAATAAGGATGTTTCCTGGGTATGAAAAGTTAAAATTTATTTAGTCCGTCAGTTAGATAATAAAAATATTATATTAGACACGTATTTTTTCTTTTATGAAAACAATAAAAACTTACAAAGATACAGCGCTTTAAAGTTTCGGAGTTGGGGCTTATGACGCCACGCCTTGGTAAAAATTGTAGCGAGGAGTGACGTCACGCGTAATTTGCGTTCTCTGTATTTTGATCATTTTTTGTTTGTAGGAAAAAAGAAAAAATACGTATCCAATAAAATTCATTAATCTACAAGGCGGAAATTAAAAAAAAAAGGAAACATGCCTATTATGCCAATGCAAAATTAATGTTAGTTTAGCGGACAAGTGATTTAGTTTTCTTGAAAAAATTGTAATACTGTAGTTGGAAGGAACTAACTAAAATCTAAACATTGACAGTATTTTTTGTACTGTTTAGTTTGTGTGCCTGCTAATTAAATAACAATTTTGCATTCTCCTTAGGTCACCAATGGCATCTTACTTATAAAAAACAGTAGTCGATATAAATTAACAGATATACAACCAGTTTAGTATTAACATAGAGACCTGATATAGCATCTCCTACTAAGAAGTAGAATTAAACTATTTAAGAAATAGCGTCGTAATATTTAAGGCCAAACGATATTTTGATTACGTTACGAAATCTTGTGCGCAGTAGAATAGAATGGACCAAAGTGACGGCCGGTCCCGAATCGATTATTTCTCTGAGCCCTATGCAAACATACTTGTTATGTGTAAATTTAGAATCGTGAACATTGGTCGACCAGTGTATAAAAACTGCTTCAAAGTAATTACAGGTTGACTTATTTTACTTTTATTTATAATAAAAAAATTATTTAAATGATAATGGATACTGCCATTTAAATACCAAAATTGACATGAGAGTATTACGAAAAAGTAAGAATTTAGAGGTATTTTTAAGGAAATATTGAATCTTTGTATTTTTATGATCCTTCTAAGAACAAATTTGATAAGAAAAGAGAAAGATGTATTTTTTATCTAAATTTTGATGTTCTTTTTGAACCTATCTTGTATGTCAAACACACAAGTGCTGGCGACCACTTCCTAGCCATGAAGAAGAAAAGAGAGAAATAAGGTGTCTTTTTTTAAAGAAAATTTTTTCAAAAGCATATTAAAACAAAACAGCCGTCAGATCCACATTTGTAAAAGTACTTAATACCAAATCGAAGTGGAACTAACAACTACAACTCAACTTTTAATAAAATCAACTACCAATAATATTGAAAGTGCTGACAACATTACAACAATAGAGTTTAGTTAGCTTACACTAGTATACTATCAGAAGTTGCGTAGGTCGCTTGGCATACTTGTCATGAACAGAATGCTAGGCTTTTAATTAAGGCTCGAGTAATTTAGAGGGGCAGGGTACGTTCCACCACGCGTGCCCATGTATTAGGCACAATCTTCTGCATACTCATTTGGAAATGTTTAAACAGAGAGGGGTTTGTGGGTGGTGCGGCCCGCCGGGCGATGGTTAGTTCTCCGCTACAGATAAATTAATAACGCACCTACCTTGGTACGGATAGATATAGCACGCATGTCCGTGAGTACCTCTCGCCAGGGTGTTCCCATTTAGTTGGCCGCCTTTATTACTTTTAAACGTTCAGGAAGTTAATTAAATAATAATTATTATTTAGCTATTATCTCATTTAATTGTAAAGTTTTGACAACTTATGGATGATTGTAAAGTTTATTCTACAAAATATTTGAACAAACAAGCATCACGGTAAAATAAGCAACTACCTCAGCACTTTCAAACTATGTAGGTATAATTTCTTAGTTAAAACCTAGAACCCTGTATCTTTGTGATCTTACCTTTACAACAAAACTCAAATTGACCGTTATCATAAAAAATACAATTTTAAGTCTGTGATGATGATATGATTAAAGTTTTTTTTTGTCTTAACAACAAAGAATTTAGTTTTAGGCAATCAGTTCACCTAAAAATCACGATGTGTACAAACTAAAACTTAAACATTTTATAAATCTACTGGAAGAAAAGCCCAGTAGCAAAAAATTGGAAATGAATATTATTTTTTAAATGTTACGGAAATAAAAAGAAACAGCAATTAACTTAAACTTTGGTTTGTCAGTTTTCCTTTAATAAATTAATAGTTTCATACTCTACTTATTGTAAGAGTAAGTTAATAGAGTGTAAAACCATTATTACGACTTCAAAACGATATATAAGACTGAGAACTCGATAGAGCATCTTAACTAAGGTATATACCTGTAGATACCCGTAGAACCATTACACCGTAAGTTTATTCCTCCAACATCGAGTAAACAACTAATATAATTACACCAAAATCCCGAACACCCTGTACGCATGAGATGTGAGATGTAAAATTTGAGCGGAGCACAACGCCACACCTATTATGAAATTTGTGCACACATAGGAACGGACACACACACACGCACGCACGCACTCTCCGAGAAAGGTACCTATTCGGACTTAGGTGGCTATTGGGGAGGCAGGGGTTTGTTACTTGCGACGCTCGGCCCAGCTTAAATTTTCGTATTAATATGTATCTCTTATACTCGCGGATTTACCAGCCGATGCCTGCCGTAATTATGTGGCCGGCAAGGGGAGTTTTTAATAGCCTGCGGTAAAATACAGCAGAAGAAGGATTTTTGAGAGAATGTCAATGTTGTGTTTGAATGTTTGATTTGTATGTCTGCAGATGTTGCATTGTATTGTATTGGTAGGCATTTGTTTTTGTTTTTTTTTTAAATGTACACACGTTGTAAATAACGTTGCTTGACCAGTATTCATACACTAACTTACTTTTAAAACTTTTGGTATTGACAGATGAGTAAGTACCTATGTTGAAATTCAAATTTTCATTTATAAAAAATATATTCCAACTATTCAAATTTTAATTCTAAGACACGAAATCGTAAAGGCGTTCCTTTTCCTCGTTGTGCCGTACCTACATTTTACATCTCCGTAAACCTAAGAAATACGAATAGGTACCTACTAGACTCCGGTCCAATATCGATTTATAAGTTCAAACTACAGGATGTCGAGAGCGAATTAAAAGTGATCTTCAAGATATTTCCATACCTCCTCAAAAGTAATAAAAACCCATTCGAAACAGATAAACATTTATATCTCCTCAATACTTCGATAGATGGCGTTAGTAGTGGTAACGAGCCTAGTTTACGGTTATGCTTGACGGCGCCTAGTTATTGGTAGTATCCATCACTCTTTACTTGTTTTTATATATAAAATAAAGCTAGCCTACTTTATATCTGAAAACAACTAAAGCTTTTCCTAGGATAAGAGTTAAAAAAATACTTAAAAGTAGGTCAAGACTCATCTATTTTGTCACATATAAAAATGATTAGAATGAAAAGTTAATTAATGTTTACAGGTAAACTGTCCAATCAATGAAAATGTATTAAAATGACAACTTTACACAGTTTTTACGATGCTTGGATAAAGTTTGCACTGACCGTTGGCTGGTTTCCAGAGCCAATAAACATTAAGAAATTATAAGAATCTGAAATCGCATAATAATTGCCTTTTAGATCAAGCTTTCTCAATGTACAACTGTAACTGGTGGACGTTACGTCGGTATCTAATAACTAATTATGAAAATAATAATCCTTACTAATATTATAAATGCGAAAGTAACTCTGTTTGTTTGTCTACCTGTTGCGTTTTCACACCAAAACCACTGAACCGATTTAAATGAAATTTGGTACACTGATAGTCTAGAGCTTGAGAAAGGACATGGGCTACTTTTTGCCGCTATAACCGACATCCTCGCGGGCGGTGCCGCGGGAAAATGCTAGTAATATATAACGGGAATAAGCGCGAACATAACTTTAGATACGATAGACGTTTCAATTAATTCGGATTGCGATAATCTATACTAATATTATAAAGCTGAAGAGTTTGTTTATTTGTTTGTTTGCTTGTTTGTTTGTTTGTTTGAACGCGCTAATCTCAGGAACTACTGGTTCGAATTGAAAAATTATTTTTGTATTGGATAGTCCGTTTATTGAGGAAGGCTATAGGCTATATAACATCACGCTACGACCAATAGGAGCGGAGCATAGGTAAATGAAAAATGTTGCAAAAATGAAAAACCGTTGAAACTAAAACACATCTACACAGCTAGTATTATTATAAACATGCAGCGCAATAGTTTAAACGTTATTAATAATGAAAATATTCATCATCATCCACAGCCCTGTCACTCCACGGCATGGCATAGGCCTCTTTTTTAACGTCTCTCCGGTGCTATGCCAGTCTTATCAAAAATCAACCATACTGGTTTTAAAATAAGGGCGTAGTCCGTTTTAAAGTTTTATCACTGACTTGGCATTAATCGACTATCAGTAATATTATTCCAGACGGATGAAATTATTTTACCGACTTCAAAACGAGAACGTTCTCAATTTAATGATTATTTTTTTGTATGTATGTCATGCGATTTAACCGGAATTTATGCATCGATTTCAAAAAATATTTTGTCTATATCTCAGAGGTGGACCCATATCAATTTCATTGAAGTCCGCTATTTTACATTTATGTGTAATAAGGAGTCACATTTAAAGTCATAGATGGCGCTGATACCTTGGATTGTAGTTTTATTAAAGAAATTCTGGAACAAGATGTGTGTTCATAATTATAATAGATATCATTAGATTTTTATTCCATTTAAAATATTTCATTTAGAAAAATAAAGTAATAAATTTTAAAAATATTATGCAGGTGTAACTCTTGCGGCTATTGTTAATGTAAAAACCATGTCCGGTTCCTAATCCTAATCATCATATAAATAATAATGGTAGTGGTAGGTCGCAGTGGCGGTCAGTGCCCTTACTCTGCAATTTAAATTTAATTTTAATACAATACCAATGCAAAATTGTTATTCATTTAGCGGGCACACAAACAACACACAGTACAAAAAATACTCTCAATGTTTAGATCCCAGTCAGTTCTTAGCATTAACAGAATTTTATTTTAAGCAAACTAAATCTCCTACTTTCTAAACTAATATCAATTTTGCATCGGCATTGTATTAGAATTAAAATTCTATTGGAAAATAAAATACGAATTAAATTTCATAGTGTCTGTCTCGATTACCAACACTTACCTACTTATTGTAGGTATCATTACTAGGATGCCGGATTGATGGGAAGCGGCTCAAGACTGACGAGCCTGAAGCAAATTGGGAGAGAACTTCGTCCAGCAATGGGACACCTAAAAAGTTATTAAGAAAGACACTCTTAAACTTTTATTTCAATATTCATAATATAGGCCCCTTATGTAAGCAAAACTACGAACAGATGCGTATTAAAGAAATTTGTAAGCTTGTAAGAAATTATTTAGAAAAAACGGTGGTCTACCTAACATTTGAAGCGGCAATAGCCTAATGGTTAGGGTGAAAGCCTTGTGATCGAGATGTCCCAGGTTCGAACCCCATCCATTGCACTATTGACGTGAACCCGATCCAGACTCAAGCATATTTAGCTTAGTTAGAGGAGTTAACAAGATTTCTAGTAATGTGAATTTCACCCATATTGCTAGTAACCTTTAAAAAAACCTCAAGGAAATCTTGAAAAATAACACGGAATTTTTGTACACGTTTTTAATTTAATTCAAACTATTTTTGTGACCGTATGAATTTTACAATAATTATAATTTTAAAGGCTTTGGGCTTACCTAAATGTTTTCGGGTTATCCCGAATGCGAGAGATGTAATAAAAGACAAAATGATTAATAAAACGCTAACATAATTTTTTTGGAAAATAAAAATTAAACGTTTAAAGTATATGTTTATGTAATTTAATTGGCGTAGTATATTTCAGGCGACTACCCTATAGTTTATTTCAATGCAAATAAGTGTAAGTAACCCATGTCTCTCATAACTACGATCCCCGCATGTAATTTTAAGACAGACAACAGAAAGACAGACACTATGATATGAAAAATATAAGATAAAACGTTCTCATGATAATTATAAAAAAACTTTCAATAGCTGAACAAAAACTATTTCAATTTCCTGGCAATCTAATTAGATTGCAAGCGGCGCCAGGAACGGAAGACAGGTGCCGTCATAAAAACTCTAGTTAACATACTTATAAAAATAGTTCACGATGTTAAGATCAATAACCATACCAAGCAACAAACGATTCATACTTACTAATATTATAAATGCGACAGTAACTCAGTCTGTCCGTCTGTCAGTCTGTCTATCTATCGCGCTTTCACGCCAAAACTACTGAACTGATTTTAATGAAATTTGGTACATAGTTAGTCTAGAGCCTGAGAAAGAAGACATAATTTTTGCCGCTAGTTATAATAATTTCACTGTGTATTTTGTGTTCTCTATAGTTGCTATATTCGTTACCTCTCGAACTAAATTAAAAGAACAATGTGATAATTATTTGATATATCAATACCGCCAAAGCCTTTTAGTATTTCTCCTGATCAAGATCATCCGAGATTTAGTCACAAGTAGTGTGAACTAAAACAAGAATATATTTCGTTTAAAAACTACGATGACACAGACATATATTAATACACACGGGCGTTTAGATATCGTATGAATAAAAGAAACTGGCCCTTATTTATTTATAGCCCTCTTTCAAATTAACTATCGATTACAGATATCTCTATTTTTTAAAGATATTGCAATATTACGGCTGTTTATTATAAAGTTGAAAACATGAGTGCTTTTGGGTAACACAAGCTTTTCTAATTTGAGCAATTTCAAGAACGGATATTTAACATTTAATGGGATTTAACTGCGAAACTCAGTCCGGACACTGGACGCTGCGCGATGTTCAATATTAACGCTTGGAGCAAGAAATACCTACTAGTATGGACTTGTAGAATTTAAAGTCCTGAGCATCAGGGATAATTGAAGTATGCATTTCACAAATACTTAGAAGACTAAATAAATGTGTTTTTAACCTAATTTGTTTTGCGATATCTCTGGTAAATGAGGCTCGATTTAAAAAAATATAATCGATAGGGTATAGCAAAGAGATGGTTCCGTATGAATTTCATTGTAGTGTGCTTGTCTGTAACGCTTACACAAACTTGGTATGGGAAAAGCTTAAATCCAAAGTAAGGAGATAGGCTTTTTGCCGCGATTACTGAAGCATACGTGGAGCCGCGGGCAACAGCTAGTTTAAAATAAACAGAGACAAATACAGTATCTTAGTTATAGTTTTTGTCAATAGGTGTTAGTCACGAGCAGATATCGAAGTCTCACTTCTTCGCGCCAAATAGCAAGTATAAGACACGACTTACACTCCTAAAATCACTGATAAGTATCAATATCTAATAAAAGAATTAAGACAGCCGCTAGGTAGTATACGTTTAAGCATACATAATTATCCATACATGACAAACCTGCACTTAAGGCTCCGAAAAGCGATTTCAGCGCTTACGTCTAAATTAAGAAATTTCCGTGAATAATTAAGCAGCGCAAAAAGGATTGTCACCCGAGGTTGGACAGTGAAGCAACCCCATTTTCGATGGGTAATTGAAAAGGGTATGTGATGCTTAAAAATTCAATAGCCAGCTTAACTTCAACCGTCACGTGGCTGTTAGTGGTGACAAGTTAGCGAGTCTCTCATCAGTATAAATGTGAACCAAAAGAAAAAATAGGCTGATTAAATCCATACTTATATTATAAATGCAAAAATAGCTCTGTCTGTCTGTTTTCCTGTATGTCTGTTACGCTTTCACAGCTGAAACCGCTGAATCCATTTTGATGAAACTTGGTATGGAGTAAGTTTGGATCTCAATAAAGGATAGTCTACATTTTTCAGCGATAACCGACACCAAACCGGAACTATTTTTTATAGCAATCGGCCAAGATATTAAAGTAGACACTGAATTTTTGCCTCGTAAAAAGAGCATGCCACAAAATCTACATTTAACATATCGATAGCAAATCACAGGGAGAAGGAAGGTAAATAATCATTAACATTAATTTTATGTAAAACCTTAATAGTACTTATATTTTAAAGGTAAAAGGTGGGAGTTTCACAAAACCCTAGCAGGAAAACTATCCGTGTATATAAATAAAAAAAAAAAACCTGCACGTGGGATTTATGAATTATCAAAACTCAACGCCATTGGTCTAATAAGACGCCAAAGTCTATGCTCCAAAAGATATAAAGTACTCTGTAGTTATTGTTCCCATTGACTGTGACTCTGTCGAAATTTTGATGTCAAAGTCTATGGTAAAGGTCAAACAAAAGGCCGAAAAGACGGTTCCTATTTCAAATGCTACACCCAATTATTATGCGAAAACAAATTATTATTATGACACCGTATCATATTTCTTTTATGTTATATTTTTTAATATTTCAGGTTCAACGCGGGGCCATTTTGGACGAACTTTCAGCCAGTACATATGGGATTCTTGACGAAATCTTTTGTCACTGCATATGATACCTCTTCGGCCTCACAATATAACATTTTTTTAAACTCATAGGTGACTAATGCAAATACTTATTTGAGGTTATTACCAATTTAAAACTAAATTTTTCTTAAAGCTAAATCTAGATTGGCCCCCGTTTGTGACATTAAGATATTGAAGGAATGGAGAAAATATTTATGACATCTGTTCCATCTCACATCGCACTGAAAGAGAATATGTATTGTGTATTCACTGGTGTTAGATATAAAAGAGTAAAAGCAATTTCAATAAACAAATGAAACAGATCTATAAGCTACGTTGGTAGTTCCCCACAAATATCAATCGTTCAGATTACATACGTGTGGGCGGCCAACAGGGCAATGCATCTTTCCTTTTAGCACGTTCACACTAGCTCTTGAATTAGAAAGAGTTCGGACACGAGATACATTTTCATTGCCTATTATACGTGTACTACCCAAGCCAGTTTTATTTGACATCTAAAAAGTTTGACTCATCCTTTGGTCTGAAGTGGTATTTATATTAAACTGCATGTTTGAGCATGTTGGTTTGCATAATATTCAAAACACGTGCAAAGCTTGCTTACAGTTTAAACAAACCACAATAATTTGAAAGGTGTTCTTGAATCGTATACTATAATAATTATAAGTAATACTTTAATAATTATATTAAAGTATAGTTTATCAGGCATGTATGAACATGTTTATTTATTTATTTATCCACACACATAACATCTGTTGGCGAAAATATATATTTTACTATATTTTTATAGCTACATATTTATAATACTTAATAATATCTAGGCCTTTTTTTTTTTTTTTTTTTTTTTTTTTTTTTTTTTTTTTTTTTTTAGGCGGGGGAATCCTCATGGACGCCCGCTCACTCGGGGGAGCGAACGGGTAGTGTCAGACTCTTACTGACTAAACCTGAACCGCCGTGCTACGTCATCCGCGTGTTGTGTTGGTGCGTGGCAATGCATTGCAATTCATCACGCACCAACCGCGGGTCCGCCGGCCAAGAGCGTCGGCCTCTCCGCCTCATACTGGAATAATATCTAGGCCTGCATTTTCACTTGAGTTCTTCCCTCCTTGTATAAGATATAATTCTATTAAAAATCGGTCCTGATCTTCTGGTCGAATGTAAATATATTTGCTACCTAAAAGTTATATTCGGCTGGAAAGCCCTAGTTACTTCTTATATACTTAGCTACCTGCGAGTAAAATCTTATCAAAATCGGTCCAGACGTTTTAAAGCTTACCCGGAACAAAAAAACAGACAAAAATGTTAAAAACTCATTTTTATGCATATATATCGAGCAAATAACTGTATGCGTTTAAAAATATATATATATTGACATTACGAACAGACACTTTAATTATATTTATTTGTATTGATGCTGAAGAATTCTTAAAATCAATTACCAATTTTACTTTACGCGGATAAGATACGTTTGACCTCATCGACATAGGTACCTGTCTGGGTTATATTTCTATCAATTTTTATTAATCCCGCATCGCGTTAACTTTGACTTTGAGGACATGAAATCCATCCAAGTGTGGTATATCTTCAAAGGTTTAAAGGAACTACGCCGCTCATACAAGGACGGGCGGGTCATCTCAAAATATTATTTCTTTTTCAGTAACCAAGTACGTACGTACCTACACTACCTACAAGCGACAAGTTATGTAAAACAAATAAAGTATTTTAAAGGAATTTACTAGATCACCTAAACAAATATATAAGTGCTTTTATTTGTGTGCCTTCTAAATGAACAACGATTTTGCATTGGCATTGTATTAAAATTCAAATTCATTTAATTTTAGGCTTGGCCAAATTATTTGTCGGCAAAAACCTAAGTAGTAAAAAATAATTTAATTTATGTTTAAAAAAATTAAAGTATCTTTAATAATGCATCTAAAAGCATTAGTTTTCTTTAAGCATTGCAGCGTTCTAATAGAGATTTTTGATGGTCGGTGATTGAAGCTGTAACAACGGTTAGCTTCCATTGAATTTTACTTGAATATCACTATGACTTGACCGCTCTTTAGAGCTTCTTAAGTCTTTATGTAAACGCCCCAAAATAACCCACATACTCTTTACCCCGAATCCATATAAAATATCTTGTAGGTAATAACCCACTCGTAAATTAGCTCCGATAACTTTGAATTTAAAATAACGTAGATGGAAAATTTTCACTTGATTCTTTTCATTCGGGAGACATTCTGTGCTTTGTTGACATTTATGCAGCGATACAAATCGTAACGAGATGATGAGAACGACTGTATCGCTTAAGAATGCATTTATCATATTCCTAATGACGCGATTGCCAAATATGGAAGTGATAAGGTGGAGCGCAGGAAATTAAGACAACGTTTCTATATACGTATTGCTTAGTAAAAAGCAAATATTTAAAACATATCGCAATTCCAAATATATATATATATATATATATATATATATATATATAATAAATAATGTTATTTAGAGGATTTCTAGTTACAAATTGCCACTTTTTTTAAGTAGTTTTAAGCTATATTATTACGTATTTACACTAAATACAACGTCGTTTTGCATTTTCGTAAAATTTCAGGAGGCTATTATGAAAGACGTAATTAATCAAATAAAATTACGATATCTGCTCAATAATAAATACATACTTGTGTATTTAGTTATTTGAGTACTATTTCAGAAGACACCATTTTCAAAGAACAGAATCGCCCCGTTGCGTTTGCGGTAGGCAGTACCTTTATGTGCGTGTCTAAAAGAGCAGTGCGGTATCACGCGGACCGTGTTTTGAAATTTTTGTCCCACACTTGCCGATTTCCGAAAATTAAAAAAAAAGGAAAAAAATACCTACTTATTTTATTATTGATTCATCATTAGAATTATTAGCATAGTTACTTACTCGAATTTGACGAATATGCAAAACGACACGTTGTATATATCACTAGCTGTCCCCCGCGACTTTGTTCGCGTGTTTTAGTTTCAACGGTTTTTTATTTTTGTAACATTTTTCATTTATGCTCCGCTCCTATTCATCACAAAAAGAATTATTCAATTCGAACCAGTAGTTCCTGAGATTAGCGCGTTCAAACCTACAAACAAACAAACTCTTCAGCTTTATAATATTAAATAATAAGTATAGATTTCAAAGATGTTGACCACTAACTTACGTAAATGAGGGTATATCTACATGAATTAACCTTTTGTAAGTAAACGAAGCAATCTGTGTCAAAGTAAATTATCACCGATGTATAGTTACTTGTTCGAAGTAATAGGTGTGTGACAATTTGTAATAAGTATTTATACAGGACTAGCTGTCCCCCGCGACTTTGTCCGCGTGTTTTAGTTTCAACGGTTTTTAATTGTTGCGACAATTTTCATTTATGCTCCGCTCCTATTGGTCGTAGCGTGATGTTATATAGCCTATAGCCTTCCTCAATAAATGAGCTATCCAACACTGAAAGAATTTTTCAAATCGGACCAGTAGTTCCTGAGATTAGCGCGTTCAAACAAACAATCAAACAAACAAACAAACAAACAAACAAACAAACTCTTCAGCTTTATAATATTAGTATAGATTTTGTAAGAAAACATTTTGTAAGGAGAATTATGAAATATAGATAAATATTATTATGTACCAATACAAGGTTAATAAATAAATACTAAATATATTTTATAAGCTAAACAAAATATTGCTTTAGATAAACAACAACTATTTACAAGAATTTGTTATATGGATAATCTCTTTATAATCTGTTCAAAGAAAATTTTGTTTTTCTCTTTGTAATCCTTAGTAATAAAAATATTTTGTGTTTTGTCAACACAGGTAGATCACAATAACCTTTAAACCCTAGTTGTGTATCACTATAACGGAATACATAAAACCAAAATAGGTAGGCATATAAACATCGCAATGGTAGGCATCCAGGCCTAAGAATTTAAGATGTTCCTAATCTTCGAGAAAAAAGCAAGTAAACTATAGAGTGCGCATATCAAGTATGAACTGTAGGCTCAAATTTGAACAGTTTTATTAAAACTGTCGGAACCGTCGATATTTTCGCATAAAAGTCTATCGTCGCACTGAAAAATCAACTAAATCAGCACAGTTGGCAAAAAATTTGGCGCGCTCTATGCTTGTCTATGTTTGCTCTAAGATCCTAATTCATACATTCTTTTTTTTTTTTTTTTTTTTAAACGACTCCCGCACTAAGGAATTTAATCCTTGTGTCGCGGGGGGTTTCACAAACATTCAAATCACATGCACAAAGAACACCCAGACTTGAAACAAGCATTTGTGGATCACACAAATGCTTGTCCCATGCGGGGATCGAACCCGCGACACGTCGCGCACAGAGGTAATTGGCGTGGTGACTTATACCACTCGGCTATCCGTGCAGTCATTCTACATCATTTATGGCTGATTTCTTAACGCTAGATAATTTTATCCGAGAAATAATTTGAATTTTTGTCAGTTCTTCCATAATAAATTGTCATACGACCACCAATACCCATAAAAAATATTAGGCTTTGGTAAAATCAGCCCTTAGAAGCAGGACTAAAATAATATAACCAACCTATTCAAATCTAAGATGGCCATATTAGTAAAAAAAGCGATTAATAAATTTTAAATTCAAATTCTTTATAGAAAACTTGAATTTAGAATCTGTGAAGCACATTTATTATCGTTGGTACCCAGTTTTGGATCATAGGCAGTTGCTAATAATTGTCAACATTTTTATTAATAAGGCCAACACTCAACAGTGTTAAGATATGTATTTGCCTAAAGCTGCGTTACGAGATGATATATGTTCGTAGATTGGACACTAAACCCCTAGGGACGTACGCACGGCATTGCGACATTCCAGCGAAGCTTTGCGATTGATTTTAAGATTCCTTGCTTTGTCGGGAATATTAAGCGTCCTCTATTACTCCCGTTTGCCCGCGGCTTCGCCCGCGTGGGTTTTGGTTATTACGGCGAAAAGTAGCCCATGTCCTTTCATGGAGTTCAGGCTAGCTCCATACCAAATTTTATCGCAATCGGTTGTGTGGTTTAGCCGTAAAAGTTTAACTAAGAGACAGACATTTATAAGAGACAGAAGCCTTGGGCCCTCTACGTGGCTACGTTAATTACGGCACCATTGGCGTTCTTTCATTCATCGAAAGTGTATGTGTAGGTACCCCATTTCAGAAAAAAGTAGAAACCTAAATTTAAAATTTAAAGTAGGTATATTGATACTAGGTACCATTGAAACCTAAAGTTAGTTATTTATGCAAAATCTTAAATACCTAGATTTATACTGTGAAACAAGGTATTCAGGATATTTTTTTGTAAATTTTATTTATTTACTACTAGCTGACCTGACAGTCGTAGGTCTCTTAATCTATACAAAAATGCGATGCACATGCGACAAAGATGCGATCATAATTTATTTATTTTTTCGACATTTTCCGTAGATTTTTATAAAATTTTTGTTCATACCAACCTTACCCTGACAATTACAAATACAGCCAAATCGGTCGAGCCGTTCATATGTGATGCTCCGTCATACATGTGGCAATTGATTTTAAATAATGTAGATTAGGAAACACCTAAAGTTTGCTATTAGCGCATACAAAATGTAAATTTTAAAAAACGCTTTTACAAAGCAGATAAAAAAATAGGAAAGTATTTATTTGACAGTATTATTCAGCGAGATTCATCTCGTCTGTCTATTAAATGTCTAAACCACATGTCTCAGTCGCTTTGTTGGACGCGTCACGTTTCGTACGCATCGACATCTTACTGTAAACAATAAAGTAAGTATGGCAGCTCCTTGAAAAGGGCTCGATTCCGGCCGAACCGATGTCCAAGGTCCGGAACTTGCATTATTCAAACTTCTGAAACTATGAGACGTATCAGGAAATATCAGAATTGAGAAACACCTACAAACTATCGCAGCCTTGAGCCGACGTGATCTTAGAACAATCATTCTGGGCGCGTACCTACGTCGTGTGTCATCTGTATCATTAATCAATTAATACTAGATATGTCTTATAAATTTAAAAGTAACTGTGTGTTTGTTTTGGAACTGATTTTGATACAATGGCCAGGATTAAAAACAAAATGTTGTCCGTCAGGAATTTAAAAACATTAGACACGATTTTTTTATTATTTAACGTACCTAACCAAAAACTCACGACGATACATTGATTTGAAATGTTCCATGACGTCACAATGTCGTTTGTTTTGTTTGTGCACCAACGCACGCATTACGTCATTAACCCTCCTGATCTTTCTTCTGACATTTTTTTGTTACCTAACTAACGGACTTATTAGATTTTGACTTCATACCCAGTCTTTCATACCGCATGGAGATAACTTGTTTTTATTTATTATAGATACAAGTTGGTAACATTCTCTAAATATGTCAAAACCAAACGGGCAAACGACAATCAAAGAATATTGTTATTCATATTATTACACTAGTAATATTTTAAGTAAGAGATTTTCTGATTTTTCAATTTTGTTTATTTTTTGCGTTTACGAGTACTACATGTTGTTTTATTGATTCCCTTTATATCATATCCATACTGTATGACACCAACGAAAGTTTTAAAACAATGCCAGGAATTTAATTTCATCTAATCTTACAAGGAATAACTGTATTTCTTAGTTTTGGTTGCGTCCTATCGCTACACGTAAAATACAGTATTCAGCTGAATCCCTGAAGACTGGAAGCCGACCCCAACATAGTTTTGGAAAAAGCTAGACATAAAAAGAACTTACCATTGGTACTATAAAGTTAATAGCGAATGTCCAGCATTTTATTTTCATATTTAGGTACATATATTATTCAAACTCTAGAATAAAATCAGTGTTTGTATCTAAGTATCGAATGCCAAGATAGGCTTTTTTTTTGTTTTATATTTTCTATGAATTCTAGTTCAAGTTGAAACGACCCTTTCTTAGTTTAACGCCTACCCTTTTTATTGACTAAACGACGACCAGTCTGAGTTGAACAGAGCTAAGTACCGGGAAGTTGAGTCTGCAAAGGCCAAATTATTACTTAGATATAACGAACATCTAACGAACAATTTGAAGTGATTATATATATATATGTATATCATTATACTGTAGTTTTTTTTTATTTAATTGTTGAAATAAATAAGTAGCTGGTTTTGTTTTCTTTTAGTTTGTTTTCAAACTGGAACGAGTTAAATAGATACTGTTTAAAAAATAGAATTTGGAAGTCAAGTTTAGTAGTTTTTATACCACGATCGATTTTAACCCAAATTCTTAGAATTATCTTAAATTATATATCTTAGTTAGATAAATATTTTTTATTTAAAACTATCTAACCCGACAGTCATTGTCATGTCGATCTATACAAAAATAGATTTTAATTTTCGACAATTATATCGGATTCTTTGGAAATTTTTGGTAATACTTTGTTGACACAATTAGGTACAAATAACAAAAATAACAGCAAAATCGGTCAAGCCGTTCATAAGTGATGCTCCATCATACATTTAAATAGATACTCTAATATTAGATAAGATTGATTTCTCTTTTCCTTTCAATTTCTATTAATAGCCATCAAGATAGAGTCGAAGCATATTTTCTTAAAATAAATAAGAAATTCAACTTAAAATATTCAAATATTGTAGATGATAACGTTTGGAGATATAGACTATTGTCGATACCTACAATATATAGAACAGCGTCACAACTTCTCCAGCCTAACAAAGGATTGAACAAATTTATTCTGTCCAATGTAAAAGTACAACGCGTGAGTCTAATCGTAAATCTGTTGTCATAAAATATTCAACAAACATTTTTTTTTAATATATATCTTAATAAGTAGTTGAGTCTACTGTGTTATTGTGTTTTCTTATTATTTTCTTACATGTTTTAATGTAATGTCACATAATTTTAAATGACCAATTACCTGAATTGACCTTACGTAACATTGTTGTGTCGCTCGGCTCTAAGAGCAGCCATCAGCAAGCCGTCACCAGCACGCCACCTCCAATTGTTCCCATGATTGACGTATTAACCGTGTCGATGTATGTACCTACCTATGCTGCGTGGATACTGTTCGAATCCATTTACTTCTCTAAATTATGCGTAAAACGTCCATTTGACGATCTCCCCTCTTCCCTCTTATCGCTTGGACAGAAACGGGAGCCCCGGGCGGGGGCGCCGGACTAGGGCAAATTGGGGGGTTTACAAACCCCCCCAAGTGAGGGTGTCCGAAGTCCACCTCACCCTTTAGCTACCCTGAAGTTCCATCTCTCACACCTATAAATTCGGCACACACATTTCACCCCTAGGGAAGGGAGGGGGGGTCTATAACGCACCAATCCTTTCGTTTCGGCGTGTCACACTTGGCAAGCAATGGTGACCTCCACTACGAATTAATATTCACAAACGTTTCCGTTACTATCGTTAATCATTGCCGTTTCTGTCAGTGATCTCGCTTATGTATGTACGACACCTTCGCTTTAGGTAACGCCTACGCGGACTACTGTATTGTACTGAATTCTGGGCTAGAAAACACAATAAAATTAAAAACGCTAAAAATAGATATGTCATTTTAATAAAATTGTAGTAAGATAATTATCTACTAGAAAATTTACACCACACATAGGTGAATATACTACACCTTTGACTTAATTTCAATTCAAATACTACCTCTCCTGTCTTACTTCATTCTTCTTTGTTATTTGTATCGAAAACGGTGTACGTTCTTTAAAGGTTCCATAAGTATTTTACACGATAAAAAATGTTGAATATCCTAATACACCCTTTGCCTATATCACCGTTCATGAAACTCGTGATTCACTTCGTCATAGTTTCTTATTCTAACCAAACTTTCTGCGGACAATGCGAGTGAGGTATTGGAACTTCTAATATAAGTTCATTTACGAAAAAAACAATTGTATTGTTATTTATTTCACTATCGTAATTGTTTGTACTGACTCACGTAGTTGTTTTACAATTTAAAAAATAAGTACTTATCTATTTTTATTTGAACGCGCCATTCACAGATACTGTCATTCGGGGTTGAAAAAATATTTTCGCATATGATTGCAGATTTCTTGAGGGAGAAGGGGGAGATTTTTTTAATATAGTTGTATGTTTTAAATACAACATTTAACCTTTAAGAAGTAAATCCTTACGAATGATCGCTTAATCTTTTTTTATATTAATATTATAAATGCGAAAGTAATTCTGTCTGTCTGTCACGCTTTCACGGCTTAACAACTAAACCGATTTAGATTAAACTTGGTATAGGGTAAGTTTTGACCCCAAGAACCTATGCAACTTTTTTGCAGTGATAACAGAGACTCACGCGCATCTGAAGATAGTTTTTCCTACAAAAGCGCCATACAATTCATGTTCTTTTTTTTTTTTTAAGAAAGAGATTTACGCAGTTAGCCTGAGCGCAGGCTTTGACTGCTTCACCGGACTTTGTATACAAATCATGTCAAATTCTTATCACTAGTAGGGAAACCTCTGCAGATATGGTTTTGAAAATTACTGTTAGAGATCCCTTTTCAATTCATTTGCCTTTTACTGTTTATTAAGTACGTAATTCTAAATCTTCCATGTCGGTAATATTGATGAAACAAGTACGCAAAAAGAGGGGTGTTATCAGTTTAACGTGTGTATCTGTCTGTGAGACTGTTTGCGGCCTCGTAGCTTCCAAACGTTTTGTTTATTAAACCTCACCGCAAAAAGAGGGGTTGTATAAGTTTGACTGTGAATATCTGTGTATGAATGTGGCATCGCAGCTCCTAAACGAATGGACCGATGTTTATGTCTTTTTTTTGTGATCAGCAATAATTTATGTACATCTATTTATAGGTTAAAATTTCCGGCTCTTTTCTAAAAAAGATTAAAAAGTCTGAGGATTTTAATTTTTTAGTAAGTGACATTGATCGTTCTAGTTTCAACGGCGATCAAATACAAACTCCGTAAACATTTTAAATGTCTGTACCTATACTTAGTGTTAGGGTATTTTTATTGGAACTTGTAATTACATCTATTTGATAACAGAACCACTAGACACAAGTTCACAACAGAACGGTCTAAGTAAGTCGTCGTTTTTAATACTTAACACCTGTTTGAATGGTTGTGGTTAAAACGTTAAGTGTACCTCAGGGAGTTCCGTTGCCCGACTGCAGGATACATACCTACACCAAAAATAGGAGGAAGTTGTCAACAAATAAGTTTTGTACTTATCGCATATCTAGTATAGAAAGAATTAAAGAGTCAACCACTTCTTGAATACATGAAAAATAAATCAAATCTATTTAAAAAAAATACATTGTTTGAGATCAATGTAGAATGTATGACTTCATCAAAATCAGCTGGACATTCTTAACCAAAAAACTTAAATCGTCAAAAGATTGCTGTACTTTTTTTGCTAGGCGTTATGCTTTTAATGTCCACTTTTAACGTTGACCCGCTTGAATCTATTACCTTCCGTTATTTTTAAATTTGCGACAATATCTAAGATATTGATTGAAATTGTGTGGGGTACAGGGCACACACAGGGTTATATTGAGTATAAAATACTCGAGGTAGGAACTTATACTTATAATGACCTCCTTAACTATTATTTGATAAGGATTAATAGTGAATCCTTCTCAATATCTTTTAAATTAATTACTGCATTATATATGACCATTTCCTTAAACATTTAAGTGGTTACCGTAAGCTATCAAGATAGCCATATCACGAACTTATCAGCAGACCTATCTCAGATGAACAAGTCCACTGTACATTGTTTTGTTATATGTCCGAGGAATAAGGTAGATTAAGTCTCCCTCGGTTTGATATTTTCCTACTTCCTCAACAATCAATTACTGTCATATATCAAACAGTTTACCCAAGACATTAATAAATTGCAATTAGTCATTCACTTCATCCATTGGTATTCTTTATAATTATAAATTAAATATTAATATATTTTAAATATAACAATTTTCCGTTTTAATACAAATTCAGTCGGTATACCTACTTACTTACGTGAGTAAATTAAGTCTTGCAACCAGTTTCAAGACAATGCATCATATACTTTGAATGTCTACTCAGAACATAAACTAAACTGTTGGAAAAAATATCAGAGCCAAAAATACTAGTATGTAAAACTGCATTAATAGTAGAATTAAACCATTGGATAACTTACTAACAGTTCGCGTCGCCAAAGTTTTAACATGAGTTCCCCATTCCCCACGATAGATGGCGTTACAAATGTCTCTCGTAATTCAACGCCGTCATCACGCAACTTTGCGCCGGTAATTAAGTTACTGTTTTGCGCAGTCCGTTCCTTTCGGTGACTGATACCAATAAATATATTTTACTTTTCTCCTTTAAATAATTAAGTATCTAAACTATTTAGATTAAGCCTAACAGGAGTCTCGCTCGTGGTTCTAACGTAAGACTACTTAATGCTAACAACATTTTTAACCGACTTCTGTAATGCCCAAAAGGAGAGAGAGTGAACCGTTTAATAAACGATACGTCTTTAGATTTGTTATGATGGCGTGAGTGACTAAATGTAATATACATTAATAAAATAAATCAATTTCTTAAAAAATGTGATGAACATGTTTTTATTTAGATTGTTAACGTGCTAAAATAAAATCAAGATCCTTGTGTACGCTATCGACATAAATGGTGATCTGTCTGTTTAAAAGGGGTCGGCTTCCAGGTTTGCCGGATTCTGCTATGTAGTGTATTTTGCATAGAGCGACTTCACTTATCTGACCTCTACAACCCATTGTACTGGGTAACACAAAAAACTTGTCGCTAAAATGTATTAAATAAATCAGGTAGTCAATACACTCAGGTTTTTAAATTTCTTTAATTATTACATTCAGTCTTCAGGATTTTTCTGAAGGGTTTTATTTGATGCAATAGTGGGATCTTTTGCGGTAAATACGTACTTAAAGGAAACAAAATAATATCAGTGCTTATTAAACTGTGGTTGGTTCAGAAGAGTAAGTAGCTTTATGTTTTATATATGCCTACCTAATTAATCTCATTAACCACCTCTATTAACCACCTTTATAAATACTATATATAAATTAAATATTAATCCGATAGAAATCGTAAAATGTAATTTTCAAATGACATCCGTTTTTACAATAATTTTCAAACATTACATTAATAATATCTGCCAAGTTTTGTAAAAACTAAAAGATTGATTACAAAACGTTTTGTTTTTTTTTATCGGTCCATCGTTCTACATTAAAAGCATTTTTTTAATCACGCGCATCGTTACACTAAATCACTGGCCCAGTGAAAACTATACGTTTCAAAGTTTTTTCTACATGTATGTCAGTGATTCTCAAAGCTAGGAGGGCTACCGTTATTGCACTCACCAGTTGGCACCACTGGCGCGTCAGCTGTCAAAGCCAACTAAGAAACTATGGAATTTGACCTTTACGAATTACATGTGCAATTCTCATGCCCTTATTGGTTTATATGGGACCACCTCTGAGTTATAGCAACTCTATAACAAACGTAACCAACATAAAATAAAAATAATGTCCTCCTTCTTTTAAAGTCGGTGAAAAACAAAACAGGAGTGAACCCTAATATTGCTGAATTAGTTATTAGATATGATTTCTACTTTATTGTTTAAATAAACTAGCAAACATTAATTTGTAAATTTATTTACCACAAAACAAATGATACTACAAAATAAAAATTTTAACCGTAAATAATAAAATTACTTACCAGTGTTTTTAAATAATTTATAGCTTAGGTACTGCGCGAGACAATCTCTACCAGTCAACAAAGTCAGTCATGCCGTGATGGAGAGATAACTAACTACTAACTATAATTTTACCTCACAAACAATTCTATTAATATTTTTTTGGTTCTGAAAGTTTGGAAGCCACTGGTCGAGTAAAGCAGGCGCCAGCAAGACGGCAGGTTTGCGGGAATTGCGGGCAGGTATCTATCGACACTGCACTGTCGCCGCACTCACCTACGTTAACGTTTTTATAATTTTCTATTGCCTACACTATTATAGTCTCATTTGAATTATAAAGTTATAGTATAATGTTACTATAGTATAAATTTCGTAGAAGAGAGAGTAAGTTCAATAGTGTCAGTGTGGAGAATTTTGCTATATTAAAAAATAATAATAACGATACAAAATAAATAACGATACAAAATAAATACAATACCACCTACACTCGAACGTACTTTTACTACCAAACACTTTTGGGTACCTTAAATATCTATTGATTATTACTTGGTTTTGATAGGTAACAATAAAATTATTCGTTGTGCTTGCTCACCTTATTGATATCTTTGATAGTCTTGCCTTAGACTTCCCAATGCACTATTCCAAAGACCATCGTGTTTTATAAAATCAACTCAGAGAAAAATTTATTATCACAAGCTGTCAACTCTCCTGCCAGTAACCAAGTACAAATCACAGTTGTTGCTTCCTTACAAACATACTAGATGGCGTTACTATGTATACACAATGAAATAAGTATACTAGGTTAATACAATATATTTATTGATTACATTTGTTTATAATTATGATGAAAATTTTAAAAACTTTAATTGCAAATTGTACAAGCGATAATTTTTGGAATTAATATCAAATTACGTATCTAAAAATGTTAAGTCAAGCTTATTAATTAATTGTACACATCTTGATGAACATCAGTTTTCACTTGTTTTTTGTTTGAATTTTTGGATAGCTTACCGTATTTTCTGTGTGTTCCGACATTTCTTGTTCGCTTGTCCGCCGTCCCAGCACGGTCTGATAATTTGAAAGTTTTGCAAAGTAGCGTTACCTTAGCACCGCCTGACAAATTCTCATCCAAAGACTTCATTGTATTCGTCAAAAGATATCTGTTCGCGAAGTGGTTATATTTATTTGAGAAATAGTTGTGAGTCATATTTTCTGTATTCGTCTGAGATCTATTCGAGGAACAATCCGTTTTTTTATTGTCTTCATAATCCGATGTGGAACTACTGTTGTGATTACACACGACATCAACTCTAATCACTTGAACAGTTTCAGGGCTTTGATTTCGTGAGATTGTCAAGCTTTTTCTTTTACCAGATTTTTCATAAGTCACTTTCGTGTTTTCTATTATGTCAGAGATATCTCTTATTTCATCTTTTATTTGTCGTTTAGGGTACTTTTTTGTGAACGCCTTAGTTTTAGACTCACCTTTACGAGTTTTTTTTGTTTCATCAGTGTTAATTTCAACTTGCGTTGCTTTATTTTCTCGTGGCTTGTCTGGGCTGAAACCTCGTAGAAAAATGCTGGATTTGCTTGACGTGGGTCGAGATATGTCATTGTTGTATAAATATTTTACGTAATCGTCAAAGTAGTACGTTAGTTGTGATGACCTGTCATCGTCACTTAGATCTTTTTCTGTAAAAGTCTGTTTCAGGAACATTCTGTGTTTGTTTCCGTCTGTTGCTTTCTTGTATTTAAAGCTAGTTCTTGGTCGTTTTGTTTTTTCGACATCGCCTTCAAATTTTAATGTTTGAACAGTGAGGACCATGTCACTATCTTGCTGAGCTCGGACGCTGTCGAGTGTGTCAGTGAGGTGGTCATAGTTCAGGTTGCAATGGAATCTACGTCAAAAAACACATGCTTATATAATTTAAAAATGAAAATTTATAACAAAATGTATTTTACATGGTACTTCTGTAAAAAAATAAACTTAAATATTTAAAGGGACACTGACTTTGTAAATTAAATAAATTGCCACTTTTGAAATAGACAATTTGATTTTAACTCTGCCCGTGCTCTGCAGGTATACACACAAACAAGTTCAAAACGTGTCTTAAAACCTTTTCTGAACCTAAAACAACAGCTAGCTCTAGAAGCCTCGTATCCTTGACCGACTTTTTAGATAAAAGTGAAGGTCAAGTAGGTTCTTACCTCCTTTCCACACATGCCTGTCGCCGGGTGACCGGTATGGATAACGAATATGGTGCCTATAGGTCTCAGAGATCGCCTAATGCTCCGCCGCCGTATAGTCGGCTCTTACTTCCCGGCGCCGAAACGTGTGAAAAAGGGGCTTAGGAAGTTGCATTAGAACAGTTTAATAGGGCACTCACAGACGGTTAATTAAGTTTAATATAACCGTACTGAAATTAATTGTAATTACCTAATTCTCAATTAAACTAGATCAAATTATTTAGAAATATTTTACTGTGTTTACAGTGTATTAATGTAAAGATTTCCAATATACAAGTTATTTGTAAGAAAGTATATTCCTATTTAGTAATATTATTGATTTATTTAATTTAAAGTGGCAAATAAACGTTTTTCCTTATTTCTTTGACGAGTGTATAAGTATAAAAAAAATAACCTTTCAAATATATCTATCCATCTCGGGTCCTCTTCATGTTCAGGGTTTACCAACCGTTTCTGGCAGTATCTTCTTGGTTTCTCAATTACGGTCGGACTTTCGAGTTTGGTCTTCCCCTTCGACCGTTGCTGAAGATGAAGTCTGGCACATTTCATAACTGTTCGTCTAAAAAATAAAGATAAGACGCCGTCACAAGGATTATAGGAATATAATGTTACCCACATGATACAAAGAATCCACCCTAAATCTTGGAACGCCGTACAAGTCACAACCTACGGTTCACAAAGACTCCGGGGTAACTGCACTTCACAGGTAATTCAAGGTCAAATCAATTTGAATTAATTTGGCTTTCGTGATTAAGTACCAAGAGTACTAAATTTTATTGTGTTTATGATATTTGTGGTAGATTATAATATTGTCAAGCTTACGCGCGGTGCTCAAGGACGATCACGGAACAACAAATGCGCCCTTGCAATATTTCGTGAGGTTTATTAGCTTTCATATTTGGTAACAATGTGATTCGTAGATATGTAAGCAATATTATATTTCGGTATTTCGACTTCACGTAGTATGTTTCGTGCAAATTGACCTATCTCGAGTACTTCGATGGCAGAGTTGTTTGATTTAAGTAGTTTGTAATAGTCATGTAGTTAAACGGTTCATGTTTCAAATAACATAACCATGTTATTTGAATTATAGTTGGAACTGACGTTAGTTGTTGTAGTAACGTAAGAAATACAGTCAGTCTTGTTATCTTTAGTGATGAGAATTAAATATGATGGTGCTCTAGAAGGGTAGCGTGTGTTACCATTAACTCATGACTTTTTGAGCCCTGTAGGTAAACGCTGACGCTGTAAAAATATTATTAAATAAAGAAACTCCCGTAATGTAGATTAACAAAGGCGTATAATATTTTTAATTTCCGGGCCTAACTCAACAATTATATCAAAATAACAGCTAGTCACGAAGTCATACTTGAGTAGGCTCACGTGTAAAGAAAAATAGAATCATAATTAGGTGGGACATATAAGACGAAAAAAAATATAATTTGAAAAATGACCAAAGCCTTTTAAATTGTTACTGAGGATGATAACCCGTGAAAATTAAGAGATAATAATATCTTTTAAGCAAGCTTAAAAGCAACTTTAAAAACTTTTCGCTTGTAATAATTCGATACTTAGATTATTGACTAATACATTTTCCTTATCGAATATTTTAATTAAATTAATTTAATTCATTATCAAAGACACAAGACATTGCTTAAGGTGCCCACAAACGACACTGCCTCCGTATTTCGATATGATTGCTTGTATTTTATTTCGAAGAGTTCTCAATATAGCTGTTTCTAACTTAACCCATTTGTGTTCAAGAGCATATTGTTCAACATAAGTCAGTAAATCAGTTCTTGCATGTTCATTCAGCCCAGGTCTAACACTTGTTCCTTCAAGGTCAAACGCGTTGGTTTTATTCCAGTTAACGAGCTTCTGATCAAAGCTTCTTTGTGAAAAATTTCCACTTACAACATTCGTGCAAGTGTTTTGACTAGATATCTCTCGCGACTCTCTTACAATTACTCAATTTATTAGCATCTATGTATACGCCTGAATTTGGTGTCAGTTCAACAAGACCTTTTTTTTCTTACGATACTTCAACATGCATCTTAAGTTCTTTTGATCATATTCTTTCGGTAAAGTAAACTACGAAACACAATCAGTTTGTCTACGAATCGTTCAGTTTTTAAATTATTAATTCTATGATTTTTTTTTCTAGTTTCTTAAAGAAAACGTAACTATCATAAAGTTAAGTTCTGATAATTGCTGAACCCATATTAAAAGAAAGGATATATGATTCTAATTAAATTGGTTTTAAATCCTCTTTTTTAGGGAAGTTTAACATTATAAATAATTTTAAATATTTTCTATTAATCAAGAAAGTGCTCAAATTGCTCAGGTAATTTTAAATATTGTATTAAAAGGATATTCTTTTGGTTTTTAACAAAATATTTTTTCAGTATATTATGCCTACATAAAAACATTGAGCAATCAATATTTGAGCACATTATTTAGTAAAAACAGAAAGTACAGTTGTAAGTTATTTAGGTACGTGATGAAAGGCAAAATATAACTATGATTTCAGACATTTTATGGTATTTAAAAAATATATAAAAAATTGTAATAAGGCCAATCTATTATTTAAGATTCGCCCTAAATGTTGTTTAAATCCTAAGTTTCATCCATCCGTCCATGTACTTCCTATTATTAACAACCTTAAGCAAAGTACTGTCTAAAAACAAATTGAGTGTTAAGCTCAAATTGGCAATTGTAACGTCAGAGGAGACTTCGCGGGGCATTTTGTCATTCTTTCTTGAGACTATTGTTTAAAATCTATTCATTTTGGAAGCAATTATGTTTGAAGATGTTTCTTTATACCCGTCTCTTTCACACCAATGCAATTTGAATGGTGAATTTGAGGGAGACAGATGCTATACAAGGTTTTTTTTTGGAAAGTAATGATAAAGGAACTACAATGTCGGCAGGATGGTGTATTTGATCTAGCAACGTAGCGGTCCACATGTTCTTGGGAATGGCTTCGCCAACGACGCAAAAAAAATGTTTCTTTCTAATTTTGTTCTGCTCTCAAACTGTTTTGATCGTTGATACAACTGCATTCAGAGTAAACTTAAATTTGTAGGAAGTTGGAAATTATGATTAATATTTTTATTATATTTGTATACCTATTCGAAATAGAAATATTTTAATACAAGTGATAGTACAATTCTTTAGATTATTTAAACTTTGTTATTCAGTCATATATCTGTTGACCCAGTTTGGACTGAAAATTAGCAAGTTTGTTACATTCATAAACAAGAACGCGACAAAAAGTTTCTTGAAAAATTTCGGCTATAGCCTAATCGTGACTTGACAGAGTCATTATCATCGTTTTGCATAATTACAATACAAAATATAAACACATTTGGGCCTAACTTACCTGCCGCCATAAAATATACTTTTTAAGTTGAATGTCAACCTGTCACGCTAGCGTGTACAACATAATCAGCCTTGGGCGTTCAGCGTTTGGTAGTATCGAATGTTAACTTTTTTACATCGTGAAGGAAATGACAATACAGTCTTCAGAAGTATAAAATGACAAGATGGCTACATCAACTATGAAGTTCGTATCGAAAGTTCCGTCGTGGTCGAGAAATTTGAGATAACTGTATTGGAATTACAACTAAAACTTTCGGGGTTAGACATTTTGTATACCATGACATCGATACATGCATATTATTAAAATATATTGAAATTTGCAACTGCACTGAACAATAATTGATTAAAATATAAAAGTATCAAATTCGTAGGTTCACACTATACAAGAGCCGCACACAACGCCAAAATAATAGGCACAGCTGCTAGACAAGACGCACACACAGACAAAAATCGGTGCATCGCACACGGACATCTTGGATAACAAAAAATGCATTATTATTATCCTGGTACAAGGACGCATCTATTTACAGAAACATCAACCCTAAATTTAAACTGGTAACGGCGAGAATAGAAAGCACCCTATTCTAAAACGATTAACTTAGATTTCATCCAGGAACTGATATTATTAAGGGAGCTTTATCTTTTTGTGTATCGGTATAAGATTGGTTTTGGATTGAGATGTGTTGAGGAATTTAAGTTTCATAATTGTTCAAAAAAAGCTACGTATCTCATAGGCGCCAAATGCACGTTGCATGGTCTACGATACGAATACGATTTCTGTTGAATTTTGTGAGCAAACCCGAGTGCGTGACTTTGTCTTGCACATCGGTTATTAGCTTTAACTTTGTTGGAATTATGCGCATTCAGTGTATTTATGTTTACAAGCTTACATTTTTGGCCAATGCACGTAATTATGTTTTTAATGTCTATCTAATAATAAAACTAGCGTGTTAAGGTCCCACTGCTGGGCAATGGCGTCTTCCCATAAAAAAAGGCATAAGCATAGATCACTTTACTTGCGGAATAACAGTTTCAGATTCCATTTTAGAACCCTTGTTTCCTCATAATGTTTTCTCTCAACGATTAAACAATTAAAAGTCATTTATTTTAAGGTAAAAAATGTAATATTAAATAATTTGGTACTTGCAAATTCTATGAAAAATATTATTAAAACATGTAAGCTTATTATTAAATGTTTACGTATTATTTTGTAATCGTTTACGAATGATATAAAAAGGAAATTTGCGGTTATACTTATTAAATATTATTACATATCTCTCTATTATATATATAAAAATCCAACTATAAAAGTATTAAAATTTATAATAGATATAAATAAAACTATGTAAATAAATAAAAAGAAGAGGACTAAACGACTATTATCTAGCAAAATAAGGTTATTAAAATTATGTTTATTTTTATTTATAAAACTATTAAATGAATATTTGTTTTCGTAGAACCAGTTGACGAAATCAAATAAAAGAAAATTGGAGTCGTATCTTCTCAGTTATAACCGATTATTGCTAATCGTGTTATTCTAAGATGACTTTTGGAGATGTTCAAAACTTTTCTGAAAAGCTCAAACTCTTGAACAATGGACAATGGACAAACTGTATAGATGTTTTGATTTAACAATTTGAACTAAACCTCGATTGTTTAAAACAAAAAATAATGAGAAACAAAAGAAGCTTAGATGTTTAGCGAACTCATTGTTGTTATAGAAAAATACATAAAGCTCAATTTTTTTAAATTGTTTATTTCTTGGAAACCAGTTATTTTAAATGTGTTGTGTAGTAATTAGTGTTTTATGATAATTTGAGCTTAAACGCTTATGTTTATTTTGAGAAAAAGTTAAGTAATTCGTTATATTACTAAACAGTACTAGGTATTTAGTCTTAAGATAAAACAAGCAAATTACCTACATATTGTAATTTACACTAACCCGAATGTGTAAAAAAAATACTTACCAAACTATTTCAAAACCACTCGATAACTCCAAAGTATTTGTAAAGAAATCCCTCTAAACACCTGAACAACTATTCAATTAAAAAAAAAACCCGTGTCAGATCTTTACATGACAATCTCGTCATTATTGACCTTTTGGGCATCCAGTACACTTGCACATACGACCCTGTCCACACGAGGTGACCATTCAATGCAACCTGCCTCTGGGTCACGCAACAAAAGCAGGTCAAAACATAAAGGTATTGATTACTACCGCATCCTAATCTTTAGTCCGCTGCTGATTACCATCACAATAGACTACCCCCCGGACTCAAAAAGGAACAAAATGCTGCCACGCCTACCTAGTATTGTATTAGCAATTTGCTCTTTGATTTATATCTATTGAGTATACGAATCCAATTTTCGGAAAAACTTTTAGAGTCAGGTTGTATCGAATTAGGAGCAATTTGATACGAAGCTGTAAAATGGGCACGCATTAAATAACTAATTGAATTAAATTAGTTAGACTATAATTAAATATAATATCATTATTTTATTTTTACAGAAAATGAACATGTGCAGATTTTAGGTAGGTATATAGGTATATTTAGATGAGATGAGATGATATAGGGAGTCGTTGCAGTTCCTTTGATCCACAAACAAGTTAAACTTTACAAGCGAACCAGTTACTTATTTATCTTATGCCAGTACAGGATTATTACTTAAGAAAGTTCCCATGGTACATAATGAACAAATTGTTCTTTAAGATCATTTATTGTGACGTTGCATGAGACGTGCATCAATTGTGATTATTTCTATAGAACTTACACCGGCAGTTGGACCCCTTGCCCTAAAACCCATCGCAAACCAGACAAAGCCGGCTGCGCGAATATGTAGCGACGCAGAGTAAATAAAGGGATGATATATTGTGAAGATTGATGTGATTAAAAAAACACTTCCCTTAGTGCTGTCAAGGTGCATTCTTAATAGTGATGTTATTAGAGTCACGTCGAAGATATCGATATTAGAATCTGATTTCGTCTCAGCTTAGTATTAGCTTGGCATTTGTTTTAACTCAAAAGTTAAGAACGAGTTATCGGAACAAATGGGTAACCGTCTAGTAGAAATTTAGTTTTCTGTCGAATATCTGTTGTTTGAAAAAGAAATACGTTTATATGTACTACTGATACATTTAGACAAGTTTAGTTTACAGTAAAAAAAAAAAACGTTTTATCGATATGGTCCTATCGATACTACCCTACTTAGTAACATCCCTTTTAAATCTCAGGTGAAGGTAATCGTTGTGGGAATTATATCTTCTGTCTCATGTAAGTGTATAGCGTTGTCTCTTTCACAAATTGTTTGTCAGACAACCGACTAGTGAGTTGAATGCGACAAACATATTTCAATGGACGATTCAGTGCACAATTTGTAACAAATAATAATTATATAAATAGAACGTGTCGGATTTAATAGTAAATTATTAATTCCTGTGCAAATTATTTAAGTCAGAAAAACATGTGTTACATATTTTAAGCACGAGCATTTTATAGTTCCAGAGGGAATTAGAACATTTAATTAAATGTAAAGCTACGTCAGTACCTAACAGTTATAAATATTTATTCTTTAAACGCTACCCTAAATAAAAAAATGGATCGAATAATAAACTTATCTATACTAATATTATAAAGCTGAAGAGTTTGTTTGTTTGTTTGAACGCGCTAATCTCAGGAACTACTGGTTCGAATTGAAAAATTCTTTTTGTATTGGATAGTCCGTTTATTGAGGAAGGCTATAGGCTATAATAATATAACATCACACAACGACCAATAGGAGCGGAGCATAAATGAAAAAGGTTGCAAAAATGAAAAACCGTTGAAACTAAAACACGCGAACAAAGTCGCGGGGGACAGCTAGTTATTAATATTGTAGGTACCTTGAGTGGACCAAATAGTTTGTCTAAGTGACCGTTGCCGATACATGTATATGTTCCGGAAAGGGTCAACCCTTAACCTAAGAGGTCAGGCTGGTTTTCTTTACAAATTATTTAAATAGGACCGGAACTGGTGCAACCATTGACATTTAACATTGAAGATAGATTACTATTCGTTCATTCACGCGTATTGGACATACATAATATAATTAAATAAAATTATTATGATTCAATTGACCATTCTAATTAGGGTTAACCGGAATCCATTTTACAGGATTGACTTTTTCGTACTTGGGTTCGTTCCGGATTTCTTGGTCACTACTCAATAATACGATATTTTTTTAATGATAGTATTCGTATCACATATTTATTTTTTAGTTAGAAGTTGTTCGTTATATATGTATATAACATTTTTTATTTTATTGTTTTGTTTCTTTTAATTTTGAAGGATGAACTTATTACCATTTATAATACAATAAATATTACTTTAAATGTATGCTTGGACGCTCTGAATTACACAGTTCATAACAATTCCACAATGAACTTTATATTATTTTTTTGCATATTTTTTTTAAAACAAATCCATTTAATTCTAGCCTTCACTTTTAATATCGAATCTAATTATTGGTAATAAACAAAACAGATTTGAGTTAAAAGGCACGTTTAAAAATACTGTCACTAGTTTGTAATTCAAAATCAAAATGTAAATTGAATCAACCTAAAATAACTGCTTCGGCGGTGGCTAGTAAACAATAATGTGACGAGTTCGATTCCTATTTCAACATAGGTAAACCGTTTCCATGAATATCGACACACGTATCAGAGAAGTTCACGATATGCGAAGTGATTTATTTGATTGTAACACGAAACCTACTCGGAATTAGGTAATGACATGTTTCAACTATACTCCACTTGGATTGCGTACACGAGAGTTTAGAAAATAACTTTGATTGATTGTCATATTGTGTTTGAACACTTGTGTGTTTGTGAGCCAAAAGGTCCAAATTGGGTACATAACTGGGTATAAAAAATCAATATCTAATTAGTTCGTCAGACAAACAACAAAAATTACTAGATACGTATTCTTTGCTTTTTTTAAATAAATAAAAAATTAAATAGATAAAGCGAATTAAAATTTAGGAGTGCTGGCGAATGACGTCACATGCTTGCGTACAAAATGCACAAATTTGTGGCATCATGCGACTTTTCAAATCAATGTAACTTCGCAAGTTTTTGTTAACGTAAAATAAGAAAAAATAAGTGTCTAATATTTTTATCTATCTGACAGGCATTAAAAAAAAAATGTTATCTAACCTATTGAAACGATTTATAGAAAAAAACATTATCACTATCTTGAAGGGTACCTTCTACGACAATTTCATAGTCTGAATAGTTTCTTGTCCTCCCATACTATGTCCCGTACTTCGACACTTGTGTTTAAGTCCGGTAAAGCAGTCAAAAGCTAACAGCTGATGCAGTTCTGGCCTTAGATATATGACTGAACTAAGAGACTGCTTAAAAAACGACTTTTTAAAGTTAAATAGAAAAAAAAAAAAAAAAACATTTTTTTTAGACAATATTGCGCACAAGATCTGCCATTTTATTTTTATATTACCCAGTGTCACTCTCACAATTATGAATCTAACGACACCTATCAAGCTAAAATCCATCAAACTGTTTAGGCTTCAGGGCGTGCCAAAGAAATAAACACAATAACCTACATACACACACTCGAAAAACTTAACCCTCCTTCTGGTGTAGTAGGGTATAAAACCTTTGATTATTTGGTAAAAGGTTTTCCAGAAACTATCATGAATATTCGTGTAGTAGTTGTGATAAATACATACAATGTGTTCAATGATCAATTCAAACATATTCACGTAAAAAAATCAAACACTTTTTGCTTCATTGTGATATCTAAAAATTCACGGCAAAAAAAACATATTTATTTAGTATTTTTATAAGTAAGAGTGGTGAATGAACTTTTACTTTCGGTTCTTAGGAATCCTTTGTTAATAAACAAATGTGTTTGGTCAATACTTTTTCACAGTAGACCAGTGATCTGTATTACCTACGTACGGTATTTAAGTAGTATATGTTAGTTATTTCTATAAATGTAAAAAGTACTTACTAGAATTTTTGGCACACCTCAATGAGGTAAGACGTAATGGAACTACTTATTTTAAGGTACCTAATTTTCCAACCTGTTTTACAACGAAATAAATTATCTTTTTCTGGATATATTGCACCCAGCTAACGCATATAGAGGAGGGCTGCATCGAAACGCATAACTTCGCCGCAAAAGTACGCTACGATGAGCCTTTATTGCGTTGAGATGTAGCTCGTCTGTTTTGTGTTTTTTTTTTTTTATTTTATTAGTTCAAATAAAATGTATGAAGTGATTGAGGAATATTTTTGTTTTGTGTTGCGGAGCGGTGCGGCCTGCCGAAATGTAAGCTAGACGTCAATATACCTACTCTCTCAATAGCTTATGTCATCTATCTAATAAGGTTTTAACAACATTATAAGTTTTTTGTTGTCACAATTTTTTTTTTATAATTTTTACAAGCCTACACAAAGAAAAAATGCGATTTCTGTTACTCTGTTTTTTAGCCGAAACTGCACACTAGGTACTAAAACAATAAAAAAAATACTAAATACGCGACTAACTGCCGCTTGGTGCAGTAAAGTTAATTTTAACAATAGACCAGACTATGATGTGCGGGGCCTTTGTCGGTCTCTTTTGTTGACATCAAAGGGCCGCTCGATACGCATGTTTACCTTGGAGGCATTAAAATCGATTTTTACGTGAAATATATTATATTAGTCGCAAATTGATCTGCAAATGGTTTACTTCTTTTTAAGTGTGTAAAGTGTGTGTGTAAATCTTCACTCGTTGGATATCTACTAAGTGAATAATTGAACAATTGTTTAAATATTTACTAATAAACTAAGTCTGCGATGTCCTGTTCAGGAAAGCTTTTGTGATTATGTCATCATAAATTTTGTTGTCTTGTAGACAAACAATTTAAAGATAAAATATTCTATTGGCTTATTATATCAATAATTAATTATGCACTGGTTTGGTTCTAACACTACAATACAAATTTGAAACTAAAAAAATATATTTCATGGTGCAAAAAAATATAAGTAGAATTAAATCAAGCAGTGGTTTATTCATTAAAATATAAAATCAGTAACACTATACACTCATAAAAAACAACGACCTTTTCAACTTTGATCTAGCTAAGACGAACACGGATAAATTAATGTATTTGACAGGTGATTAACCTGTCATCTCTGGCTAACTTAATAACCATCCAATCAATGCAAGCACGCAAACAATTAAAACAACACTCGACACAAAAACAACACAATGCAATCGGAAAATAACTTTAAACTTTTTATAATAAAAAATCGCACATGCAAAAACCAAATGAGTAAAACAGTTAATATAAAGAGCATTTACGAGAACAATCGAAGGATAAAAACAAATTATTATTAATAAAAATATCACACATGATAATAACAAATGAAGATCTACAACTGGAACGAAATAAATTACAAGGAAAATCCGAAACAAAACAAAAGTCAAACATCTACGACATTATATATAAAAACCTCGACGGTGTTAAGCAATTGCTAAGAAACTTCTAAATTCAAATTCTGTATAGAATAATTGAAAAAAAAAAAGAATCTGCTAATCAATTGCTAATCACCGTCGAGATTTTTATAAATAAGGCCAGTAGTGTTTAAAGAATTCGCGAATATAAATAATATTAGTTATGGAATTAAAGTTTACCCGAGCCACGAGGGAGTACGTATTCAGTGAAGCGCGACCCACCACCGTCTACCGCGGGACTACGCGCGAACTTCGACATTATAGCCTCCTGATACCACTAGGGCACGTTCATAAGCTAATAACAACTGTAAAAGATAAATGGATTATGTCACCTGTATTGTGCGTGACTCTAATCAGAGGATATAAAACATTATTGATTTGTGATTTATCATAATAAAATAATTTATTGGACGTCGCATTTGTATGTGATGAATTAGTGTTTCGCGGAAAAATTAAGTAAATTAATTATGTTCTAGGCTAGTTGTAATGGCCTAGTGGTTCAATGAACGAATTTCTAAGTACCTCGTTGTTACACACCGGTTTGAACCATTGGCAAGTACCAATGTGACTTTTTCTAAGTTTATGTACTTTATTAATTTATTTATTCTATTTTATTTTTATTTCATTTTATTCTAAGACATCATCAAATTTTTTTGACATCCCGCAATGAGCTTGGTGATCAATGCTCCTTCCTTTTTTATATGATAAGAGGCCTGTGCCCAGCAGTGGGAAAAATATAGGCTAGTATTTTTAGCCGCGTCATGAATCAGTTAATTTCATTTGAGTTATTCATCACAAAATAAGCTTTGTCAAGATAAATAGACAAATCAAACAAATAGAATACTTTGATTATTAAACTTAGAAATAATAATGTGAAAATAACTTCACGGCTACGATAATTTCGTAGCCAATTTGCTACAGTATTTCGTAGAAACGCGTAGCACTTGCTTTAATTGATTAAATCTATATTGTATTTTAATTTTATTCCTTTATTTTATAATATAATATAACATCTTGGCTTGTTTTATATTGATTTGCTTTAAAATCATAAGTTTAGTTGGAAATTAAAATCACAATAGACAATAATGTTGAACACTAAGGAATAAACAAGCTGAATAATTACTGCTTATTTTTATAAAGCATTACATGCTTTCACTAAAAAGTCCACTAAAACAGGCAAAATCTGAGCACTCCTCCAAAAAAAGTAGAATAAAAAACGAGTAATTTTTAAGAACGTAATTAAAAATATTTTTAATTAATAAAAAAAAACAATACAAATTCAGGGTTGAATTTACAACCGAAAATTTTATATTTTATGCTTTCAATATATAAACACATTTAAACACAAATGTCGTCTTAATGTAAGAAGCACTCAATGTTATGGACGCGGCCTTAGAGCGTGCGAAAGCTCATAATTCTTAAATACAAGGTGTCCCACTTCAGGTTTACTCGAGCTTTTATGTTCTAGACCCATGCTAGACCGCTCCAGGCTTTGACATATTCAGAACTTCATACGGCGTTTATGTGCCTCCATTATTTATTACCAACATAACATATGACGTATTTCTCGAATACTGTACTTTGTTGTGTCTGTCTTCGATTGGCAGAAGATATTTTTAGCATAGTATTTTCAGAAACAATTGAATTGATATACCTACTATTAATGTTATTTTTAAGCGCCGTCTTAAAAAGAGGGGTGTTATTTAAATAACATAGCTTTTTTTTACCACATACACTCAATCATTTAGAGTTTAAAGTTTTTCTATTGTTTTCTTTCACTCTCAAGACATCGACTATCGGTAACTTAAAATTATAAATGCGAAACTCTGCCTGTTTATCCGTCTGTCTGTTGCGCTTTCACGGGTAAACTGCTGAACCGATTGTGATGAAACTTTGTATGGGATTTTAGTCCTAAGAAAGGACATAGGCTACTTTTTGTTGGCCGAGCCGCGAGCAAAAGCTAGTAGAATATATTTTAGATTGCATTGAATGAAATGTTGTCTGTGCTTCTTAGTACATGCTGCTTTGTTAAAAAACCCCATTATTTTGAAACTAGATTTTGTCCAAATCGTAACAGACGGATAGAAAGACAGATAAACAGAGCCTCTAGACAAGTGGCATTTCGACAAGCGTTAACGATGATAGAAATCGCTTAAGTGACATTAAGTGTATGGAAATGACATTTCATTTCGATAAGTCACGTGACTTGGACTTGTCACTTCCATACATTTGAACGATTCGATCAGCGTTATCGCTTGTCGAAATGTCACTTGTCTAGGGGGGCATAGGTACTTTCGCGTTTATAAAATTAGTATGTATGGCAGCGAAACCTCAACTATGTTTTAATGTCAGCAAGTTGCTAATATCACATGGGCCATAAAAACATACCTAATCGGGGTAACGTGGCGTGTACGGCGTCACAGACATGTTATGTTAATTACTATCCATAAAATATTGACCTGAATAAATGTTAAGTTAAATATATTCTTTGGTGTTCTAACGTATCAAATGACATGCGATTATTTTTACAAATAGTTAGGTATTTGGGAATTTAAGGAAATGTACCTATGTCAATGAGTAAAAGACCAAGGATATAGATTAATTTAGTGATCATTATTGAAGTTTAAAAAATATTATAATGAAGTTTGAAAATATGATATTCTAACTGTTACTCGCGGCTCCGCCCGCGTGAGTGTCGGCTATCGCGGCAAAAAGTAGCCTATGCCCTTTTTTGATATGCAAGCTTACCCAATACCAAGTTTCATGAAAATCGGTTCAATGGTTCTGCCGTGAAAGCGTAACAGACAGACAAGCAGAGTCACTTTACCTTAGTATGGATATTACATATATTATGTATAGTCTGCTTTATCCCACTGCTGGATCAATCTAGAAGCTTTCAACCAACATCAGTTTTGTGAATTGTAATACCAATCGAAAGATTAATAAATTTCACATCACCAATGTATAGGGCAACCACCGAATAGTACAATAACCTAAAATATTGAGTTAGTCAATTTATTAGACCATTTACATTTATTAGTCCCCGCTTCACTATTGTTTTATCGTGTTCCCTACGATTTTCTGAAGTATAATATTTGGTTATTTATCCAACATCGTTAAGTTAGTTCACTGCAGCAATTTACATAATTGTATTCTGGTTGAGTACATTTGGCACGTTCTGTTGGAAGGGTGAACTACTGATAAAATAACCATGAAATATTACGTTTAACAAGCGATTTAACTTTCAAAATCTGCAGTTTAAGTACCAGGATTGCAGTATTTTTTAATGTTAAAGATATTATGGTAACAGATGTTTACTCTCTAACTAATATATGGAAGTAGTTTTCCCATAAAAACAATAATATTTATTTTTTATCCGGAGAAACTGTCATGAGCTTTCTCCAGGGAGTTGAATGACGAGCACCGGACTTTGACGGGCTTCAAAGTTCACCAACCAACTATGAAATTTGACATTTACGGACATCACGTGTGACTTGTGTCCCTGGCGGCGAAATTGATAACTTTAGATCTAATTTCCTTTTTACCGGGGGCGTAATACAGCCAGAACTTATTAACGGAACTAGACTATTTAATTTTACTACTTAGTGCATAAATATATTTATTTATTGTATATATAGGTTTAATAGAACTACCTAGATCTTTTTATTTCGGCGTGAATACCTAATTACTTCAACCCACGCCGAGGGTACGCCGGGATATGTAGTCATGTGGGGATATGTTAGACTTTCACCGAATAAAAACACCCCGGTTCCGTCTTTGCCCTTAGCCAGAGTCGCGGGATCGCAAGCTCATTCTCTGCTCGACTCCAACGGAAGAGAATTAGATCTAACTTTCTATAAAAATACAATTGAGTATTTAAGTTTATAACTTTTTTCTCTATTGACACTTAGATCTGTCATTGACAACAGTAAAAATAAAATGGTAACATTGAAAACAAATGCTGTCTACTCTCAAATTGATAGTAGTCGTAAACCATTTCCTTAAAGATTGTTACGAACACAAATTGCAATAAAAAAAAATCTTCGACCACCCATATTGTAGCAAAGGTGTTTTGTCCTTTTCACACACCATTCTATTGCCATATAGTTGTTCTTTTCTATGTCGCTTCAAAACCATTTGTTTGTCTATTATTAACATTGCTGTTTTTGGGGTGGTCTTTTTATTTTTAAGCATCACTTGTCTTATTATATTCTTCGTTATTTACATAAAATTATTTTAATGTGCAGTGATCGTTTTGCGGTTTATGTTATACGTGATAATTTATTAGTTTGTTTGATATTCATAGGGTCAGAATATGATTAAAGATAATTTATATAAAACTAGAAGAGACCGATTATTAAAAAAAATGCTAAACTGTATTTCAGTTTTTTTTCTGTGGACTGGTCTAAGAAGTTTGAAAATATTGTATAATCATAGTTTTATCTAGGTAAGTCCAGAATAAAAGTTTGATAAGGCAGTTTTATTGTAAGACACACAACATTATTGTTAGACGAATTAAATAAGTAAATTATTTAATTTTTTATTTGAGCCATATTGTTTTTTTGTGTTTTATAAATGTTATATATTAAATTTAAAAATCAAGGAAAGGAACGTCAAATACCTACGTCACGTGGACGTTTCAGTCAGCTTTCAAGTCGAGTCACGCTCGCTCCGTTTCATAACTCTTAGGACATATTACTCATGTCGAACAACGTTTCATCACAGCCTTCAGTACTTGTGCAGAGCCGATACCGATAGATTAATGACGCAACAACTAAGTTCATACTATACGGGACCCAGGTAGGTCGCTCAAAACACAATCTGGATCGTAGACCCTTCGAATACTCAGTGCGATTGCGATCTTCGCGACCGTGTTGCAATTAAAAAGTGTCTTCTCTTCCAAAGTGCCCGAACACCTGCACTTTGGAGAATTTAAACCTCGCCAATGATGCCGCAATGAATGTAGCTAACGCGCTTTTCAATGAGTCGCTATCTCTGAGGTCCCGGTTTCGATCCCAAGACGTGCCTATGTGGAAAAGACCTTTGTTGCAATGTCTCGGGTCTGGTTGTTTGTGGTACCTTCGTTGTCTCTGATTCCACAACACAATTGCTTTAGCTACTTAATTTTGGTTTAGAACAATGTACGTCACGTTATCAACAATAATTAAAAAAAAATTGCAGTAGGCACTAAAAGAAAAAGATCGAAGATAATCGTAATACATTAGGTATTATGTGTAAGTATATAGAGATATTATATATAGATAGGGATAATGACGGAGTCCCTCACTTAGATGATAAACAAGAAGAAAATGTGATTCGAAAATATTTGTTTCAAAACTACCTTTAATTAATGTATGTCAATATTATTAAAAGTTTAAGAATAAATATCGCAAATTTCAAACAAGAAACCTAACCTAGGGACCGGAATAAAACAACAATAATAATCAAGCTAAATTTGCAGCTTAGTAAAGTATACATTCAAACTTTATAAAAGACTAGCTGTCCCCCGCGACTTTGTCCGCGTGTTTTAGTTTAAACGGTTTTTCATTTTTGCAACATTTTTCATTTATGCTCCGATCCTTTTGGTCGCAGGGTAATGTTATATAGTTAATATCCTTCCTCAATAAATGGGCTATCCAACACTGAAAGAATTTTTCAAATCGGACCAGTAGTTCCTGAGATTAGCGCGTTCAAACAAACAAACAAACAAATAAACAAACAAATAAACAAACAAACAAACAAACTCTTCAGCTTTATATATTAGTATAGATTTTAAACAAAAGAACATCTACAAAGACATTTACAGCACGATTATAAAAATTCTGTAATGCAGCTCTTTTTATTGCAATAGTTTCATCAAACTTTAGTCGTTCGGTATTGTTGTTCTGCAATTTTTGCTATGCGCATTCAAGAGTTCAGTTTTCTATCGTGTAAAATGGCTAAGGTACCTAAGTAAGCTAAATCGCTCGCGGTCTAGATAATGACGGGGGTAACACGAACCACTAAGGGCAGTGATGCAAAGAAAGATAGCTGTTTACGTGAATATTACGTCATTGCTAGATTTTTCACCATCTTAAAGTAATGTCATCCATATTGTTATCAATACAAAAAAAAAACGACGTTTTTTACACTATTACAAGTACCGTGCGTAATACGTTCCGGTATAATTCCCGGTTCCAGTTTAATACATCTCGGTTTTCAGCTGGCCGGTATCGTGCAACCGGCGGACGCCTAGTGTGTTGTGTAATTTATCTATAAGACAATTTTCACTCGCACCTGTTTCTAAAAAAAACTGATAGATTAAATACAGTACTCAAGGGTTTTCAAAACTCAGTGTATTCCTTGCCTTAGGCAGTGGTTGGCACGGCGCGCACTGTCCCTACAATGGAGCCGACGGGACGAGGCGCGACCCATCACAAATTATACGCATCATTTCACTATTCTATTGATAATATTATTAATGACCATATATATACATGTTTTCTTTCTTTTAAAAGGCTTTTTATTATAAAGACTTGTTTTAACTTTTCAATGTTTTAAGGCAATACTACTAATATTTAGTCTAATAGTTATTCAAATATAAATAAAATAGTTATCTTTTCTTCGTCTCTTGTTTTTTTTCAGTATGTTAGTAGCAGTGTTAAAAACTCTAGTAATTATTTAATTTAGAACTTCAATAAAATGTTGTTGGTTTTGTAAAATATAATTCTTAGGTATTCCATGCTATGTTTTATTTGAGATCTGATTACAATGTAGAACGCCTTTTCATTTGAGCAGTCGTTCATTAGCATAGCCCGTGCTATCTTCGTAAGCTATCGGTATAAACGTTGTAGCATGTCTTACGCGTAAAGACCGCACGCCGTACCCGGCACGCGTTTTATTATTAGAAAACAAGGTAAGAAAATCCCTGTGCACAAGGTTGCAGTTCCGAACCCAGTACAGATATGTGATTTTTTAAGTTTGTTAGTATTTTTTTTATAAGAAACCAACAGCACCGTCAATCCTTAAAGAAAAGCAACATAAGGAAACATACGGATTAAAAAAAAATCTTAACCCAGTGGCAGCGAAGTGAGAAATTGTTACACGAGCTGCAAAGCGGGTATGAGATACCGAAACTTAAATACTTAATGTTTTTTTTTTTTTTTGATTTTGATTATTCAAGAATCTTTTATTTCATTATTCGAAAATGATTTCGATACCTATGTCGATGTTGAATATTAGATTTTTCGATTATTCGATTATCAGTTATTCGATTATTCGATAGTTCAATAATTCGATTATTCGATTATTCAGTTATTAATAAATATATAATAATACACTATACCTCACCTTTTACCTACCTCCAGCTACTGAAACACTGGGATCCGCCTGGCTACAATAACATTTAATATTCTGCTCGTAAAAACTTTTCAGGTATGACATACCCTGCCTCGCTCATGCCGGGTTAAATCGTCAACTGGCAAGCATTCCTTCTCTATGAAAATAAGTGTTTGTCAAGTACCTCAATTTCCGAAAAGAACTTGTTTATATATTAAATTTACCAGTTAAACGTCCGTCATTACTGTTAAACTTCACGCATCGTATACGTTTTGTGCAATTTTCCAGGATTACATGATTTCTAAAAACAAAGCTCATTCAGATAATTATTTTGTCATATTCCTTAATGTAAAAACGGTATATAATTTAATTGTATGTGTTGAAATGAACTTTAATTTTATTTATAACTAGCTGTCCCCCGCGACTTTGTTCACGTGTTTTAGTTTCAACGGTTTTGCATTTTTGCAAAATTTTTCATTTATGCTCCGCTCCTATTGGTCGTAGCGTGATGTTATATAGCCTATAGCCTTCTTCAATAAACGGACTATCCAATACAAAAAGAATTTTTCAATTCGAACCAGTAGTTCCTAAGATTAGCGCGTTCAAACAAACAAACAAACTCTTCAGCTTTATAATATAAATATTAAAATATTATTAGTATAGATTTCAGTGAAATTTTTAGATAATAATAAAATTCAAGTTTTTATTTAAATAGTGCGCTAGGTTATTATTTGAGGTTATGTGTAAAGCAAATAAAAAGACAACTGGTACGTCATCGAAGTGTACAAAATCTACCGTCGAGTTTTAAAATGGGGTACATTTCATCAAGGATTCTTTATAAAAGGAACGGACAGGGCTTCGAACCGCACCCTTATTGACATATTATTATTATTAAATGCCATTTGCATATCGTGGTATTGTAAAAAAGTTTAGGAAGTGACTGCTTTAATACTTACCAACTAAAGCAATTTTATAGTATGTTTTGTAATTAGACGAGTAGTTTTTTTCATCTAGAATAAAAATAAAAATGTAATGTGGACAACATCACATACATTACTCTGAACCCAAAGTAAGATAATGGAAAATTAAAAAAATTACAGACACTTATTTTTTTGCTTCTTTTTAATAATATAACACGAGTGTGCACGAAATTGTGTCGTCGTGAAATTTCAGTGAAATAAGAAAAATTACATGTTTAATACTTTTTAACAATCTATATTTTTTAGACGGATTTTAAAAACAAATTAGTTATCTACACCATTACTTGTTTCAGAACGAATACAACTGAACTGAACAACGAAACATAATTATCAAAACTACTATGTACTAAAGTCAATACAGTACAGAAATGCTTGCAATTTGTTAGCGGCCATAATTAATCAGAGTCTGAAAGACGTGTAGTCCTAAGGCAACAATTACTGCATTGGTGCAACGCCACGCGATATTGCGTTTCTATCGCGATTAGGGTGACCCTCTTATTGGTAATCCCGCACTTTTCTTAACGTTATCTGAAACTTTTAGAACTTCCAAACTGTCTATCTGTCTCTATTTTACACAATAAAGTGACAAAGACAGCATGACACTTGAGGTCAATTCATAGTAATTATGAATGTATAAAATTTGGATTGAAGCGTCAATCTAAAAGTTTATACAGGAAATTCACCCTTAACTCAGCAACGTAATATTTAAATACTTATCCTACTGAGATAAAAAAAATACGGCCAAGTGCAAGTCGGACTCGCGAATAAACGGTTTTGTATCTTTTTGTGGAGCCCCGTTAATTTTTAATTATTTTTTGTTATTGCGGTAACAAGCATACACAGTCTGTGAACATTTCAACTCTCTAGCTATAGAGAGCTACATTCGTTGACAGACAGACGGACGGACAGCGGAGGGTTAGTAATAGGGCCCCATTGACACAGTCACTTCGAGTACGGAAACCTAAAAAGATATAAGTCCGTCGAATGCGCTTTAACTTTTCCGAATCATGAATTGAGAAACCTTACTTAAAATTTAATTATGTATTTTACCTTGGAAAGTAAAAAGATTTAAAGAGCTTTCACCATAATTAAATACGCTTTTAGATTTGAATATGACATACAATAATTTTAATTTAAGTAAAACATCGATGAATATATCTTTTATAAATCACTAGCTGTCCCCCGCGACTTTGTTCGCGTGTTTATATTCAACGGTTTTTCATTTTTGCAACATTTTTCCTTCATGCTCCGCTCCTATTGGTCGTAGCGTGATGTTATATAGCCTATAGCCTTCCTCAATAAACGGACTATCCAACACAAAAATAATTATTCAATTCGAATCAGTAGTTCCTGAGATTAGCGCGTTCAAACAAACAAATAATCAAATAAACAAACAAACAAACAAACAAACTCTTCAGCTTTATAATATTAGTATAGATTTTTGAGGTACCTACTTCTCGTGGGTTTTGGCTAATTTGATGCCAAAACGGCGTTAAAATCCGTCACACTAAGTGTCAAAACTTTAGATCCAGTCACTAGGTATCTTTTAACGTCGAATTTGAAATGTTAAATTAACTTACTTCGTGTTAAGTTAGTTAGCTAAAGCCTTGAGAAATTTTTAGTTTTTTTTTCTATTTAAGAAATTAAATCGAATAATATGTTTAATGTGGTACATTCTTATGGTATACTAGCTGAGACCCGCGGCTTCACCTGGGTTCTTCTCATTCCGTATAGCCTATGGCAGTCAGGAATAATGTAACTTTGTAGGTACTAGTGTCTTTTTTTTTTAAATCGTTTTAGTAAGACCAGAAATTACTTCCCACAAAAAAACTCACAAATTTTACCTTTTTATAATATTACTATAGATAAATCTTCTGCACTAATGTTATTACTAATTTAAGAAACATACAAGCTATTGCCCGCGGCTCCGCGTGCGTGTGTGTCGGTTATCAACCCTTGTTTCATTAAAATTGGTTCAGCGGATTAGCCATTAAAGCGCAACACACAGACTTACAGAGTTACTTTTGCATATGTAATATTAGTATGCATTTGAATTACATAAACTAGAATGACAGTCATGACATATTTTGTACCAAGAGCAGCCCTAAAAAGACACAACCTGAGGCGTGTTCCTTAGGCTTAAATTATATTAAAAATAAATCGGTCCCAAAGGAAACTTTATAGCGACCTTAATATGTTAAATGTAAGGATTACATAATTATTTTCGTTTGATTGATTTCAATTTTTCTTTGATCTAAGCATCAAGACGTTATCAGTACCCTGTTCTATTTTTGGTTACTAATTATAATTATAAAAGACATCCACAAAAATTAAAAATAACAAGTGTAGGTGTTTTATAATTAAGTGGAAATTTAGTACAAAAATAAATCTAAATATCAATTTACCCGTCTGGCGCCTGAAATCAGTAATTTATTTGTAATAGATCCTGGAATAGATTTTAATGCGCTTTGGTATTGACTTATGTTAGCCAAAGGCACATGCACAATAGTTTTATTCTGGGCAGCAATTGGTCCAATTTCTATAAAAGGAGCAGCATTCTACTGTATGCCTATAATAGTTTAATTACAAGAACTAGTAAAATAAAATAAATTAAACTTATTTACTACAAAATGATGTGTCTGTTATTTATTAATTTTGAACTGTTTGTTGGACAACTATAAATAGAACAAAGAATTAAATTAATTTGTATGTCTCGTGTTATGAGAATGAGCGTCATGGTCTAGTGGCCATGGCCAATAAATTTAAAACTCCGAGGTCGTAAGTTGAATCACAAGACTACTGACTTTGGAACGTTATTTGCGCAAACAATTGAGAAGCAGACAACACCCCTAAGATTTCCTTTAAAAGTACGAAGGTGTTCAATTTTAAAGAGAATTCAATTGGTCTGGCATTTTGGTCTAGTGGTTGTTGACCCCGACTGCTGAACTAGAGGTCATGGGTTCGATCCCCACCCAGGACATATATTTGTGTGATGAGCATAATCTTTTGTTCATTATCTGGGTGTAATTTTTTATATTTATCTATAATGTAAGTATTTAGAAATACATAAGTATGTATATCAGTTGCCTGGTTTCCATAACACAGGCTGTGCCTAGTTTGGGATAAGATGGCCGTGCATGAGTTTTCCCAATATATTATTATTAATTGCCTAATATAATTAAGTTTTAAGTACATATCGGTAAGTACGTTTGTAGTAAACAAGATTCTGATATTTAGTGATTTGATTAAGAGAGCATCGAAGTCATGACAATTATATGTATTTAAGAAAGTCCTAAAATGATACATGGTCATCCTAACAACCAGTTTGATTCAGCTAAATTGGTTCAAATGTATCAGAAAGAGGTCATAAAAGGTTTTTATGGTAGGTGCATTTGACGAAAAAAATGAATTAAATATTACATTGATACCTATGTTTTTAAAATGTATGAATTTTATTTATACACACACCGATAGAATAATTAGCGACACAGATAAAAGGCTCAGTATAAATGAAGCGTATATTAAAATTAATTGTCCGCATGGAGTAACAAACTAATTGAAATCTTTTTACATCGACAGTGGAATTTTTACACATTTACCCCCAGTTTCTGAAAGTCTCACAAAAATTGTTAATAGCCTGTCAAACCTCACGTTAAGCGCTGTGATTGGTTGTTAGTCTTTTGTTCAACCAATCACAGTCGTGATCAGTTGATTTACTTAACAAAAGATTAAATTGGTTAGACTTTCAGAAACAGAAAATTTTACAATAATGAGATTTATCATTATACAAGTGAATGATTAATAAAGAGTGTTTCCCCTTGTGCTTAGACTAATATTTCTATTTTAATTATTTATACTAAAATTAAAAATAAAACTTTAAAACTCGATGTTTAAAAATTTTAATTGGCTTCTTACTGCATGTCTGTTTTTTTTTTCAAATATACGTACCTACTTACACTTTCTTATTTTATACTCAACCTTTTTTCTGTTATTTTATAGGTATATAATTTTGTGGTACATTAATTGACCCGATTTTTAAATTTCGCATCGAGGGTTCCGTAAAAACGTATTTTGCCGGGTTAAATCTCCAAAAACATAAGTTTGTTTTGGGGTGTCCTGTGCGGTTGAAAAAATGATCTCTCAAACATCGATCTATGACACTGACAAATTTCCAACAGTTAGTATGCATTTAAAATCGCAAAAACGCATTTTTTATGTTACAAAACTTAAAATTTACAATGTTCAGATTTTTTTCATTACTCGTGACATCACACCGTAATTTAGGGACAAAGGAAGTAAAGTATAGGTTTTTTAGTTTTTCAGAAATTTATGAGAAAAACAACATAAATAGCTGTATGTTTTAATTGCTTTGACAAAGAAGCTTGAATTTTTGTTCGCATCTAGAGTTAATGTACCCTGAATATTTGATATCAATATCAACATGATGCAATGCGTCATGTGTGACAATGCCCTTCAGACGTAAAGTACAAAAAAACCGGCCAAGTGCGAGTCAGACTCGCGCACCGAGGGTTCCGTACAAACCTGTAGGTATATAAGTAAAAGTTATGGTATTTTTATTGCTAAATGAAATCCATAACATAACAATGTGGAAAGCAAAATTCTCGTGTCGCGGTGTTTGTTTCCAAACTCCTCCGAAATGGCTGAACCAATTTGCATGAAATTTTGTGTGCATATCGGGTAGGTCTGAGAATCGGCCAAAATCTATTTTTTTATTTTTTTTTGTTAATCGCATAACAACGTTTGCTGGGTCAGCAAGTCTAATATATAAAATTCTCGTGTTGCGGTGTTTGTTTCCAAACTCCTCCGAAACGGCTGAACCGATTTGCATGAAATTTTGTGTGCATATCGGGTAGGTCTGAGAATCGGCCAACATCTGTTTTTTTTTTTTAATCGCTGAACAACGTTTGCTGGTTCAGCTAGTAAGTTTATGATTATTAAAAAAAATATACTATGTGATGTAACTAAAAATTTAAGATTTTCGGATTTTTTCCTATATGTGTACTTTATAACGTTGCTTCATGCCAAATTTCAAGATTCCAGGTCGTCTGGAAGTATCCTTTAGGTTTTGATTCCCTTGCGAGTAGTTGCGAGTTTCAAAATATGCGGCTTTAATTGCTGTATCTTTTGATTGCGTTGACGTAGAAGTTTGATTTTGTTACAGCTTAAAGATATTATAGACTTGAGTATTTGTTAAGAATTGCAATATAATACCACTACGCGTTCATGAGTAAAGGGGTAATAAGTTTAAAATTATTAAAAATATTTTTATTATATGATGTAACTAAAAATTTATGCTTTTCGCAATTTTTCCTTTATCTGTGTTATAAGACGTTGCTTCGTACCAAATTTCAAGATTCTGAGTTCACGGGAAGTACCCTGTAGGTTTTGATTCCCTTGCGAGTGTCGAAAATTTGCGGCATAAACGGGAGTATCTTTTGATCGCGTTGACTTAGAAGTTTGATTTTTTCACAGCACCAAGAGACCATACACTTGAGTATTTGATATGAATTTCAGCTTGATACCTCCACGCGTTCCTGAGAAAAAAGGTCTTGACAGACAGACAGACAGACAGACAGACAGACAGACAGACGGACAACAAAGTGATCCTATAAGGGTTCCGTTTTTACCTTTTGAGGTACGGAACCCTAAAAATATTCCAAGAGTTACCCCCCAGTAACTCGTGAATGAATTTCAATTCTAATAAAAAAGCAAAATTGTTATTCATATAGCAAAACACAAACAACACACTGTACAGAAAAATACTGTCAATGTTTAGATGCCAGTCATTTCCTTGCATTGATAGTATTTTTTTTATTCAAGGAAACTGAATCACCTTTCTGCAAAATTAATATTAATTTTCCGTTGATATTATATTGGAATTATAAAGTTTATCTATGTTCATATATTTGTTATTTATACTCAAGACTTGAAAAGTCCAGTTTAAAAAATTGAAATAAAGATTGATCATAAAACTGAATACATTAGAATAACTGGTAAAGCAGGGTTTCTCGAGCTGAATGCACCTTTTAAAACTAATTCTCCCACGCTTAATCAATTTAAAGTTAAACTTACAAAAGGAGTAAGAAAAAAGTTGTTTACCTCAAATTCCCACAAGTGATGTTTGCATTGATCCCGTATTGACCTCTAAATAAATGATATTACTAACTACGTAAACAGGTCTTGTCTTGAATAATTTGCGCGGAAAACAAACGTATTGGCTAATGTTATTTGAAGGTGATGCATCAAACGAACCGCGGACCACCGGCGCTGTCTAACCTCTTAACAATGCAGTTAGATAAAATAAAATATACGCGGACGTGAGAATTAATGAACAGGGTGTTGTAAATCGACGGCTAGAGTTTGCTGGTCAAACCATTAAATATGCGCATTCACAATGTAACGAGTTCAACTCCTACTCCAATGTGACTCTTGTCATATTTTCAATGTCAATATTGCATGCAAGACTAGTTTCTGAGTTATTCTAAGACGCCACCGACTATATTAGAATATTGTTAGATCGATATATAAATAAAAAATTAAATGATATGCAGGCTGAAAAACCTGCATGCTGCTTGCACTTAAATTGAACTCCTTGAAATGCGTCTGACTTTAATAATATCCTACTTACCTATTCAATAAACGGTTTATCTACTTAGCGTACAACAGTCTAGACAATCACTAATTAGCACGACGATATTATTGTATATTCTTGTTTTAATCATTTTAATTAACTGCTTAAATACACCTTAATTGGCAATTAAGAATGTCTATAATAATTAGATTTACAAAATAGATCATTCACTAGGTCTTTGACATTCGTTGATACGGAGAAATCCCATGAAAGAGTACCGTGTTATTTTATTAAAGACATTTTTTTTTAAAGACTAAAGTTATCATTTATAAAACCGATTAATTTTCACATAAAGATAACTTAAAAGTATAAAGAGATGTATATGTATAATAGTTTGATCTGTTACTGTCGCTCTTGCCAATGGTCGCGCGTAGGTTCACATTATATAGGTACAAATTACTTTTTTTGTAATCATGGAAGACTTAAATACAGCTTAGTAGACCTAGATTAAATAAATCATATTTATATGCTGCTGGTAACAATATTAACTTCTGATCGGTAGTGTAGATGAATAAACAATAGTACTTTTATTAAAAAGATAATATAATTTAATATATTATAAAATTAAATTATAATTATGATAATAAAACTATTATTTAAAAATATTATAATATTGTTAATCATACTTAAATTCTTTTAGCACCCTATACCTACAAATTGCATGTCTTATATGCATTTACTAATACTTAGAAACGATATTCGTGATATATGATTGATCTTTTATAATTATGCAGTACTTACGTGCTTATTTCGTCTACATCATAATTACGTATTTGATGTTTGATCATCAATCTTCAATTTATTTATGGTCCCGAATCATAATAATTTACTTATAAAATTTAAATTCAATCAATATAAATATCTACTTACTTAATTATTATTCAGTTTTTTTCCGAACCTATTGATTGCTGCCAGATCACAGATTATGTTATTAAATATATACATAGGTACCCATAGCCATACTAATTAGTATAAATGTGAAAGTAACTCTGTATGTCTGTTTGTTATTCTTTCATGGCTAAACTACTAAACTGATTTTGATAAAACTTGGTATGGGTTAAGTTCGGATACTAAGAAAGAACATAGGTGACATACTAATTTATAGTCGCGATAGGTGACACTCACGCGGGCGGAGCCGCGCTCCACAGCAAGTATCTATAATAATTGTAACATAATGGTAATAAAAAATTAATGGTAAGCATTTAAAACTAAAATGTAGGTTACGCAACTTGCTATCATTCTCAGTTCAAATAAATATTTTAATTTAATTATAACTAACAAATAAATATAAAACACTAGCCGCCCGCCTCGACTTCGCACAGGTATTTAATAAAAATATAATATAGCCTATGTCACCCGGGGATAGAGTAGCTTCCCAACAGTGAAAGATTTTTTTAAATCAGTTCAGTCGTTTCGGAGCCTATTCAATGCAAACAAACAAACAAATCTGTTTCTAATACTAGTACATATAGATTTCTTTTAACATTAGCTCAACTGATTCTTAACAACGTTTGTACGTCATCAGTTCAGATCAGTTTCCAGGATACGTTACAAAAAAGTCGGTAGCAGGCACAATGTAAAAAAATTGAAGAATATTTATTTAAGAAGTTTAGAAATTATTAATTGCCAATATAAACTAATCAATAGGTATACAAAATCATGTCATGTCCGTCAGCTGGTGGTATATTCCATTCGGCCAAAGTAAACTAAAACAAAATGCCTTGTTGGAGTTGTCTGGAGTTATTACTTACGATTTTATTAACACAATTATAGTGAGTTGTGAGTTCAATATTTCTTGTCATTGAGCCACAATTTACACCAATAAAACAAAAATTTATGTCCATTGTCAATACATATAAATTATGTTAAAAAAAAACTAACAAAAAGACATTGGCCTCGCACCGTTGACCTATGAGTAACCGTTTTTTACAACAAAGCGAAAAATACTGAGAAATCAGTGCCACCACACATTCTTACCATGACAGGATTAAATATAGACTCCAATAAAATGATTTGCTTTTTAAATTGTTTTAATTATGTAGATATAACGATAAAGTTAAAAACTCAGCAAGTCAACATTTATCGTGGAGTGAACTAATCAAAATCAAAATATTTTTATTTCTAGTATGCCTTTTCAGGCACTTTCAAAACGTTAAATGCGCGTTATTGTAATTAGTTGCGCGGTTCCAAAATGTCACTCCTATGGAGAAGAACCGGCAAGAAAAAAAAGGTAATATGTACATACAATGTTAAAAATACAATTATTTTAAAATATGCGACAACAACGTAAATAGCAAAATGTATAATATGACATCCAAAATGGAAGAAAAAATAAAAAAAGTATTAAAAAAATATATATGTAAATAAGAATGTACATTTTACTTCAAATTGCATTGACGACACATTTACGAAGGATCCGATTCCTTAAGCACGAAACAAAATAAAAATTTGAAAATTACAAAAGAATAAAAAATACATAAAATAAATATGTAGTCCTATTCAAATCCCTAACAGAAATGTCAAGGTCGTCTTAAATATAATGATGATATTAATTTAAGGTTCTCTTTACAAATCAAATCAAATTGATTAGATTTAAGCTCTTTTTAGCTAGGCAAAGGTTTTGTAAATTTAATGCCATAGCTGTGTATTATACTTTTTATAAAAAACAATTTGTACATCAACGACTAGGACTCTTTATGTATTTATGTAAAACTAGTTGGTAGGTATAGATACTTTTTACATGGTCACCCTGTATACAATCCTGAGAATCGGCTCAACGCTCTTTTGCGGTGACCACACATCGCCGGAAATTATCGAATACTTATCACTTAATCAGTTTTTTTTAACACATCACTTATAAGCCAATAAACGGCCTACTATAATGTTTAAAGTAATATTTTTGGACATCCAAGAAATTAACATATTTAGATAATAATTGTTTTGTAAAAGATTGGCTAGACAGGGCTGCTCACTAAGAATGGAAGGCTTAAGACCACTGTCTTGCAAAGTATTTGTATGGTATAAATAACTAAAATGTTTTATAGTATAAATTTTAGTCCAAAATGCTAATGCATAATTATGATCATATACATTACGTCTTCAACTGTTGCAGAAAGCAAAGTTAGTACCTATTAGTTATCTATCTGCCTAACACATGTTCATGGCATGTTCAATAAAAGGAACTCGGAACTAAATAGACTATTGACTATATAATATTTGAAGGAATAGATACGATGTTTATATATATATAAAAAGCACTAATAGTAAAAATAGTATAACTAGCTGTTTCTCGCGGCTCCGCCCGCGTGTATTTCGGTTATCGCGGCAAAAAGAAGCCTTTGTCCTTTCTAGACTATGTGTACTAAATTTCATTTAAAACGGTTCAGTAGTTTTGGCGTGAACGCGCGACAGACAGACAGACAGATAGAGTTATTTTTGCATTTATAATATTAGTAAGGATAATGAAAATTACGGCCTATAAATATCTCACGGCTGGGCACAGACCTCTTCCCTAGAGAAGACACGAGCATTGATCACCACGTTTGCTCACTTGCGGGTTGGCTATTTAAAATTCCAGTTTCTGGAATCAAGGTTTCTTCATGATTTTTTCCTTCACCATTTGCCAATAGTTTCTTGTAATAATTAAGAAATTGCATATTAAAATATATATGTATTATGGCCATAAATTATTTAATATTGACCTTTGTACATTTGTTATGTTTTTTCTTTATGATTTCGTGTGAGTACATAGATTAATAAATTTAATAAATAAAAATTGTTTCAGTCGATGCAAAAAAGACGACTGGCCTGTAGGTCTAGTGATTAGTGACCCTGACTGCTAATCGGAAGTCGTGGATTCGAACCTACCCAGGGCAATTCTTTGTGAGATGAGCATGATCATTTCTTCTGTATCTGTGTGTAATTTATCGATAATAATGAGTTTTTTAGATATATAAATAAGTAAGTTTATCAGTTGTCTGGTTGTCTCTGCGTAGTTGGGAATCAGATGGCGGTTTGTGAGTTGTCCCAAAAAATTAAACGAGTCAAATCAAAAACGCAATCACAAAAGAAGATAGTGTTCAGAGCAGACTAATTTAAAAGCAAAAAAGCTATTCCAGACGCTGCAACCTTGTGGCCATTAAGTTCTGACTATCAACAGTTAGTCTGCTGTCGTTTTCTATAATGTCCTTTGATCGGAAGCGGTCGCGTTTCGGCTCGATGACGTCACACCTGGACTCGACTGAACCAACCAGTTTTTGTTCGGAGCTCCAATTTAGTGTTTGATTCTTTATGCATAACTCCCGTCCTAAGGTCGTCTGAGATTCAAGGACAGCCATATTAATTGCTAAAGCACATACGTGTGTACTATACTTATGTTTGCGATACTTAATTATAGTCTATTGGTTTTTATCGTCACGTTCGTTTACCTTTTGGACAGCCAAGTATAATAAGGTGTAGTATTAAAGCTCGTAGGTAGCTAAAAAGGGCAATATCTTATTGATTCTCTATAGTTAGTCATCCTTTGTCTGATGTTATATTTTTAAAGTAGACGACGACCCACGGAAAGTTTCATAGAATTTTATATTTTTATCAGTTAATTAGAAATTACTTGATAATAAAATAATAATACAAAATGAATTTATTTATAAACCTTAATTGATTACCTACGTACGATTTAATTTTGTTACTTCAAAAGGTAAATTTAGTAGCTAAAAATACTTGTTACTTTGTTTTACCTAAATCCAGCAACTGAGATGGAAGACGTATAACTACGAATTTCGCATTTAATAATAGATTGAAAAACGAAAGTTTTGCGTTCCAGGGTAACAGGTTTCGAGAACTGTTTAAAAGATCTAGATCCTTTTGCAAAAACATTGGGTTAGATAGTACCAGCTTATGTTTTGTCGTTAGTTTTTTTTTTTTTATATATATCTTGGGGCAAGCGCACACGGCCATCTGATCCCAAACTAGGCAGAGCCTGTATTATAGTAACCAGACAACTGATAAACATACTCATATATTACTAAATACATACATATTATAGACAAATTACATCCAGACACAGAACAAATGATCGTGCTCATCACTCAAAGATTTATCCTGGGTGGGAATCGAACCCACGACCTCCAGTTTAGCAGTCAGCGTCACTAACCACTATACCAACCGGCCTGTCTAGTTAGTTTTAGTTGATATCACTTAGTCACATTGTTATTTGTTTTAACAAACCAATCCGTGATTTTTTATAAGTAGGTACATTAAGTACCTACTTAAAAAAAAGTACTCAAAAAGTCATAGGTGAAATTACTTTATCCACAAAAGGAAAAGTACTTTTAACGTATAATATCAATATATAATACGTGTAAATATTTATATATTCTACAATAAAATGTTCCTCCCGATTGTTACAATTGGCAGGCTTAACAACCTACCTTTAAATTATTTATTCTCTTTTCATTCCTGATTGATTCTTACTAATAGGTGCTACGTATGAAACTGAATGTTGTAGAAGGTTGTCCAATACTGGACCTAATTGTATAGAAATTAGAATGCAAACTACAAAATATGGTTCAATTACAAGGTTCCAACCAAACTGTTGAGTTTGGAAAGAATACATTTAAAAAAGAAATGAATATGTTTAATTTTTAATTTATAAATATTTAAATAAAATAAAGCGTACCTACAGTCATTAAAAACAAGTGAAATCTAGACAACCTAGGAGCGAGAATTTAGTATAAAAACTCTACTAAACGCAATAGAATCAGCTTACAATTGTTTTATTTCTATCCTGTACCCGTTTTAACTCATATTTTAACGTTTTAAAACTATAGATATCAATTTCAGTGTGTGTGTGTGTGTGTGTGTATGTGTGAGTGTGTGTGAGTGTGAAAGTAACGAATTTATGAAACGATAACACCATTTCCTCTATACTAAAAGGTGTTCGTGCTTAAATACAAACCGATCACCGATCGATTTCAAAGGTGAAGCAGCCATTGTTGCGGTTGGTCCTTGGGTGGGTGGCCATACATTGATACACTGAAACTCGTCCTTCATATATGTTCTTTGACACTCGCTAACCTTAACAAAGGATTTTTATATTCAACAAGGGAATATTTCCAGTAAAATGGGTTGTGGTGATGAGATAACAGTCGCTCCATGATATAATATGGTATTTATCTAAATCTGGTGAAACTAGAAGCCGCCTCCGCTTATCTTGGGGAAAAACTAGACAGAAAAACCCCATCTCTTACTTAATTAAACTATGAAGGCACTATTAATACGGTCTCTGTATTTAATAAGATGATTTTATGAGCAGGGATATCGGGTAGTTTCCAAACATTGGTCTTGAACAATAAGACGGATTGGTCTCCATTTCCGATGCTCAAATGTTAACGTAATATTTGAAGGAATAGATACGATGTTTATCCTTAATCACGAGATAAGTATCTAAACTGAATCATTATGAATAATTAAGCTACGTATACACAGCGGCTCAAGTTTAAAACACAAATTTCTTGTTATTATTGAGGGAATATTTTGTTTTAATTTTTTTTTAAATAACTATTACATTTTGATATCTAAACTTGTTTACCTATACATACCAAAGTACAGTGTATTAACGTGTTGCAGTGTAAACATCGCGTAATCCCATCCAAAAACATTTTGGATAGAATATGCTTTACTGGGCTAGGACCTAACCTTATTTTCTATATATATATATATAGTATATAAAAAGTATAATAAGTTTCGTTAGGAGTATTCATAATTATTTAAGAATATTGACGATTTACTCACGCACATTATTCGGCTCGCCCGACTAGTTTCAGACGCAATACGAGTCGTTAGTCATGAGCGGACGCGAGGGCGGTGGTGTCGCGAGTCGAACTTTCCAGTCTGTTCGAGCGATCCCGAGTATGTGCGTAAGTAAACCTTAAATATTCCAAAAGTTAATCTCGATTTCCCTTGGTCACCATAACTTCCGATCGACTGCACCTAATCAGATAATTCTTATTTGTTATGTTCCTTATTATAAGGACAAGGTTTTTATATAAGAAAATAAAAGGGTATGGAAATGTAACACAAGCCGTGTGAAACCGGGGCGGGCAGTTAGTGTTATTATAAAGAAAAAGAATTGCCACACTTGCTCATAAATCAAAATTACGTTAAATTAGTAGGCTTTTGAATTCATTATTACCCACGAAGTATTAATTATATATTCTGTAAAAAAATAGTTTAAAAAATATATATATTATATAAAACCTATAAGGTCTTTAAATCTTTAACATTTACACGCTTCTTTTTTGTTTTGTAGTTGGTTCGCATTTAGGTCTGAGATACTAAAAAATCTTGATTATAATCAATCAATACAACATAACCTACTTTGCCCACTGCTGGACATAGGCTCCTTCCAAGTTCAATCTTCATGTATTTGTAAGCAATTGATGTTGTAAATTGCAAACCAAATATTAAATATAACCAGTTTTAAGTTTCGCTCCCCGTATCCAATCTCAGTAAATTTATACTTTAGCTGGACTTGGCGAGTTCTGGACGAATCCTAACAAATACCTACTGAAAACTAGCCTCTAGATGAATATTATTTAATGAAACAGCCATCACAAGACAAATACTTTTTACCTTATGATTGAAGGACTCAGTACAAATAGTTTAGCACTAAAGTCAGTATAGACTCAACAGTCATCATACATACCTAATCCTACACTTATATTTATGTTACAAACAAATTTATAAAGACTTACAATGACACTCAAACTTGACAGTGACATTACTAGGGTTACAATGTAGTGTACGAACTTAGTTAGGTACTTTCATGTTCATTGTACAATGAGACCTACATTACTGCAGTGTTAAACACCAGAGCAAATAAGTGCGTGAGATGTGCAAGCGACTCAATATGGGTCAAGGACCCCTTCCCCTTGTAGGCTCCTTGAAGCCGCCAGGCCAATCACCAGTGCAAGCGAACTTCTCTTTTTTTACCGAATCAAATCATTTTTATTTACGTTGGTATTAGTTGACCGGGGTTATCTGGTCATCAGCAAGGACAAATTTAAATATTCCAATTTGAATAAGGAAGGGCCTCATATCGGATGTTTTGTTTTCAACAATTTGCGAATAAAACATGCTGTTTGCTGTCATTCTTCGGAATTTTGAGTGTTTGTTTGTATTGAGATGCTCTTGGACAAAGATTCACTGACGCAGAATGTGGCTGTTTATTAAAACAAGTACTTATTTGTTGCCTTAAGGTATTGGGACTACATCATGGCATGTATGCTTATATTGATCATGTAAGTTTTACGAACACTATAAATCCATACGACATACGTGCATTATAATATTTGTTGTTTTACTTTTTAATATAATTAAAATAAAATAGGTTTTACTTTAAAAAAAAAACATTTGTTAAACGTATATATCTTTTTACTGCCATGTCATTTCGTTTAGATGTGTTATTTCAATTAAGCGTTTCCAGGAACTATTGAAACTTTATTGACTCTAGTTATGCGGTTCCAAAAAGTCATTCCTATGGAAAACAACAGGCTTGAAGCCCCATTGCTCTTTTAAAAATATGACTACAATATTTCACACATACAGTAATGAAAAAATATGCGAAAACAACGCGAAATATCAAAATTTTATGATGAAATCCTAAATAAAAGCGAACAAAATAAAAATAGAAATAAATCCGTACACGTTCACTAAAACTTCCTTTGTAGAAACATGTACTATTTATTTGTACATACAAAAAATACAGTTATAGTGCCAAATTCTTGAAGTATTCAACTATGCATGAGATGCAAAAATAGAGGCTATGGGGAAGCTAGGGACTACTATCGAATTATTTAAAAATATTACATATATTTCTATTAATAGTATTATAATGAAAAAGAACTTCTAATTAACATCAAAAAAATAAACACGAATACAAAGGTTACAAGCTTTTAAAATTAGTAGGTGACACATCTTCTATCTCGTTTTTGGGCAACGACGACTTGTACGGGGCAGCCCCAGATTAGTATAGAGAAAAGACTTGTGACGTCACATTATGTTATAGCTCACTCTGTCTAATTAGCAATATTAAAATGCTTGTAACTAGTTCAATATTAAAGTATTTAATCTGCCGTTTTTACAACTCGACATAGTTTGTAATGTATATTTTTTAAATGACATAAAAAAATATTCTGTCATATACCCAATTGAGACCGCGTATGGGCAAACGTAGTGTAGGACGCCCTGCGGCACGATAGGTCGATGATTTGAAGAAGGTGGCTGGCAGCGGATGGATGCGGCCTGCTCAGGACCAGGATGGTTGGCGTTCATTAGGGGAGGCTTACGTTCAGCAGTGGACGGCAATTGGCTGATATGATGATGATGATGATACCCAATTGTAGAAAGAAACTGAACAAGATTAAACAAGGTGATCTAGCGGAGCGCCAGGGAAGCCACATGTGCAGATGATACTAATTCCACGCACGCTTATCCGTGATCGTGATCTCTACGTAGTAAATTTTTTTAATTTAATTATATGCTATACTAGTTGTAGTCCGCGGTTCTAGAAGATAAAATTAACCTATGCCCGTGGGATTCCAGCTTATCTAATCCCAAGTTTCATCAAAATTGGTTTAGTGATTTAGGTGTAAAAGCGTAACACACAGACATAGTTAAATTCGCATGGAATATGAAATAATTAAAGATAAATCAAGATAAACAAATGATCACCAAGCAAGGCATTCATTTTTATAAATCTTAAACATATTGTTCATTAAATTAGTATTACTATCCGGTATAAAAAGGAATAAAAGTCCCGAGAAAATCTTTAGTGTTTGTTTAATGGCCGATTCCTATATTCAAGTAACGGTTCGTTTTGCTAACGGACGGTAGAATTTTCTTCGTATTGCTTAGAAAATTCATTAGGCATTAGTACGGCTTAACCTGGAACTATTATTTTTTACTTCTTGTATTTAAATTGTAGTATTCACTCTTAATACTAAAAGTGGTACATTTTTATGATCGTTCATAATATTTATTAGATTTAAAGAGAAGGAAACGTGAGAGTATTAATTTCTAAATATATCCATTAACTTGTACCTTTATTATTATTACTTAAGGACATATGATATATTTACCCATTCTCTGAAAGAACTTATAGCGATATAATCATGTTAAGTACCTTAAAGCAAGACGTTTATTTATATAATTTGGAATTAAGAAGCGAAATCTGTGGGGTACCCTTCAAGTAAAAACCCCTAAAATTTATTGTTAATAGCAGATGACTGGACAATGAAAATACAGGAACAAAATATAACGAACATCTTTATATGACCTAGAATTTGCAATGTGCGTTATCTTTACTTTGCATTAAAGATTTTCGAACTATAAACATCGACAAGTTTCAATTAGATGAGAGTCCCAGAAGTTTTTAGCACCAGAAGAGAAGAAAACCCAAGTTTAGGTAAATAAACTTTACTATTATTTTGTAATTTTAGATGATGTCTGTCTATTTCTCAATTTGTCGTTTTCTTTGAACATAATTATAAGAGCAATTTAGTCAATCAACCTGTTTTATTACCAGTAAACCTTCACGGGCGCTAAATATAAAATGACAGGATGTCTCAACTTGCTCTAGATGAGGATAGCAATACAAATTAACTCAGTATTATTAATAAAGTCCCTAGTCTCATTGGCTTATTCGGACCCACTCATTTTAAAAGCACTGATTTCGATTTGAATTTTAAACGAGACCGAGAAGAGACTAAACGAATTAAATCTTGAGGTAGGTTAAGGTACGTTTCGATAGGCTTGCTTGCAAAGGCTGTTACTTTCGAAATGGTTTGCAAAGATTATACTGCAAAATATTTAAAGGTTAGTCTAATTTATCATCAGAACTTACATTGTTCCTTATCTTACTTTAAAAACGTACCGATAAATTAGGAAAGTATTGTTCAAAATTTTCAGAACTCAAAATAATTGTAACGGCTGCCAAAAAAAAAGAAATATTTAGTGTTCTATCAATTTGCGTATCGTTACCAAATTGACGAAATTGACATTCTTTAAACAATCGAGTGCTCGGGCACTTAAATCGATTAATCCCGGACTATGTACGTGTTTGTCTATAGAACATTCTTCATACAATATCCAAGTTAGGTATGTCGCATACATGATCAAGTCCACTCATATCTAAGTTATAATTGCCAAACACAATGCCGTCAGCACGACACTGACCTCTCGCGTTTCAAGTACGTACGGTCGTTAGCATCTGCATGATACCATATTGAAACGGATTCGACAAAAAGAACAAACTTTAAATTTATTTTCCAGAACATTTTTTATAGTCCATTTCAATAGAAAAAAGTAGGTTCAAGGTGGATGTGATTTATTTTTTAAGTTTTCTTTTACTAGAAAAGCAAAAAATGGTGAACTAGAAATTTTTTAATAGGGTGGTTAATTTTCGTTTTTTTTTTTTATTTTATTTATAAGTCTTCTTCCTCATGTAAGTGCGCTGCTAATGTACAGAAATATGTATTACAAAAGTCGCTTGCAAGTTGACAGACCGCATCAAATAACCTACAATCATACAAAACATCTACAATTAATTATTTTATGCTAAGACTACCTAAGTAGCTATTTGAAATGAACTCAGACGGTGTCGCGGGTCTCAGCTAGTAAGACACAAATAAATACGCTATACATTTATGCAAATATGTGATATATTATGTTAAAAAAAAGAGCTGAGAAGCAAACTAAAAACGGCTTGCAGACTAACCTTCAAAACGTGATTGAATGTTATAAATATTATTGGTAGGTGTTCAACAAGGAAAGGTTAACAATCGCTTAATGGGTGTCTCTGTGATAAAATTCGGCACTTTTAAAGATGACAAATACACACGAATCATACGTATTTATTTTAGGTAGGTGATTACTACTACAACTAACGAAGTAGGTTTGTGTCAAATAAAACCAATTTTTGTTTTGTTTTAAATACATTAAAAACTTTAAATGACTTTAGTTGCGCGGTGTAATCTTCGAAGTATTAATACAGTCATGCTGAAAATATTCATATGCATTCCCGACAGCTGGTCTTAGGTGAAGGGAAGGCCCTTCCCTTACTTCGGGGTAACTATCTCTTCCCGGAAGGGAGAAGTATTCCGAAGTAATGCACCAAAATAAGTAACAATACCTTTATTGTTTTGCCCGCTAGAGAGCTTGTAGAGACCATGCTTCTACATATTTCCCAAGGCTAATTATGTTCATGAGGTTTTCCAACGGGTAGAAAATCTAAGCTAAAAATAATTAATTTTTAATTTAATTTAGTTAATAAATATTATCATTGTCGCAGAGGTGTATTTTGGTGTGAGTAATATACTTTGAATATACTAATTACCATGGTGCTTACACTTTTATTCCGAATGCATTTCGCATTTCCGTACCTTCTCGTTCGTTCTACCTTATTAGATAAAACGAACTATTTATTTATTTTATTTATTTAATTACCAGAACATATAGCTTTTGCCCACGACATTGTCCACGTAAAACTCGAAATGGTTCCTGACATTCCAGTTTTCGAGATAATTAATTTGCATTTCACCAAGGGATTGTGTTCACATTTTTTTTAATAAATTTGAACAAAATTTTCAAACATGTGTCAAAATAAAATGTAATTTAAATCAAAAGTACTAAGGAGTATTGATATCAACTTTGATGCAAATCACCCTCCAAAGTAGCTTTCTACCCCTTTTAACCCCGTTAGGCGATGAGTTTCAATAAAATACGAAACACATCTTTCATCAATTCTGTTAAACAATGTTTATGCAAAATTTAAAGTAGATTGAACCAAGGAATCACGTTGTCCCATACAAACCTTTCCCCCCCTTTTTCATCCTCTTAGGGGTAGAATTTCGGAAAATGATTTCTTATCGGATGATACAAAGAACTCGCCGTCCAAGTTTCAGGTCTCTACAATCAGCGGTTTAGGCTGTGCGTTGATCCGTCAGTCATTCAAGACAAAGCATTTAATATAAGCCCATTTAATGTCTATGAGAAACTATGTCCTATGAGACTACGCACTTGATACTTTTTAAAAGTAAGTTTCCAATGGATATTAAATTAACCATCACATTAGACTTAAAACCCAAGACTTTGAATTTCAAAATTATGATTTTTATCGTGCCTCGTTAGTCATGTCGGACTATATCTACATTTTCCCTGCTGTGACGTCCCACAATTTGAAATTTAATAAGCATTTGACATTGACAATTTGCGTATCAATTCTTTAATATATTGTCTTGTCTCTGAATTCATAACACATGTGCTTTAGCTACATACTTTTGATTCAGAGCAATGTATGTGATGTTGTCCACACTTAATATTACACCTACTCTTTACACCACACAAATGATTAAATAACTAACGCGAGGAAAAATAATCTATACTAATATTATTACAAAGACTAACAGTTAAGATTTTTGTTTTGTTTGTTATGATTAGGCTCAAAAGATACTGAATCGATTTTAAAAATTCTTTGCCTATAATAAGCTACATAATAAGCATTGGCATAAGTATTTGTGGATCACACAAATGTGCTTGTCCCATGCGCGGATCGAACTCGCGGCACGTCGCAAGTGGTATAATATGTATATCGGCGTAGTGACATACACCACTCAGCTGAGTAGATAAAGTAAAAAAAAATTGATCATGATGCATGACTTCATTATCATGTATAGTATATTTATATGGCGGCGTCATTTGAATTTATGTGGAATGAAATACCTAGCGCGCTTCCAAAAAAAGACCTATTAAAATAATTTTAAGGTTAACATTCTACATTAAACAAAACAAAATAACATTCTACGTCATTTTGAAGTGTATTGACTCTTACTGTAACCTTGGCTCTTGATGTCGACTTACTTTATAAACACAACATAGGTACGTAGGTAACTACATATTCTTGTCTTATACACTTTGAATTTTAACATATTATAACAATTGCACTAACTTTTTTTTTTCAACGTTAATGACGTAATGATCCCACTCATTTTATAAAATATGAAAAATGTAGACACCAAATATTTTATCGCGATATCAAATCTATTTAAGTAGTTACTTTAGTAGGTATTCCGTTTGCTGTACACAAACAAGAAACTTAGCTATAAAATCACAAAGCCATTACACTGACGAAACGCAACAATAATAATAGTAGATCTCTTTCGAGATAGGGGTAGATGAATGGGTATAAGAAGTCAAAGTCGATTAAAAAAATACAAGACACTTAATTCTGATTTTTTTTTAATAATTAAACTCGTAATAAAAATACGTGTTTAAAGAAACAAGGACAAAGATAATTTATTTATAGGTATATATATTTATATATGGCTCTAATTTAATAAGCTATTTGATGGACGTATTAGATTTTGACTTTTCACACCAGCTGTCTACCCCTATCTTAAACGACATCTTCAATGAAGCAATGTTTACTCACAACTCAATGTGGCTCACACTGCGCGACGCGCTGCGGGTTCGATGCCCGGATGAGACAAACATTTTATGTAATTCATAATTGCTTATCCCAAGTCTGGGTGCTATTTGTATTGTGATTCGTTATTAAGCGAGTTCATTTAATAAAGATTAATACTGACTTGACACCGAATGACTGAGAACACTGATACTACAAAGTGGACGAACCTAACCTAACAGCTTTTTATTTTTTGAAAGAGATTTACGCAGTTAGCCTAAGCGCGGCGGTTCAGGTTTAGTCAGTAAGAGTCTGACACTACCCGTTCGCTCCCCCGAGTGAGCGGGTGTCCATGAGGATTCCCCTGCCTAAACAAAAAAGGCTTTGACTGCTTCACCGGACTTTGGACAGTCAAGGCGCGCAGTAACAGTAATACAGTAAATCTAGTCCATAACATTGTTCACTTTCACTATTCATCACAATTTACTACCTTGAAAAAATTATAAATTAACAGTGCTCACAATATTCGGTGACATAACCTACTTACTTAGACCATAGGCGCCTTGTACGGATGTAAGTTAAAATTTCGAGAAGAACCGCATCAAAGCCTCCGTCCGCCCACGACACGTAATTTATGTTATCAACGCACTTGAGCGCGTGAGACCGGAAATTAATTGAATACCAACTAAATTACTCCTACTAGCCATCGGGTTAACAAAAGTTTAGGCCTATTTAATAATTATGTTACAATCAAAAACATAGTTATTTATGAAATAAGAATATAATAATTATTATTAGGTATATCCTGTATCTAGGGTTGCCAACCCTACTACCGTACACCCAGTACCAGTACCACACAGTACCTTGTAAAAATACTATATTTCAGTTGAATCGTGATTTCGATCCACATTGATTTAAAACCGTAATGCGAAAACGCCGAATATATCACCGACTTCTTCCAGGGATAAAGCAAACAACGCTTTAATTGTACAGAAAAAAATGCGACAAGATACAAGAACTAACAAGGATTTTTTTTCATAATAGAATGTACGTAGTTAACAAACATACTTGTTTTGTTTAACAATTTCCATTTATTCTAAAAATGATTGGTATATTAATCATCTGCAAAAAATCGATTTCAGTTTTATTAAATTTAGATTTAATTAGTTATATATGAATATAACTTATTGGTAAGTGGCGTGTGACAATAATTTAAAAGTAAACTTTTTACCTAGCCAGTGTTTGACTCTGCGACCCTTTGCACACAATTTCGCTTATCTAAAAACTAGGTTCTGCGTCATGGTATTACAGATATTAAAATGTCGATACACAAATAAAGTTGCATTCAAACTATGGGATGCGTCCATACCGCGGACGGATTATTATGGACGCGTCCGAAGAGTGTTAACGGTCGACCGCGGACGCGTCTGGCATCCCGTTCAAATTGTTCGTGGATGTCAAAATATCTCATTGGTCCGACTTTGTTCGGACGTTCGACTGCTCAAGCACGGCTCATGGTAACGTCCGCGACTTATGTGATATGTCTGATAGAGTGTACACCTTATAGGTATCCCTCATACATTGGTTTTTCTTTGATGATAAAATCGCTAAGAACCATGTAGGTAAGTCAAGATTAATAATAATAATAATAAACCCCTCGGGGCAAGCCGTTACCTCATCATGAGAATAACGCAATACCTGAGGCCATATTAAGTTGCATTTTCCAACTTTGAGATATAAATAAAAAATGTATCTTGTTCTTCCATAGAGCAGAGGTGGATGGGCCCTAATAGATGCCCCATCCCAGTTTACAGTAAAGTTCTCAACAAGGCCACCGCGTGTTGGACCTGTGTCCCCACGTAAGCCTTTCAAAGGACCGGGTATTCTCAATACTGAGGATAGCCCGTGAAAAAAGAGAGATACAACATAATAATAACAACTTGGGACATCTCACACACGGTCGTTTGATCCCAAACTAGGCAGAGCCTGTGCTATGGCAACCAGACAACTGATAAACATACTTATATATTTCTAAATACATATTATAGATAATTACACCCAGACACAGAACAAATGATCGTGCTCATCACACAAAGATTCGTCCTGGGTGGGAATCGAATTAAAAAAATAATCTTTAGCTAAAAGATATGTTGTGAAGTAAAGGCTTTATAGAATAATTTGAACGCCTCCAGCACATCGTAAATACCAAAGTATTTATATAGTCATGATTAATGCTGAGTAATTTTCCTTATTTTTCATTTTAGTCATTCTAAGTTTAATTGCAAATGTTTGTTTGGACTGGAAGTTCGTATTACAAACTATTTTTTGTGCAAACTGGCGAGGTCCTCCACCTCGCTCGAACACAAAAATAATTTAATGTATGCACAACAGATTAAAAGTAAAAAAAAGGTTTCAATTTATTGTTTGTCATGAAAATTATTTTATTTTGTATAGACTCAAATATTTGACTTCAAACTCATCATTATAAAATTGTTTAGATTTGTGTGATTTGAGTTACAGTGGTTTCTTTTTTAATACTAGTTGTTTACATTGTCAAATAAATGTCCAATAAAAAGGCCGAACGATCACGTAACATAATCCAGTAACACCTAATATATAGGCGTAGATAAATAAGTAAAGTAATATGCCTCGACAAATATGTACATTGAGTTTGTCACAAACATGCGTTCAATTAAATAATGTTGTTATTACAGCAACGAATCTCGGCGTTATTGGCGGTCAGTGACGTGCGGCCGGTGCGGCGCGAATATCGATAACACAATCGTTTTTTGTGCACAGATTTTTATCGATGATAACTGACCTATAGCAATACGTATAAAGATTTCTTCTCACAGTTTAGGACGGAATATTAATCAGCAAGTTAGTTTTTTGACAATTGCGTGTTATTATTACTTTGGGTATTACATTTATGGCTACACCTATAAATTTATATTAAAATATTTTCCAACCACGTCCAGAGGTACCTACTGTTATTATTCAATTTAGTTTTCTACATATTATGCTAGCTTAGGAAACAAACAAATAATTACATATAAAGGATCATTACGTTATCGATGTTCTAACTCAAGTCATCATAAATGTTGACATGCGTGAGGATGATTGTTATAATACGTATAATGTAATATGTTACAATAACGAACGAACATAATTTGTATAAACTAGACAGAATTATAGCATAGCAGAGACTATAATGTGCAAAGATACATAAATATATACAAATGCAGCACAAATGTGGCTACGAGTCCATTTAAAACACGTAATAACACGTCGATGTCCGTAAACCCGGCATCGATACAATCGAGTTCAGTGTGTCGCCTCCCTACTTGGCTCTGATTCAGTCGTGACCTTCGAACGAAAGCAAAACCGGTGTAGGTCATCGCGCCGGCATGGCGGCACTCGACTAACGCGTTCCCTTTCAAACATGCATTGTATGAACGGCGAACGTGAGCGACTACGAACTCCTAATTGTTTCAAACTTGTGGAATACCAAGCTATGACGTCAGGACATCACTCTCGATTGCAATCTCACATTTACTATTTTGGCAATGTAAACTTGACTTGACCGGTATTTATAAACTAAGTAAAGTGTTCGTTTTCCAACAAAGTAAATTATACCAATTGTTTAATGTCGAAAATAATTAAGGAGCCTCTTCAAGTTGAGTTATTTAAATGTTGATGGAATATATATTCTTTTATTGTGGCTAGATGCAAGTCTCATCCAGATCCGACCCGAAACATAAAGTGTCCTACTTTTAACTTTCGGGTTGTATCTGGATGAGACTGGCACAGGACCAAACCACGGCCACGACCAGACTATGCCACGTAAAAAGAGAGGGCTATGCCCAGCTGTGAGATGATAATGATAATGAAGGACACTTAAATCATATTTAAAGTGTAAAACTATAATTTACATTACTTACTTAATAATGAAATTGAATGTGTCTAGTTTTTTTCACGTGTTCTGTGAATTTTTTAACATACTTATATACATTTGTACAGGCATCGGGTTTGGATTACTTGCAACACTGAAAATCAAACTAAAAACTCTTTTGAAACATGTATTTAAATTGATTTGAAAGTAGCTGCCTCAAAACTTATTTTTACGTACACAAAGGCTGTGGTTTATGAGTTCTTGAAGGTTTTAGTTACGACAAGCAAAACAACAGATAAAGGTCCAGCACAGAAAAAGATTGGAGAGCGAGTATTCCTGTTCAAATGATTTTGTACTTTACCACTTGGAAGATAAGGTCCTCTTTTCGATACGAACAGACAAATCACTGCGATGTGTTCCTCTCAATCTAGGCTGAAACCAATACATGCTGTTCCAATTTAACCTGTTAAACTTTTGTATAAAAATCTCTTTTTCTGTCTAGCCTTTACCCAAGCTATGTTGGGGTCGGCTTTCAGTCCTGTTGTATTTATGTATAATTTTAATGTGAGAACATATATATATATGAAATTAAAGAACTCTTCCAAGGTTACAAGTTGTCGATCACACAAAAATAGCTAAAGAAATTTGTATGGAATTTGCTTTGCAGATAATTAAGGTATAGAATGAGGGCAGGACAATGAGGGCTTTTTGTTGAAAACTTTATTTTTTTAAGCCCTACAATAAACAGGGCTGTTATAAGTTTAACCTGCGCTTCTGTCTATCGGTCAGTGGCATCATAGCTCCCAAACGGATGTACCAATTTTAATGCAGTTTACTTTTTTTGTCCTAAGTTTCTAAAATTATTAATTCTCTTATATTAATGAGTTGTTCTAAAAATATTAAAATGTAGGTACACATATAACAAATGGAGCATCAATTTAATGTGTTTGGCAAAACAAGAAACGTTTTGAGCCGCGACACGCCGCAGAACAGAAAAAGGTCTCGACTGATCGAAAGATTTAACTTATTATATCTCATGCAGTCCATTTTAATTCATTCACTTAATCTTATTATTATTATTAGCATCAGTGCCTAATATATTCATTATAATTTAATTGATCTCATTAAAATGGGAGATTATTTGCACAAGTTTTTGAATTTAAAATGCTTTCCCGCATTTTTCGTTTGTATTGTGGGATGCTTTTTAATTTCAGTTCAGTAATCGAACCCAGAATCTAGGTCAGAATTCTAACAATCTATGCGAAAATTAATCTCTGATTATGCAAGTTTTTAAAAGAAAATGTTTTTTATCGATATTTTCTGATTATTTATCGATATTTTACTGTGAAAAATGAAAATCAGTACACTATTTTTTTATTGTCATAGACAATTTATTCAGTGCATACTTGACATTGGTAAAAAAACTATTTAGTAGCAATATAACGATATCAATATCAATGCCTGAAAGAATCGACTGCATGGTAATGTCATTTTGACATTGACGGAACGCTTATTTCAAAGCAGTAAAGTTCAATTTAGTCTCACATTTTTAGTTGTTTCCGATGCAGCGTACATGTTACCTATTAATATTTATAACTGTATTTTTTTCTGATAGCGCTAAACAGTCTGATCAAGTCAAGGGCATGTCGATGACAAACCGCAAGAGCTCATTGGCCTTTCATATACTCTTGGTGATGTATGTGCATTATGCAGCTATCGTCATTTAGCAGCTTCGAGCTTGCATCTCAATCGAGTTTAATTTAGTGCGAATTAACTAAGTATCAATCACTGCAGCTGCGCATTGTTTCAAGAACTGATTTAGGTACGTCAAACTTGAGATAGCTGCATTAATAAGAAGTAATTGTACATACATTTAATATGTTATAAAAAAAACGTTATGTCCTTGACCGTATAACAATTTTTTTATTACTATTTTATAGTCAAATACCTAATTACGCTACAAAACTAGTTGAGGTACTTTCCTTTTAGATGGGCTACAGAATAGCCTGTAGTAAGAGAAACAGTACAGTATACTCTTGTCATTCATGAATATACTGCGTTCGTAATTTACATGCAAAACATGTAAACAAACACCAGTTTTAGGAAAAGTAATCGTAATGAATACGTATAAAGTTCAGTTTGCTCTACAACTTATAACATGATTATTTTGTGTGACTTTTTATCACTAGCATAAAGTTGATGCTTATTTAAGTGTTACACATAGATAAAATAGACACAGAACAAATGATCGTGCTCATCACACAAAGATTTGTCCGGCGTGGGAATCGAACCCACGACCTCCAGTTTAGCAATCAGGGCAACTAACCACCAGGCCCGTCTTGTTTCTGAGTGTCACTTAAGTTGTTTTGGCACAGACAAGCTTCCACGCCTAAACCACTTAACAGATTTTGATGAAATTCGGTAGATACTTTAATAGGCATGTTTTGTATTTTTTTTTTAAAGTCCGCCCGGTAGATTAATGAATTTTATTGGACACGTATTTTTTCTTTTTTCCTGCAAACAAAAAATGATCAAAAAACAGAAAACGGAAATTACGCGTGACGTCACTCCTCGCTACGATTTTTAGCGAGGCGTGGCGTCATAAGCCCCCACTCCGAAACTTTAAAGCGTTGAATCTTTGTAATTTTTTATTGTTTTGATAAAAGAAAAAATACGTGTCTAATATTTTTTTATTATCTAACTGACGGACTAAATAGATTTTAACTTTTCATACCCAGTCAACATCCCTATAGCAGAAACTAGGCTACTTGTTTAAAAATTTCAATGGTTCTCTAAAGCTGAATTCAGTTCAGTTAGTCGTTAATATAAATTTACCAAATGATACTTATTTCTCCTTCACAGGTGGATCTCCTACTGATGAATGATGTCTTCTCTCGTCTCCATCTCCCTTCTGTGCTGCTGCAAGCGAGTTCTGCGATTTCCATTCACTCTCGTGTTGTGGCAGCAAACCCTTTATTGTTTTATAAATAAACGGCCTTACATACCATTTGGATATTTCCTATGTAGTTAATTATGTAATTTGTTTTATTAAGTGACAATTAATAAAAACACATGTACCTACTACATCATCATTTAAACAGATAACGAACAATATTTTTGTTAGTAACTCTATTTATTTTAAATACTTTGTATTTTTTTGATTTGGTTGAAGGATTTTTTATACGATACCTACTCGTTATTTATCAAATAATTTTATTGATTTAAATTAGATATTATCATAAAAAATAGGGTTATATTATAACTAACAACTTTCGTACTTAAACTAGGACTTGGAATTACTTAATAAGTATTTTAAAATAATTGTATTTTGGTCTAAAACAGAGATCATACCCCGAAGTGTTGCCTACACGTAGTGGCAGCTGAGTATGTCAAACGTGTATACGAACCTATACCACCTATAACAACAACCTAGATTTAATAGAATTGACTAACTAGATGCAATCGACACACTTTGTGGATACATAATTATATTTCGGTAACACCCTGTAATCTGCATAAATTTATTAATTTTGTATTCGTGATTGTTTATTTATTTTATACTAAATGAAATAAAAGCTATTAAATTTGTTATACCAAGAAAAATATAATTATTTATTTATATTAATATTTTTCTTTTTGATTCGTAGCGTAACGCTTGCCGCCCGTTGATGTCTTTTGTACGGGCGGCCCGTTAACCTACTTGAGTACACGTTATTCAATAATAAAAACAAATGAAAAAGCTTTCAATATAAGTGTTTATATTTAATAAAATTATGTATATTAATAAATAAATATTTTCAGATTTTTTCTTTAGTAATCAGGAAAGTACTTCTGAATTGTTCATCAAATTGTATTTTTAAATAATATTTAGAAAAAGCTATCGTACAGGTATTATTATAATGATTTAATTTTTTTTTGTTAGTAGGTAGTATTCAAAAGGAGTCATTATATTTTAAAGCAATTTTTTTCGGAATTTAAATAAAATTTAAAAATCAACAAAAATCTATTGCAAACTATTGTATTATAATCTTTATAGCAAAAGACTTTAAATCCGTAATTAGGTATCACTTTACCTAAGTAACTGGTACAAAAATAGGTGCATAAAAAAACTATAATACAAAAATAATTATTTTTCTTTTTTGGAATTGACCACAAAGAAGTGATCATTCTGAAGTCATATCTTCAACATTCTTACTTTACCTGATGGTTGACTGTTAATAGCAACAAGTACGGTATCTACTGCAAAAATGAACCTTACTAGCTTTGAAATAAAGTCAGTGTTATCACTGATGTGTCGAGAACGGAAATTTACTCATACTAGAAGCCCAGCAGTGGTTGAAAATCGACCATAATTCGTTTAAACTTCATGTTTCAACACTACTGTCCTACAGTATACTTCATGGTCAATAGGGATGTTGACTGGGTATGAAAATTAAAACTATTTAGACTGTTAGTTAGACAATAAAAAAATAATAGACACGTATTTTTTGCTTTTTAAAATACTAAGGAGATAAAGCTAATCGAAGTTAAGGGTGGGGTGACGTCACAAGCTCGCACGTTTTCTGCGAAAGTGTGACGTTATGAGACATTTAATTTTATAACAATGTATTGACTTGAGTTTTTGGTTAAGTCAAAAAAAGCAAAATAAACGTGTCTAATATTTAAATTTTAGACCACATCCCTATTGTCTGAAGCTGAATACATATAAACATTACCTTTTTTTTTGAAGAGATTTACGCTGTTAGCCTGAGCGCAGGCTTTGACTGCTTCACAGGACTTTATAAACTTTACCTGTGCCAAATTTCATACTCCCCCGTCCGTCGTCCGGCGTAATTTTCGTATAAAAAGGTACAAAGCTTTTTCTTCAAGTATTAATTTTATTTGATTATATTAATACATTAAAAAAAAAGATAAAAAGTCTAAGCTGTTTATTTTTACCCTATAATGCGTCACTTGTATATACAACATGTCTTTTTGCATTCTCGTCAAATTCAAGCAGGTAACTACACTAATGATTCCCGACACGAATCAATAATAAAATAAGCAGGTGTTCTTTTTCTTTCATTTACTAATTTTTGGAAGTTGACCTAGCATTTCAAAACGCGGCCCGTGTGGTGCTACCTCTTTTAGACACACACAAAAGTGGTGTATTCTGAAATACTTACTGTCAAAAACTTACTGTCTTAAATAACTAAAAAAACAAATATGTATTAATTTTTGAACAGATAATAGTAATTTTATTTGATTAATTCAGTCTTTCATAACAGCCTCCTGAAATTCAACGAGAATGCAGAACGACACGTTGTATAAATGTCAAATAAATAAATTGCTTATTATTTTATGCTATTTTTTTTAAAGAATTTCTCCTTTTTTGACATATTCATGTATTAACAAACTATTATTTTAGTAATACATATTTTTTTCTTTTAATAGACTTAATGAAGTTTTATAATCGAAATAATTAGTAATCTAATAATAAAAAAAATCAATCTCACACCTACTACTGTCATTCAATTGTTGAAAATCTTTAAAAAATATATAATATTCAAAATCAGTAAGCAATTCATGTATTTATTGGTACTTACTACGCCGTGTTCAATAATTTAACTCCTACGCTAAAATAATTATAAAAAAAAAAAATAAGGTACATAGCTTTGCATATTCGCACAGTGCAAGGGAGTTGACGAAAATGAAACAACAATTTTCACATTAAATTTATATTAACTCACAGATCTGAAACGAACACTACTGCTACAGCGACATTGGGTACATAATGCAACTGTTACCAGCACAAACAATGTTCATTACCTATGTTCCCGTCCAATATTATGGGATATGACAAATACATAAAACATTTCAATCGCTTTGCTTTGTACATACAAAAAGTTCGCATCGGAATAACATGTGTGATTCGTTCACGCTCACGGCAGAGGCAGGCAGGCTGCAAGGAATGAGACCGACGGACATCTTGCGATGAACGAAGCTGTGATACCCGCGAACGTGAACCAACCAACGCGAAGCACGCGGCCTTCGCCGTAGCGGAGTGACAGATCTGTCGCCTTACACTAGATATATCTATAATCAAGACTTATCTCTATGGTCTAGGCCACGCTCCAGTGGAAACTGCGGGAGTAAACTTCTAGCCGAGTAAAAGGTGTTCGACTACTAACATTGTTATTAAAAACATTATTGTTTCCACAAAAACGTCGCCTACAGATGTTAAATTTTGTCGCTACGCTAACAAATGTCAATAAAAAATATGAAATGCATCCAATATCTGTCACCACAGATATGAAGACACGACTGGACGAGGGAACAAGATATAAAGAAAACAACGTCTTATCGTATTTAACTCTTCCAATTTTACTCAACTGAATGTAACAGAAATCATCTGGTAACTGATTATTAAATTAATACATTATACACAAATATAGTCATCACAAAAACCTTACAGTTTATCATTCTTAACTCTATTGTTATAAACTTGAAATCGCTACGTTAAACTTATTTAAAAATAAGTCTATCGATGAGTACGATAATAGAATATGATAAATAACAAATTTATCGTTATTATATATTTACATAAGTTATTATCTAATTGATACTACTAGTATGTGCTTTAAACAGTATGAGGGAGACAAACATGCCTTTCTAATATATATATGTATATAGGACGAGGAGGCGGCGCGGGCGGCGGCCGGCGTGTATAGCGTATGTCTCTAAACGTAACATGGAAGGCAAGATGAGGTATATAGGTGGCGCCGCGCCCCGCGCCGCCGCTCTCACAACACTCTAACCCTATTACTCGTTACTTGAGGTAGTTAAGTTTCGTATATTGTTTCACACATTATTGCTATAGGAAAAAACTTCACTGTAATACAATATTCTCAACAATATAACACTTTTATGTAGTACTTTTCACAACAGCATAATAATTTATCAGAAATATTGATATATTGATTAGTGCGAGCCTGGTGTCCTGTCACGTTTGTATATTGGCAAGTATGTGAACGAACACAGGCGTTGTCTCTTGTCAACCTGACAGTCGCACTAGATTCACATTATATAAAGTTAATATTATTATATTTTTAAGAGGTAGGCCATATCGGTCCGAGCAGTTTATAACTTGGTCACTGTATAACTAAGATTATTGCTTCATTGTACTATAATATAATATGTTCTCGGTTTCCAATTATATTTAAATGTATATTAATAATTATGTTTATGCGCTGATGAGGTAGATCAACGTTGTTAGTGTAATTCTATGTGTATAAAAATATTTCTGCAATATAATCAACATTCAAATACAAACATTATCAAAAATTAAGTCGATATAATGTTTATATTGCACATTCTAATTCCATGGTAAATTTAATTTGATATTAGATTTGTGGATCGACCTATGATATGGAAGCGCGCGCGCGGCATGTCGGTGTATCCGTCCGTGGAGAGGAGTATGGCCTGTGCGAGGCGCGGGAGTCACGCCGCAGGTTGAAGTCAACTGCTAGCTGCTAGCGGCGACCGGCGAAACACTGATATACTGACATGCCGGCGCGCGCGCATAGCGGCCTTGATATGTCCATCTCGTAAATACCGCTTTTTTCACAAAACTATTTACAAGAAATTCATGATTCCCTTATAACTTGTTCAATACATAAATCAATAATCCTGACCGTTTTTATTTAATACTATACAAAAAGAAACATTTACAATTACTATATTAAATTATTGCTAGAGAATTTTATTATCATTAGGCTAAAAAATATTAAAAATTTAATCGTTTCGCAACAGACAGTTGGCGGAATCAATTTGGCAACGTTTAGGAAGACTACTTTCCTACCACTAACGAAACAGGAATGTATAACTAAATTCGTTCAAATAACGTATTGGTAACTAAATTGGACATAAATTAGATTAATCATTTTAGGAAATAATTCAGAATGTTAAACAAAGAAGTCAACTAGCTTACAATATTAAAACAAATGTCAACAGACAAAATAATAATAGGAAGCACCGGGAAAATATCAATACTTGTAATAATAATAATCAATAGAAGATTTTACACCTAGAACAAAAACGCTAAATAGCTACGTAGCAGAGGCGCACATCGCCCCTCGCGAGCCGCGAGCGGCGCGGACGACGCCGCGCGGGGCAGCCGGCGCGCTCGCCGCTCGCGGCTGCTCGCCGCTTACACTACTCGACCTATCATCGTTACAAAGTTTGCCATTAAACCTATATTTTGGCAATATTCATCTATACCATTTGAAATTTCAATTTGTACCCATCGTATAATTAAAGCATGACACTTCTCTCCGGCGTACGATTTGTATTTTCCAGTTCCTACTTAAAATAAACGTCTGGCAATCGTGTCCCAATATTTACAAAAATTACTCTAAATACTTTCCAAAATACACATCATCATTCTTAAACTTCAACAATCATAATATGAAAAACATAGAATTTTAACTAAAGTAAAAGCCTTCCTACAGTTCATAATATTTTACAATAAAATAAGATATGTGATGCGTCGCGTCCAATATTTCCGAAATAAAACGACGTTATTTACTTTATCTAATTACTTCTACGTTTTTTTGCGTATTCAATATGTAAAAATGATATGGTTCGATCTAAATGATATCATAGAATAACTCTAACGTCATGTAATTATATGTTTAGCGCCCAGACACCCAGGCATGTAAAGTCACCTTGTGCCGGCCGGACGCAAGGTTACGTTGAATGAACAACAAAAAACGAGCTACGAACTGAACGCGTGCGCCGGAGTCGCACCGCGGCTGCCCTACAAACATAAATCGCGTTCTAAATAAATATCCCGACGGAACTACAGGTTATAATTTATCGAGTCTAAGTAAAACAAAATTAATTACAACCTATCGGAGAATACGAAATGATATGTGATTCCCCACACTTTGCTGTGAGAAGCTCAGTTGAAAGCGGGGTTGAGCGCGCGCGAGTTTGACGTTGGAGAAGCCGATGTCGACGACACCGACGATGACGACGTCGGTGAGGACGATGAACGTATTTTTTTCTTGTGAGTGCCGAAGTGTTTGACCATGTGATCTTTCCTAATAAATCCTTTGCCGCAGTGGTCGCAAGTGAAAGGTTTGCAGTCTGAGTGCAGACACATGTGCCGGCGTAGATCTGACTTGTGGTTAAACGACTTCGGACACTCGTTACATTTAAACGGCTTGTTGTCAGAGTGCTTGACGCAATGCCATTCGTAGGAGGCGTCGTCTGAGAAACGCTTTCCGCACCGAATGCACTTGAATGGCTTAGCGCCCGAGTGAAATGTCTTATTATGCTGCGTAAGATAGCAGCCCTTGTTAAATAGTTTATCACACTCGTAACATTTATGCACAGTGGTCGTAGATGACTTTTTCATTTGGTTTCTCTCTGCCAGAGGCGTGCTCGGTACGGTGGATGACACCGCTGGCGACCCACGGCTCTCGTTCTCAGCTTTTGCACTTTCAGGGCTAGCCGGGGATTTCATTTGAGTCCCATAGTTCTCCTTATTCGCGTAGTCCATAATATCCTCTATTTTCATTATTTGAAGTTCTCCCGAATCCGTCTGTAACATGTCTACTTCGCGCTTTATAGTTTTTCCTTCTACTGCGAAGCCGTACGGATACGCTTTCGTATGTTCCGGGTCATAATCGATTTCTTCGACGCCTTTGACTTTTCTAGGCGAGAAGTTATAATCGTAATCCACAATTTGATCATACACATCAGGACTGTTGTACTGTAAGATTGAGTGAACCGGGTCGACGATGATATAACCAGCGGTCGACTCATCAGCGACAACTTGACCCCCCACGTTAGGCTGTGTGATATAGTTAGAAACATAAACGCTGAAGCTCTGCGTCTGGAGCTGCGAGAAGCTCGGCAGGCGTCCGCCCGCCGGCTCGCTTGACGTTTCTTGTTCCATAACTTCGACTTCTTCCGGTGTGGATTCACCAAAAGTAGCCGGATTGGCTATAGGCAGATTGTTGGTAGCCATATCCATAACGTGGGGGGCCATCCCGTTTGGGTAGCTCGGTGCTATAGTCTGCTGAAAATTCTGACCCAAATATAAAGGAGTGTGCGTGGGGTCCGGAACCGAAGGCCCCAAAGGATCCGTAGACCTCTGGCTGTACGGGTTGACACCCAAATGACTGAACGGAGGTAGAGTGTGCGCCGTAAGTGCCGGCGTACTCTGTGTTAGCACCGGAGTTGAAATATTGCTGGTTGACACTGATAGCAGGCCCCTCATATGATGATTTTGAGAAACAGAGGGACCTGCTTCCCCGTTTGGGGGATTCCCTGCCGTTGATATTGCTACACCTTTAGACGACTGGTGATTACTATCGTTTGGATTACCTATACCCGGCGGTTGACTACCTATATTTAACGGATGCGAACCGATCTGATGCTGTAAAGGGTGATTAGCTAAAGGATTATTACTGAAATTATTATCTAAATTACCCTGTTGAAGATGCGTGTACGGTGACTTGGACTGCATGGCGGCGACCCGATGCGATCGATCGAAGTTCTGAGACGCGTAGGGTGATTGGAGCGTGACCTCGTCGACGCTGCGTCCATCCTCTGACGGGACGGGGCTCTGGGTGTTGGAGTCTGCAGACTGTTGTTGAGCGCGCGACATCTCGCGACTTGGGTGATGATGGCTAGAGATGGGCATCGTCGCCGGGTCTGGTTGACCCGATGATCGAACAGCGTTCTTGTGTAGCGTAGTATTATAATGCCTTTTTAGATGACCGGAGCTGGTAAACCATTTATTGCAGGCAGTGCAGTTGTACGTCTTCGGTCTTCTGGCTTCATTAGATTTCCAATTCGCCCCTTTACCTCCAATAGTAGGAAGGGTAGAAGATGTGGGATTTGCTGGTTGTGTGCTAGTTATTTGCGGTGCCGCTGGAGAATCGTATGGCCGATAAGGTGGTTTCATATCAGGATTTGAAGATGCCACCGGGCCCGAATAATCACCCAGAGGAGGCATCTGAACACCTGGGTATATTTTCTGGTCGACGTGCATAAATGGTTTTTGATCATGATGTACGCCGAGAAATTTGTCTTGTGTATACGCAAATTTTTGCTCAGGGTGAAACATTTTTGCTTCCGATGGGTACGCCTTTTGTTCGGCAAACATCTTTTGTTCTTTAAAAAGAGATACGTCTCCGTTAAGTTGAGGATTACTATATAACTTTTGCGCCTCCCATGGCATCATTGGCACTGTGCGTGTGTTAACTTCTCGACCTTGAGTTGGTGTATCTTCGAAAGACGCAGTTGGCTGTTCACCTTCATTTCCTTGATAAACTACTTTCTGAGAATCCAAGTCTAGAATATCAGACGATTCCTCGTGTTCTTCCTTTACCTTCACATTTTCATTTTGATAGCCTGAGTTGTTATACTGTTTCCCTGAATATTGTTGGAACGGCATCGACGCTGACGTAGGAGCTGCGCTGGCGCCCGCGTGAGCAGAGTTGCAGTGTTCGTTGAGTTGGACGGCGGAGTCACATACGAAACCACACTTGTCGCATTGGTTCGGTGAAGGTGAAGGTGTCGGTTGATTTAATGGTTGCCCATAAAGTGGACTCGAGGAGGATACCTGCGACACTCGCTCTTGCATGTTGTATGGGTGAAACCGGTTTGATTTGTGATACTCTTGATTGTATTGGGACTGTTCCCAATTAATTTGTTCAGAATGTTGGTTTTGTGGGAAACCAGAATGAGAATAGTTGTTACCGAACTGTGCTCCAGGTGAGAAGTTGGTCTGGTCTGGGTTCTGGTAGGGCGAGGGCGCGCTGTGGTAGCTCTGCGGCGTCGCGGGGTGAGGAAACTGCGCGGACGTCTCCGGCGTGGCCCGCTGCTGGAAATCGGGGCTGGGTTTGGTGATCATGTTGTCGCTTGAGTCAGCTGGCGCCGACACCGTGGTCTCTATCTTCACTTTTGCACCGTTATTGTTATCGGTATCATTTTGTGAGTTTTGCGTACCCCACTTTACGTATAAATTTTCTTTATGATATTGTAAGTGTACCTCTAACGAATCTACAGTGTCCAAGTAGAGATCGCAAATCTTACAATGATAGTCCCTCGACGGTAAAGTCGACGACACAGCGCTGCTGTTAGCCATTTAAATCATTAATCCAAAGGAGAGCACCGTCTCCTCCAACGAAAAAAAAATAAAAAAACGTCACTCCTCGTGTCGACGTACATGTAGTCCACGCTTAATCAGGCGCCACAGGTTAAAGTCATGGTCGCGGTCGGCGCATCTCCCCTCGTAACTTAACTTATACAACTGCGATGTTTCCGAAGAAAGTTTTTCGCGGCATTTCGGCGCGCGGGTTTGCGGAGCAGCCACGTGCGCGCCTGTAAACACTCGCACCCGCGGGACAGTCGCGCGCTCGCCCGGCACTCGACTCCAGGTCCATCAACAACACTACACCGGCCGGTCGCTACTTCTTTCCGCGTCACTCGCTCAAAAGTTTCATTGTAGCAAAGTAATAACTTTAATGTCACTCGGAAAAGTCTAATAATAATTAACAACGTCAATATAAACTAAAATCACAGAGCTGAAGTGATGTTACAACTTTTCACTTGTTTGTAAACCCGGTAGCGCGATGCGTTGTAGTTTGTAGTGCGGTAGGTGCGGCGCGAAGGCGTCGCGGGTCAACCGGGTACGGACGCTGCGAACGTTTACTAGCAACTGACAGCCTTCCCGAAGTCGCCTTCGGGGGCATGACTTCAATAACAATTCGCAACGTCGTCCCCCACCGTGGCGTGTGTGCGAGAGAGACCGTCGCACGGTGATGAAGTTATCGCTCCTTCGTCCTTTTGTGTGTCCTTAGTGCGAGAGAGACGGAAGATCGGGGGGAGGGCAAGGCGCGCGGGGTGCTGGTCCTACTCTTTCTCAAAATTGAAATGCCCGGTCGAAATGTCCGGTGAAGCTGCGTCCGAGTAGGATAGCGATAGCACCCACCCTTACAATGCGGGCGGACAGAGCCCTGCGACGAAATTCTCTAAATTTTAAATCTCCTTTTATGTTGTACGTAAAAAAATACTTAAATTTCTTGAAAATAACTTAAAACTATGTTGAGTGCACCGTTTACAACTGATGCATTAATAAGTTGTGAACATTCTGACTCACCTTGATATCGAAACTATATTAACGTCTTTAGCGATCAGTGGATCAGTAAACATACAAATAGTAACACATAATATATTTATGTACGGTCTGTTAATTATTATTCACTCGTAATAGATGACAAGCAAATGTCATTTCCTTATTAGAAGTCAATAACCGAAAAAGATCTAAATGATCATGATAAAGAGAATAAAAACTAAATTGTTCGAGGTCAAGTTTCAAAACAATATCTGCAAGTTTAAGTGGGTAGATAAGAGGATATAGATACATCGACACCGCAGTGATGTGTTCCTAATGCAATGTTACGAAACTCATTGTAAACTGTATGTATCTGTCTTGTTTATAATTGTGCCACGATATTTAATTAAATGTAGGTAACTCTTGAAATATTAAATAGCGGCAGAAACCGGTGCCGGTGTAAAATATTGTATTATCAGAATGGTCCGAGCGGTGCGCAGGGTACTGAAAATTTTGCATTGTGGACGTGCGAAGGGAGCGGGCTAGCGAGGGAGGCGGGTGCGGTTCCTTGTATATATATTTTTTCTAAACATGTTAAAGTCTTATCTTATACCTACAGAGAAAAGCATAAAAATCTACAAAGTTTATTTTAAAGTAAGATATAAGTTAATTTGGTAGTGAAAGGGGAGTTTCTGCGTGGTGGTCGCTGGCCGGACGTTGGCCATGCAAACTATGAGGGGAGCCGACATCGATTTTCTCGGACTGTGCCGATAGCTTCCTTCACAGAAATAAAGAGGCTTCCTTGTTCCCGCACACCTCAACGTGCGCAACTCAGCTGTGTTTTGTGTTGTTTTACTTCAATGTTCAACATCAAACTATTAATATGTATGATTATTTATTCAATTTGACTGGATTTATAAGTTTAATTCAAGTTTTTTTTTGATTAAAAAGCGTTATATAAGAACATATAAATATTTATTTTTAATAACTTTTGTAAAATATAAGTTATATAAATCGGTAACACTGTTGCGATATACGAAACTTGTATCTTCAAGACCGAAAAAGAAGTGTAAAAAAACCTTAACGTAATACTTGATCAACGTGAACAGGTTTTAAAGTATATTTTCTATCACTATTACTACTAGATACTATAACCTAGTGAGTGAGATGCGTTCACAAAACAAATACATATTAAACTACGTAAAATCAGCTGTAGAGCGATACAAACAGTGCACAATAAAACAATTGAACATTTGTTTTGATGTTAAAAAGTGTTCGGCACTCGTCATGTTAATATGGCTAAAATATTCTACACAAAAAGGCCCAACTAAACGTATAATGGATACCAAACGTAGCTACTAAACGGTTAATCCCTGCCTCGCGAACTGTATCATTCATAACATTTTATGAGGGACGAAGGCAATAAACACACAGGCTGACAAACAAAGTTGAGATTCGACAACTTTTGCGCGAGTCGAGGTCTCACTGAGGGCGATTATCACGTGAGACTTTATGATGTATTGTTTGCAGAAGAGTTCTAATAATATTGTTTATAAGTAAATAAGTTGACTTTCAATACACATTTAATATGATATTAAATGTTGTCTATCCATGTCTTCTTTATTAATAATAATTAATTGGTTTTTAATTTTGACTGGCTTTAGTTTTATCAAATCGGTAAAATGTTTTAAGATATTAAATTAATTATTAATTTTATGTTGACAATGCTTTTAAATTGTTTAAATATTATTCATATAAATTTTACTTCAGTAATGTAATATAAACTTCTAAATACAACAAACTAACAGTTTTTGTTATCGCCTGCCATAAATGGCTTATATAAATTTATTACAATGGTGATTCATTTCTCGCGACTCACTTTTGGTGAGGCGTAGCCTTGCCGCGGAGCACCGCAGTCGCGGACTTATTCCGATGGTTATCAGTTTATCACTATCAATTTTATTAGGCGTATTGTCCCGAATCATCAACTTCACGCCTCTTTATTTGTAGCTCAGATTCATTGACAAGTTTCATTCGTCCGTGTTCACTATAAACAAGTTGGTATCATAAAAATGTGAGTGTAAAAACAACTGAATTTCGGGAGACATGAAACGATATTAAACTAATCTTTTCATTTTTGCTATAATAATTAACACACTCGCAATATTTTTCGGAAATATATAATTTTAAATATAACAATAAAAGTAAAAAGACAAAAGAAGTTAAGCTATTGCTTAATTACCTTTATTCATTTGCTTTTTCTAGCACCTGGACGAAACAAAAGGTGCGATAGCATTAGCGTTTACTTCACTGGATTATAACACAATAGTATTGTAAAAAGTGTTATCTTTAGTAGGAAAGTAATAAATATTTTCCGGTAAATCCAAAAGTCGTCTGAACAAAGGTATATCGTTATCTGTTACAAAAGTTTTTAGTTCTCAACTGTTGCTACGTTTGTTACTACTGGCTCAGTTCTAGATAATAATAATCATATCTTGGGACAACTCATACTCAACTGATCCCAAACTAGGCAGACCCTGTATTTACCAGACAACTGATAAACATAGTTATATATTTCTAAATACATACATATTATAGATATTTATTACACCCAGGCGCAGAACAAAATATGATCATGCTCATCACATAAATATTTGTCCTGGGTGGGAATCGAACCCACGACCTCCGGTTTAGCAGTCAGGGTCACTAACCACCAGACCAACAGGCCAGATGATTATTTTGTTTGTATTTTCTCGGTTGCGGTGGCAAAAATATTTTACTACTTTGTTTAATTAAATTTATGAATGTTTTTCATTGTGTCATATTATTTTTATTAATAAATTGAAGAAGTTGTTAAATCTTGTGATTTAAATAGAAAATATTAGGTTTTTAAGTAGATATCTTCAAAAAATAATGTGCAGTGAAACTGATTAGAAATAATTCTACTCCCACATTATTTTGTATACAAATACATATAAAACAGCACAAAATACCATGAATGCATAAAGTAAATTTTTAAATCGAGTAAATTAATAAAATAATTAACGGTGAATATTCTTTATGGCTCGTCTATGGTATTCTAAATTGTATTAGCTTCAAGAATCTTTTATTGTGATAAATTGTTAAATATAACAAATTAAATGTAAATTACTTTTTTTATGTTACAAATAAATAAATATAAAATAAAAAAAGTATATTATATGTATTTCGCAACAAATAAATTGAACAGTAATGTAAGACATACGCACATTTTTTTATTTTTTATTTAAATATTTGATTTATATTCATATATTAATAATGTAACTGGCTGACTTATAATAAAAATAAAATCGCATGTAGCCACGAATGACTTACAATCGCATCTCCGGTCTGTAACCAATCCTTGTATCAAACGGGTATTCCACACGTTTGTCCTCTGCAGGCCAAACATCGCTTCAGGCGACTAGGCACTTCATTTGACTTTGCCGTTAGCAACAATTCTTAGAACAACATAACCATACTTTAAATAACAAGAATATAGGTACTAATACATAAATACTCACGCGATATTTTAATAAATTTACTTTAAGTTAACAGTTAACATAGATCAGGAAGCATGTGCAACAAATCTAACCTTTTGTTTCTTAATAACTAAATAAACTCATATAGGTACCAAGCAACGCCAACCAGAATTTTTTCTCAAAGATCCCACTATAATTAAGTATCTCATTCGTTTGAAATGGTAATTGGCAGTATCATGGCCAGTATACGGTAAAACATTACCGCCAGACTATGTATCTAACTGCACCCAATAAAGACGCTTGTTTGATGAAGGCCGATCACACAAAAACGAGTGCAACATAGTCGCTACGTACGATTATAAAAATTAATTATTACTCTTAGTCACTTCACCGATTTGACTTTAGCTAAGGTCACATTCAAACAGATTCTACGAACGCTCCCGTTTTTAGTTAGCGATCGCCAGACATGTTATTATTTAGCGATTACTAAACTTCATTTATGTCTGAGATGTCAGAACTGACCGCGTCAGAAGTGAAAAAGTTTGGCTGTATGAAGGCCCGTTACACTGCATTTTGCAACACGAACGGAGCTAGCCATATGTGAGCCACTTCTTAATCACTTATAAAAAAAATGTGCTCAGTATTATCATGCTTGGATATCCTGGTTTACCGCACATGTCTTAAATTAAAATTGTACGTTTCAGTTTGTCGTTCGATTCTGAACCTAGGACCTATGCCCTAGACCTATGCTTGTGGTAATTTTTCTTTCTGGATATGTTACTATGATCATAATCATCATTTTTACTGGGTGTTAAAAAATTTGTTGTTGTGCTTACTCATTAATATCCAGATAATAAGACCCTCGTGTTCTTCCGAAGATTTTCTCATAGGGCAGTTCTTTATAATGTACTGACTGGTTTGTTCAAGGGCATAGGTACACAGTCGCATTGGAGAGATCTTCCAACTCTGACGCAGTGTATTTCATTCTTCTTCTTTCCGTTTGACACCACAGCTGTAGTTTGTTTCAAAAGGCCAGTGCTCTCTCCAATTTAATTGTAATTCTAATACAATGCAAATGCAAAATTAAAATTAGTTTAGCAGTTTAAAAAAATGCTGTCAATTAAAGGAACGGACTGGAATCTAAACATTGAGAGTATTTTTTGTACTGTGTGTTATTTGTGTTAATGAATAACTAAGCTGCATTGGCATTGAATTAGAATTAAAATTAAATTGGAGAGTAAGGGCACTAGTCATCGCAAGTCTTGATCAATAGCAATCTAAATATTTTTTTTTCAGATCTGTACTCAGTCTCGCCATCACCGTTGACAGTGGCGTTGTACAAGTTCTTGCGTGCATAGGACACGCTAAGCAGCTCATTAAATGGGTCATGGTTTGAGGAGACCACGCACACTCAACTGTAAAAGCGTGTCATGTCTTATAATTTCTGAGAACACAGATAGTATTGAACAGCATTAGATGTCTACTGTGATGTCTACCATAACATGTGTGCAATCAACTGAAATAAGAACATATTTAACCTTTGCAAAATATATCAACAGTAAAATTAAAGTCAGGAGTATGGCAATATAGAGTAGTTAACTGACACTTTAGTAATAAAACGTCTTTCAGAATAACAATTACTGTCTAGTTATCTAGTTTTTAACTAAAATTAATTTTAAAATGGAGTCTATCGTGATTTATTAAAATTTTAGTTCCCTATGTTTCCGTGATTTCAATTAAACGCGATAAAATACGTTAATTTTTTTTTGTTAACTTTCTAATCTTCGTGTAAACCTCAGAAAACATTATGTAGTTTGTATCTGTTTTATTATTCTATCGTAAACAGTACATTTTACCTTTCATTCTTTTATAAGAAGGAAATAAAAATTAAATGTATAAATTATTATGTGTTCAATTTACAATTAAAAATACTTACTTGGTAAATATAATAGGTAATTAAAATCTAAATAAATAAACGAATAAAACCTACTTTTGTGGCCAATAATTGGGTCATCAGGGATTCAGACGATATGGATAAAATCTACGGTTCAAATGTCGAACGTGTAAAAATGTGTACAGCTCTATTATACATGTTTTAATTAAATGGGTTACGGGTATTTTAATTAGGTATACTTTTAATTGTATTGCAATCTTCTAGTTAGGTAGTTGTCGCAGCAGGCATTCTGCACATATGGGCAGTCTGTTCTTAAAAGATGCTTAAACTGATATTTCAAGTACAACATATATATTTTTTTATTGTGCAATTTTCATTTCAAAAACATATTTTATATTTAAATCTCGTAAATACCAAACTACAATAACTACCCCTTACTCAAATAACTAACTAAACACCAAAATAAAGCGCCACGTGAAAATAATGTCTATCTAAATTGCGCGACGTTGTCAAATTTACTACAGTGCATCCGAAACATGCATCTAGCAACATCGCATTCACCCCCACGAATGAAAAAATAACCCACACTAACGCGCTAGAAACAGGTGTAAAATGCACGTTCCACGCACACAGAATTAAAAGGACCTCGATTCTCACGAGAGGTTTCTGAGAAATGCCACGCACACATAGGTTTTAAGCGATTGTGTGTAACAGAAAAAAATCTAAGTCGCACCCACACAGACCCATCTCGAAAACAATGATGCGCCGGCGCTCATTGGGCGTTCGGATTTCTCTTGCAATTTTAGGGATCATGCTGTAGGTTAACTTCGTAGATATATTGGAAGTACTTCCATCATTATTTTCTAGTTTCATGTAGTTTATTAAATGACTTAGATTTTTTGAAATAATGTGTACGAAACTGTTACTAACAGATGGCTTTCGGTGTATTTAATTTTGCACGTGGCTTTTATTATTTTGGGTCCTTTTTGCATTAAGCGATATTAGATGAACGCCTAAAACATATTGGTCATGATTCTATAGTTACATAGTTTTTGTTTTTACAACAAACCTTTTTAAAACGTATTTTATCTTGCAATCAACATCTTACATGTTTGTATCGCAAATTTTAGAAATATTATCACCTTTCAACTATTATATATCATGGAAATGTACAGTTCATTCCGCCACAAAACTGTGTTTCTTTAATAATAATATAGGCATTTAAAAATCACAAGCAGTAGAACGTGTTTGAATCAAACTTCTTTAATATAGGGTGATATAGAATTGAATAAAAAACTTCGATTTCCGAAAGCGGTGCACGGTGTAGGGGATGATAGGGGTGCATAGGAATGCAGCGGGTGTGATAAAAAACGATAAATACAGTTAGACGCGGGGGTGGCTGTGGCAACCGGTTTGTAGCACTGTTCCATAAATGTTAGCTCCGAATGCTCAGAGAAAACAAAATAACTTGCTAATAAAAATAACGTTTTTTTTTAAGTTTCAATTAAAATATCGTGATTTCTGAAATTTTAATCCTTGAATGTTATATTTAACTTGAGAATACATTCTAGTCTTTAGATGAGAATCTAATGAAACTTGTTACTGAATTTTTATACCGTATTCATTCATATGATAAAAATAAAGCTTTGGTCTCAATCAATTAGTTATCTTTAAAATCGGTGTCAAAGTATGTGTCTACGTAATCGCACATATTAAATCAGTAAGATTTAGTATTTCAAATATTTCTAAATGTTCAGACTAACTGAACAGGTGTCTCACATCTGATTTCAGAATCATTTTGCATGACAAGACAATCCCAAGTCAGCATGCGGCGTTTGCGGCGATCTGATTTTCCAACCTTGTCTAACGCATGCATCCATCTCTGTCTGTGCGTGAATCGTGAGTTTGTATACTTTGTGAAGCGGTCGCGATGTTGTGATCTGAGAAATTTCTACCGCATTATCATATGATTCTGCTTCAGTTAAAACGCAATTCTATATTGGTGCAGTCAAACGTAGATCTTACATTATTTAATGATAATTGGATACTGAATTTTCGGGCAACCATTCTATTTTAAAAATTGAGACATCATGACGTTTAAATGGCAATACTGGTAATGCTTAAAGAGTTGTTAGTCTACATATTTAAAAGAAAGTCGGGTTGGTTACACCATTCAAGAACGGGTGCATCTATTTTCATGATTGTTGATTTGTTCTATTCGTCTCTACCCCAAATAGCAGAATAACTACAAAAAATTCGAAACAAAAAAAAAACAAATTTGACGATTACGATTACAGGAAAAACGCAAGTCAAACCGCGGGGCAGTTATTTTTTTTATAAATAAGTAGAATCTTAGTTCAATAGGAAGCGAGAAGCAAGAGACACAAATTACGAAATCCTGTAATCAATTACTCAATGTTTAAGATAAACTCAGTTTTTTTAAATAACAAAATACCTTTGTGATATAAAGCCATAAGTACTATGGAGCATGTAAAATACCTTGTAAAATCATTTAACAGCTTATGGCCGAGTTAAGGAGTACTTAGAATTTTACATCAGGGATTTCGAGTTTGATAGAGCGTGCGACACATCATTAGAGGCTAGAACAAACCTAGATTTCAGTTTACATTTAATTTTTGTTAACGAAATCATAGTCATAAAGAAATAAATTGTAGCGTACTTAATTGGATACGAATAAAGAGTTAAAAGGGTTGTATATCCGTGTTCTGCTTACCTACTCAAAAATAAACAAGAGTGCCGTTAATAACATCGGCAATTATTTAATTTACTCCAAAGAACTGTGACTAAGGAGATTATTAGAATGCGGGTCTTACAAGTACTCATGGAAAATTAAAAAATAAACTCAGTACGAAGTAGGCATTCTAACAATTTGCAAGGGAATATTAATGAGGGAAGATAAGGTTCCGAACCGTTTTACTTTTAAATACGATATGTGTTAAATTTGAACAGATCGCCCTGTGGGTGGCTGGTCATCAATTTGGCGAGTGGAGGGCAGAGCGGGGGGCGCGCGGGGCGAGGCCGAGCTCAGCCTCGTCTAACCCCTTATTTTACATTTCACACTCCGGGAAAATCGTTAGAGAAATCTGCGTAGCGTGCATGTCCGAGACATACGCACACACGCTCCGGCCGGCGGCGTGTGAGCGTCCGAGCCTCCCTCGCCCACCCTTCCATTATATCGACGAAACTTCAAGAAATCCTCTCATACGCACATGTGTACCTAGTCACATATGTAAATCAAAATTACACATTCAATTTCTTCTGATCAATTTGGTCGTAGGGCTCACATTCTAACCACGTTATGCCACGTTATGCTGTGCATGTTGTGTTTAAAACATGAATACTTCCGTTTCATATAACATTTTACTATGAATTTTTCAATTATACTTATTACATTCTAAGATCTTTAAAATACTTGACATTTTAACTACAATACTTCATACCTACTCTTAATAATATTGAACACCTGCATAAGCCCTAAGTTCCTTCGTATCGAAAATTTAAATAATGTACCTATTGTAGATGTATTTTAATTAGAAAGCGGCACGGGAGGTGCTGCGGGACGCAGGGCACGGGGAGGCATCGGGAGGCCCAGAACAAGCGGCGAGGCGATCTATTGAAAGATGTCGCCGTGGGGCGGCGAGCCGAGTGGTCACATACATTATTACCGTACAATGTCACTATGCAAATGTATGTGGGAAGGCTTTGTGTGAACGCACTTACGCATACGGGGGAGTCGCCTCCACATAATCCGAGGCTCACCCCGCCGGCCTGCGCCCGCCGGCTCTTGCCAAAGATGGTTGTACGCATGTGAGTGTACACACGCGGCACTTTCTCTTGAAGCTCGCCACTGGCTTTTAAAGAGGGTGGCCGGGGAGGCCAGGGGGCGGCGAGCGTTCCGACCGGGTGACCACGGGGAGGCTGTGTCGATGCCGGACCCGCCGCCGGGCGGCCAGCAGCGGCGACGCGCCGCACGCGCTGCACGCTATCGCACGCCGCATGCTACAGCAGCCAGCCCGACAGGCTCCTATGCAACAGGTCTCAACAACGCGTCTAGACGCTGACAACGGTGTGTCCGTCACGACCGTCAACAGCCCCAACGCACCCAAATCACTCATGCGAACCCATATCTAAAGAATCAACTAGATATAACTAAACATAGTCAAAGATATGCCAGAGCTGTTTAGCACGAGCTCCACCGGTTCTCCAGCGAGGCCTCGGCCGGCCTCGTTTAATTGAGTGTACTCAGCGCCCTCGCCAAATGATACTCCTCTGTTCCCGAAATACCTGTAATAGATGTTAATTAGAGCGCCGCCCCGCGCACGCTGCAAAGAAAAAATAATAATTTGAACAGGTCGTAATTAGAGATGTTTACATAACTGTAAAACAAATATTTTCTTAATTTTTAATATTTTTTCCTCTTTTCCCGGCGCAGGGTCGGGTTTAAGCATATTTATTTTCCTCGAGAGTTTCCCGAGGTTAAAGGAAAAAATCTGAAATTACATCTGAAAATTGTGTTTCGCAGTAGGAACTCAGCGCTAGCAGTACCAGTAGATAAGTAAAGCGGGCGCATTTTGGTGTGTCCAGCATGCGGCAGGGCACACCTCGCACGCATCCGGCGCCATGCATCGCCGCCGCGCCGCGTTGCTCCGATGATAAAATTGAGCTCGGCAGAGCGGGGGCGGCCACGGCTCGTTTGAATCGAACGCACGTTCGGGCCCCGCCACCCTCGGGGTGTGTAGTGGACTTTTCGCTCGGCTTGATATATATTTTCCATTCCTCCCGATGTAGGCTACTGCGGCTGTAGGTTCCGGCCCGTGGCTTCGGTGCGTTGCTCGCATTTACATGCGCTACTCGGACGCCCCCCTCGTGGCCGTTCTCAGATGAGTGCTTCCTCGCATATCAACGTCTCGATCGAACTTAATTAAATTTTCCATCGCTTCACATTAGACTTAGGGCTTTGTTTGCAGATCCTTGCGTGATAATTGGGCAAAGAGGCTTTTGCTACGTACACACGGAGATTTGTACATGTATTATTATTTTATATGGTTTATACCGACGATTTAATAATACTCTTTTAAGTTGGTACTAGACTCAGTCAAACAAGCAACAAAAACCATCAATGATGTGAACGTTTCTCCGTATAGACATTGCACGTAATATATTGGTGACGACTATCCCTGATAAACTGACAATGTCTTTCAGGTTTCAAAAATAAGTTACTTTTGCAACAAAATACGTGAAGTTTCTTCACTAGCAATAAACATTATAATTGAAGGCATTTTAATAAAATTACTTCTAAATAAAAATAATATTTTTGTAATGAAAACGTACGGCTATAGCCTTTTTCATGTAGTTGATATCGACAAACTTCTAATACTAACTTACACGTTAAGCGTAGTAACTTCGTAGCAAAGTTAGTGCTACGAACAAGGTTCATGTTGTGTGAACACTACTTATCATGCATAATTATGATAAAACCTTAGTAATTATATAAATACATGGGAGAAATATTATTATATAGAATTAACGTATTTTAGTCTATCTAGTGTTTATGATGTTCTTTCAAAAATGTTGATGTTGTTGTTCATGAAAATTATTTTATCAAATATATAATATTTAGGTATAATGTTTACTGCTGTCATTTAAATAGGGACAATATTATTTAACCTTGCCACAGCACTCGAGCAGTCTATCGGTCAAGGTTGAGAGGCTCTATTAAGGTACCCTTTTTATTGTTTTGGGTTCAGAATCAGATATACAATCACCTCGTTCAACCGTCGGTTCAACACCCTATATTTTAAATTCGCTAGGCTTTCATGAGAATTTCTGGTCCTACTCTAAACATTCGTAAAGGTACGAAAGTGTGACGCTCGGCTTGCGCTGCTCAGGGTAGTGGGTTAAGTTTCAGTATAATTTTATTAGAGATTATTTAATTTTGATTTATCAGAACTCTTTGGTCATGCCCAGTAGGGCTGGGCCCGTATAGTTTTCAAATACACTGTATTTTAAACTATGTATTACTAAATCTAAAACGTAACTAGATTGATACTTAACTATTCATATATAGGAATAAGTAGGTAATATACTTTTACATTAGTAATAACCAGTAAGTATTTATAGTTTATGGCAGGAAACAATACATAAATAGATAAAACAATAATTAAAATAAATTACTTTCAACTTGCTTTCTTTCCACGTGTAGGATAATATAATTGTTATCGACATCTACTGACATTTCCGAAACGACTCGTAGGTACCAAGTTTGGTATATACGCAACTTTACAAAAAATAACTTTAGATATTTGCAAAAAAAATCAGGTTTAGTAGTCAAGATTAGTTATATCCAGGAAACTGAAAGTTTTTACGACCTGAATACGAAACAGATTATTCTTCCATCAACTTGTACAAATCTTTTAATCAGATTGTGTAAATGCATCGCGCACTCTTCCACGTTTTTTGTAAATACTGTGCATGCAAAATTATTACTTATACGGGCCATATTTATGTAAACAACGCAATTGCGAGTTACCATGACCGGTCATTGACTACCGACGCCAGCAATCATAATTATAACATCAGAACTTTTTTCAAACCGAAAGATTCAAGAGCCAGAACGTCGTGCGTCATTTTTATACTTCACACAGTATGTTACTAAGGCTACAAAATTTTGTTACGCGAAAATAAACATTAAATCCAAGGTGTAAGATACTATTTGTATTGGGTTACGATTGGTTTTTGTCGTTACCAGCTAGGGCTTTAACTAGGCCTAGAACTTGGCCATTTTTCAGTCAGATAAATGTGTTTCCTTAGCATGTTGGAAAATGAGTGCAAATTGTGCGTCTTTTTTATTTTTGTAGATCTAAGTTCATTGCTATGTAAAGGTAGAGCTATTATGACTTTTAATTAGATGCTTTACAGTCTCCTTATGCTAGTACGAACGACATATTTATTTAAATAAAAAACTGGACAAGTAAGACTCGCACTCGCGCAAATAGGGTTACGTATAAATTTTGATGATTCGCACGGTTAATTCTCCAAAAACAAACTTAACTGTGCGGTTGAAAAAATGTTTTTTCGTACTCTCTCTATCTCTAATTTCCAACTGTAAATAAGTACAACTTTCTAATCGCAAAAACGTATGTTTTGTGAACTGCATAATAATTTAAATAAAAAAGAAATTTTAGATATTTTTCTTTTACTTGTGAGGTGAAAATGTAAAATTGTTGAATCTAGGTCGACGGGAAGTACCCTTTTAGGTTTTACGTTACTCGGACAACTATGGAAAATATGTTACATGTATTTGCGTTAACATAGAAGCTTAAATTTTTTTATTGCCTCTAGGGACTGTAGATTTGAGTACTTATTTGATATCAATTTAAAAATGACCACCACACATTCCTGACAAAAAAATCTTGATAGACAGACAGACCAAGTGATCCTATAAGGGATTCCTTATAGGATAGGGAGGTACGGAACCCTTGAACGTGACAAATTTATCAAAATTACGAAACCTTAAATTTCCCAATACTCATTCAAACTTTGCACTGGCTTCTGCTAGTCTACAGATTTAATAAACTTAGTGTGGTTTGCGCGTATTTTGCTGTGCTTTTTTAAATTTAAAAAAAAGTTATTCGGCCAACTCAACAACTACTCATATATATTTTTAACCGACTTCAAGAAAATAAACAAGGTTCTCAATTCTTAGGAATATGTGATTTTTTTTTTTTTTACGTATGTTCCCCTATTACTCGAAGTCGCCTGGACCGACTTAGAAAAATCTTTTTTGTTTGTATAGGTATACTTCCCAGGTGGTCCCATGGTTATCAGGTCAGGATCTGATGATGGAATCAAAGGAAAATAGAGGGCAACCATGAATTTTTATAGGCACGTTTTACGTGCTTCAAGTTTTTCATCGATTCACTTCTAATTTAAAATGATTATCACAATTTTAAAAGTTGGTTAATACACAAAAAACCCTTATCTATTAAATTAAGGCAGTTGTTAATAAGGATATGAACAGTTAATACAATCCCAAACATGACCATCGAGGAGTGAGAACTCAAATCAATATTACAAACTAGGACGATTTTACGTCCAATAGATGTAAGCAAATTTCGCAACGTCCCTTTCCCAACCTGTTCCATTTCCTATGTCTGCATAATAGATAAACTTATATACGTATGTAAATACGTACTCCACAGGCTATAGTAAGGACCCCCAATATATAGTTTAAAGCTATAGTTATACATTGGCTTGACAATACTAGCCTCCCCCATACCAGGATATTTTACTTTCTCTGGACGTGGCCCCTTAGGCGCGTCCTGAACGCCACCCGCTGCCCCCCCGCCCCACCTCCCCTCGACCCGGCCGGCCACCCGCCCCCCCTCACGCATAGTACACACCATACAGAGAGCGAACTAACTCTGCTGCCAACCTCTATAAACTCGTTCATACGTGTTCCTGTATAGATAGGTACTTATTTAAATACGCAATTTGGAGCTTACCTATACAAATTATATTCAGATATGTGCCTACTGAGCTTTAAATCAATTTGGCGTGTAATTTTATTTGCTGATTTAATTGGAACGGACGTCGGTTGTTGAGTTTGTAATTGTTTTATTAGGCTAGCATGTTAGTTATAGTTGCTAACAATGTCTGGAGCTTTTTGGTACCTAGGAATCTATTACTTAATTTATAATTCCGGATTAGGTTGATTTCGGACTTCGTTGTTAACTACATCTTTGTACTCTCCTCCGCCTGTCTGTTTGTTTGTCGGTCAAGTTTTTTTAGGATCGCGTGGTCGTATCATATTAAAAATTAATATGAAATACTCAGGTCATCAGGATGCAATAAAAAAGTCCTTTCTTTGTCAACGAAATTATTAGATACAAACTTATTTTTACAGTTGCAAATTAAATTTTGTCATACATCGGCGTATTAAAAAGCATTTTTTCAACCGCACAATTAAGTTTGTTTTTGGAGAATAAATCGTGACGATTAGCAAAATTTGTAAGTACCTAAGTACCCTCGGTGCGCGAGTCAGACTTGCACTTGTTTGGTGTTTTTATTATTACACACTAAAATTGAATATTTTCAAAGCCCTAGTAACTAGAATTTAAATGAGGTGATAACACGAAGCAGAGTAGCGGTCAAGCACGAACCGTGCGCTAGCAGTGCTAACACATGAGAGGATGGTGCGCTAATGTGTTTTCAGCGATTTTCTTATCTTCAAGCTAGATTACTTAAGTGAATATTGATGACGGTAACTTTTGGGTATTAAATTGGCCCCATATTGCTTTCCCAAGGGATGGTCAAAGCTTTAACCTCGACTAGATAGGCACATTTCTAGATCTTACTCATACATTCTCATGATGATGCTTTGTATTTTTGATGTTTTATTGACACTCTGTTTTATTATGTAACTTACATAATGTATGTAACTAACGAATAGGTACTTACTATATTAAAAGGTGTATTTTTTATATTAGTTTAACACAAACCCAATTCTGTTGAGATACTACGAAAGCTCGAATTCGAATGCTCTAAAGGCCGCCCGTACACAGACTGCTCGAGCTGTCGAACGCTCGCAAGTGTTGCGTGCGACGCAAACCAGCTCGTCTCTTGGGTTTCTTACAAGGTTGCTAAAGGGACCCTATTACTAAGCCTCGCCTATCCGTCCGTCTGTCTGTATATCAGCGGGCTGTATCTCATGAGCCGTAATAACAAGAGATATTTTTACAGAGTGTATATTTCTGTTGCTGCTTTAAACACAAATAATAAAAACTAGAGGGGGCTACCAATGATATATTTTTTTGCCTTTCTATAATAAGAAAACACTAAGTAGTTAAAGCGAATCCAAGTTCAGGAGTGGAGGCTAATGACGTCGTGATTGCGCACAAAATGCACGAAATTGTGAAATCATGCGACATTGCAAATCAATGCATCGTCGTGATTTTTTGGTTAGGTGTACCTACCTAACCAAAAAATCACGACGATGCATTGTATTATGTAAAATAACATAAGTACTTAACTTGATTATTTTCGTGTTGGCCTAGCTGTTCATCGTACGGATTTGTGACAAGGTTGCAGGTTCGAACCCACTGTGAGCAAATAACTATGTGACTTTTTCAAAGTTATAATGTAATTTCTTAATTAAGCTAAGACATCAATGGCAAACGGTAACGGAACACATCGTGAGGAAACCTGAATTCCAAAACTTGGAACCTGAAATCGCCATTCCGCAATGAGCAAGCGTGGTGATCAATGATCGTTTTTTTTTTTTGGAAGAGGTCTACTGCAGTTAGCCTGAGCGCAGGCTTTGACTGCTTCACCGGACTATGATCAATGATCGTGCCTTCTCTGTATGAGAAGAGGCCTGTGCCCAGCAGTGAGACATTTATTGGCTGGTATTATTTTTATTATTCATTCTTCATAAATTGCTCGTCGAGCTCTGTGGCGTGCGCTGGCAGAGGCCTATGCCTAGCAGTGGACTATTAAGGGCTGATGATAATGATGATGAATGTTGTGCTATAAAAGTTAGTGACAAAAAGAATTCGCTGCAAAAGCGACTCCAAGAAGCCACTAGATAAATAATAAATAATGTCCTCCTGACCGAATTTCGGCCACGGCGGCTTCTCTCAACAGAGATTAGCCATCTGCGCGGGAGATATTTCAGTGCACGAGTGTATGCGCGAACACAGTTGCACTCTCTATTCCTTCACTCTCATAGTCCGATGGGACGGCAATCCGACACGACCGGAGAGAGATTAGGCGCAGGACCAACGGCTTTACGTGCTTTCCGAGGCACGGGGGTGTAAACACCACCTAACTTCCTGACTCCGAGCTGAGCTGTACTGAGTATTTCTAAACGAAAAACCCAGTAACTATTTTTTGGCTCGACCCGGGATTCGAACCCGAGACCTCGGGCACGGCAGTCGCGCTTGCGACCACTAGGCCAACGAGGCAGTCGAGTGTAGTTTATGATACCGTGGGAGCGCCGCCGCTGCCCGCAGCGCCAAAGCCTGGACAGAATCCATGCCAGCTGCATGTTGCTGGCTGGCTTGCATGTTTACGGATACCATGAGGCTCGATCATCCACTATCTAATGCCTCTTCATTCGTACTATTCTTATGAGCCCAAAACACGCTATGTTATCTGCTGTAAGTTTTTGGGGACTATTTGATGATGATGAGCATCGCGCAGACTAATTGATTCTATAGCACCAGCTCAAAGTTAGCATGAAATGTCATCGAAGTAACAGTATACAGCACTTACACCAAATTTTAAAACAATCGGATCTGTGGGTTGGTAAAAGAATGAGATGAAAACAAAATTTAAAGTAACCAACAACAAAGTGCTTTGAATTTATTTGTAACATATAACGTGTAGCTTATAATTTTTAGGTACTTAACCTACCTACTCAAGGGTTTAGAAAAGGCATTTTTGAAAACCAGTTTTAAAATTGAAATAAAACTAATTTCATTCATCTGCCTTATTAAGATTGTTAGCAACGCACTAAGTCGAGGTCTGAACCCCACAGGGGGTGCCCTTAGTGAACGTTGCTGACGTAGTTAGTTTTTCTATTGCTCTGGCTGGAGGCCTTTAAGGTTCTCGTCAAAAGTCCGGTGAAGCAGTCAAAGCCTGCGCTCAGGCTAACTGCGCAAATCTCTTCCAAAAAAAAAAAAAAAATCATTCATCAGTCACAATCTAGTTTATATACTTCTGCATCTTGTAGAGGTATGTGACACTTGACAGGTGGTAAGGACTGACTAATCTGCAAGACCTCAAGACACAGTGAGCTCATATTGCGTAGGTCGGAATACAAATAATTAATTAAAATATGAAGGTAGAACGAGCAACATCACCTGTTAAGACGAATACCACCTTAGTCTGCCCGTGACCATGACACCTGCAAAGGCGTCGAAACGTCGGGAACAAAAATCTAAAAATAAACCGCGATAGAATCCGTTCAAATTAGTTTTAGTTCAATGTCTAATATTCGCGTAAACATCAGAAAGCAGTTTTAAGATTTTTTATTGGCTTTTCAATAGAATCCTTACAAAGATTAGATTTTTTTAATTATTTTTGATAAGGTACCTATGTCGTATATTTGATTAAAGACATTTTGTTGAACGTATTGGTATATATTGGATACCAAATTAATCTACTTAGCCCCGGTTTCTAAAAGGCTGATCAATGTAATCTGTTGTAAAATGTGCTGATCATGGCTGTGTTTGGTCAACCAAACACAGCCATGATCAGCACATTTATAAGACTAACAACCAATAACGTTTTACATGAGTTTTGACAGTTAACATATTTTTGTGTTAATCAGTCTTTCAGAAACCGGCGATTAGAAGTTCTATTAAGTATTATACATTCAGACCTATTTGAGCGTAAGTACCAACCTACAATACATTAAACAAAAATACAAATGGACTTAATCAACTTTGTGCCTAGTTTATGTTGCAAGCTGTGAAGTGAGGGCAAGCCAGTGAAAAACCATCGTAAAGATAGAGAAAATAAGTATTCTCTTAACTCGTGAAATGCTAAAGCACTTTAGGTACATATTCTACTATACCTGTTCTTTCGTTCCCGATGTGAAAAGACATCAATCACCCAAAAAAATATTGTAAATATAATAATTATAGGTATTAAGTATTACCTACAGTTAAAAAAAAAACTGTTAGTAATTTTTTTACCGAAGACCTTCACTACGACACCAATATAAGAGACAAACATAACTGTGTGTGAATAGTTAAGTTCTAATTTCTAGATTGAGTTTAAGAACATCATTCAACTCTTTGAGAAAAGCATTAATTAGTTAATTTCTGATTAAGGTTAATCGGCATGTAGGTATAGGTCAAGAGTATCTTCTACCAATTTCACAAACCTCTGAGTTACGTAACTGAAGTGAATGGCATATAAACGTACAAGTTACTATTTAAAATTTATCAAAAACCACACAAAAACAACTGCCAGACAGTAACAAAATCACTGTAGGCATGACAACCGCAAAGCAAAATTATTTTTTTACTTACCATAGACAAACATATCAAAACGTACAGAATACTCGTTCAAATCTGTCAAAATCACTCGTCAAACGTCAAAATGCGGTTGTTTAACACTGTTGTCATGACAACCACAAGTAACATTTAATCGTCAAGTAAATATGTTACTGGACAGACGAAATGGCGAGTTTTACTGCTCAGACAATGTTGTCAATACTGCTACTCGGAAGCCTTGAAATCGAACATGCACTTACGCATGGCTTTAACTGGCGATAAGCTTACTCATAACTTTACTTGAGGGTGGTGAAACAGGCCCTTAGCCAAAGTAAATACGTTACTTGGCAGACGGCATGACAAGTAAATTTACTAGTCAGATAATGATGTGATTAGTGATACTCGAAAGTGGTGAAATTTGAGCATGCACTTACTCAAAACATTATTTGAGGGTGATGAAAGAGGCCCTAAGTGTCGCAATAAATGTCCCACACTCGGACTCTTGTGTTCACTTGGCCCGTCCCGCGCGCGCTGTAGGTACGCCCCACGCGATTGGTGTAGTCCTTGCTGTGTAGCGGGATGTCCAGACGACCGTAGGTGTTTACACAAAATTTATAGTGTAGGTATTACCTGTCACTTACCAACAACATACGGTGAAATTCAAATGTAACATTTATTCTTCTGTGTATCTGTTCGGTATAGTTTCACTGCTCACACAATGAACCGACTTTGATAAAATCATACACGAAGTAGGGGTGTATAGTATAATAATGTAGGTACGCCAGAAACATTTATATGACTGGCCCATTGGTCTAGTGGTTAGTACGTTGACTGCTGAAGCGGAGGTGATGGGTTCGATTCCCACACAGGATATTACATACCTAGTTTGAGATCAGCCCCCCTAGACAAGTGACATTTTGACAAGCGATAACGCTGATCGAATCGTTCAAATGTTTGGAAGTGACAAGTCCAAGTCACGTGACTTATCGAAACGAAATGTCATTTCCAAACATTTAATGTCATTTGAGCGATTTCTATCATCGTTAACGCTTTTCCAAATGCCACTTGTGTAGAGGGGCTGATGGTCGAGTGTGTTTCCTAAGATATTATATATTGATTTTTAAATATCTGTTTTTCCGGAGAAGGTAACCTACAATCCCTATTACAAAACAAACTTAAGTAATAGTGTTTCGTTCTCTTTATGGGAAGCGACAATAGTTTCAAGTTGATGCCAACTTCATTTTAACAGAGTTATCACTATCCATCCACTATATACACGTCAAGCCACGAAATGTGCTAAAAATATTGCCCCGTGTGCGGCGAGGGCGACTATAAGCAGTAAGCACCAGCTAGACAATCATTTAAAAAAAAAATGTTAAATTTTGCTAAATTAACGTAAAAACTGGTCAACTTGTCCTTAGTCTTAAGGCCACGTTGAAAAGACATTTCGTCCTAGAGTAGGTACCTACCTCTCCTTTCACTAATCTGTTATGAAATGTAGACACTAGCGAGTTCAAAAAATCCTAGTAACAAAATTATGTACTTGATTTAATTTTTCTCTGAATTGTCTTTTTTTGTGTCTCTGGATCAAAATGTTGTGCGGCTTGCACTTTTACCAGTTGGGTTCAGTAAAGTTCATTTAATGACTGCCTAGCTGACCTCTACTATTTACTGTGTTATACGGTAGGCATCTCTTAGTACCTAATGCTAAGTATACACTGCGGCACTATACTTACAGCATGCACTTGGTGTGCGAATCCAGAGTTTTGAAAATTTTGTAACACAGAATCACCAAACAAAGAGTCTGTGACAGAATCAAAATTTGATGTGTTCTACTGGTGTTACTATGTACCTATGCAAGCTTAAGCCTGGTCGCTTGAATTTTGGGGAATTAACGGGTATCGAAGACTACTAACCCCCCGTTCACACTAGTCGTAAGTCGCATACGACTAAAAGTCGAATGCTCTGGTCACCATACACTTTATATGGAGCTGTTCACATTGGATGAGACGCGATTTTTAGTCTAATACGACTCAAAAAACCATCCGACGGGCCAGCGCCCGTTGTAAGACTAAAGTCGCGTCGAATCGTGCTCGCATAGGTGCCTGCTTGTTGCTGTTCACACTAGTCGTGCATCTAATCGACTCGAGCGCGTTGTTACCTCTCTCCCCACCCTGCTTCCTAGTTCGCTACACATAAACTACGACCTATACCGTATACGACTCGCGACGCAGTGTGAACAGGTACATCAGACTTTCGACTTTTAGTCGTATGCGACTTACGACTAGTGTGAACGGGGGGTAACTGGTTCGAAAAGATTTTAAGTTTCTTTCCGAAGAATTTAGGGGGGTTGGTGTGTAAATAGAATGGTCGTCCATCCTTGCAGCAACCTCGACAAGTGCAGCTTTACTTTTGTAATTGTAATGTAATGTTTGTAATTTGTAATTAACGCTTGTTTTATTGTTATTGTAAATAAGGTTGTTATACTTATCACAGATTAAATTAAACAATGTTATAAAATACAGCTTGGTACCTTCCATAAGATTTAAATTAGCTGATTAGTTGAGAAATAAATACCTAAGATTAAGAACATAAAAGAAATGGATTAGTTTAAGAAAATGAAGTAGATTTTTTTATTGTTACTTTATTTGAACACCAAACAGATTACAATAATGTTATTATATGTACAATTTTTATATAGATTATAAAATATCTAGAATTAATTATTAAGCGAAGAATTTTAGGACCAAGGGTAGAAAATGAAACATCACTTGAGAGAAGAAAGATTTAATAAATAGTTATAATTTTAATCTAAAACAGATTATCAGAACTAGAAGGTCAACTTGAAAGGAAATGTCAAGAATCACAAATTGACTACGCAGAACAATAAATTGCCAAGACAAAATGTATTTGTATAAGTATTAGGTAAGCAACGTTGGAGCCAAATATACCTAGTTTAAGTTGACATTATACTCAACAATAACTTCCATTATGGTACAATTTTCAAAGAGCAGGGTGCTATTAATGAATCAAAGATGTGTTATTTATAGATAGGTACTGATGTACCTATCTAATTAGTTAGGGTACCGTTAAACAAGTCGATATTTTGTGTTCGCATCACTGAGAACATAAATTGACGATTTTTGTCGGTTTGATATGTAATCACAACGTTTAAGTAGCCACTGATTATACGCATACTTATCTGATATTGGAATAAGTCCAATTTTCTAAGTAGGTACTTTCCGTTACAACTTAGGTACTACCAATCTTGTACATATTTGGTCCTTAAAGCACTTTGAGAACAGTTAGCACGAAACGTACCACGCATAGACTTCCCTCTATTGCTAAAGTGCCAGATTGATTTGAAGTCTACAAATATCTGTGGGGCAATCGAAATTATCGCATTGTTATAAAATTATGACAGCGTTTGCGCGTCGCATGCGAGCGTTTGTCAACCACGCATGAAACGACTTGCATCAAGCGCTTACAATACGCGACAGCACCGCGCAACACGCCCTTTTAATAGTGTATCTTATTTAATTTGAGTCAAATTTTAAACATTAAATTTTACATTTATTTAGGTTGTGGACTTAATACATTCAAACGTCGGTGCCTATAGCACTCTTCTCGAGTCAATATAGCACCCTGGGTTTAGATAATAATTTATAGTCGCTAAGATACAAGTTTAAGTAGATATTAAATAATAACTTTATATGATAAAACATTAATTACTGGTACTCAAAAAGTAAAATATTTATACTTGCATAGCTTCAGTTTGGTGCAATGTTTAAACAAAAATATGTTTACGAATCTTTGTACCGACCAAAATTGAGATTGTCGTAGGCAGAGAATACGTTATCCGCTCTCTTATACCTTCGCTATTAAATAGTACGTTTGTGATGGAAAAGCGCTTTTGTAAAAAGTTAAAAATAAAGTCGGTACATATTTAACCTTAAATAAATTATTAACCAGTATCTTTCTTTTTCATGATTTGAGTACATCTCACACCTAAACTATCACTACACAGTTTATATCATAACAATCCTTTAATCTCAGAGGACATTTTATGCACCATAGTCCATAGATTACAAGTGATATTATATTCAACAGTAGTTAACTCAAAAAGGCGTATAAGCATACGTGAGAAGAGCAAAATTGTGGGTAAATAGATGTTAGGGAGAAACTGTACCTTTATAATACATAAATACCGCTAATATGCGCCTCCGATAACTAAAAGTTCAAAGCATTCTAGATCGTAATCTTTGTAAAAATTAGCACCCATTTAATGCTAGCAATGAACTAGAGCGGGGCTAAAATGATCTATGTTTATTATCAGGAATAAAACCTGAACTTAACGGTATTTTTATTATTATTGACAGTTCACTACGCTTCGTAGTTCAGTCATCTACTGCTTAAAATACTGGAAGACAGTAAAATAATCGTCTGTGGTTTCCAGAAAAAAAATCTACAATGACTAGGACGCGGGGCATACAGCGTTTATAACAGAACCCTATCTAATATTGGGTATATAACCTATCTATCTAAGCTTATTCATATAAGGTGATTTGCTCACATTACGCACAATTGTATACACAAATGAATGATAATCTAAATCTCTAAGCTACAAGTATAAAAATGTCTACGGAACATGTGACGATTGTGCTCGATATTGCTGGCATAGACGTGGAAGCACACTGGGAGGTAGCAGGCGACGTTGCCGTTCTACGGTCGCAGCGCAAGCGCCGCGCCGATGCCATTCAGGGCAACATTGCACACAGCAGAATGTTTTTTTTATAGAGGACTTGTTCGAAAATTTACAATCTGTAAACTTTATTGTATAGTCGCCAGTCTATCGATAATGTATAGCAAATCACCTCACGATCAATTTTAAAGCAATTTCAGACTGAACATAATTAATTATTATATTTGAAACTGATTATAGAATCAACTGCACAGTCGGGAAATATGAAGAACAATGGAGAAAAATGCATAAGAATTGGTGTCTGTATTGAGAAGTAAGGAATATTATAACTCTGATAAACATCTATGTTCTAATTCTAATTCAAAATACACGTTAATTCCACTTTTAAACACTTAGAATAAAAGGCGTCACTCAGGGTGATGATCCATTCATTTAGAATTAAACATCTTATACAAAAAATGACACATATATAAAATTCGACCACACCTAAATATCTGTACATAATCAAAAAATTATATATTGATATATTGTTTTTTATACACTTCCTGTTGTATGTAATATTTGTAAAATTATAAATTGATATATTGTTTTTTATACACTTCCTGTTGTATGTAATATTTGTAAAATTATATATTAATATATTGTTTTTTATACACTTCCTGTTGTATGTAATATTTGTTTCGGTATTTCTTCTAAGTCACTTAATTGAACATCGTTTTTCCGTAACGTTAACGTTAACGTTAACGTGCCAGATATGTAAACTTACTGAGAATATAAAAGTATAGAATAATATAATATGTTGTATATTTTTAGCCATCAGTTGTAGTATAATTAAAGACTTTCGGATATAACTATATATTGATCTGTGTGTGTGCGAAATCGCAACGTTATTTTAGGTATTTATTCTAGTAAAATATAACGCTTTATTAATATTGTTCAACGATAAATACTATTTACTATATGGTGTATATCATAAGCACTGACAATTTGGTGAATAGGTATATATTATTATAATATATAATATACGACAACTCGTACATTCAACAAGGTTCCAATGTACCATCAATTCCACAATAATTATACTATTGTTAATAAAACTTTGATACGTAACATTAAACGGTAGTGCGAAAAAAAACCAAAATAATTGTGCATTTGATTCAATATTCCGTTCAATGAACTAGCTAGCTAAAGAAGCAAAATAAAAATGTCTGTCAATTAAACTCGCATTGTATAATATATAAATAAAATGAGAATTTATCAATAATACATTCATGTATAAAGCTAATAAATAAAAATTAAAGCGTGCTTAAAACATTCGTGTTAGTCAAAAAGCTGAGTGAAAACAAATATATGCGGTACAAAACGAAAAAAAATAAAATTATACCTAGTGTATTGTGTTACTAACATACTTAAACGTGTGCCGAACTTATAACAGACAAACGACGCAACTCCACACTGTCAACGTATGAACCGGCGACCGTCGGTTTGTGTTATAACTACTTCACAACTCATTATAACAAAATTGTGTACAATTCAAAAAATCATCTTAAGTAACATGATTTAAGGACATAAAACAAGCACTAATCTATTTAATATATGTTTAACTGCAATAAATACTTGTGATGTAGTAATAAATATTTTGAATATACATAATTATATGAAAATGTAGTATAATATGTATCCTATTATAATAAGTGTCAATAACTACCAATTAGGTGTGTAAACCAATAATTATTTGTGGCACCGTTAAGACCGGATGACTGCACCGCTGCGACTTTTGTGACTATGGTAGTGAGAAGTCTGTCTGGAAGACGGGATTACGTAATCATTACTATATTATTAGGTACACGCTTCGGCACTTTCAACAGCGGCGCTGGGCATGCTATCACAATGGTTTGCTTTACAAGCATGTGACAAATAAACAAAGTTGCACAGACTAAGTGTCTACTATTAAATTCAGTCTATTATATTGCTTTAGACAAGTCTATACACTCATAACGTTTACGACTACATTAATACAACATTTAATATAAGGCGAGATCGCAGCGGCGCAGTGTAGTCCACTGATGCCCAATGTACTTCAGTCGCAGCGTCACCGAGGGCGCGGCTCGAGGCGTCGCAGCCGGACCACAGCTGTCGGGGGACGGGATCTCTAATCTCTATTACATTATATATTGATTCATCGCAGTCTTGCTTGCTCCGCTCATATATATTTATAAATTAGTAGGTATAAATGTTAGCACCGGAAAACAAATATACGTATAATAATAATATCTATACGTCAACAATCATTGTGCTTGCTACGATTTAAAAAGTTCTGATTAAACACATAACACCTGTGGTCCCTCTGCGGCGGCCCCTAAAGCTGAATGCTTGGATCGAAATCAAACTCAGTTACCGAAAATTTATAAACTCAACATTTCACTACTAACTGTCAATTATTACATTTTATACTAACCAATAACCATATTCATTTTACAACAAAATAATTGAATAATAATACTTAGGCTGACTCGGGACTATAATTATGATTTTTGTCTCATTCATTAAAACTAAACCTTAATAATATCAGCTACGCGAATAGATCAGCATGAATATTAATTACAATATTTATTAATAATAACTGTATATAATCATATTTGTATGTGTCGTTTGTTGCGTAAATGTCTTCCTAAATTGTGCTATAAAATATATGCTGTCTTTTCAATGCTAGAACCGTTGTACAATACGAAGAAGAGAGGTTTAGATTTAGAATATATTAAGGCATGCAATGATCTGCACAAACAGGTAAAGATGTGAGAAAATATACTCAGCGAAACAACGGATGTACGACATGTACATATAACATTTTAAAGCTTAAGGATGTATAGATGATTTATGTTTATTAAACCATCACGCAAACCCCACTGGATAAATGTGCAGTAACCCAGTGTGACGTACGTAGTGTTCGAAGCCGGTATATTTTCTCAGATCAGCAACTGACTTTACCCATTTACCGCACGAGTAACGATCCATGAGTAGCGTTTATCTTAATCGCTAGCAGTGAGAAGACAGCGGTACAACCTTCTATTATTTCCGAGCGTATGCGGCGCAACGGCGAACGCACAGTGCCCGCGGCGGCGTCGACTTATACACTTAAAAATATTTGGTGTTAGTACTATAATAATTTATATATACTTTTAATCAATCTTCTTGGAGCCCCTTCCTAATGGAGCGCTAACTATATTTCTATGGATTTGAACGTATTCCTTTAATAGGCACTGTGCGTACGGTGTTACTTTCCCATTCATTTAACAAATATGACGAAATATCGTCACTTATTAAAAAAAAAAAATGTTAATTTACTACAGCATTTTTCAACTACAGCGTTAGCTTATCTGTTGAATAAGACTATAGATTATAACTTGTATCAGATGTATGGAAAGACATACTTATAATTTCAAATATAAGGTCAATAACTGCAATAGTTAAATTGATTCATTAAGATCTAAAAACTCCTAAAATCTCATATAACACCCACATAATTATTGTTGGAACCACGGGGGATAATTGTGGTTGGAACATTCAATATTTGTAAATATAATAAATTGTTTTTGATAATATAGGGAGATAATTTGATAAAAAATTTGACGCAATATAAGCGGGCCAGCGAGGTTAGATATACTTTCAAAGTAACACCAATGTATCGATGAAGACTGTATACACTTTTAGATGACAGTTAAATTTTACAAATTACACAATGTTCTGGTTGGATAGTTAACCATAGTATCTAATGTGAGAGTGAAGGTCAGTTTTAGGAGGCTGTCGTCAGTTTATTGTACTTTCTCAGCCAATTCCAATGGCAGTTAAGTTATGACCTATCACAGCTAAATGCCGTCAACTACAATATCATTTTCTTCTAACATAGATATACAATAAATCATATTAGAAGAGTTTAACAAGGACAAGTTACATTACATTATTATATATCTCATAAAGGTATTTATTTAACATTTTAAATACATAACAGAGATCGCTATCAGGGAGGAAGTCGGCTTTCGGGAGTCACATAGGTAAACTTCGTATATTTTTACGAACAAGCTCTAGGGATACCAGATGAAACTGACGAGAGCCTCTCACAAGCCCGCTTATAAGACAAGCCGCAAAACCTTTGTGGGTAGAGAACGTGTATTAACCTAACTAGTATTAATGGGAAAAAATCTTTGAACACTATACACATTACAGTCGCACAACTTTGTCCTGTTGTTTGGTTGCCATAGTAACGTTTATAATTTAAAGAAGTTGGAATTTATTAAGGTCAACGAACTTTCTTCTACAATTGTCTTCAAACCTATCTACCGTATTTTTTTTGTCTTTTGTTGGCATTGTTATTTTTCAAGTACAGACAAATTGTTTTGAAGAAGACAAAATTCCATAATTTCGTTTCTCTAAATCGATATTCAAAATATTCATGTCATATCTACCTTACCATTATATAATGCTACTTTCTTTGGAATTATCGCTGCTTCCTTTGTTTTATTTACTTTAGATATCATTTATCATTAAACGTTCCTAACCTTGCATTAAATAAATTGAATTTTGTATTTGATAGTAAATTTGTACTAGGCTAATGGTGTTCCATGTTATTATTATAATAATCACAAGCAATTGTACGTCACAATATGAAAATTTAAGCACAATATTAACATTTGTCATCTCACAGCCATGTTACGGTTCTTAGAGAAACTACTTTCCAGTTTGCATTCCTGATCATAGCTACGGTCTACGATCGGTTCGTCAAATAATTGAATACTATTGATTCATATTGTTGATAATCTATACCTACATATAAATTTTTAGATCATTGATAATTTATCTAAAGAACAGCGAACTTGCAGCAAAACAACCAAGCAACAGGACAAGAAACGGATTTAATGTGTATCGAACGCTTTACGACGCGCACTAGCTCTTACAAGCATTGTAATAAGGGTGATATTTTACAACAGTTTTATATAAGTGTGGATAAACTGAGTGGTACTCATCGAGTAGAAAGATTTAATATTTAGTGTATCACTGTGACTGCGGGTCGCACTGCAGCAGCCGCACGATAGAAGGGTCGCTCTTGGCGCCCTCGATGAACTCCTCGAGCGAGAGTTTCCCGTCTTTGTTTCGGTCCATCTGCCGGAATATTTTGTCGGTTCGCTTCTCTGGCGTCGATTCGTCCTCCGGCATCTTCATTACTGACCCCACCATTTTGTAAATAGCCTGGAAACATTGAATCATACTGTAAGTTACAGATAAATGTGCAAGTTGCGTAAACTATTCAGAAATAAGACGCAAACACGAATATGTTAATCTTTTAATGGTAAACAGTATTTCTTCAAAGATTTTAATTTATGAATTTAAAAATTTTTGGAGTAAATTATCTGCCGCGATTGGTTGGTTGGTTCTGGTACCCAATATTGTCAACAGTGTCGAATGATTCTCTAACTAAAGATTCTTCTTTTTATTACTAAACGAATTCATATTCACGTTAAATGTGACACAAAATTACGATAAACGGAAAACAGATAAATATATTCTAGTTTCTACTTCACGTACAAAAATAAAAAAATACTAATAAGCAACATTATATTGAGCACACTGTCCAAGTTTCCAAGAACTAACATTTTATCTTCATAGACTTTTTAAAGAGCACTTTACAACTATGTTCTTCTACCCCAACAACTAATAACTCTTTGCTCCGCTGTCCATTATGTTAAGTACCGTTTCCTAGTTTAATTAACAAGCGTCAATACCACTCAGCGGCGGGAAAACTATACTGAAAATGCTCAGCGGCTTCATTAGTTTATTTCACTTGAGTAAGACTTGTTTGTGTTTCCAGGTAATTTATTACATCTAAGTAACTATTTTCAATACCTTTCAACATCTAACTAAATGGTACTCCAATTATATTATGCATTCCAATTCAACTAGTCAAACACAAAGAGTATCAGCTTACGACCAGGTTGTTTTAATGAGAGTTCTGCCTAATAAAGAGTTTTTTTAACTGAGTTGCAATTTGAAGTTCGTTCGTGAAAGGTCATAATTATTAGTAGAGATAGATTGGTAAACCGTTTGCGGAACTACTTAAGTTACTCAATTTACTCTAATCCATATAAAATTTAAGTTAGCAAGGGAAGGGACGTAATCTTCATTTCGTATTGTTTTGTAATATTTGACAAAGACAAACAGGACCAGAACATGACAAAGCTAAAAGGGAAAGCTACTTACAGTGACGATTTCGAGCATCTCCTGCCGTGAGATGTACCCGTTGCCGTCGAGGTCATACATGGAGAACGCCCATTTGAGTTTTTGCTCGAGTTTCCCACGTGACGTCACACTGAGCGCGCACAAGAACTCTCGGAAGTCTATCGTGCCGTCGCCATTCGCGTCGAACGTCCGGAAAACATGCTCCGCAAACTGTGGACACGACATAAAGATTCTTAAAAATATTACTCAACTATATACGAGTTCTAATAGAGAAAAAAAAATGCAGTATTCTTAAATGTTGTATAAAAATGTGTGAATTACCTTACTCGCGTCGCCATACGGAAAAAAGTTACCGTATATTTTCTTAAATTCTTCTACAGACAAATGTCCACTGGGACAATCTTTTAGAAAACCTTTGTACCATTCTTGTATCTCTGCGTCTGGAATTTTAGTTTTTGATAGATTAGGCAGGTTCATGAATTAATTTATTAAATTTCATTAAAAGAACGAGCAAATACAGCAATGAATAAATTATTGTTCAAAATACGGACCCAAAAAAAGTCGGGTACATTTTGGTGTGAAAATTCTATTAAAAATACCTGAAAACTCTGTGTTCTGCTTCAGATCCTCTAGGACCTCTGGCTTTAGTTTGCTATTTTGTTTACCCATTTTTGTTATCTGCTTATATTTTGGGAAGGACGTTAAAATATTACACAACCTGCTTGCTTTTAGTTAGTCAAATCTTGTGCCCTAAAACATAACATACTGTGTAAGTAATAGCTGAAATTTGAAAATTAGTAAAAAACAAGTAATTTATTGTTTGGTAATTTCTGAAGAATCTGTTCATGATTGACGAGAAAACAGTATCCGGACTGTCGGAAAAGTTCTTGAACTTCAATTAATATGGTAAGACTGGTTGTCTTTCAGCAGCTTACCACAAACCAGCTCTTAGCTAATGACATGACTGTTGTGTTGTTTGTTATGAAAATTAACTCTTTATCTATCTATATTTTAAATGAATTGAATAATTATTACTATTGCACGCAAAGATTTTATCCGCCGCTAATCTAATACTAGGTTCTTCGCTTAAAAATGTTAAGGTACTTTTATATGTGTACTTTTCAAGACTTCTTTAAAACTTAAAAGTATTCAAATGTTTATCTTCTAAACAAGGTCTACGAAGTTAAAGGTAGTAGGTAAATTCTAACCTTATTTCAGCCTTCGGTACGACGCTATTTATTATAAAACATTCAAATAAAATAAAGTTTAAAATAAAAATGGTGAGTGCACACGACATCATAGTTCATTGTCAAAATCATGTACTAGTTAATACCAGAAATTAAGCTACCCAAGCATTTTACAATGGTTTTAATGTAAACGCGTTCAATTCTAGGAAAAGCAACCGTTCCCAGTTCGAAGAGCATTCATACAGAAATTCTGGGAATCATTATAACGTCGAGCTATACGTACATATTGTTAACATGATGTATTTGCAGGGCAATGTAGGGGGCAGGGGGAGTGGGGGGGGGGGCAGGATAGCCGTGTCCATTCAATTTAATGCACGGAATGAAGGGGGGCAAAGAGGTGGGAGTGGGGGGCATTAGTGTAATTCAATGATTAATAATTATATTCGGGTGGCCAGGCTGTGTTGCGGCAAATATTACATTTCTCACGCGTCACGAATTAACGGCGTGCGCAGCGGCGTACGCAACGCGTCTGCGCCAGTTTTGGGAACTTGGCGTGGCTGTATTGATCGGCCATCACAATAATTATTTTTAGATGTATGTGTAGATGTTCAATTTAATGCACGAAATGAAGGGGGTCAGAGAGGTGGAAGAGAGGGGCATCAGTGTAATTCAATTATTAATTATAACATCCAGGTTGCCAGGCTGCGTTGCGGCAAATATATTTCTTACGCGTCACGAATTTACGGCGTGCGCAGCGGCGTACGCAACGCGTCTGCGCCAGTTCTGGGAATTAGGCGTGGCTGTATTGATTAGCCATCGCAAGAATTATTTTTAGATGTACACACGAGGGCAGAATTTGCGAAACAGAAAAAGAAAATGAGTATAAAATTAAGTGAAAATTGAAACAAAAATGTATACAGACATGTAGTAACAAACTAATTGAAATCTTTTCCATTAACTTTAGAAGTCTTAGAAAAAAATTACTAAATGTAGTCAAAATTACAGAAAAAATACTTTTCACACCGGTGTCAATTTCAGAATAGTGATACTTTAACAATAAATAAGTAACTTTTGTATCCCTCTCGTGCTTTGACGAACGTATCTATCATTCTAGGCATGCTATTAAAGTGCAGAACAAAAAACACTTTAAATTTTACGTAAATTCGATGTTAAAAGATGTCAATGGGTTTGTTACTACATGTCTGATTATTATTTCAGCATTATACACTTTATTATTTTACACTCAGTCTCTTTTTTCTGTTCTGCTAGTTGTGTCGGTGTGTATGTTGTCGTATCTATATTATTATAGTTATATTTCATGCAAAGGAGGAAGCGTTATGTACCTAGTTTTAAATATACCTAGATGTATATTTAAGCATGCGCGAACGCGCGTTGTTGTTAGTAAGAACAGCTGGGAGCTGTCTTAGTGTAGGAAGCAAAATGCTATAAGGCGATATGGATAGTGATTGTTATTATTGCTATGGGTTACTGATTCGTTAGGTAAGGAAAAAGGGTACTGGTAAGTTCTGATATGTCGATAACTGTATGTTTTTCTCTCTGTCATTTGTAAGAACGTTAAGTTCTTTAATCACTTTCCATATAAATTAAACAAAAATGAACTCAAAACTGGTGTGATTAAGTAGGAACCATTATGTTGAATGACTTTATTTAAAAGCATTATCATCTATTCCACTACATTATGCAACAAAATTCTTAAGCAAGACATACCTACCAGTAAGCTTAAAGTACATGATTTTGAAATCTATAAGATATTTAACTATGTTGTCATACACACATTAATAATGAGACAAATAACTATGAACTATTTGTTTTGTAATTTGTATATTATACATGAATAGGCAAAATGTGAATTCATTAAAAATATGTATTCTTAGAAATACAACAGACATTATGGGACACAGTGTGGATAGTTTTATCTATTACAAGTGCCTAATGGAATTGAATAATTGCGCCTCGAGGGACGTTACACGTACAATAATCCTCGACTTTCTGAATGTAATTCGTGAACATGAATACTATGAACTGTAAATACTTTAAAAAACCTTTACTCAGACTTCAAGAAGTAAAGCGGGGTCCACACAGTAGGTATCTGAAAGGTACTTAGATGATCTATCTCAAATGTAAGCAAACTCTGTAAAACTACTAATCACTGATACTTATGTAGTTCACACAATTAGCACGTGGGTACTATTTAAACCGCGTGTCGACACCGCTTAAGACAGAATATACTTTTAAAACAGTTTTGTCAAGACAAGATTGGACAGAGACCTAACATGATATTCCAAAGCTCATTTTTTTATATGGAATACAAAAAAATATTGCATTTCAATGCAGCAGAAATAACATTAAAATAAAAAAAACTTCTTATTGTTCCAGAAATGAACCATATTGATTTGTGCGTTTTCGCAGCTAGTTACAATAATCTTAAAATATATTTTATATTTAATACATTAATTATACAAATAATAAGACGTAACAGAGTAATAGTGCTTGAAGCTTACTACTAAGAATACGTCTACTTAAGATCTAAAAATAATTTGAATAAATTACCGGTAACTACTCTGTTAGTCAAAACATGACAACTGTAACTAAAATACGTTTGATTTGAGAATAAGTGCTCGCTAACAGATATTTAATGCTAGCTTGTTTGGTATTGATGTTTTAAAATGACCCTTTCGTAATTCTGATAAATGAGTTCTAGCACGATGTTACATTTTATTTCCGCACATACCTCAAACGAGCACTCTTTTTTAAATCAAAATTATTTTTGTCTTAAAAGCAACCCGAAGTTTACATTAATACATTTATTACATTTAATATGACACCGATTACACAATACGAATAATGTTTATAACATTTTAATGAGCTTAATAATAATTCTATAATATTAACAAAATCAACTAAACTTTTTGTAATTAACATCCATTCATTGTAATTTAGCTTAATTTAAAAATCACACGTAATTTTTTCGTAAATAATGGTAAATTTGCACAGAGTAGTTCCTTTGGAAACTGAGATTTCTTAGGTAATCGAGACCAATAAAAAATCCACTTAAATCCTAACCGATTTTAAAGTACAAAAATGTTTGAAAAACTACTGAGTTTTAAGGGAAATAAACGTATGAACAGCACGCAACTAGTGGCCCTCACTTGGGTGTGGCAAGATCTCTCCCACATATTGTTGGTAATTCTTTCTCCAGATATTCGTTATTATCTGGTGCATGCATAGCATAATTAAATAACTGAAACCTCAAGCAAACTTAGCAGCACATTAATTTTACGACTATAGAATTGAGATTAATACCTATGATATTTACTTAGTGGTGCGATTAAAGTGTATACAAATAGCTTTATTTCGAAGTGAAGTGATCGAATAAAAGAAGGAAAGAATTGAGTATAGTTTGGACATATAGCTGTGACCTGTAAAGACTGCCAAGAATTGTGCAGCGCCTAACTAACCATAACTATTAAGATCAGCAGCAACTGTCTTATAGGCCTGGGTCGCGTAACAATAAACTTAGTCAGTAAAATATAATAATTGACTAAATAGTATGAAATTTTATTTCACATCTCTCAATATTTGAGATATGTATACTGGTTTTGTCGGAACAGTAACTATGTACTTGGATGTTAGTGCGACAAAGTACGCCTAGGGCATCTTTTTTCTAAAGGATTGAAAAACTGTTTAAATTAAAGGTCTCTTTAATATTTAATTTAAATATTTCCAATTGAAAATCCAATTTTCTTGATATGTTACACAACACCCTGTCTGCGAAGCTACCTTCAGGTCCAAGTTGAGAAATATTGATCCCTCTTCATCTAAGATTGTATAAAAGTCAGTCAATTTATGATCATGCTTTACGCTGTTCTACAGGTGACGTACCGAGTTGTGGCAACATGGAGAATTGCTTTATAATCAGATAAAAAGATAATCCGCCTGGTTATTGATGACATAAGGGTAACTAAATAAAACTTTATCACATCCTCACAAAAAAAAAATACAAAATATTCAACGAATTATAACTTTCATTCATAAACTTATTATAATTAAAACATCACAATAATACAAATAAAATGCAACCTCGACGCTACATAGTATCAAAATAATTATGTAAACACTTAAATTACTATTCTGCAGTGCGTTATTAAATGGAATGTTTTCAACAGATAATGCGAGGGTATTTAGATTCCGGTGCGATGGTGAACAATAATTTACTATGGAAATTAACTGGTTTTAAACCAAATGTGTAGTCCAAACCCTTTCTAGGTAAGTCGATCTTTAAACAAATAAAATTATACTAATATATAAGGATAGAAATACAAAATAAAAGGTTTTGACCATACTGCTTAATTGTGCGTAGTTTCCACGCTGTTTGCAGGAAATACTAAAAAACTGTAAACTAACAGTAATAATTATAAACGTATCTATAAAAGTAAATTAATAATATCGCGACCCTCTTGACTTTGTGCGGCCAGTTGTTATTAGTGTAAACTGCTAAAAATATTAAAAATGCTTAAATTATAATTTGCACGCATTACAGGACTAGGTCACACTAAAAATGGGTTTAACTTGTATGGGGTGTAGGCCACCTTTGGCAAAATTGAAAATATTCACTTAAAACATAAAATAATGCTGAATCGGTAAACTACCTACGCGGAGAACTAGAAGGCACAGTAGTGGGGAAATTGAATAGTATGAAGGTATGAACTAATACTTCGCAAAATAACCGATAAATAGTATCACAAGTCCAAAGTGAAAATACGAAAGCGGTAGTAAATGATATAAGAGTAAGGAAGCATTTTCCTGGTCCAGTCCTTGACTGGCTGATCATAAAGATCGTTCACGGTGAAAGTATAACACCAATTATTATAAACAACACCGATAAGTACTAAAAATTACAGTTATATAAAGTTTACTCATGTGGAATAATACGGTTATTTTAATATACACAAATTGAACTTACTCCGACAGAAGTGATCAGATTGTCAGGTGTGTTAGTAACAACATGGTCGTGATGCTCGTTACCGTCTCATTAGCGTGCTGCGTGCAGCTTGTGTAGTTTGTTCGTCCAATCTGACCGATTCCGTACATTGGTATCTACTTTATTTAGGACTTAATATTAAAACGTTAAGATTGACATTTAGTTACCGTGCAGAATTATAATAATCTGACTTTGGACTGAATGTAACATTGAACTTGCTTAATTTGACCCTCAGGTTTAACAGGAATACAAAAAACATCTACGAAGTGGATGGTTTTGGCATAATTTCATAGGATTTGGAGTAATAGCGATATTAATATTCATCATTCATACAATTTATCATTCGGAATGAACAATTTTCAACTTGAGGGTCTAACTAGGACAAGTATGTTACACTTTTTTCTAATAATTTAATTTTATAATACTTTTTTACAACAACGTAGATCACAAGTCGTTTGAACCAGATTGTGAAACGCAGCAATACACTCGCGTCGAAACGTGTCGGGCCTAAAATACCTCAACCCGCGCCGAGTAACAAGCGCGAAGACACATTGTTGATTCGTATCTGTTTATAGAGCTGTAATTTCTGTCGAGGTGTGAAGAGTACATTCAAACATGTAGTTTTGTACCGTTTCCACCACCAGGTATAATGACATTTGCTAGTAGTCTGTGATTGACATTTAGATTTTAAACAGATGTCAGTGACTAAACGCAGACTGCACCCGACTCAAGTGGATTGCGCAAACACAATATAGTTAGATACACGGACTAATGCTACGATACCTGTCATAAAGACAGTAAGAGAACACCGCACCGTTTACCATTTTAAATCCCTCTCGATGTCAAAACCCCAATACATTACCTTCTTCCATATCAAACACGACAGTTCAATTTAGTAATAAAACCTTTCTCAAATTATTTTATTGGTCTGAATAATTTTTAATTTTAAAAATAATATTTTAATGATTGAAAATAATTTAAATTTTATTTGCCAAAAATGTTTTTTGAAAGTACTTTATTAAATAAAATGAAGCTATGTATAAGTTTCATTTTACAAAATTATAGCCCGATAATAAAAAATTTTAGCTCGTTTATGTTCGAGTTTTGAATGGTGTCGTGTGTGCTGTGGATAGGTTGTAACTGTCGGTTTTTCTTTTCTACGAAAGCAAGAGGTACGAGAGCTGGGATCGCATGGTAAAGCAGGCGTGTCCTCTATTTAGGGAGCCAACATCTTTGATAGCTCTTCATCCTGCAGGCAACCCTTCAGGAACTCGTCCTGGGTCAGCTGACCATCGTTATTCTCATCCATCTTGGCGAAGATGTTCTTCGCGCGTTCTTCAGCCGAGTCGGCCGGTCGGTTACTCGAGCAAGCACCGAGCATGTCGTAGATGGCCTGGAAAGGGTACAAATAAATAAACTGTAAAACCAAATAGTAGGAAAGACCAGATGGTTATCTACAAAATAAACTCTGCATTGTTTTGTTTTCGCCGGAAATAACTATCATTGGTATTGAAGCTGCTGAAATAATTTATTTAATTTTCGGTTTCTTTTAATTTCTTCCTGTATTATTAACAACGACGAACTGTAATTCCTTTACATTGTATTTCATTAATCAAAAGCTAGTACAGCAAAGTCACTTAATACAATAAGAGACTAAGGCGTCCACAGTTATGGCCTAGCGCGGTGACAATCGAGGAGGCAAAAAGGCGCGACCGACTACACCGAGCGGCATAGTGCTCGGAAAATTAAATTTAGTCCAATTGAACGCCGGCCTAAGTTAATTTAAAAAGGTCAAACCGCTGCAATAAATTCCTATGCATTTTTCCACCTTGTGGCATGCTTTTTCGATATCGCAGCTGCCTTAGTCACCGCGTTTTCACCCTGGACACAACAGATGTCTTGACCAATATCTTCAAACACAATTGAACACAAGGCTGAACGTGAATACATTTGACTAAAAGCTCCAAATTATATTTTATACACATAAATTATATAAATTGGTTTATATTATGTGCATTTCCACTTGTGATTTAAACGTATCCAGAGAGGCACTCGTGAAAGGATTATGTTTATCTAAGTGTAGGTACATGTATCACGCACACCAATAGATCGGGCGATGTGTCCGGCTACAACCTAATGTGACTCGGGCGTTTAAGTGAGTTACTGGTGTCACCAACCCTCACGTTATTCTGTTAACCCATTTACTTTGAAACTCACTCCGTACGCTTCGATGGGAAAAGTTAAAACTTGCCCGAAAACTGTCGAGATAAACCCTCTCGTGCACGTAGTCTTTCTGTGTCTTAACATTTCGTTTCATAATTTTAATGATGTAATAATAAACCTGAGTTTTATCAACAGGTGCTCCATTTCATCGATTCTAGCACGGAACAAAAATAAATATTACTAATACTTTTAAGATGTTCCATTTGTTTGATATAAAATAACTTAGAGATAAAACAATGTTTGCTGGTATAGGACTCTTCAAAATCTATACAGCATGGAATTTTTCAAAGCCAACTGAAGGGAGAGTACTCTTAATACTGTAGATAGTGTGGTAGGTGACAAATTTTTTAATGTCCGTGAGATAGATTATTAAGAAATATTTATAATTGAGATTTTTTTTATTTTATGTAACCAATAACTTACGACGATACATTGATTTGAAATGACGTATAAAGTCATTAGCCCACTCCTGAACTTCGATTCGCTTTTTCTTATTAGTGTTTTCTTATTTTGAAAAGTAAAACATACGTTTCCAATATATCATTTACTATCTACTGTCTTAAACAAACTTTTTAAAAACATGGTAAATTTAATGAAAGCTTATAAATTCAGTGGGTCAAGAAAAACTAAGTATAATTAAAATACTGATGTTTTCTTTACTTATGATGTAAGACCTAGTGTCTAGCTGATATTCGTGATCCTGTGTCGACGGAAGTACTTCCCGTCTTATAAAGATTTGAATTTAGTTTTGAATAATTCGGTATCTCCAATATTTAGAATAGATATTTTCCCGCAAGTGCTATTGAAAAATTGCATCTTGTATATAATAAAAGTAGAGTCTTAAATACCTACATTAAAAATGCTATTTCTAAAACTGTCAAGAATTCTGTGCGGAAATAGGATTTCAGCTCTGTTATATAATCAACATTGGCAGGATGGAAAGCAAAATCAGTTACGGAATGGTAAACTGCCTTAAATACCTAGTCATAATATTTTATTAAGGATGTTAAATTAAGAGTATTTTTGTGATGTAGCTACCATCTTAATCAATGGACTCGTCCATAAAACCAAATTCTTTGATATATGTGTGTATACAGTTTTCCGTAAAGCTGACGATCTTTTACAATAGTATAATCATTGAGCGGAACTCCACATATAGCTAAGGCATCTGCCTCAGCTATATGTATGTATTGTTTTTAAGGGAGAAGTCGCGTAAAACCTCGAGTCTGTGCACGAATCCAGACGTCACGTATTGACGTCACACGTTCCATTCTACGACCAAAAGTCGGCGACTAAATATTTTAGCAGCAGCAGGTATTTTGTTATTGACTTAAAATCATGCAGCTCCTATTTTAAGCGTGACTAATATAACAAAATTAAGAATTTTAATGCCCAAATTGTCTGTTCATACTAGCGTAACAATTACTACAACAGAAGCTTCTACACCTGAGACTAAACAAAACCTCTTATAACGGATAAAAATATCTAGATGATGTCCAAGTTTAAACTCGTCATCGTGACTCAACAAAATATACCTAAAATATAATATTAGATATAACATCCAACACGATGTGAGAACACTGCCCTGACCTTTAAAATAAAGGAAGCGCAGGAACACTGTTTTTATGTGTATTCTTTGTTGAAGACTTAATAAATAAATATTTATTTTTTATTACAATTAAATTAATATAAAACGCGGTTGTACGCATTCGATTGTTTATCTCTTGCTTACTTTTTGTTACAAGAGACACCGAGTATCTATTAAGATTAACACCTTTTTTAATACTACATAATGGCTAGGTATTTTGCAAAACCAGACATTTTTAGATACTTATAACGATAGGTATTTTAAAAGAAAATCGTGTTTAAATTACCACTGATTAGTATCCTATATATCCTTAATAGACGGGTCTAAAGACTTTGACGTCTTTCAACAATATCGGCTACACAAAAATACTTCCTGCATTTAAATTTAAACTAACCTGCACAATTTTGGTCATCTCTTGAATGTCGATGACGCCGTTGCCATCAACATCGTACATGCGGAAGGCCCACTTGAGCTTCTCCTCGGGAGTGCCACTAGATGTGACATGGATCGCCTGCAGAAATTCCTACAACAAACACAGTCATCTCGATACACACGCGAGTCGGGCGCAATACAAACAAGAACACGCGAAGGAGTCCCTTGTTTGATAAATGAAACCCTTTTTTACTGTTCAATGTTCAAAGTAAAAACAGTAAAATAAGGTTAAAATCGCTGCTGCTTTAAAGACTTAAAAAAAAAATTCGCCTTCGCAAGTACAATGTAATATTGTATAGCGAGCGGCCATTCGCTGTTAATGTTCGCTGCAAACGTCACTGGTAACAATAAATGGCTTTGTTATTGTTATTAAGCCATTTATTATGATTATACCTTTAGTAAGAAAAATATACCCGTATTATTGAAGTCTCGTACCAAATCGCTGCTAACAGATGAACCTAATAGGTTACCTTGAAGTCAATGTATCCATTTTTGTCCATGTCGAATGTGCGGAACACGTGGTCGCAGAATTCAACGGCATTGCCGGAGGGGAAGAACATCTTGTACATGTCCACAAACTTGGCAGGCGTCAATCGGCCGTTAGGGCAGTCTTGCTGCAAATTGAAACGAAAATACTATATCATTATTTTAAACGTTAATAATTGTTACAAGTCAACATGAAATTACTATTAACGGCATTGTAACCAAAAATGTACTCGCCTATAGATTATAACAGATGTGTACAAATGTGCAATTGTGCACACACATTAGCATCACCTAAACCGCAGCCCTAAACTAAACTTTGCATGTCGGTCCTGACGCGGTCGGAACAATCGTGTAACTTTATGCTAAGTCAAATTAGCCAAATCACCGATGTTTACCTGTTTGCGTACGTAAACAGAGGTGCTGTACGTAACATTCTGTAACCGTTTTAACCATACTAAACAACACAGCAAAAAATCTGTTAAAATAAATTAATGAAAGTCAAATTGAGATGAATGATAAAATAATAATATCTAATCCGATTTCTTTGAAAATGCATCTGAAATGAAAATATGAGAGAATATATCTTGGATGGCATTCAGGCATTGAAAGCCAGATAATTTCTACCTTGAAAGTTAAAGCACCGCAATACTTTTATTTTTTTGTCAAGATAAACGCCCGAGACTCAACTATTTCTTTATTAAATATTTTAATTCATAAATACAAATTAGATCAGAAATAATATTATGGTAAAGTTATTTTTCTTCGGCGACGACTTTACGACAGTGCGACTTGGCGTCCGTACTTTTTCCAAATGAATAAAAAAAGTATTTAAATCTTAAAACTGAGAAAACATCCTTTTTCTAAAGAAGTATTCAAAATCAGAGATTCAAAGTCAGAATAGCTTCTATGCTCTCAAGTTAGTCTCAAACAAAAATCTCGCAAATGAAATATGATTAAAATTTTAAACCATTGAGAAACAGTATACTTTGAATATCATGAAACGTAAATTTTCTGAGAACGATGTAGACAAGAGATAGCAGCTACATTTTAATTAAATAAACTTCAGGGAATTCAGGGATCAGGACCGATTGCACGAATGGAAGCCATTTTAACTATTTTATTTTCTTGATTTGTTAAATCAAGAAAGAACATAAAATAGAAAAATGTTCTTTTGTAGAATGTTAAATAATTAAAGAATCCTGAAAACAAATTGTGCCATTTGTTCTGTAAATGTCGTGTTTCGGAATACTGACTCCACGTCCTTTGTGCCTAGTTTTATAGCTTACCTTGAAGCCTTTGTACCACTCCTTGATAGTGGTTTCGTCGTAGGACGTGTGCGTCTTCAGGAAATCCATATCTTCCTTAGTTAGTTTATCTTTGCTAACAAAGCAGCCCATCTTGATTTCTTTTGATCTGAAACAAATAACACATTGAGATATTCCTTAAGTACTATGTCAGCCTACTGTCTAGTTAAAATATCTCCATGTAATAAGAAAAAAATAAAGAAACCCATAAATATTTTTTTGTATCTACTACTTAAAATATACTTAACTAGGTACTTTATATCAAGAGTCAATTTTCTCCCAAAGAGATATTATAACGTTCTCGATATTTGTAAGCTACTTATCAATATTGATTTGTCATAAGTACGTATATGGTACCAAATATTTCTTTGTCACTTGCCTCGTAAAGAGACTTAACAAGAAGTGTGAGAATCCAAAGACCCAAATTATATACGAAAATAGACGTCAACAAAGTCGCTAGCAACAACTTCTTTTTAACAAGTAAGTTGTGGGAGTGTTCACAGGGGAGACGGAATGTATTGTGATATTTTTTAACGAGACACCCTGCTTTCACATTATTAATTCTAGTTTATGTCAAGTACAAAATATTACTCTTTAACAATTTTATAGGAATTTCGTTCCAAAGGAAACAAAAAAAGACTACTACATCTAACATCTACATTCATAACGTCCTAGTCACATTTTTCGCCGAAAGTGTATGTACTCTTTGGTTTACTGTACTTTGGTTAAGCATTGATTATTATATCAGTAAGTAAAGGATGGTATTTGATGTGACAGCGGGCCTAGGGCGTGGAAATGTCATGGACAAAACGCCGATAAAGATAAAGCGTGCCGCGAAGCACCCCTCGCTCGTCGCCCCGTGCCTCCCCGGGGACATCGAACCGATGTTTAATTTCATACAGCCTGCTTTAATAACTCTACACTCCCATATTCGCTGGACGTACAAATTATTGCATTCCGCATACACTGCATTCCGCGCCCAGTAAATTGATCGAATCTGTCCGACAAACTGAACGTCATAATTTGGTACTCGACTGACATGGACGTAAATGTAGTGCTGCTAGAAAATGAGAATATTGAATTACAATATTTCCGGGGAAAATTTAACAGGAGCAAATATAATAACGTTAACAACGTTAATACTACGAAATGATAGCATTATTAAAAAGGCTTGCAGGCAAAGGGAATCAGTATAAAATTCTAGGTAACTTTCTATCAGTAATAGAAAACAGTAAAATACTTAGTAGTACTTACTTTGCTTAGCATTATTAATGATAAAAGCCTTTCTATTGTTAACTCAGTAAAATGGACATGAAAATAAGTATTCTTTTTATACTTATCAGAACTGTCAGGTTTTAGAAAAGTTTTGTTTTATTTATATATTAAAAGTGAAATACATATAAATGTATATTGTATTGTATAGTAGTCCTGTCAGAGCCTCGGTGGGAAACTGCTCGTTGGGATACCTACCACGTAATTTCATGGTATTACATGTATTTATATCATAACATATATTTAAAATGAAATGTTTTGAATATAATATTCGTTTCCATACTAAAATACCTTTTATTACCCAATCACAAAACTAAAAATGTTGTAAGTCTTTTACTATAGAAGAATTTCTCGTTGATATGTTATGAAAAATATGAATTGCAATGTTCTGTAAACGTTCGCCGATATTAGAAAATCTTATCTTTAAACGCGAGACATTGCGCGTTTGTGTTGTACATGTATAAATAAAGAGGTGCCTATTAAAATTGCGCTTTCATCTGGACCTTTTGTGATTGTTACGGCGGGCGCTACGTAAATAACCATAGCACACGTAAGATTTCTATATTTTAGATTGCAAAAACTTCTAATTTGTTCCTATACATAAACATTATCAAGACTACTGGTCTAGACTATGTACTAGTATTGTAAATAATTAATATTATAATTAAACAAAAATAAATAAATTTAATTAAATTATTTAAAATCGTCAAACTTCTAATTTGTTCCTATAAATAAACTTTATCAACACGCGCAAGTATCATCAATTCCTTTATTAAATTAAAATTAATATTTGAATTATAAAGATTCTAAACTTATAAACTTAATTAAATCATCCTACTACTAGTATTGCAAATTATGATAATTAAACAATAATAAATAAATTTAATAGACTTAATTAAAATAAAACGTAAATTGAAATCCATCTCCTTTATCGCAACATAATCGCAATATAAATATTTGCTTTAGGAAAAAATTTACGTAATACCTACCTGACTATAAACTCACGCAACCCGTCGTGTCCAGACCATATCACGAAAGTTCAATAATCGATTAATTGCGTCACACGCGACAATGAAAATTGTATTTGCTAATAATTACATGAAAAATAAACGATAATCGGGCATGAAACCCGGACTTCACATAGATTTTAATATATATTAGGATATGCGCTTATTACACTATCCTGAATTTAGTCCTACAGGATCCGATTTAGGAACCTAATTAGAAGCTTCACATCGCACTGTCCTAATATCGCCCCTGAATCAGTTACCAGTCGCAGCGCTACGATGTCGGACTATATTTTTTGTACTTTTACAGTTGCCGACTTTTCTATATGAAATACTAAAAATATTTTATGTGTTAATGCCCTCATATCTAACGCCCTCAAAATATAATTTAATCCCAAAGGTGAAATCCTATATATAATAAAAATATCCTTCCTACAAGTAATTTTTTTCCTTATCACATTTCTTATTCGAGAGTACAATACGTCACCACGAGTTGAGCAGCCACTGAAATAAAGTTCTTCCTTCATCCGAAAAGAAAAGATTTTTCAAAATTCAACTCTTAAAAGGGTGAAAAAAGGGTTTAAAGTTTGTATGGAAATCCGTCATTTTCAAAGTTAGAGGCATAAAATTTCATACACAAACTTGTGATTAGAAATAAATGGAGACGAATATCAGTTTTTTTTTAATATATCCTCTAAAAGGTTTAAATAAGGATTGCTAGTTTATACGGAAAGTATATTTAACCTTTTCATTAAATCTACCATTTAAAAGAGTAAATAGGGGTTGAAAGATTATATAAAGTTTTTGGAAATAACACCTCTTATCCGAAAAAGTGGGTGCCATTTTCATTCTTTTTGTTATGAATGTTATAACAAAATCAATAACGTAAAAAGCAATTTAAATTCCTATTAGAACCATTCTCGACTTCTACGCGGACAAAGTCGCGAGCAAAAACTAGTTGTATAATAGATAATAAAACTTCGTTCCTAGTAAGGATCCTCAATGGTTCAATCAGGAACCCAGCTTCTGAATAGGATACCAACGCGCTGAATGCGATTACTACCCAAATTCAGGAACGATTAAAATAAGGATTCTAAATTTAGGATAGTGTAACATACGCGAATTAATTAAATGAAGCCAGCTTTTGCACGACGTCAAAGGGAAATTCGATGAAATTAAGCGGTTAGCAAAATGCAGCGTCACTAAGTAAATCCATCAAAAAGCTTATTTCTTCATCAACGTGTACTGTCATGGCGTCATGGCTGGTCTATTATTGACTTCCTGATATCTACTATCTACATCATATTAAATAAGAGATAAACATTGAACAATAAATTATAAACACACACAAGGCTTTTTACTATGAAGTTTAATTAGAAAAGCATAATATCTATTACGGCTTATAATGTTTATAGAAAATGTAATAAGGCCGAAGTAAACGAAATTACCGATTACGACGCAATATACGTTTACGACTGATGACGACGATATAAACGTTCTTCGACTGAACGCTATTCCTGTCACTGTCGCACAATTATCAATCATAATGGTAGGTCAAACTAACGTTTATTGATCTCGGCTCGGATAAGAGCAACGGTATAATCTGCATTGAGAACAATACCTAACAAATTAGGCAACGGTCGTACTTGTCAATTTGCCGATATCAACGTCGAAATAGATAACTATAGTACAATACAATCCCGAAATTGACCGTCTTCCCACACCGATGTATTACGTCACTAAAAGTTATAAATACGTAAATGGCTATTTTGAGATGTTTCTAAACGCATTGAAAGAAAAAATATAGTAAGTGATTTACGCGCACTCAACAGTCGATACACGAATATAGTTTTACGATAATCCAAAACCAACATCACTTTGTTTCATTCAATGACAATGCTCGATGTGGCTACGCATACCACATCAGATATTTCGTCATACATATCACAGGACTATTCCACATGCTAATTAGACGAACTTTTTATGTACAGACTTGAAATCGCGCCTATTTTTAGAGCAATGGACTTTACCTCTAATGAAACAATCATAATTAAAGTATTGAGTACTTATCTACTTTTGATGTAATTTAAGTTTTCTCTACCTGACTTTATGTAAAATATGCAGAAATGCAGATTCACAGTTCCAAGATAGTTATATTATTGCATCATACTTACACGAACATATTAGATCTATCAGTTTATAAATTGGAGCGGGATTTATGTTCTTGTATCTGTAAGCAGTGATGACGATAACCTATGCAATGAAGAGCCAATTGCACCAGCGTTCTAATAATTTTACTTATATGTTGTTGCAATAAGAGATAAATGCACCACTGTAGAGTTTAAATTTGGTTGAATAATGTTTGATTACAGATAATATCAACAACATAATTCAGCAGCATTGTCTTTTGGGTACTCTACTTTTATTACATTGCGAAAATGGTATGTTTAAGTGGGTATAGTATATTATTACCTACGTTCATGTCATTGTTCATGCAAGAACTTTATAATCACTGACCTATTAAAACAAAACGAGTAATTTACATGCAACGGCTTTAATTAACATATTATATCACTAACAGAGTTTTGCTTTTTTTGTAAACAAAGATCCAAGAAAGTAGAAGCTTATTTTTTATGTCTCATGTACTCTTTTGAGTTGCCTCGATATGTTCAACCTCTAGATAAAACTATTCTAGAACACGTTGAGTTCCGCAACAAGCGCATGAGCTTCATCAAGAATTTGACTAAACTTCGCTGCACTTCTCATATTACAAAGATTGTATTTAGACATTCTACAATATAAATATGAATATATATTGAGTATTTAGGTGTTTGAACATGACGGACTATAGTAAAAACCGACAAAACGCGCAAACTGGATGCTTGAAGTTAGCTACAAATTGGCGCCCCTCTCTAATTAGATACACTACCGAGGTGTATGCGTACAGGCACAAACTAATAAAGCCGTTTGCGTCCTAAGTACTTACGTACCATACATCACTATATGGTTGTATAAGAACGGTGTCTTTTGCAATCCGTGCATGTGTTAAGGAAAGGTTGCAACCGTGCATCAGTAATTGGAAGGATGTTTAATGTGAACAGACAGCATGCCGGTCACGTCGGCCGGCGGCCGTGTGGCGTCGTTTCACAATTTCATGAATACCTAGCTGCTGACTGATGGTCAAAACGCAATTAACTTAACATTATTACCTTTTAGACACTGTATTATAATAAAAGCAACTGTAAAATACATCAAAACATTTCAGTGAACACCGCTTTACACTTAACTTTATACCACAAGTGAAAGCCGTCACAAGGGTTCAAAAATAATAAAGGCAATATAAAGTCCGGCAACGACAACCAGCTTACGCTACTAGACTAATAAATTATATAAAAAACGGAGTGTTCGTGTTACTTTACACAAGACCTTGGATTGTTAGACGAAGTTAAAGAAAGCCGCAAAATAAGGTAGACTACTGAGCGGATATCAAACTAGCTCGTGTATACTGTGATTGAGTTTCTTATGAGTGTTTTAACAGTTACGTTACTGGCAATATCGCAAGAAATATACAGCAAAAGGCCATAAAAGCATAATCCATAAACTTGACCATTAATATCAGCCTTTAGCTAATAAGGTTCTAATTCCCCTGTAATTATATAGTACTTTCCAGCACCATTTTAATATTGGTGTAAAAAGCAAGGTTCACTTTGTTCGGTATTAGAGTATTGAGGTCTTTTAACACAGCATTGCCTAAATTATATAAGCATTCAGGTCGCGCTCCACGACAGGGGCACACGCTTATTGTTATTCAGTTCGTCCTTTGACTCTCGTAGAGTGCAATCAGGTTGCCATCCTTTCAGTATAATCCCGTAACAACACAATAGATAATCAATTATGAGTAAATGATTATAGTTTGAATGCAAATAAACTAAAACACTTTCGAACGCAAGTATTGTTTTATTTTGGTAACTTAGTCTGCTATCTCGGATATCAAACTAATGTTTTGTTTTCTTTTTATATTGTCTGTTTAGTCTGTAACTAAGTTGGCACTAAGTTCGTTACTATGTGGATAAACTATAATGATATCTAGATGATGATGAATGCCATTAGATCCCGCATTATGGTTATCCATCTGGCTAAACTTAGCTATTTATTGATATTAATTACCTAAGAGTTGAATATAAATTTATTTTTTAAATATCTTTTACAAGAAAACTAAATTACGAAAGGAAATTTTATTAATATTATATTTGGATTGCAAAGAGGTTTTAGTTAATACGGCAAAACAAGCTGTGAACAAAAATCTAGCGCCATATTGTCATTAAAATTGGTTTATTCTATGTTGTCAATAAAAAATAATATATATAACTTCATTGTGCTTCCAGCCTGATGAAAATGATATTTTATATATTAATAATTTTATAAATGCTTTAAGGGTAAATAAATAAACCTTTGTTCATTTTCTAAGTGTTCCTTTTCATAGAAGTATTATTATATAAAGGCTACTTGAAACAGTGCAGTACCGAACTGCATCGTCTCAAATAGCATTAGGGAAAATGATCCTCTTTACCGCTGAATGCAGCAATTTATATATTTCGTAGTGTAATAATAATAATGAGAAATTTGAAATCTACTAGAAGTAGGATGAATACTCTTACACGAAAGAGTTTGCTTGACAGCGTGTTTTATTTTAATTGATGGTTAAATCAACGTCGTTCTTAAATCCACTTTAAAGTATTTTTAATAACATTATTTTACAAAAAAAAATATATATAAAATTTAGTAACACGCACGCACGACGCGGCTACTAGGACTACTAATTTATTATGTATGCAATCAAAAAGGACAAAAGTATAGTAGGATTTATTTAGGAAAATCTGTACATTCGGCGGAGGAAAGAAAATCTTTTGAGCTGCATAAGCCCTGCATTCGGAACGGCTCCCGGTCGCTTCTACGTTTAAAGGCCTTTAATCGAGCCGTCAGAGGGAATATTGATGCAGTAATCGCTGCACATTTGAACGGAAGACTATTTGCTAAAAAGAAAGGGGATTAAAGACTTTTATTCAGAAATAACTTTGAAATAATTGGGTTTAAATAACTTCCATTCTCTTTTTTTTATTAATTCTTTTCGAGATAAAGCAAACCGTTTTAATTGAAAATATATAGTAACCAACTAAAATACTTATAAAAGATTTTCCCCCTAAGCAACTAGTCACATAAATTTTCAAGTTAAAGACCTAGTTACTTTTATAAGCTTAAAAACTCACTACACTACTCAGTCTACAAGAAAAGTCATGCACGGCAATACAACATAGCTGCAAAAATAACAAGTTTTATTTTATAAAATCATAATTTAATAATAATTAAAACACATAAAAAAATATTTTAGATTTTCTCATTCCAAATTACATTTAAACATACAAGTTGCATACATATTTTTATTTTATTTTATTTCAATAGCCTAATCAATTAAAATTTCAATAGATTTGAAAACACAAAAGTATTAACGACTTATTTTTATTAAACTCATATCTAAGAAAACTTGAGATTTGATACGAATCTAATCGATACCCTGGTAAAATAAATCCAGTCGTTTGAAATATACGCGGTACGCGCGAAAAACTTAACCTTTCCTTGGCAGGTGTGTAATAAGGTAAAACGAAAATGCGATACAGTTATAATACTGATATCAATTACTATTAAACATCAAATAAAATATCAAAAAGATCTAATAATAATTAAAAGTAATTATTGAAGAGAGTTTAACAAAAAAAACTGTTCTTCGAAATTTATCAGGTGATCTTTTAAAGCAAAAAATGTTAGTGTCGAAAAACTAGAGCGCTTAACCGCTATCACGAATGCTCGTTGGGTGGAACTTGCTAATGGTAGTACCGGGGATATCGGTATCAAAAATCTCGGAATTTCCACCACTAGTCTATCTGGCAATTTCCACCACTCACTGGCTAACAGTTTATCTCTTATTAGTGGAAAATGTCAGAAAAACCTGATGCGGCCCTATCAGATTTTTGATTCCCGGTAGCGTCCATTGTATCTAACCAGCCAATCTAAAAAAAAGGATTCACTTCTTACTAATATATTAAAGCTTCATTCAATATAGTTTTGGAATTCTTGTAACTGCTGTGTTTTTCTCTTTTGATTGAAATGGTAATCTGGTAATCTTGTATGGCTTTAAACACGAATCAAAATTAAGGCGGCAGCCAGAGATTATTCTGTGAAAAAAAACTATATAGGTAACATTGCACGTAAATAAATAATTACCAAATAAAAAAAAACTAATATAAATATAATAACTATAATTACGACATACCAAGATCCAACTACGAGCCGAAATACAAGTTCGTGAAGCACCAACTAACGAAGATTTTAATCCGCGATAAGAACGAGATAGGAACCTAAACGGCGTAGTATGCGGCGGCACTTAGCGGACAACAAGTCTCTTCGATATAGAGTAACGAAAAATGAGCGAAACGGACGCGCTCGACAGCGAAGAAGACTCGGATTCGAATGCGAATGCGTCTAGCTGCACTCGACACTTGTAGCACGCGGGGTAAGGGCGGGTCGAATAGCTAGGCCCAGGGGTTGCGCGCGCAGTAAAATCGCAACTACCCGCGCCCGCGCCCGCCTACCTGCATAGTCCCGCCTCCGAAGTTCCTCGAATTTCTATTTATACAAACGCGAATGCACTTCAAAGCTAAATCAATTTACATCCCCTAACCAGCAGTAATGACTCTATTGATTTGTTTGCATCGGCTACTGATTCGTACTATAGGACACTAAAACAATCTGGTAACTAGCTGACCACGCGACTTAGACCGCATGTTTTAGTTTTATAGGTGTTTCATGTTTTACGCGGTTTCTTTTTCTTAAACAAAAATAGACTATACTACATAATATAAGCATTGCAATAAGTTTAGAAAATGATTATTGCTGCTTAAATTAACATTATTTCCATTATTTTTTTAGCCAGAGGTAAATATACCTATGAAGCTAAAAGGCGTCTTTTGTTGATTATTGTATGTTTTGCATAAAATGATCAAAACGTGGAATTTCATGACAAGGGGGCACAAGATAAAATATACTACTCAGCGTTTGAAATATGGTGTAAATCGAAACCGTCGATAGCTGTAGGCAAACAAAAGAACTCCAATCACTGTTATAAAGCTGCGCTGCCGCCGGCGAGCTTCGTTCCCTATCTGAAGCTTTCTCACAACTGGTGCACACATCCGACGTCCGTTGGAACGCAGCTCGAGATATTTTATAGAGCACCGACGACGACAATGTTTGTACCAACAATGAACATCACGCGTTGTTTCCAATTTTAATAGAACAGAAGCTAAGTGTTCCCCCATTTGTTTTAGTTCTTTCCAAAGGTTAATTTCTAAAAATGAATTTTTGGAATGATTCTAAAATTGGAACTAAACAAGTGAAATTAGTCATTCGATCTAGGAGACTTCTGGCGTTTTGTTAGGGTGACTTTATTAAATCTAAAATGGGGGCTTTTATCTATACTAATATTATAAAGCTGAAGAGTTTGTTTGTTTGTTTGAACGCGCTAATCTCAGGAACTACTGGTTCGAATTGAAAAAAATATTTTTGTATTGGATAGTCCGTTTATTGAGATGGCTATAGGCTATATAACATCACGCTACGACCAATAGGAGCGGAGCCTAAATGAAAAATGTTGCAAAAATGAAAAACCGTTGAAACTAAAACACGCGGACAAAGTCGCGGGGGACAGCTAGTAAAGAATAAAATAATGATCACCGTAAAAATTAAACGCTTTCATATTCGAACTTTAAATACGTAGTACCTATGGACTTTTTGGATTTCGTATTGTTTTAAGCTTGTTTTAATTTATGGAAAAAATATCTTTAAAAGAGCTTTAAAGGTTGATTAGCAGTCTTTTAATTTTTGTTTGGGTTTATTTTACATATTTAAATATCAAAATCTTTATTCTTCCAATTTTAATAAACATTTATCGCAATAAGATGTCTGCTAGAGATCAGGCTGTGACGCAAATAGTTCTAACTGAACGACAGAGCGCCTAGTAAAACGGGAGGCAATATCGACGTCCAAAAATAAACAGCAGAGATTCAATTTATGTTATCAAGTTGTCAATATCGACTGAGTTTTTACTATCAACTGTTATGGAAGTTGATGAAAATATCAATATCTTCCGGTCTCTATCTTGTATGTTTTACTATTTCACCATAGAACATAGCGCAGTACGGTTTCTAAAGGAAATTCTATGTTAGTGAATAAATGACACTACCTATATCTATAATTATTTAAATCCATATAGTAAATACGACAATCTTGTTTGTGCTGATCGCTTTGATCCTTTAGGAAATAGAACCGAGGTAGATTTAGAGGTAAATGTAAAGCGACAAAGCAAGCCTTGCTACCGAGCTATTTGGATTGGGAATAATTGAAATGGCAGATGGGCAGTAGCAAAATCGTGCTGTCTAAGTTAGGAGCAACAAGATCTGCCTTAGTATTGACACAACTCGAAATTTGGCAATCAAGTATTAAAATTATTAGCTTAGAGCTTTGACAAATTACAGTAGCTATTTTGAATAGCTTAGAGCTAATAATTTTGACTAGTAAATTATAATCGTAAATAAAATATTAAAAAAAACGGTAATAAACCTACATACGATTTTATCGCTAAAGTCTTGGCACATACATACCTTCAAAGCTAGATTGAATTTAAAATATTAAATACCTCCTGTTAATAAATAAAAAAGTGACTTATTTGTATTTTTTGGTTTTAAACAAATAATTTATATGAAAAAATATCTTAAGTAGAGCGCTTAAATGACTTATTAAGCTGCGATTTATGTCTAAATCATTGTTAAACTTTGTTATACACGCGCTATCTGCAAACGGCATAATAAATATTATGTATTCCTTGAGTGTATGTCTTTTATTATCCTCCGACGCAATAATAGGGGTGTTATAAGTTTGACCGCTATGTGCGTATGTGTTTCTTTCTCTGGCACCGTAGCTCTTAAACGATCTAACCGATTGGATGCAAGTTTTTTATTTGAAATCTTGTTTCTTGGCGATGGTTCTTAGATTAAATAGTTATAATTCAAAATCGGTGCAGCTGTTTACGGGGGAAGCATTTAGTTATTTAGTTATGGAGGATAAAATTGGATATTAAAAATCGTATATTTTCAAATATACCCCCCAAGTGAGGTATCAAATGATGTGTAACCTATACTACAATTAAACTTGTTTTATATTAAATTTGTCGAGAGTTTCTTAAACTTTTAATTCATAGTTATATAAGAGTTTATCACACAATACTCAGAACTTACAAATCGGCTACGAAAATGAGTTAGGTATATATATTTGTCAAGTCAATTTGTCAATTTCCTATATCTACTTTTACTTAATTGGGAATCTTAACAAACAAAAAATTGTTCTCGATATCAAGTCTGAAAATGCGTGGCCTTCGTTATTATTTCAGGTGGGCAAGCAATCTGAGTCTATTCCTATGTTATGCCGACCAAAATAAACTGTTAAGTGCTAGACGCTATTGAACTATGTAAGTCAACATCATAAAAAGCTATCGCATATTGCAGATTTTTATTGGTAGATTTTAGAGTTATGTGGCAGTCCATGGCACACGCACAACAAAAAACACTTGCCCGCGTGGATGTAAATTTACAAAAGTGCTTTCTAATTACAGTTATTAAAAATTGCAAGAGCTAAATTGCTAGAACAGCTCTTAGTGCCTGCCTAAACTAAAAACCGAATATTATTTTGAATTCGGGACAAACATCGGAAAATTATTCACTGCAATTGAGCTGGATGCCAGCAGGCGTGATGTCTAAACAATTGGGTTGTCAAGTTAATCAATAAATTGACAGACTGTTGCGAGCGCAGCGAGGTTAGGGAGGCGTACAAATACAATTATGAAATGTCTATATTTAGTTCGCTTGCTACCTAGAAAGTTTTAGAATACCATAAACGTTGATATCTGTGAAATTAAGCAATTTTTCATATTTAACAAAAACGTCTGTGGTAAAACGTAGGCCCACTACAAATAGTCGCTGTTCCACTAATTTATTAAATAATTATTTTAAAAAACAAGGTTTCTTAAAAAAGTTAATGTAAAAGTATTTTTAAAACTAACAAGTTCATCATTTAAGAGTTAAGACAGCTTAATTTCGACGTGATTGGATATTGGGGATGATGACAGGGTATGAAAATAATAAATCTATTTAGTGCGTCAGTTAGATAAAAACGAAATATCACACACTATTTTTGCTTTGTCGAAATAAGAAAACACTACTTAAATAAAGCAGATTAAAAATTGAGGGTGGAGCTCGTTAGCTACGTCATAATTTTGTACAATATGCAACGGCGTGAAACATTTTAAATCAAAGCGTCGACTTTGTAAAACCAAGCTGACTTTGTTGGCTCTTTGTTCCTTTGTTTTCAAATATTTAAACACAAAAGACACCGTATTTCTCTACTCAACGAGCTCTAAACAATAAAACCCAATCAATTTGGGGATATGTCAAAATGTGTTTTCGCATGCCCCTTTATTTGTACGGGAGGTGGTCACTTAATTATTTTTTTATGATATTTCACAGTAGGTATTAACTGTGGAATTTTGAAGACTGCAGCTTAAACAGTTTGGCTGTAATACTTGTGTGACGAACAGACGGACACGTGAGTGAAAGCCATATTACTCTAGTTAGGACCCTTCTGCTACGGAACCCTAAAAGAAAAAAATACTTGTCCAATATTTCTGGAAGAAATATCTAATATATGTCTGTTCTAAAGTTGAGCTGCAATATTAAACACATCCTAAGAAAGCTATTTATATATGGTAACTTGTACCACGTACCTTGTTAGGTACCTTGTATAGTGTTCCCGCAATTTTGTATTTAAAAAATAGAATTGAATATATCTTTTATGTTTTTGTACACTTAGATTTAGTTATATTTTCTTTATTTTATTTCTGTTTTTAACTAGTACCTATAAGTTTTCTTTGGCAAATGCCTTTTTTTTTTTTTTTTTTTGTTTGGGCGGGGGTATCCTCATGGACACCCGCTCACTCGGGGGAGCGAACGGGTAGTGTCAGACTCTTACTGACTAAGCCTGGAAGAAATTTCCATGTGCCCAATAAAGCCGGCTTTGAACATACCTACAAGGTATTTGTCTATAACACATCATACATTTTATTAACTTGTATGTGTGAAAATAAATAAATAACAAAGCAAGTTAGGTAAGATTATTACATAAAATAAACTTAACACTGAGGACCTTATTATTTGAGCGTCTTAAATATGTGCACATATATGTAGGTAGCGTAATTATTATCATAGACCTGTACGAATCAAAGAGTTTATTAGCCAGTTCAAAGTTGGCAGAAGACCAAGCTTGAGTCAGGTACAGAAAATATTTCGTATTCCCTGCGATCTTCCCTAAGGAGAAGGAAGTCCATGAGGACTTCTCCGGGTCAGTAATTAATGTAAAGATTTGGCATGATTCTAAATACAGGACTATAGTTATTTCTCTTATGATATTATATATTTTGATATTATAATACAAGACCAAAGTTGTCTATATCTTCGCATATTTTTTATTAGTGATTGCTTACGATCGCAATAAGATTTTTATCGTTCATGGTACTGAAAATGAAAATTCGTTGGACCTTAACTTGGTTATCATAAAATTTGCTTAACTCATAGGTGATTTATACCAAAATTACGTCCTTTGGCCGTAACAAACTCCATTAACCCAAATAGACACGAATAACAACGAACAAAACTTTATCTATGTCTATTACACAAATACATTTAAGTACAATTTAGAAACAAAAAAAGTCACTGCGATCACGTTGGTATACACGAGAATTTACAATTATACTTAAATTGTAATTTTAAATTATCTAGTTGTAATACCAAAAACATTTAAATAACGAGCTGTGCACCAAACCCGTCACTCAAGTTAATAAAATCGATACAAGTACCTTGTACTGTCACGTTGAATAAGTGCATTTCATAAAAGTAAAATGTATCTACGCAGTATTTCTTTTGATATTTATCATAATCAGTACCTATAAGACCGCCATTGTACTCTCTCACTGTTCAGATTTAATTTAATGCTGTAACTCTCATGGTGTACAATAAATAATCTATTCTATTCTACCTATTAACTATTGGAACCAAACAGAACAATATTCGAAAGAGAAAACACTTTAGTGAAACATAAATACAAATTTTCTAAACATGACTAGTTTGTCTTAATCTTAATTGTACCCAGTGAATGCTAACGATAGTAAATTCGCCGGTAGAGGCGCTGTCGCGCGTGAAGTTGCCGAAATGAAGTGACAAAGTTTGTTAGTAGAATACCTACGCAGGTAATTGAATATCTCTCGAAACTTGTGCATATTTGTCAAGACCTCTTATTATTGTTACAAATATCTGTTTGTAAATTTATTTATGACCTCGTATCTTCCAAATGGCTGGAATGATTTCGACAGTTAAGGTATAGTTAGATTCTTCTCAAAAACATAAGTGTCATTAGATAGAATATGTACAAAATAATGAGAATGTGCATGCGATTTACAATTTTTGCGATAAATTGTAAATCGCATGTCCAGTGTATCAAAATAAAGGGTTTTGTAAATAATAATGTTCACAAAAGTATTATTATGGAACTTGTATGTTTAAAATTGTTTTGGAATGAGAAATGCTAAAATAAATAATAATGTTTCTTTCCAAGGCAGTCGGTTTTTTATGTATTTTACTGTTATTTTTTTCAGCTATATTGTATTGCTGTATACGACGATACGTGTAGACTGAGTAATGAAATGTGTTGTAGTTCTTTTTTAAGCTGATGAACAAGAAATTATACTCATCAACTTGATCATCTACATGACTAGTTGGGTATGGGTGCAAATCTTTTATGAGTATTTTAGTTAGCAGCCTAGGTACTACATATTTTCAATTCAAACGGTTTGAACCCAATTATTCTTATACTAATTTGTGAACACATTTAACCTTTTTTATCCTCACTCTTTAGCAAATAGGTTTCCTTTTAAATAGTCAAATTGATAGTTAAGTCATAAGTGTATCATCACTAAATAATTAATTCGAAAACTGGACTAGTTTTGTTCTATCGTAGAATAATTATTTCGATAGAAAACCGTTTTTGGGTATACTTTTTAACAAACATTGAACGATTTTAGGAATTATCGAGAATATGCCCCCTACTTAACGTTTCATCCGCTGTAATGGCTGTTTGAATGGATATACAAACTGATGATATGGATCTGCTTAGGAACATACTAGAGTAAATTCCAAAAAAAACAATAACCACAAAATCTTGTTATATAATTATCATAGAATTCGTTATCTGAACTCTTAATTACAAAAGCTCAAAAGTTAAGTAGACAGTAAACGAGATACCACATGAGGCTTTTGTTTATTTATCATACAATTTTTGTACCCTCAAAACTGTAGGATCGTCAGTTACCAAGTCATAGTTTGAAACTAGTTACAAATGTGGTTTAATTGCTTTTAACTATTTACATATCTATACGTAAAAACAAAGTCCCCAACCGTATCTGTCTATCTGTCTATATGAGCGGACTTTCTAATTGTTATATTCAATTGATAGAGTGATTCAAGATGACGGTTTGTGTATATAATTCATCAATATTTTGTATACCCGTGCAAAGCTAGGGCGGGTCACTAGTATTAAATAAACCAATATCGATTTGAGGTTAACAATGTGGCTCTGATTAATTCTACTGGTAATCGAATGGTAATCGCTGTCAATTTCTTCAGATTGCAATAATAGATTAGTTTCGTAACAAACTCGCCATCAATACCTATAAAGCACTGTTTATAGATTGTAATAAGTTAAACTCAATTTATTACCTTTTCTAGTTTTTCCTGAATAGCGCTTAACTCTCTTAACTAACGCGATTTGCTGTGATTAGACATCTGCACGAGTCGTTTACTGCGTTCAAGTTGTATTGCGAAGCTGCAGCTAGAAACTGTTTCTTTATATTATGTGAAATATAAAAGTTTCGTTAGAAAATGCTTCAAGTTTTGAAGTGTTTAAGTACCTCAGCAGTTTTAAAAACGGAAGTAGGGACAAGTTTTCTTGATACCACAGCTAACACTTTGAAAATCGTATAATGTTATATTATAAAATATTATTGCGATATGAACATGAATTTTGTCTGATAAAGTTTTGTTAGTAGGTAAGGATTTATAAACCATGGGAATATTTAATTCTAAAATTATGTTTAATATTTGTGCCTTGCCAAAGGTGTACTTGACTTTCACTAAGCGTCTTGGACGCGTACTTTTTCTTGGACAATCGCTTCATTATTTTGTATTAAACAAAATATTTGAAAAATATAATAGTTTTATCAACAAATTATATAGATACTAGCGATCCACTCCAACATCGCGAATTAAACATTCTAACCTTCCTCTTGAATCAGTTTAAATCTAAACTTTAAAACTTAAAATCCGTTGCGTAGTTTAAAAGATAGATAAGCCTGCAGACAGCGGGAGCGACTTTGTGTTAATGTAGTGAATTTTTGAGCATGGATATAGGAATTGATGAGTTGTTGTGCGAAGAAAAATTATGTACATCATTTGTATATCCCGGAATAACAAACAGGCACTATTATTTATATTTTAAATACCTAAGTAAGGTTGCTATTAGGTAAGTATATCAAAGGCTAAATAAAGTTCCTTTGAAGTAAAGAATATTTTAAACAGCTGATAGATATAATCTGCTTCTGCTACATCTATAGCTTTAACCTATAACATGCTAAGAACTTTTAAAACCCTTACACAATATATCCACTACAAAGCGCAGCGAATCGAGTGCCAGCTAACCAACACTTCTTTTTGTTTTAGAAAAGAAAATACGCATTTTATAGCTACCCTCGAACCTCATTTTCTTCTATGGCCAGTACTACCTACCTACATTGGAAGCGAAGTGAAAGGACAAAATAAAGGATAGACTACGCCAATGAAATATGACGATCATAAAACACTTCTCCAGAGACATTTCGAAATCGTCAGACTTATTGAAAATAGTTGCTGTTTGTAAAAAAAAAAGTGTACTAAGATAATATTAAGAACACCTTTTAGATCCATTTCGACTCTAGAGGGTAATACTGGTTGAATATTTTCTTAAGCCCGGTTGCCTTGAAAAGGTCTTACGTTAAGAGGACAGTACATTTTACAGCCCTCTTGAGGCACATTCTATTAATACATACCTACATACTTTTGGGTAACATTTTGTAACAAATCGATTGTAAGACTAATTATATTTGCCTAATAATCACAATGACTAGATTATAGAATAAACACTAACTACCTACGAATATCCCCTAACTACAAGCTAGACAGACGGCCCAACAAAGTCAATATAATAATATCTGATTTCAAAGGTTATCTGTTAGTACTTTGACACACTATCTAGCGAGTTTCCCTTTGTGTTGACCACCCCTTAAGCTCGAAGCGAGGATTAGTGATGCACAATATTACTTTGTATTTCATCAATACACAAAGAGGGGTAGAATTTAATGTACGTTTTTGACTAATTGGATGTCTGTCATTTGTAAGAGGATATTCAAATCCCTAAACAGTAAGCTTTATTTTATATATCAACATCGACTCAATACAAAACAGAGAAATATAAACAATTTATTTACGTAATATTCAATAAACATGATTCTTCAATATAATTAGATACTAACTACCTAAACATATTTTATCCGTAACGACATTTATATCCGAGACATTGAAATACTGCGATATATGGTAAACAAAATGGTTGTTAGATTTATTGTGAAAATCTTGTATCAAAATATTCTCTTGTCTCAAAATATTATTTTAAGTTGGAGTAAAAACACAAAACATGTAGAATTGAGTATATTTATAGCAACGCGGGTAAAACCACGGGACGCTGATACACTAATTATTAAAATCTAATTAAATCAATCAAGTCAACGAGTTCCAAAATCTTTCATAACAGTGATCTATACCTCACTACTACATAAAAATTTGAAAATGGAATACAGCCGCCAACCTGCCTTTTATTTTAGCCATTGTCACTCTGGCCAGAATCAGGATCATAAGGATTCTAACTACCTACTAATCTGTTTCGGCATTAGAAGTTATGGTAAAATGAAAATAAAACATACAAATACTATCCTACACAGATAGATAATATAATTAAGTCTGAATATATAACCCGTTTTTTGGGTTGTCGTTTAAAAAGCAACGTTACCAAAAGTACCTTATAGTATCTTAGCGTCATACTACAATCTATAATTATAACAAATATGCAACTTCAACGTGAAGCTGTACCTAACTAACATAATAGCTAACCTAACTACATGGTGTCTTAGCACCGCACCATTATTGTTGTAGGTATGTTAAAGGGGGATGCCAGAATTTCTATGAACTCTGGTCCCACCCTACTACTTGGTGTCGGGTACAAAGGGATAGAACATGCATCATTTATTAACTTTAAAGCCTATATAAAGTTTTATAAATGTGTATGATTTTTTTATGTTATTTCGTAGCTTTGCTTTTAACGACTAATATTAAAAACGTCCCTCGCCCATTTCCGCTTTGCAGTTAAAGTCGGGCTTTCATACACAAGTGCGATCATCGTTAGTCTTATAAAAAACGTTGCTCTTTACGTTACTAAGGTATATGTGATACGGTAAGTAAACAATATTTGTAAAACACATACATATAAAAAAGAAACGGCTCTTCTATTTGAACATAGATAGGTACTATTTACCTACCCTGGGTTGTGTGAGATAGGGCGTAATTGAATCATATTCCTTTTTTAAAAGAAGTACCGACGGCTAAGTAAAAAAAACATATATCAGAACTCCAATGATTATAGAGATATTTTTCTATGGCAAAAGAACCACAATAACGTTCGAACTTAAAATTTTATGTACGACGATCGATTTTCCACCACTCCTCCACCAATAACAATAAGGTGCTGTTCTAGTGTAGCGTGCTTTAAAAGAAACTATCATAAATCCTTTAGTGTTTCATTCTGTGTCATGTTATTTTAACAACGTTGTGAGTACATCGTGTTTTGCATTTATTATTCCTTCATTGCTATAAATATCCTGAGGATATGTTTGGCTTTTGTGTCTTTAAGGTTCTCGCTAAAAGTCCAGTGTAACAGTCAAACCCTGCGCTCAGGATAACTGCGTAAAATTCTTCAAAAAAAGAACCTGAGGATATTGGCATTGATTTAGCTTTGGTATTGAATTTAAAAGTTGTGCATTAGTGAAAATTTAAAATTGATATAATTCTATTATTAATGATGGGATCTGTGGATTGTATTATGTATTTTTATTATCAATGACAACATTTTTTTCCAGTTTATTAAATCAAATTATAATTCCCTTCGGAAACAGATCATTGATCAAATTTAATTTGGTTACCAGAATATCCTTTCAGTGTTAGTTGATTGAGCACTTTTAAATGTTGATATGTACATGGTAAGGGAATTGGGAGTGCTCAGTCATTCGTATTATTGCTCCACTACGACAAAGCCAAAACAAAGGGCTATTGAATGACAGCATTAATGAAACTATCCTGCCTAGCTTTTACCCAAAATATGATGTATTGGCGCATGTGCTATACAAATTACTTAAATCAATTTTCTACATCTGTTAGAGGAAAACTATGGTGGATAGGATCAAGAAGTACCTAGTACCGACTGAAATTAATTACCTATACACCTGTACGACCGGCTGTTACAATAGGGATGTTTCTTGGGTATGAAAAGTTAAAATCTATTAAGTCCGTCAGTTAGATAATAAAAAAATATTAGACACGTATTTTTTCTTTTATCAAAACAATAAAAAAATACAAAGATACACCGCTTTAAAGTTTCGGAGTGGGGGCTTATGACGCCACGCCTCGCTAAAAATCGTAGCGAGGAGTGACGTCACGCGTAATTTCCGTTCTCTGTATTTTGATCATTTTTTGTTTGCAGGAAAAAAGAAAAAATACGTGTCCAATAAAATTCATTAATCTACAAGACGCACATTAAAAAAAAATTAGGAAACATGCCTATTGTAGAGGCTATACGATTACCAATATCAAAGATGAACGTATAACAAATGGGATTATCGGCTTAAAGTGCTTTCTGAAGCACAGAGGGATATGTAGTGGTATGTTAACAGATGGTCAACTATCCACGGACTCATCGCGGCAAGCGAATGAATAAATGATAAAGCTAACCATTAATTATTTTAATGTATAGTTAATTATCGGGACTTGTGGTTTGCAAACCACGTGCTTTTCACGGAATTAGGTATTAGGCGAGTCATATTCTACATTAAAAAAGCAAAACGCTATGTAAAGCATTTTTTTTAGAATGTTATTTTGCCACAGGGTCTTTGAACCTTATGGTTCACTTGTAATCGTAAAAAAAAACATTGCAATAATACAAGTTTTAAAATATGATTAGGCTCATGTTTTAAAACTTGTTTTATTGCAATGTTTTTTTTACACCTAACCTAACCTAACATGAAATTGTAGGCATTATCTGCACATTTATTGACACCTATTGAGACAAAAAATTATGTCACAAAAAGAAAACCGCGTTTTAAGGGTTCTGACTTCTGGTTGATCATCTTTATGGGACCACTCTGCTTAAGATATAATTTATCTTTTCACTTCTCTAAGGGGTCCAAAATAACATAGCAAATTTGCAGCTTTACATCGCGGTTTGCTTTTTAACGTTATGTAAGACTAGCTGTCCCCCGCGACTTTGTTCGCGTGTTTTAGTTTCAACGGTTTTTTATTTTTGCTACATTTTTCATTTATGCTCCGCTCCTATTGGTCGTAGCGTGATGTTATATAGCCTATAGCCTTCCTCAATAAACGGACTATCTAATACAATTCAATTCGAACCAGTAGTTCCTGAGATTAGTTCGTTCAAACAAACAAACAAACAAACTCTTCAGCTTTATAATATTAGTATAGATTTTAATGGCCTGTATCAGTTTACGGGTTAGATGCACAAGACACAAACGTTGTTATTGACGATTTGGCTTTGTTGGTTTCATTATTAATAATGTGTGATGAAATTTGTTGTTGAAAGGTGAACACAGCGGTTTATTATAGACTAGGTTATGAATATATCTATTTTTAGATTATACGAGAAATTAATACATCAAAGGTGTTATAACAAAGCGGTGTCTATAGTTAAATAGCATATATCTGTTGCTGTCTCTCTTTATAACATTTATGAAAGAAAATGCAAGATCATCCCATTTAAAAATCTACTATCTTATCATTACAGCTCTGTAGCTGCATCGTATTCTTTTAAATAATAGGTACCCAGTAACTATTGTAAACTAAAACAAATACTTTAAATGGACGTTATAATGTCGTCAGTAAATTGCTTAACTAACAGTCAGCAGGTAGGTAGTTAGTAGGTACATAAGAATGTAAATTCAGAAAATATTTGGATATTGAATGTAATTTCTCTAAAATCTTTCTAGAACCCAAATAATTAGTTATAGTCCAGCCTGTAAAATTATGTATTTTAGTCCAAATAGACCAGTTTATCTCGATAAATGTGGTGTAGATTCAAATCTATATGAAAGAATTTCTCCATAAAATGTTTCTGAATGTACAGCATACCATGTTAAAGTCGTTTATAGTTTTTTTTTTTATAGCATCAATGACGCATGCGCAACTCAGCTCATATTGTCACGGTAGGTAACAATATAGTTTGCAAATATAGCGATTTAGTAGTATCTAATATAACAAAACTGCTACAAGGAAGGTACCGTAAAATGGGGTAATTAGAAACATGCGTGAAATAACGTTTACAGATTCAATGTAGGTATTGATCATCGTGTCAGTTAGGAAGCTGTTTTTATATAAAACTAAGCACAAAACACGACGCGGAACGTAAGAACCCCCTTCAAAATTTGTTTCTATTCACCCCCAACATCTCTTTTTACTAGTACTTAAAAAAGGGGTATTCAATAGAATACCTAGGCAATTACTTTGTAGTCTGCGGCCGTTTCAATAGCTTTAGACGAGCTCACCGTCGGAACTGTATCTGTATCTACCTATCAGTTCCAATGCCAATTATTTCACTGTTCCTTTTCTCCCTCATTCGCCCTCGCTCTTACATGTCGCTAAACATCACAAACACCACTGCGGGTAACGAGTTTTCATGTAGGTACAACGAGCTCTTACAAAAAATACCTTATTTAAACCATCTACTGGGTCTATATCTATTCTACTCAAAAGTATTCATCCTAATTCATTGTAAGATGCCCAATTTCAGATCTTAAGTAGGTAGGTATTGTTCTGAAACTCAAGTTACCGATTTTAGGAATTCTATTGTAGGTATAGATGTACAGGACAAATAACTTCAATAGACATGCGCAGTATGAATGAAAAATATATACATTGTCTGACAACACGTACTTTTCTCCAATTACTTCATTATAGAAGTAGTAGTAACAATTATTTTCGTACAACGAATTTGATCGAAAAGTACATTATGATTGGGATGGCCGGACTTCGTTCAACAAACCGCGCTCTGTTAATACCTATATACCGATGATTCCCTGCGGTTTACGATTTTACAATCTAACTTTAGAATATAAACCAGATGGCTAGCTAAAACACTCAATAGAAATATTTAAATAAACTTTAAACAGAGCTCATATAGGTACGTATAACGATGGAACAGAAACAAAAATACATCTAAAATCTACAAAACAAGCTATGCGTTTAAGTTTCTTTTACATTCGCTACAATAGCGAAAATTAAAATGCAATAAAAATAAAACTGAAATGTTAGTACTAGACTTACCTAAACTTTCACTGCTCTCGAATTTATCAAAAATGATAATTAATGTGCTCGGATATTTCAGCGTAACTGGGAGGTGTTGCTCGCGGATGCGTATATCACGTTATCAATTAGCACCGATGAGCATGATCGCGCGGATGAAATAAATATACACAGCGCGTAAACAGTGCAGCAAGGCCGGCGCCGACGGCGACCACTGGACGAATATCCCGTGAGAACGTCGCGTCGTGCACGAGCGGGCACACGAAACGCTCAGATCGATACTGCCGCTGCCGCGCGCTCCCTTTTAAGTTCCCAACTAACGACACGGCTGGACCACCGGGCTGCTACAGCATTGGTGACTACAAGGGCGATTTCTTGACTAAGCGGAGGATCACAACAGTCCCTGTTGCGGCTCTGAATATATATTAAAACACTGTAAGCTTCCTTTTAACCTGTGACGTAGTGGGGACGCATGAGAACCGCGGTGAGCATGCGCAATACGAGGTAGGCGCGGCGTCGCGATCCGACTACGGAGGCGGTGGAGGCAACGGTGGCATCGACGGGCGGTGTAGAACAAAGAGAAACCACGCCACGGAGCACTACCGGTGCTGGATGAGGGTCGCACGGAGCATGAGCCGTCGAGTGCGGGCCCTAAAGGCGACCTCACCACGCTCAAGACGCACGCAATACCATCGATCATAGGCACGCATAGCCTGCGACCTCCACACCACATTGCTAACCAACCTACTTTGCATATCGATTTCCGCTGCTTCTTATACTAACCACGACTTCGATTAACAAGAAATCATAGAACATACATGATGAGGCAATTACCCAATTAAATGAAAAACCTTAAAAAGAAGATCTTTGAATGGATACCGGAAACAAAAGAGTTAGTTACTATAAAAATTATAATGGTAAATTATAATAAAAATTATAATATAACCTACCAGGCTACCACTTTTAAACTTTAATGAAGCTAAGTCATGCTGTTGGAAAAACAAAATAATGTATTAGTTCCAGAACAGGTAAAACACTAGAAAACCAGTTGGGGTTTTACCTAAACAATCCTTTATCAAAGTAGTCGCAAGGATTAACGAGTTTGACACGACGCGACGTGCCGCCATGCCGTGTGTGTTCAATTAATACACTGTACAATTTACTTGCCTGTCGATTAGCATAGATACCTATTTAGGTTCGAATATTTTTTTAACTACGCCAAATGTTAAAGGATCACACGTATCTTTGCCGATGTATGACTTTTTGTAACCGCGCACCTAGAGTCATATAACGTTTTGAAACTGAACTTAAAATTTAACTACTGAAAAACAAATACCGTAAAACGACGGGATACCGTTCATTTTGGTTCACTACAATTCCAATATTTACCTAGTCAATAGTCACATAAGTACATAATTATGTTGCTCTGGCAGGACGTATGTAAGCAAGTGTAAGTCACGGCAGACTGCTCTAATGATAGCTATAACTACGTAATGCATAACTAATTGTTAAATAGCTAACATAGGTAACCTTAGCTCTCTTGAATGTTATATGTAATATTTTCTTACTACCTAGGATGTAGAAATAGTTTTCTGGAGCTGACGGTGACTTCAGGTGACCTATGTCCAAGAAGCTTTAAAAACAAGACCTTATAAGGTGATTTTGTTTTCGTTTTAGAAACAAAAACTTAGTAGTTATGACCTCTACATCGGTTATTAAAACAAAAAGTACACTAAATAGTCAACAAAAAAAATTGTGTAATTTCCAATACCTATATAAATCGTTTTTATAACTGACTAGCTTTTGCTCACGACTTTGGCCGCGTAGAAGTCTAAAATGGTTTTAGACATTCCAATTTCAAAGAGCATTTTCTGAATAAAATCGAATTGAGTTTTCAAACCTAATATGTCAAAAAAAAAATATTCTAGTCAAAATAACTAAGAAGTAGCCTGTATTGATATCAACTTCGATGCAAATCACCTCCAAAATAACTGTCTACCCTTTTTTAACCCCGTTAGGCGATGAGGTTTAATAAATTACTAAACACTTTTATCAATTCCATTAAAGAATGTTTATGCCAAATTTGAAGTAGATTGGACCAAGGAATCACGTTGTCCCATAAAAACTTTTGTCCCGTTTTTCACCCTCTTAGGGGTAGAATTTCTGAAAACCCTTATCGGATATATCATACAAAGAACACACCCTCTAAGTTTCAGGTCTCTACGATGAGCGGTTTAGGCTGTGCGTTGATCCGTCAGTCATTCAGGACAAAGCATTATATATATATTGTAGTAGGTAAGGTGTATTTTTTGTTTGTGAAACTATGACAAAATCATGATAATATCATCAATATTATCATTTAAAGATTTTATTCCCAAATATTAAAATATTTACTTAATTAACACTATGTTATACGATAATTAAAAACTTAACTATCCTTCTAACAAAAGTATCATTTTCAAAGGATGATATAACGTTACTTGTTAAATCTAATACTAAATAAAGAACTCAAATTTAATACAAAAGAGGCAAATCTAAAATTTATTTAACCTACTTATAAAATTAAAATGCTAGTCGGTGGCCGTGTTCTAACCGGTCCACTTGCAGTTCCGTACTCGCAGATCAAGTTACCTACTAAGCCCGCAACGCAACGACATTGTGCAGTTGTTGCCTACAAATATCGAAAGCGTACAAACTGGTTTAAAGCAACAACTAGCTGGACTAATGTTAATCCTCACATCTATCGTATAATACGAGTAAAGAGTTCTATGAAATTTAATCATTATTGTAGTAAATAGATACCTAAATGAAACATGAATTATCCGAAGAAAATTTAACTCGCAGCCCGCGCCTTCTTCTGAGTAAATAACAAAAATATTTTAAATCGTTGCTAAGACTCAATAATGAGCGATCGATAATTGTTTTTAGCAAAGTATCTAATTATGTTGGTATTATTAGAAAATACAAGATTTTTAATGCTAAGATTTTTTCCTAACTTCCAGTCAAAACAGAACGAAGTTTGTAAAAAATAACTTGTTTGTTGCAACAACAAATAAAATTACGTCCAAATTTACTATGAAAAGATACGAAAAACACAAATCAACATGGTATAAAAGCAAAGAATAAACATTCAATTACGGTAAGCCGAAATTCGAATGATTGAACAAAGCCTGAAAACCGTTCCGTAAATAAATTCATTGTAACAAGCTTTAATTTTGCTTTCCTTCTGTAAAATGTAGAGTGAAAATTAATTAAATTTATTTTTTTGTGAATGCTCAGACTTAATTAAGGAATGAGAGACAATTTGTTTAAGACAATTTTATTTTGATTTTGTGACAAGACTTTATTAATGATAAGACACGGTTGCAAAATATAAAGATGTCTTGTCACAGAATTCAAATATAATAAACATTAAAAGATTTGTAAATATAATAACATAATATAGCAGCCTATAAATGTCCCATGGCTAGCCACAGGCCTCTTCTCATATAGAGGAGGAACGAGAGAAGATTTCTAAATACGATAATAAATTGTTTCTGGCAAAAGTACAAAACGGCGGCAATTCACCGTTCATAGGTCACTTGATTGTGCATACAGTTAACACACCGAGGAAAGTTCATGAAATTATAATGGTGCACTAGTAAACACGCTAACGTAAGCTTTGTATTGCATGAATATTTAACTCAATACAAGTCTTGGAGTGAAGTTCCCTAATCGCGTGACGAACGTTCGAAGATTTCTTGTGGTATTAACCTATCAGTAAATTTTAACAGCATTTCTTAGTTGCAAATAAATCTGAGCATATACAGTCAGCAACAAAAGTTACAAACTGTACATGAACACAATCACATTTACAAAACATCTTAATGAAATAAATTCCTTAAATTGACTATTATCAATATTTACCCCACCCGAGAGGTAATCTGAAAACAAACCAAATATAAAAACATCAAAATCGGTAATTTTCTAAAGAACTTAAAAAAATTGCCTTATTTTCTGTATTCCTTGATTCCACGGTACACACTGTTCAGCATATAAACTTATTATAAATCCTTCGGCATCTTGCAGTGATATGGTACATATTTATCTTTCCCTGAGATAACTTATTGAAGATAACTGGAAAAATACTATTCTAGACTAAGCTACAAAACTGGCGGTTGCGACTAGCTTGCATTATGCCTACGCTAATAAAACCTACTTCATAAAATTTAACTTGTCATAATAAAACTACAATTAATAAAGGTTTAAAATAAAAGTAAATAAAATAACACTTATTTTAAAAATAGAAAATTATAAAAAGGCCTGTTCGAGAGTTCAGTAAATCACGCACCACATTTCTATTAACATAATGGTAAGAACCTAATAATAGAAGTAACAATGTGAATGAAAAGATAGTGTCATGTTGGACACTGTTTGGGATCTGGGTAGGACAGGCCCACACAAAGACTTGTGGAAGATAATAGGTATAATAACAACAGTAAACTCTGCAAAGCTTTCAATAGAAGGGTATAGGTATAGGTTCTAAGTTTCACGAGATATCGATTTTCGATTGCGATTCGTTTGCCTACGCATTCTATGCTGATTTATCTTACAGAGTTTTACTCAATATGTAGGGATGTGAGTCTAAACAAGTTCATGTCGTAATATTATTCTTATATACATCTCCATGTAGGATAAATAATATGAAAGTAATCGGATACCAGACATAAAGAAATAAGATGATTCATGATATCAGTAGGCAAGAAGCTATGTGATCGTCGAAGACAGTAACTGTTTATTTTGGCTGTTAACTAGTCATGTTTATGACGCAATAAAGATGTGCTCGGTTAATTTAAAGGTCAGTGTTCTGTTGTCTTTGGACAATTTCGTTTAGGACATCATAAAACTTTTAGTTTTTCGATCTAACCTGTTTAAACTTTACTTAAGTAGCAGAGCACGTGGGAGCGTTTTATACAGAACTAAAAGTAAGAATAAACGCTTAGACTTCAGTATGAGACGACATGACCAGTATTAGGCACTTACTTTACGTAAATGTTGTTAACTTGGAGTATAATTAAGTAAACATGGAGTATAATTGAGTAAACTATAGAGTGCGCCTAACACAGCGTGAACTGTGAGCACCAGTATAAAGTGCGGGAGTCGTTTTTTTTAAATATAATATAAAATATAATAATAATAAATAATATTACCCTAATAATATCTGAAACATCGATATTAAATAAATAAATCAGCGCCCTTACTCTTCTTATCATGTTTAGATTACAGTTTCTCCTGTGCCTGCTAAACTAATATCAATTTTTTATTGGTATTATAGTATTGCATTACATATTGGCATATTTGACTTAACTAAAAATTTGGTTACGATCGGCACACAGGCTACTATCGATCGATGCGCGCGCTCTGTTTGGTTACGTATACTCCAAAGTTGTTAAACATTAAATAAACTATAAATATCTGTATAATACCTACCACCACAAGGAGACAGATTAAAAACAAATATTTTTTAACCAAAAAATAGATAAAACCGCCATAATTCATTTAGACTAGAGCTCATTGGAAAACAGGATTTTCACAGATAGTATATATTTCAGAAAAATATTATGTGATATTGCGCAGATAAAGTTTTACAAGGAACGCTATCAAACAATTCAAGTGCCTTTGTTAAGGTATGAAAATTTCAACCTTTATAGAATCTTTCATCTAATCAGTTAAGCAGGTACTGCCTGTAACATTTTTTACTGGATTTTTTACTGGGTCTACATTGTTTAATTGGGCTTTTCATACCACACTAGCTCGTAGCTTGCAGCAAACCCTCGGGGGTCCAGAATGCCAAAGGATTTTTTAACTTTATAAATAATCTAATATAATTTCTTTGTCATTGCTCTGTTAATTGTTTCGTCGATGAATTTACAGTACTCTTATTTGGCTTAAAACCATGTTGTATACTTATACTCATATTAAAAAAACCGGCCAAGTGCGAGTCGGACTCGCGCACCGAGGGTTCCGTACACACCTGTAGGTATATAAGTAAAAGTTCACCCATCACTACGATCGAGTCATAGTTATGGTATGATAATTGCAAAATGAAAAAAAAAAAAAAATCTGAAATATTTTTTTTTATATGATGTAACTAAAAATTTACGGTTTTCGCAATTTTTCCTTTATCTGTACTATAAGACGTTACTTCGTACCAAATTTCAAGATTCTGAGTTCACGGGAAGTACCCTGTAGGTTTTGATTCCCGTGCGAGTTTCGAAAATTTGCGGAATTTTGCGGCATAAACGGGAGTATCTTTTGATCGCGTTGACTTAGAAGTTTTATTTTTTCACAGCTCCAAGAGACCATAGACTTGAGTATTTGATATGAATTTCAGCTTGATACCTCCACGCGTTCCTGAGAAAAAAGGTCTTGACAGACAGACAGACAGACAGACAGACAGACGGACAACAAAGTGATCCTATAAGGGTTCCGTTTTTACCTTTTGAGGTACGGAACCCTAAAAACGTAAAGTTTGTGAGTTTGTGGGTTTGTTTGTAAACCAAACTACCGATTTAAAAAATCTTTTACTTGTAAAAAGCTACGTTTGGTTTCGATTAATAAAAAAATTTATGTGGGCTGCTGCCTTTTTGTGCCAGATAATAGCTGTGTGTTACCCGTGTGAAGCGGGGCGGGTGCCCGCCCTTGTCTGTTATTATTTACATTCCATAATTTTCCATAAAAGCTTTTATTGCTATTATTAAATAAATACCTATATTACGCTTTGGGAAAATATGATACTTAAAGCAACTGTTAGATTGAGCACATGAGAGATTTTAAATTTGAATATCGAAAGAACTTTGGGGTCCCCTTTTATAAGTACTTAGTCTTTGTTTTACGGTTCTATTCAGATGTTACCTTTTGTGTAACTTTTCAGATTCGTCTCCCTTTAATATTCAACCATAGTCGGCTATTATGTAAAAGTACCAAGAATCCACTTAAAATTATGCCTGTAAAAATAAGAAATAATTCTAACCATAATCGGTTAGAATTATTTCTTATTTTTCATGAAACGCAGTTGGAAAAGTACAGATGTGTCGATCCCGTAAACAAAATATTTATAAATAACATTAAAAAGTCTTTACTTATTTCATGTAAAGGAGGATCCTAATTTAGTCCCACCCACCAACAGCTACAAGCAATACGTCGTTTGATAGGTATTTGTGAGCTGAACAAAAGTTACTATGGCACCCAATTCGATATTCGTCTTTTCAGATTTAAGCTCTATTAAACATGGCAGTTTAACAGAATATAAATCATGTATTTTTCCACATAATGTATTTCATTTTTATATTTTATTTATTATTTACCATGTTTTGGTCTCCTTTAACAGTTTCATAGGTACCGACTTGTCGCTGGGTTTCTCGTGAACATTTTAAGCTACCAGACATACGGCATTAAATAAGGATTTATTTTTGCTTTTCGATTGGTTAGTTAATTATTAATAGTTACAACAAAAGTTTTACAATATACTTACCTAAAATAAATTTAATAATATAAGTAGGTCCGTATAAAACTACTAAGCAGCCATTTTTTTTTTAATAGGTCTCTGTCTCTTTTGACTATCATTTGGACTCTTTGCGGGAAAGTTACTTTTATTTTGCTCAAAAACGCCTAACCAATGTTTTGCCACACGTAGGTATTTGAGGGAGGAATTAGTGTTCACACAAATTCTGGCATCCTCCTTTATCTGCTTTTTTCCCAAAGCCGATAATATTTATAACTTTTTTCGGATTTTTTTATTAATATTTCTAATAACCGGCTAATAGGTGTTAGAAAGTTCTTGTCTTTAGATTAGTGCTTTATTAGTTGTTTAGTTACCAAATTTCCGAAGAAACGATCAAAACGCCTGTCGCGTCGTTGTTTGCTTCTCTGTTATTAACGTTTAGGGTGAATAACTTCCGAATACCTAAAGGCAAATTAACTTTAAGACGTTCTTTAATATCTATCTGTTGCTACTTTAGAACTAACAATGACTAACGGTTACTTAAAACTAATTGATGTTTCAGTATTCGGCCATGAAGAGTATCAGCATATACGAAACAGCCGACCAATTTAAAGATGCTTAACAGATTTTCATAAATTATAGCTATAAACCAACTCGATCAGGTCAAATCTCGAACAAAAAAAAACTGCATCATAATCGATAAGTAGGTACATTCGTTTAGAAGCGAAGATGCCACAGACAGATTTACCGATACAAAGATGCACGGACAGACACGTCAAACTTATAACACCCCTCTTTTAGCTTCGGGAGTTAAAACTACGCGCGACGCGGCTACCGGTATCCTACTGGCATTCACCTGTCCGGGTGGCCGACCGCAAGTACTAAGCTGCGAAGAAACCCCTTGTCTTAACTCAGAATATTTATATTAACCATCTGTCTGCACAGTTTCCGGCAAAAATAAACTACCCCGTCTCATTAGCACTGGATTCATCGACATACTAACTATATAAAGACAACCCCTATGATTACACATCTATGTAAAGATGTAGGAGGATATAAGCTTCACAGGTTTTGGAAATATTTAATCCGTTGGTACGTGTACGTACGGTTCATTAAACATTTGGGTAAATAGTAAATACAAAATGTTTATCCCCACATACTTAACATCTTTTTCTCACAACATTTTTGTAGGGCGGTTTTCATGATGATTGTTGTCTGGTGACATATTTATCTAGTTTATTGCTGGATTAACTCAATGGTCGGGCTTTTCAAACTTTCAGTAGTGTGAAGGTTTTTATACGGCAATGGCTTAGTGTTAATTGACATTTTAGCATAAATAGCTAATTGATGCTAAAATTGACGGGGGAAGTATACCAATTCAACAAAAAAAAACAAATTAGAATCTAGAGAACTTTGTTTTTTTTAATGCTAATTGATGCTAAAATTGACGGGGGAAGTATACCAATTCAACAAAAAAAAAACAAATTAGAATCTAGAGAACTGTGTTTTTTTTAAGTCTGTCAAAAATAAGGAAGCTCAGAAGAGTTTCATTTTGAGACATTTAAATAAAAAATCTGTAAGGTTATTAAAAACATACCGAATCCTCCCTACGGATACTTCTTCATGTACCTATGCATCTCTCTGTCACGTAGTCAATCATACTTGCCAATCACACGTTCGGCACGCTAGGTTTTAGGTGATAGCTATGCAAAAAACTAAACGTCAAACGCAATGCTGCCAACAAATTACTGATCAATCGGCTACAAAGGTACTCACTAAACAACAAAAATTTAGATTCCATTTCGAATTTGAACCAATCTTGATTTGTTTTACACAGATGCTCGGTAGACTTGCTCCGAATAAACTATAAATATAACACACACAAATCTGATAATGATAATGAAAGCCAACTACCAGTCTGAGCATTAAGACTGAAAATATATACGTGTCCAAAATGAATACGTGAATTATTTAAAAACCTTGCCCGATGGGTTACTCTTGATTTTAATTCCGATCGATTGACATGGGAATTACTGTTACGATTCGTAGCTTTGAACTTTAGCACTAGCGCTAAATGATTTCAATATTATGTGTCCATTGGGAGGAAAGTAAAAATAGGTACTTACTACTTTTCAATATACAACGTTAATGAGTGCTACCGTTATTAATTTCGCCGCTAGAGGCACTAGTCGCACGTAATGTCCGAATAATGTCAAATTCCATAGTTTGTTTTAATGGGCATCGACAACTGAAGCGCCGCCGGTTTCGCCAACTGGTGAGCGCAACGGTCATTACGTAATAACATAAAGTAATATACATTATTATGAGAAAAACAATCATACTAAATAGATACATACACTTACCTACATATAGCACAGAACTAATAAGAAATTGGTCCGGATCACAATAGGAAAAATTCCGAAGATTCCATGATTACTTCGATGCACAACAATGAACATTATAATATCTTCTAATTGAATTAGATATCGGAGAAAGAAACTTAGGTCTTATCTGCTTTACAAAGTCTCGACGACAAATATACGTTACAAGTACCTACCTACTTAGTAGGTACGTTTTATGAACTTAGCCCTTAGGTTTAAATGCCTAAGATTTTCTAGAGAGCTACTTAAGCTCTCTACAAAATAATTCTCTCTCTGGAAGTACATTTTACAAAATAACCCAAATTATGATATAGGTATTATAATTTGATGGTTTGTATGCTTATGGTTTCAGTTTAAATCAATGAATATACTACCAAATACAAAAATACTTTTTTTTAATTTGACTGCTATTTTTAGAATTAAAGTGCGTTTAAAAACGAAAGTGTAGATTTATTTTATTTGTATAGATTTTCAAATTGAGTACACATAGTACCTACTTTGTAGTTTGAATCTAGAACTTCGTTATTTCAGAACTATTCAAAATATTGTTCGACGTCAGTCTTATCTTTGTCTTCCAATACGTTTACAGTATAAGGCACCGAGGAATTTAATTTATAGCAGATACCTATTCTATCGTGAATTTCAGTTAGCAATTGATTATTATCCGGGACTTACAACGTAGTGCATCCGTGGCATCAAGTGGAACGAAACCCGAGATCAAATTTGCTAGCAATTATAGAGCAACACAATATTATAATTAGGTACTGTAAACTACTGTGGTGAGATGTTAATTAATCGGGACTATATAGGAAAACGTGCGTTGGTAGATAGTAGGTAGAACCTGATACTTAGAAAACTAAGCAAGACACAAGCAAATTAAGATATTAGACGATCCGGTTATCACACTAAGATACTTAAGATTTGATTTACTTTTATTATGATATATACTTAGTTAAATTTCACAACACGTGTAAGGTAAATTATGTCTGTGAAAATATGAACCAGTAGGAATAATCTAAAAATAAGTCACTTGAGAATGATAATTTTACCTTGAGTATTTTTTACAAGGTAATTTTTACCATTAGGAAAATAATAATTTCGAGGAACAGTTCGGAAACATTCGCATAAAATCCGGAAACAGTATGAATACAAACGGTATAAATTCTAAAATGTCTGGCCGTGAGGGGGGGGGGGGGGGTTTGAGCGAGGGGTGAGCGCGGGTCGATAATCAGTGATGTTACTATATCGCGTAAATATAATAGCTCGGGACGGAAACCAACACGTTTCAACAAACCACCTATGGATATGAAACAGAGTAACTCCGGTTTGCACGCCAACAATGTTCTGCGTGGAATAAATAGGTAATGATTTGATATCGGGAAATTAAGTATTTGGGGACTTATTATATGCAATTCGTTTATTTTACTTGCTGTCAAACGCTAGCACGGCAATTCTATTTACCTATCAGTATAATGTCTTTCAACCCCGCTGTTTTTCTATACAATAAAGTCACTACGACCCAAGTTTATAATTAAAGCTCAAGGCTAGTCTCGAGCCGATAAGTCAACGGTTTTCAAGAGGAGAAGCAACGTTCCTTATTAATTATGGTCTAATTTATGACAATATTACAAAGGAGTGATTCAAAGCTGTTATTGAGATCAAAGTTATAATTTCTTGATTTGTGGATACCGATCCAGAGTGGCAAGAATCTACCTAGACCTACACAATAATTTCAAATGGTTTCAAAAAAACGATAGCAACGTATGAAGGTTTGAGTCCGAATTGAAACCTGAAGGTACTTTACTCGGATGTGGTGCCTAAATAATTTATGTGGGGAAAGTGAAGACCCAGATGCTACATTCGCGCTCTCTAACCTACATTGCATGCTTCAAGATAACTATTTTAAGGCAATATGCTCCACGACTCAGAAACAGATTCGTCAAATCGACTACCCTTTTTTAGTTTTACATAATATACCTACAACATCATTGAGTACCTGTTCTTACTGTGACCGCAAATATTTAACAAACTAACACTCATAAAGTTAGTAATAAGTCAAACACAAAGCAAGCTCAAATTTAAATTAATGCATTTTGTTTCGGGTACACGGTATACAAATAACGGGCGGCAGCACAGAGACCTGCTTGAATAGGATTAAACATATTCTATTTATAAGGATCGTAGGCAAATGAGTTCTATAGTAATAAGTTATATCAAATACTAGCGACCCGCCCCGATAACTCGATATACGTTATCTGTGACGAAACGACGTTATTAAATCGAGCTTGAGCTTGTTTTATTTGTCTTTAATAGGACTTTGAAATAAAACCATTGCTAAATTTAACAAACACAACTTGACAAACTGCAAAAAATAAACAGCTAAGCAATGTGAATTTTTTGCCCTCGAATATTGAAACGCAAGTTAACCTTAAGACGTTCCTAAATTTATATTTGTCGCTACTTTACACCTTAAAGTGGCAGAGAGAGAATGAGGCTTGATTGACGTTACATTATTTGGCCATTACGCCACGAGTATCACTGCGTTAATATTGAACACTTTTCTACGTGTCGTCTTCGTATGAACATTTTATGCGAGCTTTTTTTGGCAGACATAATTTACGCTTGACGTTTTCCAATTATGTACCTAGTGAATAAGATACCGGTTTGTGACAATCTTCCATTCTTCCTTTATTCTTCCTCGACCAGTTAATGTTAAAACCTTGTTCCCTCGCTCTTTTCCTACTACAATATTTAAATTCCTCTCGTCTAATAATATTTGCTTGTAATTTATGAAAAATATTTATTCTATTTTATTGCATAAAAAGCGACCTTTCTCGTCACTTTATAAAAAGGAAAATGCTCAGAGGAATTTTATTTATTTAAATATTTTAGCTTCTATAAATTTTTATTAGTCTTGTTGTACATTTATTTTGCTCGCGTTAAATACTTGTTCTCCCATCTCTGACATTGGCAGAATCGTTTTCACTTCGACGACGGACCCATTAACAACAAACATTTAATTGCATGAAGATAACGATAGTTAAAAATATGTATTGTTTGTTTTTAACATGGTGCAGAATTACTGTATTACTTTTTTTTACAATGTATATATTCAATTTATAGTTTTTAACATAATTCGGGCCAATAATATGTGACCCTACATTTTTTAAATTTGTAAATTACTTGGTTACTCCGTTTTTAACATTAATAATTGTCGATGTTAAAGAGACTAACCTAAATAAGATAAGAACGAACCTAACAGATGTATGTAACTTGATAAAATAAACAACTAATACCAAGTTACCAACAGATTTCATTTCAATATGTTTGTGTCTCAAATATCAATGTAGTCGGAGATCAATTAAGTAATACGTGAACTGAACAGCTAGGACCATGTTCAATGATATTTTTGTTTATTTTACGCTTAAGGTTTCGGTTATAAATATACATAGATAGATCTGATACAAAAGAAATTCAAGCAGGAATAGTTGGAAACAAAATTTGTTCCCAGAGACGCTATATACTGACTGGCCTGTTGGTCTAGTGGTTAGTGACCCTGGCTGTTAACCGAATGTCGTGGTTTCAATTCACACCCAGGACAAATCTTTGTATGATACGTATCTATAATATATGTATTTATTTAGAAATGTAATAAGTTTGTTTAGTTGCCATAATACAGGTTCTGCCTAGTTTGGGATCAGATAGATGGCCGTGTGTGAGTTGTTCTGAGAATTTATTATTTTAAATCAGCCTTTCCCAAAGTGGGCGATAACGCCCACTTGTGGGCGCTGCAGGCCTAAAGGGGGGCGGTAAGACACTCTGAAAAAAAATCAAATCTCCGCTAATATAGCTCAAAATAATTAATTTAATTCGAAGTTATAGTGGTTTTTAAGTTGGTGAAAATATGGGGGAGCTAAAGAATAATTTATTCTCAAAGTTGGCAGTAGACAAAATAAGTTTGGGGACCCCTGTTTTAAATTAATAAGAACTTTTTAGTACCCATATTCGCAAACAAATAAAAAAAAAACCTTTAAGTTAACGAAACAATGCACAGTGGAATTGTTCTTCTTCCATAGGTCTGCAGTAAAGTCTCTGATGGACATTTGGGATATCTTGTATCGTTAGAGCCTAAGTAACCAAGCCTAATAAACTAACCATAACACATTATTACACTGTGCCTTAGCAATAACAACAGGCATAAAATAGGTAATATAAAACAAAACAAAAATAGTGCTTCAACATGTGATTAGTGTGTACGTGACTTTGACAGGGTGTATACGACAGGGTGTGGGAATATGATTGTGTACGCGCAAAACGGTGTAAAGTATATCTGGGGCGGGTTGCTAGTACTTTATAAAATGAATCAATAATTATTGTGTTGTCGAATACTCCTATTGGGAATATTGGCACTGTCTTTTGACTAACATGAGTTAGAAGAGTACATACTCGATACTTTTAATTCGATACCACTTGGTATCGAATTAGAAGTTACTTTTGGTATCGATACTTTTTATACGAGTACTGAGTAGGTATCGGTTAAAATTACTTGTATCGGTACTTGGTCCGTAACAGTACAAAGCTACGCATTATTATAGTAAACTAGCGTAAAGGTGGCTACCCCAATTGGGTGATTTGGCAAATCTAGTCAGTTCATTAAAATCTAACCCAAAAATGGGAGATTTAAAACCTGTGTTTCTATTCTATATTTAATTACATAAACACGCGTTTTTTCTTAACTCGTTTTTGATACTTCCGTTCCTCTTATTAATGCAAGAAATCGTTTGTTGGGAAAACACTACAGATGTTTTTTTAAGTGAATTAATTGATTTTAGAAGTATTTTTGAATCAAAGTTCTTTATTTTTAGGGTTCCGTACCTCAAAAGGTAAAAACGGAACCCTTATAGGATCACTTTGTTGTCCGTCTGTCTGTCTGTCAAGACCTTTTTTCTCAGGAACGCGTGGAGGTATCAAGCTGAAATTCATATCAAATACTCAAGTCTATGGTCTCTTGGAGCTGTGAAAAAATCAAACTTCTAAGTCAACGCGATCAAAAGATACTCCCGTTTATGCCGCAAATTTTCGACACTCGCAAGGGAATCAAAACCTACAGGGTACTTCCCGTGAACTCAGAATCTTGAAATTTGGTACGAAGTAACGTCTTATAGTACAGATAAAGGAAAAATTGCGAAAACCATAAATTTTTAGTTACATCATATAAAAAAAAATATATATGATTTTTTTTTTTTTTTTTCTTCATTTTGCAATTATATCATACCATAACTATGACTCGATTGTAGTGATGGGTGAACTTTTACTTATATACCTACAGGTGTGTACGGAACCCTCGGTGCGCGAGTCCGACTCGCACTTGGCCGGTTTTTTTTTTTTACCGATACCAAGAAGGAATCGATTCTTTAATTCGAAGCCAGTCAGTACCAAGTAAAAGAATCGATACCAAATTAAAGTATCGTTTCATCCCAACAAACCTAGCAATTACCAAAAATGAATTATCTACCAAATTACCGTTTAGAAGATTAAATACACAGTTACAGTTTTTTATAAAATTCATAAACAACAAGGTTTTTTGAAATTAGTTAAATATCTAATGGCCACCGGTCCTTTGATGGCTGGTTTCTTAGTATTACCTCTAGATGACAACATATTGTACCGAATACGTCAATACCATAACAATGGCTGTCAATATTTAGAGCTACTTAGCCGGAGTCTTAGGTCGTACAAAAGCTGAAGGTGAACCCTAAGTAGTGATAGTGGGAGTCATTATCTAGACAATACCTGTGTCTCATCGAAAAGCATTAGTCTGCTTTTCTGGTATAATATCATAGGTTTACGTCAGATGTTTTATAATCTTGTAACAAAGTGTAACACGATCCCTGTTTAATGGTTTCTTTCTATGGTCGCCTACAAGAAAAGTCTATCATCACAATGAAGTGTCTCTTAAACATAACCTATGACAGTAAGACAGAAGACCTCGTTTGCTACCTATTGTGCTTCAATAACTATTTGGAAGCCATTTTATCAGCTACCTACTTGGTTTGAGATCGGGGTATTTAACTTAACTGTATGCTTAAACGATTATTAGTGGAACAGTGTAACTTCACCGACAACATACCTAACAAAGGAAATACTGAAATCCTTTTATTAAATTCTAATCATGGATAAATTTATATTAAAAAAAACTCCCATCTATTCCCTTATTCAAATAAAAATGAAATAGTTATAAGTACTTAAATTACTACATTTTTATAACTTGAAAATAATATGACCAAAAATTTGCTCCCTGCGAATTATTTGGACCTAAGCCTGTTTATCGTACGTACCTACATGCCATTTAATAATTATATACCTATACATTTAAATTGTCGATATGGGTAATCACTGAATTCGAAATCTAACATATTGTAAAGCAGTAAGATGAACCTAGGTGTATAAAGCCTCTCGAAGCTCCTTATTACATTTTAGTGCATAGAATAAGTAGTGCACCAAGATTTTATTTAGGTACCTACCTTATATATTTTATTTAGATATCACATAAGTACCTACCAAAAAATGTATTTATGCCCCTCCTTTTCACATTGCTTTTAATACTGATATACCAAAATTCTGGCAATGATGGCATTGACAAAAATCTTTAGATTAAATGGGCGTTAATTTACTAATACAAAAGACTCGTATCTGCCTACCAAGTAAGCAAAAGCCTGGGTATGTCGATATTGTACCTAATACCTTTTACCTAATAATATTTTAGTAAATATAAAATAATGAAGTTGAAGGTACACCCTATTTGCAGAGTAAAAGTTTCTGAGAAGCTAGTTTTATTCCTTGCAAGGAAAATAATTGGTCTAACAACTGGTACTCTGAATAAAATATAAATCCACGAACATAATGCTCTTTGATCACTACTCGAGCCTTTATTTTGAATAAATAAGGACTAACACAGTAAATTCAAGATATAACTAAATTGCACGCATACGTATATCAGGTAGGTACCTATAATATATAAAATATACCAATATAATTATCAATTTAATATCGAAATATTGATTATATCTGTTTTAATCAGAACACTGATTATTTTACCCAAACACAAATAAAGCCGGAACGAAATGAATTCATCAAAATAATTGACGTCTGACAAAGAAATAATTACGAAATTTTAATGAACGCATGGATTTAAAATAATGATATATGTAAATACCCTGGAAAGTTGTTATAAATATGTAGAGTAGGTAGGTCCTACATGAATTACGTCAGAGTTTGAAATTTTTGCCAACTGCTCGTGAATGATTGTGTATATGACATTGTTACCTGTTAATAAACCTAATTACACAATAAAACATTTTTTAAATTTATAGAGTTCAGAGTGTTTATGTGCTCTACAGGGCGTCACCTTTTCTTATACGAGCATCGACGCAAATGTTTCAGTATAACAATTTATTATGTTAGATACCCACTAGCCAGGTTTTATCACCGCCCAGGACATACCGAGCTTAAGTGTCTCAGTGGTACTCATTGGTTATCATTATAGATCCTGGCTTACAGGAGATGCGTGTGTGTGCGAGCTTACCGAAAAAAACCGCTTAGGGCCCAAGTACGTCTGTAAATTTCCAGGGCTTCCACCAAGACTTGACTGATGACTTACCTGGAAAAAAATTAAACATTTTATTAATCTATACTAATATTATAAAGCTGAAGAGTTTGTTTGTTTGTTTGTTTGAACGCGCTAATCTCAGGAACTACTGGTTCGAATTGAAAAAATCTTTTTGTATTGGATAGTCCGTTTATTGCGGAAGGCTATAGGCTATATAACATCACGCTACGAGCAATAGGAGCGGAGCATAAATGAAAAATGTTGCAAAAATGAAAAACCGTTGAAACTAAAACACGCGAACAAAGTCGCGGGGGACAGCTAGTTAATTATAAAGTCTTTTCTAATGTAGCCACAATATTATTAATGATCATGTAAATAATATATACCTATGGACTATATTGTAATAATTACTTAGTTAGATTATTAGTTATCGCCTAATGTATATTCGTAACCTTAGCACCTAAACTGTCGTATCCATGGACATAGATAAATGAATACTTTTAATCTAGTGCAGTTTGCTCGCTCATACAATGGCAGAAGTGTGGCCTTGTGGTGACGAAGTATAAAATATTACCAGTAATTATCACTCGAGTGCTTGGATCAGGCTAGATAGTGTAGAGTGTGACAGATAACAGCTGCAAAGCGATTGATTGACACTACAATGCTTGATCGATAATTTGTTTATAATACTAATGGCTAACCAGTTTAGCCCGCGTGTTAACATTTCTTTTAGTTCAAATAGTACACTATGTATAGTTAAATATATATCTTATTAAAACTTTAAGAAAGTAACTTATTTCGTACTCAGAATCTTAGTCATGCGACTCGGAGTATTAAGTATGACACATTAAACAAGGCTTTAATTACAAGCTAAACCGGAATTAACTACGATAAAAGTGAGCCTCACGGATACGGCTGGTAGTATTTTAAAACAGGTAGATAAAAATTATATTTAACAACATGCTATATTTAAAAGACTGTGGGTATTATAAATAAAATAATTGATTTTTTTTATTGCTATTCTTATATTATACCTTTATTTCTATTCTAGACACGGTAAACAAAAGTCACACTAATTAAGTTGACGGTTTGTGAATGCCGTTAAAGTATGTACATAATATAGGTAGGTATATCAAACTTTATGGACTTCTAAAAATAAAAAGTATTTAATAAAAAAGTATTTGGCTCATAATTTGTATTGTAAACGGGTTGGTTTACACGAAAAGTTAAACATCTCTTTTTTAAGAAGATGGATTTAATGTAATATACTTTGAAGATATCTTGTGCACAATATAATGGGCTCAAATAATGTTTTCGAAGTATTTTCAATGAAATTTGTTTACGTCTGATAAGTATTTGGTAGATATTCACTAAGTGGATTACCATCTTTGAACACAATTAAATGCTAATTCTGAGAAATAAGGATTTTCTATAAAACGAGCGAAGTTAAAAGGATAACGAAACTGGCAGCTTATACTTAATCCTAAATGTGCTGGGCAAAGTTTATGGAATCTGATCAAAAAGGTATTGGAATTAATGTTTTTATTTATATGTATAATAGGAATAGTCGTCGAACAATATGACATTTGGTCTTTGATAGTTTTGATGTTGGCAAAGGCTAATAAATACTGACGGTCCAATGACGTTAAGAAAAGATAAAGAGCGTTTTTTTCAACAACTAACTATGCATATCTTAAATTTTCATACGAAGTAACCGGTAATTTAAAAACAATTATTAAAATAGTTCCGAAGCTATTGTTCAGTCTATTTACTTGATAGGAATATAAGAAAAAGCGGTGTAAAAAAAAATGGACTAAGAAACCTCCTAGCAACATCCAGAACATAATCTGCAAGCGTTTCTGATTTCAAAACTGCACAGAATGCGGTACTCATATTTGCACACTCGAGTCCATAGGGCGCCCGGTCTAAAATGAATATAGGAACTTATACTAGCTGACCCGGCAAACGTTGTTTTGCCATATAAATTGAGCCGAAAGATAAAATAACCTACCCTTTTCACCTAGGGGTATAAAAAATAGCCCACAACCTACTCTCAGACTTACCAAGCATACACGAGAAAAACATAAAATTCGGCACAGCCCTTTCGGCGGAATTCGATAACTAACACTGTGACACGACATTTTTGTTATCTAACATTAAGAAATGAAATTTCTAACTTTGTCTTGAATCTGTACGTAAGTACAAAATTGCCGTAACGCGAAGGTAACCTCTTTTTTATTACCTTGTAAAGATATTACAAGCTCATTAACTTTAGCTTTTAACTGTGGTCAGACCAGCAACTTATAAAAACGTTTTTTAAAGCATAATTATGAAGGGGCACCTTTATCAGCCAACAAGAATAGCTACACCAGTGGAACATGAAACGCGAATTAGGTATGCAAACTAGATCAATATATTAATAAGGACGTAGCAGCGGAATATTATGTAATTAACCGATAATCAATACACAAGGTTACGACTTATAGAAACATTATCATCTTCACCCTGCCCTGCCCCTAACTAAATTATTTAGAGTGGGCGCAATGCGTATCTTGATTCCATTCATCTCTACTACTCGTCATATTTTTCTAAGGTAGTAGTAGCATGAAATTTGATAAAGTTTTCAGCATTTTTAAATATACTTCCAAGGGGTGATATAAAGGTTTGAATTTTACATAACTACTAGCTATTTCCCGCGGCTCCGCCTGCGTGGATGTCGGTTATGTATCCTCTGGTCAGATCCTTTCTAAGGCTCTAGACTACCAAATTTTTATTTAAATCGGTTCAGTAGTTTTAACTTGAAAGCGCGACAGACCGACAGAGTTACTTTCGCAAGATGACCGGGGCGTTTGAGCTACAGCAACGTAGATCGAAAGGAAATAAAGAAATCCCGACCAATTTTCGAAATAAGCGATTAATAATAGTTACGAACTATCTCGCTCACATACATCAGCAAACACATAAAAATTGGGTTAACATTAAACAATAATCATTAAAACGCCGTATAATACTTTATCTAACCAAATTGAAATTTCATGCTCTATATTTTGAAAACCACTTTGTTCCATACAGTAATTTATCCTTTTACCTTTAATGCGCGTGCAAAGCCGCGGGTATCAGCTAGCAGTTTAAACAATATAGCTATCGCTTGTTCTTATTTTGAGTTGCCAGTAAACTGTGGATCTTTATCTTTAGGTTAGAATATTAAGACGATAAAAGAAAAAAAATAAAAATATTTAGATAAGTACAAAATATTCTGTAACAGTGAATAGAGTAAATTCACTGGAAGAAAACTTATAAATAAAGTATTCATAACTTTCCCAGTTAGAGCGTAGGTGAAGGTGATAACGATGAATTACTCATGTCCGAATAAATTCTTATAATATTATGTGAAACAAAGATATTAAGCAATCAAACGTGAACAGAAAACATTTTAACGGAAAATATTTCTTCTTACTTTTAGAGATATATTTTTTATATTTTATCAGACGTCAAATCATTCGTTAAGATTTCAACGAACGAAGTGGAAGATTCCAAAGGGAAATAAATACCTTAATCTATTTGTAGTAGGCTATGCTCTGACTCCCTCAATATTTCTTTCATCGTCGACAAGTTACTGAAGCAGTTATCAACCACGTTCACTTTTAAGCTATCCGTATTAATATATAAAAATTAATCCCGATTTCTCTTGGCCTCGACAACGCCATAACCTCTGAATGACTGCACCAAATCGGATATTTATTTTTTGTTATGTTCCTTTTTACAAGGATATGGTTTTCATAAAAGAAAATAAAAAAAACGTGTGGAAATGTTTTAAAAAATCTCACACCACCCGTGCGTAGCCGGGACGAGCCAGCTAGTATGTAAATAATACAAATTCAGGTTAGTAGTAACATCTAACCTCAGGAACGGGTGGACCGATTTTCAGGTTCCGAGGTTTTGATTATTCACATTAAAATCTCTTCTCATCAAAAGATGTCTTGAAGCCGATGCCTGATTGTAATTTAAGTATAAAATTTCATGAAAACGTCAAGCGTTATATCTTCAAAAATGTAATTACTCAGATAAACGAGATAACATTATGAATCTAAAGCAGAAATCGTCTCTAGTCAAAAGAAAATACCAAAACTGAACTACTTGTATTTATTGTTCGCAATTAATGATTTTTTAGAGAAGCTCTAATAATGCTATGACTGCTTTGAGCAAGCACCAGATGCACAAGTAATACGCCATGCATTAGTAAAATACAGTTACTGCTACTTTTTGGAAAAAATATTGATTACATTACTGAATGTATAAACATCACTTGTGTTTCTTACTAGACTGGTTCGGTGTTAAAAATTTGTCTAACTATTTTTAAAAGCGAAAATACCCTTAAATTTTCAGAACAAGTTTTTTACATTTATACTTGTGCATATTTATATTAATCTTGGTGGAAATCCTATTCGAAAAAATGCGGCTATAATTTTTTTTTCTTTACTGCATCTAAGTTTCGCTTGTAACTGGAAAATTTTGTCTTTAACTCATTGAACAATTTATGAGTATCTTATAGTTATTGTGCTATTATACCAGCGGTTCTAAATCTGGCCCCGGCTAATACACGCGTCTACCGCTCTTACTTACACGCATGGTGGAGCACGGGAGATACTTAGGGGAAAATTTTATCCACGGTACCGGAGGTCAAACGGTTTACCGAATCAATAACTAGGAGAAAAATAAAATTGAATAAATAACATGAAAGTTATCCTTCGAACCTTTCTCCATAAAATGACTTACGAAGTCAAGTGCTCGCTAATTATGTATCTTGTGTATTCTTGCAAATGCATTATCATGAAAGTATCATAAGCTGATATCGCAACAGAAATAGAAAGGTAATTGGGATGTATATCACAAAGGAGACATGTGACGCGAATTGTAAATACTCATCACATTACATACATTAGTTTGTACTTTAGTATCCACGCGCCTTCTTATAGTTCCGGTCTCCAGAGAAAAAAAAACGTAATATCTGAACTCACATATTTAAAAGCATACAGGGTCTATCTCAAGAGACAAATATATATCTATATAGGGAGAGAGATCTAGATTATTATTAGATCGAGAATATCAAAAGATGTGACCATGTTGTATGTACAACCAGATAAATTCATACTTAACCGTATCCGAAATTAATAGTATTAATACAGGACAGGGAGTTCCTAAACTTATGTTGTTACCAAGCGAAACCCTTTGCAATTTCATGCTTAAAATATCACTACAATAAAAATGTTGGTCTAAATAATTTATTACAGATAGTAGCTATATTTTTTCCAATGAAGACTAGACAAATAGGTGCTGTCATACGTCACGTCCCTCGTAAGTCAACTGCACGCGATTCCCTCCCTTCTAATCAATCAGGCCCTAATGACCACTATGATATCGGAATGACCATCAAGGTTGTCAGCCTAAGGGTTCACGCCAGATAAGATTAGGGACAGACACAAAACATCATTATAATATAAACCTCAGTGTTCATTTACACAAATTAAGTAAATAACTATTAATTAATTTCATTACTCCTAAACGGAATAATCATTATTTCTGTCGTTTTCCGCACATGGTAAGTTTTTAAATGCTGTAATGTGAAATACCGCAAAAAAACCCGGAGAAGTAAAAGTGAGTCACTGACCGAGTGTTACACGCTTTTATTCTCTAATAACAAACTTATCTATGCACTTGCAAAAATTGTCACTCAATGTATGGTAAAATGTACAACCACAATTACAGTTTTGTCATCGCAAATATTGAAAAAAATCCTGATAATTTAACTAACACAGACTTTTTACAGTTTATCCTGTAATGAATAGGCAAAGAACGATTTCCTATATTCAAAATTTGAGGTCCTGTAGTTTTGGACATAAGCGGTAAAATTTTCGCCGAATTTAGTTAGTAACTTTAAAACGCTTAATTTTCAAAGTATAGAATATATTTGATCTCCTCACGAGCCTTAAAACATTAACAAAGGGGGGGGCGCCATGGCGCACCGAACGTAGAGACTTGCTAGCCAGTTTTAGCGGGGGACAAGCAGCACGGTAATAAAATACTCACACACTATTGCAAAACAACAAAACTGACAGACTCACACTGATCTAATTACGACACAGAAACAGAAATTACGCACACTATTATAGATTTCCTTGTAATGATATTATACTTGATAATTCAGTTTCCACAAAAGCCCTCGATAGATTTTAACGTTCGACCTGTGTGTTTGTGTCTGGTTGAGGTGAACGTCAGCTTATAGAATCTCCAATTGTCAATGCTCTAAGCAGCGAGCCTTTTCTTTTAATATGTTTACCATATGGTAATAATAGTAATATATTATAGTAAGTAGCCTTTTTTTAATTTCGAATTTACCCCCTTAAAACACGACCCTCTTTGGGTCACCGTCTTTTTAGAGAAAATTGGCAGTGACAGATGGACCGAGAAACACGCGAGTATTTTAGTAGAGATACTATTAGAGTTTTGTTTTTACCCAAGTTCGGTAAAACAGACGTCGATTAGACTTAGAAGTTATTATTCTCACCTAAAATTATTATAGTCTATTTTTATAATAATATCAATATCATAAATATTATATTTATAGCATAGGCTCAAGCGACATTTTTACAGAAGGCTTCATTGAAATACGGCGAGAATTAATTTATTTGTAGTCATGTACCTATCGGTAAAAAAAAGCTTTCATTTTGCATGTAAAAAGGTAGTTTCATGGGTATATGTAATTATCCATGAAATATATAAATAGTAATGAGGTCCAATTACATTGTCCGCAACTATGTAAATAGCTTTGTAACTTAGAGAACCGTTCATTAAAAGTTGACACTTTTATTACATTTCTACAATTTAAATTTTCTAATGTCTAATACAGCGGTTTGGCAACTACAGAGTACATTATTTATTTTAGGGTAAAGTAAAAAGGTACGAATACAATTGAATACGTTTGTAGGATTGGATATGGAAAGGGCTAACAGGACAAAGAATCACCATTTCATACTATTACACGGTACTCGGAAACGACTTTAACAGGGAGAGAGAAATTTTTAATCGAAACTTATAGGAAAAAACTTCTATATACACAGGGTATTACCGAAAGTTTACATGTATTCAAATGAGGCGAAGAGTACATCTGGTATAGAGTCTGTTGACAAGGTATCAGCTCAAAATATGTTAATTAAATCATTAATATCAAATTGTCCACATCAATAATTTATCAACACCTTTTTGGTATTGAATAATTTATAAACATACCGCTAAAGCGATATATCTTAAGCTTTAACGAGTGACGTAATAAGATATTGACCTTGGTAATGCGATGACTCGTTTGTTATGATTTTCAGTGTCGGATAAATAATGCGAAAATTAGTCATCAACTATTTAATTAACTCAGTTTGAGCTAAAATTTTGTATACTATTGTAAAGTCTTTACAAGATGTACTCTTTACCCCTTTTGTAAAGATATAATCTTTTAATAATACCCTCTAAACCTACACTTGACAGCAATAAAGTAAAGAACAGGGTAAATAATACCGACATAAAGGATATTAACCTCGATAACTCAATCAATAACATATTTGCTTGTAAACGTGAAATTATTGACTGGCAGAGAATGTCTTCAGGCATTAAGTCCGCCTTTGTGCAACATCGTGCAACAGTATAAATAATTAAAATTAAGTAAAAGCCCAAAATTGTTACGTAAATATATTCAATAATCTTTTCTGCTCTTTTGGAGATTTATTTACAATATTTTTTATAAATATTTGTGAGTATTGAAAGAATCTTGATACCTACTTCAATGATAGTATGTATTAAAAAAATATGTTTTTGTTATCAAAACTGAGAGGCACAGGAGACTTCCAAGGGTCTGAGGGTAAGCGTAAAACCTTTGTTTCATGACGTCACAACAGCTTGAACACAACAAAGAGAGAGATACCTATTATCTTCGTATTCCTACAGCTTCACCTTGCATACGTTACTTGCAATGAAACTGATTCTGATAACTGAGATGTTCAGTTATTACATAGACGTTGTTTTTAGTCGGTTCAAGGTAGGTTACAAACAAAATATGTTAAAAGCAACGGTGATATTATTGATATGGAATAGTTTGTATTGAATATAAACACTACAATGGCGAGGGTCTCAGTATTATGAACTTATTAATGACTGGTTGTATATGACAATGGTTGTAGGTACAAATTAGGCTTAAAAAGCTAGAAGAGCACTTCAGAAAATCTTTTAACTTATAATTTTATGACCTTTAACAAAATTTGTATTCAAGTAACTTTATGATTACTTTATGAGGTCAAATACGCACACTAAACACTCATTATTCATGTTTAAGTAAAATCTTTTACGTTCCTAAAAACTAATATTATAAACGCGAAAGTTTGGATCTATGAAGGGCCAGATGCCATGATATTATAGAATGATATAAATATACAAAAATATCTACACAAAAAGGGATGGATTGATGTTTGTTACTTTCCAATAATTTACTTATAAGGTTAAGCGCCGACGTTGCGACAATTTCCACGTACTACGACTATTGCCCAGAGACGAATTGAAAATACATATGCAGCAATGTAAACACTCATTTCCATTATCGTTGCCACAGGAATATTTGGGGAAATATGTACGGCAACAAGCGGTAACGGAAATAGCTGAATGTAAACGCGGTGTTAGAATACTCCAAAGGGGTTGTGATTACAATTAAAACATTAGAATGAAGACGTATTTTAGTAACGAGACTGTTATATTACTTAGCCTGGTAATTTTAAGAAGAATAATTCGTTTTGTTTTTTGCTTTACATTCGAATCATAGAAATGCTCCAATTTAATCTCTATAAATATATTTGGGAGGCACATATTATACGGTACTCAGCTGAATCCGATAAGACTGGACGCCGACCACAGGCAGAAGAAGATAAATAAATGTGAACCTCACATACATTGCTCTGAACCCATAAGTAGCTAAAGCACTTGTGTTATGGAATCAGAGACAACGAAGGCACCACAAACACCCAGACCCAAGACACTGTAGAAAAGTGGTTTTCTACATTTATCAGTCGGGGGATGGAACCCGGGACCTCAGAGCTAGCGACACCTTAAAACCGGTGTGTACGCCACTCGACCACGGAAGTCGTCAGAGTATCTATACTAATATTATAAAGCTGAAGAGTTTGTTTGTTTGTTTGTTTGAACGCGCTAATCTCAGGAACTACTGGTTCGAATTGAAAAATTCTTTTTCTATTAGATAGTCCGTTTATTGAGGAAGGCTATAGGCTATATAACATCACGCTACGAGCAATAGGAGCGGAGCATAAATTAAAAATGTTGCAAAAATGAAAAACCGTTGAAACTAAAACACGCGAACAAAGTCGCGGGGGACAGCTAGTAAAGAATAAAATAAAGAATAAAATATCATGGTGTCCACTTCATTTTCTTTGTATGCGTGATCCAAATGTGTCTACGTTCCTCAAACGCATACAAATATAGCTATAGGTACCATTACCATGCTGTTAGCCACAAAAGGAAATTACTAAACCATTAATTGGATATTGTTGGATGCGTTTAGAATGTTTGATTTATTATTTGTTCTAATAATAATATAGGCATGTATTGATTGCTGATATCTAAAAAAATCGGGTTTTATATTTATTAGTAAGTTAACCAACTAATTAGCTAAGTTATGTATTGGATAACATTAATTCCTATTACAATAAATTAAAAACTAGCTCTTAAGCATTGTTCGAGCTTTCAGCAAACAATAATTTTATTTTACTTTAATAAAAGTAAAATAAGAATAATAAACATAATAATGGAGCAGACTAATAGCGCCATCTATCAGAATTTTCCGGTACAAAAGTACGCACTCCGAAGTTCAACAACGTGAGGATAGATGGCGTTCTGCTATGTAATCGATAACCGAACTAGCTACGACTGGTGAAAAACAAGGGAACTACGGCAGGATATAGGGCGGCAAGCTACCCCTAGAGGGTGCGCTCATCAACAAGAATACCTTAGCTGTGTACCAAGTATCAAGATACATTACAACTACTACGAAACTAGGGATCCACGGTACGAAATGGAGAGACTAACCACCCCTAGAGGGCGCCCTTATCAGCAATAATACATTAATCAAGAATTATGTAAATGAAATAGCATTTAACTTTTAACAGATATTAACAACGAAGAGCATGCAAACTACAATAAAAACAAATTCTACTGATTATCACGATTACAAATACAAAGAACATAACATGAATCGACTACTACTCACCCTATATATTTTTACCACCTTTCTATTAGGAAGTTCAATAAATAATTACCAAAGAATATTAAAATAAAAAAACAAGCAGAATGCTGTCACAAAGGCTTGCGTCCTATATAAGGTGAAAGTGCAGATGGGTTAGGAACTTCAGATTAATTTCCCCTTTTTAATCTCTTCGTTCCTTTGAAGATACAGTAAATATCAAATATTCTATAACGCAACAAGTCGGATAGTTGCCACACTATTTGAAATTAGTTTGTGTTCTCTCAGTATAAAAAGTTGTAAAACGAGTACTTTGGTTTACTATCTTTAACTTTTAAAGTACACAACATTGTCTATGATATTTTCAGAGTACCTACTAATAATTGGCGTTTTATCCCAACTTCTGAATATTGAGACGTCTCATTTACGGGATAGTTGACCAATCTTTATAAATTACGTTTAGGATGGTTTTGTCCCGCTAAGATAAAAAGAAAACTTCCCATGCAATCAATCGCGCTGAGACATACGGCCAAATTAGTGGTAGTTGTAGCAGTCTTTCGATAAATAAATGAATTAACATGTGATTCATCCGCGTAACTAGAATAATTATAATCGAGGAAACTATCCGGATTTTACCCTACGCTATATTATGTTGCAGGTGTCGCAACCGTCCACATTTCAACTCGTTTTACAGCGTCAGGACCTTTATTTGAAAGTTGGAAATTATCTGGTATTTTTTCTGTAGCAGGCATTGTTGTCGCCATTCAATTTTAAAGAGCTGCAGTATTAATTAATTACTAGCTGTACCCCGCGACTTTGTCCGCGTGTTTTAGTTTTAACTATTTCACGTTTTGCGCATAATATTAAAGCAGGTATCTGTAAAATATTACAGATACATACAGAGCTACATACAGAGCTCATAACCTTAGCTATCCGCAAGTAAAATCGGTCTGGTAGTTCCAGAGATTAGCTCGTGTACCTACATTACATACGTTACTTGATAATTTTTTTGTTGCGAAGTTATTTTAAAACTACCGTTTAAAGTAGTCTTATTTCAATATTAATTGAAATCAAATTCTGTAAAGGGCAATTTTGTTCAAAATGTAATACGTATTTTTTGTAAAAGGATTAATGTCATGTTTATAAAAACATCTTCGCAATTATTGCATTATATGAAAACAAATTTATTTACCATAAATTTTACCGTACCGTAAATTTTAAAAGACAGATATTTTTGTGGAACTTTTTAAGATTAACATTTCCTTTATCCATTTTATACGTGTACCCTTAATGGTTTTGCAGCGCACGCCAGAATATCTCGAAGACAGCAGATTTTTTTCCTACTTATTTGACATTTATCGTTATATTTCGGACAATTCACACAATATCTTGATAAAATATAGCCTATAGGTATGTTATTCTGATGTTTAAGCTATATTATTGTGGTTTCATTAAAATCCATTCATTCAATTCTAATCAAATCCATTCAATTTGCGTGAAAGAGTAACAAACATATCTTTACCAACTTTCGCGTTTATTATATTAGTAAGGATTATGAATCAAAGGAGCTCTCAATGTTAAAAATTATTTCTGGTAAAAAGCATTTAACGTTTTTAAGATATTCCGGACAAAATAAAGACCTAATGATCTACTTATTTACTACCTACTAGCTAGTTCTCATAACATAAATAACTGAATAACTTTTTAAAAAAAGGTCTTTCACGAGTTAAGTTTTGTTTCATTCAACTATGTTCAATTGATTAATTAGCTTCTAACTTTGGCCCGCGACCTCCTTTGCGTACATTTAGGTCACTAACATAGTTGTTAAAGAGAAAATTCAATAATCTCAGAAAAATATTCGTAGCCTTTGTTGCAACTCTTTAGAAAGAGTTATATAAGGTACCTAGGTATAATTTGCTAAGTCATTTTAAGTCTCGCGTGGTTGGTTTAGATTGGCTTACAATTGATAGGCTTACATAAAGATTTTGCTTAAAACGGGAAGAACACTTTTTTATGATCGAGCGTGTAAGCTACTAACTTACGATCAGCCTTAATTGTTATTACTAGCTAGAGAGCCAGTTAGGACTATAGAAACGTTTTCGCAAAACGTTTAATGTGGCTAACTACTGGGCGCATAACATTTTGTTAAGAGTACCAATACAAATAGTGTAAGTAGAGTTCGACTCGAACAGAAGTAGAAGCGAGGGAGAGAGTATATATTATGTCTTCACATAAAGTTTACCTAAGTTGTTTTGGTAGTTAAAAATTATGTTTCAATGCTAAGTTTAAAGTCAAAACAAAGTTTACCTATTATATGTATAAATGTCACATTATATTAAAAAATTTAAAGAGGTCCCCGAAAATTTTTAAAAAAAGTCTTATCGCCTAAACTATCAAATACCGTCAAACATACATGTATGTTTCACGGTGGGGTATTTCGATGGGGTGTTTTAGAATACCCCTAGATGTGAGGAATCTAAATTGTCTTTATTGACGTAACTATTTGGACCACCATTTAGGTACATAATATAAATTACTTGTCCTGACCGATTCATCAACGCAAAGCGTAAACCACGGGGGTTAAAAATTTGATTTTTTTTTTGGCAGTTGATGTATTTTATTATGTAAACATTTATTCTGGAAGGATTATTTGGAATTTAGACGAAAAAGTTAGCAGCATGAAATTAAATATATTCTACTGGTAAAACATAAATAAATGCGTATTTAAGAGTTTTTGGAAATGTAACGTACTAGGAGGGTAGAAAGTTTATATGGAGAGTCCGTTATTTTTGAGGATGAATACACGAAATTTCATATACAAGTTTTTGGTTACAAATAAATAAACATGAATTTCATTTTTGAAAATCTACTCCCTTAAATGGTGAAAAAGGGGTAGGAAGTTTGTATGAGTTCAAAATTTTGAAATTTCATATACCTACAAATCCCTGGTTAGAAATTAATGCACGTATTTCAGTTTTTTTTTTTATTTACTCCATGAGAGAGTGAAGTAGGGATTAAAGGTTGATAAAAATTACGCTTCTAAGCAAACGAATTTCGTCGTTTTTTTTACATTTAATTCCAAAGGGAAATGGGGTGGAAACAATAAAATGAAAAAAAATGGTCTGATCTGATTGAAATTTACTTTTTTGTTTCTTTTATGGTGCTATTTAGGGCTGATTTTTCAAACGCCAAATAAATTTTCTTCGTAGAATAAAATTGACACATACACTACAGGTTCACTGATGATTATTATAACTATAAATTACAATTTCAAAGAACCCCGAACAATTTATGGAATCATAATTAAAACAAGAATGGCACCATCTATCAACAAAAATAAACCATTAAAATCGGTGCTTTCGTTTGGAAGTTGGAGAGGACGATGAAGAAGGACGACACCACAGGCAGACATACCTACCTCAAACTATTGTTTAAAAACAATAGTTTTGCGTCGGGAGTAAAATAAAATATTGATAATTAATAAAAAATAAACATTTTTATCCTTTATTTAGAACTGTGTGGAGCAAAGCTGCGGGCATCAGCTAGTATTGACATAAGGTTGGTTCAGTGTGCAAAAATATTAGTACATGAGCAAATTTTCATATAGATATTGCCACCACGTTTTGTATCACATGTCGCTAAAGACAGCCTTGAGCTATAATAACTCTTAATATTTCTCTGAACTTGGTAGTCCGTGGTAGCACCTTAGCACCCTAGCACCCCTTATGAGTTATTCTAACCTAACTTTCGAACTGGAAAGTGTCATTCCCTAAAAATATTGAAATACGATATTTAGTTGGAACAATAATGGCAACCCTAGTCATAGTATAGTAATACAACCCGTCTATTAATTAGTTTTGTGATAATTAGGCTCAAAGCTGGTTTGCGGTTCACCCCAAAAACTCGCAAACGGTAAGTGGATGCCGAGTCGAGTCGTGTTCAAAAGCCGGCCAAGTACTTAACACACTTCTTTGCAATTTTCTATTAAAATAACCGTTTTCGTTACTAAGTACAGGTTATATTAAAGGTTTTTAGATTAGTTAAAAATCACAAAATTAATCGTTACTTATTATGTAGAAAATACACAGGTGTTTCTTTTACCGTCTAGGTCAGACGATGTTGAAAACACAAGGCACCAAAACAAATCCATGACGTATGATTTTTTATTTTGATTTGAGTCTGTCGTCTCATTTACCGTTTGGTCACTTGCAGTGCAATGCCACTCTTCAGACTTAATATTGACATTAACGTCCGATTTAAGAACAACTATTATTATCGATATTTTACGTGAACAGTCAAACGTGTTAATGATTATATATCTAACTGTTGAACAGGTGCCTAAACATGTACTTAGTTAGTATAAATAACCCCTTTGTATCTTTCTTAGACTTTTGATGATCACTCGCAATTGTTTACTGTTGGGCTTTACTTGCTTACCTTAAAATGGAATGAAATTGTAGGTTTATTAGCAGCATCCAGTAAATAAAAATAGTTGAGTGTTTAACAAGAAATATTTTGTATTTAGATACTTATTGACTACAAACATTTTTTTAAACGTAGTTTTGCGTCCACGCTAAAAGACGCATGTCAGACGACCAATGGGCCAAACTAACGACCTAATGGGTCCCTCTAAAAGGCAAGAAACATCGCGGTAGGCCCAGAAGTATATGGCGGGACGAGCTGGACTCCTTTGATAGCAATTGGTACAGCACATCCCTAACCAGAGAGAGGAAGGAGGAAAGAGAGACCTTTGCCCTGCAAAGGGACAGAAATGGTTAAAAAAAAAGCTTTGCGTCCTGTCGTCTGTTGTGGATTTTAGTTGTAGAAATTTAATATGACTCGGAATTAACAATTTAGTGCCTAATTATAAAAATCTCGACGGTATTCAGCAACTGTTCAGCAGAATCTTATAAAAAAAAATCTATAGGTTCTACCATGATAGGTGCTCTACGGGTATGCAGTATCGCAGATGCATCACATGTAATGTCATTTATTTATCGAAATTTTACAAGTAACTAAGTTGGCTGTATTGCATGAAGAATAAAATGTTTTCTTTGTCGGCGGGGCAACTATCCTTAACGTAATTTATTCGGATTAGGCAACGATCCTACTCTATCATATATGGGATAGTTGTCCTAAAACTAAAAGATCGGCAAGAATCAAGAAGAATATTATATCGCGACAAATTCGCCAATATAAATAATAGTAACTTTCATAAAGTTGAAAATAATATACCAAATAACCTACCCGTTTTACAAATAAAGTAGTTTGCTTTTTATTCTGAGAGAGACAATAAGTAATTTTAAAAAGTGTGGCAACTATCTGGCTTTTACCCTAGAGAATTTAAATATAGAAAAAGCTAAGCTAAGCAACGTAGAGATCTTTACGAATAAAGGTGCTTGTCACAAATATACGTATTAGGTATCATATCATGCCTTCACCTTTATAGCCTTTGACTTTTTCTGTCTGATTGTATGCGTCGCAATCGTGGCCATTTTTTTTCTCTCTCTTTATTCTAATATTTGTTTACTTATAGGTACTTAGAACTAAGTTTTTTTCATTTCTTTCATTTCTTCGCCGTTTCTACGACCGTGCATTTAATAAAAGGCGTAAGTATATCGGTACTTTCGTAAAATTACTGCTTTCAGTCGCATCGTTCTAAATTTTTTCATGAAATTGAACTTTGAATTACAGGGTATTAAAACTTGTGATTAGTGCAATTTTTGTAAAATGTTCACAGGGTTAGATTTTCAAACAGCATTTTCTGAAGGAAGAATTTTTATTTGCATGCAAAATCGACGCAATACTACATACCATACACCGTTGTGGTTAGGTTTTAAGCGAGACACATACTCGTAAAAGTTTATTAAGAACTGGGACATGAAATAAAAAAAACTGCGGTAAATGAAATAAGTAGTAAACGCTTACGTTTTTAGTATCATCTCTAGCTGTAATTTTGTAAACTAGGTGATAACTATAGGTATTCTAGTAATAAATCAATCACCACAATTAAAAAGGTTTGTTTACCCGTGGAAGTTGGAACAAACATAGCATGTTCCATCACAACAACATTACAAACGTAACGTACGTTACAAACTAGTGATCTGATCATTCATTAGACACATTAATTCGCGTTGCATCATTCATCATGTCTTTCAATCTTAATTCGTAATGAATATAAATAATTTATTGCTGCTCACAAACTAGTCCAAATAATCTGGGTATAATAATAGGTAGGTAGGTACAAATGCATTTACGTTTACCAAAACACAAGACTAGCTTATAATAAATGTTATTTCACTATTGTACAAATTCAGCGAACCAACAAGCGGTATTGGAAAAATGGTGCACCAGTAATTAATCAGATGGAGAGTGCCGAGCAACGAACAAACGAACAAAAAGGTTGAAAGACACACAGGCACCATTTTTAATATCTAAAATACAGTAGGAACCAATTTTTCTAATGACAAGCAAATCGATCGCGAATCTTGTGACAACGAGGTATCGTTAGTAAAGTAAAATAGCCTTGAAAATTCCCTAGAGGTTTAAAGTGCACTTTTATTATAAATTAGCTGTGCCTCGTAAGTAGTTACCGTTCCCGGAAGACAACAAATTTCTGTGCAGTTTTGCAATGTTTTCATGTATACGGAATGGAGACAAAACCAATAAATCAAAGATAAACATCGGTTCATGGTGTAGCTAACCGAACATTGTTTTATATATTTAAATACATTTGACTAAACATGTAGTACATTTAGTATCGAGACGCTAGTGGTGTCGATATTCTTGCGCCGTCCCATCTTCAAAACCTCTAACGGCGGAAATATAACAACCTTGCTGGAAGTTATATATTCGAGGTGTTTGGAATATAAACCCTTAGTCAGTGGGGTCCGAGTGCACACATGCTTTTTTAAGATCTGGCCAAACGTCTTGTTGACACTTCATTGGGCCTACTTCCAGTCGACAGCGATGTATGTGGAGGAATTTTTGATGCTTTATTTTAGGTAGGTATTAGAAAAACCTAAAACAGAACAAACTATTAACTAATTAATAAATTAGTTATGTGCCTAATAGTTTGCTTTGTTTTTTTTATGTGTATTTATAAATATAGTTAAGTTTGCTTTAAGATATTTTCAAACTAATGAATAAAACATCGCGATTTAATTTATTCAAAATAAGAAAATAATAAAAAGAAGAAAGAAATAATGTTGAATATTTTTTTGTAAATTTTCGTATTTTCGTATAAATCCACGGGTTGCATCTAGTTGACTATAAATGAGTTAACGTTGGCAACGTCACTGCACTCTACATCAAACGGCGATATAAACGGTTACCAATTTTATTAGCGTTTCAGTTAGTAGAAGCAGTAAATGAAAATTATACTTTAGTCGGGCGTTACAAGATTTGGTACAATGTATCCTCTAGGTTATTTAAGCAAGATTATAGACAAAATTAGCTAAATGAGGATGAATTCTGGTTATTTACGACAAGGTTTACGGTCTTAGGTATTTCATTAACTAGATTTAATATTAAATCTTATCAAAATACTGGTTTCACAACCAGATAAAGTATTGATTTTTATAGGTAATCGCATATTACATAATTGTTTTACAGCCTATACTTATGATCATATAATATTATAATGCTAATATGAAATGTACACGGTAGTGACAGATAATTCGGCGCCCGTGCTTTTTAGTCAAATTACATTTCGATTTTGCAAACAAAAATACAAAACGAAATGCAAAATCAATTTATGTGGAATAAAACAAAACTGTATTTTATTTTTTTTATTTTGCGTTTATCTTGTAGACTTCTTTAAAAACAGAAATAAGTGTATTCTTTGTTACTAAAAATACCTTACCACCGCGGAACCAAATGTTTTAAAATAAGAAAGCTCAAACCATACCCTGTTGCCATAAATTACTTAAAGCATTTAGGTGACTGTTAGTTATGTAGTTTATATAATTATGTCTCGGCCAAATCTTAAAATTGACCATTTCATTTTATAGTCAGTCACATCATGATTTGGCCTGGCCAGATCAATAAGTAATACCTAAACGTTTGACGATACCTAAACAGCTTCTTACGGCCACCTCGTGATTTAGACAATCGTAGGTGATCTGATCATATTATAAAATAGTTTCATGATCCACCCTAAGAGGTGCTAATATCGTTTATTTTAAATTTTTAGATCCATAGTAGCTATTATTTAGCTTGGTAACGTACTAAAATATAACGTTTAAATTATTAGCTGATCGAAATAACTCAGATAAAACGAATTCTAGAAACTTTTAAAAGTATACCTAGTATTTATTTTAAAATAATTTGGCCGCTAATAAAAAACTTACGGCCAAATCGGTTGACCCATTCTTAAGTGAGTTCCGTCTTACATATGTGGCAAACGATTTTTTTTATAGAAGATTGATACATAGATAATATAATGTACTTTATCCACATTTAGCGATAACAGAAACATTGAATGATTACTTTCGAGTGTTTCACCCTCGTGCTTTGACTAACGTTTCCACCCGTCTTGCATGCATGAGCAAGCAGCTCACAAACTGCAGAAAATTGTACTTTAGTAAAATTTTGATTTTGATTATCTATACTAATATTATAAAGCTGAAGAGTTTGTTTGTTTGTTTGTTTGTTTGTTTGTTTGTTTGTTTGAACGCGCTAATCTCAGGAACTACTGGTTCGAATTGAATAATTCTTTTTGTGTTGGATAGTCCGTTTATTGAGGAAGGCTATAGGCTATATAACATCACGCTACGACCAATAGGAGCGGAGCATAAATGAAAAATGTTGCAAAAATGAAAAACCGTTGAAACTAAAACACGCGAACAAAGTCGCGGGGGACAGCTAGTTTTTAATAAAATGTTAAACCTTTCGTACTTCGGTTAAGTTAAGCTATTGATTATGATTTAGTTACTAAAGTTTTTGTAATCTATGTAAACTAACTGCCGACACGCCCCTGCTTGGTAGGTACAGGTAGACAATACATTAATCTATACTAATATTATAAAGCTGAAGAGTTTGTTTGTTTGAACGCGCTAATCTCAGGAACTAAAGGTTCGAATTGAAAAAATCTTTTCGTATTGGATAGTCCGTTTATTGAGGAAGGCTATAGGATATAACATCACGCTACGACCAATAGGAGCGGGGCATAAATGAAAAATGTTGTAAAAATGAAAAACCTTTGAAACTAAAACAAGCGAACAAAGTCGCGGGGGGCAGCTAGTGAATTATACACTCAAACCTTCCTCTTGAATCACTGTCGATTGGTAAAAACAATATAAAAAATCCGTTCGGTACTTTTTGAGTTTATCGCGTTTAGACAGACCGAGAGACGCGGAGGGGGGCTTTGTTTTATATGTAGGTACCTAGGCATATATGATTAATGTACAGACAAAAAGTAAAAACATAGCATAATAAAACAAATATTTTTGTACTTACCTACGTATTTGTTAACGATAATTTCGGTTTTGCTGCTTGGCTAAATATTTTAACCGTCGTTATCTTCCAAGTAATTTATTTGCTTGAAAAACAATACAATAATAACCAAAAAGCAAAGGTTCACGCAGCATATCACTGGTAAAAAATCTATGAATCTGTGCATTGTAACAGATAAACTTTTTAATTTTGAAATCAGTCACGTAATTACTAGGAAAACGCACTTATTACAAAAATCCGCCTAAGTGCAAGTCAAGGGAATCGAAATAAATCGAAAGAAATCGCACATCAAGGGTTCCGTTTATATATCGATAGTTAGCCCATTTCATGCCATGTGTGGCTCTGGCTTTTACTCGGGTAGAGAAAGGAGAAATATGTATAATATGTATATGAGCTTATCTTATTAAACAACAAATTATCAAGTTTATAGATTTTGACTCCCATAAAAGTTTAAAAAAATGCGGGGTAAAATGCAGCATAAACGACCGTATCTTATGATTGAGTAAACTGCGTAAACATTTGCGTAAACTTAGAAATTTAATTTTATCACAGCTTGAAAAGATTACAAATCCTTCAGCTATTAAATTGTTGGACACCTGCTGCAAACAGACTATCGACTCACGAGATGTTAAGTGATCTAAAAAGGTAATAGTGGCATCGGTCCTTGTACCTTAAAACTGTCATGAAACCGAAATGATAATAGTCCAGACAGGACTGCTGGCAATTATTAAACAAAAACATTACGATCGTAGAAGTTAAATAAATTTATTCAAGTACACTGTAAGGCGCAATTCATACTACAGCAGAGTCGAAGCGCAGAGTTTCATCGATCTAAAAGTTGATATTGAAAATTCATCCTTCATTCAACAATGTAATGCTAATATTTCTTCGAAGGTAAAGAGAGAATTCCGTAGATGCGCGTGAATTGACTTGCATTAGCGCGATTATTATCTTTAAAGAAATATGGCCATTACGTGGTTGCGTTAAGGATGAATTTGCTATATAAAGTTTTGGATTGACGCTTCGCAGCGTTCGACTATGCTGTAGTATGGATTGAGCCTTATCCAGTAAAAATTATAATTCCTCGAAATTTAAACTAATATTGACAATATCTATACTTAGCCCCTTATTTAAAGAATTGATAACACAAGGAGAGTACTAAAAGCATATTAATCTTACATTAAAAGGTTCACGTCATTTAATCACTAATATTTTAGATCGAACGAGGTACGTAAGTACGTACTGATGAGCTTGTCTGCCAACAAACCATCACAGAGAATGCCAATTGGTATTGCTGTTTGCCACTTCCGAGACTGTCATTGTTAGCAAAAATATGGCCACTACATTAGGTCACAAGATTAATCCATTGTCATGGAGTGATGTACAAATTTAGATAAAATGCTGCTCGTGGCATATACGAGACAATGCCAGAATCTGCCTCGGATATACATAGAGCTATGCGATCGTCAGAGTGCTCGTTTTAGCTATACATATACTATTACATAGTTTCAAAGATGTATAGGCCCAAAATGTGACTTGTTCCTATCCAACGGTGCGTTGACGACACCCTATAAATAAATATTGCCAACATACTTGTTAAGACAATGGAATGGTCGGTATTTATGACAGAACTGCGTACCAATCCCACATCAAATTGAAACACTATTTTTGATAGTAAAGACCAGGAAATCAATTATAATAATGTACGTATGACGATTATTTAAAACGTAAGTATTAAAATTGTGTCGTTTTTTTGCAATTACTAATTTACTAATACTACCTAAATTAAGTAGTAATTATAATAGAAAAAAGAATATGTACACTGCAGCAAAATCCATTTTATTTTAGTTTTAGCCAGATTAGCAGAGTTTAAAAATTTCGAAATACATAAAAGTGTGGGCTTAAAAATAATAATAATAAATCATATCCTTAATCCTTATAACCTATTAAATATCATAAATGGTTTGTAATAGATTATTCAATAAATTAGTTAAAGAGTCCTTAGAATTAGTTGAGATCCTACATTTTGTATATGGGTTATTAAAACGTTTACGTAGTCAGCCGGTAGTCCACGATTATTCGCTAGAAGCATAGACACTTCGCGTAAATAGCTGCTCTTGCCAAATCTATGTTAGTGAACTTTACATTTGGCACTCGAGAGTGTGTCTGCGCTGTTTGTTACGTTAAAAATATTCGGCGTCATGAACGAGTCACAGTAGTGCTGTGTGTCTGAGTGGGCTGGCCCAAGTCCAGGCTAGACATATAGCAGCAACTATCGGTGACTATGATTAAATCCTGATTGTCGCGAGTAGCGTGTTGCATAAACGACAGTTATCTGGAACACTTAACCTTCGATCGTCACTTACGGAGCACGCATGGTGTGAACGAGTGTTGCCGGACTGGCAACCGAGTAGCAAGACGATTGTCTTCGTTAAATTACATGCACGTAGTATGCCTATACCTAGAGCCCCGAGTGACGTATATCGCGACGTAACAATGGTACGAAAACAATACCATGTTGAGACACTACGTTGACGACCGACCATCCGAAGGCAGTGGGCGTTGTTTGAACATAAATATTTTGCGTAGTAGGTAGCTAAATTTAACTATAATGTTAATAATAGTAAAAGAATTTAAAAATAACATGCAATGTATCAAAGTTGTAATAGTCTCATTAAAAATACACAAGGATCATTAAAAGTAGTTAAAACGCAAAGTAGAACATTAATCTTCTATTTTCAATGTATCGAATCGAAATACATTGGGTGACGGCACGGTGACGGTTTCATTCATAGCTCAAACGTGTCTAATTTTATTTTTGTTTTACCGTTTTGTCTTTATAATCTTAGTACAATCCGGATCCAGATAGCTTATTAGGTATTAACTGCTTGAAATGGTTTGTCCAACATACATTCTGCAAAATCCATTTAATTTAAGCTCTAGAAAAACACAGTGAATCACAAATGGTGGGAACTGTGATAATAATTCAACGGGCGAACAGATGATCGTGGCGAGCAGAGCTGATGTCATACTCGGATGCGTGTCGGATAGGTACGTAACACATTTCATGACATCACACTGGCGATTTATTTTTAGTGTTCGCTCGAGCCTTAAAATAATTATTTCGACTCGTCACTTCTTGAAACTGTCTTCATCTTTTTCCCACGCATACGTAACATGCTTTTCTCTTTCTAATACCCAATTTCTACTAAACTACACATTATGATTATGACGTAACCTTTCGGTAATATCAATTGGGTTTAACTATTATAATCGAACTGGTTCATTAATTATTACTAAACTTTTATGTTTAATATATTTTTTTCTTTAACGAAACAAACACGTTACTCGCACATCTAGGATTCCGTACCAATTTTGCTGACCATCACGGTTAATATTCTCCAAAAACCCACTTAACTGGGTTAAAAAAAATCTCTCGTACATCGATGTCTGTGTATAAGTTTGTAATCACAGACTTCTCCTGGTTGTCCTGTAAACTATAGGTTTTTATTAATTTTAGATACTATAGTTTTTATATACATATAGTTTCGGAGATACAGATAAGAGAAGGGGTGGTCAATTTTCGCAAAAAGGTATTCATGTTTAAAAATCATTTATATACGTTACAAGTCCATCTTTGGTACCAAAGGAGAATGCACAGTCGTTGTATGAAGCATGGACCAAGTGTGGCCAAGAACGGAACTATAGTGCATAATGCTCCTTAGGATAATACTAGTCATTGTACCAAAGTCGCATCATAATCTATGCCAGGAGGATATATCATGAGAAAAAATAATAATGTTTGAGAACTTTAAAAAAATTTGAGAAATTACTTAATCAATATTGAACTCTGTACTAATAAACTACTTAATAATAAAGTACACTGGGTATTATCGTAATTCATTTATAAATCATTATCATTTAGATGTATGTTATTAAAATCAAAATGTAATCAGAGTTTTCTATAATAATTCGTAAACAGAAGCAGGGAACCTAACAACATCTAGAAGCTTGGCAATGATCAACAAACATACTAAAATCAATCACATGAAGATTTGTAATCGGTACAAATATGTTCGAACATTTAACATCTTTAGGTCGCTCGCTATATTTTATTTCCTCTGGGAGCGTTTTTTTTTAGTATTTTATATCAATATAATTTTGGCCCAGGGACACGCTTCAGTTTGTTCTATTTCTGGACAGCACAGGGTCCAAAGCCTGTCATTGTTAAAAAAATAGCGCAAGAGCTTTTAAACGAACATAAAAAGCTGAACGATTTAGGAAAAAACTACATCTAAATCAACTCAATTTATTCAACACTTTCGCAGAAAATTGGCTGTGAAAGACGGACAGAAAGTCGAGCGATCCTATAAGGTTGCCGTTTTGAAAGTACGGAACCCTAAAAACGTTATACAGTTGAATTGAGAAACTTCTACTTTTGAAATTTGTAAACCAAACATTTCTCGGAAAGCTACTTGATAGGTTTCTAATAAATTTTAGGAGCGCCAAATAGCGTTGTATTGCAGGTAAGTGTATTGTAGGTAAGTAGAAAATATAGACAAAAACTTGTGTGTTAGCAACATAACGCTCTTCTTAGACTGATGTCAAAAATTAATGGCTTGCAGGTACTTATAGGCGTTATGTTTAGCGTACCTCATTGGCAGGATTACATTACAATGTAGGAGCTTATGAAAAGAAGAATAATTTTAACGAAGCCAGACATGTGTGTGAAATATAAAAAGCAATAATCAACAGCTGTCATTTCATAAAAAATAATTCGACTTTGGAATTTAATGGTCGTAAATAACAATAAAGACTGTTATAACAGACAGAATTTCAAACGTAAAACAGAACAAATAAATATTGCCAGTACAGTTGTGGAAAATACGAATATCCCACCAAAAATAGTTTCATGTAAAGTAACGCCACGACGAGTAGGTACTGGCACTGCTAGGTATTGCTGGCACTGTATAAAACTTATCAGATCTTATGGAGAGCCAAGCACCTTACTTTACACGCCCTAATCTAACGGCAGATAAGATCACGAATACCCACAATCTTTAGCATCTAATATTTATTTATTTAATACTTCATGCACAGTGTACATAGGCGGACTTAATGCCAGAAGGCATTCTCTACCAGTCAACCTTTTTGTGATGCAGAAACAAACGTGGTAGATGCACTGAAAATTAGTATGAAAAACATTTTTAATAAGAAGAATACATACACTACAATATATATAAAGCTATTATAAAATATATACATATTTAAATACTACATAATATAATACATACATTATTATATATAAATATATATACTAGAAGAGAAACTACCAGTTATAAAGCTTCTAACGTTGTGTCGATTTGGCCAAAGTTTGCCGATAAAAGTGATCCTGGACTTTTGATTTGAACCAATTACGATTTTTAGCCATCCTGAATTCAAGAGGGAGCTCATTCCACAGCAGAATGGATTGAACAAAGAAAGTAGAGTGAAGAAAATCAGAGCGGTGAGAAGGACATAACAGTAGTCGATTATTGGAAGAGCGAAGATCCTTTGTATGATTCGAGCATAAGTATTTGAAATGAGAAGTTAAGTAGGAAGGGGAGTTGGGGCAGTCAAGTAGGGAAAATAGAGTAGTCAACGCACGCACACAACGCCGCTCTCGTATTGGTAACCATTTCAAGAGCAATCAGTGTGCAGAAACATGGTCGTATTTTCTGGTGTTGAAAACGAATCGAATGCAGTTACTTAGAAGGCGGGTTTATTGAGAATCTGCATTCAGGTAATAGTAGCACACATCACCGTAGTCAACTATAGGGAAAATTAAGGATTTAACGAGCATTGCCTTCGTGCTGGATGGAAGAAGGTTTTTCAGACGATAAAGAGACCGCAGAATCCCCGTAACTTTTTGGCTAACATTACCAACCTGCGCTTGCCAACACAATGTATTATCCACATGTAACCCTAGATCCTTGACACTAGTGCTTAAGGGGATGATTGCTCCACTAAAAACTAGTGGCGGGACAGCAACACTGCCTACTTTGCATATCAATCGATTGCTGCCGACGATGATAGCTTGACACTTGCCAGGATTTACTGCCACCCCAAACTTATCTGACCAGTTCTTGATAGTGTCAAGATCCCGGTTAACTTTGCGTATTGCGTCGGGTAGACACTCACTGTCTACACCCACCTGCGAGTACAGTTGCAAGTCGTCAGCGTAGAGATGATACCAACACTGAAGCTTGTAAGTTATAAGATTAATAAAGATAGAAAACAATATAGGGGAAAGAATACCGCCTTGTGGAACGCCAGTTTCCAGTTTGTTCCAGGTTGAGAACAAGTCACCAACACGGACGGACTGCTGACGCTCCCGAAGATAAGAGGAAAACCAATCCAATACTGGCTGAGAGACCATTAGATAGGCAAGGATGGATTCAAGGAATAAAATACTAATACTAGACTGCTTTAAGTCTAACATCAAGCTGGGTAAGATAAAAGCTTAAAATCTTTGTAATTGAAGTCTTTGTGTGACAAGTAAAAGTGGGGTTGGGTTTAAGTGACAGATAATTGAAAACTCAGGGTCAGGTAGATCGGTATCGCTGAAATGAAAGAGCTGCGCTTAACGAACGAGATTAAGCTCGGATGCGAAACGAGTGTTCCTGGAGAACCTTTCTAGCGCGTGACATTACAGACCTTTAAGTAGTTGTAGCAGATTCGCCTGAAATAGACAGTTTTGCCACCCCGTTTTGCGTCAAACCCAACAATTCACTTTGATATAAAGGAAGCCAAAGAAAATGAGTTTGATTAAATACGTTAATTATGTAGGTAAACTAAACATCATAATTTGATAAGTTGTAGACATGATAACAGCAAAATAGGTGTAATCGTAAATGAGATTGGTTTGAGGTACCGTCACAGGTGTAGACAGTAAATAGATTTTAGTTCGCTTATAGATTTCATCATTTCTTATTACATAACAAAGCATTTATAAATGCAGAGTTTAATACAAATGGGGTTACATTTATCACGGAAATTACATCGAAGGTTAAATGCGCTCTAGACACGCAAACTCCACCTGCCGGAGAAAATAATTAATAGTGAAATAAAAGCGAACTACAGAATTGCCCTTGCACGAGTTCTTTTTCGTACTGATAGGCTAACATATAGCAGGCACAATAGTCTCCGAAACTCAAATGTCACCTAGAGATTGTTACATTTATTATAAATACTATGTTATAAAGATGTGCCTATAGTTTTATATCATTAGAAAGAAGAAAGAAAGAAAATAAAACTTACAAAATATAATTATAGCGACTTCAAAAAAACATTAACAAAAACTCCCTAATTAAAACGACTTCAAAGGGAGCAATAGATAAACTAACAATTGAGTAAATAAGGGATTTTTTGTCAAATGTATTTACGTAGCTGGCTTCATTTATTTAAAATATTCTTAGTTTTTCTATTTTCAGTGTAAATAATCGTGTAAGTTGGAATAATTCATAAAACTTAAGTAATTATTCATTTTGTAGCACAATTGAAAGCAAATAAACAAAATAATACTATATGGCAACTTAAAGTATCATCTAACTACTAACCGTCAAGAAGTTTAAACCATCCATCATCAGCCCATCTGAATAATTTGAAAAAATATTACAACTATTTTACGTAACCATAATATTATATAAAGAATAATCCTTTAACTCCTATCTATTAAGGAGTTTTACGTTCCATCATCAGCTCACCTGAATAACTTAAAAGAATACAACTATCAGTCTACATAATAAAAAATAAAATGAATTCTTTCTGTTCCTAACCTTTAAGGACTTGTAACTTGCATCACCAGCTCATCAACATGAGATGATGACTACCAGACGAGATTTAAAATATTTTTAGAAACTTGAAACGCGTAATAAGTGCCTATAAAATTTGAGGGTTACCCTCGATTTCCCTGGGATCGCATCATCAGATCCTACTTTCTTTTCTAACAAAAAAAAGAATCATCAAAATTGGTTCATAAACGACGACGTTATCCACGAACACATAAAATAGGTATATAGGTATATATGGTCGAATTAAGAAACCTCCTTTTTTATAGTCGGTTAAAAAACCGTATTCGCTTCATTCCGTTTATTTTTAGGTACGAATAAAAACTGCAGTTTAATATTCAATAAAGACTAGGATTCATCAAGCTCCGCTTGTTTTTCAATTAAGGCCGCATTTTGATGCGTTGTCGTCGTCGGCACCGCAACAGGAATTTTAAATTGTACCAGGAAATTATTTGGTCTAGGACGCTCCGGGATTTATTTTAAACATAAAAACCTTTTGAAGTTACGTTCTATTCTCAAATCAGTTTAAAAATAACGCTGATTTATTATGGATTAACATTTGCCTGATACGGTGATATTTAAGGTAACGTTAAGAAAAGTTGTCCTTTAAAGTAACCTATAATATGCATAAGATCAATGTGGCGGAATAAAACTGGGTCAATATTTTATTAGTGACACGAGTTATTTGTGGTAATATATAAACGCACTGGAAGTGGGAAGCAGGAATAACCATAAAATAACCGTAATATTAAAAACGGCGTTAAACTTTTATACCCTTACCGCACTACATAAAGCATGAGCTGTTTAAACAAAAATTGCATATTTGTAGAATAACCTGAATAACTACGAAAACATTTACTTATAAGACTATTACTAGAATACCTAGGTACATATAAACGAAACGAAGTAATAACACTTTTAGTGAATCAAAGAAAATATTGAACGTGGTAAACGTAACATATTTTTTATTTTCTTTTCTCTATAAGCTATTATTGGGCTATTGAGCTATATAGAAGCGAAAGGATGTCCATTCTTTTAAAAAATAGTATATTGCATTGACTTTCTTCCGCTCACACTCGTATTGTCTAAATCGAATTACAAGCGATAGCTTTGTGAAGAGTCGGGTCTGGTTCTTTATTTCTTAGTCGGTAAGAACAATGTAGGTAGTTACTATAAATATCTAAGCAGTACCACTTAAATAAAGATAGCAATGTGATAATAATATTAAGAATCTTTGTTAACAAATGGTAGTTTAATTGTAAATAATACTCTATATACTATGTAGCATGTATTTGCAATGAAAAACTGGCAATTCGTTTCTTTTTATTTTTATAAACAATAAATTCTGAAAAATCCGGCCAAGTGCGAGTCGGACTCGCGCACCGAGGGTTCCCTACAAACCTGTAGGTATATAAGTAAAAGTTCACCCATCACGATGATCGAGTCATAGTCGTAGTTATGGTATTTTCATTGCAGAATGAAAAAAAAAAATAATAATATATGATATATATTTTTATTATATGATGTAACTAAAAATTTACGGTTTTCGCAGTTTTTCCTTTATCTGTACTATAAGACGTTACTTCGTACCAAATTTCAAGATTCTAAGTCTACGAGAAGTACCCTGTAGGATTTGATTCCCGTGCGAATTTGGAAAATTTGCGGCATAAACGGCTGTATCTTTTGATTGCTTTGGCTTAGAAGTTTGATTTTTTCACAGCTCCAAGGGACAGTAGACTTGAGTACTGGATATAAATTTTAGTTTGATACCTCCACGCGTTCCTGAGAAAAACGGTCTTGGCAGACGGACGGACGGACAACAAAGTGATCCTATAAGGGTTCCGTTTTGTCCTTTTGAGGTACGGAACCCTAAAAATACATTAAATTCTTATACGTTTAAGTTTTAATTTTTATTTAAAATGTTCCTTTTAACGCGCATTTTTTTGTTTATTTGTAGGTACTAAAAATAAATCTTCCTAGAGAACCTTTGCTTCATTTATCATTCTAAATACGTTACAGTTACATTGTAAATACGTTTTTAATAGTTTACTATTACTAGAGCGATAAAATAAAATAAGTAGTTCGACAAACCATCTCCATTATGAAGTAAGTACGTGTATCATAATATAAAAATGCTCCAAATGTCATTCACTATAAAAATGTTTAGGTGCAAACACTATTTAGTACCTTCTTTCATGTGGCCTGCATGCATAGTCATTAACTGTTTATTCAGGTATTATACCTATTCCCATTTTCAAATGTCGGTGCGGCTCTTTAGCCGCCTTTAAACGTCTTTACGTTTACAAATTCATCCTCGTTTACATTACCTACCTGTCAGATGTAACCACAGAGTACAGTAATAATAGGGAAATTGTAACAGATGACGCAGATATAAATTGCACCATTTTTATTCACACAGAGAATAGTTAACAATGCTAGTGCCTATAATAAACTCATACAAAGGCCTTATTGAACGCTTAGCATACCTGCTTGGGAAAATTCTCAGGCATCTGTGCACGACAGCAACGCGTTTGTACCGGTCTGCTAGACGTAAGCAGGTACCTATACAATGTAATGTGACGGAGCCGCGCGCCTGGCGACAAGTGTAAACCCGCTCACGCTGTGCACGATAGCAACGTGTCTTTACCGGTCTGCTGGATGTGAGCGGGTGCCTATACTATGCAGAGTGACGGAGCCGCGCGCCTGGCGACAGGTATAAGCCTGCTCACGCCGCTCGGCGGATCGGTGGATATAAAAGCCCCGCGCGCTGGAGCAGTCAGTCAGTCTACCGAAATTCTCCTAAGTTAACCTAAGTCCACTCGCTGTGATTAATAAGTTAAATAAGTAAAATTTGTAAAGTAAATTTAAATAAAAATCTATGAACCTATCTCACATTTTATGTGCCGAGTTTTAATAAATACAGTCCACACGCTACACATTCTGGTCCTTCGAGAGCCGAATCTTTAAGATCCAGCAGGATGGTGTTAACACGCAGCCGTAGTGGAGACTCTAGGAGAGAACTGACTCTGCAAGAACCGTCAGTGACCGCCAGACCGGGTGCCAGCAACCCGGCACCAGAAATGAGCACGAGCCCGGTCGCGGTGATGGACACAGGCAGCGGATCTACGGCGACTACGAACACCGACGCCACGCAGACACATGGGACGCTCAAGCCCGGCGAGACCAGGTCACGCCGTTCTACAGCTTCAAGAAAGAAGCGCCTCGCAGAGCTCGAGGCCAGAGAGCGGCTGGCTGAAATGAAAGTCAAGCAAGCGAAGGCAGAGCGAGAGCTGCAAGAAATACAGCTGCAGCGCATCAAAGCCGAAGCTGACTCGAGTGAAGACGATGACATGGAGGACGACCTCGCCTCCGTAAGGATTGGAACGTGGCTCGCGCGACCGGCGCCGCCACCCGGAGGAGAGGCTCGACCACCGCCACACGACGTCAGCGGCGGGAAAAACGGTAGGGACGCAGCGAAGGACATCGGCGCCGTGATAGGCGCTCAACCGCTGCGAGACGACGATGGCTACGAGGAAAATGTGTTTGCGAAATCAAACAAGGGTAATATCGCGAGTGAAGTGTTACACGGTAATGTAAGTGATAAAGTGATAGACGTAGGGACACTCGCAGCGGCCCTAGCACAAGTCGCGCACAGCTCAAGAAAGCCCCCCAGGTTCATCCAGCAGCTACCAACCTTTGATGGAAAACCGGGTGAGTGGATAGCTTATAAGGCCGCGTATTGTGACTCACACACGTATTTTTCCTGTATAGAAAATGTCGCTAGGATTAGGGTGAGCCTCAGAGGCGCCGCAAAGGAAGCTGTAGGTTGTCTATTATTTAGTCAATCCGACCCTCAGGTTATTCTAGACGCACTAGAAAGACGTTTTGGTAGGCCTGAGGCCTTGATTATAGCCGAGTTAGATCATATAAAATCGTTACCTAAATTAAATGATAACCCCAGGGACATATGTATTTTCGCTAGCCGTATAGCAAACACGGTGGGTACGGTAGAAGCACTAAAAAGAATGCAATATTTACATAGCCCCGAAATGTCGCGTTGTATCGTAGAAAAGTTAACGCCGATACTAAGAAACAAATGGTATGATTACGCGGCTAATAGAAAGTTTGAAGATATTCCAGAGTTGAAGCGCTTATCTATGTTTATGAATGAAGAGGCAGATAAGTGTGGCGCGTATGCACAGCCAGAACGTGGTATTGACGACTCCAACGGGTTACGACAACGGCGCAGAGTAGAGCGCACGTTTAACGTGAATAGGGAACCATCAAGCGAGCAATGCCCAGCGTGCAAGCAACACGGCCACAAATTACCAGATTGCGGTAAATATAAACAACTAGACATAGATACACGATGGGATATAGCAAAAAACTCCAATATGTGCTTTAGATGCTTGCGAAACAAGCATAGAAGGTTTATGTGTAAAGCGCCTATTTGTGACATAAAAGAATGCAACATGAAACATCACAAACTGTTGCATAAAGAGCGTAAAGTTGAGGCGACACACAACGTAGCGACGCCGGCACCGACGCCCGATGTCACACACGAAACCGTTACGTCGGCGCGGGAAACTGTATCAACAAATTCGCCTCAGAATCGCCGCGCGTATTTAAAGATAGTACCTGTCACATTGAGCGGACCACATACAAGTCTAGACACATATGCCTTGTTAGACGATGGTAGTACAGTCACCTTGTTAGACGCGTCAGTAGCAGATATCCTAGGTGCAGATGGGCCAGCCAGTCCTATGTGGATACAAGGAATAGGTACGGAGGTCAAGCATGAGCAAAGCCGAACCGTGAGCCTCCACATACAGGGCAAGCACCATAGCGACCCACAGAAAATAGAGGCGGCGCGCACCGTAACTAGGCTGGAAATTATGGCGCAAACTGTACAAACAAAGGACATAAATAATTGTAGGCATTTAAACGACATTCATAACACTCTTGTTTATGAACACGCGCGACCAATGATTTTAATAGGCCAAGATAACTGGCATTTATTAGTAGCCACAGAAACACGAACAGGTGCGCGTGATCAACCGGTAGCATCGTACACAAAACTTGGATGGGTATTGCATGGATGTCAGTACTCTGTAAATAAAGTTATAGCTACATTTTGTGGCCACATTAAAAGTAAAGAAAATCTGGAACCAATAGAAGAAACCATGAGAAACTTTTTCAAATTAGAATCTCTAGGCATAGTACCTAGGATACCTAGAGATGACCCGCAACAGCGAGCGTTGGACATCCTAGAACACAAAAGTCGACGATTACCCGATGGCAGCTTCGAGACCGGACTATTGTGGAAACAAGAGGTACCTAAAATACCAAACAACTACCTAGGTGCCCTAAAACGGCTAGAAAATCTAGAACGACGCCTAGATAAAGACGAAAGCCTCAAGACCCAGTACTTACAACGCCTTGACAACCTATTCAACTCAGGCTATGCAGAAAAGGCACCCGATACCTGCACGACCAATAAAACCTGGTACCTACCTCACTTCCCAGTGGTCAACCCAGCCAAGCCACATAAGCCGCCACGACTCGTACATGACGCAGCAGCAAAGACAGCGGGTCTGTGCCTAAACGACCTACTCCTATCGGGACCTGACCTATTACAATCGTTGCCCGGTGTTTTAATGCGTTTTCGTCAAAATAAAATAGCTGTGTCAGCAGACATTAAAGAAATGTTCATGAGGATAAAGATAAGGGAAGAAGATCGCGATGCGTTGAGATTTTTATGGCGCGGCGAGCAACGAACAGGACCGCCAGATGAATATCGCATGACGTCGGTTATATTTGGAGCAACGTCATCCCCATGTACAGCGCTATACATAAAGAATCGCAACGCTAGGGACTTTGCCGATAGATATCCAGCCGCGGCGTCAGCAATAATAAACAATCATTACATGGATGATTATCTTCAGAGCTTTTCCAGCGAAGAGGAAGCCAAGAAAATAACAACGCAAGTAGATTACATTCATAAAAAAGCCAACTTTATTTTATGTGGTTGGATATCAAACAATAAAAATGTGTTAAACAATAACCTCGCGCCTGCACAAGACATAAAAGTATTAGGTGGCGACGACACCGAGAAAGCTCTCGGACTACGATGGGATATTAAGAAAGACAGTTTTACATTTAAAATTAATAAAAACAAAACACCTATTGTATTATTAAACAACACACGCCCACCCACTAAACGGGAGGCGCTCAGCATAATAATGTCTATATTCGACCCACTAGGAATTATATCACCTATCACTATACCGGCTAAAAGGATACTTCAAAACACATGGAAGTACAAAACGGAGTGGGACAAGCCACTGCCCGAGGAGCTACAACCTAAATGGAAAGAATGGATGGAGTCACTAAGTACTATAGAAACGCTACTGATCCCACGTTGCTACGATTACGGTGACGTCACAGCCAGAGAAGTACATACGTTCGTAGACGCAAGCGAGGAGGCATACGCCGCAGCGGTATACTGGCGAACCGAAAGGTCAGACGGCAGCGTACAAGTGACCCTGGCGGCAGCCAAGAGCAGGGTAGCCCCACTTAAACCCGTGTCAATACCTAGACTAGAGCTGCAAGCCGCACTATTAGGAGCGCGCTTAGCCAGGACGGTTGTTCAAGAACACGACTACGAGGTGAGTGACCTAACGTACTGGAGCGACTCTACCACCGCTCTGGCCTGGATTCAAGCCGAACCACGCACTTACAAGACTTTCGTGGCACATCGTATCGCTGAAATTGAGGAACTCACCAAGAAAAACGAGTGGAGGTGGCTACCCTCAAAAGATAATGTGGCAGACGACGCGACACGCAGCACGCCGGAACATTTTAACTCTGAACACAGATGGTTTAATGGTCCCGAGTTCCTTAGAAAAGGCAGAGATGAATGGCCGCAGGACAAAAGGGTCATTGCCCCCATGAACTCGGGAGAAGAACGCGTCAAATGTCATATAATTAACGACACAAAGGTAAATGATCACCTCCCAAATATTACACGATTTTCTAAATGGACACGGCTGATAAGAGCAACTGCAAGAGTACTTCAGTTCATTGACCTGTGTAGACCAAGTAAACATACAGTCGAATATAAGTGTACTAAGAAAAAAGCATCAAAAGATCCAACATGGAAAAGATTACACAAAAGCAAACCCGTAAAAAAAGTTACGCAAAAAATAATAAGGAATAAAACAGTAAATTACAAACCTATACCTACTACTTATACTCTACGCGCCGAAGAACAATGGATCAAGAGCGCACAAGCCGAAAGCTTCAAAAAAGAAATTGCCGCCATAAACGACAACAAAGCGGCGCCCGGCGACAGCCCGTTATCGGTATTAAGTACATACCTAGACAGCGCAGGTGTTTTACGTTTGCGCGGGAGAATCACAGCGGTACAAGACGTAAATGAAGATATTAAAAACCCAATTGTACTCGAGGGTAAGCACAGATATACAAGGCTATATATAGCATATGTGCATGAAAGTTTACATCATGGTGGAACCGAGATAACGGTAAACGAGTTAAGACAGCGTCTTTGGATAACGAGACTACGTCCGTCTGTAAAGAATGTTATAAAGGGCTGTTTGTATTGTAAAATAAAAAAGGCAAAGCCAGCCAATCCCTCTACGGGAAACCTACCGTACCCCCGTTTAGCTCATCATGTACGACCTTTTACTTTCACTGGTTTAGATTATTTTGGCCCCATATCTGTTTCGGTAGGTAGACATAAAGAAAAAAGGTATGGAGCCTTATTTACATGCCTAACTTGTAGAGCTATACATATAGAAATAGCAAATTCACTTAGTGCAGATTCAGCTATCGCCGCTCTCAGGCGATTTATAGGTAGGAGAGGTTGTCCAAAAGAGATATGGAGTGACAACGCTACTTGTTTCAAAGCGGCTGATAGGGAACTAGGAGCAAGCGCCTTAAGTGCTTTAGGCAGTGAGTCCGATGCGCGGTCGATAAGCTGGAGATACATACCTCCCGCGTCACCGTTCATGGGCGGAGCATGGGAGAGGATGGTGAGGGCCGTCAAGGAAGCACTGTACGTCACACTGAAAGAAGTTCACCCATCAGACGAGACCCTCGCTACGCTACTAGTAGAAGTGGAAAATACGGTGAACTCCAGGCCACTCACGCATGTCAACGTGTCACCAGACGAGCCCGAAGCCCTCACGCCTAACCACATACTCATCGGCCCTAACTCCCATGTACCCTCACCGGGTAATTTCACCGCAGCAGACATCACAGCACGGCACCAATGGCGGCGCGCCCAGGCACTCGCAGATGTCTTCTGGCGAAGATGGGTACGTGAGTACCTACCGCTCCTACAAAACCGGCGGGAGCCCTACGGCAGTGGCACCCCACCCAAAGTCGGAGATGTCGTTGTGATCTGCGACCCTAACCTCCCACGCAACACTTGGCCCAAGGGAAGGGTGACGAAGGTGTTGCCGGGTGCAGACGGAGAGGTACGAGTTGTAGACGTGATGACCAAAGGACATGTACTCCGAAGACCAACGAAACGAATTGTCGTGCTCCCCACGGAGTCGCCTGATGGCGACGGCGGGAGAAATGTGCACGACAGCAACGCGTTTGTACCGGTCTGCTAGACGTAAGCAGGTACCTATACAATGTAATGTGACGGAGCCGCGCGCCTGGCGACAAGTGTAAACCCGCTCACGCTGTGCACGATAGCAACGTGTCTTTACCGGTCTGCTGGATGTGAGCGGGTGCCTATACTATGCAGAGTGACGGAGCCGCGCGCCTGGCGACAGGTATAAGCCTGCTCACGCCGCTCGGCGGATCGGTGGATATAAAAGCCCCGCGCGCTGGAGCAGTCAGTCAGTCTACCGAAATTCTCCTAAGTTAACCTAAGTCCACTCGCTGTGATTAATAAGTTAAATAAGTAAAATTTGTAAAGTAAATTTAAATAAAAATCTATGAACCTATCTCACATTTTATGTGCCGAGTTTTAATAAATACAGTCCACACGCTACACAGCATCTATTCATTGCATTTCCTCACTGAAGGCCCGCAGAGAGGCATCTTATGACTTACCTAAAACAACGTTTTAACACAGGGTACCCACAATACGACGGGTACGACATAATTGATTAAATTAAAAAGACCCTACCTCAATGTAGTTTATATATGATCACCTCTAAAGTAAGCCCTATCTATGATAAAAATGTATTTTAACACAAGCTTTTAAATCAGCTAGGTGAAGTCAAATAAGCCCGAATACGATGGAATTGCGTCGTTCCGTTAACGAGTTTCTATGGCCACCTGTCTCCATCTTTAGACTAGCTCGAAAGCACCATAATATTGTATTGTCACCGAACTTATATAGGTATGCAAAATTTCATCTCAATCGGATGTCAAGAAGTGTTTTTAATTTAGCTTGCAAGATTTGCCCCAAACACAGACAAAACAAGTTAATAAAAAGCTTGTTGCATTGAGAAAGTCCTTCTTTTTTTTTAAGTCTTTTAAATATACAATAATACTTTCTGTAATATCATATTTAATTGAAAAAAAAAATATTTTCATTGTTATGAAATTATTTGCAGTTTGAATAAGAATATTTTCTGCTTACTATTTCAGTTACTATCAACAGGGACTACCTAATATTTTCAATTTCGTCATGTTTCTAATAAATTGTCTACATTTTACCTTTGTAAACCTGATATATACCTATGTATAATCAATTAAGAATTGCTTTAGACTTTTTTTAGATTATAGATAAAATTATCGAGGCAAATAGTGGCGATTACTAGCATAGGTACTGTTATTGTGAGATATCGCCGATCTTAATTACGAAACCACCAGCTAAATACTACATATTACACTGGCTTTCGTCCGATCCTAATCCACAAGTTTGTATCTACACCATTCCAGAAATCTATATTATGTTTGTATGAATGTTTTTTTTTGCCTTGCGGTATAATTATAACGCTTTCCATGTCCATCGATTGTTTATCTATAATATTGTGACTGCTGACTGGATAACAAATCTGTGTGTATATTATAGTTATGCCAACGCATTTATATTTGAATAACGAAATAATTAAAACAATATTAGACGGTGATAGGCCGTCAGGGTTATTTTAATTTTTAAATAACTTACATCACCGTTTTTCAAATTACGATCAATACATTAATGTTAATAATTTATAATTCCAGGTACTTGAGGCAAATTTTTTATAGGCAACCTGGAAATGCATTACATTTATACTTACAAATCATTTATTAAAATTAAGTTTTATTAAAAAAAAGCAGTTATCGGCAGAATCGTGAGGTGCAATGGGATCTGGAAATAAAAATGTACCTATAAATAAAATACAAGAAATTCCAATTTCCCTTTTCATTTTAATTTAAAGCTATTAATAGAATTTTAAGGGAAACAATTTAGGAAACTTGTCTTATTTGAACAGGAACTACGTCAGGACCATTCTTGTAAGATGTTTTTCACATTCGTGGATAAAGGCAGCTGTGGGAATAATAAATTTAAAAGTAGTCGACTAACTTTGAAGGACGAAGAATAATTTAGTCGCTTTTCGACTGATGGTAGGTGGACGTGCCACCTCCAAAAAAAAATTGAAGTGAACAAATAAATTTTGTACGAAAATATTTACTTTGATACTACATAGGAAGGCAAGTGTCCCGCCGAGCATGCTTTAGCGAACCCGGGACTCCGGCAAAGGCAAGGACGGGACCGGGGTGTTTTTGGTCGGTGCAAGTCCGACATATCCCCACGTCGTGCCCTCGGCGTGGGTTGTCAATAGATTTTCACCCCGTAACAAAAAAAAAAAAAAAAAAAAAAAAAAAAGGGTCTATGCGTGAAAATGATAGTTTTGCGCTGGTTGCTGTCAAATCCCACTGTGATCCACAAAGCCGCCCCGCTCGGCTAGGGGCACGTCGTCGCAGCTGAGAGTCTGCGACGACGTTATGTCAATACGTTTACGTCAATATGAATAATGGGATAGTTGGATAAATATTTATTGTACTTAATAATACTAAAGCTACATCTAGAAACGATACTGGAATTGACAATCGACAAGTCCGTATCTAAGTGTACTGAATATTTTATTCGTTATAATTAATTTCGAATTTCCAACGCCAAAAGAGCTGTCTCAAGCGGCCATGAGACATCATATTATATTATTAACTGTCCATACGGGATCACTTAAAATATTAAAAATACCAATACAAGTTACTACTTTTTGCGTACGTCACGTATAGGTATCATAAACCAATTTCCGTATATTATGATAAAGAATGAAGGCTAATTTAAAATGAATTCAATAAAAAAGATCTAAACTTTAAATTGCTATCAGTTACGTACATGAAGTACAATTAGTACCGCAGTTTCTTCTATAAAGCCAAAGTATATAACACAAATGATATGTTATAATGGATGTTAAATAACTTAGACCATTATTAATAGGCATTTGTTTGTTATAAAATAACATGATACACAACAATCGCTTTTTGTTTCAAGAATGTATCATTTTTGTTCTGCATTTACGTATGTACCTTAAGACATTTACGATTGTACGTCATGAATTCTACTGTTTGTATCACGTAAGCATTGTACCGCGAAGATATTAGCAGTTAATAGGCCAATCATCCTGCAAAGTAATCTCAAAGAAATTGAATAGATCACTTCCACATTAGGATCGTTAAAAATATGTTGCATGATCATTTGTGTCCAGCTGAAGTGACGATAGTAAAGGATTTTTAATCGATTGTCAGGATTCTCATGGTCAGTTGAAGAGATCTATTTCTCAATGATGAATTGTGGCCGTTGAAATTCCATGGGAACCTAATAGTGGGTCTTCGAAAGATTGCACATCGTAGGATCTAATGCAGCTTGTACCGTATTAGTTGCCCTGGGTTACGGAGCTCAAACTGATAAGTGAATCGTTGAACTAATACCGAGATTATGACGTAACAAAGTAATTTCCAACCGCGTTATGCGCAAATGCGTACGATAATGGTAATTATTACAACTAATAACAAAAACCTGTTGGGCTTTATAGGACTTTAAGAGCAGTAAACAAGTCTAATATTATTAGAAAGGTAGTTTAAAAATATCAGAGAAGATGATTTTACAACGAAGTATAGAATAACAAGGGGTGCGATCGATTACAGTTCTTTTAACAGGTATCGCGCAAAGTTAAGCTAAGACGTAAATAAATGGGCTTTCTTTAATTTACTTCAGCTTTTATACTTAATACGTTTACTAGGTTTCTCCTGAGTCTAATGGATGCATTTACGGAACTAAACCTCTTCCGGTCCCGAGAGAAATATAATGTAGGCCACACAATTATCCACCATAGACGCCATCATGCGCGTGAGGAGCCTGGCGGAGGAAACGGTGTCCCGGGGTGGGGTGTTGCTGGCGGTGTCTTTAGACATCTCCAACGCTTTTAACACCCTACCCTGGAGTTGTATTCGGGAGGCACTTATATATCATCGCGTGCCTCCCTACCTCCGCCGTACAGTAGGGGCCTACCTGGAGGGTAGGTGCGTCACATATCGGGGACGTGACGGTGCTGGTCGGCACCTCATGTCGTGCGGTGTTCCACAGGGATCGGTCTTGGGACCGCTCCTGTGGAACATCGGCTACGACTGGGTGCTGAGAGGCGGGCTCCCGTCGGGCGCCGACTTGACGTGTTATGCGGACGACACGCTTGTCACTGCCCGGGGGAGTTCGCACAGGGAAGCGACGTTGTTAGCCACGGCTGCGGTGTCACAGGTGGTGAACCGCATCCGGCGCCTGGGCCTAGAGGTGGCCCTGAACAAGTCGGAGGCCATGGTGTTTCATGGCCCCCGACGGGCGCCGGCGCCGGGATCACACATCGTGATCAGCGGGGCCCGGATAGCTGTCGAGTCCACCATGAAGTACCTAGGATTGGTGCTCGACAGCCGATGGGAATTCGGACCCCACTTCCGGCGGCTGGCGCCCAAGCTGATGGGTGCAGCGGGCGCGCTTTCAACGTTGCTTCCCAATTTGGGGGGCCCGAGCGCCGCCTGTAGGCGGTTGTACGTGGGGATCGTGCGATCCATGGCCCTTTATGGGGCCCCTGTGTGGGCGATGGACGGCCTCGCTACCGTCGAGGCGATCCGGCCAGTACTCGACGTCTGGCTCGGGAGAAGGCACGGCTCCCTGTCGTTCAGGGTGACGCAGGTGCTGTCGGGGCACGGCTGCTTCGGCAAGTACCTGTGTCGCATAGACAGGGAGCCGGACGCTCGGTGCCACCACTGCGTCCATTGCGGGGAGGACACGGCGCAACACACGCTCGCTGAGTGTGTAGCTTGGGAGGAGCAGCGCCGTGTCCTCACAGAGGAAGTTGGAGGCGATCTGTCGCTGCCGGCCGTAGTGCGGAGGATGGTCGGCAGCGCAGAGTCGTGGGACGCGGTGGTGTCCTTCTGCGAGGACGTGATGTCGCAGAAGGAAGCTGCGGAACGGGAAAGGGAGATCTCGACTCCCCTCCCGGGCCGCAGAAGGCGCACCGGGCGCAGGGGAAGGGCGGATAACGCCCTTTTCCGCCCCCCATAAATGGGTCCAGGGGCGAGGGACTTGGGGAAGTCCCCGCCCCGTATTCGATGGACCCGAGGCGGAGGCGCGCGCGGGTGTCGGCGCGCGCCTCTGAGACGATGCACGGGGTAGTTAACACCTCACTACCCCGTGCAGGAGACGAGGCCCGGGCAGACCGGGCCGGCACTAGTGCGGGGCTGCGGAAGAATTTGGATTCCCGCGGCCCCGCGCGCACGTGCGAGGAGACACCGGGGGGTTTTAGCCGGTAAGAGTCCGGCACGCCCCTCCGCCTCTCCCCAGGCGGAGGAAGTCCATGAGGATTTCCCCCCGTCAAAAAAAAAAAAAAAAAAAAAAAAAAAGGCCACACAATTATACCGCAAAGGGTTGGCGGCTATCAAGCTTGCAGCCCTTTGCGTAGGACTGTTAAGTAGGTACTCTAAACACCAACGTAACTACGCCATCCTACTAATATTATAAACGCGAAAGTTTGCGAGAATGGAAGGATGTACCTGTTAGTCTCCCACGCAAAAACTACCGAACGGATTTTAATAAAATTTGGTGTACTATGATGGATGAAGTTTTTTGCTGGTTTATCTTCATAGGAATGACATTTTGGTACCGACAGTACGGTTTCAAATGTGCGTGATAAGTGAAAAGGGTTGCTTGAAATTAAAACATTTTGATTAATTGATTGCATAAATCGCGGGGCGGTGATGGTCAGTTCTTGTGATTTAAAGTTATACATATACTAATACAGAATAAAATTTTAGAATAGTTGAACGATTTTGCATTAAAGTATAAGAATTTGATAAAATGGCGATCTACCAAATAATCCTCAATAAATCGTCAACAGGTACTAAAGAACGATGAAAAAACAATCTAGTATTTATTATTTCAATTAACTCTTTTAGACATTCATTACACGTACATACCTATGTCCAAATGGTACTAAGATTTCGCGACATAAATGACGAGATATTTAAAGATTGTACCTTATGTCTTAGAAGAGAGAGTAAAAAACCGCTTAAACACTTTAATGCCACTGAGTAAAACACTGTAGATGTAATTCTAAGCAGGGTTGCACCATATGGCCAATTAAGAGGATGTAACACATGTGTGGTTTTACTGACGTTAGTGCGATTTTATATGCATGAAGATTAGATATACTTTTGCATCTTTACATTGGGTAAATGCACAATGTCATTCTATTTCTTAACTTAATCTATATATATAAAATGCTTTGGCCTAAATGACTGACGGATCAACACACAGCCTAAACCGCTGATCGTAGAAACCTGAAACATGGAGGGCAAGATTTTTGTATGACGTAGGCATCCGTTAAGATTTTTTTGGGTATGTATGGGACATTCTTTAAAAGAATTAATAGAAGACGTGTTTCGTATTTTATTCAATAAAAAACGAAACACATCTTCTATTAATTCTCAAACTCATCGCCCAACGGGGTTAAAAAGGGGTAGAAAGTTATTTTAGGGGTGATTTTCATCGAAGTTGATATCAATCTAATTGTATAAAATTCTCGTGTCAAAATTTTCGTTGCCATACTCCTCCGAAACGGCTTGACCGATTTTGATGAAATTTTTTGTGCTTATCCGGTATCTATGAGAATCGGCCAACATCTATTTTTCATCCCCCTAAATGTTAGGGGTAGTCCACCCCTAAATTTATTTTTTTATTTTTTAGACAAAATATGGCAAAACTTTTGCCGGTTCAGCTAGTATATATATATACTTAGTGTTTTGATTTAAATTACTTTTTGTTTTGACACATGTTTGAAATCTCAATTCGATTTATTAAAAAAAAGGTTGAAGTTGCATAAAACCTTAATGCAATGCAACTCTTTTAATTTGGAATGTCAAAAACCATTTTCGATTTCTACGCGGACGAAAAAAAGTCGCGGGCTAAAGCTAGTTGAATCTATACTAATATTATAAAGCTGAAGAGTTTGTTTGTTTGTTTGAACGCGCTAATCTCAGGAACTACTGGTTCGAATTGAAAAAATATTTTTGTATTGGATAGTCCGTTTATTGAGAAAGGCTATAGGCTATTTAACATCACGCTACGACCAATAGGAGCGGAGCATAAATGAAAAATGTTGCAAAAAATAAAAACCGTTGAAACTAAAACACGCGAACAAAGTCGCGGGGGACAGCTAGTAAGAATATAAAAAAAATGTTAGCAAACTCTTTTGAGATTGGAATGTTTAAATATACATATCATAATAATCAATGTTTATTCATACTTTAGTTTAGGAGTTCCCTATAAGGCAAGTTATTTACTAAAGTTATCTATTGTTTGCCTGCTAAATATCTGATGTCACCTAACCATCAAGCCTGATAAGTAAGGTATTAAAATATTTGTGTAGATCAAAATTTTTGATACTATAATCTTTAAATTTCAAAGGATATTAAGCCTAAGCTGTTTTGGAAATTTGTGTCTAGCCACCACAGCATAGATCATGTAAATATAACCTATTCACAGGAACCACTGATACTATTTCAGATAAAGAAAAAAAATGTTTAAAACCGTTCATCAATCAGTTTCTAAGTTAAAATAGGCTCTACTGATGTACAATCTTCATACCAAAAAATATGTTTTATTTTGAATAACACTTTAGGAAATCACATTAAATGAAGTATTCTGCTATGTGAAAATATTATTTGAAACCCTGCAGATTTAATTACATAATCATATTTTTTTTTAACTATGTAAAGAAATAAGAGTAAAAAGTTAATAAAAAATCCAGATTCTGACTATGTATGAATTCTAACAGACCATATTAAAAGACTAAAGTAAATATTAAATCAACAAATGCTTTGAGAAATGATTTAGTTATTCATTTCTGTAGCACAGAATAGTTTCAGGTTTCACCTTGATGTATCTAATACCTACTTAATGCTTCCTGATTACATTCTTAATGAAAGATAATTGTGATGCCTTTTGTTCAATTTATAACCGATGTCACATTTGCATTTGCATAACAATCATGAGTAAAATGACCACCTCAATTAGAGGCCCCATTGAAAACATTGTTATAGCATAATAATGCATAATAATGTAATTTAACTAGTACTAGGTTTTAACATGACATCTGTTAAACATAACGGAAATGAATTAACTATGGTTAGCTTATTCAATAAGAATAATATTTACTACCTACATAGATAACTTGTCCTAAAACATAAACATAAGACCATAGAATTTAATACTCAAGTTTCAAATTTGGTTTCAGTAAAATGGCAAGGATAAAGTGGAAGAAACATTTAAAAAAATTGACTTAATAAAATATTATGTTATGACAACAATATACCTACTGTCATTTCATAAGAGGTTATTAAAGTAAATAATTTACCTATTACGCAAATTAATTAATTAAAACTTACCTTTTTTAATTGCAGCAGTAGATTGGCCACCAAGTTTCTATGACACAGCCTTCGTTTTTTGTGATAACTTAAAGTCCATAACACACAAATTTACATAACAAACATGTTTTAAACTAGTTACAGGAATATTATCAAAGATAATGCATTTAAATTTAAGAAACTATTATTAAATATAAATACTAAACATTAAAATATAAAAGGAAATAATAACATTTAGTAATAGCCTGAAACATGAAACCTGTCTCGACAAAACTGTATCAAAAATTAAACAAACAATAACCTAACGGTCGCGAGACAAAAGACAAACGACAATACGTAAACAAAAGATCGTTTTACTAAAAACAAACGACTACACGGCGTACCGATAAGACGTGAAATTCCTAACTTATTTTCAAATTGGAATATTATCGAGATGATGTACCTACATTGCGTTAAAATTCACATTTCACTGTTAATACTTGTCTAGGACACTATAGCCGTTTGAAAAGTCTTATCCTATGTACATGTCTTTTTTAATAAAATTGAGAATTGACAAGTATAACAAATATCTCCCACTGCATTTTGTACAAGTACTCTACGCCATATTTGCAAAGTAGGTGTTAGTGTTACCAGCGCAAAAGAAAAATGCTACTACATTTGTTCTTTATTTATGTCTTTTTATATATTTTACAACTTCATGATATACATTTAAGACATTTATTTGTTTTTCAATTATGCATTTAAACTTTACACGACATATTTCACTATTAATACATGAATAAAGATTTTAAGATTCAAATACTTACTCTAAGCTAATTTTATTTGTTTGCAGTAACCCCAAACGTTGGACACTGACATTTAGAGATAATAATTCATAAAATCGACTAAATGGTTTTAAGGTAACATATTTCAATATTACAATAATTATTTTTATTCATGACATACATTTTATTATAATTAAGTTACATTTTTTTTAGTGTTTGCAAAAGATGTTATAATAATATACATAGTATCACCACATTCAGCACTTCTGTATGCAATTCTTATAAATGCCCCTAAATGTATTAAGAACTAAGTTATATCTAAGTTTAAACAACATCAAATATATTTTTTTAAAGTAAAAGTATACTTACAATTATATTATTTTTTTCAAAACATTCAATTATGATACAATAATATTTTTTTTATTAAATTGCTATCCTCCATAAAATCGTTAATTTTAAAGTTTTATTAAAATGGCTTTCTCAGTTTGGTATGTTAAACCTGAGCGAGCCGTTTACGATTTTACTTGTTCATACTAGTGCCCACAGTTGATAATTGTTATGCGCACTAAATTTACTTATTTTTAGTCTAAGATTAAATCAGCTCGGTAAGGTTAGTTTAACATACCCAAAACTTGAAGTAAAAAAAAGCTATAACATAACTAATTTTTACCCTAATAATATTGTACCCATTTTTATTTCGGGTCTGTCTTCACCCGGATAATCACTAAACATGAAGTTCGTACGAACAAAAAATTACAATAAAATACTTTATGCTTGTATGTATGTTCACCCTAAGGATTCAATTTTCTATTAACCAAATTACAAATTAAACGTGTTTTAAAATGTATACTAAGATTTATTGGTGTTTTTTCAGCGATACCAACATTTATTTAATTAATAATTCATGTTTTATAACATATTATTTAAAAAAAACTGACAACTACAATGTTTTATTCAATAACTGGCGCAACAGTTAAGTGTGTTTAGTCGATTATCGTAACTTTTTAGTATAGTTTGTAACAGTTACTTACAATACTTTTTAGTTTTTACTTAGCATTGACGTGACTGACGTGATAAACTTTAGCTTTGCTTTACTATTTACATCTTGAGTCGAGCGAGTTGCGAGTTTACCTCGTTTACCTTTCCAAAAACTTTGGTGTGTGTGGTTTTTTGTTTATATTATTTTTAAAATCAATTTATTATTCTTGTTAATAGTTTACCTTAGAACATTATGGGTAAGTATTGTAAACAAAATTAATAGTTTAAGTTATAATATTAATTTTTTTGCTACAACAAATGTTTGGGAGTTCAGCTTTTCCAGAATCGGTTGCTGGAGTTGAAGATCGAGAATACTTAAATGATTTTTTAGAAGAAGCAGAACTTCACCAGTATTATGAATTGTTCAGGTAAATATAAACAGAGATGCATTATTTTGTTTTTATACTAATGATATAACACGGTGATACAGGTCTTTGCTGCCTTTCACTGTATCCGTATTTAAAGCTTGCGGAACTTAAGTAGAAGCTTTTGCGAAGTTCTATTATTATGTTAAAACATTCTATTTTGGGTTAGTTATTACAACAAAAAAAAAAGAAAGTACAAATATTTGCCTTAGCAAAAAACAGATCCCAGCTAAAGCGAATTTTCAAATTCATAATGAATGTCCATCGAAACTTATCACTTTTGAAAACTAAAATGTGATGAATAATATTAACTACTAAACCCAAGTCAAATAAAAGTTTAAATCAATGCAAAACTTGCAGTGCATGCTCTACAATTTTGACTTGAAAAATATTCTTCTTTTTAGGGATATATTGAAAGTTACAAAGGTGTCACAACTAAAGTTTGTTCTTACTGAAGACTTAGTTCAAATTGGAATGTCAAGACCAGAACAGAGACGCTACAAAAAGATATATTCAAAGTATTTTCCAAATCCCTATATATCAAAAATACGAAAGATGCTCAAGTCTCATAAAAAAAGAGATCAAGTAAGTTAATTTAAAGTATATTTTAGCTTTCAATTATAATTATCTTAGTTGAAGTAGCTATCATGAGTATAAACTACCTATGTTCATGTCCACATTATATATTATATTTATGGTTAATGTTTTGTTTACTCCAAAGATAATTAAATAAAAAGAAATTAGTGTTTATAAAATCAATTAAGCATAAAGGAACAAAAAAATGGTGCATATTCCCTATTAATTTGTTTCCAAACCATGATTATTGGTTAATTGTACAGCCAAACAACCTATTTTATTCAATTTACTCTAACTGATACTAGAAAAAGCTATATTCCACAACATACCTAACCACCAGGATAATAATACAAGTAAATTTTGATCCAGAATTTACAAGGGCCTTCATCTATACCATTAGAATCTCAACCATTTTTCGACAACAATGTAAAAGTACCTACAAAACACATCATTTCCATCGAGGATATCACTATTAACAAAGAACTTGGTATGGGACAATTTGGTGTGGTACAACAGGGAACATGGTCTACAGGAAACCAAAGAGTAAGATTTCTTTTAATGATTTCACATGTTTTATGCATTATGTGCAGCTAGGCTGCATTAAGCAGTGCATACTGTTTTTAAATGAGAAATATTGATATTTTTTTGCATGTAGACATGACATGATTGATTGTGGCATCAGTTGCAAATAATTTCATAGCCACAATAATGTTAATAGTATTTATTGAAAAACACAAAAGTGTTCAGAAATTGTTATTCAATCTGTTACATAGGTTCGATGAATTTTCCGTTTATGAAAAAGAATGTTCAGATCAGAGTAACTTTTTCTCTTGTAATGTGAATATTGAGAATGGTGGCTAACACAACTTCTGATATTTTTATCAAAAGCTAAGGCTTTGGCAGAGATGTAGTGTAAATTACTATGACATAAATATTGCAACATGGTTTTGATCTCTTTCAGTGTATATTTCACATTATTGTTTTGTAAAAACTGTTCATCACATCTTAATATTACAGCTGCAAGTAGCGATAAAATGTCTCGGTCATGAGCGAATGACATCAAATTCTACGGAGTTTTTGAAGGAGGCAGCAGTGATGCACAGTATTGAACACCCTAATATTGTGCGATTATACGGCGTTGTACTACATTTAGACTCTTTGATGTTGGTAAGAAGTACTTTTTGTTCTATTAAACCATATCAACACAACACAACACATCAGTCTATCTGAGCTTTTTACCAAGACACACTTATAATATCTTGGGACAACTCTCACGGCCATCTGATCCCAAACTAGGCAGAGCCTTAACAATTAAAGTTTAATTTATTATATATTACAATTTAAACTCATAGAAGGGCTTGGTGACCTTATATAGCCTGAATTAGGACTCATACATACAAACGTTCCTTTAAACGTAAAACTTTTTTTGAAAATATATGCTGTTCCTAAAGGTTAAAAGAAACTTGAAAGGTTAAACAAAAAAACTGAATCCAGAATAGTTTATAAAAGCGACTGATTCTCATTTCTATGGGGCCGGAAGTGTAAAATTGTATGCGGTTACCTCGAATGAATGTATGTAAATTTCTTTATTAACTTGTATCCTCGTATCTTGCAAACTGCTAGATGCCTTTTGAAGGTTAATGTATTGTTTGATTTGTGTAAAAAACTCAAGTGTCTTCAGAAAGGTGTATTACGCGGCCGGATAATTATTGACTGTGTCCATTCCTTAGACCATACAGGAATTTGCCATATGTTGTGCAGTATGTCAATGCCGTTTTCACCAAGGTCTTACAAGCACATCTCAGGGTAGGGAGCCTGGCGCCTTGTTAGTTTTGAGGAGGCTTATTACTAGCTCAGATTTCAGGATGCTGGGTTCTAGGACTAGGGAATTTCATTAAAACTCGATATCCATGGTCACACAAGATTTTTTTTATGTAAAATATAAAATTTACTTTAAATCCTATGCAACTGTTAGCGAGTAAAAACTGATACTCTAATAAAAAATATGAGTATCAATAAATTCCGCGACAAAAAAAGTGCTTTATATTGACCATTTAATTTAATTATTTAGATTTTATGGTTTCCCATTAATTTAATCTCTCTAACAAACAGCGTAACTGTTTGTTAGAGAGATTTGAACCTATGATTGATGCCATAAAAGTGCAGGATGTTATTGTTTTTTGGATTTTAGCCCGTTCGATTACGCTGTGAATGCAGAATTGTTGTTTTTTAAAATAAAGACTCCTTTGTTTAAATAGCAATTGCTACTTAATTCTACTAATACTACTAATCCTTTGAGTAGAATTTACTATCTCCAGTATTTGGGAACTTTCTCTCCAGGTGGCATCAAAAAAATGTCAACCTATATATTAAAAATGTTTGTAACGATATTTATAAATACTGTCTGCCTATAAATATAGTTAGTAAATAGACAAGTAATTCCAGCAAAGTAACCTAAAACCAGGAAAAACTTTCATTCAAACAGACTGCACGTTGAAAGTGTATCAGATAACACCACGCTAATTACCACGCCGCGACGCCACGAAGCTGCGGGTTCGATTCCCGCATAATACAAAAATTTGCGCGACCCACAAATAGATATAACAGTTCTTTGTGTATGGGACACTACGCAAGGAATATTCTTACGAGTAAAAATCCGTATAAAATTCAATGATTGACCCCCGGTTTCTTAAAGGGTACCTAATCAATTTAATCTGTTGTCCCAAATCAACTGATCACGACTGTGATTGGTTTACCAAAAGACTAACAAGTAACAACCAATCACAGCACTTAACATGAGGTTTGACAATAATTTTGTTGCGTTGATCAGCGTTTGAGGAACTGGCGGTTAACCTTTTATCGTCCCAAAAATATTCACATGATGTATTTGTTGCGCTTCGGTAAACGTAGTGTAGGTAGGACGCCCACTAGCCTGGTAAGCTAACAACCTAAAAAAGCTAACTGGGTCGGATTGCCAAGTAGCACATTCTAGATCAAAATTTTAGCCACAAACTTTTTTCCATAAATTCCTTTATGGAAAACCATTTCCAACTTGGGAGTGGCCGTAGAGCTAAGTTAATTATTAATATGTTTTTTTTTTATACTTAACATATCACAACCAATGTGTTTCAGGTGACGGAGTTGGCTCCACTTCGCTCGCTCTTAGAGTGTCTCCGCGAAGTGTCTCTTCGACTTAACTTCCCAGTTCCAAACCTCTGCGAGTTTGCGGAACAGATCTGTGATGGCATGACTTATCTAGAAAGTAAAAGACTGATTCATAGGTTAGTATGGCTTATTTTATTTTGAATATTGTATAATATGAGTTACTTAGGCCCGCTTGCACAAGCCCGGGTTATCTTTTTGACTCGGACAGTGTTAAATGCTAACACGAGGTTATATTGACAGTTTGTCATACAATACTGTCAATTTAACCTCGTGTTAGCAACTAACTCGTTAGGTTAACTAGTTAGGTTTTTTTGTGCAAGTGGGCCCTAGTTATCTAGTTTAATTTATTTTTCCTCTCTCTTTTTTAAAACCTCAGCCATGCGGTTGTCGTTTTAGGGAATTTAATCACTGTCTCGCGGGGAGTTTTCTAAACATTCAAAAAACATACACAAAGAACACCCAGGCCTTGTTACATCTAAAGTCGGCTAAATGGGTAGCGTCATTGTGTTGGATACGAAAAACGTAAGATGTAACAATGTTTACAAAATGATATACGAATTCATTGAAAACATGCAATGCTCCATAATTGATAAATGAAACTTATTTATTGCATACAAAATGTATATTTTTACCTGACGCCAACGAAGGGTTCGTATAATCCTTCGTTGTGATCCTGTATATTTCTTTTTGTGAGTTTCTTTGTTATCTCATATCTTTCAAACGGTATGATGGATTTCGACAGTTAAGGTTTCGTTAGATTCGTGTTAAATACCATGTGTCCTTAAATCGTGTTTAAAAATATTAATATGGTGGAATTAAATGGTAATAAATTCAAGTCCCAAGTTTGAAGTAAAAACTTCTAGGCGCGTTAGGTATTTATAATGGGAAGAAACAATTGAAATCGCGACACCAGGTAACTACATAATATATTGTAATTGTGTAACAACTTTTCACATCTGTCGGCACTCCGGAGTGCCACTTATTTTTAACCAAACCTATTAGTTATAGTTTAAAAAACAAAGGGGTTTACAAAAATATATGCAACTTGTATGTTTAAATATAATAAAGAATGAGAAAAGCTACAGTAAATAATAATGTCTCTTATCAGGGCAGTTATTTTTTTTCGTTTTTTTGTTACCAGTACTACTTGTTTGATTTTGCTTCATATTTAGCGACCAGACATACAACTTTGATGTTAAAACTGTAAAATATATCTGCACAGATTTTATAAGCTAAGGAACTTTTAATTATTTCTAATATTTTTTTAAAATAATAATATGGATGAAAATACAATTGCCAAATGAGATGAATTATTCTAACTTAAAATGAATTGTTTGTAGTAATGTAAATAAAAATGTCATTCCGTATGCTTCAATCACATACTAACTAAAAGCTCATTATTAAGAAAAAGAAAAACGTTTTCAATCCTAATTTTAGTAGCTATTGAAAATAGCTTATATTTTTCCTAATTTTTCATAATTAGAAAAAATCTTAAAATCAAATGTTTATTGGCAGTTAAAACCCATTTACGCCTATTGTCATAATCGAGTTCGCGATATTTAACATCTATGCACTTTTGAATGCAATAAAGGCGTTATTTTATTCATAACCCATTCATATGCATGCTGAAGTAGTTGCTATAGTTCTCAAAATATATCTGATCCAAACACAATGCATAAGATAAACGCAAACATATAATATATATATGTATGTATCAATAAGATGCTAATTACTTTGCAACAACAGATATTCCAATATTAAAATTAGATATTTGTGTTCGTTCAAAGAGATCTCAACAAGATATTACGTTTCTCTGTGACAGCAAGATTAAATTACATTCTATTGAGAAGAATGTAGGTTTATGCAAAAACCATTGACAAACTCTTGCCATTCACGACATTCGCAAGCAAACATGTTTTCAGTTAATAGTTTCTTTGTTGAAGTTATTCTTCTGACTGACCTTTTAAGAGGTGTCATGGGGTTTCCTGTGACGCAGTTAAAATTTCCTAGTACTTAGCTACAAGTAATTATAATACTTAGATTATTATACTTGCTCCTGTATTAATCAGTTCAGCTTTTGTATTTATTTTTATTTTTGTACATTTTATGGTACAGACTTAGTGCATTAAAACAGTAGTTATAGTAGTTTAATGATAACAAATATTATGTAATTGTAGTTAACAATAAATCTATACTTAATATATAAAGCTGAAGAGTTTGTTTGTTTGTTTGTTTGAACGCGCTACTCTCAGGAACTACTGGTCCGATTTGAAAAATTATTACAGTGTTGGATAGCCCATTTATTAAGGAAGGCTATAAGCTATATAACATTACACTGCGACCAAAATGAGCGGAGCATAAATGAAAAATGTTGCAAAAATTAAAAACCGTTTAAACTAAAACACGCGGACAAAGTCGCGGGGGACAGCTAGTAAATAAATAAAAATTTGAATAAAGCTAACAATTTTACATCTATTATTAATCATTTACGATATAAGGGTTGTTCTATATTCTCAATTCATAAATAAATCTCTGTTTAAGTACTAGTAGGACGTTTTATAAAAAAAATGTGATTAACATTATTTTGTTTTTCAGGGACCTGGCAGCAAGAAATATTTTAGTATTTAGCAAAGATAGAGTCAAAATTTCCGATTTTGGACTTTCCCGAGCCTTAGGCGTCGGAAAAGATTACTATCAAACAAATTATAATGTAAATCTTAAGCTACCTGTGGCATGGTAAGTTAAATAGTAAACATACATATGTTAAACAGACTCAGATCGCTGTGTTGTGTAACAAATTGATAATATTATTAAGCTATACAAAGGTATTCACAGTAGTTTGAACAGGAAAATTCGAGTTGAAAACGTATTGATTATATATTCTTGGGTTGTATTGTAATACAAATTAGTATGAAATAGCAATAATGCGAAGTTATACGTCTGTAATTTGTCAAAAGCGATTATTAAACTACAGAATTCCGGTGGAAATGTATGGTTAGTTGTAATTTGAGCTTCATTTGCAAAATCAGTACCGTAACCATTAAAGTGTATATTACAGCTGATTTATCACTTTTAACGCTTGCGTAGATTGATTAATAAATATAATAACATATTATATCATTAGATTTATTTCCGCTTATTATTTTACACCAATCGTGTACTTACTCATTACGAGAATAAGTAGCATTATACTTTATTCATCATTACTACTACATTGGTAATGCATACAGAGAATACGTTTCTTATGTATTAACAAAGGGATCACTTACTATTTCGTTTAGAGGGTTACTCTTGAATTTTATTTCGAACGTTAGACATTGGAATTTTGACGTTTCGTTTTCTTGAACTTAACACTAGCTCCGAATTGTTTCTATATTATCTGTCTGTTTGGAAGACCTAACTGGAGTAAAAACGTTGACGACAACTTTTATCCAGAATCACGTGTCTGCTAAACTAATATTATAATTTTTTGGACTTGTATTAGAATTAAAATTATTAAAAGTAAGCCTTCTGGACTAGTAAGTAAAGTATTTTTTTCTTCTAATTAAAACAATCATGTAAAAATAAAATTAAGAATTTTAAATGCCTAACGTATTTCATAATATCTCTGCAAATCCGGAGTAGATTAGTTTGTAACCAGTGGTAAATAATAATAACAAAGTCATACAATCCAAAACCTTGTCAATTATTCAAGCTTAATTAAATAATTTAAATATGTAAAAGGCAATGAGCCAAAACACTTGAAATTATTTAGGTTACTAATACAGGGAAGAGAGATCTTTGCTCTGCAGTTGATTTAAGACTTACAGTACCATAAGTCGTAATTTAAGCAATGCCCAGTACAGCCCATTTAAAATAATACAGCAGAATAAGCCAATCAAACCAGACACGTTTTGAATATGTGTCAATAACATTTATTAATTAAGTGGTGTCCGTAAACCAACACGTTTAAATACAAAGATGGCAGAATAGGCTTAAGGCTATAAGGACTATATTAAATGAGCGACGTGCTGCGAGTTCGATTTCCGCTAAAAAAAACTGCCCTAAAATATCACTGCTCGGCTGTATAATTGTAGCTGTTTTTAGATTATAGATTAAATTACTAGACGAATATTTTTACAGAATTTTCCTGCGGATTGTATTATAATATACTTATTTTTTGTTTTATTTTGTTACGCAGCCTTGCCATTCCTTTGTTATACACCGCCATTGCTAAACTGCGATTTTGTGTTACCCGCTTTATTTACGAATGCTTTTTTTATTTTTTTATATGTTTGCCATAGCTGCTTGCTGAGTCCTTATTATATTTTTTTATGTGCTTATTTTGAACAAATGTTTTGTTTGCCTTGGCTGGTTCGTTCTTTTTGTATTAAATTATTATGATTTAGCAGAAGTTACGAAATCCAAATTTATAACATAGTATGCATTATATCAATGTTAACCTGTAATTGGTTTCAATGTTCGTATGTCCGAACAATATGCGTTTGTGATTGTTTAAATTATTTTTGTTATTGTAAACGCGATTACGACAAGTGTAATGTTTGGTTCGAGAATGGTATTTTGTAAAGTTTAGAACATTTTACAGGTGTGCCCCAGAGTGTATTTTATTTCTACGTTTCACGTCAGCAAGTGACGTATGGGCGTTTGGAGTATGCTTATGGGAAATGTTCACGTATGGCTTTCAACCATGGGCGGCATTTTCTGGGCAACAGATACTGGAAGCTATAGATTCGCCTAATTTCCAGGTAAATATGAATTGCTACTTTAGTTACACTATAAGCTCGAACCTAAAAAAACACTAGGAATCGTACAGATCTATCGAGGGTTAACATTTGCAGTGAAGATTTCAAAATTCCACACCAAATCCTTTTCGTGATCCAGAAAGCAAGTAAAGTACCTCAGTCTGATTAGTCATAAAATGAAGCCCAGTGTAGGAGAATGCTAGTCTTGATATGGGAATTGGACCAATTTATTGCTCTCCAGTCGCCTCGTGTCGGCTTGCCCTACCATAGGACTATGGTAGTTAAGGAATAGAGATTGCATCTGTTTTCAAACATACAATTGTGTATTGAATTTTCTCTTGCGCTGATGAATTAGATATTATTAAATATGTTCGCAGAAGAAATAATTTGATCTAAATAACATTTTTTTACACGTATAATGATTTACATACGTTCCCTGAGCAACTTTATGGACTGGGAAATGTATACACTAATAGGTACAAACAGTGACTCAACCACAAAAATATAAAAGAATATATTAAACAACCAGTTTCGTGTAATATGTTATGTATTTGGAACAAATTTCAGAGGCTGGAGCGACCGGAGTGTTGCCCCGAAGCATATTACACAACGATGTTAGAGTGTTGGGCTCACGACTTCAATAATAGGCCGAAGTTTAAAGACTTGGGCCCCAAACTACGGAGTATTCGGCCAGAGCAGGTACGGTCATGGAAACTATTACAACTGGGGCATTAAGATTTAATTATATTCAAATAAATGATCGCCGGCGGTGATCGTTTCTTTAAAGGTGTCCTTCTCTTTTAAAATGTTGTTAGTTAATATTTCAAATTTATGTACTGTTGTCAATGCCTACTATATTTTTTAGGCTCAGGCGACGGTAAACTTCCAGAAGCCAGAAGACGGCAGGCGTAACAGTCTTCTAGAGTACAAAGCGGGACAAATAATAACAGTATTAGGAAAAGAGTAAGTGTTAGAATTATTAAAATAATATTTAAATGATTTTACTCTCGTCAAAGCTACGACAGCAAGAATATTGCTGTCGTGTAAGAACCTTATCTATACTAATATTATAAAGCTGAAGAGTTTGTTTGTTTGTTTGAACGCGCTAATCTCAGGAACAATTCTTTTTGTATTGGATAGCTCATTTATTGAGGAAGGCTATAGGCTATATAACATCACGCTACGACCAATAGGACCGGAGCATAAATGAAAAATGTTGCAAAAATGAAAAACCGTTGAAACTAAAACACGCGAACAAAGTCGCGGGGGACAGTTAGTTATATATATGTATACATATAGTCACTTAAATATGTAACACAAGAACGTATAGGATGGAAATGTAAGAAATATTAAATGTCAAAATCTAAACTAATTATCAGGTATATTGATTTTTCTATATTCTGGACCGACCGACTAAACAGATTTACCAACTTAATTTAGATTTAAAATTCTGGATCCTTCTTCTGCCTAGCCTTTTTCCAAGCTATGTTGAGGTCGACTTCCAGTCTTGCCGGATGTAGCAGAATACCTTAGTTTACATGGACTGGCTGCTTGACCTCCACAACTCATTTTACTGGGTTAGACAGTATTACATAGTAAAACTGGTTGTCGGATATTGTAATATTTAACCGATTGTCAAAGATCAATGTATGATCCATGGACCAATCGCGGCAAATAATAAGCAAGTAAGTAAAGTCGGAAAAAAAAATACAGTATGCGAGCTATTCTAGCGACCGCGGCAAAAACCGAGAGTTACACGTGTATAATTTACAATGGAAATGTTTATCTTAAATAGTTCTATAGAAATCCCGCGATAGCATATATATCTATCTTTTTGACTTACTGTAACCTTTTTTAGGGTAATCAAGTTTGTTGTAAAAAAAACAATATTCGCGTAAGTGATTTTATAATTATGATATTAATCCTTATCCAAATAAATAGGTTATTCATAACAAGTATTTAATTTTGAACGAAAATGCACTTCACGTAATTTGATTTCAATGAAAATCTTAGGAGATATCGTAGTTTTAAAATAACTTCGCAACAAAATAATGATCTAGAAGCACCTATAAACGCGCTAATCTCGTGAACTAGCGGACTGACTTTATCGGTAGATGAAGTTATGCGCTGAGGTTATATTACACATATCTACTTTAACTTTAGAATTATACGCGCAAAACATGAAAAACCATTGAAACTAAAAGACGAGGAAGTCGCGGGGACAAGTAGTATATTATAATACGTTTTTTTTTTGCGGTAAAAAAAAATAGTTTTAAAATATAATACGTTGACAACTACGTAATGCCCAACAAATAGATAATACAAATTTAACTATAATTTTTTTAACGATTGGCATTGAACTTCGTAATGGCCAGCTGCAACTTGCACCTAACAAGCATTAAAGCTAATAAAGATTAAAAAGAAAAGTAAAAAATAAGAGAGGGTTTAAATCGTGGCTTTTGTATTCTCGCAGCTGTATAAGTTCGTCGTGTTACTTTGGAAAGGATTGAAAATTATTATTTGTCATGCAACTGGAAGTAACAATTTTAAACTTATTTTGTGTAACTTTTGAATTCTATTTATAGTAAAGAATAATTAGTAAAACAGTAAACTTACGCGTATGTTTTTGCGTATTTATGATTTATGGAATTTGGCAATTTTACTTTATAGCTAGAAACCATTTAATTTATTGAAAACTCTTCAATTTTAAATGATTACCAAAATAACAAAATGCGTCCATATATTCTTTCATACAATTAATGCAACAGTTATCTTGCTGGCCACTACAGACATGCAACTTTTATCATAGGCGATCAGTGATTTGTGCGATATTTAGATGCTTAATGCAGCGACTCGACGCTACACAACTACGCAGAGTCGCCAAAACGCGATGCGGCATCGATACTTCGCAAAATCGCCAATGCTAAATGCTTATATGTATGTATATGCGAAGGCCCTAAGATACAGTGATATCATTTAAGTTAGGTAAATAAAATACCTACACAGTAACAAGAAATGTATTTGCCTTTGTATTTGCAAACCATTGTAACATACTGGCAAACTTATTCGCTATAAAAAGTTACATTATATTCTGCATTGTAGTATCCCTTCGTTTGCACAATATGGCGATCCAGACTAGCTTTAAAACGATTACTAACAATCAAAACGAGTTTTTGACCCCTGTCTGTATTTTAGTTCGCACAGCAGCTGCAACTGTTTTGTTAGATTAAATCTGTATGAAAAACATCTGCTCATTTCGATGACCGGTAAAAAGTAAGACTTAATTTACTTCACTGCTACTTGCGATGCGTCAGAAACAAATTTATTAAAAAAAAACATTATTCAAAACAAATAATCACATGTATTAGTAAAAAAAAATAAACATAAAAAGTTATGTTTTATTATAATAATTAAAATAGTGTTTTTTATAACTGGAAATTATTGTTACGGATATAAAATTTGAATATAAACAAAAATCAACGAACGAACTTACGTTGAAACTAAGATGGCGATATGAGAAAGATTTCAAGAGTCCTACAAATACAGACAATTTGACATTGGAACAAGTATTTCTGAATTCAGTCGAATTATACTTGCCATATTTATCTATTTAGTTATTTATACTTCATACAAGTTGTGCACAGAATTATTGCCATATTTTTGTTATAGATTTATTGATTGCATCGCTTGTACTTTCAGGAATATGACGAAATCTCAGCTGTGGTACGGGGTGCTACCCGGCGGCGCGTGTGGTATGTTCGACCCGACACAAACAAAACCGTATATCGCTCCAGAAGTAAGTAACCCAGTATTAAATATCACTGTGGTTTCACTCACTGTATTAACCTGTTATTGTACGTGTGTGATTTTGTTCTACTAATGTACCAAATCTTTTCATATTTACTGTTTGGGTTTACGCTATCAGATTTCATTGCTAGAAAATAATGAAATTACCTATTATTTAAAACTCAATCATTGGATTTTATTGAAGTTAATTGCTTCAATATGATCTTTCTAGCACTGAAATTTTTTTTTGTTTTGCGTGTTACATTAATTTTTCATTTACTACATCACGGGTGCAGCCATTTAAGTACAAGCAAAATGTTGTTAACTGTTGACTTTAATATGAGTATATAGAATAGAGATTTTCTAACAACATTATGCTTCCATCATCCGTCATATGTTTCATTCAGAGAAATGTATGTCACGTAACGGGTACGTTATCACCACATCCGAACCGTCACTCGGCGCGGTCGATCCGTACGTCACTGCTGCGATCTGACGTCAAGCGGCACACGTACACGGGCAAGAGGACGATACAGCGCAGCATGATCTCCAGCCCGCAGGGAGACGTCAAGCACACGGGACACGTCGGCCTCGACGGAGCCTACTTCGGAGATATATCCTTCTTGGACCCCGCCGGCTGCGTAAGTTGTAGTGAAACGACACGCTAACAGCCTTCGTAAACGATAAATATCTTTTATAAATTTTCGTTCTGTCACAAAGAGTAATCATCATCATCATCATCGTTCTACAAAGGCTCCTTAGACGTTTGTTATCACTTGATCATTATTATGCATTTCATCGGGACATAGGGACACATTTTTGTTTGGTTTTCTCGCTTCTGTGTGAATTGGTGGAAAGAAACTAATTAAGCAAATCGGTTTAGATATTTTAAGTTTTACAATTGGCATTTGTTTTATTTACCAAATACATTATGCCAACAATAAAATGACCACAATAGAAACATGCTATATAAATATAAGTAGTTGTAAAATTAGATATTTGCCAATTATCTAGCGCATCGCAGTCTAACACAAACAAGACGCAACCACTGCCCATGTAATAAAAATACTTAAATAACCGTTATTCTGCGTTGAGATACGATCAGCGATCAACGCTTGTTTAATCCTTTCGATAAATCCAATGCAAGCGGATAACATTTCAATGACATCAAACAGTATTAACGGGTAAAACTTCAATTATAAATGCTGACCGACTGTATATTGTAAACATGAATTTCTTAGTACTATTTAAATATGTATAGGTACTGTTTTGGTAGTTGTTTAAAATAAATAATCATTCTGTCTTCTAATAATTCGTCTTCAGCCGCCTCGCCAAGTGGTGACGCCATACAAACCCTCTGAGGATCTGGAGCAGGTGCCTCTTATCAACCCGAACTCGCCATCGCATCTCACGGGCGCTTCGGGCACCACACCCTACCCAATGCTTGCGTCGCACAAACCCGATACCAGACCAAACTGCGACAAAATTGATCTATCTTGTGAGTATTTATCACGTTCTACTAATAATAAATGTTTAAGATTCAGAGGATAAATGGATATTTATTATTTGTTACTTTTTGAATTAGATTTTGGCACACTGATTACCTAGACAAAATTATTACACTTTTTATTCCAATTCGTTAACGGGAACAATTTGGGTAAAACCGCGAGGTGCAGCTTGTATTAAAAATATAAATACTCGCGCTTAGTAATTCCCAAAATAAATGTTTTATGTGTATAATATAAAGTTATAAAACAAAATATTATCTGTAATCCAGCAGCATAAGCCAGAAAATCGTGTACAAAATTACAATAAAGTAAAATAGTCAAGCCATCACAGAAACGAAAAAGAATCAATTATAATTTATATTTATATTTGAATAAGTCCTTTTTAAACAGAATAGAAGACTATAGAACCTATTTTTAATGTCGATTGTGAAGTCACCTTCATATATGTACCTAAATAGAAAAAAAAACTGCAAAACAACTTGGTCCTTTTTTTTAATGGATAAAAATCTTTTATAGTATTTCTGTACCAAAACACAATTAATTCATTACAATCCTTTATAGTATTAAAAGTGTACCAAAAGACAATTTTCTATAGACTATTATAAATATTTAATTAAAAACAAGGTATTTCCATGACAATTGCGATCAGATAAAGTAGTACTGAATTTCCTGATGATTGCATTTATTTATTTTTTCAATACAATAACTAGCTCCTTGAAAGTAGATTAGTGACCTTGGTTAAGATAGTGTAGTTGCTATCTGGAATTTAGAAAACAATTTAGTTTACAAACGTTCTTTATAATAAGGATGTGTATGGGATTATGTTGTTTAAAAACAGGGTGTTTTAAGTTATGATTTTAAGCACAGTTTTCTTACTGGACATTAAATTCTTTAAAGATATAATTACAAAAAGTGTATGGTGGGTGATTGATGCAGAGTCATAAATCTTAATAATATAAAGTAACTAATTATGACCTAATAAAAGTTTCTCGTTCGTCTCGGTTAGGCTCTGCTATGAAATGACTAAGACTGTAAATTATCGTCATGGGGGTGGATAATGAACCTATTTCAATTATATTTACACTAGCCGTTTCCCGAGGTTTCACCCGTGTAAGTTCCGTAATTTCGTAACGGTTCCCGTAATACGATTTTGTTTCTCTTAGGCGTGGCGTATAAAATAGCCTAGGACCTATTCCCCGATTTACCAAATATAAACGAAAAAAAAACATAAAATCGTTAAGGCCCTTTCGGAGGAGTTCGATAACTAACACTGTGACGCTAGATTTTTATACATTAGAAGAAGATACTTAATGCAAATCATTACTTTTCTTTACTTAACATGTATTTGTGTTTATGTTATAAGGTGACGGCAAAACGAGAAGTTTGAGGAGATCAAACCAAAGAACAATATCAGAGCCCACGACAAGCAAAAGTATTCTTAGTAAGGTACTTGTAAACAAAACACAAACATCGAATTATTTTTCTACTAACCAATACTGTGTAGTGTTAGTGGCTATTAACAATATGTTCACGTTTTTAATCATATATTTGTTTTTTTTTAATATGCTAACCCTGAAGAGGTTTGGGATGTCATTCTTATTTTGTAAGATATATGAAGAGTTGAAATCTTTGTTTATAAACCTACCTATTTGTTTAATTAATTTTCCGTTTTTTTTTAAATGCTACTTATTAAGTACTTGCAGTAGAAACATGATTTCATTACTTTATATATTTAATTAACTAAAGTATTACAATAATTGAAACAGAATGAACGTGTAACGATATTTTTGCATGATCCCTTTAGGTATTATTTATAGTTTTCTAACACAATAATCAGTAAATGATAAACATGCTTCCACTGAAACACTTTCGAGTTCCATGTAAATGTCTACATTAAAATTTGGCATTGGATTGAACAAATTGACTGTAAATTTTCATGTAAATGTCAGGGTAGCCTCGATATTTTTTCAAAATTTGTGGAAATATTTAAATAAATGTTTATCGAAAACTGTCTACTCAGAAGTTGTGTCTGAGGATATTTTATTATTTCTAATGATCTATTTATTACTGTTAAGAATTTTATCATAATTAGTGGAATAGAAAAAAGTCGTAGTATAAAATAATAAAGTTGTTATTGATAAAATAATAATCAGACATGTAAAGTAACAAACCAATTGACATCTTTTAACATCGACATCACAAAGTTTCAATGGTCTTCATGTCTGATTATATTTTTTTTGAGTATACACTTCATTTTATTCTCCGTTTATTTTATTTCGCTAATTCTGCTGGTGTGTCTAGTATTTTACTAAATATACCCTTGAATACTAAAACGCAACTTAATAAAAAATTCTTAAATAACTAAACTGAGAGACACAGCAAGAGACTTAAAAACTGATTGTCGTTTCAGCCATGCTTCATAAGGTCTATATTAAACTGCTATTATAACTAATACATAGTGTTCATTAATCTTACGGAAAAGATATCTGTCCTCAGGTGAGATGTGCGACGCTCGGCAGGTCCCAAAAGACGGATAACGGCGCAGTACCCAAAACAGAAGAAATTCATGAATATCACGAAATTTCTGACACCGACACGGTAAGATGGCAATTGTATACGTTTCCTAATAACCCACTAACCATATTATCATAGCACATAGAAATACTCTAAGGCGACTTGTATATATGCAAAAGGTTTTTTTTCCGTCAAGAACTACGGTTGATTCAACGTTGCCAGTCATGGCTATCGTGTCCAGCAACAAGCTTCCATAATTAGCTATACCTAATATTATTAATTATCTTTAGTAGGTATCGTCGTAGTATCTCTATAGATATGTTATTACTATTGGGCGTTTAACACTATGTTGTATCAACTGTAGTTTTTCATGGAAAAAACACTTGTATGTGCAAGATAAGCTAAGGCAAATCGCTTATCTGCTTCCCATACCTACAGCTAAAATATTAATCCTTTTCCTAAACACATCCCATAATACACCGTCGTTTAATATTTGTAGATAGAACTAATAAAGAATAACAGTTTTTTACCTTTTATTTCTTATTTAAGATCCCGCTATTGATGCCATTAAAACACAAATAATGTGATGTTTTAGCAGAATAAACCAGCTTTAAAAATGTTTCTAGCTGTAAACGATCATTATTAAATTAAAACCAATCATTAAAATTAATCATATTATACAATATCACATATTGGGTTGATGGTGGTAACTTCACAACAAAGTTAAAAAACATTGTGTTTTGAAAGATAACCATATTTTTTTGTGAGGTTCTTTGTTTCTATTGTTTATTCATGACAATACTCTTTCCGTAGTCGAGAGATTATCCAGACAACTAAATTACTACCTCTGTAGGCCACCCATAGTGTTCCCAAAAAATTGGTCACTTTGTTGCATAAATTATTTAAGTACAAAATTTTACCACTATGGAAATGTGGTCTACTTTGATAAAATGGTAGTCTTATTGGTAAAGGTTGTAATATAGTTTTATACATTCAAGTTAATGGGTAGGTACTAACATCCTTCTAATACTATTAACTATAGCTTAAGTTATGCATCTTAGCTCACTTCTGAGTGGCATGTTTTAAGAAGATACACAAGAGATATTTAATAAACCGCGAAAGTAGGCGTAATAGAAAATCATCTATACGTGAAGGAGGATCGATTCAGGTAATAACAGGCAAATATATTTCCTTAGTTCCTGATGGACTGCTGCTAAGTATGACGGTGGTTTGGATACTTAAGCCAGAAGCGTGATGACAGCGCTCTAGGGCAAAAATCAGACTTTATCCAAACCAAGCTTACAATTATGGAATTGTTGCCAATATTTCTTAAAAAGTCCTGAAATGATTAGTCATGAAATTGTAACCTAATTGGTTTGCCTAAAGCATAGACAACTGAGATGCATTGAACCAACATCACTCATCCTGTCAACGCATGTGTTGCTAGTACAGATTTCAAAATTAATGGTAGATTATAGAATAAAATAGGTACTTAACAGTCTCTCATCAAAATTTTCAAATAGGCTAGTAAGAGCACTTTTTATATCTTGGTACGGTTTCATATTTCCTATATCTTACATAGAAAAGGACGGGCACATCACACAGTTATCCTTAAAAACATTTAGCCAAGTTTAGAATATGGTAAACCTTACATAAGACCATAAATCAGAACAACTCGTAAAGCCAGAACTTGTTCTGGTTGGTAGGTACTGTAACTTTGGTTCAGCAAAAAAGGTACCTAATTAAAGTTTGGCCACCTCCATCTCCAACTAGAGAAGCTTTATATAAGTAATATGACTTAGTTGAATGGTTTAATGTTTATTTACTATGGCTTTAATTCAGCAAAATAATTTAAAAAATCTTTTGCTCTGAATTTAAACCTTCATTCTCATTTTTTCAAGAAACCTCTCCGTATAGGTACCAGAGTTGCCAGCAAGCCATATACCTCTCTGACCTGTATTGGTAAACGCTAAATGTCTGCAGCTCAACTGCTATCTCGGATATTATCCATTTAACCATATCAAATATCCTATTTGTAGGCCATTCGCACCGGTACCGCATTGGCTTATAAAAGGCCTTGGCACAAGATCAATTAGCCTCCCTCTATATCCGACCTAAAGCTAATACATATAGGTAATAATATTGTCACAGTCTCATCATTCATTTGTTTCTTAGGATTACATAGAAAACGCTAATTGTTTCTCATTCAAGTAAAAAAAAAATATAACTACTAAACAAACAAGTTTTCAGGCACAAAATATTTAAAAAAATTGATAAAAATTGAATCGTTTATAATAAACCTATCAAAAAAAAATGGAAAATATTACAATTAATTATTTATCCCAAAAGTAACTCACTCAAAGTTAATCATAACACTTCGATAAGACTTCCGTAGTTTAGTTTTAATGCCAGCATAAAAAAATCTTGCAACCCCTTTTACCTTAAAGGCACTTGGTAAAATATAACCATAATATTCTATTTAATAATACCAATAAATATCTATATTTATTTTATATAGTTAAAGAAAAAAAATAACCGACAAAATACTTAGTAAAAATAATGTCAATAATTAAATCTTTTAGAATGAATCTTCACAATATTTGCCACAATTAAATAATTTATATGGAAGGATACAATATAAGGAATTCCGTTAATCCCAATTCTTTAATCCCAATTCTTTAATAAGACTTTCGTAGGTTACTTTTAATGCCAGTATGAAAAATCCTTGTAACCCTTCTTATCCCTAAGATAGTTTAAAAAAATTAAGCATAATATATAATTTAATATTTGCAATAAATATCTCCCTATATATTTATTTTCAAATTAATTTAATTTTGTAAAAACTAAAGTATTTATTTTTAATACTTTAGTAACATTCGAAACATCCCCCACAAACCCTTAAACTGCTAACTGTAAAAAAAGTTCGAATAAATGAAACAAAGTATAAACATAAAACTTTTTGCGTCAACAAAAAATAAACTTTTTTATTGTTTGCTTCAACTTTTATATTTTTTGAAGAATTTGTGACATATCCCATTGATCATAAAGTTGGACATATCCGGTACTTGTATCCGAATCCATGACGACCCTAATCAATACAATATGCGTGCGCTGAGTTCTATAAATCAAAGGCCCCATCTCGCGTACCTGTGATTTATTAGCGTCGCGCCGCCGACCCCTGCACAACGTGTCCTGGTTCGTGGTCCAGAAATTGATTTTTTCCAAGGTATGCAAATTTGTATTTTATTATTTCTCTTCAATATCTACATAGAAGTGCCTTATTAAATGTTTAGGGTAATATTTGTTTAATTATTTTAATATAATGATTAATGTGGAATATAATAATGTGGTCGCCAATTAGCAAGCTGTGTCGATGCGTCTCTTTGTGCAAAAAAGTGCTAAAATATATATTCTACGTACAAAAGCGATTGGGGATTCTTGTTTTTAGGCTGATATTAAGCTAATTAATTGCGGTATTCTTAAAAATATATATTTATTAATTTATTAGATGTATGTATATATAAATAGGCTTATTGATTTTTTTAGGTAGGTAGGTTCGTTTTATACGTGTGAATTACACATTGATATCTTTATGTCAATTTACAAGGGTTTATTTTATGAATAATTATGTTTTTTTTGTTTATTTACTAGTATTTAGTTTAGTGACCTATTTAACTTACTGCAAAGCTTTTTTCTAAAAATAAATACAAATACAAATATTGTATAAATTGCCCATTAATAAAATACACATTTTTAGCTATAGGTGCTTAAAATATTTAGGCTTATATTTAGGCCGTCTGGAGTTATTGCGTCGCCATTACGTACATGCAGTTTTCCAAACGGAAGGGGTTGCACAAAATGGCGTCGGGCCGCGCTGCAGTTCGCAAGCTTCTTTGACCTTGATGAGCCCTTTTATAAATAGATTTGTACGGAGGGTTGATCCGGGGAAAGCAAGCATTTCATATTCGATAAATAAGTTAAACGCCGAGTCGGTAGTCGCAATTTTATTGTTTTGGGCCTATAAAAGGCTTTGGCACAAGATCAATTAGCCTCCCTCTATATCCGACCTAAAGTTAATACATATAGGTAATAATATTGTCTCAGTCTCATTATTTATTTGTTTCTTAGGATTACATAGAAAACGCGAATTGTTGCTCGTTCAAGTAAAAAAAAAAACTACTAAACAAACAAGTTTTCAGACACATAATATTTAAAAAAAAATATGAAAATTGAATCGTTTATAATAAACCTATCAAAAAAAAATGGAAAATATTACAATTAATTATTTATCCCAAAAGTAACTCACTCAAAGTTAATCATAACTCTTCGATAAGACTTTCGTAGTTTAGTTTTAATGCCAGTATAAAAAAATCTTGCAACCCTTTTTACCTTAAAGGTACTTGGTAAAATATAACCATAATATTCTATTTAATAATACCAATAAATATCTATATTTATTTTATATAGTTAATGAAAAAAAAATTTACCGACAAAATACTTAGTAAAAATAATGTCAATAATTAAATCTTTTAGAATGAATCTTCACAATATTTGCCACAATTAAATAATTTATATGGAAGGATACAATATAAGGAATTCCGTTAATCCTAATTATTTAATAAGACATTCGTAGTTTACTTTTAATACCAGTATGAAAAATCCTTGTAACCCTTCTTACCCCTAAGATAGATAAAAAATTAAGCATAATATATAATTTAATATTTGCAATAAACATCTATATTTATTTTCAAATTAATTTAATTTTATAAAAACTAAAGTATTTATTTTTAATACTTTAGTAACATTCGAAACATCCCCCACAAACCCTTAAACTGCTAACCGTAAAAAAAGTTCGAATAATAAAACAAAGTATAAACATAAAACTTTTTGCGTCAACAAATAATAAACTTTTTGATTAATGTTTGCTTCAACTTTTATATTTTTTGAAGAATTTGTGACATATCCCATTGATCATAAAGTTGGACATATCCGGTACTTGTATCCGAATCCATGACGACCCTAATCAATACAATATGCGTGCGCTGAGTTCTATCAATCTCGGGGTGATTTATTAGCGTCGCGTCGCCGACCCCTGCACAACGTGTCCCGGTTCGTGGTCCAGAAATTGATTTTTTCCAAGGTATGTAAATTTGTATTTTATTATTTCTCTTTAATATCTACATTTAGGAGTGCCTTATTAAATGTTTCGGGTAATATTTGTTTAATTATTTTAATATAATGATTAATGTGGAATATAATAATGTGGTCGCTAATTAGCAAGCTGTGTCGATGCGTCTCTTTGTGCAAAAAAGTGCTAAAATATATATTCTACGTACAAAAGCGATTGGGGATTCTTGTTTTTAGGCCGATTATAAGCTAATTAATTGCGGTATTCTTAAAAATATATATTTATTAATTTATTAGATGTAGGTATATATAAATAGGCTTATTGATTTTTTTAGGTAGGTAGGTACGTCTTATACGTGTGAATTACACATTGATATCTTTATGTCAATTTACAAGGGTTTATTTTATGAATAATTATGTTTTTTTTTGTTTATTTACTAGTATTTAGTTTAGTGACCTATCTTACTTACTACAAAGCTTTTTTCTAAAAATAAATACAAATACAAATATTGTATAAATTGCCCATTAATAAAATACACATTTTTAGCTATAGGTGCTTAAAATATTTAGGCTTATATTTAGGCCGTCTGGAGTTAATTGCGTCGCCATTACGTACATGCAGTTTTCCAAACGGAAGGGGTTGCACAAAATGGCGTCGGGCGGCGCTGCAGTTCGCAAGCTTCTTTGACCTTGATGAGCCCTTTTATAAATACATTTGTACGGAGGGTTGATCCGGGGAAAGCAAGCATTTCATATTCGATAAATAAGTTGAACGCCGAGTCAATTTTATTGTTTTGGGTTTTCGGATGATAAATTGATGTTAAAAATTTAACAGTAGGTACTTAGTTAGATACTCAACTTATTAAAAACTCAACAAAGTGACACTTCGATTCAGTTATATTACAAAAAAAAAACTTTTGCGACCTCCTAAAGGTAATTTCTATTTGTCCATTATCGATTGGAGAAATAGCCAGTATTGTTAGGGGACAAACCTAGGACGTAACCAATCATGGCTACTATCTGCGTACTCCTATTGCTCGAGACTTATGAGGAGTGGGGAGGAGAAGCGTTTAGGCGGAGGAACTTTCCTTTGACTGGATTCGATAAGTAGGGACTATGATTATCGACAATCAAAGGAAAGTTGCTCCGCCTACACCTTTTTTTTCACATCGCTCATTACAAGTTTGGAGAAATTCGTTGATTGTGTACTTAATTAAACAAGTTTTAATAGCTTCGGGTGTATTATGACTTGATATTAAAAATTATAAAGCGGTATGCGTATTGAAAAATGAAAATAATCAAGAATAGGGATTCAAATCTTTTATGCTGTCGGTATTAGACGTCGGCCGAATGTGACATTACGGTTCTCATGTTTCGATGAACAAATGTAATGTTCGGAGTAGGCACTTTGGGTACAAAATTCTGTACCTGGCATTTGAATGAAGAAGTGCAACACAAGTAATTTTATACATGGCCAGTTAGTAAGCCGAATAAATGGACCTGAGCGTACGTTGTTAGGCAAACTAGACGTGGGGGCCTACCCCACGGGATATTGTATAGGGTTCCGATGTAGCTATACAAAACAACCCTCACCGGCGCTATCCAGCCAAGCGTGCGGGGGTTGGTATTTTGCCATGTTGTTGTGTTTGCCAACAAATGGCGGCATCAATGGATGCTTTTTAGATTCATCGAATCACCACCACCAGAAGGTTAAGGATTTAATTTAGGTAGGTAGATAATCTTAAACTTTTATAATTAAATACAAATAATAGAAGGAAAAACTTAAACCTCAGGCAGGACTCGAACCTGCGACCACTGGCTTAAACTTTTAGTTAGGTATTCAATTTGTTTGTTTGAATTCGATTATTTTTTGACATAGGTATATTGTTTTTTTTGCATCTATAGGTAGTCTTGTTTTCTTGTAAATATATGTTTTGATAACAAGAATTCTTAGAGTCATTAAAAACAAAATGCTGTCGCTGATCGCTTCGCTCAGTTTGTTCGGCATATTATTATTACCGGTATTACTGATAGATAATTACGACAAAACGTTTGTTTATTTAGGCGCAGTTTTTGTTTGGGTGAAGAAGACGGCGATTATGTTTTTTTTGTACATATAGCAGTTATTTTTCCCGATCTGTTGCGGACTTGCGGTCAAGCGGAAATGTGGCGCTAAAGAAGATTTAAGGTGCGACCGCACTAGACGGAACTGAGTGACACTACGCGACAAAATATCCTTTATATGAAATTGTAGTTGCAGCAGTCTCTTGCGTCCGCCAAGCGAGGTCGCACCTTTATGAAGCCATCAAGAATAAATACTACTTTGTGAAAACCTTTAATGTTTTATTTATTAAATAAATGACAAAAAAGTGTGTCAAAGCTGTAAGGTCATGTTTTGAGTGTAAGACACTTCTTTGTTGTTGTTTTTTTGGTAGACATCGCTATTAGCGATAATCTGCCATTGTTCCCTTTCACCAAACTTTATGATGTAATCCTCGAACTCTCAAGGTGTACAATAAAGAAAAACATTCTATTCTTTCTTTTTTGTATGGCGATTAATTTTTTTTTTTTTTTTACAGGATCCCGTGAATAACGGTTCTTGTTACCGTTCGCCATCTAAACTTCTTAACCAAGACATACGGGTGAGTACGACTTCTTTTTATAAAGTTTCAATAAATATATTTATTAAATATAATTATAGTTAAAAATTTGGCACTAAAATGTATAAAACATTATTAAACAGTTTACATTTTTTCCACGACTAGAATGATAACGAATACAACTTGTTCTCTTACTTTTTAGTTCAGTAGTTTTTCGGCTGTCGGGTTATAATTTTTTTTAATTATTAGTTTCTCAGCGCTTCCAACAACCTAATTATTTTCAAATTTGTACGTCAACCTAGTAAATTTACTAAAATAATAAGATTTTATTTCTTTTGTATTGCAGAAAAGCAGTACAGATTTTAGCCAGAGCCTGATGGATGAAATAGAAAGTATGTTTCGCAATCTCGATAAGAAGAAGAACGATGAAGCTGTAAGTACTATATTAAATTAAGTTTTTTTATTACCAACTCTTCAATTTATATCTTCTTAACTGTTTCCTCTTATACCTTAACCTCTTATATCTAGGTTTCAAGCCACCGCGCGAAAATCACTTGAAGGTAAACCGTAACGTTAGAGTTAGTTTATACATACTCATTATTTTTGCACTTTTTTCCATTATCTGCATAAACTAACCAAACATATAATTATGTGATCTTAATATCAACATATATAAATACATAAGCTTGTATATAAACCATAGCTTTATAATAATCAACAGGAAGCTAGTGGTGCCAATTTAATTTAATTACTCGCAAAGTAAATAAAACGTAATCACAGAGGTATTGTACTATGCCATGCTATTCCGACACCCGGATGTACATAAGTGTAGTCAAATGATTTAAGTTCGTCGCTGCACTATGTAACGCTAGAATCGCAGTTTAAATATTCGTGTACCACGCTCGATAACGGTGGAGCGCGGGGAGGCGGGCGGGTGGTAACGCCGAAGCACCTAATTGGATAAAATTAGGTTGCGCGCGCAGTTTGCCCCAAAAACTCGTGACTATTGATCCATTTGTCGGACATGCGCTTCTAGAATAACAGGGCGTCCCATTTTAAGAATGCCGACGTTCAGTGGCGTAGCTAGGTAACCAAAGGCCCTGGGGCAAAAATAAAACTAGGGCCCCAACTAAACTATTTAAAATCGTTTGTTCCGTATTCGTTGTGTACCGAATGCGATGTATATCGATCGACAGAGGGCACTAGCACGGTAATATTATCTATCAGTATTGTATTGTAGCTTCATATAAACGTCGTATCACAACATGCGCTCGGCATGCAACCAGTCGCGAATATGCCGCCGAGACGAACAGACGGTGTTTGTTTTTTAAACAGAAATCTTGTGATTTTTAGGGTTCCGTAGCCAAACGGCAAAATATGGAACCCTGGATGGATTCGTCATGTCTGTCTGTCTGTCTGTCTGTCCGTCCGTATGTCAGAGCCAGTTTTTTCCGAAACTATGAGAATTATACTGTTCAAACTTGGTAAGTAGGTGAATTCTGTGAACCGCATTAAGATTTTTACACAAAAATAGAAAAAAAAAACAATAAATTTTACAACTGAAACTCAAAAATTATTTTGTCTTCAGACCGAGACAGATGGGTCTTCAAAAATTATATTGAGATTTCTAGTTTTTTTTTTCTAAGCTGAATAGTTTGCATGAGAGACACTTTCAAAGTGGTAAAATGTGTCCCCCCTATAACTTCTAAAATAAGAGAATGATAAAACAAAAAAATATATATGATGTACATTACCATGCAAACTTCCACCGAAAATTGGTTTGAACAAGATCTAGTAAGAAGTTTTTTTTTAAAACGTAATTAATAAAAAAAAAATGATTTTTTACCTAATTGAATTTAATAATAAAGCATTTCGTACGTCTCAGTCGAGGCGCAAATATTTTTCGGTCGCAAATTTATCAGAATGATTGGTTATTTAGTCCAAAATTAAATATAATAAGCATGGTTTTTAAATTAACTCTACTGATAAAAAACAACATGCATTTTTATTGCACACTTTCTATTTGATTCACAACGTATTTATGATTTAAATAAAAAAAAATACAATCACAAAACTAGATAGAATCTCGAAGTAGGCAGATGTAATAGGCGTGTGGACTGGGTATGAAAAGGACATAACCATTTAGTCCACCAGATACATAAAAAAAGAAAACAAAACTCGTATTTTTTCTTTTATCAAATCAATAAAAAAATACAATGGTCGAGCGCTTTAAAGTTCAGGAGTGGGGCTTGTGACGTCATGTCTTGGTAAAAATTGTAGCTAGAAGAGATATTTCCTTTTACTGTATCTTCCTCATTGTTTATTTAAGTAAAAAAGGAAAAAATACGTGTTAATATATTTTAATAGTCTATGGGACGAATGATTAAAAAAAATTGTCTACATCCCTATTAAAATACTGTCCCATCGCGTGTGTAACTACCGCGCGACTGTAGGCTATAGACTTTAAAAAATAGGGTCGAGTTACAATACTGATAGATAATATTACTGTGGCAAACCTATACTGTAATGCTCCGACTACACTTCTATGCACAGCACGAAGCTTTGGGAATTCGCCGATTTGCACACTAGAAAGTAAAAACGAGACAAAAGCTTCCGCAGGCAAACATTCGTACGAACTTTCCAAGTGTGGTAGGAGTGTCATGTATTATGTGAATTTTTCCTAACTTTTATCATGTAAACAAACCCAGCTCCGTCACAAAATCACGTCTTAGCGTCTTTATTAGACTGTTAAACCCATTTTTAACCTTATTGTCTTATAAAAGAAATACACACAATATGGAAAACCACAAAATACTTATTCAAATACAAATTTCTGTAAATAAGGTTTTCCTTAAAATTAAAATCCTCTACAACTTGCATCAAAAGCTTTGTGACACATTGAAAATCTATGTTTGCCTATGAACGTAGTAATGAGACATAGACTTACAATAGTTAAGTATCGATAATAATTGTGATTTGTTAATTATATACAAATTTAAAAAAAAAATCGTTAGTAAGTCAGAGACCGAGGGCCCCCCGAGCTTGGGGGCCCCGGGGCCCTGCCCCGCCTAGCCCTCCGGTAGCTACGCCACTGCCGACGTTCGTTCCAATTCTGCTTTTGGTTACACTTAGCGTTAAACTAACTAGCAGCTTATCCCCTTAAAAGAAACTAACTAGAAAAAGTAAAATGTCTAAAAAGTAGTAATTATGCGGCGCCGCTTTCAAGTAAGCAGGATAGCAAAGCATAGTACCGTGCTTTTTCTTTATGTAAACTATAATTTTGCTTATAAAAAAATACTTTAGTATAATGAATAACAAGGGGTTTAATATGATATTAATTTTAAATGTATATAATGAGTAATTAAAAAAAAACTTTGACCAGTATATAAATTACCCTTGATCTAAGATCTGCATTTACCAAAAACTATTGGCAACGATTTATCTTCATTTTTATAAAGTGGCGAGATTTAATATGACAGTGCGATATTCACTATTCGGTTTTACGGCGTTTTTGACCGGTGAAAGATAATTTCACAGTTACTTTTCCAAGTAAACAATGCGAGATATACATGCCGACTACTGGGACACTTCCGCCTTCCTATCAAGGACCAGGTGGGTCTATAAAGCCTATCCGAACTAGGAAATATATCAAAACTGACATTCATAATTTACCCCGACTAAGATAGTCTTAGGCACTTGTCCCACTGACAACGATTAGCGAGAAAGAAATGATTTAGAAACGAGTTAGCGATCAGCGACAAGAGAGTGGGAAGTGCGACGGGCGATACTCGCACCACTCCCTCGGGTTATTCTATACTACACTAGACAATATAAATTATTCTAAATTCATAGTAAATGCCTGAACTTACATCCTCACTTTCTAGCAGTAAGACCGTAGGTTGGAATCTCGGCGAGTATTTTCATCGCCAAGCAAGTATCGCTCACCCAGTTTTAACTTTGATAGCTCTTGTCGCCGCATAAAACAAATGCTGAAAGATTTCTCGCCGGCCGGCAGTCTGATAAGTCAGCGATCAAATATTAATTTATGTATCTCTTTCATTTACACGGGATCTACATCTTATTGTACGTTCTTGAGTGAGAAAATAGTCTATGGTTCCGCGTTTTCTAGTCGTTGGTGAGACAAGTGCCTTAAGTTGGTTCTATAAAAACCATAGATATACTAAGAAACTAATTTTGTGTGTCGTTTGGTGTTTTTAGTTTTTAATAATATTATAAGATTTTTTCATTAGAGCTATAGTATTAAGGAATAAATACAATTAGTAATAAGAGTGTAGTAGTTCAGCTAAACATAGTGGAACGTTTTATAATTCGTTAAGGTTTATTTAAATTTAAGATGCTTTGTTTACAATAATAAGGTCACGCATATAACGTGTAATGTGAGGGATTCCCCTTATATGCACGCAACATGCTGCACGTCTAACCCACCACTGCAAGTAAGGCTAATAGGTTTTGTCCGTTCGTCTTGTGTCTTCTTTCTGTTTGGCCCAGCCTGCTACTAATTGGCTTATCAGTGAACATTTAACTAGCCGATGAATTAATTTTATGTGTGTGTGTTCGTGTTCTTATGTGTTTATGTTATAGTCAAATATCGAAGCTCCTCTTCTAGGTTTGGATAGTCAAACCTAGGTCTGACATAAGTTCTTAGTCAAAGTACCCTATAAGTTTTGATTTTCTCGGAAATGTATGAGAAAAACAATATAAATATATTTTTTAATTACGTTGACACTAGAAGACTTGAAATTTATTCCAACTTATTACAACCACGTGTTCCTGACAAAAAAAATCTTGACAGACGGACCTATTTCTCCTTTTGAGGTTAGGAACCTTAAAACCTCTGATAAACCAGTCATTCCGAAGAGGCTGCATATAATTTGACTATAACATTGATATGTAAGTTGTCGTTAGATTATAAGGTACAATAACTAAGCTACAAGTAAGTACATTATCGTAAGCTTACAAAAAGTAAAGTTGCGACTTAGGAATTTATACATTGTACCTACATATACATATACATCGATAGTCATACATTCGTGAAATTATTATTTTAAACTGCTGCAATGGACAAAGAGGTACAAATAATATTAAGATTATATTTGATAAATTCCCTTCTGCTCAATAAGTTCTGAAAATAATATGACCATGTACCATAGTAATCGCTACAAAAGTACCTCTTATATAAGTTACAATGATGGATCTGCGAAGCTGATGTTCTCTCAGGTAGGCGTGATTTATCAGCAAATCATAATGGATATGGACCATCATACAGTAATATGCATATCTTGTAATATCAGTGGCATGAACTTGTTTTCTGACCACGTAAGCTGCTATTGGGCAGTTAGGAGAAACAAAGAAGTAACTACTTTTCCAATTTGGTTTGTACTTTATTACTTTAGTCTATGCCCATATCCTTTGTCCCAGCACTGGGAAGACACTTGAAACGATGATGATTTAAAAGAAACGCCTCCCACACTAGAGAATTTAATCCAACTGTACTGCGCGGTTTTTACAAACATATAAATCATGCAAAGAACACTTAGACTTAGAAAAAACATTTCGGGATTACAAGAATGCGGGGACTGCAACCGCACACGATGCAGACCTCCTTGTATACAGCTGAGTAGAACCTACCTCCCTATGTAACTTATATTTGTGGTCCTATTGTACCTACAGCTCAAGTTCAGTCTTTTGCTAAAACATTTACATATTATGCTTATTCTTAAAACCGCTGCGGTTTTAATAATAAGCTATTAGAATAAGAATGCGCCCAAAAATCTTTCTCACATAAACTACGAGACTTGCGCCTCACACGTAATGCACCTAAATGTCACCTGGACTAACTTCAAAATTATCTTTACAGGAATCAAGCGAAGATACTAATTCCTTATTATATAAACCTAATTGGCATGATCTTGCATAATTCTCTTTGGTTGCCCAGGTGATACATTTGGAATGAATGAATTATGATAAAATGGTGAGAGTGTAGGTTTTTGTGTTAATAGCTTTCGTATTTGTGAACTTTCTATAGATGTAGATTTTGATCTAGGATCTAGGTAATAAAAACCATATCTCCAATAGAGTACTATACTAACAATTTATTTTGTTCAGTTAACTACAACTTGCACGGTTAGACTACACAATTAGAGTCCTCACTATTCCACTCTTATTAATAAACCATGATAGCTCATTTACACTATCGCGCGAGCGGCGAGCCTAACCGCGACGCGAGCTACGTCTAATGTTTCTTTGCAGGGCAGTCGAGATTTTTATGTATTTAAATGATACAACTTGTTTTCTCTTTATCACTCGATCACGAAGTACTGAAGCGTTATATACGGCCTTACGGACCACAATTTACAAATGTTTAGATAATAACTTTAGTGCCCTTAGCAGGCACTATTAAAGACGGTTAAATGTCCGGAGCCTTTCATTTATTCCAAGGGTTAAAAGGTTAACAGTAACGAAATAAAAACTGAGTTATAAAATGTTTTGTGTGATCGAGTTTTTAAATTCAGATTCTGAATTTAAGCCTAAACTGTGCGTTAAATGCAACATGACATAACTGAGGACGATGACGTTGGTGAAATACACATTGAAGCGTTGAATTCGGTTTAGCACGAGAACTGAGACTGCCTTCAACTGATCTGCGGGTGCATATGAACGCGATCAGTTAAAGCTAATGTTAGATAAATCGACTTGATTATGAGGTTAATCATAGTTTTAGATAACATAGTTACCTATTAGATATTAGCTATAACATAATTATACTCAGCTTATTTAGCTCTGAATATTTTACTTAATAAAATATAAGTTTCTATTAAAATACACAAACATTTGCAAAGATGAAAATAAAACTTGCTTCTTTGAGAAGAATTTCGGCCTGAAGGCTCTGCATAATATATTATAAATCAATAATTCAGTAGATTTGAAACAAAAATATTTCGTTCGTCGAAAAAGAAGGCCGGGCTATTTTCCTGGCCAAAAATATATTGTATTTTGACAGGGACTTATATGATTACCTATAATTAGGTACTTTATATTCATAAATTGTAGAATAATTCGTTTTAAAATACGTATTTACTTAAAAACGAACTTTACATTATAAATAACAGGTTTTTAAAGTATTTTTTTTTATAGGTATAGAAACGGCAAGTGGATATATATACAGCCGCAGCTTATTCATCGCATAAACCATAAAATAGATGAATCATATGATAAAAAAGCACTCTCGCGCATAGGTATATTTATCAAATAAGAATTCGAAACTACATTAGATCGATGATACAGATATACGACTTTTGCTGATTTTAAAAGGAGACTACGTGTAAACAACAAGCATTAATATATATATATTAATATATGTCTAATGCGGATAAAAAAACGATAATCGTACAAAAACTATAAGGCGTATATTAATAAAAAAATACTGTTTGAAATGTTTGAAAATAATGATTAAAAGGATTTAGTGGTAATAACACTAAAAATTATTGTAAATATAGTGTGTGACAACACTGTCAAATTACGAAAAAAAAATTGTTCTTGGTAGGTTAATTTAAAACTAAAAAAATCTATGCGTCAAGACCATGCAATTCACAAATATAACTTTAGGAAATTAAGTAATTGTGAATTTGCGGTGATTTTGCTGCGGTGTTTTATTATGCACTTGTCTTGTAAATTACTTGGTTCTTTAATACGATCTTTTCACATTTTTCAGTCGACATCTTCGAAGCCGGCGGAGTCTACAAACAGGTAAATATTTGCATTCTTCGTTTTATGCCATTAATTTATTATAGAATCTAAACAGTCGCGTACAGAGTGACATATTAAAGATAATGTAAACTTTGTGTGTACTTACATGGACCGATGACAAAAAAACCATTCCACGCCGTAAAGAAAGGCGTATTAATTTATTATTTACTTTGATTATTCAACTATTAAAAAGGATTATTTCTATATAACCACAAAAAGTAAAATATATACATTATTATTTACCGGAATATTTTCAACTATACTGCGTTCGCAATTTATATGCCAAACATGTACACAAATACGAGATTTAGGAAAAACAACTATAATGTTTACGTATAAGTTTCAGTTTGCGCTACGACTTCATTGTTTTAAGACTTTTTCAACAGTTAGTCTAAAATGAACTTTATTTACATTAGTATAAAGTTGATGATTGTTTAAGTGGTACTAACATCAATTAGCACAAGAATTGAAGTAGACTATACTTTCCTATTAACTACTAACTTAAATAAAATTTTCGTATTGTATGGATAAAAATAAATAGGTCATTTTATCTAACCAATATATATTTATTTCCTAGTCACGCTGAATATAATGCGCTAAGTATTTCCCGGATCAGTACGTGTATTCCTGAGTGTTACCGAACTCAGAGATTTGAGACTACAAAATGAAATTATCGGCATTCAACACTCTTTCTTAGTTCATTTTAGTATTGTGATATTAAAGTGCAGTGATTAAAACTTTGTTGATTTATTTGTAAAATATATTGAAAATAGATTTGAATTTATAATTATGTCCGAGAATGACGACGTTGCAGCTCTGGATAACAAATTGAGACATAATACTCTTACATTTGAGCTTACATCTTTTTGTTACAATTTATTTATTTACATTATATTACAGTAAAATCATTCACTAATATAACATGGTGTAAACGCAAATATCTCTATTGCCTTCTGTTGAAGTTCACTTATTTATTTTCATTTTTTTGATTTACTAACAATTGTTACTTCAATGCATAAGTTAAATACAGCACATAACATTGACTAGATGTACAATATTAAGCGGTACTCATCAATGGTTCAAACATCAAACATGTACTATTAAAATTTATTTGGAATCATAATTATAGCCTCTCAGTTCTGAGCACTGTGCCCATCCTAAATTAGAAAACGTGATTCTCAAGTTAAATACTGTCAACAAGCATTATATTAAAAACTAAATTTCAGGATCAAACTAAAAAACAATGTAAAATTTTAGGATAAGCAGGTAATAATCTACACATTAGAAGAGTAACGACGTCACTGAAGTTTTTGAAATGTGAAAACGATAGGTGAAATTACTGTTACCGTATATTGATATTTTTGAAAATTGCATTACATACATATAAAACTGTCTGCACTTAAAAATAAATGAGTGATATTTAATTTATAATATTGGGATTTTAATAATGACTAAATACAATGTTAATAATTCTTGTTCCTCTCTTTGTTCTCTCTGTGTTCGGTTTGCTTAGTGCAGACTCACTCGAAATGAAAGAAACGTCAATAAAATGCATGTTGCATGCATGTCCCTTTTTTTATAAAATACGATTTTTTGGTCTGCCTCTACGTCAAATAGAATGCGTAAGTATAGTAGTAGTATTTTGTCAAATAAATATTGTTGGAAATGCTGAAGGCATACAGGACAAACTAGATAGGTTTTTCGCCACACTAACTTTATATAATTATTATATTATACACAGACTTTATTAAATTATTACATACTAGCTAACCAGACAGATGTGTACTGTCTTAGCTATAAATATTAAATTCGAACTGCTATATTTTTCTTTTAACTATTTTGTATTTAAGTGTCGATAAATAAAAAAAAAACGTTAAAAAGTAATAATAGAAAAATAGTTTACTGAAATTTCCCAATTTTCAGCGCATATACCATCATTTTTCCGTAAGAACCTTCTACGAATTATTAGAAAACTTGAATAAAAAAGATCAATGATAGCGGTTAAGCATTTCTCAATTTATATAGATAGATACATATATATAGATAGTACCTACCCTAGTCTAACATTATGAGTAGGTAGTATAAGTTTTTACGAATGATTAAGTAACCTAACTGTGCACGATTGGCAGTTAGAAATCTATTTAGTCATTATTTTACTATATAAAAGGAAAGGTTATAGATACTGATATGAGCAATTTTACATGTTATCTTACTTTTTTTTATTATTTACTGCTTACAAGGAACAAGAGGAGACGCGCCATGAAAAAACTGTAAGTTTACGAAATAAGATATTGTTTATGTCAGTAAATTTAGAAGATCATTGTCCAGCATAGCAGTACAAAAATAGAGTTCTTTTCGCAAGCAGGTGAGTTGTATAGTTCCTGATACGCGTAACTAGAGTCATTTACGTTAAATATCGATCATCACCATATCGTCGATCAAAAGTTCCTGAAAAGGTTTACTTAAATCAAAAACTTATTGTTTATTACTAGTGTGATTTTTTCTAAAAAGTTCTTGTGTTTTTACCTCGGAAAAAAAGTTAACAGATAATTTTGTTAATTGGCTTTTTTCGAGACAACAACGCCACACAACCAACACTATTTCTAAAAAGTATTAGGAATTAGAGAACTCTGCATGTGACAAGGAATTCCAATTTATTTATGATCTGCTGAACAGTGATCTACAAAATTTACTGTATTCGAAGTAGAGTTGTAAAAGTATAATCAAAATGATGTTAAGTGAGTCAAAGTGAACTCTGCTGAAGATTTGTAATATAACTGAAGCATTATTAACTTGACAGTTTAAGACTAGGGATTCAAAAATAACGTCAACTTGTTTGTTTACACGCAGCCGTCAAAAGCAGGCAAAAGCCTTAGAAAGGGCTTTGGCGTAAGTATATTTTAGTTTTTACCGTAGTCATGGCTTAGGTCAAGGTTATAAGGTTTTGATTTAATGTGTTATTTTATTTATTGTTTCTCTTCGAAGCATCAACTACTAAGTCTTTTTTTATAAATGAAAAATTGCGGGTTAGAAACAGATAAAAAAAATCTGTAATCTTTACGACAATATTATAAATTATGTTTTAAGGAGATACGATTGTGTGTGTTGATAAAAATTTACTGTATTCGAAGTAGAGTTGTAGAAGTATGATCAAAATGATGTTAAGTGAGTCAAAGTGAACTCTGCTGAAGATTTGTAATATAACTGAAGCATTATTAACTTGACAGTTTAAGACTAGGGATTCAAAAATAACGTTAACTTGTTTGTTTACACGCAGCCGTGAAAAGGAGGCAAAAGCCTTAGAAAGGGCTTTGGCGTAAGTATATTTTAGTTTTTACCGTAGTCATGGCTTAGGTCAAGGTTATAAGGTTTTGATTTAATGTGTTATTTTATTTATTGTTTCTCTTCGAAGCATCAACTACTAAGTTTTTTTTTATAAATGAAAAATTGCGGGTTAGAAACAGTTAAAAAAAATCTGTAATCTTTACGACAATATTATAAATTATGTTTTAAGGAGATAGATTGTGTGTGTTAATAAAAATTTACTGTATTCGAAGTAGAGTTGTAGAAGTATAATCAAAATGATGTTAAGTGAGTCAAAGTGAACTCTGCTGAAGATTTGTAATATAACTGAAGCATTATTAACTTGACAGTTTAAGACTAGGGATTCAAAAATAACGTTAACTTGTTTGTTTACACGCAGCCGTCAAAAGGAGGCAAAAGCCTTAGAAAGGGCTTTGGCGTAAGTATATTTTAGTTTTTACCGTAGTCATGGCTTAGGTCAAGGTTATAAGGTTTTGATTTAATGTGTTATTTTATTTATTGTTTCTCTTCGAAGCATCAACTACTAAGTCTTTTTTTATAAATGAAAAATTACGGGTTAGAAACAGTTAAAAATAAAAGTGTGTGTGTACTTATGTACGCACGTAAGAAGTTATACTTTTTTGGCGAAACAAGATAAAATTCTTTCTCATAAACTGGTATAATAATAAGTATTTAACATTAATAATTTAATAATATTTAGTATTAATTATATTAAATAAGAGTATTTTAATTTATATCAATAAATAATACATACGGATAGTTAACCTCAATTATATTGGAGCACTTGAAAAAGTATATAAGCACAATTTTTTTCACTAATATTCACAAATAGTTAGTAATATCAATCAAAATATTCAATTTAAATCACTACTGAATATAATTTATTAGCACATATATAATTCGCACTTGTATGAAACTAAAACACGTGTTGTGAATGTATAAACTAGAAACATGTTGATAAATATTATAAATATGAAAACAGTGATCAGAGGTGACAGCGTACCAACCTGCGCGACTAACTTCATACTGTGAAACATGCGCGCGCATCTTAAAATTTCACTCTCATCATTTTTTCATAACGCGCCTAAAGAAGTATAACTTCAAAAAATCTGTAATCTTTACGACAATATTATAAATTATGTTTTAAAGAGATAGATTGTGTGTGATGATTTGCCGTCGTACGTATATAATAAAAAAAAATAAACGTAATAAACGGTACGTAACATATATATTCATTTATTGTACTATATCAGTACTGTAGCAAGCAACAACTATATATACGAATAAAAGAATGAGTCCCTACATTATTGTTCACTAGAGGTCAACGTGATCGAACAAAAATCTTATTCGTTATATTTAAAAACAATAGTAGCTGTGTATTTGTAATAAAATTATGTACTGATATGTTAAATAACAAGTATTTTTTTTCTAAGCGTTGGGCACAACAAGTAAGACCTACCGTGGGTACGACGTCACAATGCTCTGTGACGTCACACCACTGACTGCGTATGTAATATTAATAACTACATTTCACAGATTTTTTCACAAGGAATCCCTAATATATGTGTGTGTAAGGTGCGGGAGTTGTTTTATGTAGAAAACACTGCAATATTGCACACAATATTGCAGAAAACGCGATCACACACCACCGGAAACAGCCCTGTTTAAAGATATAATTATAACTAGTCTTTTTTTAATCTTTTAATATGTAGTGTTTAGTTATAAGCTATATATATAATGGCTTCAACCAACACCGGAGCAAGTCGTGGGAATATGTCGGACTTTCACCCCTGTCCCGTTTTTGGCCTAGTCCCTTTACCCGAAGTCGCGGGTTCGCTAGCGCTTTCCCTGCTGGACTCCAGGCTACAGCCCTAGTGGACTCGTACACGAGGTAAGGATATAAAGAGCCACCCCATTCAGAGTAAGAGTCTGTCTCCTTCTCTGCCTGATAGCTGATTGGGTGACATGGTGTCCATCTTGCCACCCGCAGGCCAGACGCTATGGTGGTCTTAGATCTTTGTTTTGGGCTCTCGGCATCCGTGGTTTCCGTGAGGGAAGATTCCTCACTCCCGCTCACGTTCTGCAGTTTGTTTCGCCGTCAACACGGTGTCAAAAAATGTAACAGCCGCCTGCCAGGCGCTCTCGCTTCAATCCATGGCTGAGATAAAAGCCGAAAGTGAGAGAGCATGTTCGCCCAATTTTGCGACTAAGTCGTGCCGATCTGTTGCCCTCGCTGAGCAGTCTTGTAAAGTATGCATTAGACTGTCTTCTGGGTTCACGTCCAATCTGTCAGCGCCTGTGTCAGTCGGCACATTAGTCCTCCATGCCGCCGTTTCAGCTAGTCCCAAAAGACAGTGGATACCAGCAATAATACCCTAAACTTCCTACCAAGGAACTCCAACTCTTGTTCCCCTTATCTCTCTTAAGTCCTCACTGACCAGTTCCTTAAGTCAAGGTAATTTGTCTATGTAATTAATTATAATTTTTTTTGGTACGTTTTGTAGAGAACATGCTTTTATTGATTTGTTATATGTGTGATGATAATAAATTAGACTTAGTATGTAAAAATAGGTGTGTTAATTAAAGTATGACATTTGTACATTGTAGGCATTAAATAGATATTCATCAAGAAAATTACAATATTGCTTTGAGACACAGATTTTGCAAAAGCAAATTTACTGTCTTTTTGCTAGAATGCTCGCTAGAGTGTTCGCTAAAACTGGCCCGTTTATTCTATAAATAATGTCACATTCACTAAAATGCTTATAACAAGTAATTACTAAGACAATCAGCACCTTAGTGTATAATTGCTTACAAAAAATAATTGTTTGAATATAAATTGCAACTTTTAAGTAGATTTTTTTTTAATTGCGTCTAATAAGTCAAAAATCAATAAATACATTAACGGTCTGTAGACGCCTAGGCGGCTCACCGTTTCAACATTTGTGTCTATTTTAGTTTTACTATTTTCTTGCATGTTATATGTTTATATATAGTATATTATTGCCAAATGATCGAAGCAACTGCATACAATAACCTTTTCTTTTGCACACAGTAACCAGTTTAAGCCCAGTCTTCGTGGACAGACTGGAACTGGAGGATCATTGTACGTTAATTATTTTTATCTATCCAAGTTTTTAAATAATCAGTCAGATGTTATATATAATAAGAAAAAAACATCCATGAACCATCAAACTTGAAATATTTAGTGTAGTATGATTAAAATTTAAAACACGTGCTAAAAATGTAATGTCGAACAAAAATAATCATGTTATTAATTTTTTTTATTACTTTCGTGTTAACAGGTTGAGGGACCGATACAAAATGTCGCCGTATGTAATCATTTTATTTTTTTGTTTTATAGTTATTAGTCACAAACATAGTAGATTGGTTATTACACTCTTTTTGTTCGAAAATCAAATTCACTATTAGTGATTACCAGTATTGTTAAAAAAATAATATCGATATAATTTGATGTCGATATTTTTATGCTTTGTTCAAGGCTTGTGCCACACAATTTACAATAATCGCCAAGCAAGTTTATAAGAAATTGGGGATGCGCAAAAGTCGATTTATCGGTTTCCTGATGCGTGTTCGGTCGCATCCGTGCCACCACATTACTGCGCAGATTCGCGCAGGCACACCCCTTCCATTCCGACAATTTGCCAGCTTGTTTTGCAGCTACTGTTTGTTTTAATTTATATTCATAAATCAAAGACAGTTCTTTAAAAAAGATAAATAATAACTATTCGAAAATTATTTTGGTAACAAATATGAACAACATGGGTGTCCACACTCTTATGGATTAACCTACTATGTCGGTAGATTTTTTTTTTTGTTTTTTTTTTTTTTTTTGATGAGATTTTCGCAGTTAGCCTGAGCGCAGGCTTTGACTGCTTCACCGGACTTTGTCGGTAGCTGTCCGCTAAACTCAATGCATGACTCAAAACTGCTTTTGGAATTCTGTTTTTGGCTTTTTTTTTAAATACCTTACATTAAGTTTTCTTTGTCACTGTTTTTTTTATTTAATTCCATTAGATCGATATCCGCGGTACATTGTTAGCAACGAAAACAAATTTGCATAAAGGATTAAGTCCGTTTTTTAAATTATATTTCTATCATGTTTCTTGTGATAGTTCGTCTTCTATGCAAGGGTGATGGTTGATGGCTTAAAACAAAATATGTTATGAAATATATGATATATTATATGATCTAGTTCTAATAACTATTATATTAGTTAAAATATACTCGGTAAATATCTATTGATAAACAGTAAATTGATACAGATACGTCACTTATGAAATAATAACTAATTTCGATTAATTCAGTACACATTACTGCGCATGCTGACCAACATGTTCACCTGCTAGTACAAGTATATACCTACATATGTAAACATGAATAACAATGAAAAAATATTATTTATTATATTAAAACAGGTATATTTTTTTAATGACTCTTTATTATGTTGTATTCAGTGACAGTAAAAAATGGCAGATTATTAATAAATAAATAAATAGTCGTATGTAATACCTACCTATATTTAAAAACAACTTTTAAGGGATATAAAACTTGACGACGAAATACAGACGGATAAGGTGTGGTTCTGTGGTAGCATTTATCAGCTTTATGTAAACATCCAGGGCTGGTTTTGTTTTACTGGGTTGTAGCTGAGAATTTGCCAATGATTTGAACTGCGCTTGTTACTGAAGTTCCGACGTCTATTTAATAATTGCATGTTGTGACTAACAATGGTTTTTCTATTTCATTAGCGAATGTATGGTGAATATTTTCTGCGGTAAAACTCCGGCGGAGGCGAGGCTTGCCCCGCCTAATCCAAAAAAAAAAAAAGTCCCGTATGTATATTTCTAACATTATAGCTTATTTTAATCATATTTATATTAATTTATTTATATGTATTCTTCTATATTATTAGACTAACTGTTGCCCACGGCTTCGCTCGCTCTTTGGCATAGGTACTTGCAATGGAAAATGATTGGAAGAAATGTGATTTATTTACTTAAAAAATAAGCAGCGTGAAATTAAAAAAAACTACAAACTGCAAGACTACAGGCATTCACTATTTTTTTGTTTTTGTTTTATTTTATCATTCTTTAGTTGCACTGATGATTATTATAATTATAAATTAAGATTTTAAGAAGCCTTCGACATTTTTTTATGACAGAGTACAATAATCAAGTTTAAATCATAGTACCTACCTATACCATACACTCATACAAGCGAGGCGAAACCGCGGGCATCAGCTCTCATAATAAAAGCATAGATATATAATTATGTCGTAGGGATATTGTTAAACCAGAGAAATTATAATTTCACTAGTAAAATAATAGTAGCACAAAACTCTGTCAACCGCCGCCATTTCTTTCAATTTCATGGGCTCATTTTAGTGACATTATTATTTTACTCTTTATTATTTTCTTAGATCCACGCAATCATGTAGCAAGGCAGTAATATTTTGTAAATTTTACTGTATATGTAAGCCCGTTAAATTATGATATGATAAATGATAGGTCCGTTTTCAATTTCGGTAATGAATAAGTAAACATCGTACTGTTATAAACTCATATAAGCCTAATAATTTACAAACAATTGAGAAAAATCTGCGAGCACGCTCCAATGTTTACAACTGTTTTTTTTTTGCAAGTGGCTCATGAAGAGTTGACTAATAAACACACGAACTCTAAAAAAATGGTAAATTGTAAGAAATGGATGTGGTTGACTATATCCCTGCGACATATACCTACCTGTAATGACGAATATGCGTGTGTCATTCTGAATTTCACTTACCTTCGAAAGACACTATTTAGACAGAACCCTTGTTGAAGCATGTTCTGTTGAACTAACGCTAGTCGAATATATATGTTCTGTCGAAGTAATGAGTAGTCGAATTAATGTTTTTCGAGATTGGGACCGTGTTGAAATAATAAGGGTCCGTTCACACAGACCGGGTCGGAGAGGAGAGTAATTTTTTAATCGGGCTTAAAAAAAGTTTTGTGTCCTTAAAATAAGGTTCACGTTTACACTTCACTTCCTTTTAAATGAAGTATGCCTACCGCGCTCATTGTGAATTGTAAAAATCAACCTTATTACAATTACCCAAATTCTTTTTCAAACGCGATAAAATATGTATATGTGTACTCTCCTCTCCGACCCGGTCTGTGTGAACGGACCCTTAACTGTCGAAATGCAGAATGACACCCGAATATGCATGTGAATCTAAAATATTAAATTTTCTACATTTCTAATCTTTGTGATTATATAAATATACCTATCAACTAATACTTGTAATGTATCTTATACTAATTGTGAAATTTAATAATTAAATGTTGCTTTCTTCTAATTCCCACGCAAATTTGTAAAACGTAACGCTATTGGTGCAACGAAACGTGACGTCACATGTCACCTGGCGACAAGTCTTTAATATGGTCCTGGTGGAGACTTGTATTGTATCGCAGTGGTTTTTTAAAAATAATAGTTGTTTATGTAAAATATTTGCAAAATAAATTGTTGATTAATTGTGAACTACAGCAATCATGGCTGAATTAGGTTTTCTCAAAGCACAGCCAAATAATCTGCCTAAAATAAAAGTGTTTATGTATTAAAAACCAAGTAGGTATCTCTGAACTCAGAGAAGTAAAAGGTGCAAGGTAAATTCGATATTTAACAAATTATCGTGTTTGTTATAAATAGTTAAATTATGAAATGATGAATTCTGGTGCGCGCCAAAGGTGTGACGTCACTCGTCACAGTTTGAGTTGCCTAAAAATAATTGCAGTATTCATTTCTTTTTTGTTAATTATTAAATTTTTCTTAGTGTTATTTATTTATAAAAACATAGTAAGCTTACAGTGACTCTTAACCAAAACGCTTATATGTTATACTAATAGGGCATGGGGTAATATAATAACATTAACTACTAATATTATAACAGAATGAAACAAACAACACTATTAACAAATTAACACTGGCATGACTAAACAATTTAAGACTTTAATATTAATATTAAACATAAAGCTAAAAAAGGTATAAATTAACAAACAACACAAAATATAAATTATTATACAAAAAATCCAAAATCCCTTTTTAAATAATAATAAATTTGTCTGAGTATAATATGATATTTAAATATAATTGGATATTTTTAAGAGTTACGGTATGTGAATTATGAAATATGTCATATTTAAAAAAGAACATTGATTAAATGAATAGCTCTAGCAGTAGGACAGTTACTAGCCAGCTTACCAAGCTGGTGGGTAAGAAAGGAGTCTATGATGACCCCGCCGTCCACGCGTGTATTGGTCGGGCACGTAAAAATATATTATTTCTCGTACCGATGGATAGTCAATCTTATTATTTAGTGCGAGGTAGTAATAGATTAGGAGCATAAATTGTCAACGGAAATGTATAGTATCAAGACCAACCATACCAGATACAAACAGATTTACTTTTTTTTTGCAAAACGTTTGTCGTATATTTGTTGCCCTATAGATTCGGTCTGGACAGTGCTAGAAAGTTCAAATTCTCAGGATGTTATGCCAATAGAGTATTTATTAAACATGCGAAGTATAATTATACTTTATAGATTAGTAATATCTAAAATACACAGGTTTCGTCTCTCACTCACTCACTCTCTCCTTGATGATCATCAGCACTGTTAGGGTACTTTCTGAAGTCGTAGAAAGCTGAAATCTTGTGTATAAACTATAAAATACTATTTTATAGTTTATACAACACAACACAACACTACGACAATATAAAAAGTTCTTCTCATCCCTTAAAATAGGGGCATGTAAGTTTGTATAGAATTTTTATCAATTTTTAAGCTAGGAACATAAAAAATGCTAGTTAGAATATTGGTTACTGATAAAAAATACGTAACATTTCAACACATTTCATAAATTACCATTTAGCTAGTTAATGAATAAAGGATTATTATTTTTTTGAGACGCGCTGTATGCGTCGGTGGACATGTAATTTATTTCTAAGACCAGTAGGTAGATATTGCTTACACTGAAAAAAAGTTAGGTATCAGATTTTATGAAGAGCCAAGGTCCTTACTGTACACGCCCTGACCGTACTCTCTAAATCATTATAGCGTATAGTGTACTGCGTGAATCCTAGTCTTAAATTCTTTCCAAGAATGACATCTCGGCCAAAAGTTGTGGCTTGGCCGTTGATCTATGATATGATCATTACAAATGAAATATAGGCTCAATATATACGGTAACGTAGACACTCCTGCGGGCTTATGAACAGAAAGTAATTAAACAAGGCGTTAATTTTGTGACAATAGGTCCTTCAGTTCAGTAACGAAACGGCCAGCCCATGAATGCTGAGTAAGGTATAGGTTTTGTAGAGAACTTTAGACGAAGACGAACGAGACTAGAATTCACGCAGAACGCTTTACGCTATAATGAGAGTTAGAGAGTGTTAGATTAAGGCATGTAGAGTTAAGAGCGTGGCTCTCCATAAGATCTGATAACATTTATACAGTGCAATAATATCTTTCTATTCGTCTTGGCATTACTCTACATGAAAACGTTTTGGTAGGATTGTTTTGTCATATGAAGGTGTACTTTGCATACACATATAGTGTGGTACCGTTCGTAATGCAGTCGAGTGACAATGCATTATTTTTAGAAACGATAGGTTATTGTTAATTTAATGCACTTTTGTAGGTCTCATACGCTCACCAAACATGAGCGCAAAAAAAGCACGACGAGCACCATGAAGCCCATGTCGGCGCATGACGAGAAGACGCTAAACACAGCAGTTGCTCTCGTTACTGAATTGACATCCAAGTAAGGACATTAAACGCAATAAAGACTCGCCAATCGAAACACTTAGAGACCTGTCTTACCAGGATGCCATGCTGACGTCTCCAATCTTGCACCAACGGCTAAATTATTAAACAAATTGATATTGAGCAACTATTTGAGTAAAAAACATTATTGTATTCATTGAAGGGAAAAAGTTTTTTAACATCGATTTCTAAAGTACAAAATTAACAATTAAAATATTTCCAATTACAGGTCCATGGCTCAAGTAGTTTCTTCTGGCAAGAAGAATTCGCAGGCGCCAAATGACCGGAATAAAGGTAATGATTCAAATCTGACCCGCAGCGGTATTACCTAACTTGCGAATACCAAGCGATAGGATTTGACAGTGAATTTTTTTTCGATTACAACTGTCCAATTTGTAATTTGATACAAATTACACATTTGATAGCTTTTGTGACGTTGTAGCGATACGTAATACCTTAGTGGAATAATTATGTAAACTAATAGAGTGCGCATATCGAGTATAAACTGTTGTAGTATGAACATGTAAAATCCTAAAATTTGTGTCATATCAGAGCGTACCGTTTTATTAAAACTGTCTCAAAACCTAATATTACCCATATAATATTGGAACAGTTGATATTTTCGCATAAACATCTGTCGTCGCACGGAAAATCACATAAATGAGTAAACGAGCGCGGTACATTTAGCTAAAAATGTGCTTACGCTTGACATAAGGGCTAATAGCGATGCGCACGCTCTATGCTTGTCTATGCGTAATACTAATTGTCATTTTGATAGTAATAATTGTACAATTTTCGCTGTCAAATTACATCAGTTTGCTTTCGCTAATTAGGTATTGCCGCTCCCGGTTAATGGATGTTTTCGTACAAATACCGAATCAGTGTTAAACTATGTAGATACGATACCCTTTAAATCTTGTGTATAAAATAAAATTCTTATCCATGGGGTTAGCGCGTAATAGCTCAACAAACATTTGATATAAGTTTAGCTTTAGGCAACCTAATGCTTAATTAGACTATGGTAGGTTATAATTTTTGGTCACCTCCACCACTCGTATGCATAACCTGCGCGGTCAGTTGCACTGCGCATGCGCATTTATTATTCACAGTACCTACAGTGCACATACTATTGTAAAACATAAATATTTCTCAATAGAGCCATATGCCATTTGTGTACACACAAACTTTTTCATACTATGTGGGTCATTTACCTTCAGTTGAAAGTCCCCACTGACCACCGCAGCAATTGGAGCGACGCCGACAAGGATGTCACAGGTGTCAAACAATTTAAACTAGATTAACTCGGTCAGACGAAAGTAAACCTTCAGGACCATCACTCTCGTGCTACTAAAATAAGTCGCCTGTAGCAGTCTATCGCGATGATGATATATAAATTGTGGAATGCAACGTTATTAATATTTGAAATATAACCAATATAATTAAATTTAACAACACTACACCACCCGAATTTAAACACTATTGTTTGGTAAACCCTTTGGAAAACTCTATCTACGTTAAGTAAGTAACTATCAGACAGATGTGCATGTTACGTTGAGGGCTGATTTTACAATCGAAATATATTTTTTAATCGTGGAATAAAATTGATGTCTGTCAGATTTTGTATGAAAGAACTGACAAAAATACAAAATTAATCCTCGTGAAATTAGTCGTTGAAAATATCAGCCCTGAATTAAATAAAGGTTGTTAATGTTTGTTAATACGGATGTAAAAGTATTATTTTAAATTATAAGTGGTAGATTGAAACCTTAGTATTAGTAAAACGGGTTTCTTGCCCACTCAAATTCTTGTCTGTTCCCTCTTAGAGATTGGTTCGTATTAGAAATATTGTCACCCTCTTTGTTTGTCGCAGAGATGTAACATGTTAATTGTATGTTCGGATGTTTGGGGTATACGATAAATATTACCTTTGTGATCAATTCAAAAGAAACCTGATTATCCTTGATTATTCTTGCACGCGTTTTAATAATAAAACATAATAATGTGTGGGAATCAGTAACACTGACAATAAATTCAGTTAATTCGCAACGGGCTCGCATTTCTACTCCTTGTAATTACAAGGAGTAGAAATGCGATGCGATTGTATAACAATGCATAAAAGTAAAAAGAACCTTCATAGCTGATTCTGCACCCGCATGGTCCACCGCATAGACTTGTTTTAAGAGTATAAGAACTTTGTCGCATAGCAGGAAATTCGATTCGTCGTTTATTGTTATATATTCGCCCCACTCTTCATTTTTATTCTAAGACCGAAAAATAAAAGTGGTGCAATTACACATATCCAATCAACTCACACACGGCCATCTGATCCCAAACTAGGCAGAGCCTGTATTATGGTAACCAGACAACTGATAAACTTACTTATATATTTCTAAATGAATACATATTATAGGTAAATTACACCCAGACACAGAACAAATGATCGTGCTCATCACACAAAGATTTGTCCTGCGTGGGAATCGAACCCACGACCTCCGGCCTAGCAGTCAGGGACACTAACCACTAGACCAACAGGCCCGTTAAATATCAATATCAACGCCATGCCGGTAAAATAGGGGATAGTTTAATCATATTTAACATCACGGGTGCTGATATTATAAACATTCAATACTCAGTGATCAGCATCCAGTATAGTTTATATAAAACTGGCTGCTGCTAGTAGGCGTCGGTTATCGCGGTAAAAAGCACCCTATATCCCTACTTGGGATTCACGCTTACCCCATACCAATTTCTTAACCGCTAAACCGATTTTATCAAAATTGGCATTGGTTTAGCCGTAAAAGCGTAACAGACGGACAGACAGACGGACAAGTTACTTCTGCATTTATAATATTAGGATAGAAAAAACAAACACTTTAATTAAAAATAAATTATTGATTATGAAGCCATCGAATAATAAATTGAAGCATGACATCGTCGTCTCGATATGGCCGAAAAAAACCTACATCTGCAACTCGATAACTTCCAAGACTTTATGTAACGCCATTCTGAAATCTCACTCTTGCTGCATGCTAGTATATTAAAGTTCATGATCACCTTAATGCTTAGAACTTTTAACTTAGAAACTTGGAAACCATTCACAATCCTTAATAATATTACAAATGCGAAAGTAACTCTGTCTGTCTGTCGCACTTTCACGCCAAATCTACGGAACCGATTTAAATGAAATTTGGTACACAGATAGTCTAGTACCTAAGAAAGGACATGCTAACCGCGATAACCGACACCCACGCGGGCGGAGCACAGCGGGCAACAGCTAGTATCTTATATTTTTCATCTTTGTCGAAGTGCTGATAATCTGGTACAGTGCTAGCAATTGGGTCCGTCACCCTATATTTAAACAACAAATTTATTTTCACTTATTCAACAATGCTCTTATATAATACCACAGAATAACAGTAGAGAAGGTTCATTTCGAGAAAAATAATATAAATAGCGACTCTATTTGCGACAAAACAAAGTGCAATTCAGCTCGCATAAGCACTATTCGCGTAAAGCGATATTTACCCAAACATTGCCGCTCTCTTTTAACGCGTAACTCTGTCGTATTTAAAATAAATTACGCGCGACGCGGCTAGCGACAATTTCACAGATATAGATCTGTGGGCAACCTACTGCCATTAAGGAGGCGCGCCGGCCGAATTTTCCTAAATTGCTGAATGCAACCCCCCCTGCTACTACTTAGTACTTAACATCTAGTCCACTGTGTCCACATGACTTAGACGCTTCCTGGTGTAATGTCTAGGAGACAAGGCTTCTGGTGGATGCATATGTTCCATTATTGCTTTTCCTCCCTTTACCGTGACGTTCTTTCAAGTTAATTCTTATTCGAGTCTTACATCTAGTTTGTAATTTATCTATAAGGGTGTCTTAATATAAAAATATAACGATGAAATTATAAAGTAGCTATCCTCACCGTGTTTTAGTTTTAACGGATTTTCATGTTTTTCTAAAGTAAAAGTAGGTATGTGTAATATTACCTCGGCCCATAACCTCAGCTCCAGCCAGTATAATCGCTCTGGTAGTTCCAAAGATTAACGCGATTACGTGGTACCTACTTGATCACTATTTTTTTGCGGAGTTATTTTAAAATTACGATATCTCCTTAGATATTAATTAAAATTAAATTCTGTAAAGTGCGATTTTGTTAAATATTAAATACTTGTTATGAATAACGTATTTATTTGAATAAGGATTAATATAATGTTTATGAAAACACCTTCGTAATTATAACATTATTTTAGAAAAATATTGATTATCAAAAAAAGATATATGCTGTCGCGAGTTTTTTGTAGGACTATTTAAAATATACATTTCCATCATAAATTATATACGTGTAACTATCGGTTTTTACAAAGGAATGTTTTCCTACTTACTTGACAGTTATAGTTATATTTTGGACAATTCACACAATATCTTTGTAAATTATAGCCTATGGTGTTATTCTTATGTATAAGCTATATTATTTTAAAGTTTAATTAAAATCCATTCCTTAGTTTTTCCGTGAAAGAGTAACAAACATCCATATATCCATACATCCTTACAAAGTTTCGCGTTTATAATATTAGTAAGGATATCTTTCATTTTATTGACATTCATTAAGTTAGTCATTACCTGCCTCATATCGGATTTGAGTTACATTTTTATTTTTACATAAATGTGTAACTAACTAGCAGTCGATGCTTTAGTTTTTATTTGCAAATGTATTTCATTAGGACGTTGGGCACTAGTTAAGCTTATGCTTATTGTTTACTTAATTAGTTAAGTAATATACTTATTTGTAATGTTGAGTCTAGGCGTATGTTGAGACGCAGGTGCCGCAGCACTGCACAGTACGGATATTGCAGAGCAGGGCAGGCGAGACAGACATAGGCAACGACCGTATGCTGCGACGCAGTTCAAAGACACATTTGCGTTCTAGCAAGTACAAATTATAGACGTTTTCGAAACTTTTTTGAAAAGTGGATATATATCATACAAACAAGGCTTACAACACACTAATTCATTTAAATGTTCTGTCTGTGTAACAATATTAAGGATTAGCGGGAAATATCACATGTCGCCAAGTACGCCTCGCGCATAAATCTAAACCGGCAGACGCATGTCAGAGCGCACGTGCCCGCGCCGCGGCGTTCGCAATTCTTAGTACGTCCATGCATTACAAAATCTGGTCTGCGTGCCCTGCGTCACCTGCGTCTCAGCATAAGCTTAGCCCTTAACGCATGATTCATGTCATTGAAAGGTGTCCGTAGTGTTTTGAGCATTTCGATGTTGTAGGAGTTTCCTGTCTTCTTTCGTCCAATCACAACTGATAATATAGAGATGTTGTGTCTTCCTCCATAACAATATGTTATGTCTTGTAGTTCCCGGGCTTTATTGCCATTTTGTACGACAATAAAAAAAACCTTTTTTGACGTGACAACGTCTTATAAATTGGTTTGCCGGGTGACACTTCAAGAAACTGGGTAACGCTCCGCTCACGTTATGCGCTCACAATGAGAGCGAGTGAGAGGCACGCGTCGCATGGTTAGCCCGCCTAAGAGCGAGAGAGACAGACATTGACATTGACAGTCGTTGTCACGTAAAACTTTCGCCCGTATACCGACTTTACAGGCAACCAATTTTTTTTTACTGTCGTACAAAATGATACCGCATGCAATGTTATACGTGTAACGTAAGTTGATATAACAAATTCTAAGTTGCTAACATTTGAAGATAAACTTCGATTTCAAAACTTTTCTGAGGAAACCTATTTGAATGGTATTCAGTATTTAAATTCCTTTGTATTTATTAAAGTTTAGTTAACCCACCTTTCCTCCATAAATATTGTTCAAAACATACATCTATTTGAACAATTTGTTTACCTAAATTTTTATAAGACCTTCAAATTGTTAATGCTATTCGTAAGCTATGTAGAGACTTCATGTTTAAAAGTTTAATTGTTATCCTTTTATGGTTTAAGCTATTTTTTATCATTCGACGTGTCGAATGATAAAAAATAGCTTAAACGAATGATAAAAAAATTCGAAATGTTAAGTAATCGATTTATGATCGGTTTTATAGTGAAACAAGAGCGCCGCAACTTTAGCGAGGAAGCCAGAAGCGTTCCTGATTTGCAGGTAAGTTTTTATCACTTTTGAAGTGGGACACTCCCGCTACATACTGCATATATAATTGCAACTCTTGTAAGCCAGGATCTATAATGATAACCAATGAATACCACCGAGACACTTAAGCTCGGTGTGTCTCAGGGAAAGGATTGAATATCTTAAAACCCGCAACTAAATTATAAAATAGTAGTAGTAAATATGAAGTAGGAATAGAAAAAATAGTTGCCGCTTCACACAACTGCATGGAAAAAGAAAAAAATAGGCCATAAGCAAACATAACACATCAGCAGCTGAATTAGGCCCAGTTAAGCACCACAAACGAAATTTCAATGTTGCATTCTTTGTTACTGTATTATAATAAAATAGCATTACGTATAAAAATTATTGAAGTCTGAAACTATTAAAATATATGCACAAAGTTCCATCCCAGGCTACTAGCAATGTGACTTATTTGAAGATAGTTTTTTAGACATTGTCATAAGATGAAGAAAAACGTCGTAAAGTACCAACCAATTTAAATCTGGAATGTGTCCTGCAGTGGGAATAAAGGCCGTAATGTATGTAATAATAACTAATAATAAAATATGGTGCCCGATGTACGTTTAAAAAATATCATAGGTACAAAAACATTAGAATTTTTGATTTTTATGTATTCCTTTTACACACAGAATGTTGTATTATTTCTTTGTTTAATAGTCGACAATCACCGCTGAAAGCAAGCACGCCTACACGAGTTTGATTGAAGAGCCCACTCCGTCGACATCGCTGAGGACCCACATCGCCAAGGAGTCGAAGAGAATCCCGAAATCGGCCACCATACCGAAACCCGCACGCTCCACGCGCGTCGCGTCCAACTCGCTGCAAAAGTTAATATTTTGAAAAATAAAACAATATCATGTTTCTTCTAGACTATTAAATGTATACTAATCAACTACTTATTTCTTCAAGGAAACCATCTGATGGAAGGGCGGGTCGCAGGGCTGATGAGATACAAACTACCGTAAGTTTCTCATTATAATATTACATTGATATTATTGTTGTTTATTCAGTATATTTTCATATTGTAGAATGCAGAGTCTTTTAGATTATTTTACTAAAAGATACTGATAACATCACGTATGTCAGACAAAAATAGGTTATGATGAAATTTGTGTCAATTTTTTTTTAGCAAGTTTCTTTTTGATCTTTTCTTATGTTTGGGTCCACTGCTGAACATGTCTTTTTTGTGTCTTGTTTGACTTTCCAAGTTGTACGTTCGTTACACAGTGTGTTTTTTTTACTTCAGACTAAAAACGTCTTGCCGCTGCCGCCGCGTGCATCCAAGCCGAAGCTAGTTAACAAGCCGCGCCATATCAGGAAGTACCCGCTGAAATTGAAGAGCGCAGCTGAGACACCACAAACCGAACCTGTGAAAGTAATTCAATCCAACATCTACCAGAATACAGAAACAGACAAAGAAAAGAATCCATCCGCTACCTCTGAATTGCAAGAAGTTAAAGGGGATGATGTCTTTGATGGCGTGGTTCCAGCAACAAAGCCGGATGGTCCAAACACAAACCCATTCACTAATGATGCTGGGCCCTCCAATGATGCTGGGCCCTCCAATGATGCTGGGCCCTCCAATGATGCTGGGCCCTCCAATGACGCTGTGCCCACCAATGATGCTGTGCCCACCAATGATGCTGTGCCCACCAATGATGCTGTGCCCACCAATGATGCTGGACCCAGCAATGATGCTGAACCCACCAACGATGCTGGGCCCAGCAATGGTAATCCATTCAACAACTTCTTTGTGCGCGAAAACGAGCGCATGGAGGTGGTGGTACAACTTCCAAGTAGCTCGGACAGCGATACTGACAGCGACTCTGATAGCGAGGAGGATGATGATGGCGCCCGGGCCGTTGTTAATGGTAAATCAATTTGTGTTAAGTCAATGTTCAAAAATAAATCTTTATAGGTGTACAGTATACAATGTCTGTATGCTGCAAAAAAGGCCTTATTCGATGTATCTAACGCCCAAATTGGGGTTAACCCCAAATCTGTAATCTTTATAAAATAATAACTAGATCCTTCTATTTTTACTTTAACTCATTATTTTACCGGAATTAAAATTTAATAACTAAAATATATGGTGTAAAGTAAAACACATCGGTCATATCAACCCTGTATATATTTATTTCTTCAATTTAAGTCCTCCATTCGCCACATTATGTGTGAACTATATTCCGATATTGCATCGTTTTGGCATTACTTGCACTTTAAAAAATGTAAATTAACTTTACGTTGTTTTAAGAGTAATCTTACCATTTTCCAGATGATCACGTATCGGTTGAGGATCTGCTGCAGTTCGCTCGTCGCCCCGCCGGCAGGCAGATCGGCGTCGACTCCGACGAAGTGCGAATCATGTGTAAAGTGCTGAAGTACCAGGTTTGTTTAATTCTAATATATTTACCGCCTTGTCTTTTTTAAATCTATATGTAATACAGCATCCCTTCGTTTGAGATCGATAATTCGGTCTTCGGTCGATAATTGCCAAAATTATGGGACTTCACGATTGTAATTATATTTTGTTCAGAAAGTTGCTACCTTTCTTTAGACTGGTTGTCAAAATTAAAATTATGATAATATAATATGACAAAATTGGAACTGCATTTATGCAATCGGACGGTAGCATGTAAAAGGCATTCCTTAATAATGAAATTCGGAAATATCAATGCGTTAAATCGATTAAAACTTATTTATAAATTAAGTCGATTGTTTAAAGAAATCATCACAAACGTAAATTGACATCGGTAAAACAATCTGTCAAAGGTTAAATAAATTGTAAGAACATCTGTAAAAGTAGACAGCTAAATATGATGTTTAAAATAATTAATAACCCATATTATAAATGCAAAAGTAACTCTGTCTGTTTGTCTGTTGTTTCTTTAAAGTATTCACAGACGGTTGCTATTTTTCTATATGCACAAAAACATACCGTTAATCGAATGTCACTTGTGAGTTCTTTATTATTTAAGTTGTGCATAAACACATGTCGTTGTTTTATTTAGATAAAAAACCCCCGTATACTGAAACGCAACTTAAATGTAAGACGTTCTTAAATGTCTTCTGTCGCTACTTTACACTTTAAAGTGACAGAGACAGCATGAGACTTAACAGCGACTTGAAACTGATTGACGTTTGCAAATGAATGACGAATGCTACTTGTAGGGAAAGTACTCTCTATACTAGCGATAGCTAATTATACTATATTAAATTGGGGTATTTTCCCTCCAGGTGGCATTGTAAAATTCCACCACGTATCTGTGTACGGTCTTCGATATAAGGTTATAATTGTTCAAAATTTAAATTTTTCACTGGTTTATTTGCAGATTGCTCCGGAGCAATGCTTGGTAGCTCTTCCCTTTTACAACTGGAATGTTCACCAAGCCATCAAGCTGGTTCGTGTGAGATTGGCGGTAGGCACCCAGACGTCCTTTGCTAGATGCAAAGAGATTCTCGAGAAGAGCAACGGAGATGTCGCGAAGGCTACATACATTTTAACCGCTTTGAACGAGCGTAATGCTAGAATGTAATAAATACTTCGTAAGATGCAAGGCAAGATGTTTGCAAATTGTTTAATATCAAAACATTTGCAACCTTTATTTTGATATTTGTGTGTATTTTCTATGTATGGTTTTCCGCCGACTAAGTAGTAGCAGTTTTATTGCCGAGTGCAAATTAAGTATACATGTGTCTGTCGTATTTGAACTAAATATCTACATAAAATGTCTGTGTGTACGTAACGTACATTTATGATCAACTAGAATATCTGTGTGTATGTATTGCAACGAACATCTATGTTCCATACATTTATTAATTATATACTAAATATACGTAAACCTTTGATCTAATAATATTATAAATTGTCTATAAGTACTTCATCGTAGATGATCTTAAAATATTTTACATTACGTACATTTTTAAGCGACTTCAAAAAGGAGCTTCTCAATTAAACACTACAGTAGTTATGTACGTAAGAGTCATTTTCATTCATTAATAAACAAATTAATACAATATGTACCATTAACTATTAGTAGTTTCTCGTGAATTGTTCCGAGATCATTAGTAATTAGTATAATCTAGTAGGAAGGCAAGATTAAAAATATAATTCCGAAAATTATTTATTGTGATGGTCAAAGAACCAATAAAACGAATTGTTGTGTTAGGTTTGTATCTTGCCTTTAGAAGCTTAAGAATACATTGTATTTTAAAGCAATTGAAATAAATAAATAATACATTAAAAGTAACAATTGTGTGTTTTATTTTATAAACCGGCGGTGCGCCGCGGTTTCACCCCCGTTCCCATAATCATATTTTTATTTCTTCGTGACTTTCTAATATTTTTATAGTTATTCTGTTATTTGTGGTGGAGACGAACCCAACTAATCAAAGATCATGATAATCTTTCAACCCGTTCTAAGTTTTCAATCGTTCTTAATTCTAAATGGTGTAACCAACTTATTTTATACCTACCTATAGAATTAGTCAGGTTCTACAATCTACGTTCCGTAATAGATAACCCTACTTATTTTGAAAGTGATCCTCCACAGTCTAGCCCTTTATTAAATGAAACAGAGTAGATCTGATTACTATACCTAGTAACTCAATCCTTAGAAAGAAGTAAAATTATTGTGAAGTAGGTAATGACCCTAATTCCGTTAATTGCAAAGTAAACATATCCTCCTAAAACTAGTAAACTGTCCGTATAATAATAATATAAACAAAGCCACCAGGCTTTAAGGCTTTTATGATGTCGCGTTTATAATGATAAACTTGATTAAATCGAATTATCTTGTAAGACGACTTGCATGTTGATTATTACCGCTAAATAATAAACACATTGCGAGTATCGCCCGTTTCAATCACACACTCGCTTGTCACTGCTCGCCAACCAGGGCCGGATTAACTATTAGGCAGAGTAGGCAATTATCTAGGAGGCTTTGGCTAGGGGCCCCGCGCTCTCACAAAGGAAATTGAATTTAATTGGAAAATTTGTATATTCAATAACATTAGTTAGCCAGACGCCGCGACCTTAGATCTAAATAAATCGCAGGAAGTTGATTGGTTTGTATATATTGCTAGGACATGTTTGAGTAGTATTGAAACCTTACCAATTACTTAATCAAAAAACCTCTAAATGTTCGTACTTGTTTCAGAGTTTTCTTCATAACTCGGGACAGGTTGATTTTTTCAAGAAAACTTACTGTTTTTTTTTTCATAGTTTTGCCACAATTTAAGTCTTTGAACGCTGTGCCAGTCACATGTTACATCTTATTTTCACGTTAAATATACCGAACTAAGTTATTCGACAGAGTACTTACCTAGTTTTTTTTTCTCGGGTGAAACTCTAATGCCTTCAACCCACGCCGAGGGCACGGCGTGGGGGTATGTCGGACTTACACCTACTAAAAAACACCCCGGTCCCGTCCTTGCCTTTGCCGGAGCCGCGGGAGCGCTTACGCAAGCTCTGCGTGGCCTCGGCAGGCTTCAGTCTTTACTAGATCCCTTCTAGAGGTGAGGGTGTATATTGCCCACCCCTCGCTCCTTCAGTGGACGGATGCGTGGGACGTCGCGTCTTCATTCTTTAGAGGCCTGTTAGCCCGGCCTCAGGGTGGCCTGAGGTCGTTGGGCACCACGTTGCGTGCCACGGCGCCCTTGGCGCCTGCGGCGAGAACGGAGCTAGCTTGTGGACTCCCGTACTCGTTCGCCTCCTTGGAGGACATGACTACGTCGCAGAAAGCGACTATAGCCTGCCAGGCGTTCTCGTTCCGGACCATGGATGATAACACAGCCGGAAGCGAAAGCTCCCGCCCTCTCATATGCGCGACCAATTCGCGCCTCGCTGTATCCCAAACTGGGCAGGCCTGCGAAGTGTGCAGTGCATTGTCCTCTGGGGCCGTGCAATGGTGGCACGCCTTCGTCATCTCACGCCCGATCCGACACAGGTACGTCCCGAAAGAGCCATGACCGGTAAGCAACTGTGTCAGTCGGTACGTGAGGTTTTCGTGCCGCCTCTCCAGCCAGTCCCAGAAGACAGGCCGGATTGCGGCTATGCCCTATGGTGTCGTGCCCAGCCACTCCTCCTTAGCAGCTACTTGCAGCTGCTTCCTTTTATCGTTAGCGATAGAGCGCCTCCCTGTATTTGTGCCTGCGCCAGGACTTTGGCTTCAAATTTTCACGGCAGCGTCTGTGCGAGTAACGTCGCCGCTTCACCGGAGATCGTGCGATACCCCCTTTTGACTCTGACGGCTATTGCCCGTTGCGGTTTAATGAGCAGTGCAGCTTTGCGCTCCATATTAGGGCACCGTACAGGGCCAAAGATCGCACAATCCCGGTGTAGAGCCGTCTGCAAGCGGAATTAGGTCCTCCCAGGTTGGGGAGCAGAGATGAAACAGCCCCCGTAGTCCTCATCAGTTTGGGCGTTAACTACTGGAGATGGGGTCCAAAGTCCCAACGGCTGTCCAAGACCAACCCCAAATATTTCAGGGTCGGCCTGATGCCGATCTGGAGTCAGCCAACCAAAATATGCGAGTTGTTGGGTGGCGCATTCCGTCGCCCGGAAAAGCAGATAGCTTCGGATTTATGGAGCGCCAGTTTGAGCCCCAGCCTTCGGATCCTCCTCACGACTTGGGCGACCCCTGCCGTTGCCAGGGTTGCCGCACGTCCGTAGTTCTGGGCCTGCGCGGTGACGAGAAGCAGAGTAGGTACCTACCTATCTATTCGGTTTGATAATAGTTAAACCTCATAGTAAGTACTCGGTAAATTTTGTAGTCTCGTACTCGGCCCATCTCTACTATTAACCCTTTATTGTCATGTCCCAAGCGAAGTGTAGGTATGGCAGTTTGTGACGCGCCTACCTAATATGCCTGGATACACAAATTTTGTTATCGTAGCACAAACGCAAACTATGACCTCTTATATCGGTGAATGATATAAGAATTTCAAAAAAAAAATTAAAAATCTATCCGCTACCTATATTATAATCGCCTTTTATAGCGTCTAAACCTAATTATATTATAACAAGCCCATATTTGTCAGGTGGGTAGCTATTAACTATAATTTAAATCTCTATAAAACTAAAATACGTAAAGAGTTTCCATTTGTTCCAGTATCAGAATTAAGAATATAGGTCGTCGCAACGAGCGAGAGGCGGCATTAATAACTTTATTCCCGCGACGTCGAGCGGTAACGTAGTTGTGAGCATCATCCGATGGGAGATTACTTCTGACCTAGTTTGTGCACTGCTACAGAATCGTACCATTTAGACACAGTTTTTTCAACTACGATCGTAAATAACGCTGGCAACCAGGGAAAATAATTGAGAGATATATACCTATTGCACTATATCTTTGGTTAAGTCCAATTTATTAGTATTATTTCTTATTAAAAACTTAACTATAGGTATATACACATAAATAAAACAAAATAAACTAATCTAATTAAAACCTAAGACGTAACATGTGGCATCAAAAAATTCCTCCACATTGCTGTCGACTGGAAGGAAGCCCAAAAGGCTAGCGGCATTGCCACGTTGTATGTCTAATTTAATTAAAATTCAGTTACTTACTAATTAAAATTCAGTTAACTTAATAATAGTAAACAATTACTTCAACATGTTAAAAACAAAGGTCTGAAAAATCAAAAGTCGGAGTCCGGCGCCCGTTAGATGTTTTCTTAATGACGGTGCAGATAGCGGTAATATATATTTTTCAATTTATTTTCGTTACTATTATAATGTGGTTTCTCGACATCCGGGAGGGATCGCGAGGTCATCTGAACTGTTCCGCCTCGCAAAAGATAGTAAATTCCAGCAGATGGTTACCGACCTACATTAATTGGTGTGGCACTTAAAAAAGAATAATTATAATAGTATTTATTTATTTATTTAAAAAAGGTACACCAACAGCTTCTGCGTACAATAATTCTTAAGTATAGGATGATAGGACTAGGACTTACACAGTTGCCAATTACTGGTTAACCAGCATCAGACTAATTTACTTTTCCTACAAGAAAAAATTACATTTAATTTTTTCTGGCGAAAAATTACATTTAATTTTTTCTGCTTTTTGTGGTATGAGGCAATGCGCACCGAAATCGATTTGTGGAACAAAGTTCCTACTTTAAAATTTTCCTTTTACCTACTCCGACTTTGTAGAGCCGTAGGAAAATGCAGAGTAGGTAGGTACCTATATATACACAGGGTGTTACCGAAAGGGCTGAAGAGTAGGTATATCTGGTCAGAGTCCGTTTACAAAATTTCATCTCAAAACGAGTCAATTAAATAATTGATATCCAATTTTTCTCATCATATATTCGACACCAAAAATCAAAACAAATGTGTCACCGCACTAATACGGTGAATATCTTGTTATCTCTATCGTCACTCGCTAAATGTTAAGATTCATTGCTTCAGCGGTCTGTTTACAGTTTTAATGTCGAATAATGATGCGAAAAATTGGATATCCAGTAATTATTTTTTATACATTTTAGTGAAAAGTAAGTTGGTCTGTTGTGAAATACAATGAAATCAGTATTTGTCATTAATTTTAGTGACAAAGGATAATTATCGTACCCAGAACAAGTCCAATCATAATAGGTAAATATTGTACTAAACACACATAATCACATAGAGTCAGAACTCTATGTATATATTTTATACTCTCTCTATATATATATACTCTATGCTTATGTGCTTATGTACTGGTGTATCAGAATACATAAGAGGCACTTATATAGAACGCATGAAAGCTATCGAAGTTACTTGGTACCCTGTAAATAAGCCGGGGTCACTAATTCGGAACATACGAGGCGCCGGAATTAGGTCAATGAAAGTAGGTTGTAGGCTTGAGCACCCCTCGCCACCCTCCCTGCCTATTTCGTTGTTAAGGCTGAGTTTCCGTGCTTAGAACAATGCGTCTTCCAAATAGAGAGATATAATTTTGTATATTGTTCTTCTAATAAGTAAGTATATTGAGGTTGGTGACAATATCTTAATTCACGCATAACCCTTTAGTATGTCTGATGTGATAAGCTGGTTAAAATATATAAAGCAATAAAAAAAAATTGCTTCAGGGCAGTACAACGGCAAAAGACAAATACCCGCTTACAAAAAAATTCAACGGATAAACTATTTATTTAAACGGATACAGACTTACTCAGGGCAATTGAAAAAGAAGAGGAATCTCGTTGATGTTACAGAAAGCTGTAACAGCCAGAAGCTTGACTAAGTTGTTTAAAACGAGACGATGTGTGTATTTCTAGAGTAACAGTAGACAAAGTAAGCAGTGTATATTAGTTGAAAGTAGCACCAGTTGTAGAAGAACTGAAAGGTACTCGTCTGTCTTGGAATGGGAATATAAAGAGGATGAAAATCAAATAACAAAAAGATTAATAAGTATGACAGTGAATGGATAAACAGGCAGGTAGAGGAAGGACAACAAAGAGATGGATAGATTGAAAGATGATATGAGAAAGAAAGGGGTGAATGCTGAGATGACGAGTAATAAGGATAAATGGAGCAAAACACGTTACCTACATATATCGCTCACTCATATGATTGGTAACAGGACAAGGAGAAGAAAGGCAACTTTCCAGGGAGGACCGATCGACAACAAAATGTGTTGGTAGCTAGGTGCCCAACTAGATTATAGTTATAATGTTTCCGCCTGTCATTTGATCAGTTTCTGTCGAGTTAAATTCGGATGATAGCAATTCAGTTTGACTGCCATGTCTTTATCTTCCTTAAAAATAGCACAGGTAAAAGCAAGGTACTTACCTAATAAATATTATAAAGTTAATAAATAAAACTTGTATTGAACTAGAATCATGTAAGTAACTATGGAGAATTTTTAATGTCATTAGTAGGTGCCTATGTGTATAATAATGGTTTTATTCTACAAGTATGAAAATCTTACCCTTAAAGTAGACATGTAGGTACCTATATATACAAAATTAAAAAAAAAAATGAATGGAGAATTTATTTAGGTCCCTTGTTTGTCGTACTCGTGTATCGAAACCGTAGCTTAAAATATCTGGGTCAACACTGAAAATCCTCCACCCAACCCAATCCATTTAAGTGGGTTCGTTTATAATCGCGTTTATACCTACCTATTTAGAACCTTTTATTTAAAACATCGCATCTACTTGCATTTCAGTATCTAAGAGTAGGTTATATACATAATACTGCTTACAATTTTTCTTATATGTCATGACAGAGTTTTGCTGTATATGTATCTATAACTATTTTTATTTTCTTCTGCCTTACATTGTTTCAAAATAACATGAAGACCAAACCTTACCTATACCTATGATTAATGGATTACTTTTACTTTGGCATAAAATTATAATTAAGAACTTTTAAAGATTCTCTGACTGGAAATATTACCAACAAATTACGTAGGCTGGTACTTGTGTGTTCCGCTTTCAGTTTTATGACACCGTAGGCACATATTAACATATTTATTAATGATGTAAGCAGTGGACGCAGTGTCGTAACATGGAAAGTGCTGTGTTGCTAATAAAAAACAAACAAAACTAACCTATGGCGATTGAATAGAATGAGAGCGTAGAAAGTGTTGTCGCCTTCTTCCAATTCGTTGCGCTGTTATAAATAATGGTGTTTGAAAGTAGGTACCTGCCTACATCTTAGCTTTATATAGCTGTTGCTGGCAGCTTCGATGTCGGTTATCGCGGCAAAAAGTTACCTATATATTTTACTAGCTGTTTCCCGCAGCTCAGCCCGCGTGGATATCGATTATCGCGGCTAAAAGTAGCGTAGCGTATATCCTTTCTCAGGCTCTAGACTATCTGTGTGCCAAATTTCATTTAATTCATATCCGTAGTTTTAGCGTGAAAGCGCGACAGACAGACAGTCAGAGTTACTTTCGCATTTATAATATTAGCAAGGATTAGGATCCAACCAAGTTTAATCCATACCCACAAGCAAGTAAGAATGTACATGTACTTTGGATGTCAAATGATAAGTAATCGAGTACCTATCATTTTCTTAAATTACGCCTTGACTATGTCAAGATATTAGGAATTTTATTATATTATGTAGGTAGTTACTTTCTTGGCCAGTCACAACAATAGCTTTTCCTATATCAACCATCAATAAAATTGATGTAAGAATATCGAACAGTCATTATCAAACTAAAAGCTTTGTCTCTGATGGTTTTTGTCATAAGTAGCTTCTGATATTGACTGGCATATTGTTATAGGCAGGTAATTAAGTATTCCTATAGAGGTATATTGTTCTTGTTATTGCCTAAGTAGGATAGCGACCGACGTCGTGGCGCCAGACTCTTAAAACATTATTAGGTATACTTAAGTACGTATTACGTAATAACCTCGTAATGTTTTGTTAGTAACTGATTGGATGTCGATATCTATGGTCTACATGTTTCTAAACTACATGCTCCCTTAGTAGTTACGGATTATTATAATGTCGATGTAAAGCTGTGTTAGCGCCTTTTATTAATAACTCGCGACACACCCTGGCTTGCACGGGTAGACAAATCATTAATGAATTTTACACACAAACCATCCACTTGAATCACTCTTTCCATTGGTGACCATATGAAAATCCGTTCACTAGTTGTTGAGTTTATCGCGTTCCTATAAACAGGCGGACGCGGCGCGGGGCACTTTGTTTTATGATAAACAAAGTCATTGATTCTTCTGAAAAGTTCGGTAGTTACCTACTTATGTATAATTTGGCTGTTTTGCCCTCTAAATACTTACACAATTTCAGACCTACCTACGAAGTCGATGGCTTTTCTGCTTTGATGTTTTGTCTCATTAAGGGGCTAGGACACTCTAGATATGTCATCATTAAAAGATTAATTTGCCGAAGACTTTTTATAAGGCTTATTAATAGATATAGGTACACCAATCATGGGGAGATCCCTTTACAGTCTTCCCAGGGATGTGGTCTAAAAGGCGTTGCACGGAAGGCTTCTGGATTGTTCTTTAAGAGACAAGAGGTAACAGAAGATCTTCATGAACTGATGGGGACCAACAGGGTTTTAGTGAGGTAAAAGTCCCACACTCCTCGGTCTTATAAATCCCCAGAAAGCCGTTTTGCCTTTTGAAGGTTCAACCCACAAAAAAAAAGACCAAATCATTGCAACTTGGCGCGCCATCTTAATTTTTGTGTTCACTCAGACTCAACTAATTATCTCATTACCTAGGTAAGAATATTATATTAATAACAATTTTATTAATCTGGACTTAAAAATCATTAAAACTATGCCCAGTAGGTAATTATACTAAATTATAAATGCGAAAGTAACTTTGTCTGTATCTGTTATGCATTCACGGCTAAACTTCTGTACCGACTTTGATGAAACTTGGTAGGTATGTGGTAAGGCTGATTTAAATAACAACAACATTAATACAATTATATTTTTTATTAAAGCATAAGTATGTACAGTACAGTTGAGATTAACATTAGATGGACCGGGAGTGTGTTTTTATAAAAGCGGAACATAGGTACATTTTTTTACAGTTCTGAAAATGCTATTTTAGAACACCCAGGCAAAGATACATAAATTTACTTACCACGGCCTTCGGCTTAGCTAGGTATGTCTTAATCTTAATATGCTCAAGAATAGGGATGCTGTCTAATTTTTTTTATATTTGTCAGGTTAAGTTCGTGGTAGATTTCTGATAATGTTTAGTAGAGTTAGGTAGGTATAATTAATCTTTTCAAGTAATGCTCAACCAAGGCCAGTTAAGTAATGTTTATTTATGAATAAATTTTGCAAATAACTACAGATAGGTTTTGTAAATAATAAATTGTAACAATAGGTAGGTATCTCATTATGGTTTAAAATAATACAGTAAAACCAGCAGATATTTAAAATCTATTTGTCATTTATACTTCTGGTGTTAAGGACATATACTGTAGCCGACAGTCGATCACTTAAAAAAAAACCCTAGCTCATTTTGAGTAGAACAAGTTATTTCGTACAAATTTTCTTTATTAAGTAAATAAAAAAACAAAGTCAAAGTGCTGACAGTGACTGTCTATAAAAAAAACTGATTTTACTCAAGACAAGAAAAAGCTGATATAAAAGAAATTAAAGATAACGATTTGGTAGATTTGAGTAGATATTTTGTTTGACATATTTTAGTTTTAAAGCTCCTTAACTTATTCCGCACGAAAATAAGCGAATAATAGGTACCTACCTAATGACAAATTTAATGAAGTAAGTTTTGTTTTTAGAAAAAATATTTCACCTGAAATCCAAAGACAGCATTTTTACTATACTTTGCAGAACTGAGAAAGCATTCTATGCAAGTGCTTAAGCGAAATGTTCTTGTTTTTAGACCTTGGCCTCTAGACAAGTGACAATGCAACAAGCGATAACGCTGATCGAATCGCTCAAATGTATGGAAGTGACAAGTCCAAGTCACGTGACTTATCGAAACAAAATGTCATTTCTATACATTTAATATCATTGAAGCGATTTCTATCATAGTAAACGCTTGTCGAAATGCCACTTGTCTAGGGGGGCTGGTCTTTGAACTTCTGACGTTATTTGGATTAGGTTAATATTTTTTCTCGCAATAAATTTGTGAAAACAGTACATACTCAGCTTATACTTGACACTAATACAAACACGACAGTTAAATAGGCCAGAACTAGACATCACCTCTTTATTGGCATTTCTTCGAATACCAAATAAGTTTGACATGGCTACGTCTAGGCCCTAAGTAATACATTCAGAATGAAACACTTAATTTTTTTCTTACAATTAAACAGTCATTAGGGTTCCGTGCTCGTCACCTGAAGGGCCAATAACCCTCCGCTGTCCATCTTTCTGACAGCGGGCTGTAGGTATCTCTGTAACCGTATAAAAGCTGGGGAGTTGTAATTTTCATACTGTGTATTTCTGTGGCCGCTATAACGACGAATAAAAAATTAATTGCGCTTCCTAAAACAGTACGGAACCCTTCATGTGCGAGTCCGACTCGCACTTGGCCGATTTTTATGAGATATAATTACTCCGTATAATCATCTAATTTTACTTCCGATTTTGATGCAAAGAGTTGGTAAAACAATTATTTAGTTTAACTTGGTCTTATCATTTCATTATTTCGCTGTTCCGCGTCTAATTATACCTCATAGGCTCACAACACTTGTTTCTACAAAGAAGTGTACCTACTAATGTCAATACACATAGATAAATCTGAAAACATTTAAAACACGGCAATTTGAACTTTATTTGACTTACATTAAAGACTTTATGTTACGTAGCATTTTATATTTGAAACGAAGACTTATAGGTACCTACGTACCTTATTTTCAATATTGGCTTTGTATTTGATAACGAAATTAGTAGGTACTTTCCGACTACATTGATACTTAAATCTATGTGGTATTGAATACGAGTTGATTACTTATATACCTTCCTGTATAATAACTTACACACTAAATTCGTTTTCACTACTTTCCATAAATATTATGAAGGTATGTTTTTAAAGTTAGTTAATACTGATGACAAAATACTTTTATTAAAATTAAAAGACCGATTAAGACATATTTTTGTTCATAAGGTTATACCTAATGTAATTTGTTTTTTTGTGCTATATTTTTTATCAAGTAGAATTTTGCCAACCTCGTGAAGATACTATACGGATCACCTCATGTTAACACACATCATAAATACGAACAAACCATTTATCAAGCAATACAATAATTAAAATGCGAGCACACACAAGTGGAAGTAACAAACAGTTCAGTGTGACGGACCTATAAGTTAGCAAAGAAGCAATTATTATGATACAGCAACAGTTAATTCACATTTAAAACATAAATACATGTATTTTTATTTGTTTTTATTTTTTTTTTCCATTCAGACAATTATTAAAATTATATTTAAACATTAATTGTTACACATAATTATCTTTATAAAATGACACATCGGTTATAAAACCTTCACTTAAAGAAATATAGGTTTGTTTATTAGACATAAAACATTTACTTAGGCAAACACAATTAATATCTACGAAGAATATAAGATGCATTACAGATCTTAAAAATGTTACAGGCAACTTAATCGGGTAGTATTGACATGGACCGGTCCTCATAAATAAGGACCAAGAATGTCGATCCAATCGATAAATTAATCATTTAGACAAGCCCCTTAGGCCCCAGCTTAGGTTCGAAGGCCCCGAATAAAGTCCCCACTATCCCCTTTGTGTTTGGTTGCTTCAGACCCCAAAAAGAGAAGATCTCTGTAGATCGAATATACTAAACAAAACCATTCCTAATCTACACTACAGTTCATCTGTTTTATTATTTGGCCCAAGATAGGGTCATTATTAATACTGACCGGGAAAACTGATTAATCATACAGTTTTAATCACATGGCCCTATTTTTACGGGCCATGTGTGTACAGACTATTAATAGAGACCACATTTCTCAAGTTGCCCGTAACATATGTATATTACGTAAATAAGTATTTACGTAAAACTAACGTACTTAAATAATTAATACATGTAACATAATTACAATTACTATTTGTGTAGAAAGCAACATTTACATCTTATGGCAATAACATATATTTTTGCAACGAAAGCGCTTCACCAACTTGTTTCGCGTACTAAGCATAATTCATTGCAATTAAAACCTTAGATTCTATACATTTTATAACCCATATATCAGTTAAAATACAACATATATATTTAAAACATAGTGTACACCCGAATGGAGTCTCCATCTCCATAATTATAAAGTAAATCATTTAGTGGTATCATTTGACGAGTCTTGCTTCTCTCAGTGTTAGCTAATTAATGCTTTTAAACAAATCCGCCATCAGTTGGTATGTAGTTTATTAATTAAGTGTGTTTATTATAATCAGTCCTTTTAACGAGTCTGGCCCTAACAGTAATATGTTTCTCGTGTCAGTTTGCAGCATTCTGTATTACTTGAAGTCTGTGACCTCAGTTGGTAATACAGTAACTGTTCAGGAGATGATGTTTTGCTGTTTCCTAATTATAGATTTATTTTGCGTTTTTTTTTTCAAATCTTTATGTTTATGTATGCTATTAATTTGTGGCCAAGTTAATTGTTTCTTTTGATAAAAGCAGAGACCTAATCTGAGGCAGCTTTAGCTTTAATTAAATTTTGTGTGTATTTAAATTGTATAAAATTCGCCTTAGTGGAAAATAAACAGTTTAAAATATAAACATTGTGTGCTTTGTGCTTTTTTGAGCCTTATGAGCGGTTCTTTACCTACGAATCATTTTTATTATCATGATGATGTTTAGACACAATGCCCACCTAATTTTCGACTATTAATGAAGTATTATCTGAGTGTCGTCGTCGGCGCATGCGCGAGTTTTTCGGCCTAGTTCCCTGACGAGGCCGATGTGTCCGTACGACGGTTGTTGGTGTGCGTGCCGGTGGGTCGCGCGACTGTGTGCGTTTGGCAGTGGGACGCGCCGCGCGACCTAGATCACGTTAGTAGCAGCCGGACACACTGACATCCCGAATGAACAACTACGTCGTAGCAATAGGGAACATGCACGGTTTTTTTATGAGCGTAATTGTTCAGTAACACTAGAAACTATATCATCATAATAAAAAATGTGATGTACAACGTCAAAATAATCATTTGTTGTCACTTAGGAATAACAGCATTTGAAACAGGCGCCATCTTCATTAAGGCGTATGACGTAAGAATCGATGTCAACAATGAACGGGAAAAATGAACTCAAGTAGTAAGCCGTATGGCGTCATAATTCGTTCTATTTTGCAATCTATGTATTTTATTGAATTATTGAAATAAAAACTAATCAGTTTGTTATGATTATTCGTTTTTTTTGGGTTCAGTTGCGCATTAATTTAAAGTTATTTCTTTAGAGGTGGATGCTATTTAATCTGAAGTTTGGCACAATCCTATCTGTCAATATCCTGTTAGGAACTGTCGTTATCAGTGATTTTATGTACTGTCACCTTTTTATATTCTACATGTAAATGTTTTTGAACATTTTGTATGTAATATAAAATTGGTGAGTACAAATAGTAGAACATTTACCGACCGTCCGTCTAGTATCATCAGCTGCAACCCTACCTACCCCAACAGTGTCGGTTCGGTTCCTGGTCTAGCCACATGCCGCTGAAATCTAACTTGGACCGCCTAGTAGATCTGGGTGTTTTAACCCATAGCCAACATGCTTGATGGTAACAACTATAGTCCACCGATAGGTAATTGTTCTATTACTCAGCTAAGAAGCAAAATCAGTACCCCAAGTGTTAAATCGAACCGTAAGTATGATCTCTACAACGAAGTAGTCGATTGACCACTAAGAAATATAAATCTCATAACTTTAAGGAACAAAATATTTAAGATATTACATATTTACGAATCGACGTATTGCTTACATCATATTATCTTTTAGCCCACTAACGCACCAGCGGTTAACCGCACTTCACAGCTTGCCGCTTTTTCCAGTTTAGTATGCAACTACTTATTGTGAACAAGCGTTTGCATACTCAACTAGAAAAAGCAAACTAAAATGTTTAGTTAAACAAAATCACCGTAGTTCAATGTAAAAACAATTTTATTTGTATGATTTTAAGTCGGAAAGTCTATTGTTTGCATGTTTCTTTATATTATTTCTTCTCTAAACCGAGGATGTATAATAAAATAACAATCACACTGGGGTACTTGATACCGATTCTGGGTTTCTTTAAGGCACGCCAAAGACAATGTTCAGGAATCGTTCAAAATCTAAGTAAAGTAACTTAGAACAAGCGAAAGATGAGCTGAGCGCTGTGAAGTAAAAAAAAGTTCTCTATCGTATGAAATAATTATAAAATAAAAAGGCTCATTGTGAGGATATCAAATGTATTATTTTTTAATTATAAATGAAAACTTTAAAGTTATTAGAGACCATAGACGAATATTTACCATCTACCCCTCTTCTCATCTTCGAAACTAAAGGGAAGTTATGAAAAAAAAACCTTGAAGTATGAGGTATTTATAGTCAAACAGGAAATTTTTCAATCATACGGAACCCCCTCGCGGAATTTAACTCACACTTGTCCGGTCTTTTTAACAAATATCTAACTTGAATTGACTCGGCTCATCTTTCAAAAACAATCAATAAAGTTAAAGTAAATTTATGTTCCTTCTGAAACTGGAGACGTTTTTCTTTAGATCGCTTAGGCTAGGCGCATACAGGCCACCGATCACAGCGACTTCACACACAGTAGACATATTTTTTAGCCGGTTGCGGCCACTCGCTGCAGCAGACCAATCTATACTAATATATAAAGCTGAGAGTTTGTTTGTTTATTTGTTTTTATGTTTGAACGCGCTAATCTCAGGAACTATTGGTCCGATTTGAATTCTTCTGATTGAAATTCTTTCAGTGTTAGATAGCCCTTTTATTGAGGAAGGCTATAAGCTATATAACATTACGCTGCGACCAAAAGGAGCAGAGTATAAATGAAAAATGTTGCAAAAATGAAAAACCGTTAAAACTAAAACACGCGGACAAAGTCGCGGGGAACAGCTAGTAATATGTAAAAGTGTGTTAAGTTGCTCTCGCTAGTCACCGGTAGCTGTGGCCGGTCAAGCGACGTTTCGACAATTTAATTGTTTTTAATAGAAACCGCCAAATAATTATCACAACTCGTCATTTATTGTAGTGGTTCTATCAATCCAACTGTTGAAGAAATATTACTTGGCTTTGGGAGCGGGATATTAAAATCTACTGTCTTCAGTTGCAGAAAGTGCAAATAAAAATAAAAAGTATTTTTTTTATTGCAATCTTGCATATTGCGAAATTAAAACGCAAATAAAAAACATTAACATAGATATTTTAACAGTTTTCCTGTATTGTCGTCGTACGTGCTTCTTAAAGAACCTCACAAGCGGATTTACTTTGCCTCTTAGCTTAATCTTTTTCACACTGTCAAATACACAACTGGCAGATGTGTGCATTAATCTCTAAGAGCTGAGATGTGAAGGACTCGTCAGATACCACCTGATTAATTTGTTGGATAATGGAGAGGAGTTTACCATCCGGGAGGTTCATTTGATTATTACAAATAAATACATGGGTTAAAATAGTTTCATCAATATTATTAATATTATCAAAATCCCTAAACTTAAGCTTAAATTTTTGTCTTTTTTTATTGATCTGGTAAAATATAGAGAACACCATATCTTGGTAAGAGGATTTAACTATAAACCCTATACCAGCTATCACACGACCTTCGTGATCGCGCGACACGAAACTTTTTAACATGTACACAAGGTTTCGCTTCTCGGTGATGCGAATCCCGTCACAGTACTGCCGCATGGTATAGATAAGCGCCACCTGGTTCTTGGTTTCTGTCTCTCGCACTTGCCGCTCGTGCCACTCAATGTAGTCGGGGTTTTGTCGGTTAAATACATAACAGTAGTCCTTTGTCCCTCCCGGCTCTGTACTCTGGTTGAACCACCCTGTGTGCGGCTCGTTTCTGTCTACCATGACAGTGACTATCCTGGCAATATGGTAGCCAGGGTCAGCGACTAACAGTCCGCGCCTACCCTCCAAGTTGATCGGAATAGCCACTAAGACGTGCTCCTTGTCAGGGGCAAGCAGGTCTTGAGGCCCGAGGGTGTAGGTGACATATGAATCTACATCATTCACAGTTTCTTCGCAAGACAAAAGTGCTGTTGAATGCCTTATGCCTTTAAAACGAGATTCGAGGCATCGCCAGCGCCGGATCAATTCGAGACCTAGCCCAACGCAAGTGTGCTTGAACGGCTGAGTTTTGGGTATAAAGTTCTCAAAAACCTCACGAAGAGGCCTGCCCGATCTCTCATACTCTGCATAAAGAGACAGAAAATTACTAACAGAATCGTACCTATCAGTAACCAGCAACCGGCGTAGGATGTCCCCGGTGCGCTGGACCAGCTCGTAGTAGGTAGATAAATTTAACTTAAAGGGACGAATTTTAGGACCCCAGCGTCCCCGTGGAAGAGGCGGTCTATTAACAGTTGCGACGCTTCGGCTAAGCCCGCCATATGGCTCACGCCGAGCGTTTACACGCAGTCAACTGGCCTCATCTTCGTTGCCGCTTGGCCCGACTGCTGCTGAGGCGGGCGTGGATGCCAGTCATATTTGATTTAACTCCGCCTGTTGAAAAAATAAAATTTTATCAAAATATTCAAACAGTTAACAAGAAACGTTGCCGATAAAGCATACACATACATATTTTCAGAATTTGCAAGAGCATATATACTTGCAAACGCTTAAGCAACCCCTCGTCCCTAGATCAAGCTGTCCCGAGCCGGCCGAACTAGCAATAAAAATACGTCCTTAAATAATAAAAACTTAGATACACTTATTGCTTTTGCCTTATTAAGATTGTTAGCAACGCACTAAGTCGAGGTCCGAACCCCACAGGGGGTGCCCTTAGTAAACGTTGCTGACGTATTTAATTTTTCTATTGGTCTGGCTGGAGGCCCTTCAGGTTCTCGCTAAAAGTCCGGAAAAGGCTAACAGCGTAAAAGTCTTCCAAAAATAAAAACGCATAAGCAAGCTTTTTCGTGCTCAATAATTCTGAAACTGTAGACGGAAACTCTAGACGCATATAAGAGGGCTACTGAATATGGTCGTGTTTTTAAGCAAATCGCACTATTTTGATAGATTTATTATTTTTGTTGTTGCGTTAACGCTGCATTTGCATCTGTATCGGTAGAGCACGCCATGGCGGCGTTGCGGCATGTCACTCTTAGGTAAGTGTGAACTCAAAATTATTGTTTAGCAAACCTTTTCACTTGTCATTAGTAGCTAAACTCAGGATCAGTGAAACAGTTTACGACATCATTTCACAACTAGTACTCAGTCCTAGTAGCTATATAATAGAAGTACCTGTATTACTTTTATCGCACCAACTATGTATAGCATGTATAATAACTTTCGTGAGGAGTATTCATAATTATTTAAAACAAAACGGTTTACTCACACAAATTCTCGGGATCGCCCTACTAGTTTCAGACTCAATAGGAGTCCCTAATCATGAGCTGACGCGGCGGCGGTAGTGTCACTAGTTTTGTTTTAAATAATTATCTATCGAGGGGTGAAAGGCTATTTGCTTTAAGCGACATTTTACGAACTTTACAGGAGAGCCATTTAAAGTTTCAAAATTTGGAAAAAAATTCGTTATGAAAAAACTACAGCTCTTAGTTTAATGGGGATCACGGATCTTCATGGCAAAAAAATCCCTTAATGATTTGGTATAATTTTCATTAAAAAAACAGTTATGAGTTCCAAGATAAATGTCGCTTAATACAAAATGATTTGTTTCGCCTTATTTTTAGAGTAAAGAAAAATGATTCAACTTCCAACATTGTCACTAATCAGCAGCAGGCAAAATGGTTTAAGTGACCTTATAGTGCTTAAGCAGGTGAAAGCAAAATGATTGAATCGACGTTACTCAATGATAATAGGAATAGGCTATTTTGTTTAACTACCAATTGGGTTTTGTTAACGATACAGGCAAGTTGGCTCAAGCAACAATAAACATTCTTAATGAATTGTTTGATGTCTCAGGTTTCGAAAGGAGTATTTATAATTTGGTTGTTGATACAAGCTAATAACGACAGATTTCTAGTAAGTTAAGAGGTTGTAGTATTGAAATGGGTGAATAGTTATTATGATTGATGATGATTTTTTTTGTTACGTATCTTTAACTTAATTAACACCCAGTCTTAATGAAATCGTAAGTATCCTTAATATTTATTAAGGATATATATAAACTTTAAAGTAGTTACTGAAGTGGATAAATGCATCAGGCACCTACTTAGTAAGTAATGTTTAAGTAAGAAAGTAGAGTGTGAAATAAACGCTTATCATGTACAGACGTGTTTTAATTACGCACCATACTTCTGTATGGTAGGTATGGCAATTTCTTAAGTCCCTCGGTATCGGCAAAGCTACTTGTGAAGAGGCCCTTGTAATGGACCTTAACGCCCATAATCGCCATTTTTCAAAACCACCCGTTACCGTGGATGACTCTACTAAATATCTTACTCTTAATAATATTTCTAATCTTCCCCTGCCAACTTGTACCTCATTCTCATTTCAGGTCGTTGAAGAACGAGACATTGAGAAATCAATCCTATTCAAATGTAGATATGTCAAAGCGGTAGGAGATGACGGCCTGTAACTTCAAATGATCCTTCCCATCCTTCATTACCTGGTTCCTATTATCACCCATATCATTAACTTTTCCCTTACTACCAGTTCATTCCCTTCTGCTTGGAAAAAGGCCCTTGTCTTACCGCTTCCTAAAGTCGCTAATCCTACAACTAAATTCGCTTATCTCAGTTCCGTCCAATCTCTATACTGTCAGTCCTATCTAAAGTCCTTGAGAGTATTGTTTACAATCAACTGTCTCTTAACCTTTCCTCTCACAGCCTGCTGAGTCCGTACCTAGTCTGGTTTTCGTCCTGGCCACAGCACAGTAACGGCTTTAGTTAAAATAACTGATGATGTCCGACTGGCCAAGAAGAAGATTACATTTTTACTAACAGTTTTGGTACTTCTTGACTTTAGCAGTGCTTTTAATTCGGTTGATTTTGACATACTCTAGGGAACCTTATCCTCTCTTAATGTCTCTCCTTCTGCAACGGCCTGGTTTAACTCTTATCTTCGGGGTCGTTCGCAGTTGGTTCGTTCAGATGAGGTCTCCTCTGAGTGGTGCGATCTTGCTGCGGGTGTTCCCCATGGTGGCGTCCTTTCTCCTCTTCTTTTCTCCGTCTTCATGAACTCTATCACTGAAGTTCTTTCTTCGCATTATCACCTTTACGCAGACGATTTGCAGCTGTACCGGCACTTTCGTGCTGAGGATCTCTTTGACACTGTTGCTGCCATTAATAGTGATCTACGTAAAATTGGCCAATGGGCGAAATCTTTTGGGCGTGTAGTTAACCCACTGAAATCTCAAGCCATCATTATTGGTGGTAGGTACTTTTATAATTAATTGAATATTGAATCTATTCCACCAGTAGTGTTTGATTCCGTTCCCATAGCGTATGTAGAGTCGGTTAAGAAGTTAGGTGTCCACATGGACTGCAATTTACCGTGGCAAAAAAACGTCGCTGAGATAAGCAAGAAAATCTATTGCTCGTTCCAGTCTCTCAAACGACTTCAAAAGTTCCTGCCTTTTCAAACAAAAATTACTCTAGCCCAATCCCTTCTTCTACCTCTTTTCGACTACGCTGATGTGTGCTACCTTGATGCTACCATGTGTCGGATTGCCGGGCTAAGTTGAGGTGGTTGCCCGTTCGGCGACGACGAGATTCACATGTTCTTTCTCTTTTATACTCTGTTCTTCATAATCCTAACACCCTAAACTATTTGCGGGAGCGCTTTGAATTCCTGGATCCTAGGGAAAATCTTTGCCGCACTTCTTCCTCTCTTCTTCTTTGCACTCCCCATCACTCCACCAGTCGCTATGGTGAATCATTCACAATTCGTGCCGTGCGGCTGTGGAACTCGCTTCCCTGCCTTGCGGAATAGACGTCCCTCGTTAGACGTCTTCAGGAAAAGAATCAGGGAACTTTTCCTTTCAGCATGAGTTAGTGTATAGTGTATGTATTTTTATATAATTATAGTATAATATGACATTATGATGTGTATTTTAAGTATTATTTTTATGTATGTGTATTTTTATTGTGATTTTACACTTCTTCCTATCCTCATTAGATATTTTAATCACTCTACCACTCAAAGGTTTGCTGTTAGAGAACACAATTTTGGTTTAGCTCGCCTATGTACATAAAAATTATTATTTTATTACTGTTTTATGTGCTACGTGTACAATAAAGAATTAAGAATACTTCAAGGAAACTGGCAGGGTATGTCGCTATGAATGCATGCAGCATGAAGCTGAACAGAAACACGGCTGTTCATGATCTTATCCCAAACAACAGCGCGCGTCCTGTCTTCCTTCACATTCACGAGTGACTGATGCGCCCGCGCGGGGCGGCACAGTACTAATACTGCCACGGTTTACGAAAACTATGCCAACATTTATTTGTTTTAAGTTACATAGATTGTTAGTGTCATATAAAAATTGGGTGGTTTAAAAGACAAACTATCTATATTATTATACAGGAAAAAATGTTTTTAATCTAACCACTTGGTATTACATTTATCTTAAGTGACGTATTATAAAAATTTGGATTATAACAAACTGTTCAAGCGACTAAGGAACACAGTTTTAAGAACAGAAATATTGTTTGAAGCTCCAAAGAGAGTGAAAAACAGTTGGAGCGAAAAGGATTGAACCGACATGTCTTAATGAATTTGGCTGACGGCAAATTAGTTGAAGCGACATTGCATAGTGTTAGTAGTGATAAGCAAAATGTATGAAGGGACTTTTCATTTAAGGTTAGCTATATCGAAAAACGATTTATCTGCCATCGAACTGGAATTTTAGCACGAGAATAACGGCTTATGCTCCGATTCTCTGTTTTTGTGTACAGCTTAAATGGAATACTAAAAAAATATGGCAATTTTGATGTCGGATCATACATCACGTTTGAGAATTATGTACCAAAATTGCATTGTTTTAAGCGCCAAAAAAGTGCTCAGAATTGTACGAAACCCGGCTCATCCGACGCAGAAAAATTCGCTGATTCCGAATATGTATATAACTCAATATCGGCCAAAATGTCGCTTAAAGCAAATAGCCTTTCACCCCTCGCTATATATTTTTTTTTATATTAGATTACATTAAATCAAGAAATACCTAGATGGAAAATTGCGCAAGCTGTTTAAATTAAAACCAACCATAGTAACAAATAGTTACCACCGTCCAATTGGGTATTTGACTACTATCGAATTATTTGTTTATTACAAATATTTCTACGAATAAAGTAAATTGAAGCAGAATTGCGAAATAACATCGTAAAAATATACACAATTATAAATCGCTAAACGACGACAAAGTCTGGGCGACGACGAAGTCAGGGGATCTCCCGACTGCAATGAAAGGATTGGTTTTCAGTTTACCGCTTTTGGGCACAATGGCGGTTTAATGGCACAGTAAATATTATTATCTATACCTTGTGGCCATTTAACACTAAAACCATGTAACTTGTTTTTAATTTTTTAGTTCACTTTTTTCATTATCTTCATGATACGGCAGGTGCGTTTTTAGATTTTTATTTTAACCTTTTAGTGATAAAACAAAATTTATTGTATTACTTATTAGTAATACAAAAAATGTTGTTTATTAGCAAGACGCAAGCGTGAAAACGGATAAGACAATTTTTTCTATGGTTTATTGAATACTGCCGTTATATTGTATAGTTATTAGTGAACGAATGCATACTGAATATTACTGTTATATACTTTTGTTATGTACTAAGCAAGTTCAAGACGATGATGGTATACGTAGTCAAATAACATCATAAAAAAAATGTTAACGTTTTTTTCTCATGTAGCCTGTTACTCGGAATAAATCAACGCTTCTAAATATACCACATACACTAAAATCAGTTAAGCCGTTTAGAAGTTATGGTGGTTTAAAGAAATTCACAAACTTATATATGTTTGTGAGTTTCTTTATGTACATGAACTCTGAAAACACAACTCCTTTTTTGGGCAGTCGTGCAAAAAATCCGAAATCATGCGCCATCATCATCATCAATTGCGTACGGACGGAATCGCTGGACGTTCGCGTCCTTGGCCGGTAAAGGTTCACATAAGCCGCGCGCATTAACCGCACGCGATCGATCGCAGGCGGCTGCGATCGGCTGCGGTGCACGGAAATGAACCTATAGCTGGACTTGTGACAGGTTTCGTCCCTGTCACCTGGTCCGTCCTTTCGTCGATTGAACAACTTCCAGTATTATAGAGAAAAATCTTTGAATCAATTTCGTGTTGTATTTACTTGCTCACTAGTTTTGTCACGCAAATTATTAGACAGTTTTAAAATTTAATGTCTATCTGGTAACTTTAAACTTGGCAACTTTACTCTAAAAAAAAACAAACAATGAATGTTTTTTTTTTTGGGACAAGCCCGCCACTCATGCCCATCATTGCAACTCCTGTAAGCCAGGATTTACAATGATAACCAATGAATATCACCAAGACAATGAAGCTTGGTGTGTCCCAGGGAAACAATTAACTGTCTTGGAACCCGCAACGTAATAAATCAGAAGTAGTAAATAGGAGGAGCAGGAAAATAGTTTCCAGTTCCCTCCATGGTAAGCGGGAGACAAAAAGGATAGATAGGCCATAGGCTAGGAAAAGACATGAACAACTGAGTTAGGCCCAGTTGCCAAGCACCACGGATAAATTTTTAACATTAATGGGTCCTAAAATTCATCAAACAACTATTATGTCAAAAACCGCCTGAAAGCACGGAAATTTGCTCTGGTGGCATGGCATGGTCCCCATAATGAACAACAAGCAACACCGAAGCGTGAACCTTGCATGAACCTAGACAAAAATTCGTACACAATCAGGCGGTGGATACTACAAGACGCATCCTGAAGGACGCGCCTTCTGTCTAAACGAACGTCTGCACTGGATAGTGTGACGTCAATAGAAGATTCGCCCATTTGGCTGCAAGAAGGTGGTGCATTCGGGGGTATTATGTATTGATAGATTCATATCGGCCATAAAAACCTCGATAGCGCAGTGTCGATCAGTATCGGTAACCTTAACTTTGCCATACAACACCGATGTCGACGCATTAACGTCGGCGCCAATTATAATCTGTTTCATTTATAACCATTCTTTGCCGTCAGTGGTATTTCTAGATGCATGGAAAAAAGCACGTATAGTTCCGATATTCAAAAAAGGTGATCCAAATAACATTAAGAACTATAGACCGATTTCTATATAGCCATGTTTCGCGAAGCTTTTTGTAAGTCTTATAAGTCCTATAATTACAAAATTATTCGATTGTCAACACGGGTTTCGAGTCAGACGCACTACCGAAACTAATCTAGTCAAATATATATCAGATATTGCAGAGGCATTAGATAACCGGCGAGAAGTTGAGCAATGTATACAGAGCAGCGCTTTCGATAAAGTTAGCCATCCTCTTCTGGTAACAAAATTACAATTTAGTGGTATACGCGGATCACTACTAAGGTGATTTTCATCTTATCTAGAAAACCGTTCTCAAATCGTCGCAATTAATGGTTATACGACAAATAAATTTCATGCACGCTCCGGAGTTCCACAAGGCTCACATCTCGGACCAGTTTTGTTTTTATTGTTAACGACATTGTTAGCGAGGTCAGACATAGTCAATGTTTACTTTTTGCAGACGATTTAAAAATTTATAGAAATATCACAACACCTGAAGACAGTTTACTTTTACAAGAGGACTAAAATATTATTGAGAACTGGTGTAAGGTCAATAATATGAACCTAACTGCAAAAAAAATGCTTTCTACTTCGGTTTTCAAAAAAAAAAGCGTACGTTACGTCTAATTGCATGTTATGCAACACAATTTAGCGCAGGTAAATGAAATTCGTGATCTTGGTGTACTTGTTGATGATGCTCTAAGCTTTAAATCACATGTCAAAAAGGCTGCCCAAATTTTGGGATTTATTAAGCGTAATGCAAGGGGCTTTCAACTACCCAAGACTAGAAAACTTTTGTTCAATACTTTGGTACGCAGTCAATTGGAATATGCAAGCGTAGTCTGGAATCCATTCCATGTGGTCCATTTACAGAAACTTGAGAGTATACAAAGAGCATTTATTTACAAGACATCTCGCTTACCAATCCTCAGATATTAGTAGCATTAGCTTTTCAATACGAGGTCTCTTCGAGACCGTCGTCAAACCAGGGATCTTATATTTTTATTTAAAATTGTAAACGGTATCTTACAATGTAGCGCCCTGGTCGAAAACATTCTATATTCAGTTTCATCTAGAAAAAATTAAGGTTTAAACGCTCCACTAATTCGATATTTTAGGACTTACAATACCCTTTGCCACAAATCGCGTATCATAGACATACATGCTGATTCATTACAAATTTTTAGACACCAAATTACAATAGACGGGTGACATTACGGCTGCAAACAACAAAAATATCTTTATATTAAAATATCTTTATCTGTAAATTTGTTTTTAATGTTAATAGTTTTCTTATAGAGGTAGAAATGTATAATTTAGTTATTTATTATTGTTTTAGGTACTCTTTATATTAGTACTCCGATATTGTGACTGCTGTGTGTACCTATAATAGGCATGCATATTAGAAATATTATTGTAAATAAATTTAGCCTATAGAATAATATGTAATGCTGTTGGTATACCTATAAATAAATAAAAAAATAATCTAACAGCCTGCAAGCGACCGCAAGACGTGGGGAAGGTGTTGTATGTGAGAAGCAAACGAGTCAGAGTAAATCACGTTTAATAATTAATGAATCAGTAAGTCAGTCTCTATATTAGAAAAGGTAGATAAAGATCACAAGTCTAAAAATAAGCATTAAATGCAAATAATGTCTTTAATATTTCATTTAAGTTTATATTATTTATCACAGGAAGAATGGTGGAATAGTTAGTATTATTTTAATAGTTGCAACCAGAGATTTGGTTCCAATGTTAGCCACGCGCAGACTTATCTTGCGCGCACTCTTCGTGAAAATCGGTCTACAATTTGTAAATTTGTAACTAAGAAAAAATCTATGTTTTTTACTTAAAAAGGATTTGTGTTTAGTAAATTAGGTATCTAGCTATATATGAATATTATTTGATTTTATTTATAAGAACATCAACAAACACATCTTCCGGAAAAAAATATAATTTATTACTTTTCATGAAGGAAGTCAAAGTATTAAAAAAGGTATGTACGAGATGCGTCAGCAACTGCCTACGTATAAAGTGGTTAAATTGGCAATGATTTGAGTACATACATCTGTTATACATTCGCAACAATCAAAGAAATTCGCATTAGCTCGACTGTGGCAATAGCCACATGTATACCTCTGCGCGCCTGTTAGCACGCCATGTGTCCCGCGGATAGCCTGTCAAGAAGAACCGTCTTGCGACCTGACCCCATGCCTCGCCTTCCGGACTGTTGGCACCATATGACAACCTTCCTAGAACAACGTTTGCCAGATTGCTAAACTAAGCGATCGGCTAAAATGTTGCCCGACGTAATCCTTTTTGGAGAAAGCCGAACAGAGATCCATGTTCAACAATAGTTGCCCGGCTGATAATTATGATAATACCTGTTTAAAGTTTGTTCTAAAAATATATTTCAAGTAGCCTGGTTTCTGAATATAATTTGTATTTATGACTATATATGTTTTTTATTCTGTTATGACTTTTATATAAATTCTACTAACTGTGCCCCGCGGTTTCAAACGCATTTACACATGTACAATTAAAATGTTTGAACTAAAGATCAAGGAGTTGAGTTACATAATATTTGGGATGACTTTTGAACAATGGCATAATGATGTTTAAAGGCCATGTGATCTTGGATACAAATTAAAATCATAGATAGGTATTTTTATGTTAATTTAATTTAAACAGGAGTACAAAATCTTTTAAATATATACATATTATAAGTCGGATGTGTAACTGTCAACACTTTTGATTGGACAAAAATCTATCATAGGTCGGATGTGGCACATAAGACTTTATGAGGGACTTTTTTGAAGAATTTTCCATTGGCCTGCTACTCACGATTTTTTTACAGATATTTTAGAAATTCGTCACTTGTATTGTTGTGATAATATCCTAATGTATTATGAAAAAATAATAATTATAAAATAACGAGTAAAATATTAAATAAAATTATAACTAAATAATAATTATTAGTTACCAGTTATTACTGTCGATGTTGACGTAATTAACTTAATAAATAGATTAAAATTACAAAAATTTTTAATGTAAATTAATACCGGTACTATACTTTTTAACGTGATGTTATGTAATAAAAAACTGCAAAATTCACTTCTTGCGTTGTTAATAGGGCGTGACGAAATATCTTATGGATTTTAAATATTATATTCCTATTTTGTTTTTGAAAGAGGTCTTTCGCAGTTAGCCTGATCGCACGCTTATGTACAATTTCCACGAAACGGTACGCATCGCATCAGATCGGAAAGGATAGGAACGGATGCGGCGAAATCCGATCGCGTCCGACAGGATGTCGACGCATACGAACGGCTCCGTACGGCTACCGTCGCTTGCTTACGTATATTTACGTCTGAAATGACATTCCAACCGCGGTGACGTTTACTTATTTTTGAAAATGGTTGAGGTATTGATGACATGCGACATCAGCCCTAAAGGATTCGATCGGATACGGTAGCACCTGAACGGAGCCGTACGCACGTCGCAGCATGCTCTCGGCTCTGAACGCATGTCTCGGAAAACGCCTACCGTCAACTGCGCGCCATGGTAATAAAGATTTTAAACATACTGTACATGATTTAATTTCGTTTAAAGATTGTAATTACCATTATATAGTTATAGTCATAAAAATCATTCCGAATCGAAGCGATGCGTGCCATTTTGTTAAAATTGTACCTTAGACTGCTTACCGCACTTTATATCAAAGTCCGGTGACAGTCGAAGCAAGTCAGGCGACACTCAGTCAAAGCAGACAGCATTATATTATTGCTATTATCGATCGGTGAAGCGTGTATGTAAGTGTTTATATTTATTATTGTCTGCTGACGGTTAATGATGTGATATGGTGATGTTCTTATTTTACGAAAACTGGATAAAATATATATAACTGGATAAAATGTATATACTTAAGCTGTATAAAAATTTTCGTGAGGAGTATTCATAATTATTTAAAACAAAACGGTTTACTCACGTATATTTTCGTGATTGTTCGACTAGTTTCAGACTCAATAGGAGTCCCTAATCATGAGATGACGCGGCGGCGGTGGTGTACGTAACTCTACCTACTGAGTCCTATTGACTACCTGGACCCTGGACCTATTGAGTCTGAAACTAGTCGGGCGATCCCGAAAATATACGTGAGTGAACCGTTTTGTTTTAAATAATTATTTGTATAAGCTTTTGGTAAAACGTACTACTGTTCTTTTCTTCCAGTCTCTGTTTCAGTTTCTGATAATAACGCGGCGAAAATCTTTCTAACATGCATAATACCTATATATGATGTATGTTATTGTTTAGTTTACGTCTAAGGGTTAATTCATACATACGAAGAACATCAAAGCGTCAATCTAAATTCTTCTAATTTAACTACACAACGTAATGCTCAAATTTCCTCTGAGTAATTTATAAATTTGCTGTTCAACTTGATCGATGCTTCAATGCACTTCGTTTCTTTCTACTATAAATTGACCCTTAGGATAATAGTGTGCGCATCTAATGTCTGCATAATTATTAAGATTTTTAACTAGCTAGCCGAGTAATCGTTTTACTTCATTGTAATTAAATATTTTTCTTAACATTTTAAATTATATCTTTAAAAAGTATATTTTATCCTTCGGCCCAGAATTTCCTCAAACTGCTTATATTTAATTATTTACCTATTTCTATATTATTTATTCAATTGTCAACTGTCCAAATTACATTAGGAATAACTGAGAACTTCTTGTAATGTTATATTTCTTACTAATCATTTCAAAAGTGTCTGGGGAACAACTTAGCTATAAAAAAATATCCAATTAATTTTTAACCAATATAGTTTTCCAAACTGGCTTCTTCAACTTATTCCCTATATTTTGGAAAACTTAAATATACATTTTTTGCAAATTGTGGGTATAAGTTTTCTTTTTTATTGTTGAGATAAAATAAAATGTAGTCTATATTTTCACCATAGATACGAATCTCACAGTCACAGCGATTTGCATGCTTCAAATAAGTTCATTAAAATCAATTTCGAGGCAATTCTCGGCCAATACTGACGTTCTTTCTAACAAGTCAAAAAGTTGTTGTAGGGTTTTGCACAGCATCCATAATATATATATATAAATATATATATCATGCGTGCTCAATAGAGTTGAGGTATGGCGATTGAACAGGCCACGGCAGAACGTTGATGCGAGCCTCGACAAGAGTGCGTGTTACGAGTCTAGGCGTGTGTGGACGAGCATGGTCGTGCATTTGTCGAAATGAATCACCCAACCGACTTCGCAAAGAGATCACGTCTGAAGTAATCTTCTTCGCATAAATCTGAGCATTGAGGGAGGTTGCCTCTGAACCAAATAAGATCGGTTCTTCCACCGGTCCAAATAAATGGCCAAAATCATTATTAGGAAGTTCATTTTTATGGGATAATTCATAAAAATGAACTTCCTAACAAAACTTTAAACGTCCTTGACGTCCAGACGTCCGTTATCGTAATACGATAGCATGTCCAGGGGCAGCTTATTACGCTGTGTGTAGTGCCAAGAGCGACAGCCACAGTACGTTGCCTGGAATCAGCTTGCAAAATTCTGACGGCTCTAATTATCTCATCTCGTGTTAAATGATGTCGTTGCTACAAAGATTTTATAGGATTGATCGACAGTTGATTTTCTACTATTAAACAACATTTTTAGAAAATCTTGATACAAATAGTAAAATTCACAAAAAATAATCTATCAATGACGATAAAAAAAAATCCCTACACACTTGTGCGTCTACGAGAATTGTAGAGTTTAAGCTAAAAGATAAGAAATTAATTTTGATTGAGTTTTATATTAATGCCAGTGATGCAGTTGAACTGTAGATAACTCTCGTACGATATGACTGTTGGTAATTACTTTGTACTTAATAAATATTTATTTAATTACCAGACTATTAAGCCGGTTTATACCAGACATTTTTTTTAATTATATTCTTATTGTATCTTGAACTTGTTTTAACATGCATTTAATTGTTTAAGTGTTTTCGTAACCTATTTGCGATAATTTAATAACACCTTTTTGTAATAATTTGCTTAATGAAATTGATAATTGCATTACCGAATTTTTATCTCATGTTTTTATTGATAGTCATAAACAAATGTAATTCATGTAATTACTTATGACGAGAATTTTGTTCAATTTGGAGTAATAGTATAATAAAAAATAATAATATACAAATCATGTAAGTAGTTGATAACTTATAAACATATTAACGGAGATAATAGGGATGACTTAAAAAGAATTGTCAGACGAATTTCTATTTAATAAATGATGTACGGTTTGATTTTATTAACCCTCATTCAAATGTGACTGAAGGTCGTCTCACCACGGCATCGCGCTACACCCACAACAACATATCGGACATGCTGCTGGTGATAGACTAAACGCCACGCCATAAAAATACTGTCCACATCTTCGCTTCGTGACTTTTTGCGCCACCCTAAGTATTTCTCATAAATACCGGTCATACTAGTTCTGTCTTTCTTTTAAGTTATTGATTGCGATGTCTTTGAGTATGTATTAGCTGAATACACGTATATTTGCGCAGAACGTGAAATGCGCCCATTCCTAAAGCACTTGATTCGCAAACGTCTTGACACGTTTAGCCCGTAGCCCGTTCGAGGCTTCAGGCATCAGGCTTTATAAATGAGTTAAGTTCGAGCCTTCTGTTTTTGTGAATTATTTAAGCTTGTTAAACAAGAGAATGAAGCAAGGTTTCCATGTAAATAAAATCTTGTTCTTAGAACCAAAATGAGAAATAATAATTCGTTGTTATAATGCATAAGTAATAGGAATCGTATCGCCGCTTGACGTCGGGTTCCAATCAAGTTCCAAACGTCTCGCGCATAGCGCTCTACTTGCGCTCTGACTGTTGACTTCACCTAGAGCTCTATAATTCCCTGTCCTCATTCATTAGCTTGCAAGAGAAAGCACGCAAATTTGATTAAACAAAAAGTCACTGGTCTCGACTAGCGAGCTGTTAACCGAAAGTCATAGACTATCTTATCGTAATTGGGTCCGTTAATTAAGATTGCGACAAGCATGATACGAGTCGTAACTTACGAGACAGGAATGCGCAAATCATAACATACGATGTGCGAAGCGACTCAATGACGCACTCAGGTACTCAAGCTATTATCAACGGCAATATCATGCAATTTTTTTTTTGTAGATTGATTTTTAACTATAAAATCTCTCAACATTTTAGAATTTACCAAAGTGAATAGTTATCCACTTTTATAGAAGCGATATTCAAGAACCTGGCGAGTATACGGGTTACATACTTTTATCAAAACAAACCGTTCGCCCTTTCGTGAGCCGCGGGTGTGATCCTCAAATAATTCATTTACAGCGTGGCCCCGATGAAAAAGCACTGTGCAGCGAAGCGGGCTCTGTGAACTGTAGTCGACCTAGTTTACAAACCCCTCCCGTGGCGGTACCATGCCCCCCTCGAAGCGCCACGTAGCCCACCCCAAGAGGACCCCGTGCCCCCGCGACCTATTTACTTCCTGCTTCACGTTAGCAAGGCCCGGCGTTCAAAACCGTCCTTGGTGGGCCGTTAAATACATTTGTGTATATTTAAAATTTGGGTAGCTCACTATTCTCTTTATGGATCAATAGTTTACGTGTGTTTGCTATTATGCATTCTACAAATATTTATACATAATTATCATGATACTAGTACTTTAAATGTATAGGTATCTAATGTTATTCAACATCAAAAGAATGTATGGTAGCGACTAAGCAAGAGAAAGTGGGAAGAAAACGTTTATATTCTGTTTCAAACACCAATACAGGAACTTTCTTTTTCACGCAATCGGTTAAGATTACCAGTATTAGTATTAACCTCCATAATATGAATAAAAAACTGATGGGCATTTATATTGCCACTACCATGGTGCTTGCATCTACATTATGCTATTAACTGAGAATAAGAAAGGCAAGTTATGGCTGACTTTTCCAACGCCAGAAAATTTTATCCGAGGAATAATTTTGAATTTTTGACCGTCCTTCCGTACAATAATAATCTGTCAGACGTCAATTTTATTCCATGAATAAAAATTAACTGGCGTTGGTAAAATCAGCCCTAAGGGCTGAGCACAAGCGCGACTGATATCTTCGGAATTGAATAGCTTCCCGAAAATCTTCGTTAGCGTTACCATGATGCACATGGGCCCGCCGTATTGCAAGTAATTTAATTATTTACAAACAAAAAGGACGGTCTTTATTTTTTAAACCAGGTTTTATGACTAACTATGTTATCAACTGTCTCAAAATGATGAATGAGTCTGTTGCAGTCATTCACAGTATTAGACTGCACTGTATTAGACAGTGCGTTGTGGTAACTTATTTTACCTGGTTAGACCACCAAGGAGGCACTAAGAGAATGCAGATATTAATTAAGCTAGTCTAGGTATAAAGTAAGGTATGAATAAAAACCTGCGGAGGCCTGGCCGAGGAGGAAGCAGCCGGCACTGATGGCGGCGCCACCATTTCGATGGCATCCTCAAATTCGTCGTACTCGTCCTAAAAAAAATGTTTTCCTTTAATATGTGATCAGATATAATCTGGCTGGCTTTTTGTTTTGACCTGTTAGTCCTTATGACTTCCTCCGCCCTCGGAGAAGACGGAAGAGCGTGCCGATCTGACTAAGGCGTTTACTTAAGTCAAATGGAGTGCTTCTCTTTTACCCGTACTAGGTTAAACCAGCAACGTAGTTGTAGTCTACCTCAGCACACATCTTCTAAGATGTGAGCTGAGGGTACATCTACCTAACCTAACTGACTACCTATCCTAAATTCCTCACCTAAATCCCTAAATAGTGTACACAGCGAAGCTTTATGGTAAAGGTCTTGAACTAGGTTTTCACTTCGGACTCTTAAGCCTTGAACTAATTCCCAGGCAGTCGCCGTCGTTCAAGCGATGTAAATTTACGACTGCACATGGAACCGAGAGCAAGGGAAAGTGAAAAGATAACGTTAAAATACCGTTCGAAACACCACCTAAGGAACTTTCTTTTTCGCTTGAGATTACAAGTTAGTATTGACCTCCATAATATAAACAATGAACCGGCTTGTAGTTATGCTTCTGTGAGTTTGTTTGGCGCACGCGAATTATGGTTCATGCCATCGCCAGCATTCACCGATGTAAATGGAATTGTGTCAAAAGTACTCGAGATATGCAAGTAAGCGATTACGTCGACTAAGAACAGCATCTCAGACTTTATCATTAGTTCATTTACACACGATTTGCCATCGTTGATCATATTTTATATTTTATAGGCAAGCTGAAACTTTACCCTACTTTACATATTAAGTACCTACGTTTTAGAACTAAAGAATATTTTAGTGTCATCAAATTAAATAAAACATTTTGGTAATGGCGATTGTTGACAAAGTCGTGCCAGCCACGACATATTCATAGCCACGACGTATGCCAGCCACGTTTATAGCAATTTTAGTAAATAACAGATAACATACCTGGTCCGTCGAAGCAGACGACGTGGACTGTCCAGCCTCTGGCGAGGTGCTGGCCATATCTAAGGCGGCGGCTTCCGCAGTAGCAGCGGCCGCTGCATTCTTCATTGCAGTAGCGGCAGCTGTCGCCTCAATCTCTTCGTCATCATCAGAGCTGTAGTACGTGATCTAAGGACACGTCGTAATACCATTAAAGTTTCAGTAAAATCTATTCTGGATCTTGTAAGCATCTAGTAAAAGCCGCGTTTAAATGCCATTTTTATACTGTTTTAGTCTCTCTGTCTATCTCTTAACATCTTCGTCATCTCATCATGATCAACAAAGTGTAGCGGTGTTTATTATTTATATCCAGACAAAGGGTAGGGCTAATATTGTTGTATCTTTGACTACATGAACAGACCAGGAAACAGAAATCTCTACATTTTTTGACTTATTTAATGTGTTTAGCTTATATAAAGCCACACTCAAAGACGTGCTGAAAGAATAGTTACTTAACGAATTTCTTAGTATCGATTTAAATAACCTAAGTTGACTTGTGTAGCTAAATAGATAATAAGAAATCGCTTATTGTCACGTATCCAAGCACGACAGTTAGTGACAGAGCTGAGACAATTTGTTTGAATAATGCGATGACATACATGAAAAAAAAACACAATAACTATCGTATAGTATTTTATCCCTATCATACGGATGTTGCTTACAATTAAAGCAATTTTCCTTACTTTAACATCGAGATTTTAAAAAGTACATCATTAAATAATAATCTACATACAAATGCACTAAAATACTTACCAAAATGTATTGTTATTAGTTTATATATTCGATACCTAAATACAGCAGCATTCCAAAAGCATAACTAGTTATCAACTTCGCGTCATTATCAGCACATCTCTATACCTAAAGGCAAAATAATAAACATCCAGCAAAACATAAGAACGAATATATAATTATAATATGTATCGATGAAGCAATAAGTATCAAGATATGCCCGAAATCAAACAGCCATCAGACGAAGAATAAATTATAAGGAATGGAACCTTTATCCAAATCACAAGTTCTGACATTACCTAAACTGATCAGGAAGGTTACTCTGAATGAATTTCTATTTAAAAAATACAATGCAGATACAAAATTATTGTTATTCATTTTGCGGACTCAGTAGGTTTAACTGGACTGTTTACCGCACTTAGCCTCTTGGTTGGGTCATTGTACGTGTAAAACACAGTAAAAAATATGGACCATGTTTACATTCCAGTTAGTTCCTTCCATAAATCAATTGTTTTTTTTTTTCAAGAAATCTGATTCGTGTCCAATTGAAATTATTTTTTGAGCAAGGGCACTGTACTTTACCTACTTAGCCAATTTTAGCTACTGCGATGGCTTAAGGTTTTATTTTCAGAATTGTAACTATTTTTTATGTATACGTTCCTGTTTTCGACCAAACATATATATTTTTTTCATGTTTAATTATGTCAATATTTAAAACAAGGTCATTTACAATGAGCTAGTATACCCTCGCATCCTTGACTGGTGTGAAACTTATTAATGTTCAGATAATGCTGTATGGATAAGATATTGTGACAGAGGCGCCATTCCAGTTAACGAGCTTATAAGGCAACGAAAATAATACCTATATACGAAATCATATGAAATATAAAACACATCGGCTATACCATTTACTTTATACGCAAAATACGAACCCACGGGGCTTCTACGTTATAACCGTAGAGGTCCGAAAGATCTTCAAGTTCACATGGACAAATAGGCGTCTGCAAAATAACGTCCAATTTGGGTTTATTGCATTCATTAAAAGTTAATAAATGTACACTTGATAGTTGTAAATAAATTTCAAATCTAATTAGAAGACTAAAATAATTTAAGACTTAATTACTGGTTTATTACATTATTGTGCACAATAAATAGGTTTCAATTTTAAGACAATTATGCAGTTAAAAATGCAGTTATTATATTTATTATTTATTATTTATGTAGGAACTACGAGATTTTCAGAGAAGAAAAATATGGACCACCAAAACATAACACTGATACAATTATAAAACACCATCTTATATCAAGCGCTTCTTTCTGAAAGTAAAATAAAACGGATGAGACTGTAGATGACATACAATAGGATCGCTCGGTAGAAACATGCCGTATGTTTTTAATCTCACTTTCAACACATATACTTTTGTAAGGCAATGTTTAGTTCACATCACACCATTCGAACAGACGACAGAACCGTAGACTATAACGATAGGAACATAATTTTACTTTAGGTTTACATCCCTTGTAGAATTAATTAACCTACTTGTTTGTTTTGTTCCATGTTGTGGATAAACAAATTTATACATGACTTCATTTTTTTTGTAAAATATGTAATTAGGAGAAATGTAAAATGAAAAATTTAAGAATAAGAAATATTCAACTTTCCAGCTTCCCATGGTTCCCATGGGTTGCGGGAAAGGGATCAAAATTTCATGATTACCTTTGGTCGCCGACTGACATCCACACGGGGGAAGCCGCGGGCATCAGCTAGTATAATGTAAAAGTAAGTTCCAGCAAAGTTAAAAATATCGAACTAAATAACTTTTACATTGTGCTTGTACCCGACTTCTATGAACTAAGTTAGCATAATAGCATTTTCTAATCATACAATTTGTAGTTTTTGTACGTATAATTTTTAAATGTTTACAAATCGTCATGTTATAGTTTCGTTGAATAGGATCGGTTTTTTTTTAATAAATTAATACCAGAGAATCGTCCACAGTAAACTAACGTGCAATTTCCTTTAAAACTATTTTATTAAAGCAATAAAAAAATACGTCCGCTTTGTATAATAATCTGTGTCGCATGATACCGTGACCCCTCTAAGCTCGGGTTAGCCCTCATGCGGACTAATTCAGAACGTTAACGGTTTGTTGCGAATCGAATTTATCGACGACTCTCGGTAACACGGCTGATAAATGCCGCGTAAACTAACGCCGCTTGTAAAGTTTCCGTACTAATTTCGTCTCTTTTAAACCTATTGGGGATCTTAAAGGTTTGTTTTCTAAGTATTTCACAGGCGGTTACGCCATTGTACAACGCAAAGGAATAGTAGGCGGAGAAGCGTTAGGTGCGGGGTGAGACGAAAGGGGGGGATAAGGGGGGGGAGTGGGGAAGGGGGGATATGGGTAAAGGGGGGGGAGGTCCTCAGGCGCGCATACGTATACATGAGTATAGCGTATAGAACACAATGCGGCATCGCTGTGCGCCGACGCGGTCTGCGCGCCAGCGCACTAGCGCCCGCGGTTTTCATAAATATACTTAGCATGCCATCCGGCACTGGCATACCACTACCGACAGAAGCACGAGATGGCGTGCCCAGCTCCTGGCAGGTGAGTCCCGCTGAGCGTTCACGCTTTGCCGAAAAACTTTTTTTTAAACAGCGATTTTAAATTTTAGCAACTTTTTGCTTGCGCAGTTCAAAACTTTCAAGTTTTCCCGCCTTTTCAAAAACCGCGTGCGCGAGGTTAGCTCAAACTTTTAAAGTTTTAAAGTAACTTTTTGAACTTGAAACTTAGTGTAACTAGTTTATTCAGTTAATGTAGTGCGTGTTTAATAGATAATTTGTCGTAAAAGTATTTGACGCGTGTGAAACGTTGACCTTCTGTTTGTATTGTTTTGGTACGGACTGCGAGCGATAGCGCGCGGTTCAAAGCGGTCGCCACCAAGTGTAACGCTTCGGCGCTGGGGCATGTACTCGCTACATGTGTACTGTCTATTCGCCTACGACCTTATCAAACTGTTCCGTATATCGTGGCACTGTTATCACTGACGTGGTGGCGTGTTCAAGGCATTTTCAGTACCTATCTACTAACTCGCGTATCTATAATTTAGTTAACATGATTTACACTTTGGCCTACAAATGTATTCGACGTTAAAATTTATGTCATCTTGCTATACATACTTGTTTTGCAAGTTTAAGTCATGAAAGCAAGAAAACAAAGGAAAATATTGAACAACTTATAACAATAGATACTTTTGTAGAGCTAGTTACGAAAGTGTTGTTTAATAACAATGTGAATAACACAAGATCCGATATGAATCTTATTAGTTTTGAATAGTAACGGAACATAAGAACTTTATATGTAGGGTACTAAAACTAAAAAAAAACTTTTTTTTTTTGGTTCATTACTGATATTGATTTTGGGTGAAAGATTTGCTTTATAAAACGGTTTAGTAGAAATTAGTAATCTTTGGAGATACTTAAGACACAAGAGCAGATTTTTGCCTTGTTTACGACATCGATCTACGGTTGAAGTGATTTTTATGAAATACCGTTGGCACGCTGATAAGAGTCAAACAACGGCGACCGCGGCGTTCAAATTAATCAAGTTATACTTAATACTATTCTCTAATCTAGCTAAGAATAAACAAGTTAAACTATTTACGTACATAACAATGTAACCGTTGTGGTCTCGAGACCAATGAGAACTCATTTGTTACATAAACAACTTGAAACCATTAAACAAAGATAAGTGAAGGTATCATTGCTAACACACTAACAAATGTTATAACCACAAAAAAATCGACGATCTAGGTACATACTAATGGTTGTTATTGTTATGTCCATACCTATCTAACGCTAAAAATAGTATAAGTAGGTACTACTACTTAAGGTTTCAAACCAACAATCAGTTTCATAACAATAATTTTTAAATTTTCTTCTATCTATAGTTCTAGTGTCTTATGTATTTTAGATGTGTTTAGGAAAATAGTGAATACTTTCTTGAACACATCTAAAACACATTAAGTACTTGAACTAATCCTAAAACAAATTTAAAGACATCTAAAATGTATTGTAATCCTACATTCATATTATCAAACCATTTAATATGTCACTCATAAAAGAGCTGAGATTAGAATTGAGTGCCAAACCGAAACTTAACTTCAATTTTAAATGCATCATCATATTAAAAGCTCATTTGTTTATTTATATAACTGATAACAATACTGATAGTAGTATGCAAAACAATTGTTACATAATTAATTACCTTTAGGTAACTATTACAATAGGTGTTCTAGGGTAAGGACTAGAATGCATAGTATAATAACTTTTCATGTTAAGTAGTTGGTTTTAGTTTTAATTATCATTATTAGCATGTTGTAAAAACCTTCATTCATTTGTTTGAACAACAATTCATGTAATTTGTGTATTATAAGAAAATTCTATATTTAGACCGACTAACCCAATTATCAAAAATATCTACTATATTAATGGGATAGTATGTTTAATACAAATAGAACCATAGTTACAGCTACCAGAGCAAAATTAAATGTTTAAGAGATATATGTGCTCTACATTACTCTCTTTTATTATATTTTCATTAACTAAATAAATGTTAGTTCGAGATAAAAAAGTCAATGAATTAATCGAACAAAAACGTAAAAGTTTATTATAAATATGATTTTAAGAGATGCCTCACGCATATGAAAAAATTACAGGCAGCCCTAGTCTGGTGATAGAGTCACGTAAACATAAGTCCATTTTATCTTATTAAAGAATGTAGTATTATTTATAATGTTTGTAACACCAACAAATATAAATTAAATGAATGCTTACATTGTAATTGCGTGAGCTGATGCGCCCCTTGCCCGTAGCTCCCCTCACCATCTGCATGGCAATTGATTTCGGAAAACTTCAAATTCAGTAAATTCAAGGGCAGCTAGTTGCTGTAGTTAGTTTGTAGTCAGTAACAACCAGGCTTCACGTAGAGCGTTGGTTGTACTCCGCAAGGCCTACGAACAAAGCGGACAAGATGGCGTAGCCGCCGCGACGCCTCCAACGATTCAAACGCTCGACCGAATTCACTAAAACGATTCCGCGGCCGCGAGATAGATCCGAAAAACGTCTATCACTAACTTTCTTTGTTGTATTACAATGTTAGATATTTTTTATAGCCGCGGTGCCATAAATTAACCGTCTACTAGAGAGTGCACGAACGCCCCGCTGACAGGTCGATTACGGAAGCGACATCTGCCATCGGAGTCGGGACTCCGCCTGCGCGCGCAGCCGGGAAAACGCCCTTGTTGGTCGAGGGACCGTGCGGCTTGTCGCGGATCTAACTGTTTTGGACGCGCAGCTTTAGCCAGCTGCGCATTAACGGTGCCCTAGTTATTTCGGGTGCCGTCCTAGATATATCGAGGCCGAATTGCTGTTTTCATCATCAGCAACGTGTTTTATGCGAAGGGGCCGTGTTAGGCAGCCATGCCCGTTAAAACTGAGTTGGATCGTTAGTTCCGCAATGCGCCGGGCAGGTCGCTCGTTTGTGACATGCGCGTTACACCGACCGATATACACCTCCACAATGATCAATAATTAATAACCTCTTATATTTGTGATATTATAGGGATATACTGTAGGGATAAAATAATCATGCTTTTCCTAAGCCTATGTACCAGAAACTGTATTAGAAGTTTAGTCTTGGATAAATTTTTACTGCAGAAACACGAATATGAGAGCTCCCACAATCCTGATCACCGGCTCTACTCTTAACATTAATAAGATAGAAAAAAAGGTTTTGTAAATAATATTAGATTAAAAGATATCCGTATTAGCTATATCTTAGGACAACAAAATGTGGACAACATGATGTAATGTAGGTCGCTACAGATCTATGTAGGTGTTGACAGGCTTCACCATTATAGTATGATCTGACGTCACCAAATTACCACTTGGTAACGTTAGTCACCTAGTCGGCCTACCGACCTGGGCAGACTTTTTATCAAGCAGTAGATGGTGGCAGTACCGAGTCGCGGTCTTGCAGAGACCAAGGAGAAGGGGAGGAAACATGCCATTTGGATCAAAGTAAGCCAAGGCCGGTGCGGTGGGGATAACGCTTACACGTGTGACCTACATTGAAGCCGAGGGGCTACGGAAACGCACGACGGAGCACGACGAGCGCGAGCCCGTATAGCGCCAAACCAAATGATCAATATCAAGCGAGCACTATCTCGACCACATATTGTTTAAAGCCGTTCTAATCCGATTCTATTTTCTTAGTACCTGCCCTGACGCCACCACGGTCCACCGTTCCAAAACCGTATGATTTTCTTTGTTATACTACATGTAAATTAATTCACGCGTGTATATAACGGTCACTGACCTTATATTTTTTGCTCAAAGCAATATGTGATGCTGCGTCCATCGTTGAAATCAGCAAATCTTCCACTTTATCACAATTTACTGCGTCACGAAGCTTTTCAACGTAGGTAATGAGCTAGTACTTAACAGCGCAATGCAGCAGCTATGCCATTAAAGTGTGTGCCACCCTATGTCAGGTAGTTTCTCATAGTCGGTCGGTGGGCGCGAGGTGGCTCGGAGTGCATCGATCGCGATTACATCACCACTCGCGTCCTTTCTCTGCGCGCGCAGCCCGCCCCGTGCCCCCTCCCCGGGCCCCGTGCCGCGCCCCTCTCGCTTCAAACGCCATGGCTCTCCGCTACGAGCCGCCATTCGCGCTTTGGTCGCCATCCGCACCGGTCGTGCGCTCTGAACTCTTAGGACCCCAGTGCCAGTTTAACTTTAGTTGAACATTTTTTAAACTTAGTTTTTTTTTCAACTGATGTTAGGCGCGTTACAGTTAGTTAGAAATAGGGACTAGTAGTGATCATAAATCAACTATAAAGTGAATTTTATTGAAGATAGCTTCGGTTTAATAAAATTGTGAGATGTTCGCGACCTACTTTTTCAACTTCCGTATCGTAGTTGAGTAGCCACTTCGCGACTTTTTATCTTTCGTTCAAAAAAGTTATTACGTTAACAATCGCGGTCTGCGTGCGGTTGTGCGCTGTTACAGAACAATTCGTTATATTTTTTCTTTTGCTTCGTCATGTGACTCACGTCTTTCTGTAGGAGTTCGCGCACGTGTCGTACTTACGTTGAATATTTTAATTACAGTTGGAGCCGAAAGTTGGGGCCGAATTTTGAAGACTTCAAGAAAGAATATTATAAGAATATGTCAGTCGTGTCGGGGGGAGGAATTGACTTGACTGTATTATAAACTAGTCAGTCTTTTTCTCTCTCCTATATGGTTGGCATGTAACCGTCTGCTGCGTCGGCATCACCAGCTCTTCGAGATCTCAGCTCCTATAACGGCTATGTCCGCAGTGACGTCAGAGATTACGCAAGCTGTCATTCGATTCGGCTGCGAAATCACTGAATTTTCTGCTAGAGACACAACCATTTTTGAAGATCGTCGAGCTCTACATTTTTCGTTTAAATTATATTTATATATCTACTGTGTGATCTGTTTCTTTTGTATGTCGTAACAGTTGGTTTGAGTCACCGAGCCGATATGATGAAATAATCGTCGGCGCGGCACGCTCTTGGCGGGAATTGGGCAATCTGCGAGTGAGCGGATGTCTCGTCCCGCGCCCCGCGCCCGCAGCTCGCTCCGCTGCCCAAATTGTAACCTCCTTAGTTGAAGACGCGCTAACTCAACCGACATATTACAAATTTCGACCTCTTTAATTTTCCTCTTTGTTGCAGCCCCCGCATCAGCGCGCGCCTGGCCAGCTCTGTTTGTTTTACCTGCCCGCTGCCACTTGCGATTAATGTTTAGCAAAATAATTAAGGCCTATGTACTTATGCAATGCGATATATTAATTAAACTGGTTTGAATTGAAAATCTACTTCTTTTTCTGTATATTTATTTTTATTTTGATGCATGTTTTTGTCACTTTTTGTTTTAACCCTTTACACTTTCAATACAATTGAACATACACACACACAATTAAAAAAATAATTACACACACAATTAAAAAGGTAACAGAGTAAGAAACAAATTCAAGTTTAAATACCTATAACATGTGGGTGGCACCCTCGACCCGCCCTCAGCGGGCACCACCAATAGCAAGCCATATCCTTGTTAATAACCTTCGAGATTTACACTAAACTTCACTCTCAAACAGTCAGAAAAAAACAATGGCCTAGCGACGAATAGTTTCATAAAGAATGCCTCTATTATCGCTAAAGAACAATACTCTATTTACAATTGTTATATCAAAATAACAATGATTGATAAAATGCTCGAAGCGAATTCAGATTTACAATTGAAAGTAAACTTATCTTATGAATGTTTGAGACGAAAAACGAAAAACATTTCCACATTCTGGAGGCTTGAATAATATTTGATAATAAAACATCAAACTTACACATCTGGAAAATGGTTCTACCATACAAAAAAATCCAAATAAATTTAATAGAAAAACATATTTAATACAAAAGTTCATAAATCTCAAACAGTAAGCACTAAAACCGATCAATGAACCCAAACATTGGTTTTAGTATGCAATAAATAAAATCGATCACTGAAAAAAATACAAACAACTTTCTTATGCTTGGATAACAAAAAGAGGTAGTTGGTAGAAAAAAAAAATACAACACAATCGAAATAAAACAAATCAAATACTACTGTCTGTTACTACAGTATATAGATTCGTTATTTAGATAAGTACCTTTACAAGCATTTAGAACATTTATATACGCATACTCGGTTATATATTGTAGAGTCAGTAACTAAAGTCTACTGCTTCTCTTGTGATAAGAGGAGCCAGCAATGATTCTGGTCTGGTATATGGTAACGTTTTAGTTTTCTAATAAGACTGATTTGAATCTTCCTATTAGAGGAAAATTTCAATCTAATATACAACCACAAACAAGTCTAACAGATCGAAAATATTTGAAATCTCGTTACTCTGTGAATAAATTATTTATTAGGGCATATAAGAAAACTAAAGGTGATTCTACGGTATTTAAACCTTTATAGGATATTTTTTTATGAGAATAAATAACTATAGACACTATTGATGGATTGTATCATGGACGGGTTCAGTATACTTATCTATAAATTAAACAAGAGAGAATATCATTAATTTAATAGATTTATTTAAAATGAATACATATTCTAAATACAAATAAAACAAACTATAAAAAAAAACTGTCTTTAAGCAAAAAGTACATATTATCAGCATTGTATGAGATCAGAAATGCCCTATGTATCTACTGTAGTTTCATTTTATGTGAAAAACTCATTCTCGATGCCGACAGTTACAAATGTAAAAATTACAATAATCATTTCGACAATAATTTCCTTAATCTAATTTATGGCATTAAATATAACACTGGATATAAATAAAATAATTTATACCGGAACAAAAATCTCCGAAAGCCAAACTCTTCGTCGCATACAATTAAGTACATTAAAAGACACGTATTGATCTACACATTTCAAAACTGGTCAAAAATGGTAGGAACTATAGTTTTCCTGTGCTGCAAGCCTGGAAAAGTAATTAGATTCACAAATAGAGTTTGCCAGCACGGAATTTACGAGAGTAAAGTAGAGTCTTTACGAGTTCTACTCCTTCTTTTAACGATCTTTTAAACAGAAATGTTAAAATGAATTATGACAACAACAATTTGCTAATTGAGCTTGAAAAAAAAGTAATTGCGCTATTATTACGCCCAAACCTGGCCAAGTTACGTGCCGGCGACTATAGCTTATTTGAATGACAATAAGGCAATAATAATTGCTAAATAATCAAATTCTTGACAAAATCATTATAACTTTAGGTAAAATAACATAATACATACTTAGAACAATATAGAAAATTTTACTCTATAATTTACAACACAATGTTTCAGCAGCGTATTATAAGTAATTAAGTATAATGTTATATATTTAATACTTCATGCACAGTGTACTTAGGCGGACTTTGCTAGAAGGCATTCTCTACCAATCGAAATTTTATCGATATACTAGTTAAGTGATACCTATAAACCAGTGAGTACTAAGAAGTTACTCTGGAAGCTATAAAAAAAAAACCTACGGGCTCTCCTTAAAGTGGTTTTAATCTTACAGTAAACTGAAAATCTGTTTTTTCGATTGCCTTAGGAGTAGAAAAAAACTCTGAAAGAAGTAACTTGCTTTTTACCAGACTGCCAAAAAAGAGTTTTGTTAAGCATAGAAACATACATACAAAACGGGTTATGTTTTCCACGCGTTACTGTATGTATGTTTTTTATATTCCTTGACAATAGGGTAAAAAGCCGGGCTAGTTTACCAGATAATTACAAAAATAAATAAAGACCTTTGAATAATCAAATATAATAAAAAAATAATTAGAAGACACACTAAACGGAAGGGAAAGATCTTGTTCTGAGTGAAAAGTGAATTAAATGGGTGTATCATAGGAACCAGGTAATGTAGGATGGGAAGGATCATTTGGAGTTGCAGGCTGTCATCTACCGCTTTGGTAGATATGGATTGGATAGATTTCTCAATATCTCGTTCTTTAACGACCTGAAATGTGAATGAGGTACATGCTGATAAGGAAAGATTAGAAATACTGTTAAGAGTAAGAGATTTAGTAGAGTCATCCACGGTAACGGGTGCTTTTGAAAAACGCGTAAAAATCTTGGCGTGTCCAAGTCACGAAATAATAAGTTACACTAATTTTGAGTTTCACCAACTTGACACTCGTGTGTCCAGTGTCTCGTGTCGAGTTGGTGAAAAACCCATATTTTCATCCCTAAACCTTTTATAATTTTAATAATCATATAAATATTTGTAATTAATCTCTAAACCAAGTTTTTCTAAAAAAATTTTCATTTAATTTAATTTTTAGTAAGTACCTAAGTTTAGTAATCTGAAGAGTCTTATTAGGGAGAAAAGGCAGGTCTAATAAGAAAATTTTCTTAGAAGATGAGAGAAAACAAAAGAAGTCACAAGTTTCTCGAATGCTGAATGTGAATTATGATAAAATAAACACGTTATATATGCAAGTCATTTGTATGTCACTAATTAATTATTTATAATTAAAGGTAAAGTAATTGTAGTACTGACCTTGTAATTAGCATTATTCGAAATTGGACAATTGGATTTTACAAAACTGCAATCAGACAAAAAATGTATCATTAGATGGTTTGCTGAAGACGGTGGACTCCATTCGGACGACGGTAGATGTGTTTTTGTATTTCTTTGAAAGGATGTTTATAATTTGTGATTCAATTTTCATATCTATCAGTCTTTGAATATTATATCGTGCTTGTTTTCACAAGCACGCGTTCACTGTTGCGTGCATCATACTTTGCCCTTCTGCTGCTTATCATAGCATCTATTGAATAAGTTGAATGCTATGGTGAAATAGTCATGTGTATTCAGGAACAAATAGGTATGTTCAACCAAGGGAAACATAAATATGTAAGTAGGGATATTTTAACTTTTGATGCTCATTGTTAGTCGAGCTTGTACTAGTTCTTCTAATGGAAGGAGTGCCGTGTGACTTACGCAACACCGACTATCAAGTACCATACTTTAGTATCAGAAAACCTGTTTAAAGAAATTATGAGCTTTTTTAAATATACTTATTACATATATTATGAACATTGCAGTTTTTACTAGAGTACTATTTCACGGGGCAGAAAGGAAACGAAGTCCATTTTCAGTACTAAATACAAATTTACATAGGCTGGTTCTGAGGTATATAAGTACGTATACACTATACAGTTCACATTTGGTAACGGTGTTTTTGCATTTATAATGGAGCATGGATTCTGCTCATGACAGCTATCGCAGGACGAGGCGGGTGTCGCAGGGGATGGAAACGATTGAATTGTCCTTTAACAAAAGGCGATTTGTATATAAGTAAGTATAAATAAATTAATATGGAAGTATAATATGAAAACGGTGTACACGTGGAGGAAAACATAATCTATTCAAATATAAATGGATCCCAATTTCTCTTCGCTACGCCATAACTTGAAAACGATACAAATCGGATTATTCTTTTGTTATGTTTTTTATTGTTAGGACAAGAGTTTTATAAACGGCTGGAAAGGTTTTGAAAACTCCCACGACCCTTGCCAAACTGGGGCGACCTGCGAGTACAGAATAAATTTGATTTTGTACTCCTGATATCGGCAACTGGCTGGTGACATCGTGTTAAATATTCGAAGGATTATACCTATAAATTGAAAATAATACCTAAATAGTCACACTAACAACCTACCGAACCATGAACACAGTTCTGGTCCATGCTCATGCTTCCTTAGTATGTGGAGATACCTTTGTTTGCTGTTCCTCGGTCAATTTCCAACTCTACAAATTTCGGCCTCGCCTTACAGAGATTAGCCATCTGTGTGGGCGATATTTCAGAGCACGAGTGTAAACGCGAACAAACTGTCTGTTTCTTTACTCTCATAGTCCGATGGTACGGCTATCTGACACGACTGAAAAGAAATAAATTCCTGATTCCGACCTTTACTGAATATTTCTCAACAGAAAAACTCAGTAATTATTTTTCGCTCCACCCGGGATTTGTACCTCGTGCACGGAGTCGCGCTTGCGACCACTAGACAAACAAGCCAGTAAAAAAAACTACTAACTAGAAATATATACTTATAAACTTACTGTCCGCATATTTTATGGTTTAGAACGTTGTCTGATCAAGATAACTTGACCATAATTAAAACATAAGTCACGCGATATTTTCTAGGAACTTAATATATGTCAATAGACATAAACGAGGTTACTGCAACACAGTATTTAAAGTTAACTAGTCTTTCAATTAAATATTTACACGTTTTTAGGGTTCCATACCACAAAAGGAAAACAGAAACCCTTATAGGAACACTTTGTTTTCTGCCTGTCAAACTTTCTTTCACTCAAAATATAAAAAAAAATGTATATATTCTACGCAGTTAAAAAACACAGGTAATTATGTTGTTTTTTCCATAATTTCTCGCATTTGTCCGGTTTTTTTAATATAAATAATAATAAGATTTCGCTTAGACATTATTTTCTTAATTAATGGACAGTAATCATGCCTTTTAAACTTTTATAAAACAGTACGTAAATTAACTGAGCCATTGTGACGATACATTCCTTGCAGGGGGTTAAAGTAGAGTTTGTTTGCAGCCAATGTAGTCACGCGATGACATGCCAGAAATCTAATCGTTTATGATTTAAGAGTTCATAAAACAAACGATTTCCAAGTTAAAAAGTGCCCTTGTAGTGATTTATGGGGTTTCGTTTATTATTTTGTTGGTTTCTGATAAACAAATAACCATAAAATCATAATTATAAATTAGCATGTGCAAGAAAACACAGCTTGGGGATAAACATAAAAGCGTCATTATCGAAAAAAATAAAAATTACGAAAATATCGAATAATTTAAATCTATATTATCTAAGAAATGGCTAGGTTTCGGACATGGCCACACATGACTAAATTGGCTGCAAATAAGCTCTACCTTTAACCCTGGCAAGTAATGTATCAAATATATTTCCTGACCTGTATAGTCTGCTTAAACCGCGGTTACCCGAAGGTAATTATCATATCAAATATATACACTAAATAACCGTGATTGATGCAATTTGATAATTGAGTTGGTAATTTGAACTACTCTATAGTTAACTTTACCACCTGTGTGTTGTATCTACCTACAAATTTGTTAAAGCCTCAAGACTTGGTACGTGAGGCTTATATCTGTATTCGTCTCACACAATACGGGATCCATATAAAGGGAGAAAGTCGTAAAAAAAACTAAATTGATAAGGTATTGAGCGCCTTATTTCCACGGCTTCGTCGTTAAGCCTCTGCCCAGTCGACGTTTAGAATTCTATAATTTGAAAAGATATTAAAATTGCCTTTCAGTTCTTTTAAATTTAAACCTCGTCCTGAACCTTAGTTGAATAATCCGTGGCTAATTAAAAACGTTAATGTTGCCTCTTATTGAAGAATAAAGTAAAAAGTTCTATAGGTTAATATTCTTCTATTTTATTTTTTTCTTTTGAGACTAAATTTAATTAAGAAAAATATTCCGTGACATTTTCTATCAAATTTTAATTTAAAAGATTATTTTTGATCTTTTAAATTTCAGTAACAACATTATTAATTTGATTACACACACACAATTAACAGCCTTATTAGTCCAGCTATTTTGCGCATTAATAATATAATCACAAACAAAATGTTATGAATATTTTATGAAATTGAATAGGTTTAATAATTTAGATGTCTGGGTGATAACATGATAGGTCCTACTAATGAACTCATAAATTTGGTTTTGGATAACACGTCCTTAGGTCTAGAAATAATAAGTATTCATAGCCTTAACATACTGAATACATTAACAGTATTCATATTTAATTCAAATATTGGATAGGGATTATTCTTTTTTCATTTTGCCAGGCTGAAAAAATTGGTACAGTGTATCCCACCAAAAACATTTTCACGTAAAATGTTGCCAAGACGAGCCCATATGACTCGCACTGTCAAAAAGTTATCAGATCTCATGTAGAGCCAAGCTTCTAACACTACACGCCCTAACTCTACAAGGCCTAACTTCACAAACTCTCCACCTTAGTCAAAATATGTGGCTTGGCCATTTCGCTACATTCACATCGGCGTAAGGTGAAAAATTAATTCACTGTTCATTACTTTTGTGTTATACAATAGTTCTTGTAGTAACGAACGGCCAAGCCACATATTTTGAGTAAGGTGTAGAGTTTGTGAAGTTAGGCCTTGTAGAGTTAGGGCGTGTAGTGTTAGAAGCTTGGCTCTACATGAGATCTGATAACTTTTTGACAGTGCGAGTCATATGGGCTCGTCTTGGCAACATTTTACGTGAAAATGTTTTTGGTGGGATTTCATTTCTTTTTGTAAGTTGTTTGTAACAAAATTTTTTTTTTATTTTTTTCTTCTTTTTTTGGGGTGTATTTCTTGCACATCAGAGACGCCTTTTTGTATAGCCCACTCTCTATCTTTGCCTTTTTTCTTTGTTGATTTACTGTTTATAATAAGTGATAGATCAGGGCGATACTTAGTTCTTAGGCGATTATATTCGACTATAGCTGACTGTTGTGCTTTAATACTACTAAAGTCAATATTTATAAGGTGAACACCTTGCAAATTAGTCACTCTAGAGAGTGCTACATAAGCCTGCCCACAAGAGAACGTTGATGACCCAATATCAATGAGAGCATTATTTAAACTAAGTCCTTGGCTTTTGTGTATGGTGATAGCATACGCGACACAGATTGGAAATATTTTTAATTTTTTTTTTTTTTTTTTACAAGGAGTACCTATACATATATATATCTAGGGGAACCAAGTTTTAGATTATTAGATTAGACCTCTAGCGTCATCAAAATTTAATTTAAAATTACAGGTCTCATATTAACTCCCATCCCCTAGTTTAAGGGGTTGGGGGATGAAAGTTACAAGTTTTATAATTTTTTTGTTGTTTGTGTGCTAATACTAGCTTACATACAAAATTTCAGCTTTCTAGGACATTAGGAAATACCTTAAGAATTTTGATGATCATCAGTGAGTCAGTGACGAAATTAGCGTTTTTTAGATATAAATAAAACCAGATCTGAAGTATAAAAGCTAATGTAATTAAAACTTAATATGTTCAATAAGTCCGCTATTGACAATATATCCCGAAAATTTTGTTGATCTAGCATAATCCAAACCCAAGTTATGAGGGTTCAAAAAAACGACGAAGCGCTTCGAGAAAAGGTAGGTAGTGCCCGTGCGCTTCGCTTGGCTCGTCTTGGCGGGGGCACTACCGTGCCCCCAGATTAAATGTATTTTATAATTATTAAGAAAATAATATTATGTAGTTTTTATAATATTTTAAATAATTTGATTTTTATACCAAACTTATATAACATATAAAGCTTTTATAACATAAATGTTGAATATTAATTTATATTATTTCACCATTTCATGTACATACATTATGTGCATAATGGTTTAATTGGTTATAGACAACTTAATTATAATTTAAATGTTCAAACTTATAGATACGAATACGAATTCAACCTCTTTTTGGGTTAACTATTTCTAAACAAACATTTAGCTAAACATCATAGAGGCACTATACACACTACGCGGTGTTACTCTTGAAAGATAAAATATTGTTAGTTCTAGTGATAAGAAACATAACAACAGTCTTACCAAAGTTGTAACCAATCAGTTTGAAGGATTATTGTGAAACTGAACAGTTTCATTCATACTCTATTATTTAGTGAAAACCCGTGCGCTTGTTTAAAAGTACATTGTAAGAGTACTAAGTCGGTCTATAATTGAATAATCCGTTAAAATAAATTAAGGCCTACAAAGAATAGGAGTGGATGCGCACATCAAGAACACGCCAATGTTGAGTACACACTCAACCGATTCACAAACACATTTCTAAAGAATATTCGACACAGTGTAGTCTGTGTCGCTAGATGGAATACAGAAACATGGCGTTACTGGAAAATTCCTTTTGCAAATTTTATTTGCCACTCTCCCACTACGTGTATGACATTTTCATTAGAGCGTTATGAAATTCCATTATGAATATTTGAAATTTACCCACTTTCTGTTCGTGTACTTATACTTTCAGATTGGAAAAGTATTTTATTATGACATTATTACATTATGTATATTCTCCACACCTCTCCACTCTAGCATATTGTTTGTCAAAGGAACTTAATACAATTCAAACAGTATACCTATTCCTGTCCGTAGATATTATATTTCTTGAAGTAGATGGTATGATAACACTTAATGTCAGTGTTAGATTATTTTTTTTATCGATTTAGGATAGGAAACTATTTAGTTATTCATTTTCCTTCCCTAATCTTTTGCCGGGTATTTTCCCTTGCTATGTTGGAGTCATAATCATTGTACATGGAGCAATGCCTATCTGACTTCCACAACCCATGGGTTATTTTACTGTGGGATACTTCCCATAGTAAAACTGGCTCTCGGAATTGTTATTTATCAACTTAAAACTACCATAACAGGGTTTTTCTATGCGATAGTTAAGAAAAAAAAATCTTATTTATAAACTAAAAATTTACACTAACAGACTGTAATGACTTAACTATCAAAGATCAACGTATGATAGTCGGGTGGAACCAACCGCTTCACGTGCTTTGCGAGGCACGGTAAACAACGAACAAAACGGTGTTTGTACATAATCACCATCCACGGTTCAACCGCGGGAAACGCGGCTTAACCTTTATTATCTGTCAAACCGTAAGGCTTATTCTTAGCCTTCATTTTATTTTCTTTTTCTTTATATGATAGTATAATTTGTAGAGCCCCATTATTATGTTTATATTATTATGCAATCGGTTTTTAATTGAATAGTAGAGTCCACTATTAGTATAGTCCTTGAACTGAACATGAAACCTGTCAACTGTTGAGACAAATTTAGTAGCGTTAGCCGACCAGGCCACTGTTATATAAATGTGGTTGACGACTATGGTATGAACTATGTAGGTACTTAAAGAGTATCAAATAAAAATGAATTACTATTAAAATAACACCAAAGTTAACAATTTCAAAGAAAAACTACTATATGCTAGCTGACCCGACAGTCGTTCTCCTTACAATTTTCGTCATTTCCCGCAGATTTTTTGATAAATTTCGCTTATACAAACCATGTCCTAAAAATAAAACAGCTAATTCGCTCGAGCTACATAGGTGGATGTGGTAATTCATTTTTATTTAAATAGATTTAATAACAAAAAAGAAGTAGGGCCAGGTCGCTGGAGAGAATGGACGGACACCTTTGCCCAGCAGTTGGCCAGTACTGGTCAGTTATAATATAATAAAAAAGTGTGTGTGTGCTTATGTACGCACGTAAGAAGTAATACTTCTTAAATCTGTTGGTAACTTGTTTTGAAGAACTAAAATGTTGACTAGCTAACTTCAGGGTGTCGGCATTTCGTAAAGGCGTGCGCGCGCATCGTAAAAAATTATTTTCATATTTTTTTACTAAAGCGCCAAAAGAAGTAATATACCTTAATATAATACCTTCAATAAGTTTAGATTGACAAAGATGTCACAGCAATAGACAGAGAAAGATGGAGGAAGAAGCCTTCACCCTGAAGAAAGCGAAAACAGCTAAACATACCAAAAACATAACTATCTAGACATAACTATATAAATTTGATTGATTTGATATACATTAAATTTTCAATGAAAATATATTTTACATAAAATATGTCAGTTATAAATTATTTAAAAATACATAACACATTGATGATTGCAGCTGGAGACAATAACATGTATCGTTAAGTTTGAGAAAGATTTACCATAACTTTCTTCATCAAAGCATCTTAAAGACCGATTAGACTTGTATGACCCGTAAACAGTAAACTATGAATTAAATATAAGATATGATCAGCTTCAGTTTTGCATTCATAAATTTTCAGTAGCTGCTTGCGTAACATCTCTATCTCATTTGTAGTTTGCGGTACTTAAATTTTTTTTCTCGTGTCGTGTTTCTAGTGTTAAGCTTTCTTTAGCCTTCTTTTAATAGAATATTCCTTATTTAATAATGGTGGATTTATCTAACACCAGAAAATTTTAAAGTCGTGGAATAAAATGAATGTCGCACAAATTATGTATCGAAACCTGTAAAATTTTTAAAATTCGCATTGAAAACTACCTAATATCAATCTTATGCGACTTATTAGATGCCTTAAGTTCAATTATTTTTACTATATAAATGTTAATTGAACTTCTGGGATTTTTTTCTAATGAAAATTATACGTACATTTTTAGACGATATTATTTAAAAGACACTTTTGCTCTGTAAAACTATACCCCACATGTGCGAGTGTTTATAAGAGATTCCGAATGTAGACTCGGTAAGTGCCATGGTGTAAACGTAGCTCTACTCTCCGAAGACAAGACATGACGAAACGACTCTTATAAATAAAGTGTGTCCCGTGGTATTCGAGGATGTTCTGAACATATCTAGACATGTCTGAGACGTGAACACTCGCAGAGCACGTGACGCAGCAAACCAGCAGCTGGAATGTCAACCTAGATGGTCTAGTCATGTAGCACGTACTAACGTAATACCTTAGGGATCCAGTAACATTGGATTATGGCTTGAGAACTTAATAATTTGAAAATACCTTCTCAGATGTTTAATCCTCAGGAGAGTAGTGTAGGAACCCTGAGAAGATGAACGACTGTAATCAAATTGGCAGTGTATAATGAAATAAGTTTAATGTAACATCTATTGAATTGTCCTCAGGTAATAAGTATAGGTAAACAGTAATGGAAAAAATAAATTGGAAGCCCACATCTGAATTTTAATAATGTAGACTAATTACAGAAATGAATACATCGATATCGTAAATTTAACATTATGAACCAAATCAGATGGCCGAAAGATTAATAAATCGATGAAGCCTTGACAACAATTTATTGTAATTATATTAAAACTCTATGTTACTTAGAGGTAGGTAATAAAAGCTGTTATTACGAGTAACTTTTTTTGTTTTAAACCTTCAAAAGGCCGAGGAGTGTAGGATTTTTACTTCAGTAAAACCACCCCATTGGACACCATCGGCACATAGAGACTTCTGTTACCTCTTAATATATTAACCCAGAAACCCCCTCCCCTGCAACGCCTGTTAGAGCACATCCCTGTGAAGATTGCAAAGGGGTCTCACCAGAACCTCGCTACACTCGGCAGCATTGACCAGTGCTGCCGAATTCTTACATTATATTACTAAATTCCGTCATACAAGGAACATCAGCTAAGCTCCCTACTATAAAATACTATTAGAGTATATTTATGTATTATTTATAACTGAACAGAATATTATGGGATCTCTACATTTTAATTGACGCTGCATAAATAGCCAGAGGTTTTTACTGTTGATCGTTCATTATAATTTGTGGTAACATTTCGGCATCGCCAGGGCTTTGTCAATTTTCATCAACTACGTATTTACTGACACCAGCGGTCAACGGTGCCTGTCGGTGCTAGCTCGAAACGTAATTGCATGACAATGGTCTCGAGTGCCCGATAAAATTACGCGACGCGTACTTGCACCCGTTTTTGCTGCTGAATACGATTCCGGTAATGAAGTTATTTCAAGACCAGAAAGCCTGAAATTTAATGCAATGACGATCAGAAAATGTTTTCAATAGAAAGGCACTGAGGAACCATATGTTATTATTGAGAATAATATTATCATTCACGTTATTTGCGTTCAAAGTAGAGTTACTAATTTCAAATAATTACTTACTTATTTAGGCGCGTGAGGGCTAAATAAATAAGATTTGAAAATCAAATGAGAAAAAGACAGTTTTGAATCATAAAATATTATGTTGCAAGAATGGTAAAGTATATTAAAAATCAAAACAATTATTACTGTTCTTAAAATATTACTCTATTTTATAAGTTTGATGTAAATCTGGATTTTACTGAAGTAATCCGAAATATCCGTTACAAACATGGTTAGCGAGATTATTGTCGGTTTTCCGTGCCAATTCCTAAAATTATATCCTTTAACGAATATTATAGGGATTATATATGATATATATGCTATTCCTGTAATTTGTCAAAGGATGAAATATTAGTAACGGATTTCGCCTAAAGTGCAGATAAGCCTTTCTTAATAATTAATCAAACATATTTATTTGCATAAACAGCCCATATATTATTCACTTTATCAAAAACTTGATGAGTAGGTAGAACCATCAAAATCGCAGCGACTATTGAATTTCCATTTCCAACCAGAATAACGAGCTGATAATTTTCCATTTATTAGTCCACACTTGTCATTCGGCTTAATTTGTCGAAAACCAAACAGACATGATATCCGGCTGACACTTGGAACTTGGAAGTCTACTCTGCCTGTGTCAGATCAAGTGTCCGTCGTGTGTACGGTCGGAGAGCAGTTGTTTCCGGTGTTTAAATACGTCAAATTCGGCTAAACGACAAAGTTATCTTCGCCGTTCAGCAGAAATTGCCGTATTTATGCGGTTGTGAGCATTGTCAGTTTATAATGAATTTCGAGCAATTTTATACAGTCAACCAGTTTTGGATTTCTGTATTATTGTTATTGGGTAATGGGTCCCTTTATCAACATCGCCAAATCAAAATTCATGATGTGAAAAGTAACCTAACACATTTTACTTTTTAGATCATGAATTCTGTTCTTAGTTAAAGTATACTAACAATGTTTAAAATTATCCCATTTCTCTTAAGACAGTTATTTTAGATTTGATGTGCAGTCTTAAAATATCCGTTAATTATAATCTCAGTTATCCATTCAGCGTTAAAGCGAAATGTTTTTTAAATTATATAAGAACTAGCTGTTTCCCCCAGCTCTAACCGCGTGAATGTCGGTTATGACTATCTGTGTACCAAATTTCATTTAAATCGGTTCAGTAGTTTTGGCGTGAGAGCGCACCAGACAGACAGACAGAGTTACTTTCGCATTTATCATATTAGTAAGTATTAGTAAAGATTGTTTTATCATTGGACAATAGATGTTTAGGAACAGAACTGTAGAGAATTTGTCAAACGCAAGAGAGGTCGCCTGAATTGTTGACCATTGTAGTTTCCCCGACTGTCTAAGTTTTGATTCTTTACATAATGTGCATTTCAACTCAGTCCTCGTTTCGCTGTTTGTATTGAGTTGACAAGTTGCTAATTAGCTTACTGCTTGCAATCTAAAACATTGATTTCAATAACATTTGTGGATTTATGGAATTAAGTAATAATTACTAACAAGTTGTAGTTCTAGGTAAATAGTTTTTTTATTTTATTTTATTTTTATTTTTATTTTATTTTTATTTTATTTTATTTCATATAGGTCCTTCACAGCTGACAATATTATATACTTAACTTATAAATAAAAACAATACGCCAATTACGAAGTACACAGTAATAATTTTAGTTGAGAGTGAACAGGTTGAGTACAATAAATGAATAATGAATTTGCGTATGTGCGAGTGTGTGCATGCGTGTGTGCGTGTGTGCGTGTTTGTGAGTGTAGTGAATTGGAGTTATTGTAACTTGTCTGTCAATATAGCATGAGAGGTTGAGGATTATGAGCGAGTAATAAAGTATAAATGGTGAGAGCAATAAATAAATATTATGGCACATTCTGGGACAGAGATTTAAGTATATTTTTTTTGTACGAGGAACGAGAGGTGTTAAAAAGATCTAGTGAAGAGAACTTGCTGTTGTATGTGGCAGGAATACGGACAAAGGGTGACATTTTATAGTATTTTGTGCTAGCGGAGGGAACCATTAATAATGGGGTATGCCTAGTGCGTCTAGTAGGAACATTAAAAAATATTTTTTCGATAAACTTAGTTATCTAATTGACGAGCGAGTTACATTTTACAACAACGAAAAATGAGTTTTTTTTTTTATTAAAGTTAGATTTCACGCACATGGGTGAAATCTAAATTTCTAACAAAATATAAGACTAAGCTTCTATAAGAGTCTTTGTGCAATGAAACCTTATAAGATTATATGTTTCAAATTAATATCTATTCACATTCAGGATTTGCCCTAATAGGTGTTCTTCGAGGATAATACTCGTCCCAGCTTATTCTTCTATTGTACAATATTCCTGACTTTATAAAAGATTATACCTAAGAATAGATAAATTTCATATTAAAAGTATGATCTATATTTTATTGGCATTCTATATGATGAGTGCATGCAGCTTTATTATTCGTAATACAAAAAAAATATAATTTGAATAGGTTGAGCTAAACAAAACAGGCAATTAAGAAGCAAAAAAATCGACAAATTGAAATTCTTTTATAAGAAATAATTTCGACGAAAAATTACAAATTATAAGCAATACTCTTTAGAGATTATATAAAGCTAAACTTTCAATTTGCGATACAAAAGAAGCCTTTTATTGGTTTCCGAAGCAATATAAATTATTCCCAAAATTAAAAAACTTTTAAATCAATTCTTCAGTGCGAATATTCATAAAGAGTTCGACTCAATGGGCAAGGGATTGAGTGGGTTTATAAGCAGCTTAGTGGTCACGTTGACATTATTTATTTAAGATTAAATTTTCCTGTAGATCGGATACATAATTCAGTACAATAATGCATAAGTAACGAAGGTTCATTAAAGCAAGCGTTCACCCACAGAGGCGAAGGCTAAAGACACTCCCGAACAAACACATGAAATTCAGAACGGAATGAAAAGTGAATTGAATAGCATTTCACGTGTTATCGGCAATCAGAATAAAATATCGATAGTATTAGTATTAATGTGTTCATACCTGTCAAACGTCAATGGCCGACACAAAATCTATTTCTTTTATTAAGTCTTGAATATGTTGTCTATTCTGAATTCATACATCTCATGAATGCGTATCTGTTTTTGAGAAATGTTTATCCACAGTTTCGCAATATGTCAAAGTAGTTTGAAGAGGTCAATGATCGTTATTGATTTATATTGAAATATGTATTTAGTTCTAATCAAAACAACAATAGCACTGAACTCTTAAATGTTATGTCTTAAGTAATGATGACCTCTGTGGTCGAGTGGCGTATACACCGGTTTTCAAGATGTTGCCAGCTCTGAGGTCCCGGGTTCGATCCCTGGCCGGGTCAATGTAGAAAAACCACTTTTCTACATTGTCTCGGGTCTGGGTGTTTGTGGTACCTTCGTTGTCTCTGAATTCCATAACACAAGTGCTTTAGCTACTTACTTTGGGTTCAGAGCAATGTATGTGATGTTGTCCACATTTATTTATTTATTTATTTATTTATGTATTTTACAGGATTCACCTAAATACATATTTACATCGTAATTGAGAAAAGCAATATAATTTTTTTCTACAATAGTGAATCTATAGTCAACGGTTTTAAAATTTAAATATCTCATTTTTAGTCAGCACCTAACTAGTATAGCGTTTTCTAACTTATTTTAGTACCGTAATGCTTCGACTCTAAATATATGGTGAAAAAAGTAATTGAAAAGTAAAAATTACCAGTTTTAACCTTTCAATTTTTTTTCGTCTTTATTTTTTTTTTATTGTTATTTTTCTATTTGTTAATTGGATTGCAAAATGTTTATTAAATGTATATTGAAGCATTACGTTATTTGGTTCGGCAAACAATTTGGCTTGCGACAAAATGTTTTGATCGAAAATATTATTTCATTTAAAGTTAGTTTCATCAGATTAATATTAAGCATTCCTTTAAATTTTCATGTAATATTTTTCACTTTGATCTTGTTTTTTGATCGAAAACATTTCGAATGCTGAATGATCGGTGAAAGCCACGCAAGGTTATTAGTTCTCATAAAGATACTTAAGTGGTGGGGCAGTTTTATCTTAGAAATAACATCACACGGGAAGAAAAAACCTTAATGAATTATACACACATCTCCTAACTTTCCTCTTGAATAATTCTAATAACCATTGGTAAAATATAAAATAAATAAATATCTTGGGACATTTCACACACTAGTCATCTGATCCCAAACTAGGCAGAGCCTGTGCTATGGCAACCAGACAACTGATAAACATACTTATATATTTCTAAATACATACATATTATAGATAAATTACACCCAGACACAGAACAAATGATCGTGCTCATCACACAACGATTCGTCCTGGGCGGGAATCGAACCCGTTTAGCAGTCAGGGTCACTAACCTCTAGACCAACAGGCCCGTCAAAAAAGTAAAGTTGGTAAAGCTTAATTATTGTGTTTATCGAGTTAAGACAGACAGAAGCGGCGTGGGACTTTGTATTATAATATATATAGATAGATAGATGATTTAAGTTCTTGCTACTGAATCCAAACTCCTATTGTTATTTTGCAAAATACACTATTTACCTTCATTTAGTTTTTCGTATTTCTACCCCTAACCAATAGACAAGAAATACAGTTTCTTAGGTAGTGCTGGGGGTATTTTCCCCGGTTTTTAGGGTAAAAGAAATAGTAGATATTGTTACCACTATTTGTTTAACTAAATGTATTTAATCTATACTTATATTATAAAGCTGAAGAGTTTGTTTGTTTGAACGCGCTAATCTCAGGAACTACTGGTTCGAATTGAAAAATTCCTTCCTCAATAAACGGACTATCCAATACGATAGTCCGTTTATTGAGGAAGGCTATAGCCTATATAACATCACGCTACGACCAATAGGAGCGGAGCATAAATGAAAAATGTTGCAAAAATGAAAAACCGTCAAGACTAATGTAAAATACTTAATATAGTAGTAATAATAGTAAACAAATATGTAAAGTTCCAAAATACATAAAAAAAAAAACAATTTTTTAATAACTGTTTCTAGTAAATTCATTTTATCACTTGATTATAATTTTAATTTTGTTTTATTCCTTATATAAAACTGAGTTATTCATTTCTTTTATCGAGTTTTATTTCTTAAATTAAAATCCACAGTAGATTTTCTTTATAGGCAATTGTAATGTTCTTTGCATTTCGTATCGAGTAGGTAACAGATGAAGTGTTTATCAACTCACCATGAACCAAGACGAACGAATATTGCATAGCTGCCGCACTCTACAATTCGTCTTGCTACTTAAACTAATATACTTTCTGTAAAATTCATACCTTATTAGAATAATAAAAAATATTTTATGGTGACTGATTATGTTTTAATTATCAATTTGTAAACATGTCCCGATTGATGTCGATGACGTATTATTTAGAAATTAAGTACAGCTTCTTCATACTAATGGATTACCATAAAAAAACGCCTTCTAGAAATTTCTATTAAGACGTGTTTATGAAAGTGACGTTATGGAGAACACAAAATATACTGATACGAGAAAGAACGTTATGAAAGAATTTAGGTACATTGCTTTTGAACAAAGTATTTCACTGCTAGAGTTAGTTCTAAACAATTGAAGACATCGATCGATACACTGCTCAGTTTCACTTAGGTTAATCTAATTTTCTTGTCATTCTTGAGACCTAACAATAACATGGCAGGTGCACTGCATCGATTTATTTAAGTCGTGTTCGATTTCGTTCAAACCCCAGCGCCTACCGACACTAAAGCTGGGCTCACACATAGCGAATACTCGCTGCGATGGCATTCGTTGCCTGCCTGTCACACACAGCGAGCTCTACACAAGAACTTCGAAAGCCTTTTATTCTGAACGCACTGAGCGGAATGGCACTCGCAACGAGTACTCTGTCACACACTACACACAGCGAATACTGACGGCGGATTCGGAAAGAGTAAAATTGAATACTTAATTAAAATCGCAACGAATTCAACTGGCTACTGGAATGAATCTATTTGCAGCGAATAGCCTGTCTCACAAAGCGAATTCTCGCTGCGAGTGGCTAATCACAGCGAGTATTTGCTATGTGTGAACCCGGCTTAACAGAACCCTCTAAATTAAGTAACTAGAGATAATTAATTGAAAGTTAGTAAATAAATAATTCCGAGCAGGTTATTCCCCCTTAGTCAAACAATTCAGTTTACAATCAGGCGGCGATCCTACAGCAGCATAGCAGCGGAGGAGACAGGGTGTTCCCCTGCGATGCCAGATAGCTAGGTTAGCAAGTGACGAAAGTGTCACTATCAAAATAGTATTCCAGGTATCTTTGTGTTGTTTGCTCTCTAATTATCTTGACATCAGTAGTCAGGCCAATTCACACACGGCTATCTGATTCCAAACTAAACATCACACCAAGGTCGGTCCTGTTGGGAATCAGACCCACGTCCCGCGGATAACTGTCAGGGTCACTAAACACTTGACCAACAGGATAGACTTTGCATAATTTAACAAGTAGTAGATAAATGTACCTAGAGGAAAGTACATGTACCTAGGGCGGGCTAGGAGGGCTATAGATATTTTTAATTAGTCATAAAATATTCAAATAGCCATGTCAAAAAGCATGACTAATACTGCAGACTTCAAAAAAGCGAATACTTTTTTGGTTGGTCAATGTCTATAGAACAGAAAAATATTGCAGACTAGAAATTCCTTTAAATGGTATTGTTTAATATAGCAGCTTTAGTAGCCATGGAGAGAACAAATTGCTTCCTGTTAAACAAAAGATCAAACTGCGTCAAGAGTAAAGGTATTCGATGAAATTTGAACTGTTTGCGAAGTCATATAAAAGTTAGCACTTTGAATGCCGTATTCTCTCTCGGTGACCAAGCCTTCTGTCGAGCGAGCTGTCACCGTGATGTGCGTGGCTGTACCGCACCCTTGTACGCCACCAGCTAACTGGTATGCTGACGAAGCACATAGACGTTTGGAATAATATAGCCCTCTTATTAAATATTTGATTTAGACAATAATATATATACAAGTAAAACTAAGAGGTAGCGTTTGTGAGTTTGTCAGGTTGTAGGGAGGATCTACTGAACAGATTTAGAAAATTCTTTTACCAATAGAAAACTATGTTATTTGTGAGTGTCATAGGCAGTATAACATTACACTATGGCCAACAGAAGCGGAGCATCAATGAAAAGTTTTGCAAAAACGGGAAAGATATTTCCTTTTTGGAGCTTCCGTTGCGTGCGCTGCATAAACGGTGAAGTTACGCAAAAATCATGTATGATGGAACTGTTCTTCTTTAGTTTTAAAAAGGTTCTCGACGAGATGTCTATTTTTTAAGGATGACTCACTATAACCTTTTATTTAATCCTTACACAAATAAATATGTTATTCATAACAAGTATATAACATTTTGGTCATAGTCTTTGGAGATATCGTACTTTTAAAATAACTCCGCAACAAAATAATGGAACTACTAGCCCAATTTTTATGGCACATAGCTTAGGTTATGGGCTGGGGTTATATTATACATGCAATTGTATTATACATTAGGATTCCCCGCAAAACATAAAAAACCCTAAACCTAAAACACGCGAAGTCGCGGTAGACAGCTATTAGGTATAATATAATTGACTTCTACTTAAAATGTTCATCGACACTTAGGTAAGTTTATGAGCTTCTGAATGTTTTAGAACAATTATGATTGTTTGCGTCTAGGTCTTAGACGTAGGTTGCACTAGCTCTTTGTGAAAGAGGTGTATGACTAGAAATACTAATTAATTCACTGCAGTGATGTGTAACATCTGCAATGCGGCTTACGGATATTCACCCTATTTGGTACAGCTCGATGCTTTTGTAGGTTTTTGGGGCAACTATAGGCTTAAACGCCAATGCTTAAAATCGATTTAGTGTAATATTAAAATTTGAATTATGTGCTCTGCCTATTGGTTCAAATCCGATCGAACTGCTATGTGAAAAGGAAAAATGAAAATATATAAAAAAAAGGTATAAGATTTATTTTTATTATAGCTAATTTTAATTAGAAAATACTTCCTTTTAAACGGTCGCTATGACATACACTATCCACTGGTCATAGCGCAGGATTTCCTACTACATATCGGTGCAAAACTTTATGTTGGTACAAAGTTGCGAGTGAGACTTCAGAGAGAGTTGGAAACGCTCTCTGAAGTCTATTAACATATTTATTATTATTTAGCATAGGACGGGGTGCGCCTAAGCCTTTGCTGTGTAAATATGTGTGTTCAAAACTTTTCTGACGGAAAATAAATGCCATGCCGCAAGAATTAATTTATCCTCAACTATTATCCTATTTACAATAGAGTATATGCCTGGGTTCGAAAATTCATAAACTAATTAATTCGTCGGTTATGTAATAAAAAAATGTAAGACACGTATTTTATTCTATTTGAAAATAAGAATTTACTAAGTAGATAAAACGAATCAAACTTCAGGAGTAGGGGGGTAATGACGTCTTGGTTGCGTAAATAATACTCAAATATTTGACGTCATACGACATTTCAAATCAATATATCGTCGTGATTTTTCGGTAATGCAAAATAATTAAAAATCCGTGTTAATATTTTTAAATAATCTATCTATCGGACGATGATAAAAAAATGGCATCTACCCTATATTAAAGATGGCCGTTGTAGGATCACGCTCGTATGTTGTTGTCCTATACACACTTTATTGTTTTTTAACCTGACTTCATAAAAAAAAACTAACATTCAATTTCTATTCCTAAATGGAATAGAAATTGGATGTTACATTTTAGATTTTGTTACGACAAAAAAAGTCGACATTTACGTGTCACGAACATTGTTAAAAATCCATTATATAATAATTTCTAGTTCTCGTGAAGGCGAAATTATTACTTAATATAGCAATGCATTATACATGTTTACGTGCGCAATGTTCTACGCCGACTCATTGCCTCGCCCATCGATTAGACAAAAGCTATATAACAACATCGGAAACAACACGATATATATTTATTTTTAAGTACTAGCTGTTTCCCGTGGCCCCGCCCGCGTGGATGTCGGTTATCGCGACAAAAACTAGCCTATGTCCTTTCTCAGGCTCTAGACTATCTGTGTAAAAAATTAATTTAAATCGGTTCCTTAGTTTTGGCGTGAAAGCTAGACAGACAGACAGAGTTACTTTCGCATTTGTTATTTTATTAAGGACTAGCTGTCCCCCGCGACTTTGTTCGCGTGTTTTCGTTTCAACGGTTTTTCATTTTTGCAACATTTTTCATATATGCTCCGCTCCTATTGGTCGTAGCGTGATGTTATATAGAGTTAAGGAAGGCTATAGCTTCCTCAATAAACGGACTATCCAATACAAAAAGAATTTTTCAATTCGAACCAGTAGTTCCTGAGATTAGCGCGTTCAAACAAACAAATAAACAAACAAACAAACAAACTCTTCAGCTTTATAATATTAGTATAGATTTTACAATAAGCCATATACTAACACAATGCCCCACAAAACCGTTTACACAGTTTGACTGTGGGTGTAAAGACCTAACCTAACTGAAACCGATGTAAAACTTGTAAAAAGGCTGTCCTCGAGTCACGGTAGGCTTTATAAGGAAGGGCTGCAGCTCTCAAGGTTTTCTTTAAGTAAGACTATTACGGAATATAGGGCTTCGAATGTAGTTATGGTTCGTCATGGTTCATAATTTTCTTACCTGAAGCAATAGGGATGTTTCCTGGGTATGAAAAGTTAAAATCTATGTAGTCCGTCAGTTAGATAATAAAAAAATATTAGACACTTATTTTTTCTTTTATCAAAACACTAAAAAAAATACAAAGATATACCGCTTTAAAGTTTCGGAGGGGGGCTTATGACGCCACGCCTCGCTAAAAATCGTAGCGAGGAGTGACGTCACGCGTAATTTCCGTTCTCTGTATTTTGATCATTTTTTGTTTGCAGGAAAAAAGAAAAAATACGTGTCCAATAAAATTCATTAACAAACAAGACGGACATTAAAAAAAAATAGGAAACATGCCTATTGTTAAACATTTGAAATATGTTGTATCTCTCTTTAAATAAAGTATTTTTTTACTTCTTGAAACATATGTCTCTTCTTTGTACAACACACATAATCTTTTATCAAGCGTAAGCTCTCGATCTCGTTAAATAAAGAATTTGCGAATACCGAAAGCCTTTTTTCTCTTTTTAAGTGTTGTTTTATAAGTATCAATGTTTTCCGCCCTCCGTTGTTGAACGAAATTGGAATTCTTATTCTCAGACTTAATTTTTAATGGCTTTATTGGATAGATATTAGGTACATTTCAATGTTCATTATTGTCACAATTTACAGGTAAAATATATTGTAAGAGAATTTTATATTTAGGTGTAAAACATTTAAAATGTATTAAGTGCCGTACTTGACTTGGAAATTCTCAATAAATACAGTAGGTACTAGGTATTTTCATTACCATCCGAATGAATACCAGAAAACCGCAAACGACCACGTGGTAATCCCAGGCGGAGATGGCGAGATGAGCTCGATTCCTATCTGAAGGACTGGTCCACGTTTGCTCTTTATAGAGAAGAATGGAAGGAAGGAAAGGAGGCCTTGGCCCAGCACTGGGACAATATGGGCTGATAAGTAAATTCAGTACTCGTTATGCATCTAGATTTTAGATAATTAAAGTTTTAAGAATATTAACATAGTTCATTCCATATTTTTTTTAAGGTTTTATTATTAGGCAATATTATAACTATTTTTTATTTTTTTCCACTAGTATTTTTTATTAGATTCGTATTCGTAACCATTCGACCTTAACATGTGAACATGTCATAAATGTAAAGAAAGTAATAAACCAGTTGAAAGTTATCGTTGCTGTGTTTTGGCTAATTGGCAAATTGATATCCATTTAAACGAGGAAATTAAATATTTATTACTGCCTGGTTTGGTTACACTTCGTGCCTTAACGAAATAAATGACAGTGTTTTTTATTATTTCATATTATGGAGCACGTGTTTCTTACTTGTACTAATTACTCAGCGTTTCTTTTTCGTTTATAAACGTAATTCATCAAAGTATTATGTTCGAACAAAATGTTAACGCGGCGGCCGTCAATTCGATACAAAAAGAACTCAACACCTAACTTGAATCAGGTTCGGTGATAGACCGATGCCGATGCCGTTCCCGACTCGCGCTTCAACATACTAGTTGCAGAAATTTGGCAAAAAAAATTGGCTCGTCATTAGAATAAAAACCACGTAACTCAAGCAGACAACACACCTTTAACACGGACCAATCTCTGATTCGAAAATAACTTCGGTTGCAAAGTAAATATGGTCACATTTTAAACCACACCTCTCGACTATAATCACATGCAGAGGTGCGTGTGTCGCACCAACATGACGTGTAATGCCATTATTCCACATTCTTTTGTTTATTGCCGTTTCCTAGTAATTCAATTTACAGTTGAACTACTCAATCGACGTGTTGATCTACATTTAAAACGAAATCTTCGGCTGTCACATTAATTGACAGCACTTAACACCTGGCCAGCCCTTAATTAACACGAGTGCTCCTACTCGACAGTAATGGTAGATTAATTTTCGTGATTCTAGTTTCGATGAATATGTTTTCTATTAGCGAGTTACCTAATTCGTTATGCGAGTCACCAATCAGTTAAAGTACCGTTACTGTTATCAGAGCCAATGTTACTAACAGGAAGTTCTAAGGAAATTATTTTAATTGAATAAATACAGGAACCGTTAGCTAAGTTAAAAACCATAATATAATAGATAAAACAATATCGAATGTGTAGTTTAGCGTCGTAAAACTTCGCATAGAACACCGTGAGCACCATTGAACGGTCAAAAAATTAACTTAGACCCGCTGTAGAGTTTAGACCTTAAGCTATTCTCAAAAAAAATCGGCAATTTCCGCTATTTTTAGAAACCTGTCCAACAAGTTCGGCCCTGTCTGGAACCGAATAGCATTTTAGAGGTGAAACGTGTCAGAACGAGAGGAACGTACGTTTTTATAAAGCAGAAATAGGATGGAAGATTCGCGAAATTCTTTCGTGGCGCGATGGCATCCGAACCCACCAACAGTTATAACATAACGAACTATTGATGCTCTACGTCACTAAATTTAGTTATCCATGAGAAGGTATTTGCACGAATTACGAAGGTACCTACCGTTAAAAAAAATATCACTAAACACGCGATATCCAAATTATTTACCATTGTGCCAAGTTTTATGAGCAATATGTAATAGTTAATATTGAATTCAGCTCCTTAATGATTTGATGTCGTGTAAATTAATTTTCTTAAGGCTTAAAAATCAAGGCACAGTACTACGTATCTGTGCCTTGAATTTTTGCCTTAAGTATTTAACAAACGACTTTGTAGTATTCATGAGAATACTACAAAGTGTTATGAATATTAATGGTATATTAAGTTTAATCAATAAAATTGTTTGTTAAGCTTACTTAGAAGAGAAACCAGTAAAATATTGTTAAAAAGTTTCTCAGAGCATAACTCGGTTGTTACTAAGCGAGGCGTTTCAAACTATGTTATTTGGCAATGCCAAAAAAGGCCCGCTCACCGCCGACTTTCACTCCAGAGTCACTCGTGAAAAAATGTACCGACCTTTCTAGAGACGAAGCCTATAGATCAGTTGATTGCACAGATATGTACAATTTACCTATGCTAAATATAAGATATAAAATATTATAGTATCCCTATTTATTTTACTCGCTTAACTGACTTATGATTTTTTATTCTAAAACCAAATTTAATAAAAACAAATCTAATTTGTGTTGTGTGATACAGAATAAATTGTTGTTTTTCAAACAACGTTACACGTCACTATACTTTCACAATAATATAGACATATAATTATGTTATTTATAACACAGGTGTTTAGATTGAAGGAAACAAGCTAGGAAGGAACATTGAGGCCTTAATCATTGATTGTTACTCCTTTCTTAATTCTCATTATTTCAACAAAAGGTTACGTTAACCAACGTGCAACATCGAACACATATAAAAAATCGATGAAATGAAATGTTGAAATGAATAGATAATGTCGTATCTGTCGAGTGTTTAATCTGTGCGTATCTGTGCTGTGCGACTATTGTGTCGCAACTCTAGCGGGTTTCTAATGACGTGACTCGCGGACGTTCCGCTGCCTACGAATAACGGTGGTTAAGGCAAGAAGGTAACGTCTGTGTACCACATACTCGTCACGTACCTGCCGGTCTTGGTAAACAAATGTAATGTGGCCTTTAGAAATACATTTTGGATTAACAATAAATCAAAGTTGTGTAAGTATTTGATACATATAAATCGTAACTCTGACAAAACAGGGCAAAAATACTCTTCTAGTACTAAAGAAGCTCGATAAACTAACTAATGAACTGATGTATTTTTTAAATGTAATGAAATAACATCTACTAATTGCAAATTCAGTTCATTATATCCTTTGATTAACCACAAGTTGAGTTCCGTTTAGTGGTGTAGGGTGCAAATAGGTCATTTTTTTTTTGTTCAAACTTAAGAGTAAATCAATTAATAATCTTGACGCAGTATGAAAGTAGCCTACTCGTTACCTATGAAAAAATCGTTATTGGAAGCTCTATATAATAAGTTAGTTGATTAGGTAAGCAAGTACTTACGTTTCTATCGAGACGATACAAAAAGATTAAATATGATTTCGATAATCCCATTTTTAGGGTTCCGTACTATTACGACGCCTTCGCTGTTCGCCTTCCGTCTGTTTATCTATCAGCGGCCTACATATCTCATAAACCGCAATAAAAAAAAACAACTGTATACCACAGTTGAAATTTTTTAGTGTGTTTTTTTGTTGCAGCTATAACAACTAATAATAAAAATAATTTAAAAATTAAAGGAGGTTCTCCTAACTAGAAACGTATTTTGGCATTTTATACTCGAGCATAATAATGGCAATAGGTAGACACTTGAAATAACAGATGTATTAATCAAACTCAATTCGCATTTTCTTATTATATTTAAGATATAATACAGGAGACGTGTTTTTGCGATTTTAACGGCTTTTATCTTGTGCAATAATAAGAAACCTTTCATGCGCAAGTCCGGCTGGCACATGTCTTGTTATTATCTCTAAGATTTTCATTTCTACGAAAAACTTATTAAAAGCGCCATGAAATTCCTCGTATTTTGATTCTTGTTTATTGTTATTTATCAGAGATTGTTCTGAGAATTTGAATTGTTATTTTCTAAATAGTCATTTTAAGAAAAAATTAAGTATATAATCTCTTTATTTCTTCACTAAATAAATTGTGTATTGTTTACTACATCACAACAGAATTTTACAAATAAAACAATTTGTTCAATCATAATTCTAATACATAATAAATAATATTATAAGTCTTAAACGACTCAAACCAAATGAGTTTTTTTGTAGCAGATGAGATTTTGCAGACCGTATTTGGACAAGCATTTTAGAGCATAATGAACACAAAAAAATCAATTCTCGATAAGCATATTCCATTAGGACGTTCGAGTTTTAATGAGTTTTCGTTATAACGAGTCGAAGTTGGCAACCCACAAGCTTATTCCTCATCGAATCAAAAAGTACAGTGAACCAGAATAAAAGAACGTGCAGTGTTGCCACGCAAAATAATTCCCAAGGCGGATCAAAAAGTTCACAGACTTACAGGACGATGATTAGTAAAACAATAAATAAAAGATATCTGCTTAGATTTTGATTTATTATTTCATACTAGGTTTTTTTTTATATTAAGCGTCGGCTTTCATTAACCGTGATATCAGTCAACACCAGCTTTCTATTTATACACACTTCCTTTCTATATAACGGGGAAAACGCCACTCCCAAAATGGGATATTACAGAAAAAAGATATCACCATCGCTTAGATAGAATTTCCGAAGTGACAGAACATAGCAATACATATACAATACACCTACATATGATAAACTTGACGTCTCTGATAGACATTACGAATATAAATGATTTAAATTAACTTGTTACAAACTATAACCACTGATGTGTGACATGTGTGTATTAATATTATCACTCAATGTAAATAATCAAAACAACTATGTTGCATGTTTAAGTGATAACCCGGTTTCTGCAAGATAGAAGTAATAACAGATATTTGATTAAGTAGCAACAATAATATTATTCTCCTTTGCAAATATACTTCGTCGTTCGGGTTCGGGTTACTCTTCAGTGAATTTCAATCTAATACAATTTCAATGCAAATATGTTATTCATTTAGCAATCACACAAACAACATACAATAAAAAAGAAAAAAAAGGTTTATTTCTTCAACTTTTACAATTATTACAGTTAATCTCACGTGGAGACCTCCTTTTAAGTATGAGAAATACCTGTGCTAGGAGGTCCCGCTCTTCATAAAACACATACAGTACCAAAAAAATACTGTCAATGTTAGATTCCAGTTACTTTCTCCAATTGACAGATTATTTTTTTCAATTAAACTGAATCACGTGGCCGGTAAAGTAATTTCAAGTTTTCTTTCGTATTGTAATGGAAATATAATTAGTTGAAGAGGAAAGGGCACTGCATTGACGTAGTTTGATAAAAATAAATCCAACGAAAATCCCGAATACGTAAGTAAAACAAATTATAAATTGTCGCCTACACGTCTTGGACGTTGATTGTGAAATTTGAAATAGGGTAAAAAATATCGTAAAATAATTGTTATTTCTGTTGCCATGGGAATTCTGAAAAATAAAAACCGTTATATCACTATTACAATCTAATAACTAATATCTCAAATGTTTTAGGCGGTAGAACGCTAAATAAAAATTATAAAACCAAAGTCTCGAGCCGCGTCTGTTTGTCTATCGTACCTGTCTGTCTGAACGCAATAAACTCAAAATCTACCGAACATATTTTCATACGTTTTCACCAATGCATAGAGTATTGAGATTTAAAAGGAAGGCTTGTCTATAATTCATTAACGTTTTGTCTACCCGTGCGAAGCCCAGGCGGGCGCTAGTTAGACATAACCACAAGCAGGCGCTCGAAAAATGTGTTTGTGTTTGAGATATATAATATATATCTTGGGACATCTTACACACGGTCATCTGATCCTAAACTAGGCAGAGCCTGTGCTATGGCAACCAGACAACTGATAAACATACTTATATATTTCTAAATACATACATATTATAGATAAATTACACCCAGACACAGAACAAATGATCGTGCTCATCACACAAAGATTCGTCCTGGGTGGGAATCGAACCCACGACCTCCGGTTTAGCAGTCAGGGTCACTAACCACTAGACCAACAGGCCCGTTGAAAAACATAGCCCTCCTTCAGCAGTCGGGTAAAAATCACGAGGCCTACGGTTAATTGAGTGCGACAGCATTTCTACTAGATCGCCTACAAAGAGTATATAATATCTCCAGGGGTTTTAAGGGTCTTTAAACGTATGAGCCTTCGCCTTCTCCGTTGGTGAAACAATACACGATGTTTTTATAGTGAAGAAACCTTGGAGAATAGGCTCGAATATGGCGCACAGAATATAGTTTATAAACGAGGTAACTGACAATTATTATAACATAGCAACAGCATGATTATTCGTTGCTTAATTATTTGTTTGTTTTATTGTCATCTTTTTTTTTTTTTTCTTCTTTATTTTTAAATACGACTTCTGCACTAGTGAATTAAATCACTTTATCGCAGGAGTTTCACAAACATTCAATTCACATACACAAATAACGTCCAATTCAATCCAATTCATTCAATTCAACCCAATTCTTACGTGTTTTTCCATGCCTATTTAGAATAGCACAACAATTGAAGAATTTAGGAATAAAATATAAATGTTCTATGTCGCAGATAATACTGGTTGAAAGAATAAAGAAACAGATGTAAACAAAAAACAAGATGCGATTTATTATTATAACTATATTATATTATTATCGAGATTTTGATTTATTAATGTAGGAGTTTAAAAATACACTTTTAATTTTATTTTATACGAGTAGATTTTCCACTTAGTGTTCACATAGATAAGCCTTTTGCTGTAAGTACTACGCTTGTTTACTGATATAAGTGATTTTCCCTGCTTCGACAGATGTTTATACACAAAGTTCCGTTATTATTATGCTATTAATAGGTTTCGAGTTTTATTGTAACTATAAAACAGCGCGCTCTGTTTTGTCACAAATTTTACTTGTTCATACTGTTGCTCACAGTTCATACTCTGTTACACACTCTGTTGCACTCAATAGTTTACTTATTGAAACTCTAAGTCTATGATATAATATAATTAAAGGGTTCGCTATAACGTAAGGTGAATGAATGCCTATGATGGAAAAAATGCACCATTTTAATTAAGATTCAGCTTCTTTTTACCATCTTTCGGCAGTCGGATAAAAAGGGACATAATACCTAACATACTAAACTACTGAAAATAACAGATTAAAGTATTTTTGAGTTATTATATGAGTACAATAACCAGTACCTTTATCCATTTGTTCTATATGTTGTTTCTTATGATTTTATGTGTGCACATAAATATTTAATAAAATAAATAAATATACTTGATAGTAGATACATTAAGCACGTACAGCATTCATAGAATGTGAGTAATCGGAGCAACGGAATTAATAAAGCACTTATCTTCAAGTAGGACTACAAGGAATTGAATTCTCAAGTGGAATCGTCAAGATTGAGCACGTGTATTTACGAAACCAGCTGATCTTAGATTTCCCTGCTTTTAATTACACATACTACTTATTTGGAAATGTAAACATATTTCGAGTAAAATTAATTGCCATCATTTTGAGTAGAAACATTTCTTTTTTAACGCCTGACTCAAATTGTTTTGTGTTATAAATTTTATGGGTCTATCTGTGGCATCGTAACTCGTAAAACAATGGACCGATTATGATACGGTTTTTTGTTTGAAAGCTGTCGCGATCAAGATGGTTCTTAACTATAACTTCTGAATATATTTATCAGCTATTTTATAAAATTACTACATTTGCCCTTATTAATAATATATTATAATAAATTGACCATAAGATTACGATAATATTAACGTAATTGACTAAGTCCGGTCGTTGACCTCCGCACGTAAGAACATATACCTTCAGTTGTACATTCACCTTTTCTGTAGATCACACTTGGGTACCTACATTAAACTAGTTATGTATTCTAGTATTTAGGACAGAAATCCGCAGCGAGTGGTTGATAGTTGCGCTCAATACGAGTTATCAAAGTGTTACGATTATGCATAGAACAGAGTCCATTGCACGTCAAGTGACGACACACTACATACACTGTTTGTTTACATGAGATTCTTATCTGCGGTAATTACTGCATCGATATTCATATAAAACGACATCAGCCGACAGCCGCGAGTCGGCGCAACGCAGTTTATCTGTAAAGGTAAAGCTATTACACTTACATAAGGGAGCCGAGGATTCGCTCAGCAAAAACTCGATGTGCAACTAAACTTTTATGACTATGGCACAATTCGAAATGTTTCTAAATCTCCTTCATAAAATGTCAGTGACTACTAGTTCGTTTAAATATAAAACTGGAGTTTAGCCAACCAGCGGAGCGCACGCGACGTCCCTGTTCCCGTGAAAATTATAATTAGGAAATTTATATTTACCGTCTTACTCGAATCGGGTATGGTATCATTATGCTGTATTAGACCCCGCCGTGATCATAGCTGGAGACAATCAATCTGAATAGATTGATTTTGTTTGTCGATTTATACTCTTTTCATTCGAATATTCTCGTCTGAATAGACGTAATTTAGTGAATTGGCGTTATTAATGAAACTTATTATGGTAGAAGGACTTATTTTGCTAAGAAAACTTTATATTTATAACATAAAGGAGCTTGATTAGTAATCATCTCAGCGTGGTGCTATTCAAACGTTGACTAATCTAGAGCTGAATCATATTTATATTAGTTGCGACTGAAATGATTATCCCAATTCTGTATCGACTTGTGGCTTTACAAATGGCGGAGAGACGCCATTAGGGCCGTAATGATGAGAACAATGGTGGTATGATCGAAGGAAACGTGTAAATACGGACATCGCGTGTATCACTGGTAATTGTAATTGGTCATTATGTACTTACTTGCAAAACAGTAATCTTAAGGGTTATTTTCGAGTTAGTATCTTTGGTACCTGCGATTTCCGGTACATTTCTGTCTCCTGTAATTTGGTTTCACTTTTAGATAAACTAAAATTCTCAGGGATTGCTTAAACACTTGTCATTGACTCTACCTAGGTACTCATTAACTCTAAAACAATTTTCCTTTGAACAAGCGGCACAAAAACAGGGCAAGAGACAAAAGAACGCGTCGCTGACCTTGAAAACGAATCACTTTTGTACGTAATTAACGAAACAAGACTGACTCCTCTATTTTTGAAACACGTAGCTGCCCACGCTATACCTACTACTATTGTGCATTGTAATGTAGCAACAATCCACCTGAATTCGTCTTTTAACAAATTACCTAGCTATTTTAAGCCACGAAGAAAATTTGCCATCACATTAAATTTCTTCCTGCCAATGGGAAGGCGCTATGAATGACAATCGTAGAAAACTTTTAGATAGATTGGAGAGGACTCTCTATTGAAATTGTTCGGCAGGTCTGCGACATGATAGCACGCGAGCTCTAAGAGCAGCAAGCGCAATGCGGACGCTTTCATGAGCGCCAGACTGTAACGCCTGCTACAGCGTAGAGACAGGTTTGAAATAAAATGTTTCAGAAATGTAGTCTTAAGTTGTTACTGTAATCACGAGAAATTCTAGTAAACTCAACTCTAAATCCCTAAGATATTTTTTAAGAGAGGTAAGACCATTCTTAAAAATGCATATTGTATTCTCTACATAACATCGCATTAGTCATATTATAAGATGATTGATGCATGAAGCTGTGACCATTTTACTTATGATTAAAACAATAGATTTGCCGATCCAATAAAGGCGTATTCCTGGTCCAACATACGTACTAGAAAAAAATGTCTCGCTCAGGCGGCTTCTTTGACAGAAAACTGTAGGTAAACTTTGTCGAGCAATCAGTGTTGCTTTTGATCCACTTTAATGTAATTTAATTATATTGACCGAGGAAAAATAATAATCTCAAATCCATTCAATAGTTACGTATATGTGTACGCAGTACGATGCCGAATAATAAATACTCATAAGGATCGGATCGGGTTTTTGTTGCATGCTGTATAAATTGTTTAGAAAGAGTTCATCTGCAGTCACATTGTATAAAGTCGAAGTCAAATACAAGGTGGCTACGTACAAGTCTGAATATTGAAAATGTTTATGAAAAGCGCATTTGTGACGAATCGCAGCCAAAACATTCGGTCGTACAAACAGTTTTGGCAGAGCTACGGAGATTCGGAAGGCCTTGGGTTTATGTATATACGCAATAAAACCTCCAACAAAGCTGTGTCGTAAAACATGGAACAGTAAACCAGCTAGCTTTTTTATTGAAAGACTTTGGAAGGATTGTTTGCTCTGACACTAAAAAGAATTTTGTCTAACTTTTCCATAATCGCCATGTTCTTTTATGTTTTAAAAAGCTGTTTCATAGAAATTCATAGAAACAACAGAAGTTTTCTCAAATTATTGTACATCGAATCTTAAGCTCATAATATTGTAGCACTTACACACGATTTGTCATCCTACTGTAGCCATATAATCAGCTAGTTAAATTAAATTATTAAATTAAATTAACTTTTCAAGTACCTACTCAGCTAAAAACCATTGTATCTACGTAGATTATGAACCGTTTATAGAAAACGGTACTAAATTAAAGGCATAGTACATATCAATCTAGTACCTTCGAAGTAGTATAGGAGTGGAGTAGATGGAGGATGCACTGGCGTATTTAGTGTCCGCACAACGCATCTCCGATGACTTAAAACACACCACGTAATGGGCCCAAGTAGGTACCTGCTAAATATGTATAATATCAAGTCGAAAAGAAGAGGTACATCAGGTTTGCAATAACCCACGTAGGTATGAGAATATCTAGTAGCAGTACAATCTACTCAAGACTCCGGGGCAATGTAAGGAGCGCCGACATTATTTCATTAGCTGCCGCGTCTGTACACATCGTCATCGCAGGATGGAACAGGTATAGAACTATACTACACCTAGGTACACTAACTCAATTACTTTGTCCTAACTAAGCACGCTCCTTCTAAAGTTATGAGAAAATGAGAAGGTCACAGTTCGTTTTGAGTCTTTGTTTTTCGTCAGGTTTTTGTTATCTATGCAGACAATTTTAACAGAACTTTCTACGAAGATTTTTGTAATACGGGTATAAAAGAAATTTTGTGATATTATTTAATGCCTAAAAAAACACGCAATATTAATATTGGATTATATAAATATAAAATGCCTAGAACACATTTTTTCCTGTTATTTACAAGTACTGTCAAGTTTCCTACTCAGTAGCATAGCTAGTAGTAGTAGTAGCTAGTCTTTCACAAACATTGCATATTTTCCTGCTATTCGAGATCAAGGAAAATATATTATAAAGCCATTTGCAGGATAAGAATGTAGGTAGGTACTTATACTGTACTTTTGAGATAAGAACTAAAATGTATTTTAAACGAATAACGGTCAAACTTGATGGAGAAATTTAATTATGCACTGGTATTAGTACAGATTACGAGTGCACTGACTGACAGGACATTTACATTCGTTGACTAGAAGTCAGCCACTTATGTGAATTAGCAACTGATTGTGAAAAGATTACTAATACAGTTTCATTATAATACGCAGTATCCCAAAGTTTAAATATCAATCAAAACTTAGAATTCTCCCTCACTAAATCAAAACTATGACTTGAAATTATTTTGTCGACCTCTGTGGTCCAGTGGCATACCGGTTTTAAAGGTGTCGCTATCTCTGAGGTCCCAGGTTCGATCCCCGGACAGGTAAATGTAGAAAACCACTTTTCTACATTGTCAGAATTCAGAGCAATGTGCCTACGTGAGTTGTGGTTATAATAAAATAAATAAGACTTAATAACAGCCCATGATGACGAAAAATATTCCACTGCATAACAAATTAATGATCGACATTATTACGTACTAGCTTTACACGCGATTTCGTCCGCGTGGATATTTAACAAAAAAAATATTTACTTTATTTAGTAAGTAACTCCTTATCACATCAGCTATCTGACAGTGAAAGTCCGGTCAAAATCGGTCCAGCCGTTCCAGAGATAAGACGGAACAAACAGATAGACAGATAGACGGATAAAAATTGTAAAAATTGTATTTTTGTATATGTATCGTATATACACTCATAAGCATGTAGTAAAAATCGGGTATTTTAATATTACAAACAGACTTCAATTTTATTTATTTTTATGTATATATGTATAGATAATGATGGTTACGACAAGGTTAAAGAATAATGTCGACACTGCTTCCGTAGCACTGGGTTAAGTTGACCTAAGGTTCAATAGAATTACTCGACTACGGGGCTCTAACCTAAAAGTTCCTACAATTTAAATTTCCAGCCACGTCTACATAACTCAATAATCCACCTCCACAGCAGAATCTCATAAAAGTTGAACGCCAGCATTTCCACATCACTTTCCTCCGATATGTAAAATTGAAAATTCGAAATAGCTTGAATCTTCGCTGCATTTAAACGAAGCGACGGTTTTGTGCGGTGAATTTTACATATACTTCATATTATGTCTTATACAATATTGAATTTTAAATGTATGAGGAACTCGCAATATAGCAGTAGTGCGAGCCATGCCAACTAGTCGATACATTGGGAATCATAACGGTTTCCAGATGTGATACCGAGTCAAAGACGCATATAATTATACTATCTTGCTAGATGTACACATTATGCAATGACGCAAGCGAAAGTAAACGAAGGCGAATGAATTAAATTTACATGAATACGGAACATACATTTGACAACTTGAACCCTTATTATGAAAAATTGTTTGCATGAATGCGCTAAGTTTAATTAGCGTGTTTATATTTGAATATTTTTTTTAATAATGAAGATACATAATATTTAAATAAAAGTCAGAAATTCGCCTTAAAAATATAATTCCTAAAAATGCACATGCTAAAATTATTCAGCATATGGATATAGGGTATAATAATTGTATAAACCAGGCGTACAGTATTGTAATATGAACGGACTTACAGAAAAACTTGTCTTTCTTGAAGTTTCGATATCCCTATGATCCCATTCTCTGATCCTGATTGTTGACAAAGGGTTTCTGTTTCCATGTCTTCTGTAGGCGTCCCGCCTCACCTTTATTTGGAGCATTTATTCGCTTAACAAAAGATACACGTGTAACCTAATCAAAGGACAAAAATATCAGAGTAAACTCTTTCGATAAACGGAGCATTTAATCGGTGAACAATATACAAAAATAAAAAAGGATACATGCAGTGGAATATAAAAGCTCCGATTTTTTTTTTAAGTTGGTAATAAATGTATAATTGACAAATTTGAGATATTTTGTAACTGTAATTGGTATTTATTAAACCACACACCAACTAAACGAATTTTAAATTGATGAGAATTTGACGATTATTAAAAAGACACATCTTACACATAATCTATAGTTCTAATATAATTCGCATCTAATGTCGTACGTCACTTAAACATATTGCAATAGTTTTCTCTCTATCTACCATTTATAAGAAATTAGATCAATGTAGGCAAGTAGATTATACGCATCCATTTGTTTTTAATTAACGAGTAATACAAGTAAGTAGGTAGTAAATTCTTCTTTTACTTTCTTACTATTTCTTTCTTTATCGTTTACAAAAAGTCTCCTGTATAATGCTCGCCCGGAGCTGCTTGCAGTCGGCATATAGCATGTAGCAAGGTATGCTATTTACAAGCTATGTGGTCACGTGTGACGTGATACTAACGACTTAGATAATAACAGGCCTTTGTAAATTGATATTACTGAGGCTTGGGGACGTCAAAGCATTTCCACATTTTCAAGTACCAGGCACTATCGATCTGTTGTCCTTTGATTATATTACTGGTACCAAATATACACCTTACTACGTTGAAATTTACTTTCAATATCGAATATCCACTTTAGTGATATGTCTGCATCAGACGTATTTGGTAACATCATTAATGAGCGTTCCTGACCTGTGTCGGCTTTATCAGGCAGTGCACCTTTGTAGAAGCATAATGACATAGAATGTGTTCATTTAGATTGAAGAGAGTTCACATAATCCTGTGATGTTAAATTATAAATTTATTTAAACAAATATCTATATAAATAAAATGCGTTGTCCTGAATGACTGACTGATAGATCAACGCACTGCCTAAACCGCTGATTGTAGAGATCTGAAACTTGGAGGGCGAGTTCTTTGTATGACGTAGGCATTCGATAAGAAAGGATTTTTCGAATTTATACCCCTAAGGGAGGTAAAAAATTGGGAGCAAAGTTTGTAAGGAACAACGTGATTTCTTCACCCAATCTACTTTAAATTTTGCATAATCATTATGTAACAGAATTGAGAAAAATGGTTTCGTATTTTATTGAAATTCGTCGCCTAACGGGGTTAAAAGGGGTAGAAAGTTATTTTGGGGGTGATTTGCGTCAAAGTTGAAATCTTGAAACTTTGTAGTGTTTCTGATTTAAATTACATTTTATTATGAAGCATGTTTGAAAACTCAATTGGTTTTTTTTTTCAAAAAACGATGAAGTTTGATAAAACTTGGTGCAATACAATATCTCTTATAAATTGGAATATCAAAAACCATTTTCGACTTCTATGCGGACGAAGTCGCGGGCAAAAGCTAGTTAAGTATAATTAAGTTGCCTTGTGTCAAGATTTTTTATACTATCCGTATTTTTATATCCCTCATTATTGTAATAAATATAGGTAAAAAACATCTGTATTTTTGTTAGGGACAGGAAATCTGATATTTTTATCAATTAATTAGGTTACACGTGTATCTCTTGAGCACACAAAGACTTCAAGTAAAGGTCAGACAGACGCCTACAGGAGACATGGAAACAGAAACCCTTTGTCACCATGTCAAGGGCACTACGTTATTTATTAAAATAAACTTATCGTTTCACAAAGGAAACAGAGCTTGTGAGAACTTGTCACTTCCATACATTTGAACGATTCGATCAGCGTTATCGCTTGTCGAAATGTCACTTGTCTAGGGGGGCTGTACTGTGAGCAGTTAGTTACGTAATAGCAAGTGCTTGAGTTTACAGCGTTACTCTACGGTCTTTAATTTAGGTACTAGAATGTTTGCGTTCTTTTATCGATATAAAACGCATTTATTTTTGAGAAACGCGAATGTATTTGACTAAGCTAGGATAATGATGACAAAATGTATTATCCTCCTTAACGAAAGATTACCTATTTGTTTGAAAGGCTTTGTTTTCGTCGGGTAACTACTAGCGTTCGGAAATGAGGTAGCCGAGGTCGTGACATGACTGTTCTTAAGAAAACTTTAATTGCCTTTTAGTTCTTTGCAGAGATCTCAAGGGCTTGGCTTACATATCTACTTTAAATATATTCCGGAGCTTTTAATTTATTTGTCATCTTCAGACCGGCGAACATCTAATTGTTAGGAAATGAAGTTCTTTCAACAGAGGAACTGGTAATTGCTTTGGTAGGATTAAAGGGATAATTATATTAACCCTCTTGGAGTTAACTCTGCTATACGGCTCTACTTTAGCACTATCCAATATTGACATAGTTACAGGTGCTCGTATTTTTAAATCTTTGTTATCTGAGGACGAGCTGTCGGCTATCTCGATAAACAGTTAATTATGTCACAGAGATTCCAAGATTTTATTGGTACGCTGTTGAACTTTCTTTATTTCGCTTTTTTTGTCTACCTTAAATTTACTGAAGGATATAACTAGTGCTCATTTTTAAAAAATAAAATATGTAAGCTCTTCTAGATAAAGACACCAGACCAAGAGACTAACAGAATTACCTATAGTTTTATGAAAATTATAATTTCGGTGAAAATTTCCAAATTTTCGTATTGAAAGTCAAAAATCAAAACATTTATTTGCATACTAAGTGTGCAGAATTTGGTCTTATGATAATAATATGCACTTACACCTTAGCGGCCTTTTGCAGGCGTTGCAAATTTGTTGTTATGGAAAATAGTGTTTTAGTAATTCAGTTCTGTGTGGCAATATATGATAATAAGTTTAAAATTTAAGTTTTTTTTTTCAGAAAAGACGACATAACCGAAAAAGGGTAACGCAAAAAGCAACTGTACTGATGAGAACTATATTTAATTATTTAAAAGTCCCGTGTTCATAACAGTGCTAAGTCTTTGTCCATCGATTATATATCTATAATATTCAGTATTGTTAGATGAATAATACACTTTTTAACTATGAGAATCTATATCTGTACTCTTGAAATCGCCTTTATAACTAGGCTTTTCAATTGGCTCAAATACTTGTAAGGAACAATGAACGGTTATTTGAAGCCAATTAGGTCTAGAATCGCTTGGCAATCAGGTTGATATTCGATGTTCAAAGGACACCGCTGACTGAGGCAGCCTCCTACGTTCCTTTGTTACCTAAAGGGATCCGGGGGAGGGAAGGGGTGGATTATTATATTTGAAAGCCACGTGAATTAATACATAACTCATTTTCCTGTCTCTATTTATGGGTCAGACGGCACGGGCACGTGCCCACCCTAAAAGTATTATAAATGTAATATAAATTATATAGGTATTTCATTATTTTCAAGTCTGCTGTCCAGCCTTCTCTCAAGCTATGTTGGGGTCGGCTTCCTGCCTTACCAGCTTCAGCTAAATTCTGTTATTTACAAGAAGCAACTGACCTCCACAACCCATTTTACTCGGTGTATCCCTTGGTAAGACTGGTTGTCAGAATTGTAATAAACTTTACGACTGCCAAAGATGAACGTATGACAGTTGGGACCAAAGGTTTAACGTGCTTTTTGAGGCACGGAGGGGATCGTTTTTTAGGAAGGTTTTTCTGCTGACAAGGTCTTTCAATGATTGTTCGGTAGTATATTAAACGGGTACTACCAAGATACCGGCTAGGGACAGTCGCTAAAACAAAGGCCTAACTGAACATTTATACAATAGCTATTGATTACATTTAACTGTAGCCATAACATTAGCCTGACTGCCACAACAATATCTGTCATTACCGTATGCGGAACAATAAATACAGAATTTTAACAATTAAATTGTAATAATATATCGTATTCGAGTTAAATCACATATTATTAAAGATGAACTGTGGTTTACAGCTATTTGATCAGATACTAACGTTACTCTGCGCGTGACGTGCTGTGCGGTATTATTATGTATGTATGTTTATTGTATTATCATGCAATTTACAAATTCTATTCATTTCATACAATTGTTGATTAATACTAGCACATAATTATTTTCTCTTGATAGTTATTTCTTCTGTGGGATAGTCTGTCTTACTTATGAGAATAAAGAAGTATTTATTAAATCATTATTTTATATTTATACACTTAAACTAAACTTACCTTAGAACTTTACCTATAAGTAGTAAAAAAATACGATAAGTATAGTATATATTCGGAAATATATACTTGAGTACGTAGTATATATTACCTCAGTGACTTGAGTATAGTGCCTACGGTATATTTGTGCAACATTAATCTTGAACGCACTACAAAGCGATTTAAGGAATCCCAAATTTCTTTAGCGACGTAATACGCACTATGCAGAATATGTAACATACACAGTGCCAGTAACAACATAACTATATTCTATTGAAATTCATTAGAAACCGCTATATCGCATAACACGCGCTCATAAACGCTCAAAAATAACATAATATATTCTCATTTCGTTAGTCTGTGTTCCCTAGTGTTTGTTCGGTTTTTTATTTATTTAACCATATCCTAAATGGGAAAATACTTACACAATTTGTAAATGAAAATGTACCTAATTAAAATGAAATATTTATAGTTGGGTTGCAAAATATGAATGGCATAATTTAACTCACATTTTGCTTTGCATCTTGCTGGTTCAAGTAAAGCAAGTTAAGTAAAGTACTTAGCTCAATTGTCGTCGTTTTGCAACTGCAAGCAGTTAGGCCAGAACGCGAATTCATTGTTGAATTTTTCAGGCCACTTCACATCAAGCTTTCAAGTGGCGATCAAGGAACGGCCTGGGCACAGGCATCAACAGATCGATCGGGGCGACATTGTTCTCAACCTCAACTAGATTGTTCCTAAGTATCCGCTCTGTTTAAGAGCCAGCTTTTAGCCAACAGGACTCAATTGTAAGTGGGCACTTACACTCTACCGCAATAGGGATGTTGACTGGGTATAATAAGTAAAAATCTATTTAGTCTGTAAACTTGATAATAAAAATATAGACAGATATTTTTAATTTTTTCAAAATAACCTAACTTAACTAATTACTAAGGAGATATAGTGAATCAAAGTTCAAGAGTAGGGGCTAATTACGTCACGATGTTACAAAATACGCCTTGCGACATTTCAAATCAAAGTATCGTCGTAAGTTTTTGGTTACATAAAAAATGAAAAAATACGTGTCTAATATTTTTTACAAATCTATCTGAGGGAAATTAAAAAAAAATAGTTAACATCTCTTTTGTGTTACACCGCAAGCGATCCAGTTTTCTGTATATAAGCCTTAGCCCAGCAGTGGGACATTTATTGACCGGTATTGAGTTTGATAAAGGTTAGGAAATAATATTCAGCGGACGTTTAGTAGCTCTACGTATATTTTGCACATAGACCGTACGTGTACGTCGGACAATGTACAATGTACGAACCCATTCAAGTCACATCGGCTGTGCACGGAGACAGCTTGGTTCGTCGATGCATTGTTGATCTGTTCGAGTTATATTCTGTGCCCGAATAATAGAGACGGGCACAAAGCAGGTTTCGACTATTGTGGCTCACTGCGAGGATGTACAGTTCGCTGATACTGCCAATACTGAAGATCGATTTAGTAAACCTATGAATATGCGAGAAACCTATAGCTTATTTTTTTCCGCTCATTCCTAGTATTGGTATTAATTAGCTAGTTCCTATCTCAATAAATTCATTAATTCTTTTTTGAATACAATCAAATCCTTAGGTACTAATATCATAAATGCGAGAGTAACTCAGTCTGTCTGTCGCTATTTCAAGCCGAAACTACTGAACCGATTTAAATGAAATTTGATACACAGATAGTATAGTATATTTGCCGCGATAACCGACATCCACGCCGGCGAAACCGCAGGTAACAGCTAGTAGCTTATATGCCTAATTGTGAGAATTTAGCACTAATAGAAAAAGGATACCAACATTATAAGGATCTAAATCAGGTATAAATTATATGTTACTCCCATTTAAAATACCAAGGAGTATCGTTAGTTTTAACATTTGTGTTCTCACCTTTTTTGAAGGTACCTTTTATTTTCTGGCCTCGTTATAAAATCCATGACATCAGGGTCTACATAACCTTGCAGTCACTCGAACACCACACCGATTTCTAAACTACAATCAGAACAATAATTATTTATTATTATTAAATACAGCGGCCGAAACGAAACACACGATTTAAGACACTACAATAATAATATAATTATAAGATTTGACCTATTACACATTTACGGATCGGGTAAAAAATAAGCCAAATTACAGTACAAAAATACTATTAATTTAATCCATACTTTATATTATAAATCCAAAAGTTATTATGTCTGTCTGTCTGTTACGCTTTCACGGCTAAACCGCTGAACGGATTTTGATGAAACTTGGTATGGGATAAGCTTAGATCCCTAGAAAGGACGTAGGCTACTTTTTACCGCGATAACTGACACCTACGCTAGCGGAGCCGCGGGCTACAGCTACTATTAATAATTGTAAAGGAAACTCAAAACATGTAACACACTTAAGCAAATAAGTAGGCAGGTACTTAATGACACACATATCTATCTATTTCATTAAAACTTACTTCACAGCATTCATTTTGTAATTGACCAATTTTTTGTTGGGTTCAAGGCTGGAAACATTCGAATTTTATACAACAAATTCTCTAGCATACGTTTGTATCAATAAAAATGATATTTATGAACACTTGAGTATAAATAAATCGTATTATATTGATGTTTTTATTTAGGAGCTGACCCGTTATTATACCTATAAAAGAACAGTGTCACTCCATAGCCGATAGAAGTGAAAACTTGAACAATTACAATTTATACGTATGTCAGTGTCGCGAATTCAATTATTTTTTCCCATCTCAAAAAATGTCCAACACGTATAAAGAACTTTCACTTCAAAAACTGAATGTGCTGTGTTTTCCATTTACTCAACTTTACATTCTAAAATTAGTAACATTGTCTGATAAAGGTATTTTCTTATATAGCTGAAAGTAATTTAACGTGACGTGACAAGATTGACTAGTACCCACTAGATGCCTACTAGGAGCAATAATATAGAGTTTAAAGTTCGCAATAATATGAAACAAGGAAATGTCGGGTTAATACTTGTCACTGCCCCCTACATCAAAACGAACAGTTTCAATTAATTGACGCACGCAACTAATGTTGATAGAACATACAGGACCTTATTTAATCAACCTCATTACTTTCGTACCAACTCTAAATAGAAACAACGAAAATCCACATTTCCCTATTGTATAATTATTTTATTTAAAGCTGTAATAGTTTGTAAACAAGCGTTTTGGTTAGCGGCCAGTTCATAAATCCAGTGTATCTGCGCGTCCACGTACATTGTACAGTTATAGCGTTTACTTTTATATGTACTTGTGTGAACCAAGCGGTCTTAGACGAGTAAGGTCATGTGAAGAATGATGTCAGACATGCGCTAGGTGGACAAAAGCCGACTGCCTCGACCTAACATAACAAAGCGAGTACCAAAATACGGGTTCTTTATAAATTCCTATTCATGGTACATCGGAAGTCTATACCATTGTATTATATATACCCTTCATTCCTTAGCAAGTATTGCGAGTATATTTTTAAATTTTAAACGATTACGCAATAGTCAATTTAAAGTAACAGGGAGTTGACGTATGTTTGGTGAACGACGAGCATAATTTATTAATACAATCAAATACAGTCATATTACGTATACGTAATAACTGTCCAAATTTGCGTCGGTAGTGGGAGAAAACGTTGGTGGCCACTTCTATCGAAATATCGTCGTAACTAGGCTACTCCAGTGCGATGACACCGACGAATTTCGACGCCAGCGTTGGCGCACGAGTCTCAAGCGGCGATATCGTTCACTACGGTCAGCCCGTGATGCGCGCCGCGCCGTGAGCGATCCACTACGGTGTCGAAACAAAGCTAATACCACAATGGATATACTTACCCACATGTTTCGTGTTAAACAACCGAAACCAACGCACCGTTCATCTACACGGCTCTTCAATACATAAGCAAAACAACATAAGCATCTATCTAGCAATTATCAAAACAATATCAAAATTATCCGTTCGTTAAACCAAAAAATATTTTTCTCTCATGCATGACTCGTTTAATAATTAAGGATGTGAAATGAAACCTAATTAAACCGGGTATGAGGGAAACAGAATTAATCATGGAATCTCACAGTAGGCTTTGGACCGTATCGCAAAGGTATGCGTAATGCATACGAAATGTGCCCACCAGACAGGATAAAGAAAGGATTAGCCAATCCGTGTGATGTATTGAGTTTGACCACGTCGAGAATAGTAAATCTTGTAATCATGATGAGATACAGAATCCTAATCACAGCTACATTCCTGAATCCAAACTGTTACGCTTTGATAGTGTGGAAAACGTAAATAGACAACGAATCAAAATAGAATCGCCTTACTCCAGATACAACTGCTTATGGTAATAAATCGATGACAGCACTACGAAAATCTAACTATATAACTATCCTAACGATATAAACAGATAAACGCATTTTAGTCTACAGAGCAACAAGAGATGAAATAATGTTACGTAACTTTTAAGCATAATATAGGTACCGAATTAAGAATGAGTTTAGTTTTAAGAATACATTAATAAGAATGACACAAACTTGGAAACAACTTTGTTATTGTTATCACATAATTTCATTCATTACGACACGATTTCAATTAGGTATGTCAGAAAACACCGTCTAATAACAAAAGTATTTTACAACATTTCGTAACAAATTATATCAGCTGGTTTACTTTTACATGAATGAGTAGGTACCTAGATGTTTACAGACTTTTTCTACTTCGCTGACTCGTAAAAGGTCAGTGGTAAATAATGAAAACAGTGGCTTTCTCTTTTTATTCTTGCGATTAAAACCACCAGCCATGAATTGTTTTGGTTATACTCTCAACTGGAATGTTGTAACTGGAAGTGTAAGACATTATTATATTATCTACCTATCTCTCTCGTTACAAATTATATGATAAGGTAGTTATCAGATAAGTATCTAAAGATAGCAACAGCCCAACATCTAATATTCTTCGGTGTAATCGCGTATCGCCCTATAAACATTCTGTATTCGCCGCGATGATAACGCACACCACACTTGCATGTACCACATCAGTCAAATATGTATAGTATAGTGTTTGTGGACAATTTTGATTCACAAACACGGTTTCGGTTAGGTTCGAAAGGGGTAATGGGGCTGATACGCGATAAAATAAAGCCCCCATTATCCCCTTCGTGTTAGGTTACTTCAGACCCCAAAAAAAGGAGCCCCGCGGGGCCCCGCGAAGGGCATCGTCAAGCGACGAAGCCTTGACCACAATTTATTACATTTTCTCTGACAAGATTAAATTTCATCATTTCAAATATAAAATCATCAGTAAAAGCGACTAATTTCTCTTTTTCCTCGAATTACGGTAATTACTGATAATGATTGGTAATAATAAATAATTTTAATAATTGCCGTAACATTATTATATCCTATTAACTAAATATTGTTAGTTGATACGTTGGTACTTGCAGTTTGTCGGTCGGGTCTGGCGCTGTGAAGGTCGCACGTTACTACAATCAATAGGTACATACTTCAGTTAATATCACTACTAAATCTAAGACATTCACACAACTTTATTGTGGTCATTATAACTACACCAAATGGAACAAAAGAGTTGGAACGAATTCAGAAGCTGAGCTGATTGCTTAGTACATTGCAATTGTTTCATTTGTACATAGGTATTATTATGTAGCTATTTAGTTAATGGGGCCCAAATTTATTACTTAACTTCCACATCGAGTTAGTTAAAATAAAAATAATGTAGCAAATTCAGTAATTATGTATATATCTTTGTACCTCCGCTGTTATATTATTACGTATATATAATTATATAAACCTACCTAGGTACCTCTAGCTTATGTGGAATTTAATTTGTTTGTAGGCGTGCCTCAAGCGACCTAATTAATTTCAACTTTGTTGACTATACGCTCCTCGTTTCCTTTTTACTGTAAACGTGAATTTACAATCATTACGAATTTCTAATACTTACGAGCTAGAGAGTGCCAAATCCAAACATACAACCATTTAACTAAGAACAGGCCTTGACCAAGTTTTTACTCCTCCACGAGTCGACAGCCTTGAGCAACTTCTAACTACTTATCAACGAACCAACATTGTTTGTGAAACGTGTTTAAACTCTTTATTTCTTGAGACCCAGAGTCTATTATCGCTAAACCCGGCTACATGAATGCATAGCAAATGTATTCAGTCTTGGGCCGCACATATGTAAGCGTACAATCACGTACTTATACAAGTTTTAAGATTTTCCGTTACAAATAGATGTACTTAAAACAAATATACCTAACATAGTTCGGGAATTTTATAATATTAATCGACGTTTACACGCATTATTATGTAAGGTATACATTCGTTTTTGTTGTACACTATTGCGACAATAAATTATATAGGACAAAGAATAAAGCTGTCTTATTCAAAAATAAATTTATGAATGAATAAACTGTCTTAAAGATACCTAGTTATAGCTCAGACGTAGGTGGTTTAAATATTTATATAATTCTTTTTTGTTATAGCTATTTCGTAGACATGACTAATCAAAACCTTTGAACAGAAAATAATAGAAATGGAAATTTTAATTCGCGAGCTACCAAATACATTAGAAGCCCTAGTAATCCGGGTAGCCTTAGAAATAAGTACCACATTTCCAGCTTAACTACCTATTATGTGTTGGAATTTAATAAATTACAGACCGTTTAGCTGCTCTGTGCCTGAGAATGTATAATAATATTATGTTTGATTGATACTAAACTACGCAATGCCAACATTACAGACGTCAATTTTAGAGCAATAACAACTATCACACTAGCACAATGGTTTATACATGTACCACAATATTCGTATGATACGCAGTTCGACAAAAAACGCCCGAAGTAGGTACCTACAAGCCATGTAGATCTAGGACATCGATAATAAACACACATGACAAACTATGGCACGCCCAAATTAACATCGAACACATTTTAAAATATCAACATTTACTGTCAAGAGTTTCCAAGTAGAATTAGGTACTTGGTTTTTGTAAATGGTATGTATTATAACGAAATAATGTAATCGTTATCAAAGGTTTTTGACCCAAACCGCTAATGATTTGTGTCTGATTACTTTATATATTAGTGTCGTTTGGTCCGCGAACTCGTTTATGTTGAAATTTGTGTGTCTCTCTTCAAACTAAACTTTGATTTCGAAATGTGTTTTGCAAGTTAGAAAAGGCCTCATTCTGTTGAGAGTCGTATGAAAAATTCCATTGATTGTCATTGTAGTCAAACAGGCCACCTTAAGAGTGTGCTAGTTACACACAAACATTAAATAGACATGAATGTTTAGAGGACGTAGCGTCGGCGGTTGGCGACCTAGCCTGTGAACCAACTCCACACACTGCGGACTTAGCCACTTTATTTCCAAGGTTACCACTAAAGGAAACTCGCATCAGATTTATCAGATAGATAAATTACGTCTATAATTTACTGTAGTTGATCGTCATATTTGTGTACAGCTATAATATACGCCTATTGTTTGTTTTAAAACGAATGGAAGCATTATTTGACATGTATTTGTAATGGTAAAAGTGATTAATGTGATTATTATACATAATTACCGGCAATTACTAATAATACTTACTTAAATCTCATACAATTCATCACTGTTATTGATTACATTATTATTTTTAATCATTATTTTTATACCCCGCCCCCCCCCCCGACACGAATAGGCTAGATTCGAAGGGGATCATGGGGGCTGACGAGCGAGTGAATAAAGCCCCGGACATCCCCTTTGTGTTAGGTTAATTCAGACCCCAAAAAAAGGAGGCTCGCAAAGCAGAGCTCCGTAAACCAATCTAGGCTTGGCCAAAATTTATTATATCTCTCACTACCAGGATTAAATGATTTATTTATTAATCATCAGTAAAAGTGATTAATTTTTCACATTTACCTAGAATTATTTTTTAATTAAAACAATTTTTAATAATTTTTTACATATATAGAAATATTTAAACTTTGAACAATTGTTCTACTAGTATTTATTAGTAGTTCGTGAGTATTTGTTTTAATACCCAGCTATTAAGCCGCCCGTACACGTACTGCGCGAGCTGTCGACAGTCTTGCGCGTCATATGTGCCACCCGGCTGGATTTTGTTTTGTCGACCATTCGAAGCATTCGAAATCCTTTAAGCCTCACACGGACTGTGCGGTGGCTAGTAGAAGTTTATAGTTCACTGCAACCGAAGCAGTCGATACCGCAGTCCCCGTGTACACGGCCTAAGGCCTTACTATTCTATAAACGTTTGGCATCGAACGTGATTTCGAAATGTTAAAAATTGATTTGAGTTTACTGTCGCCTGAATGGATAGAAAATAACACTGCGGAATGCAATTACATAAAAAAAAATAACATAAAGAAATAGGCTGGCTGTATTAAAGTTAAACGAAGTAATAAATACTTTAATGATTTGCAGCCATTAATAGTAATGACAAATGCCCTCGTAGACTAGGTAATCACTGTTTATAATTGATTCTAGTAATTCTAAGGTATTATCTCGGTCGAGCCACACTCGCAACAATGATATTTATTCATTATATACTATACCTACTATAAAAATATATATCTTATACGATATAGATCTCTTTTTCGTAAACAGTGATTCACAAATTAGTTCAGAGATAAATAAACGTTAGCACTTTGACTTTGTATCGTTGGATATTTGTGTTTTAACTGGGATAGGGAAATAAATAATGTTTAATTAAATTAAGTTAAGAAATTACTTTGTCATGATTGGCTATATTTTTATTGGTTCTTTAACGTTTTCTAACTATGTCTTTATTTTCATATTATATAAAAAATAAGCGCATATTTCCTACATCCTTCGCACTGCCGTATCAATATTCCATGATATCAATTTTAACATTAAAATTACACAAAATATAAAGATTACTATTTTCTGCATGTAAACTTGAAATGCTTAGAAGAATAGTTAGACAGACTATTCTCGTATGATTATTTTAACTGTCATACTATACGAATATTCAACTCTTTATTATCCGTTATATTTCGCAGTTTTTGCTGTAAATAATTTTGGCTTTATGTATAACACGTACCTACTCGGTATATAGCTAGTACCTATGGTTCATTTGATTCTAAATGTGAAGTGTTCGCATGTTTCGTGGTCGGCCTAGTCGGGCGACCTCGCACACTCGCACAGCGTAGCTAAACGCTGTCAAGTCAGCCTGCCTCACTTGTACCAATTTAACATCGTTTAATATACAACTCTCAATCAATCGTAAGAGCAGAGCAGAATCATGGATGATAAAAGAATTTCGATAACATGTTTTAATAACTTCCCTTCTCACCAGCAGACACAACATAATATGTATAAACAATGAAAAAATTCTTAAGTCACTATTTCTATGTGTTTAATAAAATTATGCATTGCAGTTGCTCAAGTGTTTATATTATTATACTGAAAATGTTAATTTAAAATAGAGTGATAAGTATTAAATTATATAATGGCCATATTATAATGGACAGAAACCTGATTCGACTGACCTTTCCTTCACTGCTTCCTAAGTGCTCTGACTGTGGAAAAGAAATGCAACAAACTGTACAAGTCACACGCTGTTTTTCCGTTAACAATAAAATAATAAAGATCAGTTAGGGACCGTGCTAAATAGACAGGTCTTTGAGGTCGATAGATACCACCATGCCAAGGTCAGCAGAACGATCAGTCGCCGCCAGCAGCACCCGTTCACGAGTATGACACAAGGCTCAGTCATCACCATCGTCGCCATATTAGAGGGAAGGAGGTGACCCGACCCAAGAAGCCATTGCAGGCAATAACAACTAAGGGAGCATAACGAATCTGAAGCCGGCTTAAACAAATTATATAAAAAACAAGGTGGCATTATAAATGGCTACATATCGAAAATTTATTTTATATATTTAATTATACATTCCAAAAAATGTAAACAATAAATTATTAAAGTTCTACGTTTATTTAGATAAGATGATCTTGGATTAAACTTTAAGAATATTAGATTTATTGTGATTATAAAATAGCTCTAGTTATTGTTTTTTCCTGAATTATTTCTTTAAGTACCTACATTCATATATACAATCTACTATTCAAAGAGGGATAGGTAGAGACGAATTTATCTTGTTATGATCCCAACCTCTACCAATTTAATATTTAATTCATTTAACATTTAAAATATTTTCGTATTGCTTTTATTTTGATCCAACTGAAATAAACCATCATTGTACCTCTAACTTAAGTAAATACCATTCTACCACACTGACGACTAAAGGAGTTGGTTCTCAATTCGTTCTATATTGTATGCTTTTGTGTACTTTTTTATGTTTTCTACGCGATATCTCCGAAAGTAGTGATTTAAAATATAAATATTTTGTTTTGGTATGCCTCCGAGGTGGTTCCATATAAATTTCATCAAAATCGATTCAGAGTTAAATCACATCGCTGAAAATTTTGCAAAGAATATCATTTCGGTAAATGAAATTGTGTATTTCCCAATTTGAATCGGTTATACGTCTTATACTAACTTTGAAGGCGGTTTTTTTTATTTATGTGTAAACTATTATTTTCCTTTGGTTGGAAAATAACAGTGTACTAAGGTATAATAAGTTTGTTAGCAGTGTGTTCCTGTATCTAGCCCGTAATCACTATTATTTTTTCCTCAATATTTATGACGAGGGAAACGTCCACTAATTACCATTTATATACATAACTCCTTCACGCACTTTATTACAACTTTTTTGGGGAAAAATTACCCACGACACGCACATGTTCCGATATCGTTCTATTTAATTAACAAGAATACTGAGTAAGTTGAGCAAAGGCAAAATTCAGAAATAAATTGCTTTATATAAATTATATAAATTACTCTACCACTAACGGCGAATCTTGAATACTTATGTGTTTTGAATAAACCCATTATTCAAAGTACCTACCTAGTTTTGTACATGTATTTAGTAGAAAATTCTTATTACAATAGAATAAATAAAACGCTCTCAGAGTATACATAAGCAAGCACAGTGTGCGCGCATCGCTAGTAATCCGTCGTGCCGATCGTAAGCAAATTTATAGCTGCAAGTACTACGCTCGTTTACTAATTTAAGTGTTCGTGTGATGAAAAGAGGTTCAAACGAAAATTACGATAGATTCGATATTAGGGTAATAAGCAAAGTATCTAAGATAATATTAATTAAACGCTCTATATATCTCTAATTTTACGACGACGCTTGGTGCTACTAGTTCGTACTCTGTTAGGCGCACTCTATATTACATATTTTATACTCTAGTAATCCTATATTTTAGTTAGGAAAACCGTGGAGCGTAAACCGTAAATAATTTTCACCAATATGATGAGAACTGTGTTGTACCCTAGAAATTAACCTTACTGTATTTGCAGCCTCGTTATTAATGCAAGGGAGTGTTTAACCTGTTAGAATTCACTTTATGCCTGGCTCGTACGTTGAATACAACTTTTCATAATTTATAAAGTATATCTCCGTATTTAATGCATCTTCGATGCTCCATGTGTTATTCAGTGAACTGAATGCACGAACTGAAAGTTTACAATAAATGTGCAGCGTAAGAGTATGATACATATATTCTAAAAATAGGAACTGTGTTCTAACTTCCACGTTTGGTAGAATTTCTAAAAAATATTTTCTGATAGAAATTCCGCGGCAACAGCTGTGTCGTTTCCAAAGCGATTGTGATGACACAGCCAATGGTGTGGTCCAGTAACTCTAATGGCGCGCACATAAGCTTTAAGATTCCTTGTTCTAGCACAAGAATTGAGTTTTATTTTTGATTAACACAACCAGCGAATTATTATTCCCCTCCCCTACCTTCACCTCCGAAATTGGGCGGTGGAGGGTGGCACGACTGTGTTTTGGGGGTTTCCTTCGACTGGACGCATACATTACATGAAAGCAACGAGAACCATCGAAATAAATAATGAACACTATTCCATGTAATGTTGGACACATCACAATTAATTTACGTATGTATATATTTTCACCTGCCGCTGCTATGATGACCAATAGATCTTTGACGGAAGGACTCCGCTGCACAGCTGCGTAGAAAGCTGCTCATTAAAATGTTACTAACGGCTCCCAGTGTTATTTTTAAAGGAGAAAATATGTAACAAATTATATAGTTAACACTATTATAAATATATAAGAATGGAAAATATGAAAGTGAAATGTTTATCCGGAATGAAATCTATATCAGCTTCAGTCCTTTGTTTGTACTATTAAAAAATAATGCAATATATGTGGTAAACAATACGTACATAGCACTGATCCCGAAGTGAGTAGCTAAGGCACTTGTTTTATGGGACCAGAGATATTAAGGTAAACTAGTAACACCCAGACCCGGGACAATGTAGAAAAGTTGTTATTTATATGGGTCAATATAAATAACAATTTTGCTACATTGTCTCCGGGGACCCGGAACCTTAGAACTGACACCTTGAACACCTGTGTGTATCCCACTCGACAATGGAGGTCGTCCAAATGCTATTATTATCGTTAATGGGTTTATCGCGCCCTTTTGCGCAAATACCTCTGAACATAAAACCATAGTCGTACAAAAGAACCCATATTTAACTGTAGGTACTTTCATTCCAAATAAATTTGTAAAGAAAATATGGGCTAAAATATTATTGAAGAGGTACCTAACTAGTGGAAGAAAATTGAAAATGACAGACGCCTACTCGAAATTGAACAATATGATAAATTCTCATCTTGACAAGCATCGAATCGTTTTAAATAATGTTTGGCGTGGGCATAACAAGGGCCTGATCTACCTACATTGTTACCACCTCAGCTTACAGTACTAAAAGTATACGTTAAAAAAAAGCCTTGTATTTTTCTTTAAGGTCGGTTAATTACTCATAAACACAAGTACTCTTCTATTAAGAGCGTAAATAGCCAATTAAGGCAAAGTTGTTAAGATCCCTCTACATCAAATTCAAGTAACTCATATTAAATCGTATCTGAAAAGCATATCAGAGACGCATATTTTATTTTCCAAAATATTCTGTTACCCTCATGATTAAATGTAAACTCAATAATTACAGTGCATATATAAATCGTGAGTTTAAAAGCATTTTATAATATCTCTAATTCATGACATAATGTAAAGTGCAGATAACATTCTCAAGAGAATTCGCTAATGTAATTGGAGTTTATATTCAGTGTGAATGTGATAAACCCTCCGCCGCTCCACAGGGATCAAGCCAAACTAAAAAAAGTTAACGAACTAACACCATAAAAATAGAGCTGGATCAATAGAAATGTGTCACGTCAAGTCAATTCCTGAGCAACCTCAGCATTTTAGTGTTGTTGGCAAGAAGCCAAACAAAGTTAGATATTCCGAGCCCTCGCTAGATATACGCAACCATTCCTGCATTATTGCTACATCAATATATGCTATATTCAGTTGGCGACATGGCGCTAGATCGGCGCCTAAAATTGAATTACGGAGCGAACCAGCTGACTACGGCCGCTAAATATACAGCTGGTAAATTTTGGAGCTCGAATAAGTATCGAACTCATAAGTTTGAAGTCTTGTCACCAAAATGCTCAGCCAGTATCAGGAGGTACATACAAGTACGAAGTCATTTATGCAACTATTTCTTGTACCTTACTCTAATATATAATAGATCTTGTTTCTTATAGGCTCCTTAAAGCTACACTAGAAAGTATTTTATTTAGAATAAATACTTTACATAATAGCATAGTTTTCTTAAGGCAGAAACTATAACTAGGTAAATCGATAATTTCCATGACGTGTCCTTAGCACGAGCGAGCGAGATCAATATTTATCTTGGAAATAAGGTAAATTAAATACAAAGTATTTAATTCAAAATAGCAGATTAAACTCACTTAAAAACTAATCTTTTAGTATTTATTTACTATTAGTATATAGCACTCAAGCCGTTTTAGACCGGTAGATAGGTTAGAATCGTGACTATAATCTATCTACCGGTATTTCTATGTATTAGTACTAGCCATTAATTTATGCCCAGTGTATCTTCCCGTGGTTAGATTTAAGTCTTAGTCGGTTCCAGCCTTTAATGTCCTCGGTACTGCCCACTGCTTCTCTAGTGGGTATATCCGTTGACACGAAAACGTCAAATTCGTAGAGTGTAGTCAAAGCGGGCCAAGGCTAGCAAGCGATAAGCGTCGAGTTACATTTATTTATCATTACTTCACAAGTACCTAGTGTAGTGTACTATTATTTGGTGTGGCGATAACCATTTATACACAACTAAATTCTAAACACTTAACTATCGTCCGAAATTATATTTCTAATTAAGTACATTTGTTGAAGCATTTATTTATTGACTGCGTGTGAGACTATTCAATCAAAATTTGGGCTATCAAATGCAAAATCTTGTAGAACCAGGGGCACAAAAAATATTGGCATTTTTATTTTAGTATTGGTTTAAATAAGTAATGAATATCCTCATTTGTTTTTAGGTTTTGTTTTTATCTATATATTTATTTATAAAACCAAGTCCCCCGCCGTATCTTGCTGTCTGTCTAAACGAGATAAACTCAAAATGTACCACACGAATTTTCATATAGTTTTCAGTGTAAGCCAAGGCGGGGCAGGTTTATATAAACCAACCTTTACCGGGTTTATTTAACCACGTTCGATAGCTCCAATATTATTAGGGTAATATTAGATTTTGAGATAGTTTTAAATAAAACGGCTATCTCTGTTTTAACACTAGTTTTACGATTTTACTTGTACTTGTGCCTCCATATGCGCACTCTATAGTTTACTTATTTTTACTCTAACTCTTACGTAAACAGAGTTGAGTAGATCTAATTTGTGTAGACAGAACAAAAACGCGCTATTACGCATCTAACAATTAATTTTATCAATACATATTTCCAGTCGTGAACTCGTGACGCACGGGATAAAAACGCAAATTGCCGATGCGATAAAACACGTGACTTATAAGAATATTGCCACCCCCAACTAGAAACGACCTTCAAGAAATCAATACTCGATCCAGCCTTCACTGTGAATGGCTTTTGCTTTAATGTGACAATGGTAAAAGTGATAGCACCAACTGTTTACCGTATATATAGTATTAAATAGCTTGACTATGGACATCAGAAGGGAATCAAATAAAAATATATTTGAAAGACTACTAAAGATTTTTTTACTAAAGATTTATTGGATTGTCTGCAAATATAAATAATATGCTTGTATAAATAAAATATATATATTTTTTTGTTTTTTTTTTTTTATAAATAAAAGTGGCAATGCTGCCAGTCTTTTAGGTATACACTTCCAGTCGACAGCGATGCGAATGAGTTTCTTGACACAATTTTTTTGAGTGATTATTTTTATAAATAAAATAATTAAATTAATTAATTAATATGATGTACAATCATACGTTAAATAATATAAAGCATTTTGAAACAAATCAAAACTCATTGGAGTCCACAGACAAACTGTTAATACAGATTTGTGGACCATAGTTTTTAATGTTACTTAGGTTACTTGTAATTATTTAATAATAAATAAATAAATAACTGTAAAATCGCTCAACCAGACATTCAATGTACATTTTAAGTCAGTAAAACACCATGATTTACAAATATATACGGTTGTTTCGTGTCAATGGCATATTTTTTCAACAATGCGTTTCACAATTACGAGTTGCGCATGAAATAACAAAACGGCACCATTCAATCAAAAAAAATTAATTGAATAGGCGTCGAATGTCATAGTGCACGCTGCATTTTCCATTTTTAACGAACCAATTACGTATCCCTCGACTCGAGGTACCTGCTCGGTATAATTATCACGCTCTACTATTCCCATCTGCATGTAGTTCATCCTACAACCCGTTTGTATCCCATTTCATTAACGTAGGCTTTCCATTTTTTTTTCAGAGGGTATCTACATTTCGCATTTTGTTTTACTCTTGTTCTTTTTTAATAATACCAAAATATTTAAAGCCTCCATTTTTTAGTACACAAATAATAACTGTCGACACTTTAAATATTTGTGTTTAGTATGCATCTATACACGCGATAGGTAGGTACTTCATCAAATAGATAACTAGCCTTTTCATTTCTGCCTTGTGTGCTCTGCTGGCGATTTACAAACGTGTCATGCATTCAAATAGTCCTTGCTCCACTGTGTTACGGTACGAATTCTCTTTGACAACAGTGAAATTGGTATGCAGCCCGTTTAGTGGCGATTGGGTACTAAATTGGGACTGATTGAAATGCTCCAGATTTCAACGTGTCTACTTGGCTGTCCTGTGTCTGTTTGCGACATTACGTCGCAATGGTAGTCGAGAAAGATCCACCGCTGTGTTCCGTTGATTAGAATACTGAGAGTCACGTGGCACTGGCTTCAATAAGGACTATTTTTCCCGCAAGGCCCTCTTGGACCGACGCGCGACGTCGGAAAGAGTCGTTTCCAATTACAATTTTGACCTCAGATCCTCAACGTTGGTATCGTGGCATGCAAATACACCGTTATAAAAATATAAATATCAAAGAAATTAATTATTTTGAGTGCTTTTAGAACTCGAGTACTAACAATATTCTATTTTAGCAAAAACAAATTCGAATAGTATCATGGTTTCATTTACTTTTGAACCGTTTAAATAAATTTTATATTTTTTAATGTCATCATTAAAGCTTTTATGGGTCGAGTTTTTGTATTTTTGTACAAATTTCCTAGCACACCTTTACTCTACTTTTAGATCTGAGCAAAATAGATATTACTGCTTCAAAGATATAATAATAATGTGTAACATTGTAACGCTATACAAGTAATATTGCTAAACATTCAAATAAGTCAAATATAAAGAGAAAAAATAATGTAGAGATTTAGATCAATTATACCAAGTAGGTACCTACTAATAACGCTATAACAACAAAAAACTTCATGTAAATACTAATTGCCTATACGCAAACAAAATTCACAAACACATGAATATGATCTTCTATTCTGGAAATCACAAGTACAAGAAAAGTACATTATATATACTATGTATTATGTAAGTAGGTCATGACGATTTTAGAATCAATACTAAACACCTCTCGGAGTAAACAACATGGGGCTGGTTGTAAGGTCGCCAGAGAACAAATAAGGCAACGCTCACAGCATCAGAAAATGTTTACTCCTGATCCTTCTTTATTATTGTTTGTATGAAATTGACAATTCGTGACCAAACCTCAGTAATGTGGTCGTCCAAATTAGACCATCGAGTACATAGATTTACGTCTAGTTATAATGTAATGTTATCAGCTTTGATAACTGCTTGATGACCTACACAATGTGTGTCACCTATTAATTATCTATGTAGATACTAGTTACGCTCTATAGATAATCCGGAACGGGACTGCTTTGTTGCTTGTTTTATATTTTTTATAATCTTCAGCTAACCTCATAGATCACGAGCGTTTTTATTAATTTATAGGTATGTGTCTGAGTCACGCTCATAAATTAATATAACGTCATCCTAAAACATATTATGACGGAGATGTGCGCCGTATTATAAATATAATACGCAATACATTGCGTGCCATAAACTATTTCGTCTACAACATCAGCGTAGATAAAACACGATGAATTTTACTTTTCAAGAATTCTATTTTAAGCAACAGCCAGTTTCACTTAGCAACACATTTAGCAAACCGAAACAACTTGCTCACGAATCTAAAATCTGACTCGCTACTAAGAGAGGAGTCCAAACGTGGAGTGAGGAATCTAAAAAGCTAAAAAAATGGTCAAGTAAGAAAATGTACGTAGCAATCGTTCCGTATCAAGTAATTTTAATACTCGTCATATACGGAGTTAGAGCAATAAGTCAATAACATATAGATTAAAATTCTGAAAATAAAGTATAGATTTTTATTTAAAAAAATACGAGATATTCTAGACTTCAAACTCTATCAAGTAATTACAGGCAGACATTGATTTTATACTAATTGAATACGATTTCTTGCCTTTAGTTTCTTTTGCAGTAAGTAGGTATAAAGTATTAGGGAAGATTCCATTTATAAGAAATCAATGAGATAATTTTAATAAAAGGTCACAAATTAGTTTAGATTCGTTAATGAGCAGTAGTCAATGTCCTACATAACCCTAAACTGCAGCGTGCTAGTTCGGCGTGCTGATAGAATGCGCGGGCCCGGCCCTCTGACATCAACCACATTACGTCATGGCGCACATGTGCTCGCGCCTTCATAGTATAATTAACCACAGGGTTATACTCGGATAAATTATGGACAACACGCGGCTACAACGAAGGTCTTTGTGTGACGTCCGTATATTTCTCACTTCCTGTTATATTTTTATGTTGAATTGTTCTCAACAGCTTACTTAACTATAATTCAATAACGGTACCCAGTTGCTAACCTACAACTCTTTGTTCTACAACTATAGAGTCGTTGATTATAATTCTCGGGCCCCAAGATGGCGTTACGTTCGAAATTTTTGCATCAATTAATTAATTCTGATAAGGAACATAGAAAGTATTGCTTTTAACTTTCTAATAGGTAACATATTAGTGTGTTTAAATATTGTTTTAAAGCGTATGCCTGATTGAACAATCGTTTCGTTTAATTATGTTAATTACGCATACTTACGTTTCACATAATTTGACGAGACGTCTGTCTGTATCTACTCAATCAGAACCAATGAAGTCAAGCTCACTTAATATTTTTTTATAATAACATACAACTAACATAGTAGAGAATAAGACCTCCCAGCACATGAGCTTAGTATCTCACATTATTACATATTGTCGTTTTTCTATGAGAAACCGTTTCAAGCATTTGAAAGCCTACGATTGGAATTTTTCTAGCGCCATATTGGATTGTCCAAAATGTTAGACGCCAAATGTTGCCATCTTAGCTGCTTAGTAACTGATCAGAACTTATATGAGAAAAAAACTTCGCTCGAGTTATTTTAGCTCTGAGAATTGTCATCGTTATTTTCCAGTAGGAATCTTATAGTTATTTTCCTATTTTACTCCTTAAGCAATTACGCTGCCTGGTTACCGTAATCTGATTTCCTGCAGCGTTCACATTGTTTTTTTTTTCTGACTCTTTGTACAAATGTTTTCCCTTGGTTTTCTTAGCGACGAAGTAGACATTGTAAGAACCTACCCACAGCGTGATAGGGACTTGCGTAATCTCAGGAGACACAGGATTTATGTATATTTAGAAACTTAGCATTTATTATACAGTATATGTAATAACAAGGTACCTACAATAACGTACAGTTGGAGCAAAAACGACTTTGTTCTTGGTTATGTTTATAGGTGTATAATATAGTGCGATCATTAGATCATTAGGTAGCGTTTAGCGTACGGTGGCGTAATCTAGCGGTGTAAAGTGGCGCGAAGGCCAAGGTTGTTAAAACATTACAAGTGAGGCCCTTGGCGTCGTTTATCCTCTTTCATCAATAAGCGCTAGTCTGCCTAATTGCGTAATGAATAAATCTCTATTCTATAATTGTATTTACCATCTACTTGAACCTGCCCCCCTAGACAAGTGAAATATCGACAAGTGATAACGCTAATCGAACCGTTCAAATGTATGAAAGTGACAAGTCCAAGTCACGTGACTTATCGAAACGAAATGTCATTTCCATACATTTAATGTCATTTAAGCGATTTCTATCTTCGTTAACGCTTGTCAAAATGCCACTTGTCTAGGGGGGCTGTTTCTATATTAAAAAAACGATTTTTTTTGCTAACGGACGGTGAAATTTTCTAAGCAAAACAAAGAAAATTCTACCGTCCGTAAGGAAAAGGAATATTTTTTTGAATTATAGGAAATGGCCATTAAAAGAACCTTTTTCAATTAGGTATCTATCTATTTACTACATCTGTCCATCTAGTATTCTATGCATCATTATAATATTTAGCACTCTTAAATTTGTAATAGGTACTCCTTCGGGCCATCAATAAACATAATTCCAACGACAACGAAGAACTACTAAATCAAAATAAGAACATTACAGGGGTCTTACGCTACGACGTGCCTTAGCAGCTAAAACTGTAACTAACAATACAGCTAGAAGTCAGTAGTAGTAAAGTTGGCCTCTCTGAAGTTTGACATTTGAGAGACTGAGCGAGACGTAAATACAATTAACAGTATAGTGAGACAAAGACGGTGATATGTCGTTGCTCGCTTAGAAGAAGCAAGTTATATGGGCAGGGTTCCCAAATTTCTCGTACCTACACGTGGCTTACCTATCTCCAAGTTCAAAGTACGAATTTATGGAGCTAAAGACTGGCTTAAAAGTTGTGTGGTCGGACGTTGTTGCTTGTTTGATGAGGCTCAAGGGAGAAGTTTCGTTCTACGTGAACTTTACAGAGATATTACTTACATCTTACAATTTCTGTTGGCTCATTATGTTGAGTCGTTTCATTAACTATATGATAATTACTTGAAGGTTTCTGTTAATTTAACATGCGTGACTTAAATATAGGTATATCTAAAATACTGACTTAATATAAAAGTTAAATGAGAGATTTCAAACGTATCTACAACGTTAGCAGAAATATTGTGTGATATTTAATACTTTCATATAAATATACACACATATAGACCAATAATATAATATATCTTGGGACAACTCACACACGGCCATCTGATCCCAAACTAGGCAGAGCCTGTATTATGGTAACCAGAAAACTGATAAACTTACTTATATATTTCTAAATACATACATATTATAGATAAATTACTCCCAGACACAGAACAAATGATCGTGCTCATCACACAAAGATTTGTCCTGCGTGGTAATCGAACCCACGACCTCCGGTTTAGCAGTCAGGGTCACTAACCACTAGACCAACAGGCCCGTCCAATACACATACAGACCACAGACAGTAAATTCAGTAAATTAAATATTAAAATAACGAAGGGAACACCGCACTCTACAAGCACTGAAAGTGGCTTATGAAACCGTGACCTCTGGAATACTTGTTAATTATTATATTAGCAAACACACGAGTTTCATTATTACAATTATAGTAGATCATAAGAGGTACATCAGCGGCAGTGAGGCCGTTATTATTTCAAGTCATTCACAAAGCATAAACCTTCCTAGCACTACAAAAATACAGGCTATTGGTAAAGTCGCCATTAAAACATAAATTACACGTACATACTAAGAACGTTTTAAAATAATTGAATGACTACCGTTACAACAAATTTCGTCCACGAAATAATAATTAATTTTATCCGCAAGATACCGCGTGGACCGATCGATGACCTAATTCTAACGGAACGCGATATTCGCGAGTAATGTAGGGACCTTTGTGCGCTTGACTGATTCAACAACAAAGTACTTGGTACAACGTGGCACGAGCACTGAGTACCCTCGCATCAAATTATTTAAAAGATAGGTGGATAGCGTGCTCTCTGTGCATGCTCAATGCCCTGCGATCTAGATCCAAAGAATGTAAAAAGCCACCAATGTCAACCACCTCAAATAATTCCTTGCTTTTCATAGCTTAATAGTGCCATATATTATACTAGCTGTTGCCCGCGGCTCAGCCCGCGTCGATGTCGGTTATCGCGGCAAAAAGTATACCTATGTCCTTTCTCAAGCTCTAGACTATCTGTGTACCAAATTTCATTTAAATCGGTTCAGTAGTTTTGGCGTGAAAGCGCGACCGACAGAGCGAAGACAGAGTTACTTTCGCATTTATTATATTAGTAAGTATATATAAGTACATATAGTAGGTATATATGAGGTATCCTAGATTTTTAATGACGGTCAATGTCCAGTAATTCTTTCCGCAAGAGAAAGGTGGTTCACATCATAGAAATGCATAAGTAACTTGTGAGAACACTTTTACTCAGTTTTGCTAAAAAATATGAATATTTTAGAGCACTATTTGCCTAAATGCTATTTAAATACCCGCTTACATTTATTTTCCACTCGGATTCTCCTGATGAATTTCGAACATTGGAAATGTTTACATTTCCAATGTTCGAAATTCATCTATTATTGTTCTATTATTGGTTCTATTATTTGCATGTCTAAAGTAAATAGATCCGTCAGACTTGATGCCTGAAGACATTTTCAATTTCCGCTTCTCTCTATGCCTTCGACTAACGCAAGTCGAAGCATATGTAGAGCACTCGCAAACAGACTCGTTTAAGTCGGCCTACTAAATAGACAGATGAACTTCCAATCATATTTTTATCTCATTTTGGTTTTCAAGCAAATCTAGCCGTAGCATAATTAGGTAAGCGTAAGTGACACAACTAGAGCCTAATCTATTGAAAGTGTAAAATTCATTTAAACAAAAGAACACGCCTTTGAATGAACTATAAAAATATACAAATATTTTTGGTAACCTTGTGATTATATATCAAAAAAAAAATATTAATATTATATACAAAATTATAGCTGGATATAAAAAAAATAGGTAGTTGTATTTTTATAATAATGCACAAAATTGTTTCCAGTGCTCGGGCGACGCTTATCGTATCGGTAGGCGAAAGTCGAATCAAATCAATTAGTTTTTAAGCTCAAAATTCATTGTTCGCTCGTTATCTACATAATCCCATGTTTTCCGGAGTTAGTCATTTGTTTCACACCCTTGTGACACTAATGAGCGCACAGTCAGCCCTCCATCAAACACAAATATCTATTCATTAGAAGCTTCAGTGATATTCGACAAGAGACCTTTTAACCCTAAGTTATAGTCACCTATACATTCAACAACATAATAATATCAATGGAGTTAATGACCGAATCACTCATATTTTTATTGCCAAATAATATTTGTATTAATTAAGATACGATAAGAGTTATTTATAGAATGATAAACTATAAACATTCTTGAACCTACGTAGTTTTAAAAATTTAAAGTTTATTTTAATATTTGCTATGGAAATTTCTGAACACCTGCCTCAGCGCGCACCTTACGCACTTATGATGCACTATAATTAAAAATAATGTAATAAACCATTATATTCGAAAACAGGTGCATAATAACTGATTTTAGGAGTAAAGTTATGTAAGTAGGTATTTTTTTAAAGATAACGGTAACTAAGCCGTTCATTCCGGCCGCCGTGCCATCTTTGGCACTCCTGAAGACTCTTATTTCTGGAAACCAATAAAATAAAGATAAATTGAATATTGATGTTAGATAAGCAGTCACTTCCCGATAAAGTACTGATCGTTGATTGCAGAAGCTTTTGCCAAACCATGGTTAAGACAAATTTTGTATTTCCGGGAGCTATTGAACCTATGTAGTTGCGGTCGGGCTTAAATTGGAGCATGTATTTTTCTTTATATATATAAAAAAAAAGGATCCAAAATTTTATGTGTAATATAAAACTATGAGGCAAAAGCTGAATCGAGTCCAATAATTGAAATGTTTTAACTCCAAAACATATTTTCTAACTGCAAACTAGGTATAATAACTTATTACTACAAGCCTTCTCAAAAAATTGTTATTTCAACATCCCCAAACAAAAACCGCTTTTTGCGTAAGCCACAGAAATTGGCCAATAAGGTTAAACAAAAGTAGAAACCATAAAAATCCTGTTTGCGTAACAGAAATGGATTAAAAGTTATTTGGTTAATTTGTAAAACAGAGAAGCCTTATAAACGTAAAAAATTGAAAAGGAAAATTATTTGAGTGGGCAGTAGCTATAAATTTTATTCAACCGTTCGGGGAATCGAAAACTCATTAAAACAATTTGTTACTTCAAAAGATTTTTTCCATTATTCGTAACCTACCTCGACTACCTTTATGTAAAACTTTTCTAATTTATTTAACAAGTAAAACGAATTTTCTTTATGGATGATGTCGAAATATACTCTATTTAATGTGCGTTTTGTGTTATGTAATGTATACAGTATTGGTGCAACTCTTCCAAACTTATTTACATAATAATGTCTTGAGTAAAAAAGCATTACCATTCCTTAAGAATATTTATGCTTCATAATAAAACTTAGAAGCAATAGGTCATAGTTCACGAGCGAAAATACATAGGCACCTACCTTAACCATTCACGTTTACCCAACGCGCGATCATTGAGCTAGCTCGTGACTCGTGACATGAACCCTCTTATGCAGACGTTCCACACACAACAATCATATCTCACGTTCCTTTTGGTTGTTCAGGCAACAATAACATTCAATATAAGGTGTAACAAACTAAAGTACATACACTATATTTTATAACATGATGCACCTGTAGGCGAATCCATCAGAATTTTGTATTATTCAATGATATATTGGGACAACTGACACGGCCATCTGATCCCAAACTAGGCAGAGCCTGTATTATGGCAACCAGACAACTGATTAACTAATATTTCTAAATACATACATATAATAGATAAATTACATCCAGACACAGAACAAATGATCGTGCTCATCACACAAAGATTTATCCTGAGTGGGAATCGAACCCACGACCTCCGGTTTAGCAGCCGGGGTCACTAACCACTAGACCAAAAGGCCCGTCTAATAAATAGGTAATCTACGGGAAAACCGATGAAATTAAATATGATGCTTTATCATGGTCAAACTTGTCGTAACCGCTTGTGAGTGATATATCGTTCGTTTACCACTTTTCAGGAACTTTTTTTTAGGGACTGACTGTTCACATTTATATCTTTAGTAATTGATCGTCAACCTTTCGGGTTATTGCTAGTAATATAGCCTGGACAGTAATTAACAGCGCATGCAATTCTTTTTACAGCTATTTTGTGTCAGATTGTGGAATTTTCGGGAGAATAAAGAATATCAAGTTATGATCAAGGAAATCATCAGATTTAAGGTGACCTCACAAACGTAGCTATATATAATAGTGGTTGACCCTCATTAATAAGAAATATATTTTTACTAAATACGTATCAGTAAAACAACTGAAAAATAAAAAAATAGACATGACAGAGTATGTATTCAGACATTGCGTTGCTAGGATATTGTGATTACACATTTAACCGACCGACCATAAAATGATATGGGACCGAGTAGGATTCTATTTTGCTAACAGGAATATCTACGAGATCGGACTACTTTTTTTAATTTGCGCGTCACATAGATATTAAAAAAATATTAGACATGTATTTTTTCTTTTTTTAATTATGCAAACGATGAGAAACATACAGTGAACGGAAAAGTCGCGTGACGTCACTTGTGGGTAAAATTTTTTACCCACACGTGACGTTACAAGCCCGAACTCCAGAACTTTAAAGCGCTTTAACTTTGTAATTTTTCATTGATTTAATAAAGGAAAAAATACGATTTTTTTTTTCTTTTTTTATCTTTCTGTGGGACTACATAGATATTTCCTTTTCATACCCAGTCCGATCGCCTATTATAAAAACCATTTCAAGTGCAAAGTACCGACCAGACTCAGTGAAGTGTAAACAGTTTTATTCTGTTCATATAACAATGTGTTCATATTTGCTTGCTCTTCTACATTTTCTCGAAATATATCTCGGAAAATTGCGAGTCTTTTCATTTGAATTGTCAAGTTTAATCAAGTGGTACTTACAATTGAATTCTCGTGTTTGTCCCGGGATTTTTAGGGTACTCGTGCTGACATATTATTGTGAAATGAAATGGAAATTATAAGAAAACATACAGTTAATGTTGCGTGTACACTTTGCCACATACAGTTGACTGTGAGGGTACAACAATAAGTTATAATTTCAAAGTGGTAACTGTATGTAGCATAAAGTAAACATAGACAAGCATAGAGCGTGCGCATAGCTAGTAGCCCTATTATGTAATATTTAGCAAAAGGTACTGCGCTCGTTTACTGATTTATGTGATTTTCCGTGCGACGACAGACGTTTATGCGAAAATATGAACGGTTCCGATATTATTAGTTTAATATTAGGTTTTGAGATAGTTTAAATACAACGGTGTCTCAGTTTTGACACTAATTTTAGAGACTTTACATGTTCATACTAGTGCCAACTCGATATGCGAACTCCATAGTTTACTTATTTTTTTCACTAAGGTGTAGGTACGTATGCATTATCTAGGACTCTTGACAAAGGGTTTGATATTGACGCATAGTTTAGTTACCAGTAAGCAACTTACCTGTAATCCTCTCTGCCCACTCATTAGTCGACCTTTGTAATCATCGGAGTTGGTTTTTGTACGATACTTACTGTGATTTACCAGCATAGGTAATAAATTTAAATTGAGTGCTTAGAGAGTGCGTAGTGTTTGATAAACAAATGGGCATTGAAATTGCAACAATAGTGTTTCTATCCGATACGACTAACTACAATGCTATCACTGCTTCAACATAACGTGGTTAAAACATTTCAATCATTTCATTCTTTTTTAATCATATCCTTAATAAATAAAGTAAGTTATTTTTTTTCTTGATTGCATTAATTAATATTTCCCGGTTTGTTTTATAGGAGATGCGAATCACTGAAGAGCCGATATAATTCTGAAGAGACTGCTTGAAAAGCATCGCAGAGAAAACTGGAAATGTCGCTCTATATTTTTTTTCTTGCTTCTATTAATTAATATTACCCGGTTCGTTTTATAGGGGATGCGAATCACTGAAAATCCGAGAGAATTCTGAGGAGACTAATTGAAAAGCATCGCAGCGAAAACTGGAAATGTACCTAATTAATGAAAGGAACTCTATTAAAATATTACGACTCGTTTTTCTTTCTCTTTAAAAAGAAACTACTCTTGCACAAAATTTTTGTGTCGCGGGGGTTTTTACAAACACTCAATTTACAAGCACAAACACAGACTGCTAATTGGCTAATTGGACAATTTCAAAGGAAGTATGAAACTACTCAGTTCTTTATAGATGCACGAGTAAATGTATTCTATCTATAGTTACATCTGTTCTTCATATTATGTGCTATGTTGTATTGATTCATTCTATGACTTATTATGACTGCCCTGTTGTTCTAGTGGTTAGTGACACTGACTGCTAAACCAGAGGTTGTGGGTTCGATTACCACTCAGGACAAATCTTTGTGTAATGAGGATGATCATTTGTTCTGTGTCTGCGTGTAAAATATGTATGTATTTGGAAGTATATAAGTATGTTTATCAGTTGTCTGGTTGCCATAATACAGGTTCTATCTAGTTTGGGATCAGACGGCCGAGTGTGAGCGGTCCCAAGATATATTATTATTTTTATTCCGAAATATTGAAATACCCTAACCTAGCAAAGGCTTTTTTTTTAATATTTCTTGTCTCAATTTTATTAAAAAAGTAATTTAGTACGATTATCATGTAACTGCTTCAGGTACCTTTCCAGTTAAGATCCAATTGAGCTATGGTAAAATGAGCGCCTCCAGATCTGCAGTTATTTAATGACCCACTTAGTTAATGATCATAAATCAGTTGCTGGCTAGGCTAACCTGTTTACCGGGCTACGTGATGCTGCAGATTAGCCAATAAGCGTCTGGGACGCTAAACGAACTGTGCGCTGCTTATTCACTAGGGGATTCCGATTTTTTCCAGACACGAAATGAGTTTTTTTTTTAATTGAGCTTAGTTCGCGATATCTTCGACTTTTATGTTTAAGAAGACCCACATTATTAATTATGTAATGATATACTACCTATTTATCAGCTAGATGCGTATTATTTATAATCTGAGATGACTATTCTTTATTACTTTGTCAAGCCTTCCAATGTATTTTTTTTATGACTAATATTGATGACATTTTACTCGAACCGTGGGATAACACATAACTCTTTTAAATTAATTATGAAATTGCATGCAGATATGTTTTATAGTACTAACATATCAAGTAAACATTTCTCTTATGATAAAAAAAAAACAGAAACAATAAAACTGTACTCATGTGTAGTAAGTGCCTTTTGAAAGTCCTTGAGATTCACTATTACGTCTTTTTTGTACCTAGGGAAGTACTACGTAAGACGATGAACTGAAAAATTCACTTGAACGACACTCGAGCGAAAAGAAGAGCAATCTACCCTCGTAAATAAAACAAAATTGAGTTCAGTTACATTTTGTTCTGTGCGGAAATGTCGACTATAATTCGTTAAATTGGTAGCAGGCTCTACAAAGATTATTAATATTTTATTTTTAAACCTAGAATTTATTACCTCTTTGCATAACACCTAAAAAAATATTTAATAGGTATAGAAAAGTAGGTCAAAAGAAATGGCAAATTGATCACAATACTTGACTGTAAACTTATTCAAATATCGTAAAATCGCACAGAATATCCAGTTACAATTTGAATTGCTACTTTTTTGTTCAGTTTATTTATATTGATCTGTTTTCTCTTTCCCTCTAGTTACAAGTTACATAAGAGAAAGAAGGATCACTTTGCATGGCATACACGTAATATTGCCAAAGCAAGTGCAGTAAAAGGAAAATTAGAAAGTAATTGGCAACAGTCGCTAATCATTACAGGTGTTAGTAATTAAGTAATTGTTGGTTAGGCAAAATACCTTAGGTCTGCTTCTCATAGAGCAGAACTCTTCGGAAAATTCAAAGTTTAAAGCAAGAACATTACGATTCCAAGCGCGTACTTCAGAAATTTCTTTCAATAATAAATATATCTTCAAGTCTTGATAATATTTCGAGGAAAATCACTTAAATTGTTTAGTCAATTATAATAATATTATTAATATCAACCTGATATTTATTGGAAGAAGAGCGCGGAAAGTTTATAAACAAGCCAATCAACAGTATCAATAGGAAAATATTTCTTAAAATTTCTCTCTGTATTCATTTATCGGAAAATTTCTTGGGCCCGGGCCCTAGGCGGAGCTACTTCGCAGAAACGATTCTGTTTCTCTGTAAGTACATGTAAATCGAAGTCTCAAATCATTAGCCTTTCTTATTTTGTAGGGATTTTTTTTTTTTATCTGTTACTAGCATTGTGGGTGGAATTCACATTACTACCAATCTTTTTAACCCCTCCAACTAAGCTAATATGCTTGTAGCTGGAGTGGGTTCACGTCAATAGTGCAAAGGGTGGGGATCGAACCTGCGACCTCTCGATCAAAAGGCCGTCACCCTAGCCATTAGGCTATTGCCGATTACTTTTTGTTTGAATTTAATCTATTGTGACCTGCCGATATATCGACGATTAGCACAATATTGACAGAGGTAATGCGTAGGCTTTTGGAAAAACAATGCCTACACCAAAACTCGTAGACTTTCTTGGACATAGTTTAAGACGAAAGAAAAGAACATCTCAACAACTCTCATCTAGGCATTGACCTCGGTAGCTTAGTTGGTAAAACGACTGGCGCGTCAAGTCAGTGGTCACAGGTTCGAGTCCTGCCTGAGTTTTAAGTTTTTCTTTCCACTATTTGTATTTAATTACATAGTTTAAGAATTTGAATTTGATTAAAAATGTGAGTTAGCGTAACTATGATTTTCGTCCATTATTCAATCTATTTCATTATCCAAACTTTTTATACTTTGTGTTCGAAACCAATAAACTCTCGTTAACCGACTGCGCGACGCCAAAGATAACTTAAATTTGCCGGGTTTTACTAGAAAAAGACTGCTAAAATTCTTAATATTGCCTCATTTTTATTAAATGTTAAATAACCAAATCCTTACTCTAGAAAACCTTTACCAAATAAAATAAATATAAGTGAATATATAAGGCTATACTAACTAGAATAGTAAGTAATCCAGTTTTTTTTTTTGTTTTAGTAATTCAACTTGATAAAGAGAATCAAGTCGAATTTAGAATCTATTGTTACTTTGAAACTCTATTATTACTTTCACGACATAGTTTGTACTATATTGTAACATTTGAAACTTTAAATATATTGTATTTTAATATACAGGAATACGGTACTCAAAACAAAATTTTGATACAAATAGATTTTTTTAATACAATTCTCTGTTTTATTAAGACCTTTTTTAATAACATTAATAATATAATAAAGATAGTTAAATTCTGTAAAATATCAAAGGCTGTAAATAACAACATTTTTGGTGAAACAAAGACACGCCGATTTGGGCCACCGTGGGGTGCCAAGTGGAGACACATTTTGGGGATCAATATCAGCTACATAGAACGGTTACCATGGTGATAACGCCTTGGTGGCCGACTTTTGGGAAAGCTCTAGCTTGCGCTATGTACAGACGAAATCACGTGACCACTGCTATCTGGATTTAATACCCACATTCGTAAGTAGAAAGTTTGATAAGTCGATAAGCTTCCTTTTTGCGGTTTTTGGTTGTGCTTTTCACTTTGAGGATTGATAAGCTTAGCTGTAATACGGTCTCATTTGTCTGATCTTTATGTACAATTCTATGAAAACAGATTATTTAACATTTCTTAGAGGTTAACATGAAAAATATTTGTTATATATCAAAATTCTAGTTACCCTTGCCAACATCAATATAAATAAATATATTCGTTCGAATATTGTTTCAATCAACGTTGTCAATTGCATATTTGCAATTACAAAACCATTTCATAACATACAAATGGACGATGCTGAGACTGATGTTCAACCACGAGGTTGATTTTCAATGCTGGCTAATTGGCGTACGTGCATTGTCCATTTGTTCAATTAAAACCTGACGTATTCATTTATGACAATTCGGGAAACGAAATCATAGGAAAGAGTAATAGGCATGTTTCCTATTTTTTTTTTTAATGTCCGCCTTGTAGATTAATGAATTTTATTGGACACGTATTTTTTCTTATTTCCTACAAACAAAAAATGATCAAAATACAGAGAACGCAAATTACGCGTGACGTCACTCCTCGCTACAATTTTTACCAAGGCGTGGCGTCATAAGCCCCCACTCCGAAACTTTAAAGCGCTGTATCTTTGTAAGTTTTTATTGTTTTGATGAAAGAAAAAATACGTGTCTAATATTTTTTTATTATCTAACTGACGGACTAAATAGATTTTAACTTTTCATACCCAGGAAACATCCCTATCGGATCTCATATATGAAATGACGTGAAGTTGACTGTTTTAAAATCATCCAAATAACAATATCCCACAATATTGCAATGGAAAAATATACTGTTTTTTTTTATTTATGTAACTAACTAGACAGTTGATTTAAATTCCTTTTTGGTACAACAAAAGTAGGGTCTTCCTACTTTGAGGTACCACTTGTCCTTACAGCGAAAGGATCCGACAAAAGAGAGAGACGAAAGAGTATTTCGGTTAGTAAATTTATTGATTTGTTCCAGCCTGACCTGCTAATGTAAAAATAAGTGGAAATGGGGCATCGGTATATAATTTATATAACAAAGGTATATATTATATAAAGAACATTTTCTGATGAAAAGCAATCAAGTAGTCATTCTGAACATTTGCAACCGTAATTGTAGAGTTTCTTACAAAATCAGTACCTGTGATATATATTTTATTTATTTTGTTTTTTTTCAGGTGTTATATAATAAACATACAAAATAATCGTAATAAAAAGAGTTTCTTCGGCGTCAGCTATTAAAATCGAACGTTCTAATCGTTTATCATAATTAATAAACTTTGCGCCGTTTACACAAAGTTAGAAGTAGGTAGATGAAAGGATCAAAGTTTGATTGTAAAAGCTTAGCAAGCCTTAGTACTGGTTTGTAGACGTCGGATATTAACTTTTTAATTTAGGCTTGTGTTGGGATGCGAATAATCCAATAATCGCTTAAACTTGACTTGTTTTTAAGACAGTCTATTTGAGTTGGTTCCAAATTGGGTAACGCGGGCTCTGTTTAAGCGGTCTCCAAATATTCTATTCATAAAAACTCATTAAATAGGTAGGTAGGTGTATCAGGTAACACAAAGCCTTCAAATCATGGCAATTCTATGACGGCAGAAAATTACAGAACTCAGACAAAGGCAGACACACAATATGCGAGCATAAAAGAGCGTTATGACCAAAATGATCATTTATTAAGAATCTAGAATTCTTTTCGCATTCCTTCTATCTAAATGATTGTGTGCCTTACATTCTACAGTGGCTTGACCGCATTCGCATCGCCGAGGTCCGAAGAGAACGTTCTCAGAATCATTCACGCAACTCACTGGCTATTGAAAAAAACAGTAGCTGACTAGTGACTATCCTGTCGAAAATGAAAATATTATTAAAAAAAAATAAACACTTTGTAAAGCTACGGATACTCAGCGAAGCTTTTTTTGCTAGACGAGTGTCGATGTTCCGCAATGTAGGTATAAGGTTGTAGTGTGTATAAGGAGCTTTTGATTTGTGCCTTATATACAATAACCCGACGGTGTTTAGCAATTGATTGCAGATTACTTTATTACTTATGAAAAGGAAACAAACAAGCAAACCGACTGGCAAATTAATAATTTGTATTTAAAAATAATTATACTTGTTGGCATTATTACACTGATCTTAGGTAGGAAGGTACTTTGTTTGTGTTTGTAGGTTCTTTTTTATTTCATCGAGTTTCAGTGCAGAATAATTAATAGACTATTTATTTTAATTATTTGTTACGCATTAACGCATGCGGAGCGAATATTTGTAATTAAATACAAATAATAGAAAGAAAAACCTCAGGCAGGACTCGAACCTGCGACCACTGGCGCGTCAAGCCAGTGGTCAAAACATTTGGCTCGAGTGCGGAGCCCATACCCGCGCGGGCAAAAGCGACTAATTTATGAATTAGATATTACAAATTTTATCAAGGGTACACAGAAGAACAAAGTTCCTGTTTATATAATAGATTCGAAACGTTGCGTGGTAAGACAATATTTTCGATACGTAATATACCTACTAAGATTTTTATGCGTAAGTCAGACACGCACAGCCTTGACGCCCTTAGACATACTTAAATGTTGCCAACTTGGTGTGGACCCACATTTTTTTTATTTAAATACAAACAATAAATTAAAATACCACGTATCACTGAATACCTATCATATTTAAAGCTCCCTTACGTAGAATAAAATTTAGTCACATTATTTTTTTTATTTTATTGCACCTACTAACCTGGCTAAATTTTGTATTTATTTAATACATATTTTTTTTGTTCTTGTTATTTCTTTAAATTTAGGGTGTTCAGATTATAAGCTTTTATAGGCATCAAGTCTTACAGAAAAATAAGTAAACTATAGAATTCGCCTAACAGAGTAGGTATGAACTGTGAGCATCAGTATGAACAAGTAAATCGTAAAATTTGTGATAAAACAGAACGCGCCGGTTTATTTAAACTATCTCAAAACCTAATATTACCCTAATAATATGGGAACCATCGATATTTTAGCTTAAGCCCTTAAGGCGATACACAAATTTTTTAGCAATTTTCATATCGTTTTTACTTAGCAACTATAAAAATCCTTGACTTGAAATTTGGTTTCTAGATAGAAAAGGATATGTTGAAAATATATGTCGATCCGTTACACGATTAAAAAAACTTTCCTCGATAGTTTTATTTTTTGAAATCAGCTCTATATAGATACTTTTTTATGCTTTACAGTTTATTCACCCAACTATTCAACTTAATAATATATTTTTCTAACTATTTGATGCATAATCATAATATTTAAATTAATTTCGATTGATTTTTTATTCCATCTGATAGATTTCGATTTATATAAGATTTTCCATTTTGTCTCTTACGTTATTACTTCTTAGACAAACTTTCGCGACTTTGACATATGTTTAGCTCTTTTCGTCCCGTACGCAAGTAGTATTATCACTTGCTTGTATTTCCGGACTGGCTCTCTATTCCGCTTGACTCCGCCTATTCGCAAACGAAAAAATTATTCGTGTAGCGCCTTAAACGTTTTTCGTCGCACGGAAAATCAGTAAACGGGCGTAGTACTTTCAGCAAAAAATTTGCTTACGTTCGGCAGAACGAAGATGGATGTATACTATAAGCATCTAGTCGCCTAGCAACTCTTTAAATGCTATCAAATTAGTTATTTTTAGTTATAATTATTTTTTCGTAAATACAATAAATGTGCCACACGCGCCTTAAACATATATTACAACTATTACTATGCCTCCGATGTCCGTCCGTTCGTCCGTCCGTCCGACCGTCCGTCGGTCCGTCCGTCCGTCTGTATGTGAGCGGGACATTTTCACAGAGTATGTATTCTCTCTCTGTCAGTTGCCGCTTTATCAAAAAATAATAAGAGAAACATATGAAAAAAAAACTAACCATTTCTGCCCCACTGCAGAGCAAAGGCCTCTCTACCTTTCTTCCATTTGCCTCTGGTTAGGGCTGTGCTGAGCCAATTTTTATCGAAGGAGCCCAGCTCGACCCGCAATCTCCGTCCAGGACTACCGCGATACATTGTGGATGCTGATTTTTTCAAACGTTTTATTTTCATCACAAATTAAGTAGTCTCACTACCGTATCTATCTAATATTAACGTTTCTAACTAGGAAAAAAATCTTGACGGGCAACAAAGTGATCCCATAAGGATTCCTCTTTTTCCTTTTCAAATATGATACAGAGGATGGAACATATAATATTATAAACACACATTTTGTTGTATATGCACAGAATGAAAATTTAAAATTTATAATTATTAAGTTTAAAATAAAAATTTAAATATATCCTACCATAACATACTTTTTACACATGTTACAATACAGAAGTTTGACAACATAACTACCTAAAATAAAAAAAATACAATTATGTTGTATAATAAAATATTTTAAAATCAACTTTCCTATAGTCTACTCTATACATTAATATATTACATTTAAATTAATAACAAAATGAAAATTAAATAATCTTTATTACCACTTTAAAACTAAGTATATTTATTAATCTTACCTTTTCAGGTACGGAACCCTACAAACAAACCCTAAACTCTTTACATAGGTAGTCAATAAGGACATACTCAAAAATTATTATTATTTCAATGTCTAACATTCACGTAAACCTGAAAGCTATAAAAATTTTAGTATTAATATCTACATATTACACAGTCCAAACTGCAAAATAATAAACATTTAAGTAGGTATAATAATATTATTAATCTAAATTATCTTTTAAGTCCTATAAATATCTCATGAAAAACTCCTGTAAAAATGTTTAAACAAATGATTTATCTCCTAACTTAGTTTTAAAATAAAAATGAACTATGACCGATCCCGTAAAACTTTATGAAAAATTTTACACATGCGTCAGCAGCTCCATCTATCGAAACCATTATAAGTTACCAGTTCGCCGTTTATTCATAGGTGGCGGTATTTACGTAGTACTAGTATGAGTATTGACGCCTTCGAAAAGTGGAATGGGTAGAGGGGGTTTTAGAAAAAAAATGTATCCCTCATCCCCACAGCCCAGTAAAAGAGGGGTAGATAGTATTTGACGTTAACGTTTCGTTATATGCAGTATAAAATCTTTTAGTAATGATTTGAAATCGGCCCGATTAAACTAAATTTTAATGGTTTTGTACACAGAATTACAGTTACAGTAATTAAGTAAATAAATATAATTACTAATTTTATATAATTAAATAATAAATTAATGGTAACAAAAATAAAACAACCACAATTAATAGTAGAAGTATTTTCTAAACATAAGCCCAGGTCTACTGCCCAAAATTCAAACAAAATATTTGTTAGAAAACATAAATTAAGGGCGCGGCCTAAACGTTTTGCCTAATATAAACAGTCGATCATGTTAAGCCACACCGCAAATTAATTGTTTTTTTTTTTTATAATCGTTACTTTTTCTGCATCGGAACTCATACAAATTGCATCGATATGGAGCGAGGACATCATTTGCTACGAGAAGAGATGGTGAGTCGGGATGTTGCAAGCTGGTTCCAGGCAACATATTGTGCATAAGCTGCCTCTGGGCATGCTATCTTATCACGGGCAGCGTGGCCGAGTGATAAAATAATTTCTTGGGACAACTCATGCACGGCCCTGATCCCAAACTAGGTAGAGCCTATATTTATTATGGCAAGCAGACAACTGATAAACATACTTATATAGTTTAAATACATAATTATATATATATATTATAGATAAATAAACCCCAGACACCGAACAAATGATCGTGCTCATCACTCATCGAATTGTCCTGTGAGGGAACAGAAGTCACGACCTCAAAAAAATTCTTATCTTATATATTGCCTTTTGCGACTTTAACTATGGTTTTTTATGGACATTAATTACCCACGATTTACAAAAATTATATGTTTTCTCTGTTATTACAAAATAATAGCCAAATAATTAACCAAGGAATTAAAGTAAAAAGCCAGTCTGGAAGACTAGGTTTGGTAAATATTATTTGGATATTTTGTTATACATAGTTAAAAATATACTTGATTCCTAGAAACTTTGATGTGTTTATTGAGTGTGTGTTGTAATAGTGTAGATGTTGAAAACTATTAAGATACGAACGAAAATCTAATAAAATAAGAACTCTAAGATCTGCCAAGTAGCTTTTCCTAAGCTTTGTTGCTGGGGTGAGCTACCAGACTTACCGGATTCAGCTGAATACTGTTTTTACTTGGAGCGACTGCTAATCTATAAGAAAAACGTGAAAACACAATAATGTTCATACTTCAGGGTCCTGTCTTTTCAAATCGAAACATCACTTGCAAATAAATATCTTAAAAAATGGGAATCTAGCACAATAACCAGAATTATTGTATTGTTTTATTTTCCTATCTTTTGTTCCATTCTATTCTACCATTTTAACCGATAGTTAAGACTGAATAGTCATATACTACGAAGTCTCAATTAAAATTTTATTTCAACGACAACGTATAGAATCTTAAGTGAAAGCAAAGTAATCTAACAGAATTACCTACTTATGTTATATTAATTTTACAGGGGTAGATTGATCGGTTCAACTGGCAAGACAATGTCAGGAACCAATTAAATTGACAAAATTGACATAGATGCTCATAGATGTCGCTGTTTTAAATTTTTAAATTCAGCTTCATGGTTTAATCATAGAAATATTAACTAAATAAATAGTAACTAGTAACCTCCCTGTGTACCTAGTACATAGAAATTAAAAGAATTTAATTATAATGATATGTGTATTGGAAATGCAGCTGTTTATGACGTTTTCAATGTATGCAAGTATGTGGAAATTTCAGTAGGTAGGTACCTTTATGTACCTATTAATTAGTTAATATTAGAGATTGATTAATGACAACCAATAGTTAATACAATATCGACGATAAGCCCCTTAATATTTTTAAGAATAGGCGTTGAGCAACACAATCTACAGATCGTAATAAACCTTGAAAGTATTACTGCTCGGAAATTATTAAACAGGCTCATATAATTATAACCAGCAGGTCTATCATTAATGCTTCATATTCTATTTATGCTACCCAGATTGAGATTATGAATAGGTACTCAGTATAATAATATGATCTCAGTGTAAACTCCTAATATTAAATTAAATCTTTATTTTATAGGGCAAGCATAGACGGATCTCAATGGTCTTAATAATTTTGTAATAAGATTGATCCTCATCCTCAGAATTATTGAGGAAACAAAGCTAGTACCTACCTAAACATAAAGAAGTATTAGGTACATAAAAATGTTGTAACACTATATTATTTATATTTAATGCTTGGTTTATTTAATAGGTACTGGCCGGCAACATTGTCCTTTACTCCTGCCTACCAAAATGTTAGTAACATTAAGTTTGAATTAATAAAACATATTAGTCTTTGTCCACTGCTGAATGTATATTTAGCAGTGGACCAAGAGAGCAGAGCTATGGTGCAGATAGAAGTACCTAATATCAGACTTTATTAGACCTAGTGCTAGGCATCGGTGTAATTAACAATGAACATTGATAACTACTAGTGCATACCTAGTTGCAGATGAGCATAGTGGGTTGGAACCTTGTCCACCCACCAAAATCCAGTCATTGTAGGTACAGCTAGGCCACCAAGACAATTTATTAACTGTAAATCCATTTTTCTAATAAACTCATATAAAACAGTAAGTAAACTAATTGACTGAAGTAGCCTATTTACATTCATCATTGTGACTGATTTTTTTCTACCACTATTATTTTCCCTTTAGGTATAGTTGTAAAGCATGGACCAAATCCAGGAAAGCAGTCTCATTAAATTTTGTTTTCTAAATGTTTTATTGCATCCCTATAATAATATAACATAGATATTTATGTGCTATAGACCTTCCCCTACGCCTCATTTGATATAAGTTATATTTAACATAAACATTTATTTTATCCACTATTATAACTTCTATTTAAGTACCTGGGTAACATACCTTTGTAATTATTGAAATATTTTACTATAATTTTAATAAATGATTAGTAGGTAGGTAGATAATAATGTAGGTACAGGGTAGGTACCTAACTACAATTTCTTGTGTCATAAATAAAATAACTGTATAAGTAACTGTTCAAAATAATACTTTTATTTAAGTATCAAGCATAATAGCACCAAATTCAAAACAATATTGTTCATAATTTTACAAAATCCACCATACAAAATTCAAATAGAAACAACTGCTCTTAATTCCAAGCAAGTTACTCAACTGGAAAATTATAACATTATTATTAGAAATTGAAAACCACACAAAATGCTTGCCAAATATGCTTTAAATTATGCTCGTCTTTCATTAAATACTGTTTAACCCATCAGGGACCATCCACATTGTACCTAGTTTCATAAATATTAAAACGGTAAGAGAGCTTTAAAGATAAATGACATACAAATCACTGATACTCATACTACTAAGATAAAGAATAAGATATTGACAATGTGATAAAAATTATTTTCTAACAAATTTTAAAATAAAATTGTAAAAAGTAAAATATTCCAAATATTGCTATACCTATATAAAATATACTATTAATTGAACAGAACCAACTATTAAATTAGGGTATATAAACTATTATTCAGGAACATACTTATGGTACAATTAATATAACATTGTAGCCAACAACAATTCAATCTGAAAACTCATCTGTGAATGTGTTTAACAATATTCTTTCAGTCCAACGTAAACCGTCATTCGTTTGATTTTCGTCAATGCTCTCCATAACTTCTTTGGCCTTGCTTCTTAAAAATGACCAGAAAAAGTCTCTAACCCAATGTAAAAAGGTATTAGAATATGGCAATTCAACTTGTTTTACAGAAACTCTTTGTAAGACATCTAAAACTGTAGTATACAGAATTGATTGTCTGGTTGCTGGCTTGCATATAGATAAGTGATCTAAAGGTAATTGATAAAATTCCCCTCGACCTAAGTCTGCAGAAAATGATTCAACAAAGTGCACAGGAACTTTAAATGCAGTAACTAATGTAGGCATTGTTTCAACAAAACTTATTGTTTCCCATGCATAAGCATCTGCAAACTGAATGAATGATTTATGTAAATTTAATAAAGTTGGTGAGTTCTCTTGTAACTGTCTGACGTCGTTAGACGGCCATAGGACGGCAGCGGCGGCTCGTGGCATAGTAGCCATAGAACTTCCTTTGTGTGGTGTACTAAAAAATAAAACAGCTTTAGTATTCTCAGCAATTTTCTTTAAAGTGGGCTGGTCACTTTCAGAGGCTTCCACAAGCACTTGCTTAACTATAAGCCCACCCATAGAATGTGCTAGCCAAACAACTGGGGTTTCTTTTCTACCCACACCTGCATCAATAAGAGCAGGTACCATTTCTGAAGCTCGGGTTGCAATGTCTGCAGTTTGCAACGGACATCTTTCAAGCCATTCTGAAAGTGAACTCCAATAATTTACGCCAAGTATTCGTAAGTCACTAATATCTTTCGGTAGCCAGTCTTTAGGCCAGCACACAGTGTAGTTACATTTGTCTTCTTCTTCTTGTATTAGTGCCAGACGTTTCTGATTAGCTGTAAAAGTATTAGAGGTTGTTGGTTCTCTCATTGCTTCAATAGGAATATCATGGAGTACAACCTCTAAATCTGATAACAATGCTTCATTTTCTATTTCTATAAAATCTTCCATAACTTGTTGCATTTCTGGGTCAAGATATTTATTTTGTGGTTTATCTTGCTGGCAAGAAGGCTCGCAGGGTTCAATATCAACATCTGATACAGTAACTTCTATGAGTCCTATAGGCTCTGCACATTTTTTATCTCGTTGTCTCCATGTGACAAAAACACCGCCTCTTAGTCCATGTACCAACAAAGTATCACAGGAAATTTTTGATGTGGTCCTGTACAGTGGATGTAATAGATATAAACCAGGTCTGTAACAGTATTCTCCAGATAAATTTGCAAGACATACTGCAGCTGAACTTGACAAGCGAATATCCTTTGACCTTACAAGTCTTGAGAGTTCCCTAATGAGCCCATTCTGGAAAAAAACTGTAAGCAAATTTTTATGTACACTCATAACAGTAAGTACTTTTAGTGCTGCTAAATCAAAATCTGGATCATCACGGTTCCTGAGCATTGCTTCTGCTAATATTGATAAACCTCCAATATCAATTAATTTTACTATTGAAAGGTCATCCTTATATTCCTTTGCATTAAAAAGACTGATGTGATGATAAAGCGCATCCAGGCACAAAAGACAAAGGTCTCTCTCACTCAAACTATCAGGTTTGGATGGAACAGTGTCAGCTTCCATAGCAGCTTCCTGAACATTTGTAAAATATTTAGAAAGAAAATGTTGAATACAACTATGAGGATGCACATGTTGAACAGCTACAATAAGATCTCTAAGTTTAAAGGAGACAAGCTCAGAAGTCAATGCTGCTCGGCGGACGTGTATGGGCGGTGGCAGAAAATACCGTAAGTCGGCACCTCGAGTTCGCGCCAATAGGACAGCTGTATTCTTGTCTATAGCTTGGGCAAGTTTACAGCAATCCCATATCTTGTTATTTTTGAATGCAGCAAGCTGTTCTAACGCTATATTCCTTTGATCTTTATTACCATGACGACATAACCACAAAAGTCTCCATGCTAATGAATGCTTTAGGCTTTTCCAGATGCGAGCCAGACCAACTGGTTGCCGCGTAGCTTTATCATACTCTGCTTGAAACGTGTGATTATAAGAAGGATCATCCACATAGATGTACTCAGCTACATGCTTCTTTTCTCTGTCGACAACTTTAGAATTTACAATTCTATCTATTGCTTTTTGGGTTTGTCCAATTTGGTAATAAACAAAGAAAGTACCACTACCAGTAATTGTAGCAAATTTTAAATATTTAATAATGGTTTTTAGCTTATCATGGAGGCTCATAGTGGTGAAGTTGAATATTGTAAATAGAATAGAATAAAAGATTATCTTTGGCTCATTTTAAAGGGCTTAGATATTCGGTCAGCTGCAAAAAATAAACAAAATTAACGTCATTTTGAAAGTCAGACAGACTAAGTGTCACATGTTTTTGACTATTTAAATTTGATAAGAGTTGCCAATGCTGCAATCTTGAATTACCCACGTAAAAACCTTAAATTAAGGGACCGAAAGATCTGGATTACCCATAAATTACCCACACATTTTTATCGAAACTAAAACATAAATTTTATAAAAATCAGCCTTGTTTAACAAAATAATGCATTTTTAACTTAGTTAGTAAACTATGTGATGATAACGTTACGGTTAATTATGTCTCAATATTATTCCAAAATAATTGTTGGGTTAGCATTGAATTTGAAGAAATAAATTTCAAATTATCTCCTTGTTTTATGACTCTACTTTCGGTGAACTTCTACTTTTTCTGATGTGTCTGAGTAACATTAAAACTTTTTTTTCATTTTGAAAACCACTCCTTGTCCTTTGTTTTCATTTCTTATATTAAATCCAGTTTTGTGTAACCGGGGAACAAAAACGGTTAGTTATTCGTTTTTCTATTTTATTCAACTACAGATTCATTATTATTTCGGACACCAATAATGTTTCAATTATAATGATCTGTAAAACTTACAGCCATATTGAACAATATTGATGGGTATAAGGTTTCAGTATTGCCATTATATTAAAAAAATTAGAGTTTTAATACATATAGAAATCGCTACATCAATAAAACTTCAAAATCCCCACAGGATTATGACATTCCCCGCAGTTTGAAGAATTTCCACATTGGCAACGCTGAATTTGACATCCAAATGATGAAGATATTTTGTATTGCCAATTATTATGTGTTAAAATAAATGTTTTAGTAAAGTATTTAGTAAGCAACTTATTACACAAGAACAGAATGTGTTATAATATAATTCAAAACTTTACTGATAATGTAAGAAGAAAAATCAGATTATGATTTCTGAATTACTAGTAAGCGCCATCTTGTTGAAGCTGTGGGAAACTTGTGACAAGGCATCGCGTCTTACATGACGGTCATGCGTCTTGCGATCAGCATGGCATTCACTCAAGTACGACGATTTACAGCTTTTGCTCGGTAGATGTCACTATTAGACAAAGAAATACAAATCGAGGTAATTGAGGTGTTTATCTTTCCTAGGTAAGATTTTCAGTATATTTAAAAAATCAGAAACACTCATTAATCTTTAAATATCAGCTAAGTCGATGAGTTTAGTACCAATTCGTTTAACCAAATTATTTAGGTGTAACGAGTTGGTACTAAACTTATCGGAATTGGTTATTTTTTTTTATTTTAGCCCTCAAAGCCATTAAACGATATTATTAAAATAAAAATTATAAATAAAAATAGAGGTAAGATAAACAAATGATTCCAAGGATTTAAAAATTAAAGGAATACCATTCTTTGGGCTGGGCGGGCTGGGTATAGGAATTGAAAGAAGAAATTATGTTTCTTAGGCTAACAAAAGTCAGTCAAAGCGAAAAATCAATCCCAGGAGTAATAAGAAACAATAATTTCTCAAGAACTTTTTTAGGTGAGCAACAAACTAATCAATTGATCTAATTAACTGTCTACTTTTGTAAGTATAATAACTTTCGTGAGGAGTATTCATAATTATTTAAAACAAAACGGTTTACTCACATACATTCTCGGGATCCCCCGACTAGTTTCAGACTCAATAGTAGTCCCTATGATGAGCTGACGCTGCGGCGGTGTTGTCGCAAGTCGAACTTTTTTCTAACTAGTCGGGCGATCCCGAGAATGTGCGTGAGTAAACCGTTTTGTTTTAAATAATTATGAGTACCTACTGCTCACGAAAGTCATGATACATTTTATTATTATATCGAAAAGTTTCTCTAATCGTGTAACTGATCAACATTTATTTTCATCATATCCTGTTCTATCTAGGAACCAATTGCATTAATTCTAAATTTAACGTTTGGTATCTCAATGATGGAACCCTTGAGGGCGATGTAGACGAGTTTTTAAATGATCTACTATTTAAAAAAAAACTATTTTACAGCATTCGCCTTGAACTTAACCTCTCTAACTGTGAGTTATTCTTTCATGATAGGACAGACAGACAACTGACACTTACATAATTCAACGCAATAGCCCAATGATATCAAAATTATGGACAAAAGCTCACTTCGCCTTCTTGGGTCTCCAATCTTTGAAGATGCTTTTCCCAATTTCATTGATGAAAAAAGTTTAACATTTCAATGACATCTTGGAAAGATTATTACAAATTACCATGCATTCAGCCATCATCCTAATTCGGTATTGCTGTTTCGGCCCCAAATTAATTTATTTGCTTCGTGCTTCCCATTTATGGAAGCACCCTCTACTTTTGGAAAAATGGACGAAATTATACGCTCACTTCAATTTTAAATATGGCCATGGATGACTGATCTTGGGCTCAAGCCACTCTTCCCATCCTTATGGGACGGCTCGGCAAAATTACAAGTATCAGTTTACCAGCTTTTATATCCTCGGTCCACGGCCCTGATAAATTAATCAGGAATATCCTTGCACCACACTGATTGATTTTGATTTGCCGTGCTTCACCGAGGCTGTGGATGCCTGGATGCTTTCCCTAAATCAAATCTGCCTGACTACCCATGTTCCCAGAGACGGTGGGATGAGCCGCTCTGCAGGGTAGTTTATGAAAACCTTATGTCCACATCGACTACTTCTGCGGAGCGGGTGCGCCTGCTTGCTGTGGGAGAGTGGGAGTCAGGCCTCTGGCTTCACGCACTACCGTCGTCGAACATAGGCACCTTGTTCGACGATACTACTTTCCGCCTCTGTGTTGCACTACGCCTTGGCGCTACTTGTTGTTTTCCACATCGCTGTCACTGTGGCGAAGTTGTTAACAGCCTCAGACACCACGGCCTGTCATGTAGCCGTAGCGCAGGACGCCTGGCACGATATGCGAATACAAACAACGTGGCAATGCCGCCAGTCTTTTGGGTACACTTCCAGTCGACAGCGATGTGGATGAATTTTTTCGACGCTAGGTATATTTTAGAGATTTTATTAGTAAAGAGTTTAGTTTTGTTTTATTATAGGTGTATTATTGCAAGTAAATGTCTTTTATAGTTGCTATAAAATCGAAATGAAAATAGTTAAAAAAATAGTGTATCGCCTTAAGTTGAATTTAAACTTTTTACTCTAAGATACAAACTAATATCTACAAATAAAAAATGTCACAATTTCGTGCATTTTGTACGTAAGCATGAAGTCATATTGAAAAAGCAAAAACTACGTGTCTAACTTTATCTAAGGTGTCTATTTTTTTTTATTATCTGACTAAATGACGGACTAATTAGCTTTTGACTTGTCACGTGTTGTGTTGTGGTATGGTTTATGGTATTTTAGAATATAAGTAGTCTCAGAGCAATGAGAATATAGTGGTGTCCAAAGAGATGTGTGAGTAGCTTCTTGCTATTTATGTACGTTTAGAGGTATCAGTCAAAGGTGTTGGAACTCAAAATGTCACATCAATTTAAATTAGATTATATGGTTTTAAAATATTATTATCCAATTTTAATTTGTTATTCAAGTTACTTATTTTATTATTGTCTACTTTCCAATATCACTTCCCTCAAATATAATGCACGCATTATCCAAAAAGCTTTATTACGATGTGATGAGAAGTGGTCAAGAAAAAACAATCATAGAATCGGACTCCGAAGACGATGGTTGCGAGCACCAGCATAATCCGAAATGTACTTCAGAGGTCGGTTGTTTTGTACGTGCTCACATGAAATCAAACGCTATTCAAACACAATTGAGTCGTAATTGCAAAAATTTTCGTCATGATTACACAAACACGAATGACCTGGACAGTGATGCGAAGTTTCTAAAAAGCCCCCTCAGTAAAGTATTATCGATCCACCGAAGCATCAGCTGCGAAGACCTTTCAATCAGTCGAGTTCACGGCGTTCAGACGTCTTCGAGCCTGGAAGTTACCCCGACCCCGACTTTAAGGAATGGGGGTCAAAGGTACAAAGGGGTCGCGGTGGACCTCCACGACGTCCAGATATACAACTGTAAGTCCGGCCACAGCCACCAGCTAGTTGACAAATCTACTACCGCGGCGTGCACAAAATCTGACAAGTGTGAGGAAACCTGTCTTAATAATAATAACTTTTGTTATATTCCTCGTAATCGAGGCTTAGCGGCGTGCCGTACCTTCACGCTAGGCACTTTAGAAGATCGACGTTCACAAAAGGAGAATCGCAAGACCAAGATGATAGGAGGATGCCGTGTGCCCGTGAGCAGTAATCATAAAAATAGATATTAATTGTTTTTGTTTGTATTTTTGTTTTGTATTTTTTTTATCTATATTAAATAAACACCTTTTACAATTCCTATATTTGAGTGTTTATTATTATGGTTAGCTAAAACTTTCTTCAATTTAATAATATATTTAGGAATCACCATATTAGGCTTTAATATTTATGATCAAACGGTTCCCTATCCTTTTGCATAAATTTCAAGACAATAATATAACATATACTTACAAGTGTGGCATAATTTTGTTTATCCTAATTATTTACTTACTGATAGCATTATTTATGCATCAGTTTCTGCACATTTTTTCATGTACATTTGTTTTCAAATTATAATAAGAATTATGTTTAAGAATAAAATAAAAGCATAATTTAATTCACGCATAATGATATTAAAACAATGTTTAACGGGTCAAAATAAGTCAATAACCTTAACCTAACCCACTAGGAATTTTGGTGTTGCGTAGATTTCGTTTCACTATAAGTAGTCGATTAGTTTAGGTTTTCATTACGCGACTTATTAAGCCAAAACAAACTAGCGTAAAAGATAATTACTTCAACATAAATCGTAGGTTCAGTTTCGGTAAAGTATGTATTATTATATTACAACTACCAAAAAAAAAATATGCCAGAATAGTTATTAGTTACTTTGCCAAAGCATGTTAAAAAAAACAGCAGAAATAATCCCATCTCACGATCGATATGACTAACTACTATGTAACTATAATAATATCTAGTAATACCAAAAAAAATTGTTTGTACAAAATATTTTTTTTTAATTATTATGGGTAGGTATTTTGAATAATAAACCCTTGTTATACTAGGTTGAACGGGTTTGAGTATAAACAGTCAAGTTCTGTTTTATTTAAAAACACGGAAAATACTTGAAAGTCCATAAAAAAACTACGTCTTGAGCGTGCACTCATCGCTTGCGTCTGCGTAGTTTTTGTGTAGATTATTTACGACACCTACGTCAGTTTAGGATGGCCACTTATCGAGTTAAAACTGTTATCGAGAGCTGTCAACGAGTGCCACTGTACAGCGCTAGATAAGCTTAATGCGCCCGGGACTGTACTTCTCAGCTTCGAATAATAATAGCTTCATAAGGTAGGTGGGTACTACGTGTTGCACAACTCCTGCCGCTCGGTTGATTAGCAGCAAATCTCATGACAGGCAATGTCTAATGAATTTTACGAATCTGGTATTGTCTAAGAGTAAAAAAAGACAAGCATAGAGTTCGCGCATCGTTAGTAGCCTCTTGTGCCGAGCGTAAGCAAACCTTTAGATGTAAGTTAGAACTTAGAAGTACTGCGCTCGATGAATATTACTTAAATTAGTAAGGTATGCCACCATCGATATCAAAATATCGATGGTTCCGATATTTTTAGGGTTATGTAGGTACCTATTAGGTTTTGAGATAATTTTATTAAATAGGCGCGCTCTGTTTTGACAAAAAATTTATGACAAAATTGTTCTTAACAAGTAATGTCGTTAGTGTTACTAGTGGCTACAGTTGAACTTTGATCCACTTACAACAATGTTTTATAATTTACTTCCACGGTTTTCATCCACCCCAAACAACAAGCCTGGATAGCTGCCTCTGCTTACCTTGAAATATTAGTTACTTGGTAATTTATATGATACGCAGGTGACACTTCATGTAAAAAAATATTTGGTAAAATGAAAAGCTAAATTGTATAAAGAATTTATTTAATAAGAAACAACTTACAACTAAAAAAAAGAATATGTCTGTTTGAAGACTTGTAAAAAACAATGTGAATATGAAAATATTAACTTAATACTTGGGTGATGCTTAAAAATTAATTTAATCTAGCAATTTACTAATGACTGATACATATTCTTCTAGTTTGCTACTAAAAGTACTTATATTGATAGTTGTTTAATATCTTTGGCTTTTGTAATAACTTTATCGTGGCACAGGTTCATATATACCTTTAATGTATCTAAGTTAGTACCTATAAAATAATAGGATAATTATTAACTGAATTGAAGGTACCTATTTGCAAAGCAGTCCATAGCCTTGGCATCTTTACATTTTATAAAACAAAATCTCCGCTGCGTCTGTCTCAAAAACTACTGAACGGATTTTCAAATGGTTTTCACCAATTGATAGAGTAATTGAAAAGGAAGGTTTTTATGTATTATTCATTAATATTTTATCTACTTGTCTTAAGGTTTATGGTGAAAACCTATGCATCATTACCATTGTCTCGGTGTGAGTCGTATTAAAATGCATGATCAAAGATATTATTTGTCTTTTCTTAAAATTAATTTTAAGCTTTTATCTCTACTTACTTGATTTTGCAATCTTTATTTGACGAACTCTTATCATAGCTCGTTTTAAAAAACTTTTAAAATCTCTCCATTTTATACAGTGTTTTTCATACAAATTGGCTTATATTAACTTTAAGATGCGCGTACACTCTATGGACCAAAATATACCTATGCAAGTAACCATATTTTTTTACTGACCCATCACTTATGTACTTAGTAAAATTAAATAAAATCATTAAATACTTTTGACATAAAATGAATAAGTGTATGAGACATATTTTCTTCTACGTTATAATTACTTCTAATTCCATATATTACACTAATTACGTATTTGTCTAAAAGAAACGATCACTACAACACTAAGGTGGTTACGTTTTTACGTAAGTACCTTAAACTAAATTTTTGGGACATCAGTCCATTAATTCTACATTTGGCACAGATCAAGCAACAAATATAATTAAGCTGAGTATAACCATTACCAGTTTTGTGTCTATTCAAAGAAATCAAAGAAATGATTGTAACTTTTGCTGGAACATCATTGTTTAATATTGCAATACCTATTTGGTTGTAAGGTGGACTAATAGGTATACTCAAATACTTATTGTTAAAACATTCAGTAGGAAACTACCTAACTAATCTACAAACCATTTCGCAACAAGCGTAAAAATATCAACTACTTATAAATCATAGGTATCTAGTGCTATAAAATACTATAAAATTACAAACCTCTCCTTATCTAGGGCTTCTAAGCTCAGTGCGTGGTTAAATATTGGCGCAAAATCCTAGCCGTGCCAACGTAGCGTGATTTTAGAATTGTTTAAACGGTTTAATGGATTGGAATGACATTGATCATCGGTGTCGGCTATTGGCGCCAGCTTGCGTCCATAGATCTGTTACATAATATACTTCATGAAGATAGGAAGATATAGAAGGGCCGAGAATAGATTACATGTCGGATATCGTGCAAGAAGACTCAACAAAATCTGTTAAATTGCGATTAACGTACGTTTGCATATACTACTATATTACGATTTGTAGCCATTATTGAAAATATTCCGTAGGTACTATTTGAAAGAGAATATTATAACATCACATTGTAAGGTCTCTTATCAACTCTTGCTTCGAAGAGTCTAAAGCCTGTTTGCAACGTTAAAAATGGCGCTGAAAAATAGAATAATGACATATCCTAAAGGTTGAACATAAATAAATAAACATTTATTGGTAGTACGTATGTACAGTGGAGGATGAAGACGGCGGTGGGCCCGGTGTTGGCACTGAGGCGGAGGATGGTAGCGTCGGTAGTGGCGTCGGCGGCGGAGTCGAGTAGACCTTGCGGTCTGGAGGCAGCGCGGGCAGCGGCGAAGGCAGCCCGAAGCCCCCCAGTCCGCTAATTGAGGACCCACCAGACAACATTTGGCCATGGACGCCGCGCATCCCAGCGAACATCGGCGTCGCGCCTGTAAAACAAACATTACTTTAAACAGTTATGTCATAGCTGCTGTGACTTGTGACTCTCTAGTGGTGTAGATATAATTACAACTTTAACATAAATCTTCAGCAAAATCAATTGCTGGGTTCGCAAGCTTATTATTACTCTAGCTGTCCCCCGCGACTTTGTCCACGTGATTTAGTATCAACGGTTTTTCATATTTTGCGCGGAATCCTAATTCTAAAGTAAAAGTAGATATGTGTAATATTACTTCAGCCCATAACCTCAGTTATCTGCCAGTAATTTTGTTGCGGAGTTATTTTAAAACTACGATATCTCCTGAGATATTAATTGAAATCAAAATCTGTAAAAGGCAATTTTGTTCAAAATTAAATACTTGCTATGAGTAAGTATTTAATTGGATTAGGATTAATCAATTATGTTTATAAAAACACCTTCGCAATTATTGCATTATTTTAGAACAAATTTGATAACCATAAAAAAGGTTATAGTCAAACAAACTTTCGCGTTTATAATATTAATAAATATAAATATTATAAATATAAATAGTATTATAAATATAAATATTATAAATGTAACATTATCAATATAAATATTAAAGTAAGGATAAGGAAGTAAGGATTGGTGATGACCTACCTAAAACATTATGTGTTACAGTTTCAATTTCTGAAAAGGAAAGTAATTTCCCGTCTTCGACAAAAATATATTAAGTAGACACATAACATCTAGAACATAGTCGACTTTATTCCCTGCAACTACTTTTAAATTCCTACAAAAAAAAATAAACGACATTTTTAGTAAGAAAGAAAATTGATAAGACGACTCCACGCTATCTTGAAACCACTAACTCTACAGAAAAAATAACCAGTGCACCGCTGACAACGCGTTGATATAATAAATGTGAAGACGGCGTAAAACCTCACACACAGCAGCATGTTCACATAAAATATGTGGATGTTAGGCTATAATTGCACACTACACAAGTTCCCATCGATCGCGCCGGGCCTGTTGCTCGTCTGTTGTCGGCCACATGCACGCCTCTGGTACCTAATCGCCATAATTTAAACAAACCTAGCAACGGCTCCCAATTGGACGCTTTTAGGAATAAAATCTTGGTCCAAGTTAACATTTTCCAAGAATTTTTATCATACTTGGTTTTACATAGATATATTATGGTGTATTGTATATACATACATAATTCCGCCGATTCCCAGAAGTAAATGGAAACCAGAATAAAAATTCCGGAGTAAATCATTTGCTTACGACATAGATCATTTCACTCTGTGGAGTAAGACAGCGAAGGTTATTATCGATGCTCCTCATTCGTATCATGTCTTCCATGATTTGGTTTCTAGGAATAGGTACTACAACTTGCTTTTATTAAACTGTTTATCTTTAATTTTGAAATGAAATATAAAAATGTCGGTATGTACTTCATAGTCGTTTCATAAGCAACGTTCGGGTACTTGTCATCGCTTTTTAAAGCCATAGATCACGCCAAGAAGAGGGCCTTGCCGATGGGATAAATTGCTCTCAAGTTGGCAGGCGACGAGAGACGTGCGCCGGCGCAGAGCGCTCACGGCTCTCGGCGCTTTCGCCGCGCCCGTTACCGAATTACATTACTTTAATAGTTTAACTATAGATTTATTTGAGTTTAAGTGGTGAGCACAGGTACGAGGAGTTAACAACAGTTAAAATATTATAATTTGTGATCAGAAAGAATTCGCATAAGTCGCACTGCAATTGCATATTTAAAAACAATTTACAAAAAGTTAAATGTTCGCCAGTGAATTATGTGAATCCTGAATGCCGGAAATTTACGATGGTAATCAAAATATTTTTATATCATTGCAGCAATAAAACCTGGATAATTTGTTTTACATTAGTCGTGCACGTTTCCCTAATTACATTTACGACGTCCAAAATGTATGTGAATGTTGATGAACATAGATTAGTTTGAAGACGTATTAAATTTCGTGAGTTTGGCATTAAGGATTCACGAAGACGCAATATTCCAGAAATCAAGGGCAAAATAATACCGTTTTTGTAACTGAGTCGTTATCCAGAGAACCATAGTTGTATCAAGATTCCTAGTAAAAATATATTACTTTGAGCAAGACGAATCTTGCAAGTTTGAAGACGGTACAAAATACCAATCGTCATATTGATTATTATTAAATAGCTAGGTACATTGGATTATTTTGAACACAGCAAGACACAATTCGCGTTGTATTTTAGGAACTTCTAACTTATAGATACCTGAATGCAAATAATCGTCGATGAGACTGAAACCTTTCAAGTCACAAACGCTGAAACATTTTCTGGTATTGCGCCATCGATCCACCCTAAATCAAGGAAAATATGTTGATTTTATTATAACTTTTAATTAAAAAAGTATCTAGCCACAAATTATGTGGATATATGTATTGGATATGAGTAGGCGTGTTATGTAAGACCTACCCACTGATTTAGCGCGAATATAGGTACATGAATTACAAAAAAATAATCTTATTTCATTACTCTAATAAAACGTTGAAACATCAAGTTATTTTTCGTATTGAACATAATTTTTTGTGCCATTGAATATAACCTTCATGTTGCCTGTACGTTTTTAATAACTAGTTTTATCACCATGTGAATATCTGGTTTCATCAACGTGCAAGAATATAAAAAAATACTTTTTTTTGCCATAGGATGTATGGCGGTAGAAAGAAAAAACATTTTTTTTAATAATGGTCAATGTTGGCACGTGATAGGGTTAACTTTTTTGTCCTCAGAGGCGACTGAAGGGATGTACACGAAAAGTTTTTAACTTTTTTAGTATGCTCTGTTTATTCTGAAATTGATTCTTATTTGTTTGTGCAGGCAACGGACCACCCATAAACGATTTCGCTGTGTATTCAAATATAATTCATAATAATTACACAGATTGTTACTCTTAAAAAGTCGTGGTGGCCTAGCGGTTCAACGAACGGATTTATATGCACAAAGTTGCAGGTTCGAAACCACTATGGGCAAGTACCAATGTGACAATTTAAAGTTATATGTACTTTCTTAATTATTAAAAGACACCATAACAATCGGAGAAGGAAAGATCGCGCGGAAACCTGGATTCCAAAAAATTTGAATCTAAAATCGCCAACCCGCAATGAGCAAGCGTGGTGATCAATGCTAGTGCCTTCCCTACATGAGAAGAGGCCTGTGCCCAGCAGTGGGACGTTTATAGGCTGGTATTATTATTTATATTACACAGATTGATACTGTGACAAAGATACCCTGATTTACTTTTATGATAGTTAGTGTTTCCACGATTTAAAAAGTGTAGAGTAAATGAAGCTTTTATAAGGAGTAAGTTTAGTAGTGTCGCAGCAAATTGTGATTTTGAGTTAAATATAGGGATTATGGAATAAATATATGCCTTTGTGTTAAAATAGAGTTCCCAAAGTAGTTAACCTCTATTTCAATAATGTAATGACGTTTAACTGTGCATCTTAACAGGTTTGTAGTTAAAACTGAATATTCTAATATTCAGAAGCAGTAATCAGATATAGTAACGTACAAAAGTATTGTCTCTTGTCTCTTGTTTTCCCCAAAAGGAAAAATAATTACATTTTTATTGTTGTTCAAGGTTAGGTACCATATAATTACACATTGTGTGGTATCTCGCCTGTAAAGATGAAGGGAAGGGATCGATTTCGTCTTCGACCGCACACATCGACTAAATGCATCGATCTGTGTCAATTACACGTTTTATTTATATCGTGCACAAAATAGAACAATACCGAAGATGTTATTTAAAACATGTTAATGTTTTATCGATCACCGGAAAAGGGATGTAGTAGGTAGATCTAAAATGCAGTGCAGCTATCTGTTTTAAATGAAAAGTTGTTTTTTTGTAATATGCTGTGCGCTGTTTGTTTATTTAAGAAATTGACATGCTACGATTAAAGTTTTGATTTTTACTCTTGTGTGTTTTAAGTGTATGAGATCTTTAGAAATTTCGTTTTTATTGTTATAAATTCGTATTAGTTAAATCAGGTGAATGCGAAAGTAACTCGGTATGTTTGTGTGTTACTTAATTTAGAACAAAGGTAGAGCCAGTGAAAGGACCTGACCTACTTTTTAATACAAAAAATATGGCGTAAGGGGTTGAAACTTTATTGAAATTATGCCAAGGTAGTTATAAATAAATCTTTTGATTAGATATAAATAAATACGACATTCAGTTTGTTAATAGTTTACCTTGAAGGGCTTATGGCCCAGAAAATAAAAATATGAAAGAAATACACTAATTAACCTAATAAGTATTATAAATGCAAAAATTACTCAGTCTGCCTTTATGTTACGCTATAGATTTGGATGAAATTTAGTATGGAGTAAGCTTGGATCCTTAGAAAGGACATAGGCTACTTTTTGCCGCGATAATCGGCGGAGCCACAACTAGTTTTATAATAAAATAAAGAATAATCTGTAATAATTTACCACGTATAGGTGTTCAATTAGAAATTGTCTGAATAAGTTGCCGTCACTCCTACTCATTGATTTACTTAGAAAAGAGATGATAAAGCGCCAGATTTTAAAAGTAAGTTACTGTCTCGTGAAGGTACAGTCTAAATACAGTATATACATGAACATGCAAACTTCGCTGGCTATCAAAATTAATCGTACACATACATTTTAGGTCAGTCATAAATTAAAACACCTCATCTTCCATGTAAATGAAGCTTAGTCATACCTTTGTCCAGTATAACACTGATAGGGCCGTTCTCAGTACTACACTGAAATATAATTTCCAAACATACGTCAGTTACGTTAAATAAAAAAATGCTCATAAACTGAGCACCTTTAGTCAAACGTAAACAGTATCAAGGTTGTCGTTCTTAAAAATCATTCTCGATTTTTTTTTTATAAAAGCGAGCGTTAGTGTTCCGCCGACGGCGATATTTTTGAAATACCTATTGCATTTATAAAGATCAAACGGTTCGAACAAACGGGCGTTCATGTAAACACATCATACTCCAGCGTGCGCGTGCGCCGTAGTCATCGCGGCGTGTACGCCATGTAGCGCGCCATTATCCTCACGTAAACTAAAATACATCACACCACGCTCTCTACTCAGTCAAGCTTTATATTTTTATGATGGTTTTGTATTCAAGTAAATCGTACTATACGATCTAGTGTCTGGTCAAATTACGTATGTACTGATTACCAATTTTATTTATAACTCACATTCGTTACTTCTAAGAAAAATGTTTAAAATATAAAGAGCAAATCACAAGAAAAATTATGAAATTATTGTATTTAAACATTTTACCAAATAGTTCTGCGAAACGAATAAGTAGGTTAGTACATTGTGTAGCAGTGCGTTGATGGTTGCAATCATTTAAAATGTAAACAAAAAAACATTTATTTCAGTGCATTGGCTACTGGGAACTGCTGGTCGATGATTATAGGTAGGTATTACAGCTCGGTGTACCCTGACAGATACTATAAATTCAGGCAGATTGATCCCGGCTAGCTAAAGCCCCATAAAAGGCGATAAACACCATTAACCTTCGGACTTTCAAGTCTACGAGCTTTGAAAATGAGTTCAGCACTTTTAGGTACTTGAAGTACTTGTAGGTCGCGCTCGCCGTGAAGATAATTGTATAATTTAAACATGTTAAGATTTTTGAATAACACCTACGTTAAACATAAGTATTTTCATCATGCTTGTTACAAATATTCATTCTACTGCCGTGGTTATTACTATTAACTTAGAGGTAACACTATATTCCAACGGAAAAATTTTAAAAATTAGTCTTTGGCTGTATTAAAAGCAGTCAATCTTTTATCTTCTTTTCTATGATATATATTTATATGTAATATACAAGGTATGTTTTTTGTCGTTGTACGCCTTGTATATAGATATAAGTTATATGATATGTACAGAGCAGAAGGTGACAAATGTGACAAACTTAAGAAAAATCGTAGGCATGTATTACGTAGGTATTATAATTGATAAATCTTACAACAATAAAGATAAATTTAATGATTAACAGAACAGAACGTGCTGTTATTCAAAAATTTTAAAGAAATAGATCTATTTAAGGCTGTTGTTTAGATTAAAAATGTTAGAAAATAATTTTTTCTCTTAGGTAAACAACAACATAAGATACTTAATACTATATTAATAGATACTAAGGGCAAACTTTTCCAACACCAGATAATATTATCCGTGAAATATTTTGTACTTTTCCGTTTAAAATCTGTCAATGTAAATTTTGTTCGACGAATAAAAATTATCTGGCATTGGAAGAATCAGTCCTTAGTGGTAGAACATTTTTAGCTCGTGATTCGTTAATGTTAATAATAATAATAATAAATAAAAGTGAAGAAACGAGATGAGAGAATACTTTATATAATATGGAAGAGACTAGAAAATGTTGACTAGAAGACAAAAACGGTTAATAGCACGCCCACCATCCCCGGACTCGTCGCCGAGCTCCGCCTCACAGATGCCACCTGCCGCAGTACCAGCGCCGCCGGCACCTGCAGTTGCGTCGAGCTCCAGCGACGAGTACTTCTCCCCGCCGACGACGCCAACACCTGTGCGTCGGCAGGGGAGACGCCGGCCACCGACCAGCTTGGCGCCCGCGGGCCAACCGGCCTCGAACAGGGCTCCCGCTCCCGGTGGTGATGTGCAGCGCATGAAGTGGACTCAAAGAATAAATGAGAACGTCATGCGCGCATATTACGGGTCCACAGAGGGGGGAACTAACCTCACTGCGTACCGTGCTAGAATGCTGTCTATGTTTCAGGTTCTTGAACCAGATGTCAACGTATCGGCTCAACGACTGTCGGATCAAGTGCGGGTCATCCAACGCAATAACAGACTGGATGACGTGACGCTTGAGCGATTGCGCTCTGAACTACAGCGTAGCCCCGCCGCCAGCACCCCGTCATCAGCGACGGTACCAATTTCTGGTACACCGCCAATATACCCTGCTGACGGGGAGGAGGATGATGGGACTATAACTGTAAGTACCCAGTGCAATGAAATTATAAGGAGTACTTTGGAGGATGCGATTCGGGAGTACCGGTCATCACCTCCCGGCCTTAGACCCCGACTACCTCGCTTGCCCATGCACAACCGTAATAAAGCTATAATGGGTGCCCTAGATTCGCTGCTTCTCGATTACTTCGAAAGCAGTGAAGACCTCGGTGACACACACTCGATTCTGTACTGTGCGGCTGTTGCGGCATGTCGTGTAGCTAATGTTAAAATAAATAACTGTAACATAGCTACACGACCTAAACCAGCCGTACCACTTTGGCAGTGCAGGATCGAGCGTCGTGTCGCTGAGGCTAGGGCACTCATAGGCAAATTAATTGCATTTAAAAATGGCAATTCGCGACCTAGAGTAATGCGCTTTGTAAAGCGGGCATTTGCTGGGACTAACAGTAGTCCTAGTGAATATACTGCTCGCGTTACAGAGCGCATTGACTTCTTTAAACAGAAGGTGTGTGCATGGGTGAGCCGTATTCGTCGGTATAAGTGCCGGGTAGAGCGGTTTCACCAGAATCGCATGTTCCAAAGGGACCAAAGATGGGTATACAGGACATGGGAGCGACCTGTTCTAGGTGTGGATGGGGGGCGCCTACCGGATGATGATGCCACTAAATCGTTTTGGCGCAGCATTTGGTCGGTGCCTGTCAGCCATTCCGAAGGCGATTGGATCCGAGAGGTTGAGCAATTGTGTGAACCAATACAAGAGATGGGGGCAATTACTATCAGCCCCCAAGACGTAGCTAATGCAGTCCGTCCGATGGCAAACTGGAAAGCACCAGGACCGGACGGACTGCAGAACTTCTGGTTAAAATGGTTACGGAGTTCACATGGTTGCTTAGCGTCTCAATTCCAATCTGCTATAGAATCGGCGTTGCTCCCACAGTTCTTGACTACAGGGTCTACCCATCTGCTCCACAAAACAGGTAGTACCACGGACCCTAAGAATTATAGGCCGATCACCTGCCTACCAACGATTTATAAACTTCTTACATCCATTCTGAGGGCAAAGATTAACGATCATATTGATAGTAATTCTGCAATGTCTGCCTCTCAGAATGGATGTAGGAATGGGTCCCGTGGTACTAAGGAGCTACTCCTTATTGACACGACTATTTGCCAACAGGTTCGCCGCTCTAAAAAAGATCTGTCGACATGTTGGATAGATTATAAGAAGGCCTACGATTCGGTGCCGCATACATGGCTCATGAGGGTGCTGGAGTTGTATAAAATTAATACAACTTTACGCACCTTCTTAGTGTCATGTATGCGGCAGTGGAGTACGGTGCTTCACTATCCAGGATGTCGGGATATCCAACAGAGTGGTGAAACAATTAGGATTGAGCGGGGAATATTCCAGGGTGACAGTCTGAGCCCACTGTGGTTCTGTTTGGCCTTGAATCCTCTAAGCACTCTGCTTGAGAATTCAAGGCTAGGCTATTCGTTGCGGAGAGGAAGCCAGGTAATCTCCCACTTGTTATACATGGATGATCTTAAACTTTTTGCCACCAACAAATTGCAACTGATGAAGTTACTGAAGATCACTGAAAGCTTCAGTAATTCCATCAGAATGGAATTTGGTGTTGACAAATGTGCAGTCATGCATGTAAAACGAGGCGGGATTATGGAATCCCAGGGCATACAGCTCTCGGATTCTATAAACCTAAGGTCACTCTCTGCAACGGAGACCTACAAGTACTTGGGTATGTCAGAGGCGTTAGGCATCAACGTTGCTGACATGAAACAATCATTACAGACACGTTTCTTTGGCCGCCTGAACAAAGTACTGAAAAGTCTTTTGTCAGGGGGCAACAAAGTGCGTGCCTTTAATGGTTGGGTCATGCCAGTGTTGATGTACTCCTTTGGTGTACTCAAGTGGACTCAGACTGAGTTAGACGCCTTGGATAGGAGAGTCCGAACACTACTGACCGCAAATCGAATGCACCACCCACGGTCTTCGGTAATGAGGTTATATATCCCGCGAAAATGTGGGGGTTGAGGCTTTTTGAATGCTAAGACCCTCCATAATCGCGAGGTATGTAACCTCAGGGAGTACTTCCTCCAAGTTGACGTGGGGATGCATCGAGATGTGGTGGTAGTGGATAAGGGCCTCACTCCGCTCTCTTTAGGCAAAGAGAACTGGCACAAACCTGTAGTACTGAGTGTCAAAGATCGCAAAGATGTATGGCAAAGCAAGGAGCTACACGGACGCTATTATCGGACCCTTCATGGGCCTGATGTAGATTTCTTAGCGTCCGTGGCCTGGCTACGCTTCGGTGATCTCTTCGGAGAAACCGAAGGGTTTGTATGTGCAATTATGGATGAAGTTATCATGACGAACAACTACCGGAAATATATTGTAAAGGATGGTACAGTCGACATATGTCGGGCATGTCACTGTCCAGGTGAGTCCTTAAGACATATAATTTCCGGTTGTTCACGTCTTGCTAACGGCGAATACTTGCACAGACATAACCAAGTGGCCAGGATTATCCATCAGCAGCTTGCTCTGAAATACAAACTTGTGGAATCTGAGATGCCGTACTACAGGTATGTTCCCGACCCAGTTCTCGAAAATGGTCGTGTCACATTGTACTGGGATCGATCTATCATCACTGACAGGACTATTGTAGCCAATAAGCCTGATATAGTGGTGATAGATCGATCAGAGCGCCGGGCAATGATTGTTGATATCACTATCCCCCATGACGAGAACCTCGTGAAGGCTGAAAAAGAAAAACAAATAAAATATTTGGATTTAGCGCACGAGGTTGTCGACATTTGGGAGGTGGACTCAGCAATCATTGTCCCGATAGTCGTGACAGCCAACGGCTTAATAGCCAAGAGCCTCGACCAACACCTTCAGAGGCTCTCGTTAGGCATCTGGGTCAAGGGTTTGATTCAGAAAGCGGTACTTATGGACACGGCGCGTATCGTGAGGAGGTTCCTCTCTCTGGGACCCTAACCACCGGCAGCTTGAACCCTGTTTCCGATGCCGGTTGGAGACTGTATTTTATATTTTTAAATGTATGTTTTTTTTTTTTTAATGTATATTTAAAAATGTATTTTATATGTTTATAAATTTAATAAAGGAAATAATAATAATATTTTTCTGGCGTTGGAAAAGTTCGTTAATGTTGAACCAGAACTAGTAGTAGAAAGTACGTCATTATCTACTTTCAGTCCTTCGGGACTTTGGGACTGTTGAAAGGGCTACTATTATTAAAAGATTATTTTTCTGTAAGCGCAAAGTACGTTATAAGAAGTTTACTTTTTTTTTTTTTTAGTTTTGAAATTAACTAGGATCGTAGTACAAATAAGGTCAAATAAAACAAGCCGAAACACAATGGGATTGCATCGTTTAGTTCGACGTTCCTATGATTACCATTGGGCTCCATAATTAGAACAGCTTGAAAGTACCATAATGTAGTACTTTCATAAGATTAATAAAAGTACCTAATTTAAATTATTTGTAATTTTTTTCGGGCAACATACCTACATACAAACAGTGCAGGTTAAATAAAAGCTTGTAAAAATTGTACGCAGCAATTGTAATCACTAGTGAACTCTTAAAGATATCTATGTAGTACGGCGCTTTTAATAAAATATTTAAGAATTTAGCTGTCGCGAGCAATCGTTGTTCTGTCAATCTATACAAAATTTTAGTATTTTTTTGCAAATATGCGTTCAAAAAAATCTTGTCCTGATAATTACATACACAAAAAAACATCTAAATTGATTGACCCGTTTTTATTGATGCTCCGTGACAATTGATTTATAATCTATTTAGATAATATAATGAATTTATTTGCCTAGAATGTAGGTAACAAAAAGGTGTTTACAAGCTTCTTAAAGATCCGTTTAAAACCTACGGATTCATTGTTTGACTATCAATTTAGACGCGAGTTTAATAAGTCTACAGAAATGAATGTTGTCACCGAAGCTGAAAAGGTTTTGGAAATACTGCGACATAAAAATTATTCTCCTCTACGAATCAACAATAGAAGAAACATACAATACTGTCTGATGTGTCTCGTTAACACATTCAAAATATCGTAATAGGAAGATTATTTTAACGAGTGTCGCAAACAAGGCTGTTTACGTAAAACGAAATAAATATAAAAATAGTCACGTGCAACATTATTTGAAGACCATTATTATTAATTTGATAAGTTAAGTATTACTGCAAAACTAAATCATCAGCCTGTCCTTTTTCCCAATTTATTTCCTAGGCTATGAACATTAAACGTCTATGTAATTTTTTTTTTGTGTTGTGACCCATTGTAATTTCTACCTGTACATATTTTAGCGTAGTATCTTACAGCAAGTCATGATTTTACATAACTGACTTAAACACCTGATTTTTATAGACTCAAAACAGTCAGCACCCATTTTTACTACATTTGTCCCAAGACTAGAGTACCTACCATACCCCCGCATTTACGTCCTTCGTTCCAAATATCAGGAGCATCAGAGCCGAATCGTGAGTCGTGATGCAGACGTCGCCATTGCACATGTTACCACAGCTTTTATGACCGTCGTAAGGGAGTGTTGGAACTTCTCAGAAACGGGATCATGTGCACATGGGAGGTAATAAATCCTCGATTATCCGGCCCTGCTCCGAACTCGGTATGTATTGGCCGTCTATGTACATTTGCCTTAATCTTCGGTTGTTATATTAGCTGTTTAGCGATGTTGAACAAGATTTGAATGTGATACACTTAACGCTTCCAATACCTCGTTTGCTTGGCTATGCAGAATTAACTTTTCTTTATTTTATTTTTTTACGTGATGTTATTTAAATTCAATTCTTTTCCAAATAAGATTCAAAAAAAATATTTTATGCTTATTTTATACGACGAGTCAAACCTTATCCTTTTAATAAGGAACATAACAAAAAATAATTATCGGATACACATAGGCAGTCGCTACACGTAAAATACGGGTTTCAGCTGAATTCCGTAAGATCAGAAGCCGACCACAATAAAGGTTGGAAAAAAGCTAGGCAAAAAAAGGAAGTAGTGTACAGATAATAGAATTTATAAAATTATTACTTAAAGTTGTGTCTTTCAGTAAAATTCGTATCGTAGTCACAAAAAAAACGAAAGCTTTATGAACTTTTTCCAGACTTTTATTTACTTTATAGATTATTTTTATTCTACATAATAAGTAAAGGCACAACAACTATTGTGTCGAAAACATAAAGAAATATTTTATTTTTAGAAGTGTAGGCAAAATAAGTTTTCGGTACGGCGTAGCCTCTATGAAAAACATAACCATGACGATTGAATGGAAGTAACGGGGCCCTTTTCGGGATGTAAACATCTAAACGCGATTTATTTAAATAATTTGCTATATAAATTTTATCAGATTTAAATATTAATATTGTTTACAAATACTTGCTTTGTTACTTAAGACAAAGTAAAAACATATGACTAAATGGTAGTAAGGCAAATTAATTTAAATTATTATTATAAATAAAGTAACATAATAACAAGATTAACAAGTTAACATGTGTAGGATTATGAAAATAATCTTCTAAAATATTCCAAACGAGTACGTCATCCACAAAAACTTGTTGATTTCAAATTCAGTTGTTACATTATGCATTCCATCGCCAGTGACGCTCTCAACGTCCTGTTAAGTTATACGCCGGCATTGGATGTTCTACAGAGACCATCGGGTACTAGGAACGCATAATCCTATAGGAGGCTGTTCGACGGAATGCAAGCTCTTGCACTGCAGTTAACTTGAAAAGTTTTAAAAATTTTAATTGAGGAAATGACGACTAAGTAACAAGTAACTTAAAACGTAATTGATTATGAAACTGTAAAGGTAACTATTTTTATTTAGATCATTGACAAATTCTAGAACTTTTCTACTACTTTCAGTCGAAAACCTATTTATTGATTTTCAGTGACACATGGGGTGCAATACGCAGGCGTTGGAACTAAAGTAGTACTAGGAACACAGGACTAGAGTGGAGCTAGCCCGCTGAAGCACAGATCAATATTGCAACGTCACATTGAAAGCGAAAGTGGGCATGACGTCACTCAGCATCCGTTATTCAATCCGTCACGAGGCTTGTTTGAATACAATCGTTTTATTACGGCAGTTATTAAAAACAATTAAATTGCTAGTATAATAATTACAGGTTCAATAGCGATAGATAACATAAATTAAAAGTGTATTTTATAATATAAGAGGTAGGTAGCTATCTAGAGGTGAAGTAAATAAAACCGTAGTCGGAGCGAGGGGGCCGGGGTTTTTATAAGTCTTTGACAATAGACTATTTTCGTAATGGAAAAGTTCTTCTTTACGGCTTATTTGTGGTACCTGTCTTATATCTTTTAATATTTTATGTTAAATTATGAAAAAGATATTACGTCATGTTATTTTATAAGTAAAAAAATGTGTTTTCAAAGCTCTCAGTCCGAATGAATAGGTTTAGTAATAGAACATTTATGTAAAAACCCGAAAGCCATGGAAACATTAAAATCTGCTAAGGCAGGGCTTTTATAATAAATAACAAGTTTCATATATTTTTGTTAACCTTTGATAAAAAAAAATATTCTACAATTTGGAACGTAAAAAAAAACAATTAGTGCTATCAAACTTGTAATTTGTATGACGTTATGGCAATTAAATAGGTAAATCAATTATCAACATTTTGCCATCAAAAAATATTGTAATATTTTCGCTTTCAAATCCCATCGCTTTGCTATCGCAAGTTAGAAATAGGTCTGCATTCTAACAATGATTATTAGTAGTTATTTCTTATGTAAATCCTCATTTAAAACTATTAACAAGAAATAATCGTTTGCCACATAATGTTATTTCTTTAGTGTACCTCGTGTAGTTTAAAAAAAAAAAAATTGACCATAAAAAATGCACGGAAAAAAATATTTGACTTGTCTGAAGATAATGGAAACACGAGTCGCATGCAGACTAACTCGTGTAGGTCATGCGGTCCTAGTAAAACAATCCGTCTGGCAAGCATTTAATCAATAACTTGCATTGAGTTTTGCAGCGCCATCCTTTAGTTTACCTCAGTTATTGATCCGAATTGCCGGAACAGATATGACTTACTAGGCTACCAGAAAAATGAAGAGGTTTGCCGTTCAGAATGAACATACATAAAACTTATATTCAATGCAAAATTATTCATGTCTAGGATTGAGGCGGGATTTTGAAATTCAAAACAAAAACGACGGCAGAGTACATTCATCTGTGAAATACAATATGTTACTTAAGTGAACTTTCATAGAACTTTAAATCAAATGAAAGAAAATGTTTTTATTGTATTTAAAAATAGTTATACTGTTTGTAGATACCAATAGCGAACAGGAAAGGTGTTTAAATTAGGTCAGGTTCATACCGATAAGTTAAAAGTCACGGCTTAAATGGAATAATTAGTTTAGTAAACACTTGAGTACTTGAGAATGTCGATACCAGCGCCTCAAGTGGGTTAACTTTAAGAGAAATCAGTCTGATTTAATGCGTGATCAATACTTTCTACGCGTGTGGGACACATTTTTGTAATTAGGCAACGTGCTGTATATTTAACCTCCTTCGTCAAATAATCTTTACAAAGTATGTAATAAAGTCGCCCCCGCTGTTTACGTACGCTTAGATATTGTAAACTACGCAATGGATTTTATTGTAGTTTTCAGCAATAGATAGAGCGGAATACAAGAGGAAGGTTTTATTACGACCCTGACTGCTAAACCCTAGGTCGTGGGTGCGATTCCCACCTAGGACGAATCTTTGTGTGATTAGCACGGTCATTTGTTCTGTGTCTGGGTGTAATTTATAAATAATATGTATGTATTTAGAAATATTTAAGTATGTTTATCAGTTGTCTGGTTGCCATAGCACAGGCTCTGCCTAGTTTGGGATCAGATGACCGTGTGTGAGATGTCCCAAGATATTATTATTATTGTTTGTTATTAAGATAATTAAATGTCTGAAATCCAATGGACTGCTAATAGATTCATATGATATTGAAAACAGAACACACGTCGTGCTTTTTACCAAAAGAGAAATAAAACCTAGGTAATTTTTAAATAAGCCAGTGTTTTGTAAATCGTTAAGTTTGATTATTTCTATCAAACGTTGCTAAAACCATCCCGGTAATTGGAAAACGATTACAGCTTTTGCACTACGCTGCAAATAATAATAAACGATTTCCTTTCAAAACATGACTGAATTAAATTTTTAATCTATTTTTTATAAAGTAATTACCATTTCTTTTTTATTTATTTCTTTTTCAGGATTAATGGCTCTCAGTCTGGTTTATATCTGTAGCTGCATGTTTTTAAAACTAAAGTGTAATAAAACCTAAGCGGTTAATGCATCGGCAACTAGTTATTCATGATGAAAACCATTAATTTATTATATATATTTTATATTGTAAAAGTAGGTAAGTATCAGTGTAACCTCCTTCAATAGAGTTTAATCCATACTTGATGGGCCTGTTGGACTAGTGGTTAGTGACCCTGACTGCTAAACCGGAGGTCGTGGGTTCGATTCCCACCCAGGACGAATCTTTGTGTGATGAGCACGATCATTTGTTCTGTGTCTGGGTGCTATTTATCTATAATATGTATGTATTTAGAAATATGTAAATATGTTTATCAGTTGTCTGGTTGCCATAGCACAGGCTCTGCCTAGTTTGGGATCAGATGACCGTGTGTAAGATGTCCCAAGATATTATATTATATTATATTATACTAATATTATAAAAGCAAAAGTAACTCTGTCTGTCTGTTTGATATGATTTCATGTTTAAGCCTGACTGAATCGAGTCATGAAACTTGTTATGGGGTAAGTTTGAATCTAAAGAAAGGACATATTACTACTCTTTGCCACGATACTCGACAACCAAACGGCTCGGGCGGTGATTCTTACAAGAAACAGTTACCAATTTAAAGTGCAAAGGTTCTTCAAATTAGTATCTATCTTAAATGTTGTTCTGCAAAAATTATACTATCTATACCAACCGACTACCGAAAATAGACCTAGGGCCCTGTAAATGTTTGGTTATGATAATGTTTATATCTTTTCGTGTACAAAACAAATCGCTCCTGCCCCCCCTAGACAAGTGACATTTCGACAAGCGATAACACTGATCGAATCGTTCAAATGTATGGAAGTGACAAGTCCAAGTCACGTGACTTATCGAAACGAAATGTCATTTCCATACATTTAATGTCATTTAAGCGATTTCTATCATCGTTAACGCTTGTCGAAATGCCACTTGTCTAGAGGGGCTGCTGTTTATACGCTTAGATCTTTTAAACTACGCAACGGATTTTATGCAGCTTTCCGCAATGAATATTGATTCCAGAGGAAGATTTTTGAGTATAATTCAATAAGGCGGGTTGCTAGTTTACAATTAAACTATTGTAGACTATGTTTAATTATAATATAATGAAATTTATTTGCATGCAAGAGTTGTCTTTTAAGTTATTAAATATTTGTTAATAATAGGAATTTATAATTTCAGCGTCAATTTTGCAGGTGGTTTGCTTGTCTGCTTTTAGCGAGTTTTACCACAATTAGCCTGAGTGCAGGCTTTGACTGCTTCACCGGAGTTTCTGGCGAAACCATAAGGGCCTCCAGCTAGAGTAATAGAATACTAACTAGGTCAACAACGTTCACTAAAGGAATTTCCTGTGGGGTTCGGATCTAGACTTAATGCGTTGCTAACAATCTGTAAAAAGATAGGGAGGGTTGGATCTACGTTTTTATTGTTTAGGGAGCCTATAATAAACAGAAACAGGTACATATTTGTTGTGCTACGCGGAGAGCTACGAAGTCTACGAGACAATATGGATCACCTACAATAAGACACCAATAATTGGTATGGGGACGGGGAACTTCAGAAATAATGCAAGATTTATTTCCCTCATAACAATTTTAAACAATAGTTCTTACTATTTTTCGATTTGATTGGATATTTTATTATCAGGAAAGTCCACGACGGAAGACCAATCTTAAGTTGGATCGCAAATTAACATATTTAGGTACTTAAGTATGATAGAGTGCAATGGAAATGAGGAAACAGGATAAATTAATGAGAATTGAGAATGTTTGAAGATATTGTAGGGTAGAGTTTCTGCTCGAAATAATTCACAATTCCTAAACATCTTAAGGGTTTCTTCAACAGGATATTAATGTTATTTCTGTACATTTTGGTAGTTAATTAGGTCTTTGTTACGTTACAATATAACACATTTTAACATAATCTTTAAAGAAAATTCTTACTGTAGGGACATGGAAGTTATTAATGAATCTAAAATAATATGGATGTTGACTAAAATCAAATTAAATTACGTAATTTTCTTAAAAATATTAGACACGTATTTTTTCATTTTTACGCAACCAAAAAGTTATGAGGATAAATTGATTTAAAATGTCGTTTTGTGTAGTAACATCATGTCATATTTAGCCTCACTCCTGAACTTTGATTCGTTTTATGTCCTTGGTTTTTAGTTAAGTGTCTAGTATTTATTATTACCTACCTATGTCTAATTTACGAACTAAATGGATTATTACTTTTTATACCCGGTCAACATCCCTATTGTTTAAATAGATATTTTAGAGATAATGATTAACTGTTTTTTCTGGGATTCGAACGCCAGATTTTTACTACTTTTGGAGCTGGACAGAATTAGACAGTAAAAAATATTTACTTACCATGGTCATTGGCAACGGCGTACTGGTAGTTAGGTATGAGATCTGGCAGCTCATGGTGCGGCGGCGGCGAGGCGGGCGGCGGCCGGTAGCCAGGTTCAACGCCGCCGTACGCCAGAGGCCACTCGCGCTCGTTGATGGCCCCGTATGTGCAGTACTCGCCACCGTATGTTAGCTGCTGGCCCGAACTCGCATGCGAGTAGGCGCACGCCCCGTAGTCGATGGAACCACTCCCGCTCGTGCCTGCACCGCTCGTGCCGGCCAGCTCGTACCCCGTCGACTGCGACGGCGGCAGCGCCGGCACACCTCCACCGCAGAGGTAACTCCCGCTACCGAACTGAGGCTTCAAAGCCTGACACTTGCGTCGAAAGCCACGCGGCCTTCTTCTGAACGAACCTTCTTCAAACATAAACTCTGAAGACGGATCGATTGTCCAATAGTGACCCTTCCCAGGCCTGCCTAGCCCCTTGGGCAACTTCACGAAACATTCGTTTAAACTTAAATTATGTCGAACAGAATTCTTCCAGCCTTGATAGGAACTGCGAAAAAACGGGAACTGTTGTTGTAGAAACGCATAGATTTCGCTAAGTGTCAGCCTTTTGTTGGGCGAGTGGCGAATTGCCATAACAATGAGTGCGATATAGGAGAAGGGTGGTTTCTCCTGTCGCCTGGTGGCGGGCGCCCGGCGCGCCGCCTCCTCGGTGGTCTGGTCCTCGGTCTTCATGCGTGCACGTGCGTGTACGTCAGGCCGCGTGCGAGCACACAGTGCGCGAGCGGCGCACCTCCGAAGCGCGCCGCCCAGTGCCGCCCGCTGCCGCCCCTCCTCGCTGGTCCACCACTCCCACGTACGCCTCTACAAACGATCTTATTGGCACGCTCGCTTTGTGTTAACCTAAATCGCAGCAAAGGACCTGTATACCTGTATAATGCAAAACTGAAATATCTTAAGAAACTAACTAAAGTGAAACACTAAAAAAAAGTCTTCAAGGCAAACCTATAAAAGTTTATTAGTTTATTTAGCTTTAATGCCACGAAGTTAGGTCCATGGAGACTTTTCGTTCTATAAGCGTATATTGTGGTTAGAAGGGTTGGTTCTTAGGATTGGTGCAACATAATATGAGAGCGGTCATTGCTCTGGCGGATCCCCTGTCTGTACCATCCACAAACTCATACAAACACCCAAACAGCGGAAAACCCGCTTAGACAATAATATTTACCCGTCGCAAGGACGCCTGTCGAACGCCCGCTCTTGACCTAGCACAATTAAACCAAACATTTTACTAGAACTATAAAACAGTTATACGACGTACACCAAATATTTACCATAAAGCGTAAACCAAAAGTTTTGCATTAAACTTGCCGGATTTATTTACTCGCGCACGTGTAAACTAAGGAGCTCAATTGAAAATAAACTTTGTTAGATTGCCATACGACTTACTATAGTAACTACAAAGTAAAGAATCAATGGCGTTTGGCAGTTCTTCACAATTTTGAAACGAATGTGAGGAAGACAGATACAGTAGATGAAACCATATCGGTACAACTTTGTTGCTACACTGGTCACACTTAAGTACTTGTGACTTATTTATAATATTACAATAACATCAACATAATTTTTTAGAAATCAGACCTTAAACTAATGTTGTATTGTACAAACACAACAATCTAAATTACTTATAGGATTCTTCGTGTTCCATAACAGAGATATACGTAATACGTAACACAGAATTAAGTATGGATTACGTAGATCAGTAGGTACCTACTTACCATATCTTCCAGTCCAGCGATTGATCACACAAGATCACCTACGTCAGCCATAGCGTTACATTTTTGATGTTACATCATAATATACGTACTGAAGTGACGCAATATAATTGTCGTTATCAATAAATAAATCGTTATTATCGAATGATGCTATAAATATGGCTCGGCCACCGTCACGGATGCGCTGCGCGGGTTGCTGATCTTTCTTATAAACAATCACTGCCACTGTAGTAAACATTAATACTACCTCTGGATATTGTAATAATATTCTTAATTGTAGTGTAGTACCAACAAACATAAACTAACATGCCAATTAGTAGGCTAATTGGCATGTTTTCTTCTGGCAGGAAAATCAGTTCATTTTTCTTTAGGTACAATGTAGGTACTTAACAAAAACTATTATTCTTTTCTAATGCGTAGTAACATATAAAGAACAACTCAAGCGTTATAAATACATAAAAAACCCATAAAATTAAATGAAGTATGTTTAAAATAGATATCTACAATCAATTTAAAAATATCAACAGGGACAGACAGTACCTACGACAAACGAGATCGTATGATAGCTGTCAGAATTTCAAAGCTTCTTTTCTCTTTCCCACACAGTATTTCCAGGGAATACTCAATATTGAGTTAAAAGGAAGATGCGCTCGGTCACGAACGGCTTCGTAAGCTCCGCCCACAACATGGCCGGGCACTCGAGCGGCGCACGCGCAGGCGGCGGATCATTGCCTGATCTTGAACCCTCCATTCATCACCTTTTACGATCTAGTGATGTTTGCTTTGAGGTTTTTACGGTTTCGCCTTAATTTTTGGTGTGCAATTATACATTTTATTACTGAAGTTTAATTGATTTTCCAACCATTATTACAAACCAAAAATTCGTGAAAATTGCGTGTACGTGACATGTAACGATTTATTAGACGTGTTACACACGCCGGTATAGTAAACGTTAGCGTTTATTAGATTACTATGTAACTTAACTCGGGGCGACACCGTATAGGTACTATTGAGATAAGCAAATCGGCATCGCTCCTATTGCGACCGTTTCCTCTAACAAGAACTCATTACCTACCTACTAACTTAACTTTGTTTTACTTATTGCAGTTTTGTTTGTCATAAGAAGACAGAAAAAAAAATGGTTATTATTTTGTAAGCTATTTAAATTTTATATTTAAAAACAATATATTGACCTATATAGGTACCTAGGTAACCATTTTGTCTTGATGTGAGTACCTATATTCTATATATATAGAAAGATCGGTAAATCTTTAGGGCTGTAACAATAAATAGTGTAGATGACATTGCTAGTATAATCAAGTGGGTCCCATAGCCTAGCAGTAAAATTTTTGTTAATTTGATCCTTAGGTTCCACAAGCTAATAATCTCTTTGTTTTTATAAGGTATAATTAGGTTACCTTAGATTAGTAATATGTCTAGATGGTGTCGCTCAACAAAAGAACTAAAACAAACAACAAACTTTAGTATGCTGGTGTGAGTGACAGCTACCTATTACACTTGCGAAATGACATTCAAATTTACCAGTGTGTGTCGTGTGATACCACAGTCGCAGACAGTTTGCGACTATTTTTTCAACGCGTCCATAGCTTTACCTGTTCATCTAGACATTCCTAGAACTTATAATCTAAAGTAAACATAATATTTTTGTGAAAATAACATTTTAGGTACCTACATAGAGTAAGTGCCTATATATATTTCTCAATTAATCCTCTTATAGGTTCCAATTAATAAGAAGAGATTAATAAGATAACAAAAAAGCAGAAAAGCCTACTTAATTTCGTTACCTAAAATTATATTATTGGTCTATTAATAGTTAGTTCCAATAATTTTATTTAAAACCGAAATAACTAGTAGGTAAACTGATTTTAATAAAATTTATATGGGAGGTAAATTATATAAATTTCATTAGGCATACGAATCTATGAAGAATAAAAAAAAGAAATCACAACTACCGGCGAAATCGCAAACAAACATACCTACAGTTAATTGAGAATCTCCTCCTTATACCTATACATTCTGTTAAAAAAATAAAAACTGGCCTACAATGTAATTATCCTTTGCTAACTATCATTCCCACGAAGACGTAGGTAGGTAGACTCACGAAATAAAATTTGCTGATTGTACAGAATATTCGATGACAGCTGAAACATCACACATAGGCGGCATTGTTTGATACCCGAGCGGAGCGCGGCCGTTCGGTGAAACCTGACTGTGATTGTAGAGTCACACTTGGTAGGTACTCTAGGCCCCAAAACAATTGAATCATAAAAACACATATCATTTACATGTTTAGCGCAAGTACTTCCCGTAAATAAGTGCAACATAAACAGTCAAAAGTTTATTATTCTCGTTAATCACGTGGTGTGTCGTAGGATAAGTGAAAAGGACAATTTATTATAAGTACTAATTACATTGAAAATTACTTGCTAGGAGAAATAAAACCGTGAAATTAATTAATATAATTACAATATAGTTTCTTATATGTATCAAACAACAAAAAGCTCCTATTTTAATTCCGCATACATACACACTTATCACTGCGAGTGGCCCGAGACGCACTTGATCGGGTTTTTTCAACTTTGCTGTCCATCCTAGGTAGGTATTTGTAAGGTAATCTGTAACACTATTCTTACTTGTATTAAGTAATTAACGCTTAACATTAAATAACAATTATTATTAAAATAAAAATAATGTGAAAGCTGTTTAAGCAAACATAATAAAAAGAGATAAAAATAGGTTTAGTTTGTGTTTAAATAACAGAAACAGTGTATTATTATTTACAAAAAAAAATAATTTGGTGAAAAATATTCGCGAAAATAAGCTTAATTTGATAATAACTAAATAAACGTAATAAATACTAAGTGCTCTTACAATAGAAATAATTGACTGAAAGTATAGTGCTTTGTCAATTATTTTTAATTACTGTTTTATTGCAAGTTTTTAAAAATCTCACACGTTCAGGCGAGATGACATAAACTATCTTTTTGGCAGAGCACTAGGAGAGCATTTGGAGGTAGTAGGTTATAGGGGATGAAACAATACCATATTCACTCCTAGCATTACTTAAGCCCTGGTACCCTTACCTACCCTGAAATTGCGCGCCGTTGATGAATGGGTTGATGAACGACGGCCGACGCGCATGTCATGCCAAATACGGCCTAATTATCAAATTGTTACTTTGTACTATTTTCATGGAATATTAAAGCACTTTTAGTATCATCATTATTTTGGCGCGATGTTTTTCCACTCGTCATCGTTACAAAATCACGCTGACCAGATTATTTTTATAGTTTTTTGAGTATCGTGTAGGTAGCTTCGTACAACGACCTCAGACCACCGTGAGGTCGGGCCTGCGGGTGACGGGGAGGGCAACCCGGCACCCGATCAGCTGACAGGCCACGGAGAACACGCACGCGACGTCCTACGCGTGCGATCTCGGATGATGCGAGGGGTGGGCACTTTACACCCACCTCTCTAGAAGAGGTCCTTGAAGGACCGAGGCCTGCCGGAGCTGCGCTGAGAATGCGCATGTGATCCCGCGGCTCTGGCTAAGGCAAAGACGGGACCGGGGTGTTTTTAGTCGGTGCGAGTCCGACATATCCCCACGCCGTGCCCTCGGCGTGGGTCGAAGTCAATTAGCTTTTCACCCCGTAATCAAAAAAAAAAAAAAAAAAAAAAAAGGTAGCTTCGTACAAGATATGCCATGTAGGTAAGTTCTTTGGTTTTGTTTAAATAAAACTCAAACTCAAATAATTAAAGGAAAGAGGGGAGAGGGGAAGAGGGAAAATGTGTTTAAATTATAAAATATATTATATATATTTATTGCACGGATAGTGTGTCACCACGCCAATTACCACTGCGCGCGACGTCCTGCAGGTGCGATCAACAGTGCCACTGTTGCTGCAGCTGCTAAGAAAACACCTCAAACGTCAGAAATATAATAACGTTGTTGGTTGGAAGATAATATATTTGAGCTTATTGAGATTTAAATCTTTGATCCGTGGGGTCCGAGCGCAAACATGCTTATTAAAGGTCGGCCAAACGCCTTGTTGACACTTTGCGTGAATCAAGGGCTGGCGTTTTGTACACACTTCCAGTCGACAGCGATGTTGACGAATTTTTTTATGCCATATTTTAGGTATTAGGTGAGTTTTTTTGTATGCTTGTTAAGTTCGTTAAAAATTAATAATTACAAATTCCATAGTTTATTGATGGGTGACAGCTGACGCGCCAGTGGCGCCAACTAGTGAGGCGCAAATAAAAATAATGAAATAAAATAAAGCTAAAAACGAAACAAGAAACTCTAAAAAGTAAAGATTTGTCCGACTTCGATGAAGTCCGACTTTAGTAAAATGTTTAAAAAATCTTATACATATATTTTTATCTATAAAAACTTTATTTATGTACCTACACAATGCCAATAGGAATTTTCTGCCAGTTAACCTTTGGTCAAAAAATAAAAAAATAAGTGAAGGGCATCCAAAAGGCTACACTAAAAACAACATATTGGTGAATCTAACAAAACGTGGTACACAGCATCGACGGTTACCACTGCCGCTGCATCCACGGACGCCCGCGTCATTTGAACCTGCGCGTATAAAGCTAGCATGGTTTATTTTTCATCTTGGCCAGACATAGCGTATACAGTTAGTACGAGAGCTGACGACCAAAACCATGTCTCATAGCAATACGGCAAAAACCCTATAAAATCGTTAGATTGTATGATTCTGAACCCGACTAGGTGTGTAGTAACGGTCGAAAGTGTAGCAACGGCGTGGGAGGCCATTTCTGCTGTGTCAAAAAAAAAAGACAGTCGGTATTATAGCAATACGTCTGATAGTGAAAATGTACATAGATTTTATAATTGTATTACGAAAAAGTTTGTTTTCAGACATTTTGCGCGTAGCATATAGCCTGAGCGCATTTTTGAAAATGTCAACAAATTTAGCCGACCTGTATCATAGCAATACGGATATTTTTTTTTTCAACTTTTCGTATTGCTGCCATGATTACCAAAAACCTGTTTTCAGACACTTTAAGTTTAGCATATACTCCCAAAAACGAAAATAAATTGTGCGATTTATTTCAGTCCTTCAACTTCAATGTTACGGTTTCGGGTAAATTCTTTGTTAATTATCATCTAATAAATTCAGGGTCGCAACGTATTCATTGGTTTGTAACAGAAAATTCAAGATGCCTCAATACGATTTTTAAATGATATCTGAGTATCGAAAAGTTGTCTGATAGAGAAGGTGCTACACTTAATTTGTCTGATATAAATTTTTTGCACATGTGGACCACTTATTTTATCATGTCCAACAATTTTCAGACATATTGCTATGATACCGATCGGTAAAATTTGTTAACATTTTCAAAACGGTCTCAAAATTTAATGCGTTCACATTTCCGTCTGAAAATTGTTTTGTTCGCATCAAATAACCAAAATTTACTAATAAAAAAGATTTTCAGACGTATTGCTATGAGACATTTTTTTTGTCTCATTTTTTATTTTTTTAAGTGATTTTACGGGTTTGCGCTACACCACTAACGTCTGAAAAATATGTTTCCGGTATCTCAGAACTATCATTCAACTACAGTCTGCAAATCAGACATATTGCTATGATGCAGTTCGGTAAAATTCTTTGACAATTTTGAAAATTCGGTCAGATCAAATGCTACGCGGAAAATGTCTGATATTGGTATTTTCGAGTTCAGGATAATCGTATCTATCGATTTGATGCGGTTTTGGCCGTATTGCTATGAGACAAAAATTTTGGTCGTCAGCTCTCGTACTAAGTATATGCAGCGGCGGCGGCGGTAATTATTACTCAATAATGATATATTACTAAAAAAGACGGGCACTCCGGGAGAACGACAGTTGCAAAAATATGATACTTATTTACAGAAGTGTCGGTAACGGTAGCAGTAACAGTGTCGCGAATTCAATTGTTATTTCCCATGCCAAAAATGCCCAATGCGCCTAAAGAAGTTGTAAAGTATTTAGACAATATACTTTACACAGACTTCAGACAGACAGCCTCATGAATGCTACCCTTAATATCGTAAACTAGAGACATTAATTTTACTGGTATTCCATACGATTTTATTTCAGTACAGCGTGGGTACAGTTTTCATACTATGGTAGCCCAGTGACCTTTAAAAGTTACGTCGTTTCCTCGTAGTATCGCTGTCGAGTGACGTCACGTCTGCTAACGATTTGTTGCACCGGTATCGTAGCCCTATAGGCACCCTAGATACTATAAATATTTAGATGTATGCATTTTCAATTTCTACGCGCATGCGTCGAGGGCCCTTAGTACCCTTTAGCTTCATGTTCTCCTAGTAAGTTATTTCGTAAATAATCAATAATGTGCAGTAAGGGTGTGGGGTTGCCATCTGTAGCCAATTCTTTTACTAGTTGTAATTTTAAGAACTAGCAACCACAATTTTGTCGCGCTCACTAGATAAGGCTTTAGTATAAGAATAATAGGCTTAAAACGCGTTGTTTAAGCTATGTTTATATTTCTTTTAAGCAAAAATAAAATTAATAAATTTATCTGCGTGGATTTCTTGCCGAGATAATAGCATATTGTATTATGTCAACTGTAGACTTGAGGAACATGTATCTAAGCTGTGCATTAAATTTGTTAGCATAGAGCAAATACTAAAATTATTTGAAAAAAATCATTAATCTGATGCTGCCAAATTTGCAAAGCACATGACAATAGTACCTACTTATGCATCTAACAGGAGTTCCCGGTTGAGTTTGGTGGGTTACGTAGATGTTTTATTTTGTATTCAATATTGGTAAAAAGATCGTCCGCTTTTAGGCGTGTGAAGTTTGTAAAACTTTAAGTAACAAGACAATAGTTTGCCCTTAAAAACAAAAGTTTACCTTTAAAAACAAAAACCAATCAAATTTAAATAATCAACTTATCATCTTTAAGTTATAATGTCCAAGTTATTGTTATTATCTTGTAAGATTAATATGTTCTTCTAAATATTTGATTTGTTAGTAAAAACTGTTCAAATGTTGAGCTTCAATAGATCAGTTATTTGCTTTGTCTAAATAATTCGACTATTCACATTTACAACATCACATTTTTCAGTAGAGAAGTACCTATATTGTAGCAGAGAACTTGGCACCCATTTAGATCTAAAGTATTTTGTCGGTGAAGTCGACAAGATCATAATATTGAAACTATCTCTCATTTACACTTTTTTGTTGGGATTTAAATTACAGATTTGCTCCGTGTGCAGTTATTGTAAATTTGATTCACATACAAACTCGTTTCGGATGCATGCCTAATTAAAAATCGCTGACTTTAACTAATTGAGTACATTATTAGACTAGTTGTCCCACGCGACTTGGTTCGCGTGTTATAAAACATTTTTCTAAACATTTCCATACGTTTTTTTTTTATTTCCTTTTATAAAAATTATATCCTTGTAAACGTAACAAAAAAAAACCGATTTGGTGCAGTAATTCAGAAGTCAGTGCGTGGGCGAGAAAAAAGGAAATTGGGATTCATTTTTATATATTAATATGGATAACTTAAAATTGTGCGTGGGTAATAACTGCTCCAGTAACTTAACGACAATGAAGGAAATATTGAGGAAATCAGAGCGTACCCTACTACAAATAGATAAGGCTTGGAATCTTCCACTTCGTTCATTGAAATTTTAACGACTGACTTGACATCTGATAAAGAATAAAAATATATCTCTTAACGTTTGAAGGAATATTTTACGTTCAAATATTTGCTGTTCACGTTTGAGTGCATAATATCTTGGTTTCACATAATAATATAAGAGTTTATTCGGACATGAGTAATTCATCATTATCACTCTAACTTGGAAAAGGTATGAATGGCTTATTTACAAGCTCTTTTCCAGTAAATTAACTCTGTTTACTGTTACAGGTTTTTTTGTATCTAAATCATTTTTATTTTTTCTTTCATCGTCTAAATAATAAAGCTTAAAGATAAAGATCCACACTTTGAATTGATTCCTGACGATGCAGCGATAGCTAGTGGGTTGCTCGTATTAATCGACTCGTTCAGGCGCCGCTGTAATGAGCATCAGATTTTTTATCATAAACCCAATTAGTTAAGTAAGTAAATATATAAAAATGCAAACTATTCAACTACAATGTAAAATAAATTACTTAGTAATTTCAATAATTAATTGAATGATTTCATAAAAGCATTGAATGGTCGAATAATATAAAATCTTTTAGATATTTGTAAGTATTACGTAAGTAAGTTAAGAGTCAGACCTGGGAGTCTGACTCTGCAATATATACAAATAGTTAAATATGCAAATAGTTAAATATCTTTGAAAAAATCTTGAAACACGTAATGAAACGCAATTCGGGCTCTGATTATAGGATACTAGGTAAAACGAGGCCAGCTCTCAATTTTATTTGCACGTATTATGGGACTGTAAACTCATAAATAAAAGTTACCTCTACTAAGGCATCAAAAACCAATTGAGCAACAAGCTACCTAATAGAGAGTAGATATTTAAAGAGTTAGTAGTAAAGAAGTATGTTTTAAAGTAATTGGACTTTAAGTAAAAAATACACAAATAAATACACCATTAATTATTTCTTGTCCAAGGACCACAATAGACCAACAAAAGAAAACGTCAGTAACTACGTGTTACTGACGTTTTCTAGGTAGTCTATTGTGGTAGGTATAATAATTATAATAATGCATTAAAGAGTTAAACAATCAATAAGTGATCTACATTGAATCCTATTAATTAAAGTCAGGAATAAAATAATATCTTGTACTTACAATAAAATTTATATTATAAGTAGAAACACATATTAATTGTAGTATTACTGTGTAGTATTAGGTACTTGTGGGTTCATAATAGGTCGATTCGTGTAAAAAGCAGGAAAAACATATTTTTAAAAACATTTCTTTTTTTTTATACATATAGCTAGCTGATTACGATACAATTCCAACCAAAATTTACAAAAACTTCAAAAGTAAGATTAATAACTAAAAATTACCTGGATTTGAACTTGCAGTAAGAAAATTTATTTGCAATCGTCCAACCACCGAGCGGATTATTACGACAGATAGTGTTCTAAAAAAGTCAATCGTACTTCAATCAAAGTAAGATATTATATTATGGTCACTATGGCTGGTAGCCATGGTTACCTCTTTGTTATACGTCAAATTCAGTATGTTTGCAGATAAATTTGAGGTATTGCATTTCTTATCATATGGATGTAATAGCGTGTTTAAAGATAGCTAAGTGCACTCTACGATATTTTTTAATAATCTCTCAATATTTTATAGCAACCTTTTAAGTATTTTTTTAATGAGATCTTTTACAGACAAACTGACAACCGGCAAAAAAAGTTGTCGATATTTTTTTTTATTAATGCTTTATCGATTTATTTGACAACCTATAATTTATATTACAGCACATGGTGACGAGTCCATTTTAAATCGAGCCTGGTCCTTTATGGCACCGTATTTATTTCTAGCAAATTTTGAGGTTATAAGTTTGTTTATTAGTTTATTGATGCAAATGCTCTGAAACGTAATATTATTATTTTGTCATCATTGAATGAGTTTACGATAAATCGAAACATACTTGTAAATAACATAGACTTCAGGGTTGATGCATTTTCCGGCATTACCACGCATGCGTCAGTTTCAAGCCGTATCCTAGGATACCTGGCTGCGGTACTAACAACCCTTTAACGTTTATGAGAGCCTGGTAGTCGTTGGCTACGCGATGCACATAAAAAAACTGAAATGCATCGTCTACGGGGTAACTCGGTTGTGTAGAAACTGAATAAAATTTCGTTTTTATTTTGAGTTTCTGTCCGAGTTTTTTTGGCTTTGGCTTTTAAGTAAGATATTTTAATTGAAGCCTGCTCTTTTTATCCCACAAATTAACTTATTAACGTGCATGCCAAGTTTTACTTCAAGTTCACGGATAGATCCAAGAGCGGTGCAGTGTTGGGACAACTCATAACGAGAAGAGTTGCAACGTTGCAACCTTCAGAAAATCTAAAAGTACCAGGGCAGCATAAACGTAAAGCGTTTTACATAACATGCTATCTCACTCATCCGCCGCAGTTTATAGTCGATGACAAATAAATGTCATTGCCATCTTCTTATAAATAAACAAATACGTAGATATACGCTGATACGCTGGTCGATTCAATCGTCCACTATGGAGCGCCAATCTTGACCATTGTGTACTGTAGTGTGGTTAATAAAAAACAATTTAATGTTGAGCTGTAGGTACCAACTACAGATATTGTTTGTATTTCATAAAAGGTTTATAATAGGAACGAACTATCCCTGTTCTAACCCCGAAATAGGTTCCTGCCCACCATGTGACTTCGTCTATAACCTAACATGAATATAATTTCTAAGTAATAGTTATATACCAGTAGGAATATCTTTAAGGTGTGTATTAGGAAACAAATGAAATACTGAATTAAACAACATAATTATTTTATCACTTTTCATATCAATTAGACAAAAGTAATCCCAATATTAATTAATCTTATTACCTAAAATCACAAATATTTAAGCAATAATATTGAATGTATTTATTAATGATTATAGTAATGTAAGAGTTTATTATTTTTTTTCTTTTTTTGGACGAGAAATCGACGATTAAAAAGTTCTTGGAAAGGGTCTTAAGAAACTACTACGGTCACAGTTCTGCCCTAGCTATCTCCCCCTCCCCCCCAAAAGTTCGCCTGAAAGCATCCATTGTAGGTAAAATAGATCAAAACCAATCAAGGGCAACAAAACATCAAAAGAGAAAAGAAATTGAAATTGCTGCTGTAACTTAATACATAAAATGGATGTGAGACTAAAGCCGTGTGCGCATGAAACATGGTTGTAAATTACATTTTATGACGCGCTGGCCATGTGCGTATCGTCCGTCAACAACGGGAAGTTTGGAGCAGACAAATTTGCGCGACCCAACAGCTCTGAACGCTCCAGCGCTCCTTACATGCAGGGAATGAGAAACAGACTTTAAACTGGAAAGTTTCCATCACGTTTTATGATGCACAGTTTTAGGTAGCATGACGCGTACTTGCGATCTTACTGGCTACTTAAGCTTGTGTGAAAACACAAAACATTCAGATATAGGTCCTATAGATAAGAATATTAACCCGTTTATTATTATTTTGTCCCACTGACACCACCAATTAACTGTATTACTCGTGGGTCGTAGATATGTGGTGCATTCTTATCTTAAACGATAACCTACTCGGTTTGTTTATATCTGTTACCGGCAATTTGTATAATTCGTAACTTTAGGGTAATGTTTGAAATACTGCTGATTTTCTACTTGTACAGGTATTTTGTACAATACCAAATGCGCAGCCGACAATGTGTTTACGAGACGAGAGTAGAGAAGATTATTAAGTGAATGTTATTCATTTAATAAAACTATATTTGAACATGTAATCCCACTATAGTCCAAAGCTGGTCAAAAGCAGTTTTGACTAATAACCAATTCAGTAAAAAAGTGTCAAGGCATGGTCGGTCTTTGCCGCCAAGCGGGGCTCCTTTTTTGGAGTCTAAAGTAACCCATACGAAGTGGATAATGGTAGTTTTATTCGCTTTTTTCGCTAGCTCCTGTCCCCATTATCCCCTTCGAACCTAACCTATCCGAGTCCTCAAGTTAGAGTGTTACTGATCAGGAATGATTCTTTAGGTTGTGGTAGTGGGAGCCCTGCATTAAAAGTAATTTTGTCCGTCTCTCAAGCTGTTTAAATTAGGTAGTTGTGAAAACGTCAGTCAAATGCACTTTTAAAACCAAATAGAACGCAATTGTCAGAAATTTTATAGATAGTAAGCACCTACTTAGATAAAGTCATATAACATTGATAAATACAGACCAAAATTTATTTATTTTACACATTCCTGGTGGACCAGCAGGCACTCTACACCTACAATCCCTAGGTAAAGTATGCAGTCCACAATAGTACCTAAATATTTACTATATTTCATATTTTGCATAAACGCCCCAGGTAATACACATTACCTATTCATTTTGTAAAAAGAAAACGTCTCTTTAAAACATAGAACAGTTACTACATTGTTTTGATAATTATGTCGCCCCAAAGATGGTCTGCAAAGCTTTAACTATAATTCATTCATCCTATTTATGTGACTATAAGTTTGAAATGTAAATGAATGAAACTTAATGACGTTATTACCTTATACCTTGCAGCAGCCAAGCCTCATGAAATAGGGCGCGAGCCCTAGAGAGTTGCAATGCTACATGTTTTAAATAATAAAGTTTTCTTAATAAAACTTCTATTTTTTTTACTGATAAGTACCACGTCTGTCTTAACTTAATAAATGTAAAACAATCAGATACCTAATACGTCTATCTAAATAGTTGAGCTAGTTTTACAAGATCTCGTAACAAAATAGCACTATCGAAAAACAATTTACTTTTCCGCTTTCTATCTGTTAGCGTCTCGGCATTTTTCCAAAGAAAACACTGAGTATCGATCGACGTTTTGTATCGACCAATCTATACTAGAATATGTAGTCGTCAATTTGAAAAATGTACCTACACATCTACCAAACGGTGTATTTTTTAAATAACTTTGCTCCAGACAATTCCGTCAGTCCGCTTTTTGTATTACTTATCGAAAATACACATAGGTAATATCTAAAACAACAACATGTTTTAAATTCAGATACAACGCCAAACGATTCGCATTGCAAATTTTGGTTTTCTGAATAAATAGTTTTAACTACGTAACGTCTACGTATTGAAGTTTATTTTACATTTGTCGAGTAACTAAAAACGATTTATATTTTGTTTTGTCTGGGTTAACGGTAACATGATTTCTGACTATGCTAAAATACGAAGGACAGATAGTACATTCGGTCACTGTAATATATTGACGTAAGTAATAATGGGCTCGAGTAATATTAGCCGTACTTCTATCACTACGCCTACATTTGCATGGAACAGGATCCATTAACAGGCGGCAAATGTAAACAATACCATCGGCTGACGGCGACTTAAAAGGCGTTAGGGGGAATTTAAATCATTCGAATGCTTTTTGTTCCTGCCGCACAAGGAGATTAAGACAATGTACATCAACTTGTTCGTGTTACATTATTATCCCATATCATTTTAATGAAACTAGGTAGGTATGTAGCTATACTTGCTATACTTGCAAATTCAGTAACGCCTGTAGCCAGTAAATATTTTTATTTTAGCTCTTTCTGTTCTCTGCTCGGCAAAGACATAATATCTTTTTTCTTTCATATTTTTTTATGGCTGTAGCATGAATTTTAACTAAGGTTTTAAGAAAAAAAACATTGATAGGCTGATCTTTTCTATGGATAAAATGGGTATATACTTAATCAAAATATATATAATGTATTAATTCCCCGATACGCTGCAATTTGTGTCTAAGGTAAGACAATTATAAAAAAATAGGGTAAAAACGATTATAGAAATAGCACGCATCCATAAGTTGTAAACTTTGAAAAAATACACGTATTAGATATCTCGTGTGGTTCTGTGATGTGTTTTTTACGGGCTCGAACCCAACCCTTGCATAGGTTACGTTTTAACCCTCGGACAGCGGATGTAAACAAATGTAAATCACGGCTGGCATAACTACCACATGTGCTGAGGTTAAAAAACTTACTAATTGATATGTGATTCGGACTAAAACGTCGATTTAAGACGAGTATACTCATACTCAGTAAAGCGAATTATATGAGATCAATTAGTTTAAAATTTTAAGCAAAATACCTAAGTAGTGTTAAAAGACAATAGTAAACTATATGCGTATAAGTTATTATGATGATAACTTTATTACCCGTCATTATTGTAACCACTTGTACTAATTAAATTAATTCTCGTTTCATACAGTGACTTAATTGTAACACTGCTGTCTCGTAACTCATCGTATTTCATCTTTACTGACTGCATGTGACCATTAAAGAAAAATAGCTAGCAGAATCTTCCCTAGGTTTTGCACACAAGTCAGGGACATCTAAGTTCAATATCAAACCTATCAGCAATAATTTAGTAGCTAGTTAAGCAAATAGATATATCTATTAAAATTATTTTTTAAATAATTCGTTTGTTGTTTTACAATAAAACCTGCTACACACAAACAACTTAGTTTCTTTTTAATGTTTGTGTATATTTATGTCTCCTAGAAGTAGATATAGATTTAACTAACTAATTTTCAATACTTAAGTAGGCATATAATTATATCTACCTAGTGATTACTTACCACAGTTTGTTGAACTATTAATAACTTCAAAAGATTTACAAAAAATAGTGTTTTAAATCGAAATACGGATAGTTATTCAGAAAGGTTTAAATAAACCAAATGAGATAGATAATGACATTACAAAGGTCAACACAAAACAAAAGGGTGGCTCGTCGCGCGTCAGGATGCAGCCATCAGAGCCATCAGTCGTATCCCTTTGTTTTCATGGCGAGCCATACGCGGCTCTAAGAAAATATACAAGATACCAAAATGTAACCAACACGCCGCGCCCACACGCCGGCCATGCATGTTTTGACGACGCGTCATCGCACCAATACTTTGTCTAAACGGATAGTTTGCATACATCATAACAAACAAAACTGACATTCGTGCAATTCATGATCTGAAATGGTCTGCGAAAGAGAAACTGCTTGGAAGACCACATTTTAAGTTAATTTTAACATTTAGTTTTCATTAAATTAAAAAATCTAATTAATAAATTAAGTAGATTTTTATAAACGTATATTAAATACATGAACAACGGTACTTGACACTTTCTTAACGCTGTAGTCGGTACAATATAAGATAAATAGCTTCTTAAATTATGTCTCATTATAAATAACAAAGAGATAACAGATTTTTACAGACATTAAATTGATTTTTAAATATTCAGCTAATAACTTCGCGATAAACGTCTTAAGATGCGAATCAAGCTGACCAATCTTTGTTAACAGAATAGTTATAATTTTTAACTTCATTAACATCACTTGAACGAATTATTTAATCCATTAGGCACTTCAAAGAACTGTTTATGTAACCTGAAAGGGCTTTTTAAGTTAGGTCATACAGTTTTATGTTTGAACGGTAGACCTAACCACTTATATTAGATGTATTTGCATATTCTCTATTAGTATTTAGTACGCTTATCAATCACAGAAGGCACAAATCCTCGTAGTAGCCTGAAAAACACGAACACGAACGCAAGCTATAAATTATTCTTGATAATGTAGCATTCATTTTATTGTCAGCCATTTTTGTGTGACGTCAATCTAGTGCTACAAAATACAGGCACTGCCGTACGTGTAAAACTGAGACTAAATGACATTTGAACTGCGCATCCTCAGATGCATCCAATGACAGCAGCGTGGAAGCAGGAAAGTAGTAAATACTGAAACCAGCCATTTCCCCTATGTAGGAGTGGGAGAGTGGAATAAGCACGTGTTCTAGTATTAACTGCAATACCTACTACAACTGACGACCTCTTCTGATATCATGTTCTCCTGGTACTTCGCATGCAACCATTGCACCTCGTCGTTGCAAAAATGCAGATGTTTTGGATTATACGAATTGTGCATTGGGCGAGTAGGATATTTTTTTAATTTTTCATATATTATTCTTTTACAATGCGCTCTTTTTCTCATTAGGTGTTTTATTTTATAAAATCTTTGAAATAACCCGCACTGTCCGATAAAATTATGTATAACGGGTTTGTAAGTGGTCCGTCAAAATTTGCAAACCATTTTTCTACGTTTTTTGTTGTTGTCATTTTGACGGATTGAGCTGAAATTTTGCATGCACCTTTAGTTCTTGTGACAAAATAAAATGTGCAAATTGTAATAATTTCCATATAGCTGCCGCTCCAAAAGGGTGGATTACATATTTCCCTCTTAATATGGGTATCAAATGAAAGGGCTTGAAGAGTAGAAAACGATGAAGTTGGTTAGTAACATCACACTAAATTCAATATGGTCACCGGTCCAAGACGTCAAATTACATTTTTTACAACTCCTCACTCACTATGGGTATTAAACGAAAGTATATGAACAGTAAAAAAACAGAGTTAATAACATACATAAATAAAAATAAAATAATCTGTTGCTGCTACGACAACGACTAATAGTACATTAAATTAAGAACTTGGTCTACAAAAAACCCTGCTTTTTAACCAGATTTTTGCTTTATATTAATGATAGCTGTATTTTTTTGATCGTTATAGCGTACATCAATGAATTTTAAGAGAATCTGTAAAACAAAAGCTGCTTTGATAACATCATTAAAAAAATATAAAATTAAAGGTAGCCGATGAGGGTGCGGTTCGTTTCTCTTACTAGAAGAACTCACACTTGGCACAATTTTTGTTAATATTTAGTTACACATTGTGTGATATTTATATAACGACAAATAAGTAAATAATAACTGGTATTTAAAGAAAGTAGAAACCAACTTCCATGAACACAGTTAAAAGCAATATTTACGATAGGTTCTGTGTACTTAAGCTTAAATTTTAACTTTGAAGCCGTAGAGACCGTAGCCATATAAAATTAAGAGGTTGAGTAGCCATTTTTTTTTTAATATTAAGAATATGAGAAGCTTTCCGAAAATTTCTAAATCTTAAACACAGTCGGGAGCAACGGCTTAGTGTCTTTTCCGAGACACGGAGCGGCTCGGTAAGGTTAGAAATGTACACCCATACACGGACCTTTAGTAGTACAGTTCTTTTAGAATAAACTACAAAACCATATAGTGCCCTTCAAAAAGTATAGTATTTCAGGAAAAAACTATAAAAAAGAAAGTTATATTTTTGTTTACTACATATATTTTTTATTTATTTTGTTTTTGTTTACAGTAATACAGCGTTTTCAAATCAATATAGGTATGTAGATCGAATGCTCCTTTCAACTAAAAGAATTATAGTATTTTTGCGTACTCGAAATATATTACAATACTTTATATTATAATACTTGGCAACCCAGCACCGAGGGTTCAGTACACATTTTACTGATCGTCCCGATTAATTTCCAAAAACAAACTTAACAGACTATACCACCACGCGTTCCAATGAAAAAATATCTTAACAGACAGACAACAAAGTGATTTTGATGTGCGGCAACCCTTAAAATGCATTTATTAATTTTTAACTAGAAGAAAATGAAAGAATTTGAAATTTATAAAGCTTTTTTTTTTGGAAGAGATTTACGCAGTTAGCCTGAGCGCAGGCTTTGACTGCTTCTCCGGACTTAGTTATTGTATTGTATTTATAAAGCTTAGTTTAGCTCTTAGCTTAAAGCACTTGTGTTATGGAAACCGAGACATCCAAGGTACCACAAACTCCTAAGACCGTCAGGGGTCGAACCCGGGACCTCTCGACTCGACCGTATAAACAGTCATATAAACATTCAATCTGATTTTGTCCCTCTTAGGGGTAAATTTTCAATAACTCTAAAATACATCTATATTTTTCTAATCAGTAGATTGTAGGTATAAGTTTTATATTTAATTTCATGCAGCAAATCGTGCAACTGTTCAAACGCTTTTTAAACACCTTTAGGGGAAATTTTCCAAAAAAATAAATCCTTCCTTAGTGGATGTTAACACCATATTTTATAGTGCATCAACTGCCTAAATTTAAAGTTTCTAACCCCTGTGTTTGAGGCTCTGCGTTGATGAATCTGTCAGGCAAGTAATTGTATAGGTATGTGTACTTACATTAAATAAAAATAAAATGTTACTGTCCTAAATCATCCCTGTTCGGTGTTTCATTAACGGTGCTGATCTACAGCACTGTATGTATATATGGGGGTGTGAAAAAAAACTACAAATTTATGCTTAGAAAGAAGTAATAATTGATTTATTTTGCATCATCCTACACAATGTTTGAAAAAATATAACAAATCAAATGTATGAAAAAATGTATCTAGTAGGTACTTTGTTTGGGGATATTTTATACATCATATTCCGGATGGTTCAGACTGCTATGAGATGCAAAACAATTTTATGCTTACAACAAGATCAAGTAGGAACCTAACTTATTGAGAAATTAGCTGTCATTATGTTACGAAATTAATTTCATAAGCATAGTAGGTACCTACATGATGATTACAACTAAAATAAATGTATTACCTAAATGATTAAGTGTTTCATAAAAATATAGGTATAAATGGAGTTTCCATGTTTTTCGAAGAAAAATTACAACGAAAGCACATTTTCGGGAATGACAACCTGTGGCTTAAAAGAAAATGCGTTTTGATTTGTTGTCGGTCCAGCCGCTAATTCAGCTGCATAGTATATTGTCTCTCCGTCCTGCACCGGTTGCAAATTTGCAATGTTCAAGAATTCCATTCGATTATCATGGCGGTCCCCTTGTGTATAATTATCCCCTACCATTGAACTATCACCACCATGTGAGCGCATGTGAAAATTTAAATGGCTGCTTTGCTTGAATTTTCGCCCACATACGGAACATTCAAAAGGTTGTATATTTGTGTGAGTGCGCATATGTTGTCGGAGATGAACAGACTGAGAAAAGCACTTGCTGCATATCACACACTTGAACGGCTTCTCTTTGGTATGGATCCGTAGGTGTTGGTCTAGGCCAGCTTTTTGAGTGAACGCTTTTGGGCAAAATGTGCAAACAAAAGGGCGAACGCCCGTATGCATTCGCATGTGTTGTTGTAAGCCGCCTTGTTGCGTGAATCGTTTGGCACATATCGAACACTCGTGGGGCTTTGTCTTTGCGTGCACAATCCGATTGTGTTCATCGTACTCGGTGCTATCCAGGAATGTTTGACTGCAAAGGCGACAAGAGAAGGTAAACTGATTGGCAGCGTGAAGCTGAGCCGCGATCGAATCGCTCGGGTAAAAGTCCCGGTCGAGTCGTTTCTCGCACACTTGGCAGCGCAGGGCAGCCTTGCGCCTTTTAGTGTGTTCTTCCCGGTAGTGTACTGAATAATCACAACAGTTGAAGAAGATCCGACGACACTGCAGATCCGGACGCAGGGTTGAAGGAAAAGTGCAAGTAAAGGGGCCCCTGGTTAAAACAAATAAAAAATAAGACACCAGGATTGTTTACAATCAGAAATGAAATAAAGATGGCAAGGTTCTCATTGTAAAAGCTATGAAGCAATAGACAATACTGAACATACTTAGGCCACATATGTAACTCTCAGTGTGGGTAATCACTTAACGTACACCACTTTTCGCCATTTCATTTCCTTGATATTTCACTTTTATCTTAAAATAATTTTATATTAGATATTTACGTACTAGAGCTAGCCTAAAATATGTACCTAAATACTAAAAGTTTGAACTTTTTTATTTTAAGCTAGATGTTTAAAAACTTTTGGAGATTTTAATTGCGTTACCCAAAAAACAATAAATAAATACATACCTGAGATCGATGGGTGGTTTTGGTTTCATTTGAGTTCTTTTAACAACTCCATCGAGTCGTGATCGCTTCATAGCATCGCTCTCAATGTCGTCCCCCTCAATTTTAATTATTAAGTATGTACTATCTTTTGTAAATGCACGGGTGATCAATCCGTCACGTCCTGTGACTTGATCGTCATCATTATTTTGGAGCGGTATGAATTTAAAACCGCAAAGGCCGTGGAAGTTCTGTGTAAAACATACAATGTTTAGCAAAAATTAAGCAGCCGTATAGACATGTCAAAAAAATGTCCAATATAGTAATTTATGAGCGATCCTAACATTAAGTAATGGATTGAAAACATGGGTAAGCAATCCTATAACGTAAAAAATAATGAGTTCGTTAACATTGTGAGTAAATCAATCAACAAATCGCTTGGGACTCTCAAATCCAAAATTCACACGCATTTTACATAAATAAATGTGGACAACATCACATACATTGCTTTGAACCCAGAGTTAATAGCTATACTTAGCACTTGTGTTATTGAATCACAGACAACAAAAGTACCCCAAGCGCCCAGACACGAGAGAATATAGAAAAGTGGTTTTCTACATCGAACCGTCCGGGGATCAAACCCGGAACCTAAGAGTTAGCTACACCTTGAAATCCGGTGTGTACGGTATGCCACTCGACCAAGGAGAACGTCGTGGACATGGACCGACTGTACGTATCTCACTTCAACTAAACATTAACTAGGTTATACGACAGCCGGTATCCTAATTAATGTTAAGACTACCTATCAAATACCAACGCACTGAATCTAAACGAGACACGGTGGTACTTTCGGTATACAGGCAACTTACAAAAAACAAAATACAGTGTTGATTACTTGCCTGATCAATGTTAAGTGCCGGTTTTGGCTGGTACTCTTCGTCACTAGCCGTTGCCTCGTCGTCGTGTTGCAAGTTCTTATGATTTTGTAATGCCTTCCTGTTGTAGAATGTTTTCATACATAGCCGACAGGTAAAATTAGCTGAAGAGTCCTCTTCCCATACCATTGGATACTGTAACTAATAAGTATTATTTATTTATTTAATACTTCAAGCACGAAACAGATGCAGGCGGATTAATTTTTTTAGCTATTTTCATTTCGTTTTTACTTAGCAACTATAAAAGTTATTGACTTGAAATTTGGTTCGCTGATAGAAGAGGATATGATGAAACTTTTTTTGCTCAATTCACCAAACTATTATATCTATATATATATACTATCTGATGCATAATCATAATATCTAGATTAATGTCGATTTTTTATTCCATTCGATAAATTTTGATTAATATGAGATTTTCCATTTTGTCGCTTACGTTATTATTTCTAAGACAATCTTGCATTTCCGGATTGGCTCTCCATTCCGCTAGACTTTTTTAGATTCGCCCACACGCAAACGAAATAATTTTTTAACGAAATAATTGCGAGACAAGGATTCCTTAGTGCGGGAGACCTTCTTTTAAAAAGACACAATACCTACATAACACGTAACGGTTTTTTTATATTCTGCCGTATTTTTACCGTCTAAAAACACCTCGATCCCATATCTACCTTGTCGGAGCTGCGGTATCTCTTGCGCATGCTCTGCACGACTCCGGAAAATTTAGCCCTGTTGGAATACTACTACTACTAATAATTAAGGTGGTAGATGGCATAACCTCTAAGTAATAGCACAAAATAATGTAATTAGATAAAAATCTACTACATACTATGTCTAGTATTTACGCTTATTTACTTTGTATTTTACTACATTGTAGTATTGTTTTAATGGTGACATCTTAACTACTAAGGAAAGGTACTTATGTTTTTGACATTTCTAATATCTACCCTACCCACTAAATTATTGTTTTTGTCATTTCACTATTGACAATTAGATACTCGTAGTAAGTAAACATCACGATCTAAAATTGAGATAGGACACCACAACTAAAAATTACTCAATCTCGACAATGTATATTAAAGAGTTTGACTTAATAGTTATTTGTAAATATCTTGTTAGTTGACCCATAATAACATCAGTTAGGTACCTACTTGTATAATTGGATTAACTGGTAGAAGAATTAATGGTTCTGATGATGACGATACATTCTCCTCAATATGCTCCATAATACAAGGTATAATAAATAAACAAGGTTTTACTGATTACTACACAAGGAAATAATTTTACTATTCAATTTAAAGTTCAAAAAATCCGCTCTTTCATCGCGTTTCTTTTGCTTTGACTTTGTGATTTATCACAACCACAGACTGTAAAATTGTAAAATTAAAATGCATAGAATATATTAGAGCAATTAGAATACTTATACCATAGATATAAATAATAAATTATATTCCACATCATTTATTATTATTAAAAAAAAAATATTCTTATTCTTATCTATGACATATACCATAGACGTGATAAAATTTGTGTTAACCACAGAGTAAAAACCGAATAGAAAACAAAACATCAAAGTTCTACAGAATCATTTAAGTTATTTCTTGCATTTCAAAAAAGCAGACAGAAATAAATTATGAGATCTTTTAAATTTTTCTGTCTTTACACTTCTTCACTGTTTTGACATTTTTCTCTTCAATCGATTTTCTTTATTTTCGGTTCAGATATAATATTCTTTTATCTGGGGCAAGTGCGTCTAGTGCTATCTTTGTCAAACGAATACTAAATCAGTGAGTGTAAGAGCAATGGCAGTTACTATGCTTCGAAAGTGATATACTTTGACCTGGGAAACTGCCCACTCTGGCTGGCAGCAGCTGGCATGGCAGCAAATAACATAATTTTCTGACACAGCTCCACAGCTAGGATTTGTGGTTTGGTAGTTTGGTTGGCTGTCTGTTTAATGAAATTGTAACTTCTACATCAACTCTAGCTACCACGTAAAAATCATGGCTGGGTCAGCTTTGAGGCGGCTTATGGCTGAATATAAACGTAAGTTTATTGTTTAAGTAATGTCTTGTAAATTAATTGTCACTGAACTATAATAATTGAATCATTACCTACATTTACTCCATTTACCTTTATCATTAGAATAATCAGAATTTTAACTTACATTAGTGCTTCATAATTTCATTAGTAGCGACTGGAAGTTATTATTTACTTTACACTTTTTGCTTGTTATCAAGTTATTAAATTTTTATCTCTGTGATTTCTTCGTTTCTGTTACGATAAACCAGAACCGCAAGAAACAACCTTTGCTTAGTTTATGGCTAAAACTAAATGTGTACTCATTATTCTATTTTGCCTAAATAAACATTATTATATTCTTGTATCTCTTGTTTTTCACGGGTTATCCTCGGTAACAAGAATAACCGGTCTTTTGAAAGGCTTACGTGGGCCCAACATGCAGCAGCCTTGTTGAGAACTTTACTCTAATATGGTATGAGGCATCTACCAGAGACCATCCACCCCTGTTCTATAGAAAAACAAACTTGAAAAGCCTTAAGTAGATGTAGTGCTATTGTTCATTATGTTTTGAGGGATGGCTAATTAATTTTACCATAAAACGATAATGGCTGCTATTCTACACATGCAAGTGTAAATTAAATGGGTAGAATGTAGGTCACTAGACAGGCCCTCAAACTACTGCCACTGCAGGCAGCAGGGGCAACAATAGAGTGCCGCTAGGGGATGTCAAGTGGTGCAGCCCCAATTTCACCATTACTGTAGTGGACCCGAAGCGGGTTTCCTTGCTATTACGCCATTAGACACTACCACCCCAAGCATATAGCTCTAGCACCCCTCTAGCTAGCCAGTTACGGCCAGGAGATCTGGGATCTGTGACATAAGGCATTTAGGTCCAGTGTGTGTGTGCTACTACTCACAAACAGGTTGCTATAGGCAGTTTTATTTATATTGTTAGGTGTAAAAAAGCAACTCAATATGCCCCAGTTATGTATGCCATGTTATGCCCCTCATAATGAGGTAATAACATGCCCCAAGGGGTTTATTATTATTGGATGAGAGTATTTAAACTAAAACATAATTAGTAAAAATATTCTTACTTTGTCATAAGGAGTTCAATATTATATTACGGATATAATATACATGTCTATGAGCAGTTATTTAAAAATTAATTGTCTCATATTTGACTCCTAGACTACTCTTCTTCTTAGCGAGTCAATCAATAGCACCCTAGACAACTATAAACATACCTAGCACCATACTTGACTAAATTGTAACATGCAATCTACAATTAAACTTTTGTGGTTGAAATAAAGACTTACATATTCAATACATAATTTATGTATTGAATATGTTATAATATGTGTTTGCTTAATAGGGGTCAGGCATTGACCTTTCTTTTACAAGCTTAATTCTAATTAAATAAGTTTATTTCATTGTGTAATGCTGAGTAAAATCCCTTTAGTACTGATAATCCAGCTATTATGGTTTGTGCACCATGACGCCTACCACATAGCAATTGCTTTTATGTATATCTTATCTAGAAGCTTACAGGCATCATTATTTATCCCTGTTTCAGCTTAGCTGTCTGGGAAAATGGAGACAAAGTTTTTCTGTTTACTAAGTATTGATTATGAAGACTCATAAATAGAAATGTTTTTTAAAAAGAAGTAGTTTTGAGAGGAAAACTACCTTTTGTTTGAGCATAATTATGTTAAAATTATGAGCTTAGAGTTTGACGGTAGCACTATCATCACTATTCTCTATAATAACATCTTTTCACTTCTTGACATGAGTTGATACAGTTGAGCAATGTAAGTAAGAAATAAGTATAAAATTATAAATGTTGTAATTGGTGTCATTAGTAACCTATTCATTAACATGTACCACCATTATAACCTGACATTTTCACTTGATAGTAATACTAAAGAATTGTTTTCTTGTAATAATATATATACATGCTTTTAAACACTTTGCTAATTACAGAACTGACTCTCAATCCCCCAGAAGGTATAATAGCTGGCCCTATTAATGAAGAGAACTTTTTTGAATGGGAGGCACTAATAACGTAAGAACAGCATCTGTTGTTATCATTATAATTAGACCTGGTCAAATAAAGTATAGAAATCAGTAGATCTGAGGCAAATTACCATAGTCAGTGTTTATTACTTCATTTATTATTTATTTAATGTTCCTTTATACTCACAAAAACAAAGAAAACTAGTTTATAACAGAGAATAATTTTACAAAAGAGCTGCTTATTTCATAAGTAATTTCAGCCATTAAACATATTAGTATAACATTTAAAAAAATTAACAAAAAAGTCATTTATCATCAAAAGAAATATATAACCTTGTGTTGATAGAATTAAATTTTTGTAATAGTTTGCAAAATAGACTATACAGACATTGTGAAATATTTTACTAAAAATGCAAAAAAAACTTAGGTACTCCTTAAGCTGATGTCCGCTTATCTTAATACATTATTTGCCTTACATACTTCGTTATTACAAATTTACAATTCAGAGTTCATTAATACTATGATTTATAAAATTATATTGTTTTTTTAAGTTGTGTTTTGTCTTTACAGAGGTCCGGAGGGAACATGTTTTGAAGGTGGCATATTTCCAGCGAAACTGGTTTTTCCACCAGACTATCCCTTGAGTCCACCTAAAATGCAATTCATTTGTGAAATGTTTCATCCAAACAGTAAGTACTTTAGTGACACTTTAAGAGGAAAAGTGGGTGGTATTTTCTCAGTATGGGTGATTTTTTTGCAGTAATATAAACATAAACCAGTTCAATACCCCCTATATTTTCTTTTTTAATGATACATTTATATATTTAAAAGCACTAGAACCCTCTTAAATTGATCTCTGAGAGGCATGATATGCAAATTTCGAGAGCTATTGATAAAAAAAACAAAACCTACTTATAATCTTCTTATTCAGTATCTTTACATAGTATAAAACAAAGTCTGTTTGTATTCTTACATCTTTTAAACGGCGCAACGGATTTAAATGTAGTTTTCAGCAATAGTGTAGATACAGAGTGACTCAAAAGGAAGGTTTTGTATAATAAACGCATATTGCATCCGTGCGAAGCCAGAGCGGGACGCTAGTCTAAAAGATCGTTTAAATTAGTTCAACATTGGAGGAGGAAATAGGCGAGAGCCAAATCTTGAATTATATAACTTTTTACGGTCGGATCTGCAGCTGTCCTTGTCACACTTTGATCGATAGACCGGACTCCGTGCGACAGCGATAGTTTCTTCAACTACCTATCCAATTTGTAAGACTTACCTCTTAATGATAAACCGGTTTGAGATAATGAATGTTGTCCAAATCAATGTTTATATTTCAATACACATTTAATAATAATAAATGTCATGGTAGCTTACCGATTTAATAACTGGACTTGTTTGCAGGTGGTTGCATGCTCGAACCCATTCAAAAGTGACTTTTTTAATTATATGTTCATTTTTTCCTTAATTATTCCAAGGCACCAATTCCATCACTGACAACTGGTGAAGGAAAACATCGTAAGGTTATCTGAAATCACCATCCCGCCAGTGACAACGTAAAGTGTTCAATGCTAGTTCCTTTTCTATATGGAAAGAAACCTTTGTCTAGCAATAGGACATTTACAGGCATATCAAACACATAATATTTCATTTGCAGTATATGCTGATGGACGTGTATGCATATCTATCCTACATGCCCCCGGTGACGATCCCATGGGGTACGAAAGCAGTGCTGAGAGGTGGTCGCCTGTGCAAAGTGTGGAGAAAATATTACTCTCTGTGGTTAGCATGTTGGCTGGTAAGTCATATAGGAGATAAATAATTTACTTGATTTTTTATAGAACATTAGTAACCAACATCCTAATAAACATTCCTACGCATCCAACACAGTGTTCTAATTTTTATAAAGAGTTAGAGTTACATATTATTGATTTCAGGTGCGAATCCCAAACATACAGCCAAGCCAAAACTCTATTGTGTTAATTTCAGTCTGCTTTGGTCCACTTTTAAACCTTACACATATCTAATCACTGCCTATAGAGTATCCATTACTTTTTAGCGCAAGCCTAGAAAAGACCTAAGATGGAGGCCAGGCTTCTATTAAATGAACTAGTTCTCATGAATCATATAATTAAAAACATTTCCGTTGTATAAGTACTGTGACAATACACAATGTATTCAGCAAAGATGTTAACATACGTTTATTATTTCAGAACCGAATGATGAAAGTGGGGCTAATGTCGATGCTGCCAAAATGTGGAGAGAAGACCGCGATGAGTTCAATAAAATAGCAGAGCGACTTGTGAGAAAAACGCTTGGTTTACCTCCGCCGTAAAGTATAGCCATAAGGTCCAATTTAGCCTTAAACTCTTCCGTGGTTTAGCTATTCTGAGCAATTCTATAACCGTTATCTAGAGAAATATATACAAAGTTACACAAAACTTCCATATCTCTTGCACACAAAAAAATGTCGGTTGAAAAATTTACTTTGTGTAAAATGATGTTATTGACCTTTAAAGTGAAATATGAAGATATTTCATTGTAAATTTAAGGAAAATGAAAAACACTATTTCTTGCTGGTTTCATTTGCCAAATATTCAAGAAACACCTATGTTATACAATTATGTTAATCAGCTATCAAAAAATATGTCCTTGAAACACAAATTTAATTGTAAATATCAGTGGCGCGAATACAAGAAAAGGGAATATTGTGTGTAGGTAGATGCCATCTTCCATAAAATACGTTTATTAATAAATGACATAGTGCTATTATAAATCACAGTTTTAATAAAATTGTATCCGTTGACACTTAAATAAGCCTGAATATTTATATTACCATAGCTATTAATGTGGGTTTATTGCAATAGTACACTCCCAGTTTGCTTCATACAGTGGTGTCCAAAAAAGAAAAAGTTAAATAATTAATGCTTTTTTTTTAATGTTAATGTTAACCCGGCCTGTTAGATACTATATAACACGCCAGTAAAATATAAGGCTCTTAAATTTTTCTCTGTCATATTTTGATATTAAAATATTGACTTTGTGATACTTGTCATATCAGTTATCCACAATAATTTTACAGGAGGGGTTCGGAAGAGCCCTGAGTGGCTTCGATAAAAGGATGGTACGGCTGTGCTCGACTTTGCAATAATTCAACTATAAGAAATATATTTTTTTAATTTTATATTGGGACATTTTAATGTCTAATATCATAAGCGACCAGCCGACCACCCACTGTATGTAGTTATACTGATTTATAGTTACAATTCCAATTGATGTTTAAAATAATTATTGTTGCAGCAATATTGATGTGTAGGATTTAAAAAATGTATGCCAATTTTAACTAAGTAATTACAAACAGATTTTATAATGATATTGTATTTATTAATTCAATAGAATCTATTTTCTTGTACATGTAAGACAAGCTATAAATACTATTTAATCTATTTAAAAAATATTTTCAATAAAATATTATTAATTTTTTGAAAATGTTTTATTTACCATAATATTAAAATTTTCTAATCATTACGAAATTAAAGTGAGTTAATAGTAAACAAATAGTAACTAATATGAGGATATTATAAAAGGATTATTATTAGTGTTTTTCTTAAGCAGTTCACATACAATGCCAATATAACATTAAAACATATTAGTAGACATAAACAAGAGTAATATAGTCCACTTTGTAATCATTCATACATTGAGGTACTTTAATATTGACGACCCACCAAATAACCGCCGCTTTACGCCGTGCTGCAGGTTTGATCATCGCATGGGACGTAAACATTGATGTCATCAGCAATTAGGTATTTGTTATAGGTGTATAAATTGTATCTACATGTCCTTTCTTCGTGATATAAATTATTAGAAATTCTTAAATAAAATACTTAAGTACTCAGTCTGCCCTTGACCATAACACCTGCAAAGACGTTCTACTTTTTTGCCCCATCTAAATAAATAAGTAAAGGAACAGAGCACTACTTATAATATCTCCTGCGTAAATGGCTGATCTAACTTAAAATTGCATTATTTTTTAATTAATAACTAACTGAATTACTCAAAATGGCATTTTGGTACCCCAGGTTTTGGGAGACGTGTAAGGAATAAAAATACGCGAATTAAGCATAACAGATTAGAAACATTTATTTTATACTCAATATACCATGTAGTGTGTAGGTAAGCATAAAGTTTTGTCATAAATTGATTTATATTGTCTAAACCTGAAAAAGATAGTGCATGACTATAAAAGTGACTAAGTACTTATTTTTATTTTAAACGCAAACGTGACATTAGCTTTATCATAAAATTAGGTTATTTCTAAGCCTAATAAAAAACAATGGTCGACTAGAAAAATACCTAGTAGGTAACAATAAAGTACCTATATGTTAGGTTAAATTAGTGCAAAAACAGATTTCTTGGAGGAATCATAACATTTAGTGCTAAGACGCGATGCAGTGAGTAATTTTCTTCGATAGTTTAACGACCATTGTTTAATGTAGTCGGAGTACCTACTACAGATTAAATTAGTCGGCAGGTACGGTGCGAAGAAAGGTAAAGTATGATATTGATGTCTTTAATATCTGAAAACAAAAAAGGCTGTAAATAAACAATGCTAAGTACATGTTCAGTTGCAGACCCAAGAGGAGATGGCGTGAAGAAATCGACAAATTAGCGCGGAACTGGCCCCTGTTAATCTTTAACAGAGATGAATGGAATGAGGGAAGTCTCCCACCTTTGCCATGCAGTGGTATATAATAATAAAATATGCACAGTTTAATAGGGTATCAAGACCAACAATTTTTCAGAATTTTATTCGCTGAATACCTACTTAACGTCAAATAGACAAACAAGCATTTTTATTACCGATGCCATAGTTTGCACACCAACACCTGTTAAACCCAACGCCTTCACTTGTATAGGAGTCTGAACGTTCATCAGGAAAAATAGAACAAGTTTTCTGTTTTTAAGATCCATACTCTCCCACGGTAATTCATAAATTGCATCCTTTAATTTTCCACTCTGAAACGAATAATAAAATAAATAATTTTGTTAATTTTTAATCCTCAGAATAAGTAAAAGCAATATTCCTTACCACTGTTCCAATCAGTTCAAAAATAATACTTAGCTGTATTAATGCTTGAAATACTATCAAAGTCAGCGGACCGTAACGAATTAATGCTTCTGCACTCTGAAACATACTCCTCGTTATGGACTTTTACATGGCCGTTTCTTAAAAGCCCACTAGTTTGATTAAAGAAACTAAGGAAACATAAAATTGTAAGGAACATAATTAGGTAAGGGGAGATTTTTCCAACGTCAGTTAATTATCCCAGACGTACAAAATTTGTCAGACAACATACAATTTTATTTCTCGAATAAAAATTATATTGATTTTATTATTATTAGATTGAAAAGTTCGCTCAAGTTTTTGTTCAATGATTTTATGTAGGCCCTATATTAGACTGACTTATGACGTGTATTGTGTCTGTAAGTTATTTTGTCACTTAATCACTTAAATTGCTGCTTCCTTAGAGTAAAATAAAGTACTGTGTATATAATGCTCTTCTCATATAGAGGAGGAACGAGCATTTATCACCACGCTTGCTCATTGCGGGATGGCGATTTCAGATTCAAATTTTGATGTTGCATTATGTTTTCCTTCACTAAATATCAATTTTGTCTTAAAATAATTAAGAAAGTAGGTAAACTATGGAGTGCGCCATATCGAGTATGAACTAGTATAAACAATTTTGAATTAAATCTATCTCAAAAACTAATATTACTCAAATAATAAAAGGAAACATCGATTTTTTCGCATAAACGTCTGTCGTCTGTCGCACGGAAAATCACTTAAATCTGTAAACGAGCGTAGTAGTAGGTAATTACAGCAAAAAATTTGCTTACTCTCGGCACAACGGGCTAATAGCGATGCGCGCACTCTGCGCTTGTCTGTGCACTCTAAGGCTGCTACTGTGATTTTATTTAAAACTAGCTGACCCGTGCCCACTTCGTTGGGCATAATGTTAATAATCCTTTTTTAGTACATATTATGAACTAACGATTTAAATTATTTTATTAATATTAAAAATTAAATTATCTATACTAATATTAAAAAAACTACTTTTTGTAACTTAAATATAAAAGTTAGACATATGCTGTCGTTGACTTTTTTGTAGGCATTTTCAAGCTCCACATCTTTTCTCTAGAACTCATAAATATATCTTTCATAGTTAAGGCAGCGTTCGTAAGAAACGCTTTCATTCGACCGTTTTTTCTCCGATTCCCTTTGCAAAACGGACTACCACGTAAAAGCCTTTTTATTTTTCGGTTTTTTATATAACCTATGACACTTATAGCAATAATGTGGCTTTCTATTGGTGATAGAATTTTTAAAATCGTTTCAGTAGATCCCGAGGTTACCCCTTACAATTTAACAAACACACAAACTTTACTTCTTTATAATATTAGTATAGATATCTACAATCTATTCCCAGGAGGTATACCTACTTGCTAGATGTGTTTTCAGTACTTCTTAGGCTCTTGCACATGAATTAAAATGTGACAAGAGGAAAGCCTTAAATAAGATAAACCACTTCGCCACCACAACTTACTAGAATCAATTTTAATTTTACTGTGCTCATACTGCAAATTATTAGTAGTTACAGTACAGGACCCACTTTTAACCAGGGACTATAAATTTTATATCAGCATTACCATTTGAGAACATTCAAGAAGCATTAAGCAGCAGGATACTTGTTGGAAACTGAAGTATACAAACAGCATCGGACCAAACGTATCAGACATCGATTTTGTAAATCTGCAACAATCATTTTACCATCAAATTAAGAAGTTTCTTTCATAATCGGAATTGACACTGAAACATCCCAACCTGCTGTCTTCCAAATAGTTGCAGAGTTACTACACTACCAGAAGTTAACGAAAAGCTGTATGCTGTGGTCACCTTTATCTGGAGGGCCACTGACACTATTAAAAATAACAATTGTAATTATTGTAATTGTGTCTCCCTATTATCCTTTGTTGTGGATCCTTAACCAAATAAAACGTAGGTACTTTCTTACAAAATTTTATAAGAAAACTAGCAGACCGGACAGTCGTTGTCTTGTCATTCTATACGGAAATAGATATAGATTTTTCGACATTTGCCGCAGATTTTTCTCAATTTTTCGTTGATACATCCCTTACTAAGTATTTATTACAAACACAACAAAAAACAAATAGCCAAATCGGTCGATGCGTTCTTAAATGATGCTCAGTCAAGTGGTAATTGATTTTTATTTAAACATTGTATCGGTCAAAAGTTTCAGCCTTTTTTAAACTCATGATTTAATTAACAAAACATTTTATGTTAAACAATATGTTATAATACTTACTCCAGTAAAAAGTTGTGGTAATCAATGCACTCCTTTATTCTGATATACACCTCTTTCAACTCCGCCTCCGAAAACATTTGGTTTTCTTGTTTCGTGTTGGTTAATTGATTTAACGTGGCAGCTGGTCTTGGAAACGTTGCCATAAGGTTCAGAAGTATTTTGAAATGGCCGTAAATATGGAATATCATCAAGAACAGCAAAAGATCATTCATACAAACGCTGTTAGCACAAAGATATGAGGCGTACCTACGGAATGTCATAATTTTATATTATTAATAATTACCCATATTATTAGTAATAGCGACCCGGCTGGCTTCGCTTGAGTAGCATATGCCTATTTTTTAGGGTATCGACATATACCCTAAAAAATAGGCATATAGTATCACAGGTATATGTTGGAAAGATTTTGGTGTAGTGGTGAATTTTCGCGTATATGCATCTCTTTTATTACTCGTGATTGGTTGCTGGACTCGTCGCAAGACACATCAGAACGATGGTCCTTGTCCCGCGACCTACGTTCTATCCAAAGAGACCTAAAAATCGACTTCTTCGCATCTCACGACTCTTGCCAAGTTACGTGCCGGCAACTGTACCGTACCCGAAGGGTGCCAACGGGACCCCATAACCGAAGCTTCCGCTGTCCGTCCGTCTGTCCTTCAGCGGACTGTATCTCACGAACCGTAATAGGTAGGCAGTTGAAATTTTTACAGAGTGTGTAGGTATTTCTGTTGTCGCTATAAGAATAATTGTAATAAAAACAAATTTATAGGCAGCGTTTTCGATGAAAACTCAAATTATTTTGATTTGCTGACATCTTCTACAATTCTTGATATATTTCAACCAATTTACACAAAACAGTAATGAATTCTTGCAAACCTTTCTCGAAAACCACTCTATCCATTGGTGACTTAGACTTTATTTTATATTATGCATAGATAGAAGATAGACGAAGGTATAGAAGTCTAACACGAGAAGATAGAACATAGAATAGAAGTCAGACCGTAAGTACGAGTATACTTATTAGTTAGTAAGCGGTTTGCGTTTGAGAAGAAAATAATGGTGACAAAATATCAGTGTTCTAAAAAATAAGTGCAAACGTCTGTAAACAAGTGAAGCTTCTGTTGATTTTTTTTGTCAATAGTCCGGATGACAACTAAAATTTAAAAGCATTAGTAAAATAAACAGCTCCAAAATTTCAACCAGCCCTTGTAGATAGCACTGTTTTTTAAAGCAAAATATAGTGCACTTTAATAAAGTATATCTATGCTAAGTACTAACCAATCAAACAAAGCTACCATCGTGTAGCTGTTACGATTCGTGGTAGCATCTCTGGGGATATATAAGAAGATAGCCAGTTCATAAGTACTATTTTCTAAATTTTGTTGCTTCAGTTTCCCCTTTGAATAGTTCAAGTAAATAGGAATTATGTTGAATAAAGATAAGCCAGAAATCATTTGGACATATAAGAATATGGTCAGCAAGTGGCTAATTTTATGAATTCGGATATGCATCTGAAAAATAGCACAAGACATCAGTTAAAAATGTTAAAACATACCATACTTAGATAGTACAGATATCTACCAAATCTACCAATGCATTAGGTATAATAATTGCATACTTTAGTAAAAAAAAAAAAACAAACAAAAATATTACCTGCTTAGAAAATTCTGACTTGTGGGCATGGTGGAAAAGGTGTATTGATGTAAAATACCTTAAGATTATTTTTTTATATTTCGGGTTCAACGGCAACAGTGCAGATCTTGACTGAAATATCAATAGAACATGTGGAAAAATATTTTTATAAGACAGTGGTATCCACGACTTTTTTTCTATCAGTACCTACCTATCGAGAAGATCTTATTGCTGGGGCCACAAAAACGGGAAACGCCGCTAACTATTGCGATGATGGGCGTTTAATGTTGGCGTGGACACGACATATCGCGAGATTGAGTTCAACGGATCAGTGTTTAGAGAATAGGGTATTAAGATTCCTTAGAAGCCTTTTTTTCCGGGGAAATTCTCATGGACTTCCTCCACCCTGGGGAAGTCAGAGGGGTATGCCATACTCTTACCGGCTTAAACCACCGGAGTGCTTTTCCCTTCCCTTATACTGGGAATCACGGGAACGCGGTGCAAACAACCGCAATCCCCAGTAGGGAGGCTCCTTTTACGGAGCAACGTTGAGAGAGGGAAAAGCTTACTGCCTTCCCCTTTGCTGATAAAGAGGCGCGCGGAAGCCCCGCACGCGCCAACTATGGCCTTAAAATAGAGCATCAGCGTCCTCTAGCTACTCGACAGGTCCTTCCATTAGGTACCTATGTAGGTATATACCGTAGATGGTATGGAGTTCCGTCACCGAAACTATAATAATTATCGAATATCCAAAATAAAAAAAAAATCCGCAACCGTAACCGATATAAAAATTTTAAATCATTTCGGTTAGGGCGGAGTTTAAATGGAACTATTCAACTATGGGTCTATGGTCTAAATATATAATAATAGTGGTGGTAATTGCAAATCCATAACATCCCTGGTAGGTATCTACTTAGTCTTAAGCTAGGAGTACTATGAGGAGTCAACTCACCATCGCCAATGTAGTCAGAAATGCAGTTAAAACTGAGTGTCCAATTTGAAGCATTCCCAAGGTATTTTGTTTAGCAACTAAATATGCAACATCGAACACCAATGTAAATATGTTCATGGTCAACGTAGTGAGACCCCTATATTTAGATATTTTCCATGTTGAGTCGTTAAATAACTCAGTCGGCCAGTAACATATTGAACTTAACGCAAAACGAAGAATTTTCACATAAATATATTCTAAAGGACTGTTGATGCCTCTGAAATGGATGAAAAAAGGATAATTGAATCGGCTAGGATCATAGTAACAGTGAAGACAAATCAATCAAGCCCAAACACGATGGAATTACGTCGTTTTGTGATGTTTAATTTTGACGTGGCCACTTTCGGGCTTCATCATCAGACCAGCTCGAGGATACCATAATATTGTAGTTACTGTTACCGGATTAATAAGTAGTTATATTAAAAGTAACTTGAAATATTACCATTGGTAGGTAGATATTGCACAAAATAGAAAAAGTCGTTGCAAAAAAAGCCGATTGAAATGAGATTTTGCATTTATGTATGCAAAATCTCATTTCAATCGGATGTCAGGAAATGGTTTTTAGCTTTCAAGACTTGACCTTAACAAAAATACATACATAGATACATGATACACATTGCAAGTTAATTAAAAGCTTGAAAAAAAATCACTTTAAGTAGTTAGTTTGCAACGACTTTTTCTATTTTGTGCAATATCTACCTACCAATGGTAATATTTCAAGTTACTTTTATTATAACTACTTAGCTGTTTACCGAGACTTTGTTCGGAACAGACTTGGTTAACAATTTCATTGGATTAAATTAAAAAAAATCACGGAACTCGCTTCCTTTAACTAAACCAAAATTAGCTTAAAGTTACTATTTGTGAATCGGCTAGTTACTAGTGAAAGTCCCGTCAAAATCAATCCAGCCGTTTTAAGAGATTATTCGGAACAAACAAACAGACAGACAGACTAAAATAAATTATATATAGCCTTTAGACTACAATACGAGGTCTAACCAAGTGCGCCGCCTAGGTAAAGTAGATATATTGTTTTCAAAATTTTAGGAGTATTAGGAGATAATGCCTCACCTTATCTCTTATGGTAAATAATAGTAAATATTTGACTATTTTTAAAGTACCTAAATTCACAAAATAATAATATTCGATACAATAGAAATAGCTTATTTTATTATTTTTGCAAACTTATTTTTTATTTTCTGAAAGTGGCCCCCATTGTAAAAAAATCATACACCCAGAAAAGACCCAGGTAATTGTCAATTTAAATGTTATTAAAAAATGTGCTAGTAACTAAAATAGTAAAAACTTACTCTAAGGCATCTTCCATAAACAACATTGTGAATAATACGTGTTCTCTCTAATCGTTAATAGTATTAGGTACGCATAGCTATAAATGATCCTAAGAAAGTAGAAATATATGCAACTATAATGGCTTGATTATTAATAATTAGTAGCCTGTTTTATGATCCTTTTATTTGTTCACTATTCATTTTATCCAATTTTCCATTTAATTCGCGATTGGATTGACAGCTATGCATTACTGAAGTAGGTACTTATTAATCTTCATCTATTTAACTACTGACGGGTGCTTCACAGGGTGTCTAAAAAGCATGGACGAGCGGGTTCAGAGATAAAGGACACTTAGAGGTATTTAATAATTAAAACATGATTAGTGTAATATAATAAGGGGCTCAAAGATTAACCCGAAAATAACCCTTTCAGAGATTTTTGGTATTACGAAGCAACGAATTCTCGGCTTCTCCCCCCTCTTCCTCCTTCCTCCTCCCTCCTCCTCATCTCTCCTCCTCGTCCCTTCCCTTCCCTTCTCCCTTTCTCCTCCCTCCTCCTTCTCCCTTCTCCTCCCTCCTCCTTCTCCCTTCTCCTCCCTCTTCCTTCCCCCTTCTCCTCCTCCTCCCTCCTCCTCGTCCCTCGTCCTACTCCTCCTTCCTCCCCCTTCTGCCTCCTCGTTCTTTTCTCTCCTCCTAATTCTTCTTTTCTCTTCTCCTCCTTCTCCTCTTATATCTTCCTCTCAACTTGCATTTGCCTCGCCCGGTCACACTTTTCGTATTTCGCTCTCGTCACGCATTCACCAGCTAACTCCCCAAGTCAAGCGTGCGCTGAGAAGTTTTACTTTAAAAGATGTTAGCTACGAGCAATCATAGCCCTTCAGTTATATTAAATTTTAATGAGTAGCTAAGAAAAAAGAAACAACTTTTATAAGAAATATTTCTTTGAGTTAAGTCTGCGGTAATTGTAAGGTGACAGTCATGTATTAATAACTTGATTGAACAAGTGACCTTATCACTCAAACACCGCGATTAGACACTTGCCACTATTCCCAACGCAGTTGGTACACCAACAACATTCTTTGACATAATTATCTTCTAATTGAGTTCTGACTGATTCATCAACGCAGAGCCTAAACCACGAAGGGGTTAGAAACTTGAAATTTTGACAGTTGATGTTTTTTATAATGTAAACATCCATTAAAGAAGCAGGCTCTGCGTTGTTAAATCAGTCAGGACAAGTAATTGTATATGTATAGACATATCGATCAATAATTATATAGGGTCATTTCGCCTGTTCGCGTCCATTTAGTGCAGTTGGCAAGTTTCACGGCGATAATAAAAATATCCCAGCACTAATTTCTATGAAAAATTGATGTAATGTGTTCATTATATAGTCTATTTTAACATTAACTTTCAGTTTTGTTCGAAACATCTTGAGTTTTTTTTTTAAACAGAAAATCTTCAGAATTATGCGTTTTACCCACTTTGCGTCCACAAAATCCAAATTGCGTCCACCCGTGGACCATTTTGCGTCCACCAGCTTAGAAAAAGAATATAGAGGTGATATTTTTAAGAATTTGTAAAGAAAGATTGTATTTTAACGGCATGTTAAAAATAAACATTATTCTCATTAAAAACATCACTTAAAAAAAAAGAAAGAAATTCTTTTTAACATTGATTGAACTTAAATTAGGTTAGTCGTAGGTAAATAATTATTGCACCTTTAAGAATAAACAGTAATCAGTTCTGTTAATTGTAATCTAAAATCACAAGGTATAAGTATTATTATTTCTAAAGTTCAGCCTTAATTAATAATATAATTAATAAATCAAATCAATTAATAAATCAAATCAATTAATAAATATAAGTTTTTGGCTATATTAAATCAACAAAAGAATACAACAATTTTGTCAAATCATACCACTAGAAGAATTGTTGAATCAATAAATTATGAGACAAGGTATGATTATTATAGCCTTAGAAAATCAATTAATGACACTGGTCACATTCAGAAGGCTTATCTTTGGCCTCTAAATAACTTAATCCTAAAAAACGCGTGCATTTCAGATGATACCATCTAATAAACTTGTCACAGCCTATGTTTTTCTCATCGTCGTCTTCTCTATCTGCATCTACATCTGAAAGTAGTATATCGTCCCATTCAGAAGATTTCACCCGCTTTACGGGTGGTAAATTTTCTTTCTCAAATTCCTCATTTACCGTTTCCTGTGTGACTTCTTGAAGAGGATGTATCTTCTTTTTTTGTTTTGGAACAGTTTTACGAACCGTTTGAGAGTATTGTACAGTCATTTTCTGTTCTTGTTTCTCTGTTCGTTCTAACTTTATTTTTCGTATGGCTTCCTTCTTTTCGTTCTTGATCTGCTCTTTATCATCACAATACTTTCTCCATGCAACAGAAGCTATGGCTGCTGGAGTTCTTTGACTTGACTACTTGTCTTATCCGTTTATTCTTATCTCGAATTTTATTTAACGCTTTCTTTAAATCGTCTTCTGTGTATGTTCTCTTTTTCTTGTCTCCGGATAACTCATCTTAAATAGAAAAAAAAAATAAGAATGAAAGAAATTGCTCTTCATTTAAAAATAGAATTATAGTTGTAATTATATTTAATAATCTTTTAAAAGTCTTTATAAAAAATGTACAATAATAATAATCAATAAATTTTAGATTATTTTTACAAGCAAGTCAATTGTATTTAACGAAAATAGTGGACGCAATCTGATTTATTATTATCCCCTGTAGGTATAGTTTGCGTCCATTGCGGACGCAAAGTGGAAGTTTTGTAAATTCGATGTAGTAATTCGCGTCCACCGTATTTTATTCGTTAAATATAAAAAACATAAGCAAATTCATAATTAATATTATTCCTTTTTTCATTATAAAAGTCTAGAAACAGCTATGTATCCTAAAATTCACATAAAACCATAAGAAACTTACCATCGAACGCGCCGCTGCACACTATTTTTTTTTATCTTAACATCCCGCGCGTACGCACTCTCTTGATGAACAGCCGGGACTTTTTATTTTTCTAAATGGGATTGGTTTGGCGCACGGACCTTTTGTCCATATGTGCGTGCCTCTTATACATTGAGGTATTAGCAGTAATGACTATTGGTTTAATTGGTGTGTTAGTTTACTTATTTTTTAGGATTTTTCAAGGGAGATCCGTAAAATGGACGCGAATTGGGCGATGGACGCGAACAGGCGAAATTACCCTAGATTGAGTTACTGCCGCGTTTAGAGACGTTAATGGTTACTTAAGAGATTTCTTAATAAAGATTTACTTAAGTAACCCGACTCTTAGAAGCGTAACAATTGGCTAACTTAAATTGAGTTATGGGATTCCTTAGTATCGAGAAGTCTGAGTGTTGGGTTACCTACTTAAATAAGTATGTAATGAGCAATTGCTTAAAGTAACCGTTTACGTCTCTGAGTATGGCAGTTGTATACATTTTTTAACTGTATGTTGGTCTGAGTTTTTTTTATTTTAATTACTCGCTTTACAAGCAATAGTGTAGATATAGAGTGACTCAAAAGGAAGGTTTTGTATAATAAACGCATATTGCATCCGTGCGAAGCCAGAGCGGGACGCTAGTCTAAAACATCGTTTAAATTAGTTCAACATTGGAGGAGGAAATAGGCGAGAGCCAAATCTTGAATTATATAACTTTTTACGGTCGGATCTGCAGCTGTCCTTGTCACACTTTGATCGATAGGCCGGACACCGTGCGACAGCGTTAGTTTCTTCAATTACCTACCCAATTTGTAAGACTTGCCTCTTAATAATTAACCGGTTTGAGATATTGAACGTTGTCCAAATTAATGTTTTTATTTCAAGACACATTTAATAATGATAAATGTCATGGTAGCTTACCGATTTAATAACTGGACTTGTTTGCAGGTGGTTGCATGCTCGAACCCATTCAAAAGTGACTTTTTTAGTTATATGTATATTATTTTTCTTAATTATTCCAAGACACCAATTCCATCACTGAAAACTGGTGAACGAAAACATCGTAAGGTTATCTGAAATCACCATCCCGCCAGTGACAACGTGAAGTGTTCGATGCTAGTTCCTTTTCTATATGGAAAGAAGCCTTTGTCTAGCAATAGGACATTTACAGGCATATTAAACACACAATATTTCATTTGCACTATATGCTGATGGACGTGTATGCATATCTATCCTACATGCCCCTGGTGACGATCCCATGGGGTACGAAAGCAATGCTGAGAGGTGGTCGCCTGTGCAAAGTGTGGAGAAAATATTACTCTCTGTGGTTAGCATGTTGGCTGGTAAGTCATATAAGAGATAAATAATTTATTTGATTTTTTATAGAACATTAGTAACCATCATCCTAATAAACATTCCTACGCATCCAACACAGTGTTCTAATTTTTATAAAGAGTTAGAGTTACATATTATTGATTTCAGGTGCGAATCCCAAACATACAGCCAAGCCAAAACTCTATTGTGTTAATTTCAGTCAGCTTTGGTCCACTTTTAAACCTTACACATATCTAATCACTGCCTATAGAGTATCCATTACCTTTTAGCGCAAGCCTAGAAAAGACCTAAGATGGAGGCCAGGCTTCTATTAAATGAACTAGTTCTCATGAATCATATAATTATAAACATTTCCGTTGTATAAGTACTGTGACAATACACAATTTATTCAGTAAAGATGTTAACATACGTTTATTTTGTTCAGAACCGAATGATGAAAGTGGGGCTAATGTCGATGCTGCCAAAATGTGGAGAGAAGACCGCGATGAGTTCAATAAAATAGCAGAGCGACTTGTGAGAAAAACGCTTGGTTTACCTCCGCCGTAAAGTATAGCCATAAGGTCCAATTTAGCCTTAAACTCTTCCGTGGTTTAGCTATTCTGAGTAATTCTATAACCGTTATCTAGAGAAATATATACAAAGTTACACAAAACTTCCATATCTCTTGCACACAAAAAAATGTCGGTTGAAAAATATACTTTGTGTAAAATGATGTTATTGACCGTTAAAGTGAAATATGAAGATATTTCATTGTACCTAAATTTAAGGAAAATGATAAACACTATTTCTTGCTGGTTTTATTTGTCAAATATTCAAGAAACACCTATGTTATACAATTATGTTAATCAGCTATCAAAAAATATGTCCTTGAAACACAAATTTAATTGTAAATATCAGTGGCGCGAATACAAGAAAAGGGAATATTGTGTGTAGGTAGATACCATCTTCCATAAAATACGTTTATTAATAAATGGCATAGTGCTATTATAAATCACAGTTTTAATAAAATTGTATCCGTTGACACTTAAATAAGCCTGAATATTTATATTACCATAGCTATTAATGTGGGTTTATTGCAATAGTACACTCCCAGTTTGCTTCATACAGTGGTGTCCAAAAAAGAAAAAGTTAAATAATTAATGCTTTTTTTTAATGTTAATGTTAACCCGGCCTGTTAGATACTATATAACACGCCAGTAAAATATAAGGCTCTTAAATTTTTCCCTGTCATATTTTGATATTAAAATATTGACTTTGTGATACTTGTCATATCAGTTATCCACAATAATTTTACAGGAGGGGTTCGGAAGAGCCCTGAGTGGCTTCGATAAAAGGATGGTACGGCTGTGCTCGACTTTGCAATAATTCAACTATAAGAAATATATTTTTTTAATTTTATATTGGGACATTTTAATGTCTAATATCATAAGCGACCAGCCGACCACCCACTGTATGTAGTTATACTGATTTATAGTTACAATTCCAATTGATGTTTAAAATAATTATTGTTGCAGCAATATTGATGTGTAGGATTTAAAAAATGTATGCCAATTTTAACTAAGTAATTACAAACAGATTTTATAATGTTATTGTATTTATTAATTCAATAGAATCTATTTTCTTGTACATGTAAGACAAGCTATAAATACTATTTAATCTATTTAAAAAATATTTTCAATAAAATATTATTAATTTTTTGAAAATGTTTTATTTACCATAATATTACAATTTTCTAATCATTACAAAATTAAAGTAAGTTAATAGGAAACAAATAGTGACTAATATGAGGATATTATAAAAGGATTATTGTTAGTGTTTTTCTTAATCAGTATACATACAATGCCAATATAACATTAAAACATATTAGTAGACATAAACAAGAGTAATATAGTCCACTTTGTAATCATTCATTCATTGAGGTACCTTAATATTGACCACCCACCAAATAACCGCCGCTTTACGCCGTGCTGCGGGTTTATTCCTCGCATGGGACGCAAACATTGGTGTCATTAGCAAATAGGTATTTGTTATAGGTTTGTATGGGTGTATTGTACTTACATGTCCTTTCTTCGTGATATAAATTATTAGAAAGTCGTAAATAAAATACTTAACCCTCTACTGCATGAATTATGAATTACATGAAAAAAAAAATATTTGATGGTTGTTTAGGCTTTATTTGGGGATAAAAAATAGGACGAAAATGAAAATTGAAAAAATCTAATTACATAAACTGAAAAAAATAAGGAGGTCATATATGGGTTCGTATGCACTCAAACAAATTTTAATATAAAAAAGTACAGACATATATGGGTTCGTATGAAGAATCAAGGTACAAATATAAATTTGAGTGTTTAATATAAAATAAAAAGTCAGACAATTTTAAACATGAAACGCGGGTAAACAGTTTCTTTTGTCATTGTAACACAAGAATACCATGCATTTTTTACACTTTGTGTAAGTTTTTGGCCACAAAATTGTTATTTTTGACCATTCAGGTTTTTCATCCATTCACGGAGTTTAAAGGTACATCTTGATGTCTAGTAGGAAGTTTCCTTATTTTCTTTGGTATAGTTGATGCCTGGATTGGATAAAGCAGGACTTCCGTGCCTAGAATCAGGCGTTCCATCTCAACCGTGATTTCCAGGACGCCCTCTTTTTATTGCCATTACGGTTTTACCAGATTTGCGTAAGTGTTCTGAAACAGCTTGCTTGAAACCAAAGAGAGACATGTAAACTTCTGGATTGTTTCTGCACCAAAGTATCCAAGCATTTACAACACACATGTCTACCATATGAAAAAATAACAAGTATGCAAGCAACAAAAAAAAAAGTCATGCTATTTATGCAAAAAATTAATAGCGCATACGAAACCATATGTGGTACCGCGGATAAATGGTTAAGTTTGATTAGAATGCATACAAAACCATATATGGTTTCATCAAAAAAGCCCCCTAATATGATTGAAGTATACAAAAAAGTAAACATTAAATCACAATTATATAAAATAGAACAATAACAGCACCATATTTCGTTTTTTTATGAAACAAAACTTACCTTTATCACGTAGAAAATCTTTTTTGAAAAATGTGTTTTCAGACACCGAGTTGAACTTCACACAAGCGCTAAGTAAAGTGAGATTATAACCAAAATGACGTTAGACCATAGACAGCAAAATATATTTTCGTATTGCCAACATAATAATCAAAATGTCCACTATCCGTTAAGTTCTTGATAATGCAATATAAAGCGAAAAAAAAATATTGAATCTGGTGAACCATATATGGGTTCATATGCAGTAGAGGGTTAAGTACCTACTCAGTCTGCCCTTGACCATAACACCTCCAAAGGCGTTGAAACGTCGGGAACTAATATCTAAATATACCGCGCTATAAAGCATTTAAAAAGCAGGTAATATTATTTCGGTATCTAGGTATTAACAAAATTATAATACCGACCGTATCGCCTTCTTCGGATCACTAGTATATCGATATTAACATCTCTCAATGAAAGACTGTATTTACCTTCCACGAAATCTACGTATCTACCTACCGACTGTGATCTTTACAAACCTTTAGGTACGTACCACCAGCCCAAGCGTGGTTATTATCATTAGGTATTCCTAGCCTACTTTTTTGCCCCATCTAAATAAATAAGTAAAGGAACAGAGCACTACTTATAATATCTCCTGCGTAAATGGCTGATCCAACTTGAAATTGCATTATTTTTGAATTAATAACTAACTGAATTACTCAAAATGGCATTTTGGTACCCCAGGTCTCGGGAGTCGTGTAACGAATAAAAATACACGAATAAAGCATAATAACAGATTAGAAACATTTATTTTATACTCAATATACAATGTAGTGTGTAGGTAAGCATAAAGTTTTGTCATAAATTGATTTATATTGTCTAAACCTGAAAAAGATAGTGCATGACTATAAAAGTGACTAAGTACTTATTTTTATTTTAAACGCAAACGTGACATTAGCTTTATCATAAAATTAGGTTATTTCTAAGCCTAATAAAAAACAATGGTCGACTAGAAAAATACCTAGTAGGTAACAATAAAGTACCTATATGTTAGGTTAAATTAGTGCAAAAACAGATTTCTTGGAGGAATCATAACATTTAGTGCTAAGACGCGATGCAATGAGTAATTTTCTTCGATAGTTTAACGACCATTGTTTAATTTCGTCGGAGTACTACAGATTAAATTAGTCGGCAGGTACGGTGCGAAGAAAGGTAAAGTATGATATTGATGTCTTTAATATCTGAAAACAAAAAAGGCTGTAAATAAACAATGCTACATGCTCAGTTGCAGACCCAGGAGGAGATGGCGTGAAGAAATCGAAAAATTAGCGCGGATCTGGCCCCTGTTAATTTTTAACAGAGATAAATGGAATGAGGGAAGTCTCCCACCTTTGCCATGCAGTGGTATATAATAATAAAATATGCACAGTTTAATAGGGTATCAAGACCAACAATTTTTCAGAATTTTATTCGCTGAATACCTACTTAACGTCAAATAGACAAACAAGCATTTTTATTACCGATGCCATAGTTTGCACACCAACACCTGTTAAACCCAACGCCTTCACTTGTATAGGAGTCTGAACGTTCATCAGGAAAAATAGAACAAGTTTTCTGTTTTTAAGATCCATACTCTCCCACGGTAATTCATAAATTGCATCCTTTAATTTTCCACTCTGAAACGAATAATAAAATAAATAATTTTGTTAATTTTTAATCCTCAGAATAAGTAAAAGCAATATTCCTTACCACTGTTCCAATCAGTTCAAAAATAATACTTAGCTGTATTAATGCTTGAAATACTATCAAAGTCAGCGGACCGTAACGAATTAATGCTTCTGCACTCTGAAACATACTCCTCGTTATGGACTTTTACATGGCCGTTTCTTAAAAGCCCACTAGTTTGATTAAAGAAACTAAGGAAACATAAAATTGTAAGGAGCATAATTAAGGGGATATTTTTTCAACGTCAGTCGAATGAAAATTTTATTGATTTTATTATTATTAGATTGAAAAGTTCGCTCAAGTTTTTGTTTATATTAGACTGACTTATGACGTGTATTGTGTCTGTAAGTTATTTTGTCACTTAATCACTTTAATTGCTGCTTCCTTAGAGTAAAATAAAAAAATAAAGTACTATTATATAATGCTCTTCTCATATAGAGGAGGAACGAGCATTTATCACCACGCTTGCTCATTGCGGGATGGCGATTTCAGATTCAAATTTTGATGATGCATGATGTTTTCCTTCTCTGAATGTCAATTTTGTCTTAAAATAATTAAGAAAGTAGTGTAAACTATGGAGTGCGCCATATCGAGTATGAATTAGTATAAACAATTTTGAATTAAATCTATCTCAAAAACTAATATTACTCAAATAATAATAGGAAACATCGATATTTTCGCATAAACGTCTGTCCTCGCACGGAAAATCACTTAAATCTGTAAACGAGCGTAGTGGTAGGTAATTACAGCAAAAAATTTGCTTACTCTCGGCACAACGGGATAATAGCGATGCGCGCACTCTGCGCTTGTCTGTGCACTCTAAGGCTGCTACTGTGATTTTATTTAAAATATCTACAATCTATTCCCAGGAGGTATACCTTCTTGCTATGTATTTTCAGTACTTCTTAGGCACATGAATTAAACTAAGACAATGAAAGCCTTAAATAAGATAAACCACTTCGCCACCACAACTTACTAGAATCTATTTTTATTTTACTGTGCCCATACTGCAAATTATTAGTAAGTAGTTACAGTACAGGACTCACTTTTAACCAGGGCCTATAAATTTTATGACAGCATTACCATTTGAGCACATTCAAGAAGCAATAAGCAGCAGGATACTTGATGGAAACTGAAGTATACAAACAGCATCGGACCAAACGCATCAGACATCGATTTTGTGAATCTGCAACAATCATTTTACCATCAAATTAAGAAGTTTCTTTTATAATCGGAATTGACACTGAAACATCCCAACCTGCTGACTTCCAAATAGTTGCATAGTTACTACACTACCAGAAGTTAACGAAAAGCTGTATGCTGTGGTCACCTTTATCTGGAGGGCCACTGACACTATTAAAAATAACAATTGTAATTGTGTCTCCCTATTATCGTTGTCTTGTCATTCTATACGGAACTAGATATAGATTTTTCGACATTTGACGCAGATTTTTCTAAATTTTTCGTTGATACAAACCTTACTAAGTATTTATTACAAACACAACAAAAAACAAATAGCCAAATCGGTCGAGGCGTTCTTAAATGATGTTTAGTCAAGTGGCAATTGATTTTATTTAAACATTGTATCGGTCAATAGTTTCAGGCTTTTTTAAACTCATGATTTAATTAACAAAACATTTTATGTTAAACAATATGTTATAATACTTACTCCAGTAAAAAGTTGTGGTAATCAATGCACTCCTTTATTCTGATATACACCTCTTTTAACTCCGCCTCCGAAAACATGTTTTTTTCTTGTTTCGTGTTGGTTAAATGATTTAACGTGGCAGCTGGTCTCGGAAACGTTGCCATAAGGTTCAGAAGTATTTTGAAATGGCCGTAAATATGGAATATCATCAAGAACAGCAAAAGATCATTCATACAAAGGCTGTTAGCACAAAGATATGAGGCGTACCTACGGAGTGTCATAATTTTATATTATTAATAATTACCCAATATATTAATAATCAATACCCATATTATTAGTAATAGCGACCCGGCTTGCTTCGCATGAGTAGCATATGCCTATTTTTTAGGGTATTGACATATACCCTAAAAAATAGGCATATAGTATCACAGGTATATGTTGGCGTAGTGGAGAATTTTCGCGTATCTGCGTCTCTTTCATTACTCGTGATTGGTTGCTGGACTCGTCGCAAGACACATTTGACAGCTGACTAACCAATCTGGAGCTCGGAACGATGGTCCGGCGTCCCGCGACCTACGTTCTATCCAAAGAGATCTAAAAATCGACTACTGCGCATCTCACGACTCTTGCCAAGTTACGTGCCGGCAACTGTACCGTACCCGAAGGGTGCCAACGGGACCCCATAACCGAAGCTTCCGCTGTCCGTCCGTCTGTCTTTCAGCGGACTGTATCTCACGAACCGTAATAGGTAGGCAGTTGAAATTTTTACAGAGTGTGTAGGTATTTCTGTTGTCGCTATAAGAATAATTGTAATAAAAACAAATTTATAGGCAGCGTTTTCGATGAAAACTCAAATTATTTTGATTTGCTGACATCTTCAACAATTCTTGATATATTTCAACCAATTAACACAAAACAGTAATGAATTGTTGCAAACCTTTCTCGAAAACCACTCTATCCATTGGTGACTGAGACTTTATTTTATAATATGCATAGATAGAAGATAGACGAAGGTATACCTAGAAGTCTTACACGAAAAGATAGACATAGAATAGAAATGAGACCGTAAGTACGAGTGTACTTATTAGTTAATAAGCGGTTTGCATTTGAGAAGATAAACATGGTGACAAAATAGTGTTCTAAAAAATAAGTGCAAACGTCTGTAAACAAGTGAAGCTTCTGTTGATTTTTTTTGGCAAAAGTCCGGATGACAACTAAAATTTAAAAGCATTAGTAAACACAGCTCCAAAATTTCAAACAGACCTTGTAGATAGCACTGTTATTTAAAGCAAATTATAGTGCAGTTTAATAAAGTATATCTATGCTAAGTACTAACCAATCAAACAAAGCTACCATCGTGTAGCTGTTACGATTCGTGGTAGCATCTTTGGGGATATATAAGAAGACAGCCAGTTCATAAGTACTATTTTCTAAATTTTGTTGCTTCAGTTTCCCCTTTGAATAGTTCAAGTAAATAGGAATTATGTTGAATAAAATTAAGCCAGCAATCATTTGGACATATAAGAATATGGTCAGCAAGTGGCTAATTTTATGAATTCGGATGTGCATCTGAAAAATAGCACAAGAAATCAGTTAAAAATGTTAAAACATACCATACTTAGATAGTACAGATATCTACCAAATCTACCAATGCATTAGGTTACATAATAATTGCATAATTTAGTAAAAAAAAAAAAACAAACAAAAATATTACCTGCTTAGAAAATTCTGACTTGTGGACATGGTGGAAAAGGTGTATTGATGTAAAATACCTTAAGATTATTTTTTTATATTTCGGGTTCAACGGCAACATTGCAGATCTTGACTGAAATATCAATAGAACATGTGAAAAAATATTTTTATAAGACAGTGGTATCCACGATTTTCTTTCTATCAGTACCTACCTATCGAGAAGATCTTTTCCGGGTAAATTCTCATGGACTTCCTCCGCCTACGGGAAATTGGAAGGGTATGCCATACTCTTACCGGCATAAACCACCGGAGTGCTTTTCCCTTCCCTTATACTGGGAATCACGGAAACGCGGTGCAAACAACCGCAATCCCCAGTAGGGAGGCTCATTTTACGGAGCAACGTTGAGAGAGGGAAAAGCTTACTGCCTTCCCCTTCGCTGATAAAGAGGCGCGCGGAAGCCCCGCACGCGCCAACTATGGCCTTAAAATAGAGCATCAGCGTCCTCTAGCTACTCGACAGGTCCTTCCATTAGGTACCTATGTAGGTATATACCGTAGATGGTATGGAGTTCCGTCACCGAAACTATAATAATTATCGAATATCCAAAATAAAAAAAAATCCGCAACCGTAACCGATATAAAAATTTTAAATCATTTCGGTTAGGGCGGAGTTTAAATGGAACTATTCAACTATCGGTCTATGGTCTAAATATATAATAATAGTGGTGGTAATTGCAAATCCATAACATCCCTGGTAGGTATCTACTTAGTCTTAAGCTAGGAGTACTATGAGGAGTCAACTCACCATCACCAATGCAGTAAGAAATACAGTTAAAACTGTGTGTCCAATTTCAAGCATTCCCAAGGTATTTTGTTTAGCTACTAAATATGCAACATTGAACACCAATGTAAATATGTTCATGGTCAACGTACTGAGACCCCTATATTTAGATATTTTCCATGTTGAGTCGTTAAATAACTCAGTCGGCCAGTAACATATTGAACTTAACGCAAAACGAAGAATTTTCACATAAATATATTCTAAAGGACTGTTGATGCCTCTGAAATGGATGAAAAAAGGATCATTGAATCGGCTAGGATCATAGTAACAGTGAAGACAAATCAAACAAGCCCAAACACGATGGAATTACGTTGTTTTGTGATGTTTAATTTTGACGTGGCCAGTTTCGGGCGTCATTATCAGACCAGCTCGAGGATACCATAATATTGTAGTTACTGTCACCGGATTAATATAAGTATGCAAAATCTCATTTCAACCGGATGTCAGGAAATGGTTTTTAGCTTTCAAGACTTGACCTTAACAAAAATACATACATAGCTACATGATACACATTGCAAGTTAATTAAAAGCTTGTAAAAAAATCACTTTAGTTACTTTGCAACGACTTTTTCTATTTTGTGCAATATCTACCTACCAATGGTAATATTTCAAGTTACTTTTATTATAACTACTTGGCTGTTTACCGAGACTTTGTTCGGAACAGACGTGGTTAACAATTTCATTGGATTAAATTAAAAAAAATCACGGAACTCGCTTCCTTTAACTAAACCAAAATTAGCTAAAGTTACTATTTGTGAATCGGCTAGTTACTAGTGAAAGTCCCGTGAAAATCAATCCAGCCCTTTTAAGAGATTATTCGGAACAAACACACAGACAGACTAAAATAAATTATAGCCTTTAGACTACAATACGAGGTCTAACCAAGTGCGCCGCCTAGGTAAAGTAGATATATTGTTTTCAAAATTTTAGGAGTAAGTATTTGGAGATAATGCCTTACCTTATCTCTTATGGTAAATAATGGTAAATATTTGACTATTTTTAAAGTACCTAAATTCACAAAAAAAAATATCCGATACAATAGAAATAGCTTATTTTATTATTTTTGCTAACTTATTTTTTATTTCCCGAAAGTGGCCCCCATTATAAAAAAATCATAAGTACGCCCAGAAAAGACCCAGGTAATTGTCAATTTAAATGTTATTAAAAAATGTGCTAGTAACTAAAATAGTAAAAACTTACTCCAAGGCATCTTCCATAAACAACATTTTGAATAATACGTGTTCTCTCTAATCGTTAATAGTATTAAGTAGGTACGCATAGCTATAAATGATCCTAAGTAAGTAGAAATATATGCAACTATAATGGCTTGATTATTAATAATTAGTAGCCTGTTTTATGATCCTTGTATTTGTTCACTATTAATTTTATCCAATCTTCCATTTAATACGCGATTGGATTGACAGCTATGCATTATTGAATTTAACTACTGATGGGTGCTTCACAGGGTGTCTAAAAAGAATGGACGAGCGGGTTCAGAGATAGAGGACACTGAAGGTATTAAATAATTAAAACATGATTAGTGTAATATAATAAGAGGCTCAAAGATTAACCCGAAAATAACCCTTTCAGAGATTTTTGGTATTACAAAGCAACGAATTCTCGGCTCCTCCCCCCTCCTCCACCTTCCTCCTCCTCCCTCCTCCTAATCTCTCCTCCTCGTCCCTTCCCTTCCCTTCTCCCTTCCTCCTCCTCCCTCCTCCTCCCTCCTCCTTCCCCCTCCCTCCCCCTTCTCCTCCTCCTCCCTCCTCCTCGTCCCTCGTCCTACTCCTCCTTCTGCCTCCTCCTTCTTTTCTCTCCTCCTACTTCTTCTTTTCTCTTCTCCTCCTCCTCCATCTCCTTCTCCTCTTATATCTTCCTCTCAACTTTCATTTGCCTCGCCCGGTCACACTTTTTATATTTCGCTCTCGTCACGCATTCACCAGCTAACTCCTGAAGTCAAGCGTGCGCTAAGAAGTTTTACTTTAAAAGATGTTAGCTACGAGCAATCATAGCCCTTCAGTTATATTAAATTTTAATGAGTAGCTAAGAAAAAAGAAACAACTTTTATAAGAAATATTTCTTTAAGTTAAGTCTGCGGTAATTGTAAGGTGACAGTCATGTATTAATAACTTGATTGAACAAGTGACCTTATCACTCAAACACCGCGATTAGACACTTGCCACTATTCCCAACGCAGTTGGTACACCATCAACATTCTTTGACATAATTATCTTCTAATTAAGTTCTGACTAATTCATCAACGCAGAGCCTAAACCACGAAGGGGTTCGAAACTTGAAATTTTGACAGTTGATGTTTTTTATAATGTAAACATCCACTAAATAAGCAGGCTCTGCGTTGTTAAATCAGTCAGGACAAATAATTTTATATGTATAGACAGATCGATCAATAAGTAATAATAATATCTCGTTTAGAGACGTTAAGGGTTACTTAAGAGATTTCTTAATAAAGATTTACTTAAGTAGGTAACCCGCCTCTTAGAAGTGTAACAGTTGGCTAACTTAAATTGAGTTATAGGATTCCTTAGTATCGAGAAGTCCGAATATGTAATAAACAATTGCTTCAAGTAACCGTTAACGTCTCTGAGTATGGCAGTTACGTATACATTTTTTGACAGTAATTTTCTCTGAGGTTTTTTTATTTAAATTTCTCGCTTTACATAGTCGAGCAGTGTATTTCGCACATTAGTTATGCATTTTTATATAACATCCTGTAACATCTGTCTCACATTACTTATATTTTTTCAATTGATTCGAAAAAATATAATAACATGAGGTGTTATTTGATTTATTATTATGTGCCTTTCAGGGTTACAAATTTACAATACTAACTAGCCTTTCCTGTAGGAAACTTATGGAGGAATCCTTATCTGTCTGTATACAGGAGTGATTTATGCTATAGGCACTTCAAAGCGAACGACCTCCGCTCATACACAAAAGTTAACGATTAGACAATGATATTATTTTAAACACATTCCGTACTCTACCAAGTACCAAGTAAATATTAATTGGAAGTTTTAGGAGAAAAATCCATCCAAAAAGCATCAAATCATAAATATTAGACACGAGCGGCATGTTACTCCAAGACACAACTGTTCGATACGGGCGCCGTCTAGTCAATGGCAAATATCGCTGTGTGACTACCTCAACGTCCCTAACCTACGCAGTTAGTTAGTCTTTGTTTATTCACCTAGTGTACCTAAAGCTCTAATGCGCAAGTCGCAATAACTTCGATTTCTTGCAGTCTCGGGTACTAGGAGAGCAGATTCCAATAGAGGTTTATCAGAGTTTTTAGAATTTAGGCCTAGTACACACGTTCCGTAGAGTTTCAGTGTCGGCTGTTTAAATCCTGTGAAATATGCGTAAGTTATCGTGCCATTTAATTTTCTAAAAAATAAGTATTCCAATATAATTATACGAATTAGCGTTAATAATACTTGTAATAAACTTTATTAAATAAAGTGTTTTAGGTCTTTTATTTTCGTGTGGCGCCAAAATCAAGACCAGTGATTCTTACTTAGATGCTGCTAACAACATGCATCGTGTGTTTACAAAACATTAAAGTGCACATATATATCAATATTCAAAAGCACAACAGTTTTATGGTAGGTACCTATAGTACGAGACCTAGCAACGTTTTAGATAAGGTATTGTAGTACAGCTGGTTATTTTTTTTATATTTGGCCGTATTAGATAGCAGTGATTCCTACTACGCATGTATTTTTTTTGAAAGCATTGCCTGTCTCTTGTCTCCTTCAAAACAAACAATGTGCCCTTCGGACTGGCGGCATCGCCACACTGGAAACTGGCGTGGTGTCGATGTCAATGTGAAATTTGCTCGCTCTGACCTCTCGAGTTTGCATAAGGTTTTTTTAAGCGATTTCAAAAAAAGGAGCTTCTCATTTAAACGACAAGATAAGCAGCTCACGCGGTTTAGGATAAGACCAATATTAAGTTAGTATTAAGTATAGACCATAACAGTCGCCTATCGCACCTACGGTGCGACAAAGGCACAGCTGTAAAATTTTAGAAAAAAAGTAATTTTTAAATGTGTCTATTATTTGACCTAAAGTGAAGTACCTACCTAGCTCTACACTTAGTAGGTTCAGCAATGTAATTCTAGTAAGTACCTAAGTAGTATCATTGAAATAGGCACTGAAAACGGTTTTTTTTTGGATGTGGTCTACGTCAGTTAGCCTGAGCGCAGGCTTTGAGCGCTGCTTTACCGAACTTTTGGCGGGAACCTTAAGGGCCTCCAGCCAGATCAAAGTAGATCGAAACCGGTGATAAACGTAACTCTTACGTTGTGGTTTTGGCACGTGCCAAGCGGACTCTATAGGTAGTATCGTCCTATTGGTCGGTTGCTCCTTCCCGCCTTAAGTCTAGTAGTGTCATGGAGTTACAACATTATGGGTGACAATCAAAGAGAATAAAAAAAATGTTTATTATTGGTTCAGCAAATAAAATATATTTATTGTAAAAAATAACAACCTATGCATTAGAAATTTATGAAACACCCGACAAGTTTAAAATAATAACTAATATCTTTTAAAATGCTGAACAGATCTATATAAATTATTACAGCTAAGAAGTATCTCGATCACGTCAGCTATCAAACAAAAGAAACCCGCATCATAATAAGTCCATTGGATTAGAAATTTAGGAACTACTATTCCACAGACACACACAGATACGCCATAATTATAACACACCCCTCTTTTTGCGTCGCAATATAAAGCTGAAGAGTTTGATTGTTTGGTGGGTTGAACGCGCTAATCTCAGGTACTAGTTTGAAAAAGTCTTTTTGTTTTGGAGAGTCCATTTATTGAGAAATTCTATATGCTGTATAACATTACGCTACGACTAATAGGAGCAGATAGATCAATAAAAAATATTGTAAACACGGGAATGTTCCGTTGCGTCATTGCGTACGTTGCGTAAACGGTGAAACTAATGCATAAATCATGTATGACGAAATTGTTCCTCTTTAAAAGTTCTAAAAAAGTCAAAAACCTATTTTGTCGCATACAAATTTGTTCTATAATAATGTATTGCTTGCAAAGGTGTTTTTATATCTAAACACGATATTAATCCGTATCTAATTTTTAATGTTACAATAACAATTACTTTATTAATTTTGAACTAAATTGCCCTTTACATAATTTGATTTCAATACTTAAATCAAATAATTTGATTTTAATATATTAGGTGATATCGTAGTTTTTAAAAAACTCCGCAACGTCTAAATAAACTCGCTAATCTGTGGAACTACCAGATAGATTTTACTGACAGAAAGCTGAGGTTATTTTAAATACCTAGGTACCTACTTTTATTTTAGAAAAAGAAAACGTCCGCGCGAAACATGAAACTATCGATAAATAGTGGACGAAGCTCGGTAGAGTATATTTGTTCTGTGGGACGAAGTCGCGGGGGACAAGTACCTAAGTAGAAAAAATTAAACAAAAAACTGTTACTTATCTAATTAATTTATTAACCAAAATAATAATCATACTAGCTGACCCCCGCGATTTATTTTAAGTTTTATACAAGCTTTTGATAGACATATTTCCGGGTTTTTTTTAATCTCCAAAGCGCAAAGTACGGTTTGGAAATTTGTATACGAAGTCCGAAATTTTCAAAATTGGAAACATAAAATTTAATATTCAATCTTCTGGTTACCGTTAAAAATAAATAAACACGACGTGTTTTTGCGTTTTCGAAATTTATCCCTCTAAGAGAATGAAAAGGGGTTCAAAGTTTATTTGAGATATTTGACATGTTTTTTTAAAGTTAGAAGCATGAAATTTTATTTCCAAGCTTCATGTTTTAATATGACGGAGCATCGCTTATGAACGAAAAAGGCTCGAGTGCTCCACCGATATGTCCACAGAGTACTTTTGGATATGTATGTCTGTTTGTTATTGTAATTGTCATGTGCTGTTAGGACAAGGTTTGCTTGAATGCAAAAAAATCCTGAACCATGTCTGAACTGTCGGGTCACCAGTACCGGAGGTATTATTTTAAAAAGATACCCTCTGCGTATAGAGAAACGTTATCACCGTAAAGTTACAGATTATTGTTTATTATCCAATAACAAACCATTTAATGATTGTTTTTTCGATGAGATTTCAGTAGTTAGAGTAAATAACAAGTAGAAAATCAGGAACTCAATGAAATCAGCAATGTTTTTTTTGCTGAGATTCTATTCTAGACTCTAATCCCGAGTGGCGCTGGCGTTGACCTAGAGTCTATTATCTATATCTACCACAGACCAAGTAAAGTAATCCAAAGTAATCATCTACCTTGTGTTTCGTGTTTCCCGATTACGTTTATTGTTATTAAAATTAAACTCATCTCACTATTCATTGTTTTATGTAGAAATATCGTAAATTACTTACTATCATATCGAAGGCTTGTAAAATAAACAACTACTGTTAATTTACGATGTTTAGCTTTACGATAAAGTATTTTTTTTATCGCTGCGTAAATGGTTGAAATAACATAAAATTGTTGCCTTAGCTGTAATAAATGATAAGAAAATGGCATCTTCTAATGCGGAGTTGCAAGAAAGGTGCAAACTGTACTACAAGTTTACGAAGGTGCTGACCCTGAAGGTAGCGCAAATAGTGGTTCAGAGCAGGCAAGGCAAGAAAATAACCCATGAGTGTAATGCGAAGTTGCCGGACAATGGAGTGGACTCTTCACCGCAGTGGGTTAGTACTAATAATTTCTCTAAACAATAAAAAAAAAAAACACGGCGCCCTTATTTGGTTTGGCAGTATTATTTAAATATGTTGGTATTTTATAATAATACACTATCATGATCTGAAATTTGTATCTACCTTACGTACAGACTTGGTTTTAATATAATATTAAATGTTAGAGAACCCAAATTTGCCTGCTACTTGACTATTCCAGATTATATTGTACCTTGTGCAGGTTCACAAGAACTCTATTGAATAAATACCTACCTATAGTTTTTTAACAGTATTGTTATCTAATTATACTGGGTTAGCTTTTGCTGTGCGTTAATATAAAAAAATAAACATGACTGGTATGTACTTACCTATTAAATATTCGTATTTTACTAAGAAATTGTGTTTACAACATAAGTTATGTTTTTAGTTGGATCTGGTATTATCAAAATCAAATAAAATGAATACACAGAATCCTGCTGAGCCTATTTATTTAAAATGTAGGTCAGAATTTGTTAATGCATAATTTTATTAATATACACACATCTGTTATGCTAAACATTAAGTAATGTAATTAAAAATATGGAAGTACATTGACACTACAAAACCATTGTTTACATCTCATTAACATTATCATTATGTTTTCTTAATTTATTTCAAAACAGTCAAACCTCAGATGTCAGGCATTGCAGTTTACATTCTTTCCTCAGCCTTGCTAACTGCTTTCAGCAAATGTTAATGGGCCTTCGCAATTTGCTCAGAAAAAATAAGCATTCGTGTTTAAATGTGTACAAAAATGCAGCGAAGCATTAAAATGTTTGATCTTTTTTTTATGATGATTTAAAGATATATTTATGTAACTGCAAATCATGCTTGTTTATACTACAACAAACTGAAGATTTCTATCTGTCAATAGTATTAACTTATTTTATTTAGTATCGTTGCATTATTCTGAACCTGCTTATGCTCTCAGAAAAGTAATCACTTTATTCACTAGTTCTAAAATATAAGCAAATGATTATAATGCATATTGGTAGATAGATAGAATATTCTTTATTGTACACCATGAGTGTAACATCATTGAAATAAAACAACAGTAAAGGATAATGGTAATGAGGTGTTTATGTACTGAGTCTATGTACCTTTATATTGATTGTTAAACATTTACTCAAATGTGTCAGGAATAATATTGACTGCTGATCAAATATAGCTCTGCAAAAATCTTGTGGTATTGCAAATATTAATAACTGCTAAAAGGTTTTTTTTATTTATTAACCATATGACCATTCATTTCTGAACTTATCAAATCATTCATCATGAAACCTAATAAATTTGTATTGTGATCTTTGTGAGATAGAACAAATAAATAGTGGTTGTTTTGTTTTAGTTTAATCTGTCAATCCCTGACGAGCCAGGGGTCACTGAGGACACAAAAAGAGTCTTGAATGGAGAGGTGGTAGATGCACTTGCTAAGGTATTGTGTATAGAGATATCGTTGCACACTGTTGATGGTGATGACATGGTGTTGGAGCTGTGGACAGTCAAGCTGGTGCCGGGAAGTGAGGTGTGCTCCCCCTCCACCGTGTATTACCGCATGAGTGTCATGCTCAAGTCTACGCTAACCATATCCAGAATAACCCCGGCATACAAGCTGTCCAGGTCGCAGCACAATGAGTCTTACAAAATCTCTCACAAGATTTATGGAGGCGAACCTGATTATGACGTCTTAGGTGAGTTTGACATAATATATAATGACATTATTGTAGTACCCTTTTACAGCTTGTTTTGTCTTCTTTCTGAGCAAATGCCACTTCTAAAGAAAAGAAACAAGCTTTGATCATCTCACTGTGTCACTGCCGGTTAGCAAATTATGTATACGGCCAATGTTTTAACCACTACAACCACCTTTTTTTCAAGCATTCGAAATAAAAATAATAATAAAAATTCGATATAATGTTTGATTGACGAATCATGGGATAGTTTAATGAATCTTGAAAGATTGATTGTTTGTCATACCACAAACAATTAATGATTATAATAAAGTGTTGCAGTATATAACTGTTGTTCAAAATGTGCGGTTAAAATATAATATCCCGTGTGCAGGTGTTAATGCTGTCATGCCAACAGTATCTACTAGCAACGATACTCTCATTAACATATCCGTGTATGTTAATTACCCATGATTTCATTTAGTTATCAAGTAGGTATGCGAGTTATTCTTTTATACTGACATATACATGACTATAAACGAAAAGTTAGTAGGGCAGTCGTCATTTAAAAAAAATGTGGTAGATTCCCATCGATTTCCAGACAATGCAAATTAGTTTGCGTCAAACGTAAATAAAGTTTTTCTAAATTAATATGGTTAACTGCACCACACCAACTACTTGCAAAAAAAACCTAAATGCATTTTAATAAAGGTGCTCCAAAGTTCATTTATAGTGTCCTGTGCTTTGAAATTTCTTGATGAAAAATAAATTTTAAATATATATTCAGGTGAAAAGCGCAAGACAGTGAAAGTGAGCGAGCTTAACACGCCGATCGGGACCTTAATGATAGAAGTGGTGTACAGGACGAAGATGACTATAATGCCTGTTGCCAGGCAGAAGATTGAGTATGAAACTGCGTCCGAAAACACTGGAATTATGGTCAAAAGTGATCATTTCTACACGGAGAGCCCTAAGTATGTTACCTTGAAAATAACTGAGCTAAACTGTCTTCCTCGTTAAGATAATAAACCATGTCTCGCATTAGAGGCAAAGCTGTTTACACGGACATAACAATCGTTATAACTATACTGACTTCATTTAGAACTGCTAAGTTCTATTTCATATTAATTTCTAAATGGCATGTGAATCCTGTTATGCTTTATCAGCAGTATATTCAGACTACCTTATAATACTTTTATTGTATACGATAGGTTCGCCTAAAATGCGGCAAATATATATTTTTCGTATATTCCCCATAGACAACTTAATCGAACCACCGAAACCACTTGTCTAGGCTTTTAATATTTATTCTATATCCAGCCACATTCCTATTGAACATCTTTCTTTTATTTTTTATTTTTGCATTTCTAATTTAAACTAATCCGTTATAGAAAACATCGTAACGAGAAGAAGGAGTTGGACCTGTCCAAGCCGCTGACGGCGGGGGCTTTTGTCGACGCGCAGAAGATCCAGGAGTTGCACGACACGCTCAGCCAGCAGCTACCGCCGGAACCGCCGATGGCGTGGCTACTCGCTGAGAAGGAGAAAATGGAAAACGTAAGTTTTTTTTATAGGATAGTCGAAAAAACTATGACTATTTACGTGATTGTAAGTAAGTCATAACTTGTGTTCAATTCCCACTAGGTAAATAGTCGTTTATGTGGTAATAATAGTGTGAGATGAATGAATCATGAACAACTTACCAATGCCATCCCAAATTGCTGTGAAACGAGCTGCCGGCCTTTTAAATGACTTCGTGCCTCCAGGTTTTCTTGTATAAAACCGTAGGTCGAAACTCATTTGGAAACACAATGAATCGAGATTGAAATCAAGTAGAAAAAATCATAGGGGCAGAGTTGTTAAGTTGCGTCGGTTCATTGAATTGTGATCGAACGGTAACGGGATGGTACTGCCACTACTAAAGAGTAATACTGCTACAATGTAAGATAATTTGGTAAAGCAATACATACACAATTTGGTAATAGCGAACTTGCTTGTACACAAACTTGGTCAGGCTAAATGACAACTTCAAAACAGTTTATTCGTGAGTTGCATCCTGACCAATCAGTTATGAACTTTCCAGTTCGTCGCGACATCATTTTACACTCTGATAATGACCCTCATACCAAGGCAACACCCACTCTGTGTTACCATTTAAACTGAAGTTATAATTGAATAAAATATTACAGAAAATGAAAACGCTGACGACCTCCGATTACGAGAACGCGAACAAGCCGAGCTGCAGCACCAGTGCTCCTACTTCGTCGGCCCACGCGGTCAGTAAGGCCATCGAAGTGCCAAAGGCAAAGAATGGCGACAAATACTCGGGACTCATGGTACGTGAAATAATATTATTAAACCACTAGTCTGTCTAACCTTTTCCTTAACTATTTGGGGATCTGTTTCAGTCTCTCCGTATATAGGTCCCAAAAAATATAGTTTGTATTACATGTGTACACATGAAATGCAAACTATTTTTTTTGCTATGATTCTTACCTGTAATGTAGGTACACTGAGTTCAGTGTACCTTTAACGAAGTCCAGTATTCCTATTTTGATAAAAAGATATATATATATATATCTTTTATATATATATATATATTTACTTTGCAGTTACCAACTTCCTGTAGGAAAGCCGCTCAGTTCTGTAACTAACACCCGCTGTCCTAACGCACAGAACTATTTAACATGTGCAATTGCAACACGGTGCAACTACCTTTTACAACATAATATTTGACAAGCTATACTAAGTTACATTCGTCAAAATTAGGGACAGATTAATCATGAGTATTTATTGATAATTAATACTAATAGAATAATAATAATAGTAGATACCAATCAAATCACAAAATTCATGGATAATTCATATTTCTTAGATTTGCCTCTATGGTTGCTCTTCTTAAGAATATTTATTTGTATGTATTCAATAGTTTGCGCGGCACTAGGTCCGGAGACATAATACGTTTCTTCCCTTTCCCAAGCTATGTTGGGTTCAGCTTCCAGCCTCACACGATTCAGTTGAATACCGTATTTAACACCGACTGCCTATATAAACCTCCACAACCCATTTTACTGGAGAATACAGTATTCCACGATTACAGTCACAACTGACACCTATCCGACAGTCGGGACCAACGGCTTTACGTGCTTTCCGAGGCACAGGGTCGTAAACTCTGACGAAAAACCCAGTAACTATTTTTAGCCCGACCCGATTTGAACCTGAGACCTCGTGATCGGCAGTCGCGCTTGCAACCACGTGTGTTACCCAGCAAAATAATATATATATATGGCAAATAATTAAAAAAAAACATTTTAGCTTGGAATCAAATACATGAATAGATAGATATTGTTGCGTAGGAAATGTTTGTAAATAGCAAAATTTGGGTGTTATGGTTCTCAAGTTATTTAAGATTTTGCTGCTGTAACGTTTTGGGATTTCCCAGATCAAAAACGCCTCAATGCAGAAGTTTGAAAACAATACTATTAATATAGCATATTCATTACAAACAAATCTTTTCTCTTTATAATATTAGTAGTTTAGGTAATAGGGATGTTTCCTGGGTATGAAAAGTTAAAATCTATTTAGTCCGTCAGTTAGATAATAAAAAAATATTAGCCACGTATTTTTTCTTTTATCAAAACAATAAAAAAAATACAAAGATACACCGCTTTAAAGTTTCGGAGTGGGAGCTTATGACGCCACGCCTCGCTAAAAATCGTAGCGAGGAGTGACGTCACGCGTAATTTCCGTTCTCTGTATTTTGATCATTTTTTGTTTGCAGGAAAAAAGAAAAAATACGTGTCCAATAAAATTCATTAATCTACAAGACGGACATTAAAAAAAAATTAGGAAACATGCCAATTCAATAGGTTTTTAATACGTTTTGTGTATAATTTCCAGGAGTTCCCCTTCGCTGACGGCAGTCCGATCGCCGAGCTGGCGAACTTCTACCAGGAGTGTTTGCAGGCGAGGTCGACCAGCGGCGAGTGGACGGACCTAGTGATCGACGCCTCCGCCTCAACGGACTCGGAGTCTCTCTCCCGCCAGCTCAAGATGTTCGAGGACGCCGTCCCCGAGTTCGACAACATGGTCGCCTCCATGTTCAGCAACTCCGAGGGCTCCGACCGCTCCTAGACTGCATGTAAGACTGTATGAATGTTGTAGAATAAGTTTTCTAACGATGCGCAGTGCGAATACAATCTATGAGTTACAATAATGTGTCATGAGCTGAGAAGGTTTTAAGTATTCTTTACAACGAAACCTGCATTTATGTTGTCTAATAAAGAGGTATATTTAATGATTAAGTATATACCTTTGTTAGGTATCTCGCAAAACCCTATCTCAGCATCATTATATCGGTAAATCTTTTACATGAATGTTATTTGTGTGTGTAAGCATAGAATAGTAATCTGCCCGACAATATCTATGTCCCAATAGCGTGTATCTTCATATTTAAAGTATCACCTAATTCGCACTGCTCTAATTCCAAAACTCGTAAATTACTAGACGAATGTAAATAGATATCTATTTTCATAATATTCACGATATTTCACGTTGAAGCTTCGATGTTTATTAGATAAGCTGTTGTTATATAGCGTTGGCATGAAACAAAACAATGTAATTGTTTCAAATTAAAGTGTATTCCAGCAATAATGGACAGTGTCGATCATATTATTGTGTAGTTATGTACGTTGCGTGAATCATAGGCACTAACCTTCTTGTATAGAATCTTCGTGCTATACAAACGTTTGTATAGTGTAGGTACATACATGTACAAAACTCTTTAAATCCCTTGTGTTTGATTTAATTCTTCGAGTTCTAGTCAAAACAATAAATATATCTATGTATCTAGCCTCGCAACAACGCGACGGGCAAGTTAAATGTCGCTGCTCATTCTATTTCAATAACCCAACATATTCATAGTGCAAACTACTTAATGACTGATGCCTCCTAGGCTAGTTTTGTAATATAAATCATATTTAAGTTTTAAAACGATATCAACCATTTTAGTTCAAGCATAAATGGTCCAAACTTTACTTATTTATACATTGCAGTTTATTTAAATATTACGAAATGGATATTAATATTTTATACGCTAGTTTACTGTTAAATTGAAATATGTACATAGTTTACCGTAGTTTGGTAGATATTATTGAACGCGTGAGAAATATAATCGATATTTAAGAAAATTAAAATTGGCATGTATACAAAATGTTTTGTACTTGTTGGTAATGTAAGACTGCGTTTTCGCGACAAGATGTTGGCTGTCCTAGGACTATCACCTGATGAAGCTCGATAAATTATATAAATTTTGCATAAATTATCAGTCTGTTACGTGTGAATAAATCTGACCTCCAGGTCACATTATAAAACTGTTAAAATAAAATAAAATATTTAATCTAAATTGTATTGTGAGTGTACAAAGAGTGTAATCTTGTTCATGGTTTTGGGTGTCATTTGTTAGATATACTACTTATTGAAGAAAATTTATTATAGGTGATTGTAGATAATCTGTAAATATTCATATAAATTATTATAATTGTAAAAAAAGTCACTGTAGACTCGCAAGAAATTATATATGTAGTGTAACTAAATATTTTGTAGTGTTTTGTGTCAAGTAATTATAAGGATATATCCATGATGATGTAGTGCTACTCAGTCTATATGTGGGTATAGTGACACACATCAACAAATTACATTGACATATTAACATATTTAAACATTTCATGCTCACTTAAGTAACTATATTATTAATCCTAATAAATGTTTAACTACGGATACACACCAGCATATTTTCATAATAATTTGAAGATATTTGTAGTGTCATCGTTTCTATAATTAGTAATATTAAATATATAATTCAATGGCATCAACAGAGGCCTTTTGCAACTGTAAAATATATATAGTTCGGTGTAGTTTCATATCCTAGATAGATCATAATGGAGATGCGAGTGCCTTCGACTGAACGACTGAGAGATACACGTCACAGGATACGTGCCAAGCTTCGATTTGATACACTATATGTCATTTTTAAATCGTGTACCATGTATTTAAATGGAAAATTTATATAATGGTATTCTGTAGTAATTATTAAAATTATTTACTAGTTTATGTAATCTTTTGATGTTAGCTACAAGCAGTTGTTTTCGTTTGAGATATTGTAGTCAATTCTAATCAGGGACATTGAGTTTTGCATAAAGTGTCTCAAGTTTTACGGAACAATTAATTATCCACAAATATAACTAAAATAATATTAAAAATAATTTATAATAATATGTTTAAAATATTATTTTTATAATATATTTTAAATATTCATTTACTTAATTAAAGTGGGTCAAAGGTATATGTGTCCTTAATTAAATGCTTAAGACTCGAACGTTATTTTAAAAACTAAATGTTTTTTTTATCATACTAGACTTAATGCTCTTATTTTAAACCAAACGATACAATCTAAAATTAAATTAAAATGGTTGTTTTGCATTTTATTCAAATTTTATGTTTAGCTGTCGCAGCCATCTGGTTAAATTAGCTAGCTAGTTGTACGCCTAGGTGGTTCATAAACGGTGGCATCCAATAGAATCCGTACCTTATTGAACAAGAATCTCGCAACGTTTAACAACTTGGCGTATCGAAAGTCAGCCCTTTGAAGACAAATGCGACTCAGCCAAGTGATTAAAATTTATTATTGCGGCGATATTAGTCACCGAAATAAGGCATCAACATCGCAAACCGTAAATTTGAGTTTTCTCGGGACTACTTTTTTTGGAGTCTGAAGTAATCTTAACATGTCGGGGTGTCGAAATGCCCCATAGTCACTGACAAAACATCACATATTCATCAATAACCAATTTAATGAAATGACTACACGACATTCAGCCATCTGGTTTGACTTGGCTAGTTGTCCTTCAGCCATTTAATTGGATGCCCACGTTTAATGAACAGCCTAAGCGTCCTAACAGGATAATTTAATGACATGGCTGCGACATATCTATTTACATGATAAAAAAAAACTATTGTGCGTACTGCATGAGGCGCTTATAGTAGTAATCTGCAGCATTTTACTTTCAACTAGATAGTTTAATTGCTTAGATAGGCTTGATCTAAATGTATAAACAATAAAATTGTGGCATGCAAATAAACTATTATACAGTGTAGATAGTTTTGTAGTTAATATTAACAAAAGTGCTTACCTCGGCAATCAAGTCTTGTGTGCCGGTAGCAACAACAAATTTCAATAATCAACCTTACCACTATTAAAATAAATACCATTTTGCAGTCCTACCACTGTTGTGCGGTTGACTATACAAATTTTAATTATAAATCTTAGGACTACCTATTTAAGTCACGTATTTGCTTATCAACGTTACGGTACAAAGTGTACACTACTGACTTAATAAAATAGATTCACATACGGAAACAATTGAATTCGCACTAGATTGGCGCTGTGCAAACGTGGACACTTTTTGTTGCCGTCACACTGCCACAAGACACAGTAGTTGCGGTGTTCGGTGTCGGCAATCGGACACAGTTGCCGGTTGCCTGTTACTGACACAGCACACAAGCCGAAACTTGAAACTTACCAGGATACGGACACAGCAACGAACAATTGGAAGGAAATTTGTTAATTTGCTTGTATTTTCGACTTTTACTTTCTTGTTACCTACAACGAAAACTTAATTGGCAGACGAGTAAAATCAACTGAATACAAAAATTATTCGTCTGCGCAGGGAGTGTCCGATTTCGTTTTAAATTTATTAAAATAATATATTCACTAATGGCTTGTGTCCCACTAAAAACGCAGAAGTGTCCACGTTAACGCGGCGACTTATTCCATGTACAAACAAAATTCGTAAAGAATTAATTCTGAGAATTTTATTAAGAAGAAAATAATGTAGTAAATTGTTACGTATCAAATCATATTTTGCAGATCGTTATAATTACTATGGAGTTTAGAATAGGATAATGATAGTCCTGTCTGGCCTAGACGTGTAGAAATGGAAGTCAATAATGATTGGTCTAAGAAAATTGCCATATAAGTAGGTATAGTAGTTTAAAAAAAATGTTTTTGTTATGCTAATTATATTCTTTAATACAAGCCTGTATAATATTTCTTTATATTATTATTATTATCTAATATTGTAATACATAATCATGGTATTTATAGGTTTTCTTATATTTTAGGTAACAACTACAATAATGACAGATATATTTCACTTAAAAGCTATATAACAAGTATAAAATTGGAAGATAAGTAATGTATCCGTAATAAAATCAAAGGCCCTCTTTAAACTGGCTACCGTTAGCTACTACAAGAGAAAACCAACCGCATGTGCAGATTATTTTTAAGACTGGTGTTCGCTATGAAAATTATTAATAAATCCACAATAGGTATATTATTAACCCGTCAGCTCCGTTTGCTACCGGGCGGTACCAATAAACGCTTAATACCATCAACTCCGCCTGGGTCCAAATTGTACCCGCAAACCGCAACTAATTTAAACTTAACCTGTATGCTGCTTATGCTTTAATATTGCTGCCATGCCGGAGTTGAGAGGTTAAATATTGCCCGATGAAAATACGCTAAAACAACTGCCTACTAATTATATAAAGTTGTCACTGAAGTTCACTATTTTAAACACGTCCAGATATTTTATATCAACTTATTAAACACTCAGTAGTTAAAAATAGCAGTTTAATACAAGTGATATAGTATTACGCCGAATTAGTAGAAGCAACAGCCCCCCTAGACAAGTGGCATTTCGACAAGCGTTAACGAAGATAGAAATCGCTTAAATGACATTAAATGTATGGAAATGACACTGCGTTTCGATAAGTCACGTGACTTGGACTTGTCACTTTCAAACATTTAAACGATTCGATTAGCGTTATCGCTTGTCGATATGTCACTTGTCTAGGGGGGCTGGACAGGACGCTTAATGGCCGGTTCTTATGTTGAAGAAACTATACGTTTTGTTTACGGACGTTAGAACTTTCTTCTTTTTGCTTAAAATCGTTTCTTGAATGAAGGAACTAGGCATCAGTGATGTATTCGAGCGATACGTACAAATAATAGCAAGAAATTCAACAGGCATAAGCAGAAGATGTTACTATAAAAATCTAAATATATAAAAATGAATTCCATTTTTCCTTGGTCACGCCTCACCTTCCCAACGTCTGCACCAAAACGGATAACAATTTTTTTTGTTATTTTCCGTAATGTAAGAGCAAGGTTTATAAAAACAATTGTTTGGAAATGTTTTAAAAATCTCTACCCGTGCAAAGCCAGAGCAGGCAGCTAGTCTTTAATAACAATAATCTTGTTACTCTTGACAGCCTCTCCATGTCTGAACATTTTCATCGAAATGAGTTTAACGGTTTTGGAGATTAGTTTGGACAAGCAGACAAACACAACTGTTTTTAGGTATAGTTAGAAGAGAGCTGGAATCGTTACTGTATTTTGTCGTTGCGATGTCCTGAAATACGGCCTTGTGTTCCTAGTGTGAATTGCCATCGTAGGTTAGGTTTTTACTAACTAGACTTAAGCAAACAATAGTTTAAATACAATTTGAGCATGCAATAGCTTCTTCGGTGACACCTTACGATAAAATTACATTAGTCCATAATTACAAATGATAATAGTGCCGAAACCTATTAGTCCAGGCAAATTGACTCATTTACAGAGATAAAAAAAGAAAAATGTTATCCAGAAACTTATGTTTTTAAATGGTTAAGAGGGTTAAAGTCAACATGAGGAAAATGAGTTATGTACCCAAGAAAGTCAGGGGATGATTTTAGGGGTTGAAAAGGGGTGAAAATGGATACATCTCGTGTTTTTTGCAATTTCACGCGAAATTTGATGTCCTACTGAAAAATGTTAAATACAAAAGTTGTAGATCTTGGAAAAATCTACAACTTTTGTTTAGGTCATTTTTTAATATAACCTCAAAATTTCAGAAAAAAATGCAAAAAATCAAAAATATATATATTTTTTGTTTTCTACTTGTCAATTTCTCAAAAATAAATATTTTTTAACCAAACTTGCTGAAAGTACTCCTTTTTGTGTCCCAAATAACAAAAAGAAATTTTAGATTGAAATATTAAAAACTGATTGAAAGATTCATTTTTTTCGGTCCGAAACACGTTGTTTTCAAAGTTACTTTTTACTACAGACAATCATCTTAGAGAGGTCATACAGGGCTCATTTTTTTCGTTTTGACGTCTACTTTTCAATGAAATAATAAAACAATACAGCTTCCATTTAAAAACATGTCTAAAAATTGAAAAATATAAAAAAATAATTTTGCAAAAACAAATGTTTTGGTTAGTGTTAAGAATTTGTTATAAATAAATAAAAAATTCAAAAACTAATAAGACCATTGAATTGTACGGGAAAAAACACGAAGAAACATATGTTTTACTATTTAAATACATTTTTTATTTTTGTACAATACTGCTATAAACATTGTAATAGCATATTCCGTGTAGTTGAAAGATGTCAGGTAAGTACATACAATGCGATCGACTTTTACTTTAATAAAAAAAGTTTCTCATTTCTCGCGATGAAATTAATTAATTCAATTATTTTCTACATATTTTGATAAATAAATCGTCTTATAATTTTTTTTTTTTTACAAAATTTAAATTTGTACAAAATTATTTAAAACATGCTTTTAAATAATTGAATGTTTTTTTTTTAAATGAAATTAACATGATTTAACATTTCATTTTATCAATAGAAATTTCAATATAAATCAAAGCCAAATATTAAAATTACACAAAGTTAGGTAAGTTTTAAAATAAATTTTATAAAACGTTTTGGAGTAAAGATAGTTGAATATGTTTTTGGAAGGAATATGGCTTTGATTTATATTGAAATTTCTATTGATAAAATGAAATGTTTAATCATGTTAATTTCATTTAAAAAAATCATTCAATTATTTAAAAGCATGTTTTAAATAATTTTGTACAAAAATTAATTATAAGACGATTTATTTATCAAAATATGTAGAAAATAATTGAATTAATTAATTTGTTAATTTCATTATATAAAAACATAAATAATAAATCATGTTAATTTCATTTTAAAAAAACATTCAATTATTTGAAAGCATGTTTTAAATAAGTTTGTACAAATTTAAATTTTGTAAAAAAAAAAAAAAATTATAAGACGATTTATTTATCAAAATATGTAGAAAATAATTGAATTAATTAATTTCATCGCGAGAAATGAGAAACTTTTTTTATTAAAGTAAAAGTCGATCGCATTGTATGTACTTACCTGACATCTTTCAACTACACGGAATATGCTATTACAATGTTTATAGCAGTATTGTACAAAAATAAAAAATGTATTTAAATAGTAAAACATATGTTTCTTCGTGTTTTTTCCCGTACAATTCAATGGTCTTATTAGTTTTTGAATTTTTTATTTATTTATAACAAATTCTTAACACTAACCAAAACATTTGTTTTTGCAAAATTATTTTTTTATATTTTTCAATTTTTAGACATGTTTTTAAATGGAAGCTGTATTGTTTTATTATTTCATTGAAAAGTAGACGTCAAAACGAAAAAAATGAGCCCTGTATGACCTCTCTAAGATGATTGTCTGTAGTAAAAAGTAACTTTGAAAACAACGTGTTTCGGACCGAAAAAAATGAATCTTTCAATCAGTTTTTAATATTTCAATCTAAAATTTCTTTTTGTTATTTGGGACACAAAAAGGAGTACTTTCAGCAAGTTTGGTTAAAAAATATTTATTTTTGAGAAATTGACAAGTAGAAAACAAAAAATATATATATTTTTGATTTTTTGCATTTTTTTCTGAAATTTTGAGGTTATATTAAAAAATGACCTAAACAAAAGTTGTAGATTTTTCCAAGATCTACAACTTTTGTATTTAACATTTTTCAGTAGGACATCAAATTTCGCGTGAAATTGCAAAAAACACGAGATGTATCCATTTTCACCCCTTTTCAACCCCTAAAATCATCCCCTGACTTTCTTGGGTACATAACTCATTTTCCTCATGTTGACTTTAACCCTCTTAACCATTTAAAAACATAAGTTTCTGGATAACATTTTTTTGTTTTCCATATTCAACGTGCCTGGACTATATAGCTAGTGAAGTAGAATAAAAAACAAGTAGTAGTACTTTTTAATTTATAAAAAAAAACAGTTTAATATCTGTTAACTGCCGTACCTACTTATGCCTGAATACTGAATCGTCAATCAATTTTAAATCACCGTTAAGTCTCGCGCCGTCCCTGTCATTTTGAGGTGTAATGTAGCGACAGATATACATATAAAAACTTGTTAAAGTTAAATGGCGTTGCAGTTTTTGAGGGGTTAGAGGCGTTAAAGGTTACTTAAGGGATTGTCTCAAGTGATAAATCAACCCAAAATCAAGTATTTTGTCTGAACAGGACTTTGGTTTGGGATCCTTGATTTACTGGCGTATTCAAAAACATCCCGTCGGATGTTTTTGAATACGCCAGTATTCAGGCATCCATTAAATCAAATTAAATGAGCTATCTTTTAAGTAACCATTAACGTTTCTGAGTACGGCATTAAGAGTGTCAGAAAGTTAATTTCCGTTTGTTAATATGGGGAACGAGAGATATTTATTTGGGCAAATTATAACAATATCAGTTTAATAAACTAGTACTGTTATATTTAGTATCGTTTGATTAAATTCGATTCATTAACTGCTTAGGGTTGATTTTTCCAAAGCCAGATAATTTATAATCGTGGATTAACATTGAAATCTGACAGATTTTGTATGAACGAACTGTCAAAAATTATATGTTGTCTCGGATAAAATTAGCCAGCATTGAAAAATCACCCCTATAAGATTTGACAATAGACGAACAACGAAATAGAAGGCACTTATGAGGCATAGTAGAAAATAGAGCTTGTTTTTGCATTATAATTACAAGTTTTTAGTAGTTATTTATAAATATAAGTTTTGTTCGATTGAGTAAGAGCCTGCTCGAAAAAAGGAGATTTCAATTAAAATCCCGCTTGATAAGAAGAATTGATTAACATCATTCACATAACACGCCAGCTTCACTTCCTCAGATTTTAATTGCAATGTTAATACTAATTATAGTAATCTATTGACCCTATAGAGTATATACTTAATATTGTATATAATTGCTTTAACAAAATCGACACATCACTTATTATGCTCGAATTAGCTATTAAGTGTAGAATGCATAAATGCATATATTAATCATGTCGAAATTAAAGGTCACAAGTTTTTCTATGTAATAGAAACATACTCATCAACTCATTGGGTGTATATTTCATTTATTTAAGTGTTTTAGTTGTAAGGTATATAAATTATTGTATAAGAAATATTTATCTGATTGCATTCTGTACCTGTAGGAGTTTATATACCTTTCCTTTAGATAAGTGACATTATTCTATATTATATCAGTGTTGGACAACTTGTGTTTGTAAAAAATGTTTACAACATTTTCATTAACTGCTTTGAATAAAATACATACGAATGTTTAATGAACATCTTTTATTTATTGTATTATTTTTAGCTATGTTCAAGGAAAATATTTATTTCTGCGCAGCCTTTTCCCAAGCTTTGTTGGGGTCGGTTTCAAGTCTTACCGGATTAAGTTGACTACCGAATTTTACACAGAGCGACTACCTATCTGACCTCCACAACCCAGCTTACTGGGCAACAAATTATCCTATCTTAATTATGACTCGCTGTCAGAATGTAATGGATGGGTTATAAAACGTATTAATATTACCAGTATATATGATGCTTGTGCTCACTATAGTACACAAGTGACACATATCTTAAAGCATACAACTTTGCAAAGTCGGTTAACCAAAACCTATCGTAAAATAAGGACAAGACACTAATCACTGTTGAAGGAAAATATTTACTATAACACTTATTCGCGGTAAAATACTAATTAAATTACTACAAGAACCAAAAGTATTTTATGTATACAAATAATAGAAGAAAAAACTTAAACCTCAGGCAGGACTCGAACCTGCGACCACTGGCTTGACTGGCGCGTCAAGCCAGTGGTCGCAGGTTCGGTTCGAGTCCTGCCTGAGGTTTGAGTTTTTCCTTATATTATTTGTATTTAATTACAAATATTAGCTCCGCATGCGTTAATGCGTAACAAATAATTAAAATAATATTTATGTATAGTTTTTTATTGTCAAATAAACTTACTTAGTAAAGGCAAAACGCACAAAAGTTCCAAGTTTAAAAATCCAATTGACATTCTATCATCGGATGTCCATTTAGTTATATAAATCAAAATAGTAAAAAGTATAAAGAACTCCTGTATGCGGTCAACGGCGCGTCATACGAAACTCAACCTTATTGCTTAAACATAAAGGTGCTTTTACTCGCCACATAGAGATATATCTCAAAGCAATAGCTTATGATTTACTGCTACTACTACCACTGCTCGAGGTGGTAGCACTGCCCGGCTCCAGAGTCTTCGGTTTGTGTTTAGGATGGATACTGGTTACCTTCACATTATGCCCGGTTATGTTCTGAAAAGAGTAAGGAAACTGTAGTGGCAGCTTTTCATCCAAAAGTATTTTGTGCTAAAGCCAAGTAGTTATTGCGCTCACTAGTTGGCGTCACTATCGCGTTAAGTATAGATGTCAAAGTTTGTTACTAGGTCCGGATGCGAAAACAAAGTTTTTTTAAATTTGAATCATCTATACAAATAAATAATATTGAAGTGTCTGTTTGTAATATTAAAACAACCTCTTTTTACTACATGCATATGAATGTATATGCGGTACATATTCCAAAATAACATATTATTTCAATTTTTGTCTGTCTGTCTGTCTAATTGTTCCGGCTAATCTCTGGAATGGCTGGACTGATTTTGACGGGACTTTCACTTGCAGATAGCTGGTGTAATAAGGAGTAATTCAAGCTACTTCGAAAACGAAAAAAACTAAATAACTTTTTTGTTACATTCCACGCGGACGAAGTCGCGTTCACAGCTAGTAATGAATATAAGCATATTTTTGACAAATTATTGGCTAGTAAACAGTGAACAAACTAACCTCTGAATTAGCTGTGTAGTAGAGGTGTCAGATTAAACGGTTTGGCAGACCAAACCGTTTAATCTGACACCTCTTTTAAGTGACTCGGCTTTTAAAGCACTGACAGTCACTTATCCGTAACTCCTTTATTACAGGCATTGGATAATTTGCACAACATTGAGGAGTTTAATTTAATAAATCCGCGTATTCCACCACCCGACTATAGCATTTGACATTTCGGAGACCGCACGCACGATTGCCGCGTTTTTTCGTGCGGGATATCGAACGCACGGGTTACGGAATCCGGACACGAGGACGAAATGCCGAATTCGGAATCTGGGGTTTTTTTTTAACAGAAACGTACGTATGTGATAGGTCCATGAATTTATGGCGTACGTTGCGCGTTAATTCCCGTTATTATATACTTAGGTATAACTAATATTAACAAGCAACGCGATAGCTTTTTTTATGATATCCATACCAATATTATAAATGCGAAAGTAACTCTGTCTGTCTGTTACGCTTTCACGGCTAAACCGCTGAACCGATTTTGATGAAACTTTGTATTGAGTAAGCTTGGATTCCAAGAAAGGACTTAGGTGTCGCTAGTAACTTTTTGTCGCGATAACGCGGGCACAGCCGCGGGAAAAAACTAGTACAATATAAGGAAGCTTTACTTGATCATCCAGCGGTGGCTTATAAGTCTTCAGTAGCGCGGCATTATTTTTCTTAGTAAAGACATGCCGTCGGTGGTGCGCTATCACTGCGTCGTGGAGCAGCGCATGCGTGATGCGCTGTCGGTCCGTCGAGCGCGCCACGCAACGGACGCTGCGCAACGCGTCCAATGCTATGTTCAGACGAATGCGACCGAGAAACGCGTATAGAGAACTTTCTTCTTCGCTCTCCTGAATGAGGAATATAATCGTCAATGGCTTTAAAAAAGCATTTATCAATTGACGCAATTAAAAAATTGTTATGGTCAAAAATCGATGAACCGACTGCTAAAGAAGGGTTATGTCTTTCGTGCGTATCTTGGATGATATTTTTTTATGTTTTTTACGTATTTTGTTTTAAAAAGGCCCATTATGTAAGTAAGCCCCGTGAAGAAATTGTAGGAACAAACCTTTTTCCGTTCTTTCGCTACAACATCTTCTTGCTGAAGTTTAATTTCTTTAGCCCATCCCCTGAAATAAAACAAAATGTTATCTATACCAAATAAAAAAAAATGTACTGTTACAGACAGTTGTGCATTATAAACAGAAATTGCTTTTTTCGACAACTGCTGTACAAGGTAGATAGGTACAACATAGCTACCTTATGAGCATTCATCCCGCGCGGGCTCGCAACATCGCATTTTGTAAAGGTTTTACGTGATTATTTTTATAAATTTAAATCAAAGTAGGTACCTACTACTTATATTTTTGAGCCAGCCAACGCTAGACTGTTGTATTTTTTTACTCTTTTGTATCAAAATTTTGAATAAAAAGCAAATAGAATTATCGGCAATATGACAATTAGGTAAGTGTAATGAGATGATACCAAAATACATAACTTGAAATAAAAAATGCCATACATACTCTACTTATAAAATACCAACGATGTAACGATTGTCTGAAAAAAAAAATACTTTGATTTTGTAATTAAAATAATCACGAAAAACCTCTAGAAAAGGCGACGATGCCGCAGCACGCGCGGGATAAACTAAACACTTTGTGCTTAAAAATCGATAAAAGCTACAAGAGACGTGCGGTCAAAATGTTAAAATTTTTGGGATAATTTTATGTAACAATAAAGGAATCAGTGATTACCACTACAAAAACAAAATAACTTACTTGCCGATGCCTATAAAGTCGTCAAGAATAAAATCATCGACTTCGACAAATCCAACGCTTTGAACTTTTGTTTCTTTCCAAACTTCATTTAGTTTCAACGTGAGGTAATGGGAGCAGAGTACTAATATGGACTGGTAAATTAATAAGATTATTTTATTAATACAATTAAATATAACCTATATACTATAATACTATGATCAATAGCATCGCAAGGCTAAAATTTAGATTTTAAATGATAAATTAATTTAATTTATTAAAATTTAAAATACCCACTCTAAATACTTTATAAAATTGAGTAGAAAACCTGAAACACATGAGTATTTTCTTAATGATACCTCGACAACAATGAATCGTAAAAACAAAGGATCATCACGTAGCATGTCACATGCCTAGATTAATAATAATATACCTAATAACTAAGTTTTATGTGATTACTCACAGTCGTCGATATATTTTCCGTATGCAATTTCAACTTATTTGATTTAAAGACCGGTGCGAATTATATTTTTTTATGTACAAATATAAAAATGAGGCAGATATGTTATTAGTTCTCGCATTTTGAGGACTCAAAAACCTAGTCGGGGCATTGTGTGAAAATATGTCAACTATCTCTATTACGTACACGCATAGTTTGTACACTATTATATTACTCAAATATTGGCAAAGGAAATAGACGAGAGCCAAATTTCGAATTTAACTTTTACTTAAGCTATTCCAGTGGGAGGCCAATTTTTTTTAGTCTCTTTGCCCGCAATTCTTAATTACTTACGCGGGTTATTCAAGTATTCCAGTCCATACGTCGAATATGAACCTACTAAAATCTTAGATAACCAAAACTGATAATACTTGTTGTTATAATAGTACAAAACAGACCTCGTCTTCCACAGACAATTGAATATTCTTGTACAAATTGTACGCTTCATCAGCGAGTGACACTCGATACGCCAAGTCTTCTGACAGTAGATGTAATATCGCAAAAGCCTGTACAAACCGGGCTTATTAAACTATAGTATACCTAAGTAAGGAAAATAGAGGTTTGAAAGGTAAAGGGTATAATAAAATTTTGTGAGTATGGATAGGTGTTTGTTTGATGATTGACTGCATGGTGATATATATAGACTTCTATGGCCGGCCGCACACAGAATACTAGCTGTTTGATGGCTTCGCTCGTAACGTGCGAGAGCGGTCGACAGTTACGCAGCCCGTGTACGTTGTTCACTAGCTAACTGCTCGAGCATTCTGTGTACGGGTGGCCTTAATGGATTTGAACGTTATAAGGCAGATAATTTATAACCTACCTATATAGACAATTTAAGATGCCAGTTATACCGATAAATCCAACAAAACGGGAGCTACGCGGGTAATATCCTGAGACGCTGCTCGTCTAAGATATCAGAAAGATTACTAGGTTATAAATAATAATAAATTCTACGTTCTCACCTTAGACATTCTTGATCCTGCTAAGTCTGCAGCAGCCAAACAGACTGGAGTTCGATGACTCCTTATGTAAAGGAGATCGGTGTTGGATAACTCGTCCTGTGCGTTCACTGACATGATTGGACAGTCCAAATCTGATAAGGAATAGGGTTTAGTTATATTCGGGATAATAATTTGATATTCTACATATTAATCCAGTTTATATACTATTTGTGTGCCAAATTTTGTCCAAATTCATTCAATAGTTTTTGCGTCAACGAGTAACAAACTACCATCCATCTAATATTCTGATTGTGCACCTATTTATATAATTAGAATAGGAAACTTAAGACCATATGACACAAATTATTCGTTGACATTTGATGATATCGCGAGCATAAATATACAATAAAAATGGGTATTTAAATATTTTTTGTGGTGACATATATGTTTCGCGAAGCTGACTGGTTAGTGGTTTTGTCCCTGTCGTGTGGAAGTAATATCTATTTATTAATATCGATATTACCTTGCAAAACGCCGTATTCGTTTAAGTGAACTCCTGTGACCATGCATTCATCTCGGAATACAGAAGCTAGCAGGCTGGCGATCGTCGAACCACGTCTCACCACCATTGGATGCTAGAATAGAAATACGAAATAAAGTTAAACACCAAACTAGAGTTCCTGTATTATAAGTGCAAACTCCTTGAAATATTTGAATTATCATCTATAACCAAAAAGGTTTGGGAGTTTCTCTTCTTCGTTACGTTTGCATGCGTAACTTTGCCCCAACCATGACATATTTTATTCAAGATACTATATCCTAATGCTTTAGGTAGGTACTCTTCCAAAAAACACGTCAAACATTCGCCAGTATTTCACCAACCTTCATCATCTATCGAACATTCAATAATAATGCCACACGAGTAAACGATAGTTTTCATACTTTTGCTTTGTTCCGTGACCCTAAGTAGGGAGGTTGACAATATTTTTTAATGATCTTCAGGAGGGTTAGTAAAACATATTGGACACGTGTTTTTTCTTTATTTACGTTACCAAAAAATACGACGCTAAATTGATTTGAAATGTCGAATGATGTCACAATGTCACACGTTTTGTGTAACATTGTGAAGTATTTAGGCACCACTCCTAAACTTTGATTCGCTATATCTCCTTAGTTATTAGTTACTTTAAAAACGTAAAAATACATGTCTAATATTTATCATTATCTATTTTACGGATTAAATTGATTTTTACTTTTCATACGCAGTCAAAATCCCTATTGACCAAAAGTAACCTTGTATAAGACAAGGGTACTTATTTGTTTAATCGTGTAAGAAGGATAGTGTTCCATTTGAAAGCCTCGCAGCTTTCTACTGGTGTTTGTTTAAAACTAATCGTTTGCAGCACGATTAACATTGATACAATCATCTAGAATAACTGCGCCGTCCCCATCCAGTCCGAGTCTACAAGTAGCTAGTGTACACAAGTTCAAAGTAGTACTTACTTAAATTACAATAGAAAAGATTTTAACCTTTATTTATGAAATTAAATTTAGCAATTTTGATACTCGAAGCAGAAAGATGAAAACACCTTTAATATTTCTTTTATGAGAAGAAGAAGTTGACAAGGAAAAATGTCAAAGGTTTAGCGCTGTATTATCTACCAGAAAGCCTAATACCTAAATAGTAAAAGATAGGGATTGTAGAATTAATAATTAAGTAGGTACCTAATTGGAGTGACAGTGAGTAAAGACGGAAGTGAAATACGATATTTGTGTGATGCTTACTTCGAAACTTTCTTCTACCAGCTCTTTGCCCAAAATAAATTGTTTAAAATACAGCTGATTAATATAAAAAGCTACAGCGTGGTTGCCACAACAGAACAAAAACTCAACATTCTCTGCCGGGCCCTCACTGGTCACCCTGGTGACCGATTAAACAATCGGCCAAAACCATACACTAGGTGGTTACTAGTTAGTTCCTGATCAGATTTAAGGTTTACTTACCGCATTGGAGGCTCCAAGATTGGCGCGCCAAGATACCAGCTGGCCGACCGCGTCGCCGGCGCGGGCGACGTCACAGACCATCGCTAGTGCAATGCACTGTACCGGCGCCCGCGTCATCTGGTTAAAGAAGGAATTGTACCAAAATATGACACAAAAATCCGAAAAAAGTTAGTAACAAAAAAAAAAAGACGAAATAATATTAAATAAGTTATTGTGCTTTCAGAATTCAATGTTAAACCTTTTTTCCGAGCTGAATTCAGGAATTTAGAAAATACGTAATTATACGAAACATAAGAGCGGAATACTAAGATCTTTTTATTAATACTCTTGACAAATACTACAACACCAAACCGACCGTTACGTACTGAGTTTAGTAAGATTTATTGATTACTAGTAGGTAGGTACAACTATACTTTTCGCCGTTCGTTACAACGGTTTTTAACTTCCTTTCGCAGACCTCTCTGACATTTGTAATAAGAGACAGTGGCTCTCAAAAATCTTTTCTCGCGGTTATCTTACTAAGAAATAAAATACTAAATTACTGTAAAAACTGGCATAAGTCCATTCAAACGAGTACGCCAAAAAATGGTAGCCGACTCAAATAGAGGACTCGAAAATCTAGCAATCAAAGTAGTCTACTGTAATAATCAAGAAGGGAATCGACGCAATATTGAGAACCACAGTTCTAAATTGTAAAAGAAACAGTCGCTAACTGCTAGCGTTTACTTCAATTGAATAGTCGAAGTAGGAAGTCACGATTCCCCTTGCGAATGCACGCGACTCTTTCACGGACTAAGATATTAATAGCACTGTCCGTTGGTATGAGCTAAACGAATTGCCACAAGTGCCCTTCGTCCAGACCGAACGTGATTGCATCCCGTAATTACAAGATATTGAGAATTGATATTAGTCTGTGCATAAATCAACGAGGTTGTGAAAGTAGGTGTCTAGAACCTATCCTTAGAATGTGTTCGTTAGTTCAGTCCGTTCACTATTATAGATTTAATGCAACCTAACACCCTGTGTTACAAAGAGATTGGATTTATAAATAATGATGTTAGGAGACCCAAACAAATTGAAAATTGAAAATCTGAAACTAGTAAGAAGGTAAATATTACTGTTATTTATAAAATCAAACTACTATTGCATTATAGTTTGTTTAATAAATATATACCTTCCTAAGTTAATAAATACAATTTTAAGGTAATAAAGGCACTCTACATACGCCTAGGGCAGTTTAATAAAATTTCTCTAACCGTAATTATGTCCAACAACTTATAAATGCCATCGTTAGCAACGAATATCTCCCTGTAATCTTGTCTCCATATAATCGCTTCCCATATGAAATTTAATATCGTTATCAACCACCTGTAATGATAAAACCTCTGTCAGACTTGTCCATTATTTCATAGAATAAATAATAGTTTTATGTACAGAAGGTTCGCTTTTCGAAAAAAAAAAAAAATATATAAGCAGCAACTCTCTACTAAGTAGACAAAACTAAGTGTCTAAGCTCGGACTGCATTTAAACTGCACTTCGACTGCAAATTTCTGTTTGAATGCAGTTAGAACGACTGCAATAAAACTGCATTCGATTGCAGTTGGCGTGCAGTTGCAGCGTGCAGTCGTTGAATCTGCACGCCAGCTCGCATAAGCGCTTAATGCCTAAGGAGATATTGACCTAAACGGTCACTACGCATTAGGGTTGTAGACTACTCGCTTACACAACATAACTATTTAACTATAAAAATAGAATTACTCGCGACGCGGCTACAGGCAAACTACAGTATAGTACAGCCATTCGCCTGCCCGGGAGGCGCGCCGGCCGAACATAACTATACTGCGGAGTGAAACATCCCCGATTTTATTAGGCCCTATCAATGTTGATTGTTGCTGATAGTTATTATATAAATTTATGCCATATAAAGCATAAAAAAATAATTTCAAAGGTAACTTATTTAATTACGGAGAGGCAAGCATTTGTAGCCTCATTTATTTTTCGTTTATAATCACTTATTACTTGGAAAAGCCAAACAAAGGGTAATGTGGAAAGCAATAATATAAGAGGGACCTTTGGCCTGCTGTTGGATACTAAAACAACATGAGTTAATTCGTACGTAGGTAGATACATAGTTTTACACTTTCTACTATTGAACAACCAAGCCTAGTAACGGAAAAGTTTGGTCATAATAAATTTAAAATACTGCTTCTGTCCAAACTATCTTCAAGGAAACCAAAAATCTACTCAAAAAAAATTGGCTTGCCATACAAAATCACCAACAGCTAATTAAAATATGTGCCTACCTACAGGAGGTCCGAAAACTTTTTTCGGAATTTGCCTATGACTATCTAAGAAAAAGTTGTTTATATGGGCAGAAAGAATATATCAAATAAGACCAGGCATTTCCGCAGCACCCTAATAAAAAAGATGATACTTCTTCTACCAGTTCTGACATAAGCTTCATACAAATTATTCCTAACCCAGTTTTTTTTTTTGTTTTTAGCGGTAATTGAATGGCTATTATTTTAGGTACTTACCTATCACTGATAATGTAATGTTTATCGAGGGAGTATAGCACGACATCGAGTAGTTTCTTTGCGAGGTTACTGACGGAAGATGGCCATTTGATGGTTGGGTAAACACAGCAGGACAGCCGCTTATTCTGGTTGACACTGCTGGCTAGCAACCGGAGACAGATAGATATCACCGACTGACTCTTCTCTAAAGGCGGTAACTTCTGTTCCAGAAGAGTATAGCAGAGATCTGAAGGTACAGGAGTACAGTATCACTTTGTCGAAGTTTTCATTTTTTCCCTATGCCGACCGCAACATTTAATCGAAATTAGTATGTAAGTACAATGTACTACGTAGTTTTTTTTCATTTGGACAAGTTATACATAATTTATTAAAACTTATAATATACCTACTTAGAAAGTCACGCACCAGCCGAAGCCTTTACAAAGCTTTTTATGGTAAACAGAAAAAAAAAAAAAACAAAAAAAAAATGATACGTTAACGAACATTCGGATTCTTAGTACGAGACGGTACGTTGATAAAATTATAGAGTGCAATTGTGTCAAATTTAAGTTTATCGTTTTTTTAGGAAACTTTTTTTTTATTACGTCTCGTTACATCCTTGTCGAACTTCGATAAATTCATACTGTTTATTACAGTTCTGAGACTCTTGCTTCCCTTTCTCGGATAAATAGGTATGGAATTACGAGAAACAGAAGTTGTTCAAATCGTGACGTCGATACAAACTGAAATGAGCCAACGAAATGTCGCTAGTACCTACATATAAAAATTAGTCGATGAACCACTCAATATGTCTACAAAACTTATCTGTAAATTATTATACGTTTTATTTTCAAAAACAATTTCAGCAGCTAGTTTGGTAGGTGGCCAAATTTTTTTGTCTACCAGTACATAATAACAATCTTACGGATAAGTATGATAATGCCGTGCGTATTAAATAGATCTGCCAAAGCCGTATCCCGTTCGACATCCTTTCTCTGATACGTGGCGACGTGAAGAACACGCAAGCACCAGTACAGTACCGGAATCTCGTACGGACTCTCGGAATACCATTCTATGTACCACAATATCCTGGAAAACAATCATAGACATATTCGTGTATCTTTTATAATATTTTACGCTCAAAGATCGAAAACGCTCATTAAACGACTGTTCACAACGCGTTGTGGACGTTGTGGTCATGAAAGTCACATTGCAATAAGCCACATCGCAAAATTCGTGTTATGGTTCTTAAATATTTTTATAATGTAAGGTTTCTTAGGAAAACGCTCAGGACGCGTTATGACAATCACAGAAAACGATATAACGTTTATTATATGCAATTCTTGACGTGGCTATCGAGTTTACGACCACAATGCACAGTGGCAATGACAAAAAAATCTTTGTCGATTTTCATTGCCAATATTTGTATTCAATACGGATGCAATAGATCCCATGCTTTACATGCTAACAAATACCCAATTACATGTGATCGTCTAATAATGTCAATCGAATATTGTTCTCAAGAACTAAGTATATAGAATTTTAATTTGTCATCTAAGTAAAAGGTAAAAAAGTTTCTTTAATAATTACCTTCTTATTAAGCCGTATTGTTGCACTAATCTATGTTCAGCCATAGGCAGAGTGCAGACTAAAGCTTGAAGAGCCGTTTTCCGAAGCTCGGCGAACAAAGACGGCGACCAACGTGACCTTAGGTAACAAAGACCGGGATCCAGCAAGTACATGATACCCATCAACCAGTACCTCGACTCCAACATCTAGAAAATATTAAGGATAGTAAGTGGTTTTACGTACGTCCCGTCGCGTCATAGGTAGGCTAAGACGAATAGGTATATGCCAAAACAAGTCGCTATATTTGATAGCTCTTGAACTAAGACACTTTGCATCGGATAGCCGACATAGCCGGCTCGGAAACAGGGACTTGTAAAGAGGTGCTAATTCCGAACGGTGCGCTAAACATTAATAATGTAATATGTCTAATGTACTCACAAATTTGTTATAGGGGAACACCTTAAACATGTCAACGACAAAGTAGATCAATATTTTCTTGAACTGGACGTCATGTTGGGCAGTGTTGAAGTTGACTGTCCCGATCCAGTCGCTCCTCGGTGGTAGTTCAGTTAGAACAGAAAGTGACATTATATCTGAAAAAAAAAATGTTTTTGACTGCAATTCCAATAAACTACCTTAATATGTACTGACTTACTTTTTAATTCATTGCAAGTCAAAAACTCAAAAGACCAAGTAGGTACATACAAGGTCTAAAATGTTTGCTCCACAGTTGAGTTGTATTGCAGCTGCACAACACGACGGTGTTAAAGCTGCAGATCACACTACACGGATCAGAATACCTCAATCGGAGACCCAAAATAAAAAACCATGTCTTAAATCAGTTGTAATCATGGATGTTCAAGATTCGCCAGTTCCGGTGGGACACGGTTGAATGCCGCCCATTCTTCAACCAACACAATCTTAACCGATGAAAGTGAAAGTGTTTGAATTATAGCTGGCGCAACCTACTGATAAAACTGTGCCTGTACTATGAGCTCTAAAAACAGAACTGTTGCCATGGCGGAAGCGAGACAGCGTACTACACTGGGCGTAGCGGCGTCACGCTTAGCTACAATGGCAACAGTCCTTTAAGAGCATAGCGCGCTGATAATACATCTTGCTATCATTGTTTATGTCCCATATAATAGGTGCGAGTCTTATTTCTATTATTATTTGTACTTAAACTTGACCTGGGACTGAAACTATAAGTCCAAAATTTAAAACGTTAACACCCTAATAAAAATGCAATCGATTTGGCTATTTTTTAGGCTGATCATATCTAAATTTGACTGAATCGACACGACAAAAAGAACTGTGCTGTGGTCTGTTATAAAAATCCCATCCCAATAAAATATCCGTTTTTCTAACATCATCAGTTATAGGTAGGTACTTAGGTAGGTTTATTTCTGCCAAGCCTTTTTATCTTGGTATTTGGTTGGACGAGTATGTAGATACAATGATCAACATTACCTGGCATCAGTATTGAAGAGAACAGCAGCAAGCGTTCACCGAAGCACTTAAGTAGAACAGCGGCGACTACCGTCATTGTTATCCTTTGGTGCGTATGGCCACGGGCTCGGCATTCGTAACGATAAGCCCACACGAAACACCTTAAAAATAAAAATAAAAAATATTAAAGAAAAGGAATATTTAAATAAATACATTTCAAGAATAAATAAATTATCAATGAAATTTCAATATTTTACCGCAGTGTTGCACAAAATTCGACCTTTTAATATTTCGGAATAAATGGCATACTTATACAAATAATGTAATATTGCGTTATGTGTTCTTATAATTTAATGTTTCATTAAGCGTGCTAATAAATATTAAAGTATCAAAGAAAAACCTATAATCATAGGTGTTTCGTCTTTATGGACCGGTTTTTTCAAAAATGCTGCAATAATTTCTGCGTTTCTGTCAAACTATTAATAATAAAAAATGTAGGTTGATCTCGCACAGGAAAATTGTAGAGGCTTTTAGGGACAAACCATATTATAGATCTGATAATACCTTTGTGCATAACAATCGGGCGCAGGAAGCAGTTTAATATTTTGAGGATTCTTTTCCAGAAATTGTTTAGTTGTTTTTAGGAGTACCAGAAGAAGAGATAGTGTTGTACTCATGTTCACAGTGCTGTCACCTGGATCATAATAATGCAGTAAGTAACTAAACCAGAATATTCAAACGCAACTTAAGACTAACGCAACTTAATTATCTATGACGCTGACGAGATTAGCATTAAGACTTAACGGCGACGTATAATCGTTTGAGTATTCGGCCATTAAAGGTGTTTTTTAGACGGTAGAAGGTAAGTACCTACTCAAGGATAAAGAAACGGTTAATTTGTACGCATCTAAAAACAGAAAGAAAGTAGAACAGTGGCCCGCAAAAAAAGATATTGAGCTCCGCACATAACCTATTTATTTTGTGGTTATATGTATAGGAGATACAAGACAGGGTTAAAAACATACCTTATAACTTATAACCTATAACAATGAGTATAAAGTAAGTACTAGTAGCTTACCCAATTTAATATTACAATCCTGGCAATCCTGTGGATTAATGTCATAATTTGGTAAATGCCTCTCAGGGAAATAAGGATTGAAGCGGTAGAATATGTTTTCTATAATATTTTCCTTCATTAACGCTATACCTGAAAAACAAAATAGTGAATTGTGTTTGTCACTAGTCATAAATCTACAGAAGCGGTTCGGTAAGGCTTCCAACGCACTAGTCAGCCTAGCTGCACAGCCGGACTGCGGCGGCTAAATTTTTTTAACATTTTAATAATTAGCCAATCGATTGCCAGTTGTGTGTTTGATGGTATAGGACAGGGATGGCGAACCTAAGGCACGCGACACAATATTTTGAGCACCGTTTGCTTAATAATAACATTTCAAAATACAATTTATAGTAGTCACACTAAAGTAAATTTATAAGTGACTTGTCTGTTGCATTAGGCATGCCTGAAATGATAGATTTAAGTTAATATTAAAATAAATTTGAATTACACGATTAAATGTAACATTTATTACGATACAAACCAAAACGTAGTGTTTGGTAGTAACGTTTATTATTTGACAGCACGTCTGTGGCCTTCTTAAATAAATATTTAAAATAAATGGCACGTAAATCCATAAAGGTTCGCCACCCCGTTATAGGAGTTAACCAGACATGCGTAATGATCATAAGAATCTTCGACTTACAATTATCCATAGTATCGCAAGCTAATAGCAGCGCAATCTCCAGGAATGTGGGGAACCGTTTCGAAGTGGCGACAGCTATCATCCTCACGGTGGTCTGCTGAAGGACTGGCGATGCCGCCGCCAGCGTGTGACGCAGCTGCACGGTCCCTGGACCTCGCAGCTTGTCCGGCGCCGACAAGTGCCAGAGTATCGCGTCAGAAACTAGTTTGAAAACATCTTCGTCTTCTATCCTTATTAAGAGGTAACCTGATATAAATAAACCAGTTATTGATTTATCTTTCATCTCAGGAAAATCTGAAGTACGATGTGTCTTATGTAGGTGTGTGTGTTTTACCGCTTTTTATTACATTAACTTTATAAGAAATGTCGCCTAGGTAAATCCTACGAAATCAGGACCTTTGTGAAACAAATGTACAGTCAAGATCAACGGTTCATCAAAAAACTGTACTAGTTAGGTACAGTATATATTTATTTAAATAAACTACTCCCGCTCTAAGAATTTTAATCCTTGTGTGGTGGGGGTTTTTTAAGACATTCAAATCACATGCACAAACAACACCCAGACTTGGAACGAGCATTTGTGGCCCACAAATGCTTCAAGTCCCATGCCGGAATCGAACACGCAGCATTACGCGCACATGTTAGTTAATTAGCTTAGCGTGGTAGCTACCAGTCGGCTATCCGTGCAGTCAATGATTCTAAAGCTTTTATATTCGACTATAATAAAGTAACACGACATGCTATAAAATAAAGGTGCCCATTACAGCAAGAAGTCTTGCTCTTCGTATTAATTTTAAGTAGACAGTCTTTCGTGTCTGTAGTTTCAAATTTCAGAGAAATGTTACGGCAATGGCGATGGTGATACCTCTTAGAGAATACATAGACAAGCATAGAGCGCGCGCATCGCTAGTAGCCAGTTGTGCTGAGCGTGAACAAGTGATTTTCCGGGCGACATGAGTTTATTTGAAAATAACGATGGTTCTGATATTATTAGGGTAATATTAGGTTTTCAGATAGTTTAATAAAACAGCGAGGTCCGTTTTGACTCAAATTTTACGATTTTACTTATTCATGGTGGTGCTTACAGTTCATACTCTGTTAGGCGAACCCTATAGTTAACTTATTTTTACTCTGAGCGCTACCTCTATAAACTCGAGTAAGATAATGCAATGGATTAATTCCTCGTTTCATATTACAAACTTAAACACTGAACGTCGAGCCATAGAAATTGTTTCGGTATTGTATCGGGAACAACAGGAAAATAAAAATAAATATTTTTCCTCTTCCAAATTTATTTCTCTTCTATTATCACAAGGATATCAGATGTTAGTTGGCTAGCCCCGCCAACTAACATCAGATATCCTTCGATCCTCGTGTTTGAGTAACATTTGTGTCATAAATAAAATATATATTTGTTTAAATTCTAGACGATCTTCATGTAAATTTAAATGATTTAAAACCACTGCTCGCGACACTTATTATTAACTAATGCAGCAGGCAGAAAACTATTCTTTGTAGCTAAAACATAACTGGCAAGCCAATACAACAAGATACTGCGACATCATTTTTCGTGCCCTCCGAGTCAATACCACTACTTATAAAACTGTTCAACAGACTTCTCAACCAGTTCTTATAAAGGTTCAATGAAATAAAATCAATGAAACGCCATTCATATCAGTCCAAGTCCTCACACACTTATTTTTTTGCATCTAGTACTGAGATAACTGTTTACTTTGTTTCTTTTCATTTATGACGAAGCTAGAATTGTTTATTGACAATAAAAGTGAAAATAGTTTACCGACAATAATGTCTTACGTTTGTATTACACATAATTGCATTATCGTGAGAATTAATCAAGAATAATCGATACGTTTTCTAATACTTTAGACGCTATAACATAATCAAGACTACCTAAGATCGTCATTGATGACTTGTGATTGATGCCTGGTTCCTATAATCAAAAAAAAGCGTTTTGCTAACGGGCGGTAGAATTTTCTGAGCAAAACAAAGATAATAGAGATGTTTCCTGGGTATAAAAAGTTAAAATCTATTTAGTCCGTCAGTTAGATAATAAAAAAATATTAGACACGTATTTTTTCTTTTACCAAAACAATAAAAAAATACAAAGATACAGCGCTTTAAAGTTTCGGAGTGGGGGCTTATGACGCCACGCCTTGGTAAAAATTGTAGCGAGGAGAGACGTCACGCGTAATTTCCCTTCTCTGTATTTTGATCATTTTTTGTTTGCAGGAAAAAAGAAAAATACGTGTCCAATATAATTCATTAATCTACCAGGCGGACATTAAAAAAAAATAGGAATCATGCCTATTCTGCCGTCCGTTAGCAATACGAATCGTTTCTTGAATATAGGAACGCCGGTTTACGCCATTACAAATATTATCGATTCAAATGTAGCAATGAAGTTCAAATTTCAAAATTTCTCTCGAAACAAATTACCTTCGCCACTGTAAACAAGTCTATCCAACAACTAGCTAATACTGTAATTAAATACATGGATATATTTGCTACAAAACGCTATTAAAAATGTTATTAATTTAATGCTTACAAACTAAATGTAAATGTAAAGACGTCATGGTGGCCTAGTGGTTCAATGAACGGATTTGTGTGCACAAGGTTGCAGGTTCGAACCCACTGCAGGCAAGTACCAATGTGACTTTTTCAAAGTTATATGTACTTTCTTAATTATTCTAAGACATCATTAACAATCGGCGAAGGAAAACACCGTGAGGAAACCTGGATTCCAAAAATTGGAATCTGAAATCGCCAACTCGTTCCTTCTCTATATGAGAAGAGGCCTGTGCCCAGCAGTGGGACATTTATGGGTTGGTATTTATTTAAACTAAATTAAAGAATTTAATACTAGATCAGGTAATAACGAACGAAGCGTAAATGGCCCATTTAAATGAATATAATTTAAAGTACTTGAAATTGTATTCTATTTACTTGGAAATTCGATATTGTCATAACATCGATGCACAACAGAGCCATTTCAACCAGTGTTTTTTTTAAGATTTGACCGTGACGATAATCAAAATTTGTACCGAACCATCGGTGCACGAGTCAGACTTGCACTTGTCCGGTTTCTTTTTATTTCTAACCTGAAGCTTGTTAATAACATTTAATGCTTCTTACTTTAAAAATGGCGAACTCTCCATATTTACTTCCAACTCACATTACACTCTCTTATTTATTTATTTATAGGTATAACAACAGCATTAGGTACTTACTTATTAATCTATTGGCTAAATTTATTTACAATACTATTTCTAAAATGCATGCCTATTATAGGTACACACAGCATTCACAATATCGGAATACTAATATAAAGAGTAACAAAAACAATAATAAATAACTGAATTATTTAGTTCTACCTCTATAACAAAACAAATAAAATAATTAACATTAAAAATTAATTAACAAATAAAGATGTTTTTGTTGTTTGCACCCGTAATGTCACCCTCTTAGGAGGTAGATTTTCGAAAACTAGATTTATTAAATTTCATGCTCTTTACTCATGAAACATTTATAATGTATGTAAGTATGGAAGTAAGATAGGTTATAACTATAAAATTACCAACATAAGCCGTTAAAACTACGCTTAGTAAGTATTATCATCGAATGTTTCTTGATCATTGACCCACAATAGACCGATTCAGTTGTCTGTGTCTAGAGAAATTGTTATGTGCATCACGCACATGGTCCATAAATCATATCACCTCAAAAGGAGTAAAATTCCCTCGAGTGACATCGACACTGCCCTCTTTAGCAGCTACTACAAAATGGCGAGGTTACTCAGCCTCAATTAAAACTGCATTACAATTTACAAACACGAAACTCAGCGTAATAATAGATCAGATTCAATTCACTCCAACAAAAGTTATTAAATCGATTCTAAATTAAATTTTAAAATTATTATTGTTTTTCTGTATGTTTTTATGTGTTAAGTAGGTATACGTTTTTATATTAGAGTCAATAAATACACACACTCATATTGATATACGATCTAGTTTCTGTTAGGGAGCAATTTAAAGAGATAGGTATCCTAACTGTAGCGTCAAATTTATTTATACTAATATTACACATTATTTACGACCAAATATTCACTCTTATACCAAGAATAGTTATATCCATAATATAAATACGCGAAATAAACACAAGTTATGTTCGACATCACACCGGTCGCATAGAGTATGTACCTACACAATAAATTATCTTAGTTGTTAGAATTCACTTTTTAACTCATTTAAATACACAATAAGAAAAAAGATATGTGAAAAGGCTTAAATTATAAAATTATTGATTATTTAAATGATTTTATAGATGGTTTAAAAGATCTAAGCGTACTTAAATAGAAGAAGCGACTTGTTTTATAATATGTAAAGATAACTTACCCATAAATCCCAGGTAATGACTGATCATGTCAATATATTTCACGACGTCAGAGGAAGCCCTCAAAAGAATGGGTTTAGTAAGATTCTGTAGTAACAGTACAAGATCCTCTTTTAAAACCGGCGCTCGATTAATCGATTCCAATAAATAGTCGGCTATAATGCAGAAACTTTTAAGAGTGTCCACCCTCTGATAATCATTTTGAGTGAGAATATTATGAGACGCGAATAAAAAAGTGTTTGTATAATAACTTTCGTGAGGAGTATTCATAATTATTTAAAACAAAACGGATTACTCACGTATATTCTCGGGATCGTCCGACTAGTTTCGACTCGCGACAGCACCGCCGCCGCGTCAGCTCATGATTAGGGACTCCTATTGAGTCTGAAACTAGTCGGGCGATCCCGAGAATATACGTGAGTAAACCGTTTTGTTTTAAATAAAAAAGTGTTTCTTAAAATCTAACTAACAACTCTCAAATAACTTCCCTTTATTAATATTATTTGGCACACAACCCTAACACCAGAAAAATATAGGTACACGTTAAATAATACCACTTTTTATGTCAAGGCCGTAGTAAAGAAAGTAGTCGAATTTATATATACTTAACGCAGGCGCACTTCTGCCAGTCTTTAGGACGATGCAGAAAATATGAAAGTATATTTAATAAAATACTAAGTACTTAGTAATTTAAAAAGGATACGTAGCCATTGCTAGCTGTTCTACTGAAGTCACGGATATGAGCTTTCAAGCGATCCCTTTGTAGTTCTACCGTCGGACTCTGGACCATCTTTTCTAGTTTCTCGGCAATAGCCCAGTCGAAGGATGGAGGGCATTCGTCGTTCCATTTGCGATCTGGAAAGATCAGCAAAGATAAAATTATTTCTGTTTTAACCTATGGAACGGGATCTCAAAGAATATACGTCCACGGAATTAGTACTTATATTAGCAAATCTTAGAATTATTCAAAATATCTCAAAGTGGATTAATAATTATAATTAGATCTTCGATTTTCACATTGCAATGCACACACATTTCACCATTAATACGACAAAATTTTAACACAAATTACTCCAAAGATTACAATCTTTAGTCTTTAGTTTAGAACAAAAAACAGTGAATAAAGAATTTTAAGTTTCATAAAAGTTTCATTGATGAACCACTACACATGTTATTAGGTCAGTCACGAAGTTAATCGGTATAAAACATGCAACAGTTCTATAACTAGTTTTAACTGCCGTCTTAATTGTTCTACTGTTGTGTCCTCAACTCGAATAGAAATCATGAATAACCGGCAAATAGTGGTCCATTGTTGTTACTATTAATGTCAAACCAAGGTCTCCATTTTCTTTGAAAATGTTTTAATTTTCATATCCGTGTTCCGTTTAAGTCTGATAGCCTCGTGGCTAAGTTTAAGTCGTCCGGTTTGAACAATTGCAAAGGTTAAAATCTAGTTTTGGTCCATGGATGGGTGAACATTTGTAAACACTGCTAAAGGCATCTCAGCGCTTCGGAAAGCACGTTAAGCCGTCGGTCCCGATTGATGTTAGTCAGACGTTAAGTCATAACAATTCTAACAACCAGTCCTTTCCATGGGATACTGTGTTACACATTGAATCTGGAGATGAGATAGGCAGTCAGCCCATGAAAATAAATGAAATACAGTATTCTGCTGAAAAAATAGATTAGGAGGCTCGGTAAAAGAAGATAGGTGTTCCGTTTATGTTTAAACTTTACTTATAATTATCGAGCGTATTTTTATCCTGCATAGAGACAATAAAGGGTCATAGGGTATTCAAGAGAAAGTCCTTGTTAGATGTGTTTTTATTTAATTACAAATCTGATTAAAACGATCAGATATGTTAGAAATTTTTCAATTACTTCAAACACTTAGAATAATCTACCTAAAATCGTAGAAGAATAACAGTGACATCAAACAATTTTTATTGTTACAGGTACAGCAATGAAATATACGAATATCAAACAATGCCATTGTTACCATGACAGGTCAATGCCATTCGAGAAATTATTGATAGCTGATAAAAAGGGTAAGTGGGCGAGGGAAAGCGAGCTCAGATATAATAAGGACAATCGTCCTATTTGTTAGTGGGCACTTTCATAAATACTGTGTCGTTAACTATTTGAAACCATCGCGACCAAATTTGTGCAGCCATAATGCGGGTACAGCACATGATATCTAATTTATAAATACTTGTACATACGTTACGTGAATCAACTACCTACACAGATGTATTGATGAAGACGTATTTGTGATTCATCGCAATTAATCCAATTAGACGACCTAGATCTCTGACTAAAAATACATAAAAGGTTTTTTTTTTTTTTTTAATTATAACATCAGCAGGCAGGACCTTTCCTGGCGTTTGATTCGCATATGGAACGGAGTCCGAGCTTGCAAATAAATAAATACCAAGAGTCATTGCTCTTACTGCTGCGCTACTGCTTATTAAATAATCACTAGGCAGTAAAAAACTTACCGATTGGCAAAGGATCCAAATTCTTTAACAAATTCCTTTTAAGTAAACCTTGCTCTGTGTATATCTTGCCGTCAGGTCCATGGACGCAATTAAAAGTATTCGAGGATCCCGAAATGGACTCTGATACGCTTAAATACTCGTCTATATCAACGATTTTGAATTCTTCTTCAGTTCTGTGCTTTTTTTTATAGAACTTTGTGCCAGAATTTTTCTTCGGTATATTGTAGAAGTCCTGCCGAGTTTTCTTTTTTTTAACTTCTGGTTCCGGTTTTTTAGGTTCCTCTGCTTTGGGTTCAGCTACTTCTTCTGCTGCCTCTTCGGTAATTTCATTCTCAATTTTATCCTCATCAGTAAGATTTTCATTTAAAGCTAGCACTCCCTCTAATATGGAACCTTCCACATCCATGATTACACAAACTCATATGACATTTAGAAACCGTCACACTATTTGACACTTTTTATTTTTATTTGACGTAATTTTTCATTGAATCATAGACTTAAAAAAGGTTTAATTTAAAATTCAGTAATTATGGAGGTCAATTTATTGCATAGGTTATGTTAAACAAAATTATTAATTATAAAAGGACTTTATTAAAGCAACATCGCTTTGTTTTAGTGTATGTAGGTAGAAGGCGAGACAAATCGGTCAGATCCCCTGAGCTCAGAGCTGAGCTAGCTTGCGCAGCTTTGCAGCGCTGAATATATCCGACTGGTGGGACCAACGGACAGACGGACCGCCGCGCCGCCGCGCGCCGCGCACCGCTCGCCTAGTCGCGACTCGCGGGTCCCCAGTCCGCCACTTCGCCAGTCGTACGTCGCACCTCCCCGCCGGTGGACGACGGTTGTGTGTTGCTCTCGTCAGCAGACGCTCGCGCCAGTTCGCACTACACGATAATTCATTCGTTTTCCCTTTGAGAAAACCAAGTGAAATAAAACAAATTTTACCGCGTTTGTGTACGAGTAGTGAGTGGATTTGTCGCTTGTGTTTATATTTACAACAGCATCTACACAACGGTGACTACGGTGAGTGTTACTAAGATTTTTCTAAAATCGCGCCAATCATTTTGTTTTGTTGACATTGTTACGTAGCAATGTTAATGGTATTACGAGCGGCAAATGCCAAAGCCTGCTCTATTAGATAGTTTATATGGTCTCTTTTCATTATGTATTGTGAAGGCCAATAAATTGCAAACATGTATCATTTTTCGAGCAATTTACATTGTTTATTATGTACCTTCATACCAATACATAGTATTGAAAATTTGATAGATAGGTATAGGTTTACATAAGGAAGAGAAACACACAGCTAAGAGACAAACAAATACTTACTTACTTGGTACTTAGGTACAGATACAGTTTTACAACAAGCAATTGTCGGAGTCTGAATGACAGGCGTATGAATAGGGCACTAGTGACGAGTCACACTTGTTACAACTCATTTCAAATTACCGAATGAAAGAGACAAAAAGTTTTTCCATAATTTGTCATATTTAGTAACATGTACACGCAAACATAGCCTTTGTAAGTTGTACTTTAAACAAGAACGTAGTAATATATTTAAGTGTCAATATTTTACTGAGGTGCATTGAACACAGTGTGTCAGTTGGAAAACGTTAAATTGCATGCAACAGACCACACCTGTCGGGCATTGATAATAACATATCGCAATCATTAACAAACGATTATAGCAGCGCCGTTATGTAAACCTGAAGCATACCACTTGTTCATTCGTAGGTACCTAATTACTATTTGTGTGGACAATAATTACCTACATATAAAAAAAAAAAAGAAAACTAACTTTAAAGTAGGTAGGTAGGTCCCTACCCTACTTATGTGATATAATCGTTACATATTAGAAGAGAATCAATAAAAACCTTGAAACTCGTAATACCTAAACCTAACTACGTCTACGTGCCTATAAAAATTGAACGTTGCCCTCGATTTTCCTGGGATCCCATCATATAATCTTGATCCTGATGACCATGGGAGGGACCACCTGGAAAGTACCTAGTTATACACTTTCAAACAAAAATACCTACTTATTATTCCAAATCGGCCCAGGCATCTTTGCGTTTGTGATCGTGGACCGTACACCTACCTAGGTACATAAATAAAAAATAAAAAAAAAGATTTGAACAAATTAAAAACCTCTTTTTTTATGACGTTTAAAATGTTATGTAACACAATCACACATGATCTACCTATGACAGTTACGGTACTTAGGTAGCAACTAGCAATGTGCTATGGATACAATACCCATCAGCTGATCGATTTGAATAAGTAATAAGGTAGGTAGGTACAATGTTTTTACGTGTGCACAAGTTGAATACTTGATTACAAATAAATGTAAAAAAAAAACGGGTTTACAGTAATTACATAATTCAATTTTGATAAAATTTTAATGGGACCTTGGAAGTACCTATACTTTAAACATACCCTTTAAGAGAAAATAATTTTCGAAATCGGACAAGGCGTCCTCGAGTAATCGGGAAACAAACCCACCTACAATAAAATATTCAGACAAATTATAAATCTCTCCTCCTTTTTGAAGTCGGATAAAAAGTAGATTGAAGCTCATTCGAGGTTAAACATTCATATATAATAAATTAAAAAGTTGAATAAATTATTGTAATTAAGGCCGACCTAGTCTGCTTGGTATTTTTGTATTATAATAATTTAAATTAGTTTAGTGATCTTTACAATTTCGTCAAGAGTTTTTGTTTCGTTAGAAACAGAATTATAATATTATAAATAAAAAATTAATTTAGCATACAGCTACTTAAATCATTCTAAATTAATTCCCCTTTAATACAGCTATTATATTGCTAACTAAACAGACCCACTCACTACACACAAATATTTTTGAAGTAGGTATTGGTATCTGTAATTATTACAAATAGTAGAAAGAAAAATTGGAACCTCAGGCAGGACTCGAACCCGCGACCACTGGCTACACGCATTTAGTCGCTTTATCAACTAGAGGGCACTGACTGATGTTCTAATTTATTTAAATTTTGTAAAAAGTCTTTGTAAGCCTTCGTCTGTAGCTGCTCAATCTGATTGCAGAAGTCATCGCTGCAGCCATGATAAGGCAATTGTAAGGATGCCATAATGATTACTCTTTTAAACATGCCATAATCGATTCCTAACACGAGTTGTGAGTGTATAACCGTCCACTCAAATTAGACAATCGAAATTATATGTCTAATTTAAGTGGGTTACTACGGTTTCGTCACTTATGGCTACTTTATTTGCTGCACCTCATAACTTACCAGAACAGTGCCTTAAAACATGCATTACTTATTATTATAAATATAATGTAACTAAGATTAGTTATTGAGATAATTGAAACTAAAACAATTTGTAAATGAAAAAGTAATAATTTAAAATAGGCTCAAAATACTAGTTACCTTAGAAATACAAGACAATTCTACCTATGAACTCAGTTTGATTTTTTATAATTAAAATTACCTATCTGTATTGGTCGTTTGACTATCAATAGGTATATTCTTTTCGTCGTTAACGTAACTAAAAATAAATTGCTGATAAAGTTGACCAGGTAAACGAGCATATTTTGCCACATGTCAACGAAATTTAGGTGTCCTAAATGTTTTGTAGTTTCGGCAGATATTTTTAAGACATCTCTCAGGTTTAAATAGCTTGTAATCAATAATTAAGTAAGATAAAATACATTACATAAGTATAATACCATATCGCGGTACTGGTTGCAAGTATTAAAATACTAAGTCAGGTCTAGAAGCACTACAACTTCAGTCACGTGTGGCTTTAGTGTTTATACTTAGCCTCATAACGACTGCAGGCCCATTGTTTTAGCTCAAAGATGGCTATTCATTAGCTAAAATAAATATCAATTTATCGGAACAACTATATTATATAATCAGATCTAAATAAACAGGAAACGAGGACTACATATAATATACCTAATTTAGACTACATATAATATGATTTGGTTTTTATTTTTAGAATATGCGCAAATCAACTATTTGGTTAAACTTTATAATCTTATACTAGCTGTCCCCCGCGAATTTGTCCGCGTGTTTTAGTTTTAACGGTTTTTCATTTTTGCAACATTTTTCATTTATGCTCCGCTCCTATTTGTCGTAGCGTGATGTTATATAGCCTATAGCCTTCCTCAATAAACGGACTATACAATACAAAAAAAAAAATTCAATTCGAACCAGTAGTTCCCAAGATTAGCGTGGTGAAACAAACAAACTCTTCAGCTTTATAATATTAGTATAGATATAGCTAGGTATTCCTTATATCGTTAAGTAGGTAATGGAAACTAGTAGGTACTTATAAATAATGTGGACAACATCACAAACATTGCTCTGAACCCAAAGTAAGTAGCTAAAGCACTTGTGTTATGGCGTTCAGAAACAACGAAGGTACCACAAACACCCAGACCCGGGACAATGTAGAAAAGTGGTTTTTCTACATTGATCCGGCCGGGGATCGAACCCGGGACCTCAGAGCTGGCGACACCTTAAAAACCGGTGTGTACGCCACTCGACCCCGGAAGTCGTCATACTTACTTCATTATCTAATTATATTTAAGAACTGTTTTTTTTTAACTTGCTTAATAGTTGCATAGCAAGTTCAATATTGTTACAGTGCCTTATTAGTTATTTCTAACAGTACATCGGAATGATGGTTTATGAAGTCATCGTGCTTACTTATTCGGATTTAATAGCTTGATGGTATAAGAACTATTATAACAACAACAATAACTAATTAACTTCTGACCCCGAGATTAATATTGTGTTCTATTTTAAAACTACGTAGATTCTTTAAACAAATTATGAATAAATATTATTTTTTGAACAGCTGTGTTGTATCTACGTACCTATGTACTTACATATATATGTGTAACCAATCTGCACTCGATTTTATTTTATAGGTACCTTATTTGGTACAAGATAAACTAGTTTCACAAATTATAGCAGACTATCTTATGGGGTATTGATCAAGAATCGTGCTAACTTCGCTTCGATACGGAAATTGAACCTGCGACCCAGAGGCCGAATGATTTGGCATTTCGCACAGTAGGCAGTGTTACATAAATAATGAAATACCATTATGTTGGAACTGTTCTATTGAATAATGTTGGATTCTAAACTGCGTCTAGATAGAGACGCTTAATGAAGGAATACTGAAGCGTCAATCAGTTTTAAGTCGTAACACAACGACAGGTAGACCCTTGAGAACGTATTAAAGTTAAGTCGCAGTTGAGTATTCACTTGTGTTATGGAATCAGAGACAACTAAGGTACCACAAACGTCCAGACCTGAGGCAATGTAGAAAAGTGGTTTTCTACATTGATGGATCGAACCCGGGACCTCAGAGCTAGCAACACCTTTCGTTCGTCAAAATTTCGATAATCACTTCTGTAAATTATCAGTACCTATCTAGAAGTTAGATTTAAGATATTAGTTTCGTCTGAACGAACCCACCATCCTGACTCTTATACTCCCGTGGTACGAGTATTTACAGAATATAAGCGTTGGAAAATGTGTGTTGAGTCAACTAGAGTAATGAGTGTTGCTAATGATTGTATAGTGTACATGTAATAACAGCTTGATGGGAATCACGACACCACGACTTATGATGCCATTGACTCACTTCCCATAGCTGCCTCTCTCTATCTAATCAGTCTTCAATAGGGGACTGTCTTTGTGGGCTTAATATAAGATGGCAAACCATTTTATTGGTTACTGGCACTCTACGTAGCAAAAGCATTTAAAATTAAAAGTGGTAAATTTCTAGGCGCGCTCTATGGTGCGTGAATAGGAGATTAGCTATTCGCATTCAAGTCGTTGCAAGCCCATACGTATTCGCTATCGAATTCAATTCGGCAAACGACTTTAAACAGATCAGCAGGTAATTTTTCCACTTTCAGTGTGAGTTGAAGTACTTTATATAAATTAAATATTATTCATTAAAGATTGTCAATGGGTAGACAGAAGTGCAACCTCTCTGTATGAGGGAAAACATTTACTATATCGACAACTTACCTTCCATCATCAGATCACCTGAATAAATCAAAAGAATACAACTCTATACGTCACCAAGATATTTTATTTAAGAATTATCCTCTGACTCCTAACCGTTAAGGAGTTGTATCTTCCATCACCAGCTCCAACATGAAATGATGGCTAACAGACGCAAATACTTAAATACCTGTAGAAAAAACTTGCAACACGTATTACCTAAGTGCCTATATTTGAGGGTTGCCATCGATTTCCCTTGGATCCTATCACCAGATCCTAACTTGGTGACAATGGTGGTCCCATTGTCACCAAATTAGGATCTGCTCCTCGGGAGTATAGACATCCTTTTAAATAAAAAAAATGAAAATCCTTCTATAAAATGACGGAGTTATGTCCGAACATACATAAAAAAATATAAACATCCGAATGGACTACCTCCTCCTTTTTGGAAGTCGGTTAATAATCATGCGCTTCGCCCTATAGCCGCGGCCGCCGCGTCATGAATGACGTAAAATCAATGGCATGAACATAATTATTGGCGTAGCTTAGGTAGGTATGAAAGCCAATAACTAAACTACAATGTAAGGTTACTGAAGAGGAAAACTGAAACTATAATAACTGTTTTTCATTGAAGGATAAATCGTTGCTGTCACGGTTAAAGTAATAGGTTATTTATTTAGCACTCATTATAAGAATATATATCTCGCTGGATTTGTAAGTTATACTAACTTCAAAATAAAAGAAAAGGCGTGTGTATTTTTTTTATACTTGTATTGATAGTCTAGATGTTATCTTAGTAATATTCCAGTAATAGATTTGTTTTCGTATTAAAAAAATTGTATTTCGTAAAATAAATAAATAATAATAATAAATTAAAAGTTTATCACTTTTCTTATTGTTGATCAATAAGGTATCATACCCTATTTTTTTTAAATTAAAACCTTTAGGCGCGTTGGGCGTTTTTGAAAAGGGGCCGAAAAAAAATGAATTCGCGACACTAATACCGCTACTACTTAAGTATATTGTATTCGGTTTCCCGCGGCTCCGCCCGCGTGGATGTCGGTTATTGCGGCAAAAAGTAGCCTAAGTCCTTTCTCAGGGTCTAGACTCCGTGTAATCTGTGTACTAAATTTCATTTAATTCGGTTCAGTAGTTTTGGCGTGAAAGCGCGACAGACAGACAGAGTTACTTTCGCATTTATAATATTGGTTAGGATTGTTCCAGTTTTCACTCCCCGAGTGCCACTGTTTTTTTAAATTTTTGAAATAGAACAATAGCTTCGTGTTCAATTTACTGTAAGTTGGTCACAGAACTGTTTGCGATCAAACGCTTGGCGGCGATAATCCCAACAATTTATAGAACGCCGACGATTTATTTACGCTGTCTGCTCATTGCCCACACAGTTTAGCGAACGCCAGTATATTTAGAATACTAAATAAACATACCTCTTTAAAGCCGAAGATATCCTATATACATAATACTCAAATGTTTTGGGAAATAATGTCGAATGTTATCAGTGTCGTCAGACGTCCAGATTTTGGCGGAAAACCTGATCGGAATATTTTTTTATTTTCACGTCACGTAGGTAGATATTAAAAAAAATATACACGTATTTTTTTTTAATTATACAAACGATGAGGTTGGATACAGTGAATGGAACTCCAGTATCCTATAAGCGCTTTAAATTAGTAATTTTTTTACTGATTTCATAAAAGAAAAAATAAGCGTTTATTTATCTAACTGGTGGACTAAAAAGATATTTCCTATTTATAGCCAGTCCGCTCCCCTATTGAATTGAAATTTTTAAATCAAAATTATATGTCCCGTTCGGGTCAATCAGAGACGAATCTCTTTCCGCACACACGCGACTCTGGTGGGATAGAAAATATAAATAAAGAACATATTTTTTTAAGTGAAAACTTCTTTAATAGCGTTGAGAAATTTAAATCGCGACACTGTTTCAGTAAGTATAAGTTTTCACTTCTATCGGCAGTCCCGGAGTGTCACTGTTTTTTTTATTTTGTTCCCGTAGCTAGACACACGGCAGTGTTTCGGCAAGTTTGTGAAAGACCGTGGAGAAGGAAAAGGATACTAGTCCTATAATCATTGGAAAGGAATTAAATAAAAACTTTTTGTTTTTGTTGCATATTTTTATACTATTAACGTTGCGCTAACCTTATCTACAATACCGTCAGGGTCTTACTGAAGGTACGAGCAAAAAATATGTATTCAAAATTACGGGGAAATAAATACGTATAACCTTTTTGCTCATTGAAGGCTTAATCATTTCTGGTTAACTACAAAACTATTCGGTTAACAATATTATATTACTGTTTAATAATGGTACGTTGATAGATATGATTTCCTTTTTTAATATCTTTGGTATTTTTACGTATGTATGTTTGATAATAAAACTAATGATAATGAACATAAGGTTTATATTTAGATGGCAGCAAACCTTTGATTGTTACATTGAATTTAATTAAATATACATTAAAGTGTCATTTACTGTAAATCTGTGTGAATTAATAATTTAATACCTGTTTTTTGTTCTTAATTCAATTGGACTAAAATTACCAGAATTACAATTGAAGATATCATTGCCAATACAGATCTAAATCGATTGATCGTTGTTATTCAATTGAATACCTACTTACTTATACCTATAGATTTCAAAACAATTAGGTACATACTATTTTTAAATTAGAATTAAATCTTAATTTGAATTGATATTATTTTAAATATTTTCTTTTTAACTTGTCCTCCGTGATCATGTGTGTGTAGCAGATTTAGACACAATGCAAAATGTACATTTCCACCGAAAGATACGTCTCGACGTCACAAAGCTGCCATAACAAAATAAACCTAGAAGGTTACCTGGCGCATGTCGAAGACATTTGCGGGTTCGGTGACCAAACTGTATCTACTACATCAGTATAAATAATCCCACCAAAAACATTTTCATGTAAAATGTTGCCAAGACGAGCCCATATGACTCGCACTGTCAAAAAGTTATCAGATCTCATGTAGAGTCAAGCTTCTAACACTACACGCCCTAACTCTACAAGGCCTAACTTCACAAACTCTACACCTTAGTCAAAATATGTGGCTTGGCCATTTCGCTACATTCACATCGGCGTAAGGTGAAAAATTAATTCACTGTTCATTACTTTTGTGTTATACAATAGTTCTTGTAGTAACGAACGGCCAAGCCACATATTTTGACTAAGGTGTAGAGTTTGTGAAGTTAGGCCTTGTCGAGTTAGGGCGTGTAGTGTTAGAAGCTTGACTCTACATGAGATCTGATAACTTTTTGACAGTGCGAGTCATATGGGCTCGTCTTGGCAACATTTTACATGAAAATGTTTTTGGTGGGATTTCATTTCTTTTTGTAAGTTGTTTGTAACAAATTTTTTTTTTATTTTTTTCTTCTTTTTTTGGGGTGTATTTCTTGCACATCAGAGACGCCTTTTTTTATAGCCCACTTTCTATCTTTGCCTTTTTTCTTTGTTGATTTACTGTTTATAATAAGTGATAGATCAGGGCAATACTTGGTTCTTAGGCGATTATATTCGACTATAGCTGACTGTTGTGCTTTAATACTACTAATATTTTTTTTTTTTTTTTACAAGGAGTACCTATACCTATATATATCTAGGGGAACCATGTTTTAGATTATTAGATTAGACCTTTAGCGTCATCAAAATTTAATTTAAAATTACAGGTCTCATACAAACTCCCATCCCCTAGTTTAAGGGGTTGGGGGATGAAAGTTACAAGTTTTATAATTTTTTTGTTGTTTGTGTGCTAATACTAGCTTACATACAAAATTTCAGCTTTCTAGGACATTAGGAAATACCTTAAGAATTTTGATGATCATCAGTGAGTCAGTGACGAAATTAGCGTTTTTTAGATATAAATAAAATCTGAAGTATAAAAGCTAATGTAATTAAAACTTAATATGTTCAATAAGTCCGCTATTGACAATATATCCCGAAAATTTTGTTGATCTAGCATAATCCAAACTTAAGTTATGAGGGTTCAAAAAAACGACGAAGCGCTTCGAGAAAAGGTAGGTAGTGCCCGTGCGCTTCGCTTGGCTCGTCTTGGCGGGGGCACTACCGTGCCCCCAGATAGACAAGAGAAATCAAAATCATCATTTACCGAAAAAACAATTAGGCTATTATAACAATTGTATTTACAATATTGTTGTTTTTTTTAAAGCTATAGGGAAATGATTTATTAAAAGTTTTTCGTAAAACGGACCTTTTCTTTTTATATATTTATTGTGACGACGGAGTCTGCATGATTGACATGTTGTTCTAAGATTAGAGAGCGATAAATGTTAAGAATACGCCGATCTGTCATGATAACACCTTTTCTTAGATAGTGAGCTATAGTTATGGTGTAAGGACGACTTTTGTGTGTTATGTGCTTAATATCTTTGTTATATTAAATTTAATGTTTTTTTTTCTAAAGTGAGTGGTTATGGCGAATTTGTTGAAAAGGTAAGATTTGTTTTTATTTTTTTTTATTTCTTTTTCGAGCTTTGTGTTATGGTTTCAATAAGTAGGTATGTAATGTTTGTGACGTCACTTTATGTCTGAAGGTTACATCTACCTACTATCAATATTAAGTATATACCTTTTATCTACAATATGTATATTAGGTAAGTACTTATTTCTTCATAGAAATGTAGTTAAGAATAATAATACGTTTTCTATTCTCAAAATATAGTAGTGATATTATCCCTAAGTAGGTAGGTATCTAGAGTTCAACGTACACCGCCTCTCAACGAAGTCTGCAGTCGCCGAACATGCTGAAGGCTCCAGTCATTATATTAGATTTGACAAACCACAGATCCTCGCTAAAGAACACAAATTCCTACCTAGGATGTTTCGTGAGGCTATTGAAATTAAAAAGCATCCTAATTTCAATAGAAAAGATGGCTGGAAGATATCATCTACTTGGGACCCAATAATACAAAAACTCAAAACCAAACCCAAGAGCAGCGCTGCAAGACTTCAAGAAACAGTGAGCTCATATTGCGTAGGTCGGAATACAAATAATTAATTAAAATATGAAGGTAGAACGAGCAACATCACCTGTCAAGACGAATACCACCTCAGTCTGCCCGTGACCATGACACCTGCAAAGGCGTCGAAACGACGGGAACAAAAATCTAAAATAAACCGCGATAGAATCCGTTCAAATTAGTTTTATTTCAATAGGTACTTATCAGTTCTCAGTCTTGTTAAAACCGAGAGCGGACCTCTTTATTGATTCTTAAAACAGGTTTTATGAGTTGCATATGCAGGCATTAGTTTCGCATGCTCTTTATACTAAAACTGTGTTAGAACTAGTCTTTGAAAAATATGTAGTTTTTTTAATTCACTTGTTGGTTACCTACCTATGTCACGTGATATTGAACATTTAAAATAAGTAAAAAAATAACTACATATTAACCAGCCTGGTTTGTGATTGATTTGATAAAACATATTGACGGAATTAGTTATTAGATTATGGCGAATAAGTCATTGGTTATTGGCGGAAAAAATAAAACAATACGGATACAATGAGAATCGATGGTATCTTTAGTTCGACTTTGCGACATCCACGCGTGGGCAAGTTCTGGCTACACTAATTAATTACGAAATACTGGCTTACCTTTAGTGAGGTCGCCTATATGTACTTAGGCAACTTGTTAGGAGTGCCGCCGAAGTCATAAACTAGGTACAGTGTTTTATTAAATCAATTACACCAAATTGCTTTATTGACTTCAACATTTGCAAATGTCAATTCTCGTCATGTTTTTGTTGAGGTTTCTAGAGTAACCGAGGATCTAGGCGTTTATTAAATGTCTAAATCTACGTTCTTCCAAAACTATTTAAAAGTTAAAATTTGAGATGTTTATTTTTGTAGTATGTGTATGAATTAGTAATTTTTGCAGTCCCTGCAAAAAGGTGATAGGCTCGCATTGTTTCTAAAACTTAAGTAAAAATAATAAATGTACCTTTAGGTAACAGTATCTTAATATATTTTACCGCTAGGCCGTGTTTATATTTTTTTTTAGTAACTTTGTGACATATATAATTTAACGACTTTCGTGAGTACTACTCCTAACGAAATTAGTTTTTTTCCGTTTGAATTTGAACTATTTTAAACACTCTGTATATGTACTAAAATCAGCATAAAAAAATCTATTGTTGTGTCCAAACAATCTTATCTTGTTATTCTCCATAAACATCTAAGCCGCTTTGTTACCAGCAGAATTTGGAATTTGTAATTTCTGAATCGTGTTTGCATTTTCCTTTGATTTTAGGCGATTTATTTTATTTTCTTCACAAGTTTTTTTTTTGGCATTGACGCACTCCACTGATAGTTAACGTAGTTTAAAAGAAATCACATCGGTGGTAGGTGTCAACCCTGTACTATACGGGTAAGAAAATCTACGAGTATTGCAAGCGTACCTACCTACATTGTACAAGGCCCAACGAAGTGAAAAACTTTTAGAAAGCGAAACATGGGGTTATTGTCGGACTAAGAAAACAAACAGTTGTAACAAAAAAAATATATAGGTTAATTTATTATAAGGTTGGTACTGTTCGTACAATAAGTATGTACTTTATCTTTGTTGAAGGAGTTGAAAAAGAAAAGTATTCTGGAACTTACCTCAATAATAATAACTCACCTTAATACCTGTACTAAAAATTTTTTAGGAAAATTATTAGGCTTTTGTGCCCACTGATGTATCTTTATCTTTTAAACTTATACAAACGTTATCCACTGCACAGAAAATATATGTAAGTAATAGTACAAGCCGTCTGCCAAAAATGCATTATGGCCTTCTAAACGACAACCCTACGCAAGCAATTGAGTCATCTTATCATCGACTTTTAATTACCTTTTTAATATTGTAATTTTTATGTAATACTTAATTTTGTATGAGTTTCTCTAAAGTGAAACTTGTAAGCGTAAGCACTAAAGCTAAGGTCCACTTGCGTAAATTATAAATCATCTAAAAAAGCCATAAAGATAAAATTGATGTGCTAAATACTATACATTTGAAGGCTCGTCACGTCACAGGTGTCAATTGATAAGTTTATTATCTGATTGGCCATAAGCTTACCTAATCTATGCAAATCCATATTTCTGTTGCGATGCACGCAGGCAGACAGTAAGGTACATTGTCATCGATAGACTAAGAAATTAAAGTCCGGTGAAGCAGTCAAAGCCTGCGCTCAGGCGCTCTAGTTGTTAGTGGTACTGACTGCTAAACCGAAGATAGTGGGTTCCATTCCCATAGGACTAATAATTGTGAGGTGAGCCCGATAATTTGTTAGGTGTCGGAGTGTAGTTTATCTATAATATGTATGTATTTAGAAATATATAAGTATGTTTATCAGTTGTCTGGTTGCTATAATACTGGCTCTGCCTAGTTTGCGATCAGATGGCCGTGTGTGTGTTGTCTCAAGATATTATTATACTTTCATCGTTTTTTCTGTGTAGTGTGTTTAATATGACCCTTAATAGGTAGGCAGGTGCCCCTCTCAACACAATGCATTAACATGCAGATATTATTGTTCACTATAATTTGTTTTGTAAGAGACAAGTCACAACAACTCGCATTATAGGGTTGGCAGTTGGCACCTGCTGTACCTAACTTGAGAAAATTCAACAAATGTTTGCAAAATATCAGCGGTTACTAAATATGTTTGTTGATCAAAGTAGTGTCGCGTTTCGTCCAACGTCGTAATATCAAGTTGCCCCGCCAAGTACGAGCAGTTGCAAGGTAAATGAGTGATATTTGGAACGTAGCATGACAAATAGAGAATAACGTATGCACCATTTATATAATTAATTTCCGATACTTAATCCTGACTCGATCGAGCCCCAACCTTGGTTTCGATTTACAAGGAAATTGCTTCACTTATTACTCAATTTAAGCGCCGGCTTAAATGTATGAATTGCTATTCAAATTATTATAATGAAATTGAATCCTGTGTTTATATTTAGTGATATTAATTGGTGTTCGATAATGTTACAAGGTTTGTTTGTAAGCTAAGTTATGATACTGAAGACAAATTAGTTCTCTGTTAGGATTTTACACAAAATACTATTATTTATTTATTTATTCTTTTTTGCACATAAAAGTAGATACCTATAATAAAACAAAATATAAACTAGAGTTGTATAGTGTCTAATATGTACAAAAGGCGGCCTTATTGCACAAGGCAATTTCTTCCAGGCATCCATATATATCAGATTATGTGTTTCTATGATACCGCCTTGTAACTTAAAACGTGTGGTCATTTGTAAAGATTGCCTCACACGGGACGTCGAGAGGATGTCGTCAAAGACTAAGTAATTAACAATTTCCAAACCCGCTGTTGGCACGAACTGTGTGAAAGGACGCTATTGCAGCATGGAAACATTAACAGAAAATTTAACATACAAATGGGTGATTTGCGAACTGACATAAACTTATGCAATTATACTTACATGCTTTCACCTACAATGTATTTTGTTACAAAACATTGTTAAATTTACTGTTATTACTATAAACTGTAAATATTTTGACAGGTGATTTACGCAAAACTTATGGTACTAAGTGTTAAGTTGCGTATGCTTTAAATCGTATGTTAAGTAGATATATTTTTTTTATCTGATTCTCAATTGAGATAGTCAAGAAACGTAAAGTAGGTATTAACTAATAGAACAACGAGCCTTTAATGTTATATGACGTACTATTAAAAATAATATTACGAAAATAAACCTAGTAAAATATTTAATTTTAATATAGCTTGAATTTCTTTTTTGTAAAAAAAATATAATTATTATATTATGTGTAAAAGTAAAGCAAGTTTAATTGTATTACTAATGTTATTGTTGTCATTTAAATGAATAAATAAATATCTTGGGACATTTCACACACGGTCATCTGATCCCAAACTAGGCAGAGCCTGTGCTATGGCAACCAGACAACTGATAAACATACTTATATATTTCTAAATACATACATATCTATATATGAAAGTCGTGTTAGTTACACTATTTATAACTCAAGAACGGCTGAACCGATTTTGCTGAAAATTGGTAGGGAGGTAGCTAAGAACCAGGAGAAGGACATAGGTAGGGTAGGGTAGGTAGGTAGGGTAGGGTAGGTAGGTAGGGTAGGGTTGGTAGGTAGGGTAGGGTAGGGTAGGTAGGTAGGTAGGGTAGAGTAGGTAGGTAGGTAGGGTAGGGTAGGTAGGTAGGGTAGGGTAGGGTAGGGTAGGTAAGGTAGGTAGGGTAGGTAGGGTAGGTAGGTAGGTAGGGTAAGTAGGGTAGGTAGGGTAGGGTAGGTTGGTAGGGTAGGTAGGGTAAGTGTTCAGTTAACGGGAGCGAAGCCGCGGGCACAGCTAGTTATAGATAAATTACACCCAGACACAGAACAAATGATCGTGCTCATCACACAAAGATTCGTCCTGGGCGGGAATCGAACCCACGACCTCCGGTTTAGCAGTCAGGGTCACTAACCACTAGACCAACAGGCCCGTCGAATTTTAATAACCTTCCTAAAAGCTTCTTTATAAACAAAACGCGATCGGACCAATAACATAAAGAATTCAAAAACTAAACATTACGTAATATTTCCAGTGCCGGTAGTGAGACAATAGGTATTATTTGAAAAGGGCACTTGTGTAAATTTCATTGACCTGTCTGTGCGGTGGACCTCACGACAATGGGAACAAAGTTTTACAAAAATGAACCTTAACACATTGACGTAAAGGCGCTGTCTTAATGTGCGGTGGACTGTATAACCACAGTATATAACTCTCTGTTCATACTTGCCGGAGTCCGGTGCCCGGTATATTGCCTTCCAGACGTTATATACCCTTTTGAGTACTGATAGCGGGCCTTCAGCTAACAAAGATTTCGTATTCATTACCTCTGCTAATATACCATCTTGGTTATAAATACTCGTTTCTTTCTGTGCAGCTTTGCCCAGCAGTGATAACGGCTACATTTTTATACAAATTATAATGTGAATAATAAAAGTCATACCTATCTATTCAATTTTTAAGTCTAATACAATGCCAATGCGAAATTGTTATTCATTTATAAATAATAAAAAATAATAATACCAGCCTATAAATGTCCCACTGTTGGGCACAGGCCTCTTCTCATATATAGAAGGAACGAGCATTGATCGTCGCTTGCTCAGTGCGGGTTGGCGATTTCAGATTCCAAATTTTGGAATCCAGGTTTCCTCATGATGTTTTCCTTCACCGATTGTCAATGATGTCTTAGACTAATTAAGAAACTACATATAACTTTGAAAAAGTCACATTGGTACTTGCCTATAGTGGGTTCGAACCTGCAACCTTGTGCACACAAATCCGTTCATTGAACCACTAGGCCACCACGACATTATTCATTTAGCAGGTGCATAAACAACACACAGTACAAAAAATGTTCAGATTTCAGTCAGATCCTTCCATTGACAGCATTTTTTTTTTAAGAAATCTGACTTTCTGCCTGCTAAACTAATATTAATTTTGTATTGACATTGTATTAGAATAAAATTAAATTGGAGAGTAAGGGCACAGTGCTCCCCGTTTCTTCTGCTAAACTTTCGTATTTCGAATTCGATAGCCACTTATTTCAACGCATGCTAGTCGTTCAAAGGGTTATTACTTCCAACACTATAAGCTATTCACGTACCATACCTGTTCCTTATTACTATTCAATCTAGAACAACGCGTCGGTCTCAACATTTCTAGCACGCATCTACTTTTCTTATGCAATCTAATTGTTTCGTGTGTTTCTGGTTGTGATGATGTGTTTGGCAACGCCCAGAGTACATCAATCACTACGAATTTTAAGAACACCAAAATATTTCACAATGACTTTAATCTAGATAGAGATTTACAGTTTTTTTTTTATGATTTGAACGTTGTTTGCTTATATTAAAGTTTGCTAGCACGTTTTATAAAATAATTCCAATTTGAAGCATTGAATCTCGCTCGACCTGTAGACTTAGAAATTATAATGCAATTTGAATAGAAACTAAGCGAATCTCTCGTTCTATTTATCTGCGCAGTGGTCCATGATGGAGCAAATAGTCGACGTTTGTTGGACCGTGGAACCAGGTGGTTTTTATATGTATAACATGTTTAATACATAATATTTTAACGTTACTTTGTTGCTGAGAATAACAGTAGAGTGAAGTGTGGAAGCGAACAACGTCTGTTCATGAACTATTCAAATATTTCAAAGAAATGTCTTGTTACGTATTCATACGTCACATACCAGAATAGTATTGTATTAGGGTTCTGGTTAATTTGTTATTGTCTATCATATTAAAGGTAACATCACTTGTGTAGACCCGATATGTAGAGGTTATAGCTATTGCAGCAGTATTGCTGAGCTCAAGTTGATGTAAACGCACTGCACTCGTTGTAATTTCCCGTATGCATTTTCAAATGAAACACAAGCTAGTCATGCGAGTGTGGCATTGCAACACACTACCTACATCTTATTCGTGTGTCAATTGTTTTTTAAGTAGATACATTATTTTCGATAAAATGCATGCATTATCTAGTTCCTAAGCTTGTTAGATCCGGAGCCGTAGTCCAATTAAAACAGAACTAGGTAAAGAAGACAGCGGACGGCCTATAATCTGGTGCTAGAAAGGGTGACAATCAATTTGCTTGACCGACGACCTGTCCCACTGGCCTCAGATTACGTAAATTATGTAACGACCGAAAATTTGTTCTCTAGCTCCTAAACTATTCAAGTCAAACAACATTATGAGGTATTTATAGTTTGTTGTTGATGTTACGCAATATCTAAATGGTGTAAACATCTTTATTTGATGTTATTAATGGGGATATCTTGAAAGTGTGCCTTGTTTTGAATGTATTAATTATTTTTAATTATTATGTTTTTTTTTTAAACAATTTGTGATTGTGGGCTTTTCAAAAATATTGATATGTGATATGTTACTGTTCTCATTATATTACTCCACTTAACCTTTACTTGATTTTGAGTTACAAATACATTTTACTACTTCGATACCAATGTCACAAATTGAAATAAAAATAAACAGTACTTATTTACTTTATACATAATTAATGCATATAATTATGTCGTTTTAACAGTAATATAATAATTGTTTCGTAATTAAGTAATACGTAAACTGTTTTAAATTATGTTAATAACAGACATAATATTTTAACGAAAATTTCATAATATTTTTTTATAAATAAAATTACTTTCTTAATTCGTTATACCTATAGTTTAAGGTAATAACTGAAAACTATATTATTCTTCTATCTATATCTAATTATTTATTTATCTATCTATCTAAACTATAAAAAAAACAATATTTGTATTTAAACACAAATAAAAATCAAATGCCCCGATTTAAATTGTCAAGACAAGGTTTGTATAAACGAAAATATGCGAAGACTGTCGGGTCGAGCAAAAATTTCTTTTTTAATTCAAATAAAATATAATATATACCTATATCTATTATTTTTATTATAGTACTGGTCATATACGAACATTAAATTGTATATCTTCATCGGTAAAAATAAATGCTAGCTATGTTTTGGTTTATACAAATCATTTAGAGCCAGACGTAGGTATTTAGGTTCTAAAAATACTTTAGTGTTTCGAAAGAAATTCGTCTAGCCTAGAATGTTGATTTACTTAATATTAGCTCAAATTACTATATTTATTCTTAACACTATTACTATTATTAACATTTCCTACTTCCATCATAGATGTGTGAGTATCTGTAGGTTTATTTGTGAATATTTTATTTATTATGTATTTTTTTTAACTGTGTTTTATTATAATAATGTGTCGTTTATTATTTAAATAAAGGAACTGTCAACACTATTTTTGTGGTCCGTGTTGTTACCATATAGAAATGAATACATAATTTGTTACGTATTCTGCAGTGCTATTCAATAAATTCAGTGTCGAGCACAGTGGCCGTTCAACGTCCCAAAAACATACATATAGTAGCTTAGCATATAAGATTTGATAACGCAAAATAAGTCACAGGTAGGTACACATTACAGTTTACTCAAATTTTGGAGAAATATAATTTCGTAAACGCTTTGCAGTGAGAGTGACAAAGCGCTATGCATTGCATTATTTCTGACCAGTCTAAATAAGCGAATTAAACTGCATTACACGAATTGAAATTGCGTCACGCCTTGCACAATCCTTAATTTACCGTTAAATGACTGTTATCTATATGACATCTTAGTATTTTAATAGCAGATACCAAGACGCTGTAAAGTAAACCTGAGCAAGATCGGAAAGAGTTTGAAAGTCATTTGACGGAAGAAGTGCATGTTTTTGACCAAGGCTTCATCTGCGACAACTAATGAAAATAAAATTCTTATGACTTAAACATCTTAATTGTTAATCTACTATAAGAAACCATACTGCACGGATAGCCAAGTGGTATAAGTCACCACGCCAATTACCATTGTGCGCGATGAGCTGCGGGTTCGACCCCTGCATGGGACAACCATTTGTGTGACCCACAAATGCTTGTTCCAAGTCTGGGTGTGACGTATCTATGTGGCAAAAGACGATGCCAGAATTTGTATGAACTTTGGTCCCACCCTACAATACTCGAGAATGTTTAATACGTCGTTGTATAAATATTTGTTAATTTAATAAAAGTAGCTATGGCGCAATTTCCAAACATTAGTTCGTATTTATACTTTTGGTTATGCATAATCTAATCATGTCAGTATAACAAAGCAACAATCATTTTCCCTATAATTATCCCCATTTTAAAACAATTTTTTCTATTGTCCTTATGGTTTTGCCAAAAACTCTGGTGAAGCAGTCAAAGCCTGCGCACAGGCTAACGGCTAACTGCGGTCGACCTCTTAAAGAAAAGCTTTTTTCTTTTAATATTATCAGGTAGGATGGTTGGTACTAAGCGTAATGTAGGATGTGATATAAAGATGACATGTGTAATTGTGACATTAGACATAATTAGTTTCCGCTCTGTAAAGTCGCGGTTAAAGCCGGCGGACAATGGCAGTACCGCCTCCTCATCACGCATTAAAACAGTAGCTACAACTTCCATCCATATCCGTACTTACTAATATTATAAATGCGAAAGTAACTCAACATGTCTATCTGTCTGTCTGTTACGCTTTTACGGCTAAACCGCTGAAACGATTTAGATCAAATTTAATACTAGTTTGAATCCAAGAATGGAGAGGTTAATTTTTGCCGCAATAACCGACACCTACGCGGGCGGAATCGCAACCAAAAGCTAGTTTTAAATATACGAACGTAAATATTTAATAATGACTTGAAAAATAAAGTTTATTTAATTTTTCATATTTTCACATTATGTATATTCATATTTTCACATTATGTATATTTTCACATTTGTATTTATTTAATTTTTATTTTTACTAGACTGTCAAGGTTGAGTTATGTTTTCGCGCGTATCTTGAACGTACCTTTTCCTATACATATACACTTTAGCCTATCTGTGTTTGTAAATTTCTCCACAGTACATTCCATTTTTTTTAAATTATCTATTTGTAAAACCCACGGAACATTTGTTAAAAGTCTGTTAAATAAACTGAACTATGAATCCGGCTTTTATTATTTATATATTCAAAGGAGTCCCGTATGTTGAATACCCCAAAAATAAGAAATTAAATCCTCGTTCTGGCTAATTACTTGCTATTAAACGGCAAATGATAGTGTTATTAATGATTATCACAAATTTATTTAAGTTTCGGTCCAATGTTTGGACAAAATTAAAAGTGATTATGTATATATACATATATGTATATATACATAATCACTTTTAATTCATCCGTACTCTGTTTCACTTACCTGTGTCCTTACTCTCAATTTAATTTTATTTCTAATACAATGCCAATGCAAAATTGATATTAGTTTAGCAGGCAGGATATTCAGATTTGCGAAAAAAAGAATGCTGTCTATGGAAGGAACTGGCTGGGATCTAAACATTGAGAGTATTTTTTGTACTGTATGTTGTTAGTGTCCATGCTAAATGAATTACAATTTTGCATAGGCATTGTATTAGAAAAAAAAATTGGAGAGTAAGGTCACTGATATGTTATATGGAGTTTGAGTTTTATTCGTCATAAAATGTAAGTTATTATAACCCCTAAAACCTTTATCGCCTTGTATTGTGTTTGAGAATATGTTTTTGTTACGCGCTCATTCTCACACTTTTGGTTTGTATTTTAAAACATAACCTATTATTACTGTGGCTAAGATTTCGTAGACATCCATTTTTAACTTACCTTCCATTGTTTAGAACCCAAAACGGTTACAGTTTTATTTTATTAAACTTTCATTAAACTAATTTCTCGGTTAATTGGAATGTGGCTAGCGGTTAAACGTTAAGTTAATACTACTTACCAACTGCCATATTATGGACAGGACGCCTAAATAAGATTCAGATATCGGCCTTGACATTCCGATTTTTCCGATACGTTGTGACGCAACCCAACACAATCAACAGTTTGACCGCAGTCCGCAACGATGATCAACTCACTTCATTACTTCACGTATCACAAACAACCAAAGTTCTAAAATAAAAAACAATATTGTGTCTCATTTGGTTACAATTTATAAAAATAAATGTAGGTATTAAGCCGGTTTAGATGCTTAGGTCTTGGAATTAATATCATAGATATAAGAGCACACAAATCAAATACAAGGGCATTAAGGGCGTCTGAGCGACGATCTGTTTTTTTTTTCATGACCACCTGAGATATTTCTTTGCACTCGTTGCCATGGTTACGTACCTGTTATGAAGACCGTCCAGTCCACACTACAGAGCGTTCACCTCACCTTCAAAACAATACGCTTCTCATGACTACATTAGAGATGAATAACTGTATTGTTTAAATAAATGCCACCGAAATGTGTTCGCGCTTAATGCTTACTCACATAATGATAGTACATTAGCTTGATTAGCTTCCTGCGAAGTTAAGTGACAAGATAGACACGTGTAGACCATTTTATGACTTCCGTTTTATTTAGATTAATAGCAGCAAATAGTGTAGACTCCCCTATAATCTTATAATTACATAGTTTCTCCTTCCAATTTTCTTTGAGTTCCGATAATTTATTTAATTTCCCTGCATGTGTCTAACTCTGTAAAAAATACATAAAGCAAATCTCCGTTTTAGTCAACAATGAAGATAAGTTATCAACCGTCAACCATGCAGCAAGGTTGCTGCGTCTGTTTTGTAAACACGATCTCACAAACCCCTCATTGTCTAACATTTTCATTGTGTTGTACACAGGAAACGTGTGTCCATTGGGCGCCATTCGCACGCCTCGTGTATGAACCGAGCAAAAAAACAAGTACTTAGTCAACGTACCAATATAATACACACGACACCTTTCTAAATAGCGACCATCGCCTCGTTAACACCTCATCTGGCCAAACAGTTGCAACATAAACTCAATTAAAACAATATACAGACCTATATAGGTAATTCCGCTTGTTATTGTTCCATTACTATATCGTATTTGTATATAACAGCGACGTGCTCTAATAGCTGTAAGTTATATTTGTTCAAGTTCCAAGTGTTAGTTGTCGGTTCATGCCGCAGGTTCTACTGACCCAGTTCTTGGCATTAGCGTCTCCACGACGACGGCTATCCGTCAGCTGGCGGTACAGTTACATTGTAACCACCTAGGGATCGAAAACCCGATGTAAACCAGCGCCAATACAATGATATCGCCAGATACGCCCCAGACAACTTTCCACTGACGAAATTGGTGCTATTTTCTCTATGGTGCAGTCGATTTGTGTGACATAAACACGCTGAAAATCGCTATAAGCAACAATAAACGGATGACTTTATTTTGCTTAACGAGTTACTCGTAAATCGCCTTTCTCCATATCTGGCGGCGTCGACCAGTATTATAACCGGGGTCAGTGTTACACATTAGGAGAACGTCGCTAATGTAATTACCGCGACCTTTCCATTAAAGTCAATTGAGCATTACAATGGCGCGTTGAACAGATGGATCTGATGTTTCAGTATTTATGTTATTGTGAAGTAAGTGGATCGCTAGCGTGATGTGTGAGTCGCGGAGTCGCGCGTGACGCTGTGTCGTCAGCGCTCATTGCTTCGACTGGTGGGTGATTAAGAACACAAAAGACATCTTTACAATCGATTGTTCGCCAAGTAATCGTCTCAAAAGACAGTATTAATCTCAATCATTGTTACGCAAAGTCAGTTGTAATACTTAATACCTCGAATAATTCAATTTGGCGTTTTATGCAAATCTTTATTTGCATAAAACGAGCCGTGTGCAGTAGTAGACGGTAATAACATATAATTTGGAGAGCGTCCGACGGCACCCAATTAAGTTGGCATTAAAATACTTTCCCCTAACGCAGGTATTATTCGAGGTTTCATAATGAGACAGATACAGGAGTGGGGATAAGAATAGTGAAAGCATATTTGCTTTATTACCTCAACTAAAATAGAGATTTGTTTTTTTTTCTAACGTTTCATCAATGTTCTATATCTATATTTTATGTATCTACATTGTTAGATTTAGTCAATTTAAATAAGTTGATGTCGTAAGCACAAAGTACTTTACTTACGTTACCTGGAACGTAAGAACGTTATGTACGAAAGCTGCACTAATCAAGCGAAATCTTATCGTGATTATGGGTAATGTGCACATAACAGCTTTTAATAACATGCAAAATGCAGTTGAAATTACACAGAACTAAAATGAGGTTTACATAAGAGCGGAAGTCTAGAATTGTGTATACATAGCTTTATCATCTCATACGATTCTGCAGTCGACCGCAGACACACTAGGAAACCGCGAAAACATAATATGCTACTCGATGATACAGATTTAGAACTCACTACTAACTCGCTATAAAAACTGTTCCAAAGGCCGAACATCGTTTATTTAAATCTGCATTCATTTCCATTTTACTCTTAATATTTAGAGATAAGAAGCTCAACTCAGTTCTCGTTAAATGACAAGATTGTAATGATTTCATTTAAAAAAATATATATTACAAACAACATAATGTCGAGTTGTAAAAACGGCAGATTAATTACTTTCATGTTGAACTAGTTACGAAAATTTTAATATTGCTTATTAGAAAGAGAGAGCTATACTATCAGGTGACATCACCTTGGTAATTCTCCTTATTAATCTGGATCTGCCCCATACAAGACGTCGTATTGCGTAAAAGAGATAGAACATGCGTCACCTAGTAACATTAAAAGCTTATAAATTTACTATTCGTGTATTTTTGATGTTATATCTCAGTCCTGCTTCAATTTAATACTATTATTACAAATATTTGTAATAAATAAATAATTCGATAGTAAGGCAAATCATATTATCAAAGTAGTACATAATACATACATACAAACAGCATTCCGTTCTGTTCTCAGCTCTGAAACAGCGGTAGCATCTAATTCACTCATACAGTCATTTATCAAAGTAAGACCTAATTATAACACTTGATAGGTACTTGTAACTTAATAAGCAAGATGTACGGGCGGGTCACTGCAGCTGCTGTGGTCAATTGTGTATACACTGACGGATGGCTTATTAAACAACTTATATCATTCAACCCCTGTCTTATCCTGTTAAACTCATACCGCATCCTTAAAATTTTAAATGTCAGCTTATCCTGACACCTGTTCACTAAAAGATCGTATTAATATTAATAATTTAATAATTTATTTATTTGCTTAAAATGCAGGTTACATTATAGGTGGATAAGCATAATTACAGTACCAAATACATTTTGTCACTTTACGACATGCAAAATTTTCACAGAAATTCATCAGTCACATAAAATATTTTAAAATTTATATTCGCTTACTTAGGTAAATATAATAATAATAATATCAACAAATGGTTTAGACACAGCATGCAAAATATTTACGTTTGTATTTATTTTTGTAATAGTTCCGATACAGAATAGAAGGATTTCTCTATAAGCCACATTTTAAGAATTTTTCGAAATCTGTTTAAGGGCAAATCTTTAATATTATCAGGAATAGCATTGTGTATACGTCCACACATAACATTACAATTTTTCAAGTACATTGTTGTTCTAGGTCTGTTATCTAAAACAATTCTGTTTGAATTTCTAGTGGATCTAGGGTACAAGTTATTACCTACTACGTCAGTACTTGAGCTGTACCTGAAGAAGGATTAAGGGCCCCAAACCATTTAAAAAATAAAATTTGTAAACGTCTTTTAGTTATGGTTCTGTATAAACGTAAAGTGTATGCTTAAAACAATTATTGTACAAGTAAAACTGACAAGCAAGAATAATCTATAATTAATCAAACAGCACGTAATGTGTTACAACATTTTTAATACGTGTTATTTAACAAGTGCTGGCGTTGTTGCAAACACAGCTAACTGTAAACTGTAAATAATAAAAGTAGCTATTACTTTAATTATTTACATCGTGTCACTTCGGCTATAAATCATAATAAAATTATTACATTGACGGTTCGATTTACTTGTTGCAACGGCAATAGATTCTGGGACAATCTCACTGGCACGGGGGACAAACAGTAGGAAGAAAAATATATTGACTGGAAGGTTTAGTGAATGTGGACGCTTGTTTTGAAAATCGTATCGACGCTGGTAAGGTCAGCGTTCCGAACCCACATATATTTTGTTTATTCGTTTAACTGTCAAGGTCGTGCAGTTCACGTGGGCAGCGGTTTTTACCTTACATAGGCATCGCTTCAAATTGGTTGTTTTGTATTTTAAGGTTTCAAGCCCTTATGTAGAACTTGACATTTTAACGTCCGTCTGGGTAACGGGGCTTTTTATCGATTACAAAATCGTAGGATCTTAGAGGATTAAATAATTAAACTATAGAGTGTGCATATCAAGTATGAACTGTTGGCACTAATATGAACATGTAAAATCGTAAAATTAGTATCAAAACAGATCGCACCGTTTTATTAAAACTATTTTAAAACCTTTTTTTTTTTTTTTGTTTGGGCGGGGGAATCCTCATGGACACCCGAAAATTGACAAGGTGAAAGTGACAAAGCCGTCAGGTAACCTTTAAGATCGAACAGGTATACTTGAAAAGCGAGAATTTTGGACGTCCTAATGTCGCATTCAATCTCTCGTAGTGTAGAGGAGGGTCACCCGCTCACTCGGGGGAGCGAACGGGTAGTGTCAGACTCTTACTGACTAAACCTGAACCGCCGTGCTACGTCATCCGCGTGTTGTGTTGGTGCGTGGCAATGCATTGCAATTCATCACGCACCAAACTATTTTAAAACCTAATGTTACCCTAATAATATCGGAATCGATGATATTTTCGCATAAATCAGTAAACAAGCGCAGTACTTTTAGCTAATAATGTGCTTACGCTTGACTAATATCGATGCGCACGCTCTATGCCTGTCTATGTTTACTCTACGTACAGGATGCTGTCAAGCGACTGGCGCGTCAAGCCAGTGGTCGCAGGTTCGGATCCTGCCTGAGGTTTAAGTTTTTCCTTCTATGTTGTCATGTCAAACGAAAATCTACTTTAATGATTTGGTTAATGTCAAAAGTTTAAGTAAACTGTTATTTCTTCATTTATATTGACAAATCATTAATCATTTCTTTTGATGATTACTGCTTGAAATCTCTACACCTCTATATAAAAACTGTAAGACAGCAAGAAGGGTGGTCTCAGTTCATTTAAAATTAAGCAAGGTCTTATAAACTTGCGCTGCTCATGTGTTTATTAAAGACATTATAATTCACTTATATTCTACTAAAATTAACATGTCCGCTGGAAGACATGTGATGTGACTTAATGTTAAAAACTTTGGATTAACATGGTTTGTGTATAAAAGGTTAAAATATTACATTATCAAAAAATGTTAGGTCAATATTTTACGCCTTTGTTTAAAAAAAATAAATTAAATTACCAAGTTTCCTTTATAAAAAACAACAAGTCAAACAAACAATACTTTTTTTCAATTCAGCAGGAAATGCAACAATTGCAATTGAAGTTGTCAAGCTTGAAATCCAGTTATTTCGCAATAGTGTCAAACTCACGTCTGTAAAGCTAGAAAGGTCAAGTCGGCAGAATCACTCGTTTCATATCTCAAAATTTAGTGCTCATTTAGTGCTAATTTAGTGCTGATAACAGATATTTGGTGCTGTGATAGGGGGACTAAAAATGAGAACACTGCTAACTTTTCATTAAGCTAGCAGTGTACCATGCATGACCGTGCTATGATGCAGTTGGAGTGAGAGGCACATCGGCTAATAATTTAGTGCTCAATTAGTGCTGCCTGTACGCGCAAACAGATTTTTCAAAAAAACATTTTTTCAATTTTTAAGTATAGATAACTGCTGACATAACGATACGAGCAAGGCCGAATCACTCGTTTTATATCTCAAAATTTAGTGCTCATTTAGTGCTAATTTAGTGCTGATAACAGATATTTGGTGCTGTGATAGGGGGACTGAAAATGAGAACACTGCTAACTTTTCATTAAGCTAGCTGCAGTGTACCATGCGTGACCGTGCTATGATGCAGTTGGAGCGAGAGGCACATCGGCTAATAATTTAGTGCTCAATTAGTGCTGCCTGTACGCGCAAACAGATTTTTCAAAAAAACATTTTTTCAATTTTAAGTATAGATAACTGCTGACATAACGATACGAGCAAGGCAGAATCACTCGTTTTATATCTCAAAATTTAGTGCTCATTTAGTGCTAATTTAGTGCTGATAACAGATATTTGGTGCTGTGATAGGGGGACTGAAAATGAGAACACTGCTAACTTTTCATTAAGCTAGCTGCAGTGTACCATGCGTGACCGTGCTATGATGCAGTTGGAGCGAGAGGCACATCGGCTAATAATTTAGTGCTCAATTAGTGCTGCCTGTACGCGCAAACAGATTTTTCAAAAAAACATTTTTTCAATTTTTAAGTATAGATAACTGCTGACATAACGATACGAGCAAGGCAGAATCACTCGTTTTATATCTCAAAATTTAGTGCTCATTTAGTGCTAATTTAGTGCTGATAACAGATATTTGGTGCTGTGATAGGGGGACTGAAAATGAGAACACTGCTAACTTTTCATTAAGCTAGCTGCAGTGTACCATGCGTGACCGTGCTATGATGCAGTTGGAGCGAGAGGCACATCGGCTAATAATTTAGTGCTCAATTAGTGCTGCCTGTACGCGCAAACAGATTTTTCAAAAAAACATTTTTTCAATTTTTAAGTATAGATAACTGCTGACATAACGATACGAGCAAGGCAGAATCACTCGTTTTATATCTCAAAATTTAGTGCTCATTTAGTGCTAATTTAGTGCTGATAACAGATATTTGGTGCTGTGATGGGGGACTGAAAATGAGAACACTGCTAACTTTTCATTAAGCTAGCTGCAGTGTACCATGCGTGACCGTGCTATGATGCAGTTGGAGCGAGAGGCACATCGGCTAATAATTTAGTGCTCAATTAGTGCTGCCTGTACGCGCAAACAGATTTTTCAAAAAAACATTTTTTCAATTTTTAAGTATAGATAACTGCTGACATAACGATACGAGCAAGGCAGAATCACTCGTTTTATATCTCAAAATTTAGTGCTCATTTAGTGCTAATTTAGTGCTGATAACAGATATTTGGTGCTGTGATAGGGGGACTGAAAATGAGAACACTGCTAACTTTTCATTAAGCTAGCTGCAGTGTACCATGCGTGACCGTGCTATGATGCAGTTGGAGCGAGAGGCACATCGGCTAATAATTTAGAGCTCAATTAGTGCTGCCTGTACGCGCAAACAGATTTTTCAAAAAAACATTTTTTCAATTTTTAAGTATAGATAACTGCTGACATAACGATACGAGCAAGGCAGAATCACTCGTTTTATATCTCAAAATTTAGTGCTCATTTAGTGCTAATTTAGTGCTGATAACAGATATTTGGTGCTGTGATAGGGGACTGAAAATGAGAACACTGCTAACTTTTATCGTACGTATCGTTATGTCAGCAGTTATCTATACTTAAATATTGAAAAAATGTTTTTTTGAAAAATCTGTTTGCTTGTACAGGCAGCACTAATTGAGCACTAAATTATTAGCCGATGTGCCTCTCGCTCCAACTGCATCATAGCACGGTCACGCATGGTACACTGCAGCTAGCTTAATGAAAAGTTAGCAGTGTTCTCATTTTCAGTCCCCCTATCACAGCACCAAATATCTGTTATCAGCACTAAATGAGCACTAAATGAGCACTAAATTTTGAGATATAAAACGAGTGATTCTGCCTTGCTCGTATCGTTATGTCAGCAGTTATCTATACTTAAAAATTGAAAAAATGTTTTTTTGAAAAATCTGTTTGCTTGTACAGGCAGCACTAATTGAGCACTAAATTATTAGCCGATGTGCCTCTCGCTCCAACTGCATCATAGCACGGTCACGCATGGTACACTGCAGCTAGCTTAATGAAAAGTTAGCAGTGTTCTCATTTTCAGTCCCCCTATCACAGCACCAAATATCTGTTATCAGCACTAAATTAGCACTAAATGAGCACTAAATTTTGAGATATAAAACGAGTGATTCTGCCTTGCTCGTATCGTTATGTCAGCAGTTATCTATACTTAAAAATTGAAAAAATGTTTTTTTGAAAAATCTGTTTGCTTGTACAGGCAGCACTAATTGAGCACTAAATTATTAGCCGATGTGCCTCTCGCTCCAACTGCATCACAGCACGGTCACGCATGGTACACTGCAGCTAGCTTAATGAAAAGTTAGCAGTGTTCTCATTTTCAGTCCCCCTATCACAGCACCAAATATCTGTTATCAGCACTAAATTAGCACTAAATGAGCACTAAATTTTGAGATATAAAACGAGTGATTCTGCCTTGCTCGTATCGTTATGTCAGCAGTTATCTATACTTAAAAATTGAAAAAATGATTTTTTGAAAAATCTGTTTGCGCGTACAGGCAGCACTAATTGAGCACTAAATTATTAGCCGATGTGCCTCTCGCTCCAACTGCATCATAGCACGGTCACGCATGGTACACTGCTAGCTTAATGAATAGTTAGCAGTGTTCTCATTTTTAGTCCCCCTATCACAGCACCAAATATCTGTTATCAGCACTAAATTAGCACTAAATGAGCACTAAATTTTGAGATATAAAACGAGTGATTCTGCCTTGCTCGTATCGTTATGTCAGCAGTTATCTATACTTAAAAATTGAAAAAATGTTTTTTTGAAAAATCTGTTTGCGCGTACAGGCAGCACTAATTTAGCACTAAATTATTAGCCGATGTGCCTCTCGCTCCAACTGCATCATAGCACGGTCACGCATGGTACACTGCTAGCTTAATGAATAGTTAGCAGTGTTCTCATTTTTAGTCCCCCTATCACAGCACCAAATATCTGTTGTCAGCACTAAATTAGCACTAAATGAGCACTAAATTTTGAGATATAAAACGAGTGATTCTGCCTTGCTCGTATCGTTATGTCAGCAGTTATCTATACTTAAAAATTGAAAAAATGTTTTTTTGAAAAATCTGTTTGCGCGTACAGGCAGCACTAATTGAGCACTAAATTATTAGCCGATGTGCCTCTCACTCCAACTGCATCATAGCACGGTCATGCATGGTACACTGCTAGCTTAATGAAAAGTTAGCAGTGTTCTCATTTTTAGTCCCCCTATCACAGCACCAAATATCTGTTATCAGCACTAAATTAGCACTAAATGAGCACTAAATTTTGAGATATGAAACGAGTGATTCTGCCGACTTGACCTTTCTAGCTTTACAGACGTGTCAAACTCCGGTATCAAGGCCCAAGGCTCGCATATTAAAGCGAAGCTCGTCCCTGAGCGAATTGCAACAATAGCTCAACGATCTACGGACAAAACAATTAACAGAAAGGAAAAACCTAGTTGTTCCACATAAAAACCGGTCGTGAATATATTGTTCGGTCCCGAAGGTTTTATAGCGGATCGGCCGTGTGACACTGCCCTTAATTAGTGGATAGATTACTGGTGTTGATTACAAGACGGCTATTGATCTAAATTTGACGCGGACAAGATAAGTCTGTATGAACATAAACCGAGATTTAAGATAAATAAACATTGTTACCACGTGCTTATTGGCTTAACAACTAACTGTTTCTGAACGAGCACTGTCGATCGCAGTCGGATTTATCCTTATACTCATTGACGTGCTTGAACGTATCTCTATTACTATTTTATAAATTCCAAAATTACTAAGTATGAAGAATATTTTTGGTAATATCTTCCAGATAGATTACGTTTTTATTCCTTATTTTATTACTACCAACTCACGACTCATTTGAAAAGTCGCATTGGCTCCACCCCTGAACTTTGATTCGTTTAATCTACTTAAAGTTTTATTTTTTTAAAGCAAATATACGTAGACTTTGACTTTTGATACCCTGTCATCTTACCCATTTTTGTAGAATCAATGTACTATTTTATTATTTACTACTACTAAGTATACTAATTTATATATATTATTTCTACAAAAAAATAACACTACAAACCTACACAGGTAAAATACTAAAAGTTTTTTTGGTAGAATCGATTTAGTCCATACAAAAGTTGTTTACTTTTTTGTTACAAGTTCGGTACCGGAATTTTGGCTAATTGCTTTTTTTAGGACAAGTTATGATTCGTTTTTTTTTTGTATATACATATTTATTTCTTTAGTATTATTAATAAATTTAATTAAATAGAAATATAAAAGAATTATAGAGTTCGTATTCCCCTTTTTTTATTATATTTATTATACCCTTCTTAATTATTATAAATATATATTGTTATAACTTAATATCATTGCTCCTATCCTCAATATCCCTTGTTATCTCAGCGCCACCTCATGGTTGACTGGTAGAGAATGCCTCAGGCATTAAGACCGCCATTAAACTTTTATTGTATACTATAAAACATTAAATAAAATAAATAACATTAAATAATGTAGAAATGGAAATTGACTAGAATTGACCTAAGTATAAAAAAAGTATTTCGATCTTTAATAAGATCCTAATGCGAGTATAATATGACTCTTATATATCTCATTATTTTTCAATAAAAACGACAGTTTGTTGCTTTATTTTTCTTTTTAAATGATTTCTCTGAAAATCCATGTTTTCTGCGCGACTGCAATTATTACTAACTACTGACTACTGTTTCATATACATATCTAAAAGGTTTTTAATGAATGTTGTTGTGTATTTTGTTTTTATTTATCAGTAAGATCATAATTATACAACGTACCTATGAACTAAGATATTTATTATTTGTTTCAATTTATATTATTGTCGGTAGCCGAATCTGCATCCGCGACTGTCTTTTGTCAAAGATAAATACACCAAAGTAAGTTGGTTACGTATAGCTACAATAATAACCGTGAAATAATAATGTAACTGACCTCCAAGTATTAGATAATAATTGAAAAACTTCGATTAATATGATCTATGTCGCTCGCTTCCGTAATAAAGTTATAAATGTAGATTAATTAAAAATATGAACGAGCAATCAGCTGTATCGAATTGTTTGTTTGCGTTTATTTGGATTAAAGAAAAAAACCTTATATTTTTAGAGCTTCTTAGGTACCATTACTGCTCCGTTACTCGTCTCTCTCTTTCTGTCCGAACGTCTGTTTAGTTGGCTTTATATATTTCAGGGTAGGATCTTCACCTATCTCTATGAGAGGAATACGGTAGTAGAATGGCTGTAGAACTTTTGAACGAAAGACAATTGCAAACGCGAATGTTGTATATCTCGCTATATCTGATGCAGCTGCCTAATTTCTGATACAAATATTACAGAGTGTTATGACCTTGTAAGGCAATAAGAGTATCAATATCTAAGTTCATGTTACTTGACTTTTTACCGGTGGCGGTTACGTGCGTATTGTGTGGTCTACACAATAGACTCAAACATGTAGTCCTGTCACGCATTTGATCAATTTTTTACTTAAACATGTCGTAAAAATTTAATAACATTGGCAAAAAATTTTATTATGTAAGTATATAATATTTATCGACTCAAGAACTGGTATGATGGAAAAACAATTTAATGATTTTATATTTTATTTTTTAATGTTACTTTGGACGGTATTTCTGTGTAAGTTCATAACTATTCTTATCCTCGTAAAATGCATGCGACAGCTGGCCGAGGCGGCCAAAATAGTAATAAAAATATGTCCTTAATTGATCCAGTCCTCCCTTGCTGTTTTTGCCTTATTAAGATTATTAGCAACGCACTAAGTCGAGGACTCCACAGAGGGTGCCCTTAGTGAACGTTGCTGACGTAGTGACTAGTTTTTCTATTGCTCTGGATGGAGACCCTTAAGGTTCTCGCCAAAACTCCGGTGAAGCAGTCAAAGCCTGTGCTCAGGCTGCGTAAAACTTTCCCAAAAAAAAACATGAATGGATCAATTTACCATCGTTTCCAGATGCACAAACTTTTGATTGTAGGTATCATTTTAATCTAAATTAAATTCAGTTTTTTTATTACGTGTAAAACAGTTCCGACAAAATTATTTCTAGTCTGTCCCCGACTAATGTTATCGGGATCTCAAAGAATGAGGACATCAAATGGAATAATTTGAAACATTTCGTATAATATTGATACCTCTCATATCGCCATCTCAGATAAGATTCGAGATACGCAGTCTCAGTACTGGTTTTATTCCGTTAAAAATGTCTTAAACAATTTGATCACGTTGTCCCTTACAAGTTGTAATTAAAATAATAACAACCTATAACTATAAGACCTATCAGAATGGGAGAGAGAGAGAGAGGGAGAAATATATTTAACTTTTACATAAACAATATAGGTAGGTAAGTCACTGCGAGTGTCGATTTTCGTTTATTAAAAATAAAAACAAAAAAAAATATAACCTTTAAAGATTATCAGGTATAAAATAAAACAAAAAAAGACACTACAAGATGTATCTAACTATGCTAATAGCTATGGTAGTCTATAAAAAAAATATACTAAAAAACATGTAGATATATCTACACGAATTGAAATCTAAAAAATACTACATCGAGTAAACAAACCCACAGAAACAGCCAATACAAATATAGATATTATTATGTTAAACAATGGAATCGCAGCCATTACGCGTAAAAAAACATGGCGTCACGTGGCGTCACGATGTGCATTGATGATAATCGTATGAGTGACGAGACAACAGTCCTATTACATGTGTTAAGTTTCAATGCGAAGTACTCACTAGATATTGGATCCTAGAACTTAAACGAGCAAAGTTAATAAGAAATAGATAAACTGGATCCATAGAATGATAAACCTAAAACAGATTACGGTAACGTTCATAAATCTATACAAATAAAATGAAGTGTCTGTTTGTAATATTAAAATAACCGCGTTTTACTACATGCATATGATATACGGTACATATATCAAATTAATATTTTCTACAATTTTTGTCTGCTGTCTGTCGGTTTGTTCTGGGTAATCTCTAGCATGGTTGAACCGATTTTGACGGGAATTTCACTGGTAGATAGCTGATGTATTAAGGAGTTACTTAGGCTACTTCTATTTTAGAAAAAAAAACTATAATTATTATAAAAAATCCATGCGGACGAATTCGCGGGCACAGCTAGTATATTATAAAGTTTCTGGTATGTAATGTAACTCTCTTGATATTTAATTTACATAAATATTATATCCCTTCACAGTTTGAACGTCGAGTGGCGAAACTGAGCCAAACCAGCCGCCCTTGAGATGGGGATAAAAATAAAATAAACAGAACAATTTGGACTTTCACGTTGCATTATGCATCAGCTGAGCTCAGTTCCTTACATTTTAATGGTATCGATTAAATTGTTGTTCAATTTATCAAAGTTTACCAAGTAAGTCTGTCTCACCTATATTTTATTGTAAAGTTTCTTCTTTTTTCTTCTTACCGTTCTCAACCAGTTTGGTGTAGTGCTCCTTCAGACTGCGTCCTCTAACCCGGTCTTGCGCTACTTCTATCCAATTCGTTCCTGACTATCTTGCTATCGTCCTTCTATCGTATATATGTGGTGTAGTAAAGTTTATCGGAACTATATAAATGCGAAAGTTTGTTACTACTTTACGAAAATACGTGCAATTTTTAACCGACTTTAAAAAGGAGAGTTCTCAATTCAGTTGGTATTTTTTTTTATGTAGGTATTTACACTGATTACGCCAAGATTTCTTATAAGATTTACGTGGTCTTTTTTTTGTAAGATGCGAAATAGTTGCCAATTGGCCCCACAAAAAAAAAAATATGATACGACTAGCTGTTTCCCGCGGCTCCGCTCGATTGGATTTCGGTTATCGGGGAAAAAATCTCCCAGCCTATGTCCTTTCTCAGGGTCTAGACTATCTTTGTACTAAATTTCATTTAAAACGGTTCAGTAGTTTTGGCTTGAAACCGCGACAGACAGAGAGACAGAGTTACTTTCGCATTTATATTACTAGTAAGGATACATATAAAGGTTTTATACCTGTGTATGTATAAATTGTATACTTAATTTGATAAACAATTTGATATTGAATAATTACGCATGTCACTAAAACGTCATTAAAATTGTTTATCGTGGGAACAGGATGAACTTCTTGGTACATTGCAAAAGAATACACGTTGGTAAATTGATACGGGAAGACATCGATCTGTGTGGTGATGATACAACCTCGTCAATAAAACCGTTTGTGATTAATAAATACTGGGTACAATGGGCAGATATCATTCAAATAGGCATATACTATAGAATTCATTGACTGAATAATCAAGAAATCAGAGCCACAAAAGGAAAACGTCAGAGATGACTGTATATTACTTTTATTTGTTGAAACGGCATGACAAAACAAATGAAGATATTGAACGGAATAAAAAAAAATACATTATTTTATTTCTTTTATTAGTCATATTTAACTTAATGATAACACATTGAAAAATAAAAAAACTGACGTCAATTACAAAATTACAAGATCAGGAAAGAGCTAAATATTATATTTCGTTTTGAAATTCCTGGTAAATTTTTCTATTGATTTTTATTTCAAAACCAAACTACTGAATTGATTTTGATGATATATTTAGGGTATTACCTCAGACTCTGATGGTATACTCTATCGATTACTTAATAATTGAGAAATATTTTTATAAATTAATCTACAATTTATTGCCGGCGCTACAACGTAACGATCAAACAAATAAAAACAGTCGAATCGAGAACATCCTTATTTTGAAGTTGGTTAAAATTTAAATTAAATATACTTGCTTCAACATATACATATAGATAACATCTAAATCACTAATTGAGCAGCTTTCAATGTAATATTTGTTGGGCTATTAGCCAATGGACAACCTTATCGCTACAAGTACGACCTGTCAGTAAAATACAATCCAAAAAAATCGAAGCAAGAGTTTTCTCGATTGTATCACTATCGATTCCAAATCGACCTTCGATTCGATCAATTTTCGAGTTATGAAACAACATGGAAGGTTGTTTGACAATACGTACAAACACTTCAATGAATGGAGAAATAATTGTGTTAGAAGCAGGGACCGGACAACCCCGCTTTAGGGTTAAGCCTTTTGACAGGGTAACCCGTACATGGGGTAACTCATATCGCAGTGTTACCTTTTGTTCGAGTTACATCCTCGAAACCCAGCCAAAGGGTTAACACCTTCATTAGGGTAACCACGTGAAGGGGTTAACCCCTTCAATGACTTAAGCCTTTGAAAAGGTTACCTTTACGAAAGGCTTTTATTCGTGTTACCCTGAATTACCCAATAAACTTGAGCTGCATGAAGGTGGGGATACTTGCACCCGAGCGGCGCCTCATTGCTTTACAATTTTTATTTAGTTATTGCGAATTTGACCACACGTACCGAGCTAATAATTACGATGAGTAACACAAGTAAGTGATTATTACTTAAAGTAGGTACTGAGTTACCTTCATGTTAATATTGTGAAATGTAATTGTATTTTTGTTAAATAATTATTTTTATTATGTTAAGTCACAACTGAATTACATAGTCTTGTACTTATTTAGTACAATGGATATGTTATTATTACTTACTTAATTACTAATGTGATTGATTGTGTTTCAGATGACGCTGGCGATACTGATAATGTTGCACCTTTCCAAGAATATAGTCAGCCGCTTTTTACAGAATACCAAGATGAATTGCCGAGTTCGATTACTAGCACAGGCGGCAATGATGGTAAGTAATCGTTAAGAATAAATAGGATAAAATTGAGTAGGTATAGCATATTTGGTTCGATGTAAACTCTATGGCGGTTGTGAAGAGAAGCGACGCGCGCCGCCCGACACGACGCCGGGCAACATGCGGCGCTGTTTCAAATTTTAGGTATACCTACGACCCGCGCCAGTGGCCTTCTCAATACTTACCGCACTCGCAGCGGACTTCACAGTTTGTAAGTAGTTGTACCTACTGTAGTTAAACTAATATCTACCCTGCGTTCCTGCCTCTTCAATCGTAGCGGACCACCGTTCCATTGGGTGAAGAGAGGTAGGGATAAGAGTGCACCTGTGTATGCGCACACACTGTCATTTTATGATTTGTACACTTAAATATATCCTGCGCAACTGACTTGGCTTTTCAAATTTGACTCCGATCTTTACTATGTCCTGCGGCGATGGACTGAGGTAGAGAGGCTTGGTTGTGATGCTACCAGACTTTGTCTGATGTCTGCACGTGGGCGGTTCAGGGTAGATGGTCGCTTCTGCACTGCACTGGGCTAACACTGCAATTCGGCAGCTCCCTGAACGACAAAGCAGCTCTATTTAGAGGGGCCCTGCTTTCCCCAATCCGGGGAGGGGACTAAAAAAAGATGTCCTAAAAAAGGCTTAACCCAAACAAACTCGGAGATAGTAACCGCGGCTGTCACTGCATCACTATTAACGCGGTCGAAAGAAACAGAAGAAACAAAAAAATTCTCTCTGGCGAAAATCACCTTAACATCATCAGTGTGTATGCGCCAACAATGGACAAGAGCGATGACATTAAAACCATGTTTTATGAAGAAGTCACGCTAGCCCTCTCTAGAGTTCCTCACAGAGAACAGATACTGTAAATGGGTGACTTCAATGCGAGAGTGGGACGTGATTTCGAGGCTTGGCCCAAGGTTTTGGGACGACATGGTGTTGGTAACATGAATAGCAACGGACAACTCCTTCTGTCCCTATGTGCTGAATTCCAGCTTGCTGTCACCAACACCATGTTCAGACTTCCGGCAAAATATAAGACGACTTGGATGCACCCGCGATCGAAGCATTGGCACCTGATAGATTATGTGATTGTACGGCAGCAGGATATCTCTCAAGTGCATATCACACGTGTTATGCGTGATGCCAATGCGATTTGCTCCACTGATCACAGGCTAGTCGTAACTAAACTAATGATCTGCTCTTACCACCCGCGTAGATCACAAGGGTTTAAGCCTGTACGTCTAAACACAGGAAAACTACAGAGCCTGGAAGTACGTAAGACATATGCTCAGTCAGATGGTTATATGATCCGGTCGCTTAATCTGAGTGACGGTACTATTGTCAACAACTGGCAAACTATATCGTCTAATCTAGTCGCCACGGCTACGAATATTCTGGGTATGAAAGCTAGTAGGCATGATGATTGGTTTGATAACAATGACGAAATTCTGTCCAGGGCAATACAGAAACATCGGACCCTCTTACGTCAACATCGTGGCGTTCAACAGGTTGAGCAGGTTAAGCGAAGCTGTGCTGAGCTACGTAGATATGTACGGAAAGTTAAAGACAAGTGGTGGCAAGATCATGCTGCTCGTATGCAGTGACTTGCTGATACCGGTCAAATAGGCGAATTTTATGACGAAATTCGTAAACTTAGTTAGTACTAGGACTCGGACTAAAGTGCCTTTACAATCATCCGACGGCACACTGCTTACTAACAGGCGAGATGTACTTAACCGTTGGAGTGAACACTTTAAGAATCTGCTTAATGTCGATCGATCAGTGGACTTCGCACATATTAACTCATTGCCATCTCTCCCCACGATCAATGTAAGTACTGGACGAACCACTGTCTATGGGCGAGGTTGTTACTGCGATCAAGCAACAACAGAACAAAAAAGCAGTCGGTATTGACAATATTCCTGAGAACTATTAAAATACGGTGGGTCATAACTGCACTAAGCTATATTGACCCTATTTACTGGCTTATGGGACGAAGAGCGGGTACGTGACGATTTTAAAGTGTTAATTATTCGCTCTTTGTATAAGAACAAGGGTAACAGAGCTGACTGCAATTCTTATAGAGGCATCTCCCGACGACCTCCGTGGTCGAGTGGCGTACACACCGGTTTTCAAGGTGTCGCCAGCTCTGAGGTCCCAGGTTCGATCCCCGGCCGGGTCAATGTAGAAACCCTCTTTTCTACATTGTCTCGGGTCTGGGTGTTTGTGGTACCTTCGTTGTCTCTGAATTCCATAACACAAGTGCTTTAGCTACTTACTTTGGGTTCAGTGCAATGTATGTGATGTTGTCCACATTTATTATTATTTATCTCCCTGCTATCTTCGCCAGGAAAAGTCTTTGCTCGAATTTTACTTAACCGCTTGATGCCTTTGTCTGAAGATGTGCTACCAGAAACACAATTTGGATTCCGACCCAACCGAGGCACCTGTGAAGCCATCTTCTCTATTCGTCAACTTCAAGAGAAAAGTCGAGAGCAAGGTCAGCCTCTATATCTATGTTTTGTTGATCTGGAAAAAGCTTTCGACAGTGTGCCTCGGGAAGCGCTCTGGTTTGTACTTAGAAAACTTGAATGCACAGAAAAGTTTGTGAGAATGATCCGCCTCTTGCATGATGATATGCGGTGTTGCGTCAATGCTCAGGTTGAGAGCTCAGACTTCTTTACGGTGAACTGTGGAGTGAAACAGGGCTGTGTGCTCGCCCCAACTCTGTTCGTTCTTTACTTTGCCGTTGTAGTACGAGAAGCCTTGCAAACTTTATCTGAGGGTATCCGTGTTCGCTTTCGTACTGACGGAGGCGGAATCTTCAACCTGGCTAGGCTAAAAGCTTACACTAAAGTGTCTCACGCCACTCTCACTGAGATGATGTATGCAGATGATTTGTGTTTTGTGGCAGAATCCGCAGAGGGTCTGCAAAGGCTTATGTTGAGTCTTAATGAGACGTGCCAAGGGTTTGGCCTTAAGATAAATGTAAAGAAGACTGAAGTGTTGACGCTCAACGACGCTCCATCCGACATCATACTCGGTGAAGACTCACTAAAGCTGGTAGACAAATTTAATCTGGGCAGCACCATAACTTCGAAGTGCCTCCTCGATGACGAGGTAAATTGTAGGATTGTAGCAGCTGCTGCAGCTTTTGGCAGGCTTCGTCACAAGGTGTTCCGTACACATGACATAATGCTAGCGACGAAAGTGTATGTATACATGGCTACAGTTCTGCCCAATCTCTTATACGCCTCTGAGACATGGGTTCCATACCGCAAGCATATCCGTATGTTAGATAGATTCCATCTTAAATGCCTACGCGCCATTATGAACATCCACTTGTCGGATCGTGTTCGAAACACGGAAGTTCTACGACGAGCCAATGTCAGCGGAGTAGAGGCTTATCTAATGCGAAGACAATGTTGTAGTAGTAGGTCCTAGTTATGAATGTTCGGTCATAAGCCTATTATTACTTGTTGGTTGTTTAACCCCCGGTTTCTGGAAGGCTAATCAACTTAATCTTCTGTCAAATCAACTGATCACGACTGTGATTCGTTGACTAAAAGACTAACAACCAATCACAGCGCTTAACATGAGATTTGACAGTTGATTAACAAATTTTTGTGTTGATCAGCCTTTCAGAAACTGGGGGTTAGTGTCTCTTATACACTAACCCCCAGTTTCAGTTTCATAAAAGTAGATATTAGTGTCGACCTAGTGAGAGGACTAAACAAATGTAACTACCTACTTTGTTTTTTTAAACGCTTTTAATAAACAAATACCTAACACATTTAAAATGGGATGTAGCCAAAACTTACGAAAAAAATGGCTAATATACCTAATTAAAGGTTTACCGTTTAACTACAGTAGGTACAACTACTTACAAACTGTGAAGTCCGCTGCGTGTGCGGTAAGTATTGAGAAGGCCAGTTGCGCGGGTCGTAGGTATACCTAAAATTTGAAACAGCGCCGCATGTTGCCCGCCGTCGCGTCGGGCGGCGCGCGTCGCTTCTCTTCACAACCGCCATAGAGTTTGCATCGAACCAAATATGCTATACCTACTCAATTTTATCCTATTTATTCTTAACGATTACTTACCATCATTGCCGCCTGTGCTAGTAATCGAACTCGGCAATTCATCTTGGTATTCTGTAAAAAGCGGCTGACTATATTCTTGGAAAGGTGCAACATTATCAGTATCGCCAGCGTCATCTGAAACACAATCAATCATATTAGTAATTAAGTAAGTAATAATAACATATCCATTGTACTAAATAAGTACAAGACTATGTAATTCAGTTGTGACATAACATAATAAAAATAATTATTTAACAAATACAATAGGGACGTTTCCTGGGTATGAAAAGTTAAAATCTATTTAGTCCGTCAGTAGGATAATAATTTAAAAAAATATTAGACACGTATTTTTTCTTTTATCAAAACAATAAAAAAATACAAAGATACACTGCTTTAAAGTTTCGGAGTGGGGGCTTATGACGCTACGCCTCGCAAAAAAATGTAGCGAGGAGTGACGTCACGCGTAACTTCCGTTCTCTGTATTTTAATCATTTTTTGTTTGCAGGAAAAAAAAAAATACGTGTCCAATAAAATTCATATAAATTCATATTCGACGTTAAAAAAAAATAGGAAACATGCCTATTACATTTCACAATATTAACATGAAGGTAACTCAGTACTTTAAGTAATAATCACTTACCTGTGTTAATCTATAGACATGAAAAAATAAATATCACAATGTTTGAAATGTGCGACAAGCACAATTAAACTGTAAGATCATAACTACAATGATTATTATTCCATGTTTACAAGTCGCTCGGTAAATGCAACAATGGGGCCGCCGGGCGGTAAGATGTCACGTGCGTTCGTGGTTATACTATTTTCAAACTAATGTCTATTACAAAGAGTGCATATTACATTGTCTTTTGGTTGGAATGGCTTACCCTGTTACAGTGTTACAGGGTATTGAAAGGGTAACCTGTTCGAAACGGGTTACAGTAATCCGTTCGAAGGTGTAACATATGTCAAAGGGTTTTTTCTTGAAGCGCTTAAAAAAACCCCTTCAAAAACCCCTTCAAAGGGTATCCGGCCGGTCCCTGGTTAGAAGGTGTGACTTCAATTATAATCGATATTTTAATGGCTCTACCTTACCTATTTATTGTTGTTGTATTTCGGTTTATGGCTTTAGGACATAGTATTAATATTAATAGGGGTCAAAATAGTGCATATCATGTAAGTTGTACCTGCGTCGTTCGTGTTTTACTATTAAACATCTTTAGTTCGGCAAGCTGGTAAGTAAAAACCGGACAAGTGCGATTCTGACTCGCGCACCTAAAGTTCCGTACCCATTTTGCTAACTTTCGGTTTGAGGTAAATTCCTAAAAGTATTCCCCGCCAAATATTCCTTAATTTACGTTACTTTTCTTTCTTCTATCATTGCTTTATATTATAGCTTTAATAGAGGCTAGGGTAACGGGTATATACAGGCTGATATTCGGTCATGCGTTGGTATAAATTAAAACAAATGCCTACCAAACTAATAACAAACAGAACCATATAACATGCCATGCACGGTCATGGGATGAAGGGCGCTGCTGTGTTTAATTAGTGTATTTCTTAGATTAAAAGCTAGAAAATTATGTAAGAATATAATGTTTTCAGATGCCGTCTTTGTAATTGCTTTACGGAACGATTTTATGTTATCATAATGTTAGATCCATTTTAGTCGGTACTCTTTTCGCACTGTAGACTCTAGTTAGGTAAATTAACGTAAGATCTATCTATATTCTATATCCTACTGTATTGCGTATGTCAAGAAAAATTTACACATTGTACATAAATAATATTAAATCAAATAAAAAGAGTATTTAATACATAGTTGCTGTATTCACATTTTGCAGTCTTGCTACGATATTTTGCTAAACTAAGCAGTTGTTGTTTTGATACTGACCCTTTTTCGTGATTAATATGAAATATCATATACAGTATAGTATACGACCATGTCATTTACATAAGTATAAACCGAGCGAAGTTGTGGACATCAGCTTGTTTATTAATCTATACTTAATATATAAAGCTGAAGAGATTGTTTGTTTGTTTGTTTGAACGCGCTAATTTCAGGAACTACTGATCCCATTTAAAAATTCTTTCAGTGTTGGATAGCCCATTTATTGAGGAAGGCTATAAGCAATATAACATTACGCTGCGACCAAAGGAGCGGAGCATAAATGAAAAATGTGGCAAAAATAAAAAACCTTTGAAACTAAAACACGCGGACAAAGTCGCGGGGGACAGCTAGTAAAACATATTTTTTGTGAAGTACCTTTTGCTACGTACTGTGAAATGACAGAGGAAAAGAGAGAGTACGTTACTTCACCGTGACTTTAGTGGCGTCACAGATTACTATAATATGGCCTTTGAGTATACAGCCGTTAGTGTCTAGTATTAGTTTTTAAACACTAGAACTAACATAAATGTCGCGTGTTTAAACTTAACAAGATATCTGTTGTACAAGTGTGCGATAATAGCTGCTGACATCGGATGACACTTACGAAATCTGTGTCATCATATGTACACGGAACGAGTGCATTATGTATAGTAGTGACCTATTTTTAAACAGTTTAGCTGTTTTAATTTCATTGTTTTCTATTTATTTATCTATTTCTCTGATCTACAGTCATATTGGTATTTGTTTTTTAGATATAACTTGTTTTATTAGATAATTAGATTAGTCCCTTTAATTCTTCGACGTTAGGTATATTACAATTTGTTATTTAAATATTTGAAAAAATAAAATATAAGGAAAAAATAATATTTAAGGATTTCCTCTTCGTCATATCTTTAAATAACATAAAACACAGTCGCTCTTGCTGTTTGTATGCTTTGATCTTTTAAACTACGCAATGGATTTTAATGTAGTTTTCAGCAATAAATAAAGTGATTCAAAAGGATGGTTTTTAAGTATAATACGTGCATATTATAGTACAGAAAAGCCAAGGAAATGCGAACCAAAACTGAGGCGGGTCGCTAGTATAAATCTAAAACTATGCACCTAGTCTATCATGCTTGTTTGTATTATACAATATTATCGACAACACACGTATTTATCAGCAACTGTATAGCGCCCACAACACTGTTTAAAAACAAACTCTTGACGACTCGTGCTATTGTTTATATTTTACATTCGCTTCAGTACAACTTTACTGTGTTATTAATAATACCTACTTAATAATGTTATGGTTCGTGGCTGAAGTCAAAACAGACTCTCTTAATGGGTTCACACACGTAGTATAAATATTTACTATACATTTACGCACTACACTGAAGACGCATTATGAGTTTCTTTCATAGATTTTTGCTTTCAATCGAAATTAGTATCTGTTTAGAAAATATACAGAACTCTGCGCTCACTAAGAAAAGTTCTAAAGGTAGGTATCTAAGGAATTAATTTTAAATAATAAAGGTAGGAACTTAAAGAAAACATCCAATGGAGTGCGAACTTAGGAAGGCCGCTGTAAACACAACCTAGCTAAATGGGAAATACCACCTGAGTAACAGTACACCAATTTTCAAATCAATCGTATCTGTGGAAGTTAGTAAGATATTTTGTCAATGAGGAAATGAGCTGATGATTAGAAAACGCCTTAAAAAATTATCAGAAACTATAGCTTAAAACAACAGCGATTGGATTGTCTCCCAAAAAAAAACATCATAATCGGTCTTTTTGTTTTGGAGCCACAGACAGACAGACCGTAACTTAACAGCCTTAAAAACGATGCAGTAATTGTAACTTTCCCATTGACACAAAAAATGTAATAAGGTAATTGAGAATACTATACATAGCGGACTCATATACTATGAGTAGATAGGGTAATTATTTAAACATTTATTTACAAAATAATACCTAGGTATCTCGAAATTGCCTACAACTTAAATGGCCGTGGGAAAATGGCGGTAGTAAAATATTATAACACTGGAAATAAAACAACTCTTCTCGTTTGATAAGTCTGGAGGAGTGACGTCTTTCCTGCCGCGGTTGCCTCAACGACGTGACGTCACACCACACCACGCTCTGACATTGACACACACTTGGCTGCACATGGCCCTACATGTTTTTTACCATACATCCGGAATATTTTAAATTTATTTGTTTCATATGTATATATTTGTTAAAAGTTTTATCTGTCTCACTTTAAATACCTCGTTATTTTACCCGACTGCGCCACAAGCTGAGTTATGTTTAAGTGTATGTATGTATAACTATTTCTTTCTGCGGCTCGTTCTGCAGCTTAAACGGCTTCATAGATTTAAGCTTGAGAGGTATCGTTTTACAAGTATATCAAAAATACACAAAATAAAAATGGCCGATAGATTTTTAAATGACTTACAAAATTTAATACAACTTCTATGTTTTATTTTAATTATTTCAAATTAGAGATCCTAAAATTAAAAACTGTTTATTAACTACTTATAAGGGCAGTCGGGATTTTTTATTTTTTGTAAATATATCAGTTTGTTGAAGCTGTTTACAAACAATAATCCTGTTTATGATTATTAATTCATCTTTTTATTACCTAGTGCGGGCCACAAAGATACACTATGCAGTGTTCTCCTATCTTTTCTCAAAATCCTGGCTGTGTACTTTGGCTGAGTTCTGGTCTGGGAAAATTTGACTGTTATTGGTCGACTCGCTAAGGAGAAGTTCAAAATCCTAGTCTTTATTTTTATTATACAACACTAGCTGCTCGTCCGACTTCGCACGGGTGCTGTGAGATTTTCAAATATTTATTTTTCTTTTATAAAAACCTTCTCAATAATTAACGCGACAAAAAAAGATTATCGAAATTGTTCCATCCCTTCACACGTGACATTGAATCACCAAGGGTAATAGAGATTCACTTTTATATATATACTTAACATACGTTGTGCTTGAAGTGCTTCTGGCGTTTATGCTAGCATACATGAGACAGGCCTGTTAACGAAATAGGTAACATCAGTGATTTTATTTTGATAGACTATATTGTGCAGCTAACATGATCTCTGCTCATAGATCACTTTCCCTATATAGCAATTCAGCTAGGCTAAGTATTAACTACATAGTTTAATTGGGTAAACTACAGCTACACCATCGAGCTTAACTTGCGACAGGGTACATTAATATATCGTGTCACAGTCGAGCTACTTACACAGGGACATTACGTACATAGCTTGGATAGTGTTTGTAAACCATAGTGCGCTATGGGTTATGGTCTCAGCGCATAGTGGCATGGAGTGCCGGATGACCGACGCCGGTAGCGGTCTGTTATGCTCCGATACCCCCCTCTCCCACACAGCTCTGCTTGCGGTTATACCGGAGTAGTGAACACATGGAGTGCACTGTACGCACAAAGGCACGGAAACGTCCGATCAAAGATGGATTTCGAAGTTACAATCGTATAGCCGTGCTCGTGAGATTCATTTATAAATTATAAAACTAGGCACCAAGCATGCGCTAACACTTGACATGTCGATGACAGCCATGTGTTAATTTTCATAATTTAATCCATACATTAATGTTACTTAAATATAATTTTAATTGTGCACTTCATGATTTCTGTTTGTTCATTATTCTGTGTTTATAGACTGATTTAAGTGTTCATCTAATGACTCGAATTTCAACATCTAAACTTATCAATCAATGTTTTATAGTGTTTTCACAGTTACGCTACGTTGTAGTAAACTTAATATACCTGATTGAATTAACAATTTCGCTTGTGCGTTTTTAAGTTTTCGAAATAACATTGATTAGATAATAGGTAAAATGAAGGTAGTAGATATAATTATTTTAGGTAATAGACAGCTAGAAATGTTTTAAAATGTTTTTTTATATATTTGTCGTCTAGAAGTTAATCGTTATTTTTTATTACAACAACAATCCATTTACTGGTCTCGCAAAGTTTCTCTCAATCACAAAAACCAGTATATCGAATGGTCTATTCTCGACGCTACCAGTTTCCCAGCGCGGGCATCCCTTCACGTGGCTTCGGCCGTGACCACCACACCGTTTGCCTCACTCGCCTAATGAGTCTTACGCCACCGATCAACTGCTCAACGTCATATTCTCAGATTCTGTACAAATGACCAAAAAGGTAAATGTCCTTATGTGTCTCATAAGGTCCATAAACTTTGTATCGAGTTCGATCATTTTTATTTTTAAACGTATGTATTGCTTTTGTTTTTATTTTTGGTGATATTAACTTAACCTTCTACAATTTCGTCTTCTACTTATTGAGAACTTTTCATGACTGTTTTATTTGTGCTATCCTAATTTGGTTTATATTGACATAGCATTTAGCTGTGATGTTGGTGAAACCACAGTCAACGTCACCAGGCCATGCTAATCACACAGTCAGGACTTGAAATGTGTTCGATAGTTTTGTGTATATATTTGTACATGTGCGTCAAACTCTCTACAGACAGATGAAACAATTTAAGATTGACACGATGATAAACTAGTAGCTAGAATCGGTGCGATCACAATAGACAGATCACGAGACACATTTCGTAGAACAAATCAATGTTTTGAGGTCAAAATTTGCACTGAGATTATTTTTTTGTGGAGCTTTGTCAGGACTAATTTAAGAACAGTAACGAGTGCTATTCGGTTTTGATTAGCATAATAATAAGTTTCAATCAATCAATTGAATGACTCAGAATAAATCGGAACTCTGCTTGACATAGGCCTATTATAAATTGCGGCACTACTTGGATCTAAATCGAGTGACAGAAAATTAAAAAAAATCGTTAATACTTGTATAATGTATATGTTTATGAAGGTTATTTGTATAACTGTTTAGAAGCTACTCATTTACTGCTAAAAAACGCGTATATCTTTTGTACTACAACATTTACTTTGAAAGTACGAAACACGTGGGAAAAAATCTCCACAATCAGGCAAGATTACGGTTGATGAATGTAAAAGCAGACTATCTTCTACCACTTTAAAAAGAACCATCTTACCATTACGTCACGAGTACCTTTTTTAATATTGAGAGATCTTCCTAGAATGGCTATAACATCCGTTTTTTTAATTGCACTGAATATTTAGACAATTTTCAGTGCAATTAAAAAACAAATTCCATTGTTTCTCGTAAAATTAGTGCTGGTCTAACATTAAATGCGCGACCGATGTCATTCTCTTGTTTTGGAACATTTGCATGGATATTATTTTGCGTTCAAACAATAGACAGGATTAATTGTTTAATTTTTTATTATTTGATAAACCTCGACGTTGGCTTCTTACACAATATTCTGTGGACCTACTGAATTAAATTACCTATTGTAATTATGATTATTGATTTTTTCGCTAAGTGTAAGCCGTGCGGTTTGACCGATAATGAAGGTTAAGCCGCGCTCGCTGCGGTTGGTCCGTGGATGGGTAACCATTTGTAAACTTAATCAAAATTAAAAAAAATATCTAAAAAAACGCCTCATATACACAATCCAATCTAACCGTGACATGACAGTACATAATTATTTATTTGCAAGACACCTCTAACTAATTTTTTACCCGACTGCGCCCCAAAAGTGTTGATTTAAGCTAGTTTAATATGAATTAGACATTTCCATTCACCATTGCAGCGTTAAGAAGTCATGTCAAGCAGAGTTCATGAAATAACATTTTTAAAACCGTAGATTACTTTCAATTTAATATTAATTAATTCTAAGGTCTCTTGCCAAAATGACCGTACTGTAATTTAATAGTACATACTCGTATCACATTTATATTATACTTCTATCATACTTAACTACATTACTTAATACTATTCCATTTATTGAGGATATTGTACACAATCGTAAAAAATCTTTTCCTATAAGTAAGACGGCACTTACGATTTATTTTTTCCGGTTCACATATTTATATATTTTTTCGTAAGCACTGCTTTTTTTAATCCACGTTAAATTATCGCAGCTGTTTTAATTATTATTACAAGCTTGCATGTAAATAAATATGTTTGTATAAAAAAAAATTGCAAGTTAAATTCGAAGCACTTCTCGACATCCGATTGAGAAGAAATACTTTACACTATGTAACGGTAATATATACGATGACAATATTATCACATATTATGGAAATGGTACTTTCGAGCTGGCCTGATGGTGGAGCCAGAAGTTGGTCAAAACTGAAGCAAAACGACGCAATTCCATCATGTTTAGGCTTGGTTAATTGGTCATATTATTATTTTCTACAAAATTAGTGAAAATGTATGTAACAAAAATATAAACCAAGGATCCCTAAAACGAAACTAGTTATGCAGTGAATTCTGTGTCGTTTCGACTAGGTCATTAAAACGTCGATTAACATCTACTTAGAATCGATCTCGTTCGATATTTATGAATATAGTATATGTGTACGAACTTGTAACTAGTTGGTAACGTATGCCAATAACATACTTAGTTATATTATCGGGAATACCAATCGCTGCGTAAAATTTAATTTAATAATTCAAGGCGACTACTGCATTCACAACGTGACCATCAAACGATTTTCGAATCGATTTTGTAACTATCAATTGCGTGTTCATCGATAAACTGAAGAAAGTGGACTCACTCTTGACGATGACAAAATATCTACATATTTTTACTACCGTACTGTCACCTTCGCCTATTCAAATGACGTAAATAATTTACGATAGCTCATTTACATGATTATCGAATAAAGAATGCCTAACTTCTACCGGTCGATCAATCATGTGGTGAGATGAAGTCGCGTGACGTCACGGCGGTCAGTGGCACTCAGTGAAAGTCACCAAATCGATGCTATAGAGGCATCAATCTGCAACACTTTCGTCGCAGTAAATCGATTGTCATTCGGCGACCGATCCTCGCGACCGATTTCCCTCGACTACAGCTACCGGGTAACGTAGACCTATTTTTTTTATTATTCTTCATACATTCCAAGGGTCGGCTAACGATGGTCGCGTGCGGTATTTTTACGTGTTACGGATACGTTACGTGCCGACGTTTTATAGGAAGGAAGTAGCTATGTTTAAATTCTAAAGTATGTTTTAATTATTTTGTCCGAAGGTTCTACATAATTGCGTTGTTTTACAATCTTTGTTGTTATATGCACGTTATTGTTATAGTTTACATACTAGTAGTAAATGAATTAGTAGGATAGTTACAAAGAAATTTTACTACATGTATATGAATGTACGAGTTTATACGGTACATATACCAAAATAACATTAAGTTAGGTATATAGGAATATAGACATTTTATATATACAAATAAATAAAATTGAAGTGTCTGTTTGTAATATTAAAATGACCTGTTTTTTTACTATATGCATATGAATGAATATACGGTTCATATACCACCAAAATAACACATTTTCACTTTTTTACAATTTTTGTCTGTCTGTTTTCTATTTGTTCCGGCTAATCTCTAGAACAGCTGGACCGATTTTGACGGGACTTTCACTGGTAGATAGCTGATGTAATAAGAAGTAACTTAGGCAACTTCTATTAAAAAAAACTAAAACGTAATAAAAAAGGAATTTTTAATAAATATTTATTTATTTTTGTTAAATTCACAGCTTATAGTATAGTTATAACTAAAATTAACAAACAAATCCACAACGTCCACGTGTACTATCCGTAAAACGCATAAAATCATTTGCCCAAAATTGTTTATTCTGCTGACGTAACATAATAAAGTTACAGAGTCGAGTGCTTTACAGTTTTCATAACTAAACTACATACACGTGCGTTTAGACATCAGCGAAAATGATTTAGTGCTTAAAAAATGTTGACATTATGTAGAGACGCCTTTAGCATTCAATGTGATCTTTTATTTATTCATTACTAGCTTTTGCCCGCGACTTTGTTCGCGTGGAATAGTGACTTCCGGCAGATTTTTGGTTTTACCCACACAGTTCCCGATCTCGCGGGATCTCTTCAAAAATGAAATGTGGAAGATATTCTAGGGAACTCTTCAAAAATCAACATAATGAGCTCTGCGTTTGAATTGATTTTTTTCATACCTTTTTACTATTTATTTACTTTTTTCCGATGAATTAAAACAATAACATGAACCGAACTCGTGTAACGATCGATACCATTGCGCGATCACCAACTCGACATATAGTACTAATAGAATTATCAATACTCCGTTAGAGCATTTTCTTTGTACTAAAATTTGTACTATATTATATTTTCATACCTTTTCACTATTTATTTACATTTTTCCGATGAATTTTTAGTACTGAATTGATGCCGACTCTTGACCAATAGATGGCGCTGTATGTCCGGAATAAATTTTATTTTTTATTTTATTTTTTGTAATAAAAACTATCCTATGTCCTTTCTCAAGTTCCAAACTATGTCTGTACCAAATTTCACACAAATCGGATCAGTAGTTTAGGCGTGAAGCAAAGACAGACAGACAGACAGAGTTACTTTCGCATTTATAATATTATATAATAGTTTGGATTTCTAAGATGCATTTCTACATTTCCAATTTAGGTATTCAATTAATTTCGCCATAAGGTTAATATTGTCTCACATCATTCGGAATGTACAATTGATGTGCTCTCGCAATAATTTCTCAAACGATACTCACTCTGTGAACCACGAACATTAACAAGTATTGTTACTACATGCTCAAATATGATTATGTACACTTTTTACTAAGTTGTAATACAGTAATTACTATCGCTGTATCAAGATTGCCAATCTTTGCTTTGTAAAATCGAAACAAAAAGTTGATAATGTCCAAGATTTTGCTTACGAAACCAATATAATATTGTGTATTACATACTGCTATCGAGATCTATGTCTTATTGGTAGGCGTTTTAAGATGTTATTTGCATGACCAGTAGCGATTATAGTGCTCTGTCGATGTTAAAACATAACCCTCCTTTTGGCGCAGTCGGGTAAAAGAAGTGCGTATTTATTATTAAACAGTCTTATTTGTTGAGTCAGAGTGTTATTCATAGCGGCTCCTACATTGCGTGCTACATTTCCTACATTTCTCGCGATCTAGACTGCGCACCTACTTAGCGACGCTAACATTTACACAGATGTGCGGTTCTGTGCCCTATTTAGATCATATTCTATTCAAATTATAGTAAAAATGAACATGTTAGGTATATTGCACAGCACCTGAGAAAAGGAGTCAGTGTAGTTAGTAACTAAAATAATTTGTGGCTGCGTGTGGTACCTGCTCATGGCAATACTTACTGCAACACTAACTTACCATTTTAATGAATAGCTAGTTTTTTCATCGTCATTGCTTTTGTTCAATATAATCTATACTAATATTATAAGGCTGAAGTTTGTTTGTTTGTTTGAACGCGCTAATCTCAGGAACTACTGGATCGAATTGAAAATTTTGTATTGGATAGTCCGTTTATTGAGGAAGGCTATAGGCTATATAACACCACGCTACGACCAATAGGAGCGGAGTATAAATAAAAAATGTCACAATAATGAAAAACCGTTGAAACTAAAACACGCGAACAAAGTCGCGGGGGACAGCTAGTTATTACTATAAAGGTCTTCTCAAGCGACTTTACAATAAAATCAAGGCTATTTTTAAAACTATTAAAAAAACGAAGAGTGCTAAAGAACTCATTTCTAATTAATTCACATCGTATTAATATTTAAACAATGTTACGAGTTTTTACAGTACCTACATACATATATATTGTCTATAGGTATATACAGTATGTAACAAAAAGCCTATCCGATCCAATAAAGGCTTATTCCTAGTTCAACATACGTATAAAAATAAATGTCTAACTCAGGCGGCTTCTTTAATACAAAACTGTACGTAGTACACGTGAACTTTATCGAGCGATCAGTGTTGCCTTTGATCAGTTTTTGAAATAGATAGTTTGTCCGTAATGGGTAACCAATTATTTCACGTTTAAGTAGCACTCACATTCTGATACGATAATGTGGATCATCACCACTAAGATGACCTGGTGGCAGTGTGACTAACAACTAAGCATTTTTTTGCGTGTCTGTTTGATTCTTGTCCCCGCTATATGTCTCACAGTCTGTTTTATAATATCGATATTAGGAATAGACTTAGCTATGTTTTTAGATATAGCAGAAACACTGTTCCTAATTATTATTGTCCAGCTAACTTTTTTATCTGTGTCTCCTACCATATCATGAATATGGACAGCATTGATATGAGGTTTTTCTTTCAAACATCTGTTTAAACTCAGACAAGTGCGAGTCTGACTCGCGCACCGAGTTTACCGTACAAATATTGCTGATCCTCACGTTTATTTCGCCAAAAACAAACTTCCGTGCGGTTGAAATACTGCTCTCTCATACATCGATGTATGATACTATAGCATTGATATGAAGTTTTTCTTTAAACATCTGTTTAAACTCAGACAAGTGCGAGTCTGACTCGCGCACCGAGTTTACCGTACAAATATTGCTGATCCTCACGTTTATTTCGCCAAAAACAAACATCCGTGCGGTTGAAATACTGCTCTCTCATACATCGATGTATGATACTATCAAATTTCTAACTGTAAATTTAAATTTGTATTCTCAAAAAACAACTTTTTTTGTTGCCTGTAAAATACTACAAAACAATTTTCTTTTTCTTGTGTGTGAAGTGATCATGCCAATTCTTTTTATTCTAGTTCAATGGGAAGTATCCTATAGGTTTGAGTTATTCGAAAAATGTAAGGGACAAACAAGATAAGTGGATGTTGTTACACACATTTTATTTGCGTTGACATAGAAGCTTTATTTTTTTTGCTTCCGTGGTCCCTAGTTAGGCCCTAGTATTTGATATTAATTTTAACATGATACCACCATGTGTTCCTAAGATAAAAAGTCTTGACGGACCAACTGATACTAGGAGTAAGAGTTCCTTTTTTCCGAGGTACGGAACAATAAAAAATACCAGATCAAATACCAGAGTAAGGTTTTAATTTCGGGAGTCGAGCAAAATGTTATTGATCGGTAAACTGTACAGATAACTACACAAATCTTCTTATTTATAATTCTGATTCAATTCAAAGCTATATTACATTGAAGTCACATGTTACTCGATGTTGAAACTATAACAATCGATTTCAAATTGCAATATAACACTTGTAATGACTGGTTGTTAGATAGTCGATCGCCTACGAACGCTGGGCGCTTGGGCACCTCTATTTCGCCTAAGCATTTACAATTTGCGCGGGAAGTAGGTTTACTACCTTATCAATTTAATTCATCAATTGTCTATCTAACAATGTATATTTAAATAAAAATACTTATAATTAGGTATCCGAACATACCATTTCTTTTATTGTAGATTATTTAGACGGTGTTTTATGAAGGTGTAAAACCAATAACGATACGTTGTGAAAAAGAGATGATGCTATAATTCTGTATTGCTCGAACCCACTCTGTCACGGTTGCTGTAAGATAATTAACTGATGAGAAATGTAGCATAATTAACTTTTACGTCATGCCATTTTTTTCTAACCTAATGACAACACAAACAGTTATCATTCTTCAACCACATATTTCTTATAGCTGTCCCCTGCGACTTGGTCCGCGTGTTTTACTTTCAACGGTTTTTCATTTATGCTCCGCTCCTTTTGATCGCAGCGTAATATTATATAGCTACAGCCTTCCCCAATAAATGGGCTATCCAACACTGAAATAATTTTTCAAAACGGACCCGTAGTTCCTGAGATTAGCGCGTTCAAACAAACTTCAGCTTTATAATATTAGTATAGATAATAGATAAAACACATCGCAGTCAATAAACTGACGCAATAACCATTTAAAATACAATACATACATTACAGGTCGAGTCATTCAACGTTTTGCCATTTATATCAAATCAATCACGGGAATCGGTAAAAAATATTCGATTGACAGCAGAATGAAAATCGCTATTTATTTCATCTATTGTATTTGAAAAATTATATACTCAGAGTACGTAAATAGCTTACTGATATAGTGTTATTTATAATAAGTTATCAAGTAATGAATACTAACTAACATCTACAGTTGCGTTGCCACGGTCTAGAAAAAAAAAATAGTACACGGGACGCAAAAGCGTTTAATAAAGACACAAATTTATATTTTAAAAAAATCTGAAAATAAAAGAACAAAACGACTATTGTTTTGTTCCTTATTATCTAAATTAAAAGAAATGAATATAAATGAAAAAAAGTAGCTTAGAGAAATTTCTTTAATTTTAAATACATGGAATTATAGTTTTTACAGAAAATGTATTTATTCTGGGCCCTAGCGATACCTTATCTTATTTAAATAGTGTCAATATTGAACACGTTTGATTTGATAGAAAATCTGGTTTTAAATACCACCAGCGATGATGAAAGTAAAATTCGATGATTGGATGCTAGGTACTGGTAGGGTTGCCTCGTTTATAAAGACAATTATTTCCATTTGGTACGCCTGTACATCATCATAGAATATTTGAATAAATTGGTGTATTCTTTGCTATTATAGTCATATATATACATAAAAAAGGCAGTGGAAAAGTTACAGGCTGTTATTTTATAATTTGTATTTGTGTGCAAACAAACAAACTTTGTCCTGTTCTTATGATGAGAAAACAAAGATTATTTATTTATTTCATATCCCTAGGTATTATTTTAAAATCCTGTGGGTTAAGCTTGCGTCGCAAATTCGCAACATTCAGATTTCTTTGTAAATTAATTAACTTATTGCAATTCTCTTAGATAATTTAATGCAAATGTCAACACTCAAATAAATATTCATGTTTTTGTGTCATTTATTATTTCTTACGAAAATTATGTTAAATAAACATTTGCACTAAATTCCAAAAATCGAATGTGTGTGGGTAATGGGTCAAGTCAACTTGTCAATAGGTACCAAGAGGTCGTATCACAAAAATGTTCTCCTAATATAACGCTTATAACGAAAAATAAAGACTTGTAAGTATGAGTTCGCCTTTGTTTACTTCGAGATTATACTGTGTAAGTAACGTACCAGCCCTAAGTAAAGATAAGTAGTGGCTAGTGACGTAGGATTGCCAACGGTCCGGCGGAGCGGTTACATTATGTAACGACCGCGACGGGCGCAGGCGCTGCGAAATCCACGAGCAATAGTATCACTTCGCTTTAGGCAATATGTGGTAAGTAGATATCGGGGAATATGTCAAGATACTACATAGATAGTATAGGTATAACATACAAATTACTCAATTCTACTAAGTTTTTGTTTTATAGGTATCTAGTCTTATTCCATACTCTACTACCACAGTAGTTTTGTCTACTACTTTCCTAATGCTATCCTCTCATTATTCATTGTTTATTATCATAAATACTTGATAGTTATTGATAACTTGTCATACTTACCTACATGATGTCATTGAACTTTCATTCATATTTTTTTCGGCCTTCACTCCACACCATAACAACAATTTCATCACTATTGTGCCATCCCTCCTCATTTCATGTTTAAAGATAAATGTAAAAGATTTGATAAGCCTTTATATTCGACCATGACATTAAAGTGGTATTAGTTTGAACTACACTTGTTGTGGTGTCTTGTGTCCGTACGCCTGCACTTTAAGCACTCCTATGTTACTGATTTAGCGATTAACTGATCACCTATGATAATAATAGTATATGTTATTCTTGACTCTAATAAAAGTTCTAAACGTACTAATTAACTTATATTCCCCTTCTGTAGTCTGTATATTAAGTAATAAAATGATAATTAAAACCTTGACATGCTGTTTATCCAGCTAATTTTTCAACAGTATCATAATATGTTTCAAATATTAATCAGAGCAGAAATGATCTCGAATTGCGTAAGTTCCTTGTCATATAATCTACCATCGCAAGTATAAAAATGAAATAAGAAGGGTATGTTTAGTAGTGACCAGTAGTACTTGTAATGTGGTGTTACACACGCAATAAATAAATACTGAAATAAAAAAGAAATGTAATTCGAAAGACCAGATTTATTGGATACCGAAATACAAGAAGGCTGCTACAGAAAAAGGGTCGTTATTAAGTATAACGTGGTACCTAAATAAGGTTAAAAATCCCTTGATAACGATCTGGCTTCATAAGTTGATCACTTAAAACCATTGGTCACTTCCGTAAAGAATGAAAAGCTGTACACAATGTGCTCATCCAATGGAAAGCCAGTAACTACTAACAAAACGTTATTGTTTCCAGGTTTTGTATGGTTTGCGTTCAAAGCTGCAAAAATAACTAGAAATTTATTGTACTCTCTGTGAGTTATAGGGTTGGAAGTTAGCAAATCTGTAGAGAAGTTTTATCGATGTTAATGAGTTACTAATTAAAACTTATATAACTTTTGATCGCGAATAATGTTAGGATTTTGTAATATTAGATAATCACAAAAACATTTTCAAAATATCTCGAATTGGATACCAATCTCCTTTTAAATCATTCTTCTATCATGTCAAGTATTTGCATTGGTTTCAAAACAATAAAACGTACAAGGACTTGACAACACCTCAAACGAGTATTATTTTTAGAGTATCGATAAACAAGCATAGACATTAAAGTAAAAATATCAATGCTTTAAATCTAATTTTATGAGCGCATAATGTCAATGTGTGCTAAATAATAAATACATTAATTTGTATCGTTAAATGTTAATTTATAGCAAATATGGAGATGTATTATCCACGGGCGGCAGTGATAAGGTTAGCCTCTTTGATTATATAATAATCAAAGGTTACCCTAAAATTTTATGTAATGTTGACAGATGTCGCGTAAAACAGCTTACAAAAATTACAACATGAATTTACAGTCAGATACATGGTATGCCTTGTTTTGGATCGTATGTACCTACTAAGATATTTAATCGACTACGAGTAACAAAGTTCGATCGTCTTTTCTTTTGAATTCCCGACTAACATTATACAAGATTAATAAAATTAAACAGTGCGATTTAACAGAATCCTTTAAATTTTATTAATGCGTTTTTTTTTTGTTTCTTTGCTTAAACTTTGTAAATATCTGCCAGCCGTTTCAAAATAATCTTTCCTTTCCTTTCTTTGTGTAAAACTCTTAAATTTTAAATTTATATTTATTCATTCTACTTAAGTATAACGTACCTGTGTGTTTCGTTGTCCTGGTTGACGGAATAGGGTTAACTTATATATCTAAAATTACTAATATCTCGAGTATCGACAAAATATTTGATCAGTTATTCAATTTCCGACAGTTGCTCAGCCCTATCTTTAAACGTTTCACTCGAAGGCATTACATTTTTCTATCAGTTGGCGTTTCGCTGCCATAATTAGGGTCAGGGCTACTTTCGTGCTTAACTCTAAACAATAATGATGTAACTACGTTGTTTTCTTCTACGCGCGTATCTAAAGAGGAAACAGTGTGCCAAATAATGGGCTCATAATATTTTTTTTACACTTAAATTTAGTTTTTCCATGGGTTAAACGCTAATATAATTATATATTATGTAAACTATATTGGTATTTTATGACTACGTTATATTACAATAATCTGGTATATTAAAGTGATACCTATCGTATAGGTTGAGATATAGGTAAAGCTTGTGTTTGTCTGTCAGAGATCTGTTGTAATGAGCTTATGTCAAAGTTAGTAAAATGGGATGAGTGTAGGGATGCCAGGGGGAATAGGTAATTTATTGTTTGGAAATTGCACGTTTTACACAATAAAGGAATTAATTTCTAAGGACTCTAAACGATTTAATAAATTATAAGAAAGCTGTTTCATGCGACAGGAGTAACGTTGACACACAAAAAGGATGGAATCAAGTTCCAAATATTCCTCTATTCACTCACGTCATCCCTACTCACCCCGTTCTACATGTATTTCTCTAGTAGACAAATATAAAAAAATGGATAGATCGATAGGTTTGGTCATATAGCAATAATCACTTCTATAATTATATCTTTCTCTCGTTTTAACACTTATAATTTGATATTGATGTCAAACACGGATTTAAAAAAAAATGTGCAGAAATTTGCCCATTAATTTGAGCGTTGCGGCTTCGACACTACTATAAGAGTCTATAATTAAAATAAGCGATTAACCATTATATATCTTTTAAAGACTAGTTCTATAATGGTATCCGACCTTCACGTAACTATAGATTGTGGTCTTATAACGTTACTGAACATCTGAGTACCGAACCATCTGTATTAGGTACTAATTTATCATTATGAGGTCGTATATATGTCGGTTAGAGATACAAAAAGAAGTATAACCTGTTTCTATTGGTAAAGCTTCGTTCACACACAGTATTTACTTGCAGCGAGTGTGTGACAGGCGAACAGACATTCTGTCATTCCGCTCAGCGCGCCGCTCCAGACTGCACGCCCGCGCGACATGTCGTTTTGTCGCTGTGAGTTCGAACTCGTGGTGTGTGACAAGCAGGCAGCGAATTGTCGCAGATAGTATTCGCTATGTGTGACCCCGGCTTTACGTAGACCTGAATCGATGAATTCAAGTAAATACGATCGCGATTTGGTTGGTTGTTTTTACTTTTTATGAATCTCTCGCGTTTTTTTTCTTTGGTGCGGTTTTTTCTCGGGTGTGCATGTTGTGAGTTTTCCACTATATTTGTGGCCATATTACGTATATGCATCAAATAATTTAAGGTTTAGTGATCTTAAAAATAAGTTATTTTTTTTCCATGTGAAGTTTAAGTGAATTTTAGTGAATATTTTTATTATACTCGCAAACGATCGATCATTATCACATCACTAGCTAGTAGCTAGCCTGGTTTTAAATAAGACTTGTACCAGATGATGAATAGTGCTGCTAAAAGATGTGCGAACATTATGAAACTAAATATGGACGTTAGAACACACGCACAGTACACCCTAACAAATGCTATTTTTACGGTTTTCGTAATTAAGCTATTGTAAACTTTACGCGGCAGACTAAAGGATTAATTTGGCATACACGGAAAGAACATTATCTCTTTGCCTTGAATCAATTTGCGTGTAGTACTAAGATAATATATGATATTTTTTAGAAAGCGTAGAATTATTCTGCGAGACGATAGAAGTAAATTCGTTGCTCACGATCATAATTATTACGCATGAATAGATTGCGTAAGAAAAACAATTAACAGTCATCATGTCATTAATTTTAGATGCTTATACGAAAATATAAGTAAAAGTGTGAAATAGCCATATCATAACAAAATTTGTTTTTGTATTATCTACTGTCTTTTGTCTGTCTTTACATAAGAAAGGATGTCAAAGAAAAAACATTTATAATTCTCATGAGTAGCACAGCAATGTAGCCTATATTACCGAGGAATAATGTAGCATTCTAATGGTGAAAGAATTTTGGAAATCGGTCCAGTAGTTTTTGCGTTTATTTGTTACTAACATACAAAAATACAAATATGTCTTCTATTTATACCTATATTATACTATATATATTATTATGACGACGCATTTCTGTAGCACCCTGTATAATAAATATATCTTTATTACTTAAATACTAAAATAATAGTGATTTACGTATTTATTTTCTATTAGGTTTTGAAGCGCTCTAAATATTTATGTTTTATAAATATTTGCGCATATCTGAACTGTAGGCACTAGTATGAACCAAGTATATTCGTAAAACAGTGTTAAAACAGAGCTCACCGTTTTATTAAAACTATCTCTAAACCTAATATTACCCTAATAATATCAGAACCGTTGATATTTTCGCATAAACGTACTGACGGCAGAAAATTACATAAATCGGTAAACGAATGAAGTACATTTAGCTTAAAATGTGCTTACGCTTGACTCTATGCTTGTCTATGTTTACTCTATGGTCTTACGTTATTACGTTGTAAGCGTATGACTGTGATAAGTCGTTTTTGTCACCAGGTAGGTCGCTGAAAATAATTTCAGTTATCAAAAAACTTTATTTTATTTTTCGAACTTAGTGTTTGACTTAAGCAAAGCAGCTATGATTAACTAAAGTACGAGTTAAGCAAAATTTGATAAAATCAGCCTAACTATGCAATTAACCTTAAAAGAGAGTTCTCTTAAAATTTTATTATATTGCTATCTCTTTCCTTCCTAACCTTAATGTAATAAGCGTAATGACGTCACTCAATGATAACTAATTAGTCAATTAGTGTAAGTACCCACCATCTATTTTAAAATGGTTTGCAAAAAATGGAACTAAATTCCGAAGTTTTAAACTTTGTAGTAGTGTTTGTTATTAGTTACATATTGATCTTTGTAGAAACCTGTTTACGATGAGTTTGTTTAGTGCAAAATATAATGTTGTCTGACCTTCAAAGAAACGAACGAATTTGTGTCAAATAACTTCCATTTCTTGAAGTGATTCATGCAAAAGTTCTATCAAGCCTGGTATTTTAGTAGGTTGATCCTCATGAAGCACCTAAACATTCTCATCTCAGTAAAGTTCACAAATAAATAGATGCTTATAATTATAGGAAATGGTGAGTAAGAAGTGTTACGCATCCACCGTAGGAAGTGATTCACATCTCTTCGTAACTGCCTTGACAGTAGTCGTGTTTAACTTTACCAGTATTTTAATAACACTAATACAGTCTACAACATAATTATTATCATAACACGGTAACTTGTTGCTAAATAAGACATCAGTGAACACCGGCTCGTTTGAATGTAATTTCCGCTATTTTTTTTTCTATTTACCGCTCAGTGTACTTTGCAGTTATGGCGGCAGGTTTAATTTGAATATAGATTTTAATTAAAATATTCTACCGTACATTAATGATCATGAATGGTATCGTCATTAAAAACCGATAAGACGCATTAATTTTGAAGAATTTTAAATTATGGGTTTTTGTTTTACGTTTAGTTTTAAATGGTGTATCTCTGTCGTTACAGGACGTTAAGTGCCATAGGCCGGGATAATAAAGAGTCGAGTACATCCGCCAGTCGGGAGGCGAGCGTCAGTGATGCTGCCTCAAAGCACGAAGAAGCAGAAGCGACCATGAACAGAGAGAACGTGTCTAACAAGATCGCCGCCGGCATGGACCGGTGGCAGAACACCCTTGAAGAGATGATCAACCTTAGATCGTCGAATAACCAAGTTTTTAAAGACTACTACTGGGTGAGTACTAACTTTGTACTTAAAACCTTCCTTTTTGATCTGGTGGAATACCACAACGACCTTACGCCCCGGGCAGGCTAGTTTCCTGCCAGCTATAATGACCTGGTTGCTTCTACCTTCTCTTTCCCGGGGATATAATTTATATTGGATTTTAGTGCTATTTGAGTTATCAATGCTACGCAATTGCTATGCCTTAGTCATTTATGGTATATTGAATCCGAGCACGAGACATTATCAAGGTGTCTGCGCCTGCAGTACGTACCCAACCATATCAAAGTTGACTTTGGCTATGAATAGTTAAAATATAATTAGTCCATCAATTACCTAGATATTAAAAAATATAAGACACGTATTTCTTGATTATTCAAAATGAAAAGCAAATAAGTAGATAAAGTGATTCAAACTCGTAGAAGTGGCACTTGTATAGGGCGGCTGATTTCAAACAGACCCCAGATCATAAAAACTTCTATCTTTTTCTGTAATGTACCGAATGCACTCTTAAGTATCTACCCTTGATAAGCAACATAGAACAAACGTATTCTTCAAATATTCACTCAACAAATATGACGTATTAAATACACAAAATTATCGTACTCTTAAAAGACGACCTTGAGATAAAAGTTGCGAACGCTGCGGTGATTCGTTATCATCTTACCGCTAATGAACACATTATGTTGCATTGTGTGCCGTATTCATATTCATCATCTTGTGACAGATTTTGATCACTTACTACCTACATAAGGTGTAATCGGAGATTTGAATTTACCTTAAAAAACCGGCCAAGTGCGAGTCGGACTCGCGCACCGAGGGTTCCGTACACACCTGTAGGTATATAAGTAAAAGTTCACCCATCACTACGATCGAGTCATAGTTATGGTATGATAATTGCAAAATGAAAAAAAAAAAAAATCTGAAATATTTTTTTTTATATGATGTAACTAAAAATTTACGGTTTTCGCAATTTTTCCTTTATCTGTACTATAAGACGTTACTTCGTACCAAATTTCAAAATTCTGAGTTCACGGGAAGTACCCTGTAGGTTTTGATTCCCGTGCGAGTTTCGAAAATTTGCGGAATTTTGCGGCATAAACGGGAGTATCTTTTGATCGCGTTGACTTAGAAGTTTGATTTTTTCACAGCTCCAAGAGACCATAGACTTGAGTATTTGATATGAATTTCAGCTTGATACCTCCACGCGTTCCTGAGAAAAAAGGTCTTGACAGACAGACAGACAGACGGACAACAAAGTGATCCTATAAGGGTTCCGTTTTTACCTTTTGAGGTACGGAACCCTAAAAATGTTTTTTTTTTCCCATATGTGTTAGATATGTATTGCAAATACATTGCAGGCTGTAACACGATTAATGTATGATAGTAAATATTCCAAATCGTATAGCCTATGGCAATGATATCTATCTATACTAATATATAAAGCTGAAGAGTTTGTTTTTTTTCTTTGAACGCGCTAATCTCAGGAACTACGGGCCGGATTTGAAAAATACTTTCAGTGTTGGATAACCCATTTATTGAGGAAGGCTACAAGCTATATAACATTAACCTGCGACCAAAAGGAGCGGAGCATAAATTAAAAATGTTGCAAAAATTAAAAACCGTTGAAACTAAAACACGCAGACAAAGTCGCGGAGAACAGCTAGTTATAAATAAAAATAAGGCATTTATAAATATGTTATTAGCGCTTGCATTTTGTGGACTCGAAAACCACCTAATTAAGCAATTTTTAAATGAGAGCTATCACTTTACGTGCTTAACCTATCTTTTGTACACCTTGACAACATTATGACATACCTATAAGAGCAGGATCAGAATTTAAAAGGCGGTAACTATGAAAGTAACTTACCTTGTGTTAATATCATTACTTTTGTTTTTTATATTTTTTTATTTTTGTACCCAGATATCTGGAACCAACTCATTGATTTATACAGTAAAACAAGTTTACAAAAGGTATCACTATACACAATCACCTATTTGTTACACACACTAATATGTACCTTTTATCTAAATTACTAGGAAAACTCATTCGTAATAGGTGACTTCAACTAAAAACACACTACATAATAACTAACGATCTGTCCTATGACAGAACATATTATTCTAAGAGAATATAGTAATTCCTATCAGTACTTACTGCGCCGCAGTGAATCGTAACAATAAAATACTATGCATATCAAAACGTATGTAATATGTAGGTAATTACTGTAACAACGTAGTCGTAACGCCCTCCAATCGTAGATTAGCAGGCGGGCCCAGACATAACTGCATGCTTTACGAACATCAGTATACACTGACTATACAATCGAAAATGATAGATAAAATTCCACACATTGTGTTTCATTTTCATGTCTTTCCCGTATAATCGAAATCGAAAGTAGGCATTGTTAAAAGTTAACCGCACACACAGAAGTTTGCCACAAGAATAAATACACGAACAACAGTAATGTTTACGTTACAAGTGTTACAACACTAACCACCATACTCTCAGTGACTCTCAGTGCCACAGCGAGTGTCCAAATATTTTTCCTAGCCTATTCCCAAGCTGTTGGGGTCAGCTTCTAGTGTCACTCAGTGCCACACTGAGTGTCCGAGTGTTTAGCATTTATTACAAAACAAAATAACTCAGAAAATTTCGTTGTGTGACGATGAACACACATTTGTGTCTCGAAGTGTCGCTGTGTTAACGAAGACCAAAGGGGAGCCTTTATACACACGCATACGGAACATGTGAACACGATGTCAATGTCTTAATGTTTTTTGACGCCGCATCTACCGTATTTACAGACTTGTAAATGCACGCAGTTAAAAAATTGTGACCATTAACATTGCCTTGGTAAGCGTATAAAAAGATTGTCTTGCAGTTACAATACGATACTTAGCTGATTTTACGACATTGTTAATTGTTGATGTTATTATATAGCCAGTAATGTATTTAATGCTTGTTTGCATGCATGTTCTGTACCAAAAGTTTGATAGCTTTTGTTTTTTGACTGGTGTTATATTTGAGTAACAACAAGATCATAGTATTATAATAATATACTAGGTATATAGTATCTTGGGAAAACTCACACACGGCCATCTGATCCCAAACTGGGCAGAGCCATGTATCATGGTAACCAGACAACTGATAAACAGACATAAAGTTTTGTAAATATATACATATTATAGATAAATTACACCCAGACACAGAACAAATGATCTTGCTCATCACACCAAGATTTGTCATGGGTGGACCACGAACCCAAGACCTCCGGTTTAGCAGTCAGGGTCACTAACCACTAGACCAATAGCCCCGTCATTGTTTTTTTTTATTATGCTACATGTTTTGTTCTACTTTTATAAATTACATACTAATACGGCAATTAGACAGGTTTATCTGTGACGTCACTTACTGATACCATGATGACTCCAAATAAACGCAAAGGAACCTCGTATTTCCGTATTTCGTAAATATGTTAATTACACAGCATTTAGTTCCGTTGTACTGTTTAGTTTCAATTTTCTATAGCTGCTTATAAACCATGTAAAACTTTCTTACGTAAAATATTTACGATCGATTATTGCAACTGGACCGAAATAAATCAAGCATAGTTGTCCTCATTTTGTCATTCGAACCATTGGATAACAGTTTATTAGAACAATGTGGATTGTAATTATATTTAGTTTAACTTTAAACATTAAAGACAAATAACTTTTGGTATTGATTCATATTTACTTTATACCAGCTGACCCGTGCCCACTTCGTTGGGCATAATGTTAATAATCCTTTTTTAGTTCATAATATGACCTAACGATTTAAATTATTTTATTTTTATTAAAAATTAAATTATCTATACTAATATTAAAAAACTACTTTTTGTAACTTAAATATAAAAGTTAGACATATGCTGTCGTTGACTTTTTTGTAGGCATTTTCAAGCTCTACATCTTTTCTCTAGAACTCAAAAATATATCTTTCATAGTTTGGCAGCGTTCGTAAGAATCGCTTTCATTCGACTGTTTTTTCTCCGATTCACTTTGCAAAACGGACTACCACGTAAGAGCCTTTTTATTTTTCGGTTTTTTATATAGCCTATGACACTCAGAAATAATGTGGCTTTCTATTGGTGAAGGAATTTTTAAAATCGGTTCAGTAGATCCCGAGATTACCCCTTACAATTTAACAAACACACAAACTTTACTTCTTTATAATATTAGTATAGATAACCAGCTACTTTGTATTTTGATATTCAATTTTATAAGCTGGCAGAGAGAGTTAAGGTTTTGATAAATGTTTTGTTTTCATCCATATACTCAACCGATACTTAATTAAGGTGCGGAATATTTTATTTATTTACACGCTACATAGATTATTAAAAAATATTAGACACGTATTTTTTCTTTTTTTAATTAATCAAACAATGAGGGAGATACATTGAATGTAAATTTCGCGTGACGTGACTTGTAGATACAATTTTTACCCACATTTGACGTCACATGCGTCCACTCCTGAACATTAAAGCGCTTTAAAGTTGATATTTTTCATTGAAATGATAAAAAAATACGAGTTTGTTTTTATCTATTTGCTGGACTTAATAGATATTTCCTTTTCATACCCAGTTCGCACTCCTATTTGTGAACGTTCTTAAAACCGTTGTATGATAAAGATGGTTGAGTATTCGGCCAATACCTTAGCTTAATTTTAAATTCTCAGCGTGCTTCGTAGGTTCTGGTTTCTTTCCTACCTCATGACCCGGAACAGTTCCCGGGTCCAGTCAACCAGCTACGTAACAATCATAACAGCAATAAAAAAGAATTAAAACTGTCATTACTGTTGAGGTTTTGCGGCCACAATTCGATTGTTGGTGAGTGAAAGTGAAATCACTTCTAATAATTGGGGTAATGTAAAAAGTGATATTTTTTACTTGAATATTAGAAAAACTAGCGAAAGTCGCCACCACCATGACATTAGCCTGTATTCGTGGTGGCCTGGGGTTTGCATTTAAAGCAAGTTGTGCCCGTGTTCGAGGAAATGAATCCATCACGAAGGAAAATGTTGCTGCCATAGAGTAAACATAGACAAGCATAGAGCGTGCGCATCACTAGTAGCCCCTTAGGTCAAACGTAAGCACATTTTTAGCTAAATGTACTGCGCTCGTTTACGGATTTATGTGATTTTCTGTGTGACGAAAGACGTTTATGCGAAAATATGAAGAGATATATTATATTGAGATAGGTTTAATAAAACGGTGCGTTCTGTTTTGACATTAATTTTACGATTTTATATGTTCCTACTAGTGCCAACAGTTCATACTTGATATGCGCACTCTATAGTTTACTTATTTATTCCTCTAAGGTTGCTGCCTATGTCATTATGTCATTCATCTCAGTCATGACTCAAGGAGTTTTACTACTGATTGTAAACGTCACTCAATATTACAAACGCACCGTCAGCATGTCAAAGTAATAACAAATATTTCTATACTTTTAGTCAGTCCTAATTTGTTCACTAAGATACTAGGAAATTTCCTTTGTGTTTTAAAATTAAAAAGGCAGACCATGTAAATAAAATCTTTACGAACTGAAGAAAACCTTGAGTAAACAAGTTTTTTTGTAAAAAACAAAAAGTCAAAGCTGTTGAGTCGAGGACTATTGAATTGGTGTAGTCAATAACTTGACTACGCAAACGAACGCCAGGTAGACGCGAGCGAAGCTCCCACTATAATGACAACTCTTGAAATAGTTTGTGAAAATGTCATATAATGGGATATCAATGGGATGTTGACGAGGTATGAAAAGTAAAAATCTATTTAGTTGTAAGTTAGATAAAAAAATTACTTGACGGGTATTTTGTACTTTTACAAAATAACTCAAAACTAAGGAGATAAAGCGAATCAAAGTTCAGGAGGGGGGTTAATTACGTCACGATGTTACACAAAACGTACGACATCGTAACGTCATCCGACATTTTTAATCAATGTATCGTCGTAACTTTTTTTTGGCAAAAAATAAAAATGCGTATCGTATTTATCGTAAATTTTTTTCATAAATCTACCTGACGTATATTAAAAAAGATTTTATTCAACATCTCAAAAGGCTAGTCGTATAAATAGTTTAGTTTTATGAACACAACACTGGCTGTATAGGTTCTGTTATTTTTTTCTTATCGGGTCGATAATATAACTCCTATTTAAAAACAATCGGAAGGTCAACAAGATAACATTTTCGTTTGTCCGTTACTGACCTGTGTCGTAATCTTAAATTAACAACAAACAAGCAGCAACTCCTCGCATTATTTATATAAGTATTTCCTTTTCTTTCACTTAGACTGTCGTATCGCCACCAGAAACAAAATTCTGTCGTGTCAACCTCATCCACTGTATTACTTGTAACATGGATATGGGAATCAACTTCATTTTTTTTAATGCGTCATTTGTTGAAATAAATATAAAAAATATTTTTATTTTATTTCAACAAACGACGCCCTATGAATTAACATCGTTGCTTTTGATGTGTAATGAATCATTATTTCGACTTTAATTCACCTAATTCGGATTTGGTCCGTTTCCATTTCATAATGCGCGCACTTCCCGGGGCGGAAGGAAGCGCGTGCGCGGTTCAACATTCAAATCATGCGCACCAACCGTATTGAAACCTACACCAAAGGACACAAACGGAAAAACCAACCTTAAATTGATGGATTTAAGTGTTGTATTTATGTACGGTGAAAGCCGCCTTGTAAAGAAAGTTATAGTGTGTTTTGTACGTTCGTATAATGCATGGGTAGATAGGCATAATTTAACCCATTGATGTACACCACTATGGCGCGTGACTTGTGGATAAAGAACTATTTGCTTGAGAGTGATGTGAATGCGATAAATGCGGTGTAAATGCTTTTTCATTACGACAGTTAGAAAATGGTGGCGCATTGGATACGTAACGTAGTTATGCGGAAAGCTGAATGTTGTATAATGTTCTTATTTTCGGTACCTCACAATGTAACAATGATGACAGAGTGCGACAGAGTGCCATAAAATAGCAAATGTTTTCGGCTTTTCTCAAGAAAAATCTATTAGGTACATTCTTTTTGTAGGTAATATCCAGACTGATCATGATTTGCGACGATTTTGTATGATCTCAATAGTGATTCCGTTTTTGCTCATTGCTGAAGCGAGTTTGAAACATAAAAGCACACACGGATTTTTTTAAAATTTTAACTTAGTTGTGAAAAATTTAATAAATTGTGGTGAAGGCTTGGTCAGTCGACGGGGGTCCTTATTTGGGGGTATGAATAAGTAACCTAACACGAATTACGATTAATCACATATATTTAATGTTAAAGTAAGTTGTTAATTAATTTATTACTAATTACCGGTAATCTAATAATAATCACATTCGTCACTTTTATGGTAACATAAAATCTACCCAGTTATCCTTTTTTTTAAATGCACCTGGCTTATCATTACCTGATATGACTACATTGATCATCATCGTTTCTTGATACGTTAAAAGTAAAAGCGAAAATTTATGGTCATTTTCAAATAGTCCCACTTACAATCCGAAAGATCATAATATTGTTTTGATTTTATAAGTAAAAGGCTGTTTAAACGTCTACAATAAAAAGCTAATTTCCTACTATTTAATATTATGAACAATAACTATTTTACGAAGCAATTACGTTATTTAAGTACCCACCATTGGATGCTATAATTAATACTAATAATATTTTATGTTTTGACATTTGTACTTTCCGTTAATTACATTAAGTCTGGTAAAATATATTTTATTAATGAATATAATGTAAAACATATCTAATAGTTCTATCCCAATATTTCTTGAGTCCCACATAACCAAACAATTTTGCTAATTATGGCTGTATTGAGCTAACGATGAGTCTGCCAAACAAAGTCCGGTGAAGCAGCCAAAGCCTGCGCTTAGGCTAACTGCGTAAATCTCTTCCTAAAAAAAAAAAAAGAAGAGTCTGCCATACTTTAAGTTATGACCACCCTTAGTGTCGCCAGAAAGAGAGAAAAAAAACCCCTTAGTGTTGTTATTGACAGCTGTCACACGTTGATCTTTAATAGTCCTTAAGTTTAATTCCATTTTTAAACCAGTAATACTATTGATGGGGGTATAGATAGACAGTCGCTTTATATAAAATACGGTCTTTAGCTGAATCCGGAGAGACTGGCAGCTGGCTTATCGTCGATCGGGAAAAGCCTAGGAAGAAGAGTAAAGTATTGCTATAGAGCTACATCCGAAATCGACCATCACTGATGGGAAAAGTCATAGCGCTTAGGCAGAGAATCAATTCCCCGCCGGAGCCCCGCCGACCATGCTTTAGTAGACCGGCTACAGCAAAGGCAAGGACGAGACCAGGGGTTTTTAGTCGGTGCAAGCCCAATATATACCCACGTCGCGCGTCGTGGCCTCGGCGTGAGTTGAATTCAATAGATTTTCACCACGTAAACATGCCAGGTCATCAAAGAAAAGTGTTGATTTTGATGATGAACATTTTATATGTTAATATACGTTAAGAGGATACGAGTCTAATGACCGGAACTTGAGATATGAAGTGATCTGTGGTTAGACTTAGCTTATACATTTCCATCACGGAAAGCGGAAAGTAGCCATACTTAAATCACCTTATCTTTCCGCGAAAGTTGTAATAAATAGAGGGAAATACACGCTGTTGATGTATAAGCAATTAATTTCGCTATCTCTGTCATTATACATCGAATTAATTTTCAATGCACATCGTGTACTTATAATATCACCAGTCCAAAGTTCAGGCAAATGCATTTTAAAATAAAAATTAGGTAGTATAGACGTTAATTGGCGTTTAAAATTAACTTTAATACTTCTATTTTAATCATATTCGTTGATTTTTGTCCTCTGGGACCCCTACCACTACTAAAGGTTTTATTCACTTTAAACATTGGAAGTGAAGATTTTACGCTTAGTATAGTATCGCGGTTAATAAATTGGTAGATGAGTAAAAACGCTAAATATAAAACGTACTAAAAGAATAAAACAACACACTACTTGAGGATTTCGATGGTAATTATAACCGCGCGTGGAGGTGTATACTAAAAATAAATACAGACACTCTTACGTACACTCGGCAACTAGATAGGTTATGTTATATTATACACTAACATATTTAGGGATAGGTATATTATACCTATTATATACTAAACATGTTAGTGTATAATCTATACTTACTTTTTTTAATATATAAAGCTGAAGACTTGGTTTGTTTGAACGCGCTAATCTCAGGAACTAATGGTCTGATTTGAAAAATTCTTTCAGTGTAGGATAGCTTATTTATTGAGGAAGGCTATAAGCTATATAAAATTACGCTGCGACCAAAAAGAGCGGAGCATAAATGAATAATGTGTCAAAAATGAAAAACCGTTGAAACTAAAACACGCGGACAAAGTCGCGCGTTGACAGCTAGTATAATAATAATATAATAATATAAGAAAAAATATTAGTGTGGACTGCAAACCTATCTAGTTTGCCGTGAGCAGAGAAAACATTAGCAGTACCTACAGTAGGTAGCTACTGCTAATGTGTTCTCTGCTATCGACCTTTATACCAAACGGTGATTAGGTCGGTGTCTGACCGGATCCATCCGGACAGACTACTAGTATATTATTCAACTCTTTTGATCGCAGTATATAAACTGGGTTTCAACGGCATCCTTAAATAAGACGTCATCTCAAAATTTTAAGGGGACCAACAATGTGCTAAAAACTGGACACGTACAAGCTCGTGATATATTAAGAAATTGTATAAAGAATTACAATTGCATTGATGCAAACTCGTTTAATTGTTGAGCTTGTATGCATCTGCTTCAAGAGTAATTTCACTGCAACACAACACTCGCCGGGGTCTTCTTACAATGTGAATTTCAATCCCTTTGTGGTGAGTGTCCAGACTCACCATCTGTCGACCTTTAAACAGGACGAATTTCGCCAAGAACTGATTTCGAGGTCAGATATCTGTCGACTCTGAGTGACTGATAATGCAAAAGTTACGTGTGAAATTTTTATTAGTTTTATTACTCTTCTATTTATATTAATTTATGATGTATTGTGTATTTTAATGCTAGTAATAAATATCTTATAATTATAGCAGACTATTATTTTCCCTCAGTGGGTACATACATCTCCTTAGAGATAGAACAAAACGTTCTTGTAAGCCACGCCTGGCTGAACAGCCACATAAACTATGTATCAAATCAAATAAAAATAGTTAAAAAGCTAGGTTACGACGCTATAACCTAGACATTGAAAACTGAAGTTCGTTTCAATTAGCGGACGCGCGAATTGTTCAAAACATTCCGTTTAGCCGATCAAACGCTGATAGTTCTAATTAAACGCAACTTCCCTGTAATCTATTCTAATAAACAAAGACGGAAGTGGTTCGATGTTTTACCATCAGAAAAGTACGTACCTAAGCATCGTTTTGTTTTGTTACCCTTTTTTACAAACATTCGACCTTTTATTTTTAAATGTTGTTTAAATAAAGTCTTTGCAAGCCCCTTTTTCGATAAGTATTTAACTTGATATATGTAATATATCTTGGCACCACTCACACACGGCCATCTGATCCCAATCTAGGCAAAGCCTGTATTATGGCCAGACAACTGATAAACATATTTCTAAATACATACATATTATAGATAAATTAGACACAGAATAAATGATAATGCTCATCACACAAAGATTTGTCCCGGGTGGGAATCGAACCCAGGACCTACGGTTCAGCAGTCACGGTTACTAACCACTAGACCAACAGGCCAGTCAATTTAAGATCAGTTATATATTAAGATCAGTTTTTAGTAACATCATAATTTGCCGAACGTACGTATAAAAACTCGCCGTATCCATATCGAACTGCGTCGTTTGTTTGCGAAGGGAACCTAGGAACTGTTGGGATGCATGAGAAAGCATGTAATATATTTATCTAACTACCTATTGGCCGAAGACTGAAATGTCACTGTTGTCTCTATCACTTTAAGGTAAAAAGTGCCGACAGATAGAAATTTCAGAACGTCTTAAAGTTAAGTTGCGTTTGATTTTGAGGGGTATATCTTGGAAATCTGGTTTTCTGAAATACAAAAGACCGCGTCTATTCGTTTTTTAGACACTCAACATCAATTATGCCAACAGGTATTATCACCTGCAACATTTTCAGTTCCACATGGCATTCCTGTCCTAAGCATTTAGTGTATAATCCTATGTTTAAATCTGGTTTGTGTAACACGTGGAAGTTACCAAGACATGGGTATAATAAGCTGTTGTAAAGCCGCGTGCTGTTATTATGAACCGTGTGTTCTTGATGTGTTTTTACTTGCTTGATAACAATTATTCTTAGCTTGAATGTATCATTTTGTTATCTTCCATTTTTACACACAATGGTATCAGTTACCTACCTTAGATCAAAGATTACAGAGGCACTTGCACTTTGGCTGAGCGCAAGTGTCTAAGAAAAATTAGACTCGTTATAGATAGGTATTTCTGTATTATACATTTGGCAAGAGGTAAATTTGTTTCGTTTATTTTCCACCAATATATCTTGACATTGTTTACAAGTTACTTTTGTAAAAATATAATTTAATTATTACACATTTTAATTTAAATAAATTAATTGTGTTTTAAACTACCTGAATTTCATGCAGTATCTAAGTTCAATGAACGCATTTGAGAGAGACTAATCGCGTAATCTTATTAATTTGTAATTGTGTAATTTTATTTCCATTAATCATACTCACTAGTTTACTTATAAAACAATTCTTGAGTTGAGGTTTGCTATATTTCGCCATTCTAGTAGAAGAAAAATAAAAGACGGAATATAATCCTTATCACGGGACTATTCGCTGATAAATCGCAGTGATATTCAAACTCTAATTAGAATTAAAGAAATCTCCAGGAAAGATAGAATTCTATGCAACTGATAAACGATCTGGAAGGTGCTTTGCACGAACACAATATGCAGTTATCTGCTACTAGCGAATGCAAAATTAAAGACAGTGGAGTAACTTTCTATGCCAGCATACATTTGCTACGTATTCTATATAATATCTTATACTATATCAGTAGAATGATGGGAAAAAACGTATAAAGGTACATTGTTTTGTCGCGTGTAGTAAAAACTCGTGCTAACGTTAAGGAAAACGGTCGCTAGGAGTCATTAAATAATTTATTTCCTTTGACGTCGTAATGCAGGATGCAACATAATGTATTCACTAGTTATAATATGAACCAACAATTATCGCAACTAATAATCTATACTAATATTATAAAGCTGAAGAGTTTGTTTGTTTGTTTGTTTGTTTGTTTGAACGCGCTAATCTCAGGAACTACTGGTCCGATTTGAAAAATTCTTTTAGTGTTGGATAGCTCATTTATTGAGGAAGGCTATAGGCTATATAACATCACGCTACGACCAATAGGAGCGGAGCACAAATGAAAAATGTCGCAAAAATGAAAAAACGTTGAAATTAAAACACGCGGACAAAGTCGCGGGGGACAGCTAGTATATAACATAAATGTTAATATATACCTACCAATCCGAGGGGTTGAGGGATGCGTGCCTAAATTCAGACGATAAAACTACATAGATTAACGGCAGATGCTAATAAATTGACACAAATTTACTTATCTCCTTAAGTTAGCTATTTGGTTTTGTAAATTTTGTGTAGGTATACATGTATTTTTGTATTTAATAAAGTTATTATCTCTTACTTTTCACGGGCCACCCTCAGTAGCGAGAATAATCCTTTGAAAAGCTTACGTGGGAACACAGTTCCAACACGCAATGTTGAGAATTTTAGTCTCAACTAAGATGGGGCATCTACCAGGGTCCATCCACCTCAGCTCTATGAAAGAACAGATATGAACGGTCCAAAGTAGATAGGTGCAAGGCTATTGTAAATAATTAATGGTAAGTAAACAAAAAATCAGGCTATGTGTAGGTAGAAGTTAGTGGATTGGTTATTTGAACTAAATCGGGAAACTTATTATTATTATTACGACAACAAGAAATAAGTGTTTTTTAATCTAATTTGTCTTTTCAGGCCCAAAATGGTTTTGATGAGCTCCGTCGCTACGTAAAACAAGGCAGCGACTTTAGCAAGGAACTAGCATCTATATTACAAGAGAGGTACACAATTCAAACCACTACTCTAATATCTTTAACACCCACGTAATATTTTGGTCCAACAGTAGATATTATTTTATTAATTAATAATGTACGCAAAACTTACTTTCGCTTGCGGCTCCGCCCACTTTAAGATGGTTATAGCCACAAAAAGTTCACCTGCGTCCTTTTACTAAGATTTATCAAGATCTATCAGAGTATTTATACGTCTTAACGGATCAAACAAACAGAGTTTACTGTCAAATAAATGAATACTAATGTCTATTAATATAATTTCATCTGAGGTTTAAGCAAATTTTAGACATTAAAATAAAACGACTTTTTTTAAACGGATTTTAACGCCGTTTATTTAGATTTAAGTTCCCGATGTCGAAACAACGTAATAGAATCCGTTTAAAAAGTAGTTTTATTTCATTCTATAAATATAAATTCGATTACTCTTAACTTGGTTGAATACAAAACTGTTTCTCTACGGTCAGAAAGCTGTTATGTTGCTGACTATGTATGCGCACGATGCGGAATACGAATCTAGTGTAGTTCTCCTCACTCATAAATAATATTGCTTCGTTAAATATCGAAATACAATACATTCTAGACTGTTGCAATATTAAATTGAATTGTTCGAGTGAACTCTAAAATACGGCCGTCAAACTTAAATTTGTGCAGTATTACAGTTATTCATATAATCGAGGTTTGCACCATCATAAATTGGTGCTTCATCATTATGTAATCCAATTACTAGTCAGGTAACTGATGATTTTGACATTTTTAACAACTTTGAACTGTATAACTAGGTTTCTAAGCTTGTTGTAGTTATTTGTCTGTTTCGTACGTAACATAAACATCAAATAGCGATGTAATCGATGCAAGTACATGTGTATACGAAGTTCATAATAACGGTACTATCACTTTTTTTAATAACTGGTAAAATTGTTACGCATCATTTGATCGAGCCGCTCGCGAGTCCGGCTTCGACGCAAGTCGTGCACGCAGATAACCAATCTTATCGATATTTCTCCGTAACGTTTACTTTCCAGACATAAACCATAAAACAATACCTTATTGTTTACGAGCAAATCACTCGAGCGATCCTTCGTTCTGCGTACTGTTCGAGGCGCAGGCGCAGGGACAATACGAAAGTCGCGTCATGCTGCATAATTGATTATTATATCGTTCACACGCACGCCTATAGCTTTCGCCAATAAAATATACACAGATATCGAGCACGACGTTAAATAACATTGTATACGAAAGTAAGGGCGCGGCAATGGCCACAAAATCAAAAATAGCTCGTCGCGAGGTTCCGCCAAGTGGGCCAAGACGCGAGACACAAATAACGCGCGCTCTAAAAATTGATATCCTCCCATTGGCCGCGACTGCATTATCATTGCTTTTACACACCCACAAAAACGACCAGACGTAAACCAAATCATTACTGTTCTAAAACTATTTCCTATGAAAGTTCGTTTCCGTCAATGGTTGTGAAACCCTACTGACACTGATGTACTAAGTATGTTGTTCTCTTTGTAGAATTGAGGCAGAAATATACTACTCAAAATGTTTGGCAAAGCTGGGCACGAAGCTAACAAAAGCTTGCAAGGAGAGCGTCGGCTCGTGCGCCGAGGCGTGGAAACATGTCGCCATGGAAATGGAGAAACGATCGGAAATTCACAGGTAACGTCTAAAATTTTTCTAATATAAATACAGATCAATTAGATCTCTACTCGTTATTTCACAAAGATTTAACGCTTGAAATTGCTTCGTTACAGAAATTACTCAAGTGCTCTGTCCGAAGAACTAGTGAAACCAATGAAACATGTAATCGACAATCAATTGAAGCTTAGAAAGAAGGTGACTATTGCCTAAATAACCAGGATAGTAGATATCGAATTGAACCGTTCACTAATATTTGATTTATGCTACAGATCGAAGGCAACGTCGACAAGACCACGCGATCTCTTAGTGATTGGAGAACAGCGGAGGCAAAGTCAAAGAAGCATTCTCACACAGCGGCGCGGGAGAACGAAAAGTTACAGGACGCCACTTTGGAAATTAGGTCTGCTTCTTGCGATTCACTTGACGATGATAATGTTCTGTTCTTTTGTTTGAAATGTAGACTATCGGAACATTACATCGAACAAGTATTTTATGAAGGATCCTTCTATTTTTGCCGCTGCGAACAACTTAGCGATTTCTTATATTTTTGCGAATGTTGTGGTAGGGAGCGTTTGGAATAAGTTACTAGCTCCCGTGTTTAATTACAGCCGCCTCTCGCGTAGTTCGAGCGTGGGACACATACCGCACGCGCACTCCATCCTGAGCGCCGCGCGGGCAGAGCGGCTGCCCAACGCGACGAGCGAGAAAGATGCAGCTAAGCTTCAAGTCAAGAAGAGGAAGACGGAAGATGCTGTCAAGAAGACAGAGGTCGAATATTATAACGTGTGTGTACACGCGGAACGAGCTAGGTAAACAAACAAAACACTCGAATCCAAATAGATAAAAAAACACTCAACCGTCTAAAAATAAAACTGTTTTTCGGGAGTTATTTTCTTGGTTGTAGATGTAAAACGTCATGTTGTTTTGTTATAGGTTGGAATGGGAAACAAGTGTAGTCAAAGGTGCTGGCATGATGGAGTCTCTCGAAGAAGAGAGACTTGCACAGCTCAAGACTGCGGCTGACTGCTATCTCAGGCTGACAACCGCGATACCTGGTCAGCTAGCGGAGGTGAATGTTACTATAATATATTTGCCGTTGCGAACGCACTTTTATAATTTTAACCTACTGGATCTATATTCTATATTGTTTAATTATGAGCAAATTTTCTTTTAATATCGGAGGTTTTCTTGTTTTTATTGTCAGGTCACAAACATATTGGTGACTCCCATTAAGAATGCGAACGCTAACTCGGACATGAGAGTAGTTCGCGGCGTACGGACGGCGCCCACTGGCGCCAGCGAACAACTGCTGCCTGACTTCTACTGCGAACACACCACGCTCGCTATGAACAAAGAAAGGCGTAAACAGGTGATGATACCTTATTTTAAGACTACTTATGACCAAGTTACATTCATCTTCGGCTTAGAATCACCCAATAATGTTAGTGAAGTCTGTAGATTCCTATCCCGTAGCCTCATTAGATGCAATTGAATCCCAGTATTTTGTAACATACAGCCTATATTATTTTTAAAGTTTAGTCTTTTCTATCTAAATCGTATACCGTGTCGTATCGTATGGAACTTGAAACTTAAAACTGACACACTCACTATGGTATAGAAGGCTAGATACTGCCCTTGTCTGCAAAATCAGAAGAAAGGATTCGAATTCGTCGAATAAGAAAAATAACGATGATAATAAATAAGTACTTATTACACATTTTCTCCTTGCAGGCGCTACTAAAAATACTGCAATTAGTAAAACAAGATATCGACAGAGAGCGGAAGTCGAAGCAGGGCCTCGAGAAGCTCTCGATGGCCATCAAACAAACTCCGACGTTCGGAAACGACGACTCACAGCAGAACGTCGCCGACAAACTTTATCATGTAAGTACAAATATGTTTTATTTTAAATCATTTTTGTTTAACCAAAATCTTTGTATCCTTGCCATATAACATAATACAATAATACACTAGAGGAAGTATAAAAAAGGCCTTCATCGCTTTTTCTGCTTAATACCTTTTCCTCTAAATTAGAATCATTTGTAATCTAAACTAGAGTCACACGATACAAGCCTAGCTTAGTTTGTGACTCAACGAAACTGATTTTGAAAACTTCTATCTGAATAAATAATAATAATTATTATTATCTTTTATTAAGTAAAGATAGCGCAAGGAAGTCCTCTAAAAATCAGTGATTAAGAAATTTTTACTGCACGGATAGCCGAATGGTATAGGTTACCACGCCAATTATCATTGCGCGCGATGTGCTGCGGGTTCGATCCCCGCATGGGACAAGCATTTTTGTGATCCACAATTACTTGTTCTAAGTCTAGGTGTTAATTCTGTATGTTAATTTGAATGTTTGTGAAACCTTTCACGATAGTGACTGAACTCATAGCAAGTGAGTCGTTTAAAAAAAAACGAAGTAGGTACCTAATCTTTATACACCAATTCCTAGGTATTTTATTATGTGACTCACAAACTATGTTAAGATTAAAAGAAAGATGTAATGAAAAAAAGAATAACGTTTGTATAGGTATGATAAATGCACGGTTTTAGCGATAGTGAGGCACCATTGAGTTTGCAATTTCGTAATATGTCGCAGAAACAATAAAAGGTAATGTTAGGGCTGCATTTTATGATTTTATGAGTACGTAACTACTTATTTATAGTAGCGATGCGATTGCAAAATATATAACTGTGCTAAAAAGATCGATATTTAGTATATTTGGGATACAAGGACATAAGTATCCATATAGTAATAATAAAGATCGTTCAATTGTTTAATCTAGCTCATATAAGTTTTTACTAATTCTTTTCTTAAGTTCAATTAGATTGGTTTTCTTTAGTGCCATTTACCTGTAATATAATAAGTTTTTAGTTAAGTCGAAAATTGTAAATTGATTTCATTCATCCTTGATATCGTACCTATGCAAAGAAAGCACCGGTCGCCGTAATAAATGACAAAATAGAGTGAGTGAACTACTGAGCTAGTGTTATTATATTCTGCACGAGTGTGAGTGAGTACTCACTCAGGAGCTACACAACTCTTCTACTTATATAGTATTAAATTATATTTATAATTTCTACTAGATATAGGGATATTTGTCATTGGTTTCTACTATTAGTTAATACTTTAAATTAATGCGTGAAAGAGTGGTTTATTATCATGCCTATCCCATTTTTCTTCTTTGTATAATAACGTAGTGCCCCGCCCTGGCTTCAAACGGATAGCACAGAAAGTTTTTTCCAATGTGGTTCATTAGCCGTGTAAGTGTATTTATAATATGGATGAATTAGTATGGATTATAGTAATAGTTTAGAACTATAGATGAATAAATAGTATTAGACTTCAAAAGTTTACGTAGATAAATCTGTACTTCTTCAGAATCAAGTCTTATCTATGATATAATAATATATTTGTTATAAAATTGGTCTGAATCACGCCGTGAATCATTTAAACCGATACGTGTGCCTTAATTAACATTTTTTTTTATTTATATCTTAAACACGTGTTATCGTCCAAAGCACACATGCGTGAGACGATCAGGGCTAATGACTATAATTAGGAACATGCCATTTTGGTACAGTGGTACAGGGTGTTTTTAAAACGGTACTTCCATTTTTTTAAAAAAACATTAATAATTGTTCCAGATGCGAAGTATGCTGACGTACTTAGAGGCAGTGCGGTATAAAATAACGGCCAGTCTGAACGAGTTAGACAGCAGGCCGGCGGTGCAGCACCCGCTGGCGGCGCACATACAAATCATTAGGGACAAGCAAGGACTTCAACAAAGTATACTAAAAGTAAGTCTAATTATCATAGGCGTTATTCATCTCCCAAAAATGTTCCAGTCGGTAAATCTTCTAGTTTAAAAGTATTCAGTTGATAAAAGTATTTTCCAACAACTATTAAACTGGGCACCACTACCGATTTAAGACCTACTAGAAAATAAATACTATACTTTAGACACTTCAGTATAGTGTGTATTTTGGGATGTACGTAGGTATTATGTATTCTTAGTTAAAATAAATGAATGTCATCGAGGTAAATAAGCTTAACTTTAAACTTTACCTAAATTGTTTTAAAGCCTGTCTTGTCGGTAAGAGTAACTGTTAATAGAACACTCAATTGTTTTATTCCAGGTCCCACCATGGCTTCAAGCTGACTACCAAAACGAGGTGAACAAGAACCTCCAACCAAACTACAGTGCCTTAACGAAAAGCGTCGGTGGTGGCGAAGAAAGGGAGCGGAGAGACTCTATCATGAGCAGAGCGTCAAGTAAACTGAGGATAGAACATCTATCGTTCAGAAGGAATACGGAACACAAGAGTGCTCCAGTCACGCCAGTCGTAGACCTTCCGCCTCCTACTCTGCAGACACAGACTTTAGAGGCTCCTCATCCACCAGAGAGTCCGCTCGATTGGAGCGAGCGTGGCGCTGGAGACGGACTGTCCAATCAACAGGACAGTGACTTTGGTAAGTTTCATATTTATGATTCTTCACTTACTACCGGTGCATACCTGAGTTAAGTGAGTTCGATGAAAAAAAGATAAAATTTAAACTCTCAGTTCCTTAAGTCATTTTTTTAAGAATCCGCTGAAATCACCGCTTAAACGCGTGATATGCTCCATAAAATTTTCTGTTAAGACGTATTGTATGGTATCTTGTGACGTACAGGAATATTATCCAACGGGCTTTTAAAAAAACAAAAGAGTCAGCCACCCATGAAAGAGGGTGAAGTTATGTAAAGAGGGGAATGATAATCGTATTGGTAACACGACACCAGTTCAGTAACCTGCTTTGACGGTCACACAACAAAACTGTTAGCAATACATAAGTAAAAACTGTATTAAAGATCCATTTCCTCGTAACATTGTAACAAATATTAAGATCTAATAAACTTGATATTCTGTAGTTCTAACAAACTGTAAAATTATTCTAGATGAGTTTTCGTCGCAGAGCGATAGTTCGACGGATTTGACTGATATTATAAAGAGTGAAAATGGAGATATTGCCGCGCAGACTCCCTCGCTAGGAAAATGCCGGGCTCTTTACACCTACGAGGCTAGATTGAACGACGAACTCAATTTAGCACCAGGTAAGCATAACTTTGCCTTTAAGTATTTTGTATTCTTTTGATTTTCTTTAAGTAGATATTCGTATTTTGCATTGCATTATTTTCGTAATCGTGTCTAGAAAAGGGTACGAAAAGTCAAAATCTTTTAAAAATTACAAAGGTATTTTTTGCTTTTTCAAAATAAGAAAACACTAATTAGATAAAGCAAATCAAATTTCGGAAGTGTGGGCTAATGTCTTCATGCTTGCGCACAAAGTGCACGAAATTATATAATATAAGTATTAAAACTTGTCTTCTACCCCCCTGGCGAAATAAGCTGAAATCGTACGTAAGAAGGACTGGCTTCCAAAAGCCATTCCTCCAAACAAAGAACAGTGAGGAAAAAAAGGAGGATGTTATAGTCTGGCTTTGTTTTATAGTTGGACTCAATTAGGCTCGCGTTAGCCATAATTATTATTGTGAGTAGGTAGCATAATATTTTGAAAATAACACAAGCGTACCTCTCATGCCTAATATTATCTACCTAGGCACCTACTTATCCTAGACTAAATAGTCTTGCAACCTATTTGCTTATATCTCTGATTTAATATTAAAAATAAGAGAAATAAATAAAGTTTACTACATTAAATTTTTCATTGGTGATTAAAAAACGAGATTGTGTTTGTGTGTGGGTACTGAAACTGCTGAGCGTTATACTTTTAATATTTTAATACCTACCTGTGTAACTATTATGTTTTTATATACCTACTAACTACTCATTAAAATAAACTGTCATGGACTTTCATAATTTTCTGTAGGTAGGTCTAGTACAAAAGTATCTACTACTCTTTTTGTATATAAGACGAAGCAACATTTCAATTTTTGTTTAATTATTATGTATTATTGTTGTTAATAAATTACCGTCCTGAAAACAGTAAGATGTGAAATTAACTTGCATTCCATTTATTTGTAAAGAAAATTATAACACCTATGAGTTAAAAAAATCCACTTAATTATATTTACACTTTCTTGAAATTCTGGACATTTGCAGGCGACATTATAGACATCCATGAGAAGCAAGACGATGGTTGGTGGAGCGGCGACCTCAACGGCATCTACGGAATCTTCCCGTCTTCATACGTCGAAGAAATCACTACCTGCATATAGTACCAACGGGGACCAAAGGAACTCATAATATGCAGGCATTCAAAGACATAAATATGCATCTATGTGTGTACTTATAACTAAGAAACATTTGCGATGTGAACAGTGCGACCTAAGCGCTGAGCGGAAGATGCACTATTTCTGCAGAAATTATGACTTTTATCCAAAGGTTGCAGCGCTCGATTGGTTGTCGCGCTCAACTTACCTCCTGGAACCAGTAGTAATTTCTATCTAGGGACGATAGTGCATCGCCTGTGCAGCACCATAAGGCATGTTCGATGAAATTGTACCTACACAGCGACTAAAGAGATGTACAATAATTTGAAAGGTGAATCAGTGCACCTACCCCTGTGTCATTCAAAAATGTGTGAACTAAATTAAGTAGGCTGTCTCGAAATACTTTGAGGTTATTGAAATATCCTACTCTACACTAACCAACAATAACATTAAAAGAAATTAATTACTTTCATATCAATTATATTTTATTTAATATTATCGAAATCAATGATTCGTTAATAAAAAAAATAATCATATTATAGTTAAAAGAAATTGCGCAAACCTATTGATGTATTTTAATTATTAAAATCAGTGTTATTTTTTTTTAATAGGCTGTATGTGATTGTAAAAAGTTAATTAGTTTTTTTAATTCTGCTGTAAATTCAAAGTTTGGCTACTAGATAAATTTTATATATTTTTTTATCATAAAGTCCTCTACGTCCATTTTTAAATTAGGAATAAGGGACAAATACGAAGAAATTTTTATGATAATAATTATCGCAAGAACAACATTGTTATCTCAATTAAATAACAGTAACGTGCACTGTATTTATCAAGTTAACACCGAATATTTAAATTAGTATTATTTAATTGTTCACAATAAACATTTATCGGAATTATGTAGAATAATAATACCTACCTAAAAATGTAATAATGTTAAATATTAAATGTACCTTAAGGTAACGTATTATCTAGGACCTAACATACACAGAAACTGTAAATTATATGATAAATTAAACCAAAGTGTTGTTATATAAATAAATTGTTTAAGAATATAAAGCTATTTTTTTATTATTAACGAGGTTTAAATAACTTTATATCTACAGTTAAAATAAAACAAGAATGTTTTGTGAGATGACAACAAATTCTTTATTAAAATAACATTCTTACAATACAGTTTTGGCAAGAAGGGACGTGAGTCCAAAAATATCTATGACTAATTCCATTTTACGCTTACTTTTATTATCGTCAGACATTCTCTTTAAGTGAGCCCGTATAGTTCATTCCCTTCAATCACAATCATATCTAGTTTGTAACTAAATAACTTTCCAAATATAAAGAGATACCTGAGCACACAAACAATTTTTGTTTCTGGCTCAGAAACAAAAATTGAATTATTGTCGAACCGAAACTAGAACCCACTCAATCGATGATCACGACCTAAGTGTATTTTATTTTAAAAGTTATTTAGCTAACAAAGTATCCGCATTCAATTTCTCCATCCTACGCTATACGTGAGACGCAACGTCTTTACATTTCTAATTTTGTTCCGAATTCGTTACTCCGCGAGACATTCTTGCCTTTACACTTAGTCATAGTTTAAAGTACCTACCTGGGCGACTTTGATAGATACAGAAGTTTTACTCTCATTATAAGTCTGGAAAAGCGACTGTATTTGCAATGACTGGGTAATCAAAATCTAATTAGTCCGACAGTTAGACAATGACTTTTTTAAATTATTATCACTAAGTAGATAAAGCGAATCAAGATTTAGGAGTGGGGGCTAGTGACGTCATCCTTGCGTACAATACGCGCGAAATTGTGACGTCATGCGACATGTCAAATCAATGTATCGTTGTGAGTTTTTATATATATCGTTCTAATTTTCTTATTACCTAACTGACAGTCATTAAAAAGAAAATGTTATCTACCCCATTATGACAGAAAGTTTTATCGAACCTATTTGTATTTAGTATCGAGCGAAATATTAAATATCTATCAAATGCGCCGGTACCATCAGTCAAGTGACAAACAGAAAAAAAAACGTTTTAGAATAAATTTTATTAATTAATAACTACGACATCTGCTTATCATTAGCCGGCGTGAGCCGAATACAGAATTTTATACAAACATTTGATTACTACGACACCTATCTACTACTTAAACATCGAATAGAAATGAATCCAGACGTATATTGGACCGGATTGGGTTGTACAAGCTAGACAATTAAGTAGGTACATCGATAATTCTACACCACAATTAACACTGAAAGAGTCTACGTTCAAAGTCTTTAGAATAATGCTTGAGCCAGACGAGGTGAGATAATGAGTTTCAGTTGTAAATTAATGAAGATTTTCGTTCAGTAGCCCACACAGGGTCCCTCCATCTGCATACGTATGTATCTCGCTTGATTTTAATCAATTGAAATCTCATTATTTGATTAATCATTACTTAATTTTGTCACAATATATATTATAAAACACAAAGAAAAATTGTATCTGTCGAACTGCAAATTGTTGCCCGAATTTATTAGAAAATATTTTTTTAACTTTTGATCCGCCATTCCACCTTATGTACAAAAATAGCATTACGTGTTAATTTCTATCATTAAGTCCAGCGATGAGCTCAATGTGAACGAAAAGTCTTCTCGGACATCTTATTTCACAACAAATTACATATTTAAATTGCCATTAACGAAAAAACTAATTTATATTTCAAATGAAATAAAAAAAAAACACCAAATTAAATTCATAAATTAAACTAGATATATAAAATCTAAGCTAAGCTAAGGAAACAAACTTAGTTCCTGCATATTTCAACCGATATTGACAATAAATAAATACTAAATAATATAAGTTATGTATGTAATGATGTTATAGTAATCGTTGTGAACAGAAATCCGAGATAAACCTCATCGCACTTTACCCTCTATGAGTTTGGTGCCCAAGCTACGCTGTGTTGTGGACCCTATATTAGCGACACTAATCCCTTACCCTTAACTGTCGTGTAGTCTAGTTGAATCTACATTAAGCTTGATTCACACTACGATACTATACACCAACACTCGTTTTATACAGTGGTCGGGTGTGAACGCGAGTTCCCCGTTTTGTGACCTTTAGGGGCTGCAAGACAGAAATGTCTGCCCTGGAGTATCGCTTGCCGGGACGTCTAAGCAAAACCAGTGGATGGTTGGCGCCTTAAAAGAATAAGTCGGTGTTTAGTGTCGTAGTGAAAATCAAGCTTCGACACCAAACTCACCTATGCGGTAACTTACCTACATAGCTTAACCTAGCGACCTAGCTGATTAGACTTGAGTACACAAACAAAACTTGTATATATCGGGCTATATATAACGGATGGTTCAGGCTGGTATTAAGGCTAGGCACGTATACACGTGCATCTTATATTACGTACAGACTTAATTATTTCCGTGTAGAACTTGTAAACTGAACTATCAAATTTTGACGTCATCAGGATTCCGTAGATATTCGATAGTGTACAATAATTATTGTGCTCATTTAGTCTATGTGCATCTAAGTCAGTCTAAATCGACTCTCGATTGATACTATTATATGTTCAGTTATATTTCGGCAGTGTTCGTTTCTTAATCAGCGGTAGTCTGAATGTTTCATTATCTTTCTTTTATTATATTCTTATATGAGATGTTACGTTGACCTTGAGAGGCCACTGTAAATGATTCTGAAATTACAATTAGACGAGGTATATGTAGAGAGATGAGCATTATGACATAAGAATGGTTTGTTTCACGGACAGATTAAAATTGCACACCGCTTTTAACAGTTATGACTACTTAACTGACAAGGAGGGAAGTACCTTAACTATTTACTTATTTCTCAGGGTATATATTCGTATCTTTCAAACATTTAATATCATTTAACCTTTTGACCGCTACAATGAGTACTTTCAACATTTACTAAACTAGAGGCAACGACACATACATATTTTTATTGAAACTTGAAATTGCATGAAGTGGCTTTATTGTTGAAATATCAACAGTCATCTAATAATGACATTGACGTAACTAATCAATATTTGTCATCACTGGATGAATTTGGTGGTCAAAAGATTCAAGTGTTGAGTACAGTTTCTTTGGGTTTGAGACACGGTTCTTAGGTATAAATGGCAATTATGTTACAGGGCGAAGTAGGTACCTATATTATGTAAACTTGAATTGTATATGGCGGGGGAAAAAAAAACAAATTATATTAAAGATAGATGTTGATTACAAAATTATATTACTCAAAACATAACAGAAATAAAATTATCGTTATCAATATAAAGTGGAATAAATAAGTTTAAATTTTCAGAACATAAAAACAAAACATAAAATAAATTATGCAAATTTGTAAATTAATAAACATAGTCATGCATTCTAGAAACATCTCAAAATAATATGGTCGGATAAAGATAACGGATAACAATGGTATAGTCGTACTTTTGACGTGAAATACAAAATAAAGACTAGAAAATTGAGCTTTCAAGTGGGCTGTGTTTAGAGATAGAGGAGAACAAAGAAAACAGTTATCTCTTAAACTCGCCACGTATCTCCTAAGGTTATATAAATCCTACTTGATGAAAACCTACAATATATACACTTATGTCTGTCACGAAAGTAATGTTTACTTGACCTAGTCATGCTACCTAATCGTTTAAACTCTGAGGTTGGAAACCAGTGGTGTCATAATTAATAATTACAAGTCATCTATTACATGAAAAGTCTTCTTGAGAGATGCCAGAGTCAAAAATTTATATAGTATCCCGAGGACACACAGATAATTGAATTGTAGTAAAAATTCTACAAATTTTGTCTACACAAACGAGCTATACGTATAATATATGTGTTTAAATACACATCAGAAGAACAGTAATGTTTACTGTGTTCCATTTATTTATTTTAATATCATTACTGAGGCGGAATGCTTGGTTAGCATACTACGTGACTACGTGAATCTTGGATCTGGTTTCAAACCTCTCTGAAAAAATACCTTGAAGTGCTACTAAACATCAAATGGTTTGACGTGATGTCTAAAAACTAAAATACAAACATTTCTCATCAGTACATCGATATTAATCGTTACACAGTATTATAAAGTTTAAACCTTGACAGTTAATATTATATACCTGTTTATCATAACATGCTTATATATTACGAGACGAAAAATAATAGGATAACAAGCAAGATAAAAAATATATTCTTATGCTTCAAGCCATGTACCTAAAATAAACTTTGGCCAAAAATTAAATTATCACACTGCACATAGAATGTAAGATATCGACAGCTGATCATTTGAGCAGGTCTAACACATCGTGATTTTGCTCTGAGCATTCCTTGAAACAAGCATTTTGAACAAAACACGTTGCAACGTATTTTTAACTATCACACTATTATATTTTGATTGACTGTCTACGCTCAAATGATCACCAATTCCTAATAAAAATAACCTATAACATTTAGTTCTATATTAAAACAACATTACTGCATGCTTTGCATTGGCTTCAAAGGCCTTTTATAAACAAACAAAATAACTAATAGTACACAAACTAATAGTAGGTCAAGATATATTTTATAAGAAATTCGTTTTCTACTTATACATTTTTATATATATCAGTAATCTAACTTAAGTCTAGACTCTTCATAAGAGTTTACCCGTTCATCACATCCAAATCGCATTGTGCTCTAAAAGTTTCATACAGAAATGCATATATTTACTTAAATGGACAGTTGAAGTGAATTCCATGTTCTGTGCGAGTCACAGGAGGAAGGTTTGGCAAGAAATTCATATAAGAGTCGACTGCTAGTCAGATTGCGATGTCGTCGACGCTCGCTCTGTTTTATTAAATATGTCTTGTGATGCTCAACTATTCTATGTTTGTGATGACTATAATTTTTTTGGTGCTGTTCTATAGCTAAGCCAACAGCGTTGCAGTACTTTGTGTCTATTGTACTCAAAAACTTCCATCGACTATTAATAATCATTGGGAAGTAGACATTCAAGAGAGTACATATATAAATATATATAGATTCAGTTTTCCAAAAACATATCTATGTTTGCGTCTCTGTCCGTAGCTGCAGATAGTTTACTGGGAGCTGCTCGTGTTACTTATGTTTCATAAGACCAGTCATTGTGCCAATGTTTGTGCGCCAACTGTGTTGGACATTAAGGCCAATGTTGGTAACAACATACGAAGCCGTCGTAATCTGTAGTTTATTTAGAAATGTATAAAAAAAATATCTATTATAAATTAATACAACAATGACGCATGGAGTCCAAGACCAAATTATATGAAAGGGACGAGTCGATGGCAGTGGTTTTGAATAAAGGGAATTGTAAGAATCAAATTAACAACTAAATAAATAATCCTTAAAACTAACTTATATATTCAACTAACTTTGGAATGTTCAGCGTTCATTTTATTTATGTTTTAGAAGTCCAATGGAAAGAGACGAGTCTATTTCCCGTTTTATAAATTCATTTAAAATGTTGCCATAAAATTGACAAGAAAATATACTTAAAACTAACATCTTTTGGCAATAAATAAATAAATAGGCCTTGAACTCCTTCACTTACCCATGCACAAATTTTCAATAATAATAATCATAATACAATTATAAATTCACATTAATACAAATATACGATTACTAACAATTATAAACATTAATAATATAATGAGTAGATTCCTCTTACAATAATACTGGGTAAATAGAATGAAAATCAATTACGATCCGCCATCTGCCTTTTACTCTTCAATTATTTCATTCTGGAACAAAACGAATAATAACACTTTTAGTTTTGACTTCAATTAACCTATCTTGTTGGTCTAGTGGTTAGTGACCCTGACTGCTAAACTAGAGGTCTTAGGTTCGATTCCCACGCAAGACAAATCTTTGTGTGATGAGCACGGTCATTTGTTCTGTGTCTGGGTGTAATTTATCTATAATAATATGTATTTAGAAATATATAAGTATGTTTATCAGTTGTCTAGTTGCCGTAATACAGGCTCTGCCTAGTGTGGGATCAGAGGGCCGTGTGTGAGCTGTCCCAAGATATTATTATTAATTGTGCAACAATCTCTCATTACCAGTCAGGAGTAAATATTTTTTATCGATTGCAATTAAATTGTAAAGGCCCAGAAATTTGTTACGTGTATTAAATTGTCAGTAGTGTTCATTTGATCATCCATTGTACAGGAGTATTAGTAGGACGTTTTCCTAAAGTCAAATAGCAGGATAGTATTAGTCCCCGTCAGAGATACGCAATAGACGTGCAAGCGATCTGCGGCTTCACCAATGGCAACGCCGGGACCGTGGTGTTATTAGTCGGTGCAAGTCCGACAAATCTTCACGTTGCCATTGTTCCCTCGGCGTGGGCCCGTAAGCAAAAAGTGTGTGTGTGTACTTATGTACGCACGTAAGAAGTTAAACTTTTTTGGCGTAACAAGATAAATTCTTTCTCATGAACTTGAGATTGACAGATTGGTATAAAAAATATTTCAACCTTCAGATTAAACTCGAAAACTGGCATCGGATATTTTGTCATTTGTCATTTTTGACCTTATGTAGTTTGGAAAAACTAAAATGTTGCTAACTTCAGGGTGTAGGTATGCCGTGACGGTGTGCGCGCGCATCGTTAAAATATTGACTAGCTAACTTCAGGGTGTAGATTTCCGTGACGGTGTCCGCGCGAATAGTAAAAAATTTCTCTCATAATTTTTCCCAAACGCGCCAAAAGAAGTATAACTTCAAAAAAGAGAAGTATTAGTAGGTTGTTGGGATCAAAGTGAAAAAGCAGGGTATATACCAATTCAATGGGCTACCCGGATCTGGTTGAGGTCGTCGTCGGAGTCGGTGGGCGGGGCGTGCTCGGAGCCGGCCAGGACGGTCAGGTGCGTGGAGTCGCTCTGCAGGGTGGAGCACTCGCCGCCGCCGCCGCCGCCGCCAGTGCTCCAGTTGCCGCATTGAGCCTTCTTCTGCAAGGCTTGGACGTACGACTGCAAAAGTCATGAATATAATGTATTCTTCTGGTAGTAATAGATATATAGTTTAAAAACAAAAGGTTTCGTGTTTCTAAAGTCCTATTTTTACGAGATCTGATAGCTGTAAAACCCAAAAAGTAATGAGAGCAATCAATAAATTGTCAAGCAAAATTCTATCTACCGAATGAATCGATTGCAATAATTTCATACACTTTTAATTGAAATTTTCCATAATTTTGGGATAAATACAACATTATGGTAAGTTCGAGTTAGTCTGATGAGTTAGCCCGAATGCGACCATGGGAACGACACAATCCCATCTTGTTGGAGCTTGTTTTATATGTCTTCACTATATTATGATCCTTGCTTATTTAAAAACTTGTGTTTAAAAATACATTATGTATTAAAATGACCACATTGATCATGATCAATGTTTGTATATGAGAAGATGCCTGTGCCCAGCAGTGGGACATTTATAGGCCGGTATTATTATTATTAACTGTCTTTCTGTTACTCTTTCAAGTTAAAACTACTAAACTTTTTGATAAAAGTATGAACTCCAAGAAAGGTCAGAGGCTTTCTGCTGCGATAGCCAACCTCCATACGGGTAGAGCCGCGGGTATAACTTAGTTGTTAAATATTCTGTTACTGTACCTGTGAGATAACATCTCCGTGGGCGGTGCGAACCTGGTACAGGTATCTGTACTTCCGTTGCTTCATCTCGGCGCGTTGCTCGCGGGTGATCGGGCGCGTCTGTTGGGCCTTCATGCGACGCTTCTGGGCGCCTATACCTATATTAACAAGTTATATTCTCTTCATAAATTTGTTTTTAAATGTACGGTATCATATATAACTTGAATGTTTAATAGCTAGTTATTTAATAGCCAACTTCTAAGAAAAGACCGGTAAATATATTTTTTCAGATTTTTGAGGTACTACCGACAATGTTTCTATTTATTAAACGCGTCTACAGGCTCTCGGCCTGACGTAGCTTGATATGTTCCTAAAACTTAACCTTGAGTAACCTTCAAACTTTTGTAATTATTATAAACTTCTCTCAGCAAAATCAGGGCCGACATATTACTGCTGCTTCCGCGGGCAAGCTAGTGTAAAAATAAGATGGGATGAAGAATGAGCGTACTAACTTTGCTCGTGGTAGATGCCGGTGGCGGTGAGCGCGCACTGGGCGGTGAAGCCGACTATGGCAGCCGCAGGCCAGACGGCCAGCGTCAGCCAGGACAGTCGGCACGGCGGGGCCACGGCTGGCTCCAGCTTCGCGCGCTCCCACAACTACGACACAAAAGATATCTATTTAAAAAACATCCAATAATATTGTTTCAAAAATTTTAGTAAAAAACTGATATGTGTAATTGCCCTAAATAAGTCCTAATTATATTAGAGCGAAGACCCATTTCGATCACATCAGCTATACAGCCAAAATTTATAAATTAAGTCTAGAGATTAAACTTAAGGTGCAATTTAAAAATTATTGTAAAATTATATAAAATAAAATGTCTCGAAAATTTGCGTAGGCGAACGCCTAATGAGAAAGTGAAAATGAAAGGGAAAATGAGAAAAAATCTGGTGTGGGAAGTTCTAGTGTAGGCAGTTAAGTAACAAACATTAATCCATCCATCTTTCGCATTTAAAATATTAGTATAGATTATAATACTAATTTACTAAGTTTTAGGCACGCAAACGTAGTAGTTTTATGAATGGTGAGAATCCTAAGATCACATTGTTTATTTTACTTTAATTTGCATTGGACATCCCTTGGACATTGAAAGAATAACATTCGTAAATCACAAAAGGTTCGTAAATATAATTTTCGGATTATTGTGGTTTCTGTAGTATGGCCTTTAATTAAAATACGGTGGTCCACTAGTCTCGCATGCGATCCAGAATTGAATGCGATACAGAAATTGACACATGGACCAAAAGCCAGGCTAGCAAACTTAGTGTATTTTTAAATCGCAAACACTCTCATTAACCAGTGTCAAAGTTAAATTCTTTTTCTTCCTGCTACTACGACCACCCGATGACCCGAACCATACATACATAAAACATAAACTAATGTTGAAATGAAAATAATTTATGGTCGATTTTCGACCCCTAGTAAAAATAAAATTAATAGTTCAATACAATGAACTATTAGCTTAAGTATCGTACAAAAAGATATGGTACCTTCATAGTTACCGACATTTGAAAACTGAGCGCGCTGGTACAAATGTCAAAATGTTGTCAAGTTGCATTCATGAATAGTGGAGGATTTGGAGTCCTCAAAATGCGAACGGTAAATACAAATCTGCCTCATTTTTATACAATAATATCAAAATTAGAGAAATTTGTGTTCATTTTTTAAGCTTAATATTATGCGTTTTAATCCCACCAATACTATCAAAAAATATATTTATACTAAGCTTTCATTGCAATGACATGAGCGAGTTTTCACAATAGAGAAACAGTGTAGTAAGTTTATGTAGAGATTGGACATTCAATAATATAATCATTATTGTTCCTTTATTCCAATGTTTCGTAATACGAGATTACCCATATAAATTTTCCAAATTAATTATTGATGCATAATCGTCAAATGTAAAAGTTTCCAAACACAAGTTTCTACTAATTAAAGCACCGGATCTATTAATTGTTTAGGGAAAGTTCTGCTTATTGGTCAATTAAGCGTAAGAAACTACAACAAAACGTGTAGATAGAATTGTAAATGCATGAATAGGACGTTGTATGTACCTGTTTTCGTACAACTGTCGTGTGAGGGACGCTGATATAATTTCCGCGAGTTGTCCCACTTAGAACAGTGTAAGGCGGAATACTGCAAGAGTAATGCAAGTATGACGCACTAATTTAATAGAAACTAATTCCTTGATACAAACACGCTTTACTTTCTCCATACTAGAATATATTTTTTTAATGTTAATTAGGTAACTAATGCGTAAATTCGTTATTCAGACGTGGGAAAATCACATGGTCGGTGAAGGTACACATTACTTTATATTTGCTACAACTTACGTCACATCTTGAAATAAGCCTTATTACAAACTTCCATATAAAAAAATACAGTTATCATTTTAATTTATTAACGGTACAATCATTAAGTGGAACTTAGACATATGCGTTGGAAAGCAACTTAGTAAATAATGCATAAAACTGTACTGACCCACTTTAGCATCATCATTCTTTCAAAGAAGTAGTCAAGGGAGGTCGCAATCACTGCCCCGCCGTACACACTCGTACCGAAGATAGTAAGAGCTGAAACACAAGAAACACATATTAATTCATTAGAGTCGGAAATCAAATTATTGTACGTTTCCAAGCAAAACGAATACGAAACAAAGTATCTACCTAGCTCTACTTATAATTAAAAGTGACGCAATTGTATGATGTATATTAAAAATAAAATACCTATTCTTTAATTTATGTTTTCAGACTATAAATTTTATTATTATTAATATTATTCGAGACAAGTACCAATGTACTGTATTTGTCATGATGTATTTACTCACATATCTACCAATTCAAGGTATATATAAAGTTTTAATAAAATATTTTTTTAAGATAATTTTTTATTAAGTTATTTATTTAATCGCGGGGCGTCACGCGTCGCGTTGCGCCGAACGAGCTGCCGGAAACACGTACGTACATACGGCGATGTATAGGCCGTTCAATGAAGTGTTTTTGCACGCGTTTGTTTGAATTGTAGTATCGCTTGTGGCGGGCGACGACGCAGCCGCGGACGCATCGTGTTTTGCGGCGGTCGCGGCGAAAACGGCTGTAGAAGCGGCGGGCGACGCGCATTATATTTGACTATCTGTATATTTAGGCTATTTTAACGTAGTTGGTATACTAAAGAAAAATAATCATCAAACTATTTTTTTATTTTTTTTCATCTCTCTTCAATTATTTTATTTCGCCGCTGCTGACGCTGCTGCGGACGCCACTGCTGAGACGGGGACAGAGATAACGCCTTGACGCCCCGTAGCCCGCCCTGCGCACCGCGCCGCCTGTCTCCCCGTTAGTCTTTGATCGAGACCTAAGAATCATATTTTCTGTAGCAGGATATCATTAAATAATTTAAGCTGGTTTTCGAACGTCTCTCTTACCCTTAACCCGTTTAAATAAGAACAAACAAACAAAAACCTAAGACGAATTATTTCCATAAACACAAAGCTCCTTATGACGTAAGTAAATTATACAAGTTTACATCTTGTTACGTCACAGATTAAACTGCTTTGAATTAGCCACTGGTAGTCAAAGAAGAACAAATATTAGCATCAAGGTACAACACTACGCAGTGAAGATTGTTTGATCAAGGTGTTGCATCCGCAATTTCCAGGACTCAGTGTAGAGTCTATCTCAAACGAACATTAAATCCATTTCGATCCAATTACAGTAGAGAATTTACTTTGGTATGCGATATTCCTAGCGATAGCGACGCACTTATTTATATAAGTATTGTGTTCCTTTAAGATATATACAACCTTCTTTTAACTATATAGGTACTAAAACTGGTACACGTGTCAAATATTTTCATGTTAATAATCTCTACAAAAAATTTCAAAATTCTTTCAGTCTTGCCTCGTTCTTCGCGATAAACATTTCGACAAAATCTAACATGGTCTAAAATTCATATCCATCAATTCGGTTACTGATTTTGAACAAACTTCAAGTTTCGTATAAAGTAAAAATAAGGTTGTATATTATCTTAATGTATATTTAGTTTACTTATTATATACTAGCTGTCCCCCGCGACTTTGTCCGCGTGTTTTAGTTTCAACGGTTTTTAATTTTTGCAATATTTTTCATTTATGCTCCGCTCCTATTGGTCGTAGCGTGATGTTATATATATAGCCTTCCTCAATAAACGGACTATCCAATACAAAAAGAATTTTTCAATTCGAACCAGTAGGTAGTTCCTGAGATTAGCGCGTTCAAACAAACAAACAAACTCTTCAGCTTTATAATATTACTAGTATAGATTAAGGCATAAGGGCAATTATTTATAGTAGGATCACACATTTTAAAATTGTAATAAATAATATCCACATCACATAATATCATATTCATGAATATATTTCTACTTTTCGCTTTTATCATGGTACCCTTTCAAATGTATAATTTCCCTCCCTACGTGATGCGATGACGTGAACAATCCACAGACCATAAATCCACAGACGCCTAATAAATTAACTTTGATAATTTTCTTTTAACAAATCGATTTGGTAATTTAAGTTAAGAGAGACATAGGTATTATAGTTTGATGAATAAGCGTATTAGGTTTGAATAAACGCGAAACCTATGAACCGCCGCCGTCTCGGCGAGATGATCGATGTTAACTTACCGACCACAATGTAGTTACACCTACATTATTTATATTTAACCTTATTGTTTTGAGTTCGATAGTAACACCTACTAAGCACCAATCAGAAAAAAAATAAAGCCATTTAAGGTTCTAAAGGTTCTAAATCGGTGATATATAAGTCCCGCTTCAAAGAGGCTTAACTGTTTATCGTAAGAAGGTCACATAAATGAGAAAAACAATTTTTAAAATGAATATCGTTAAGTGGACTATTATACTGGTAAGAACATCCTACGTCGTGGAAAATTCTTGTAAGAAACCTGTACATTTTCTATAAGAGGATTTAAATATTGAAATAGACTGTAAAAGGTACTTTCTGAAGTACCCTTGAATGAATTTCAATTTTAATACAAGAAAATATTGTTTAGATTCCAGTTACTTCCTAACATTGAAACATTTTTTATTTCAAAGTACCTAGGTATACTGATCTTGCCAATTTAGCATTGGCATTGTATTGGAATTCAAATTTAAAAGTAAGGGTTTGATGTTTACCTGAAATATACGTCACAAGTAGAGAGATAAGAAATGTGCAACGCGATAAGATTCTGTCTAATACATCTATACTAATATTATAAAGCTGAAGAGTTTATTTGTTTGTTTGTTTGAACGCGCTAATCTCAGGAATCAAGGATAGTCCGTTTATTGAGGAAGGCTATAGGCTATATAACATCACGCTACGACCAATAGGAGCGGAGAAATGAAAAATGTTGAATGAAAAATGTTGCAAAAATGAAAAACCGTTGAAACTAAAACACGCAAACAAAGTCGCGGGGGACAGCTAGTCTTATAATAAAGCATAATTTAACAAATACCTACTCAACGTCTGACTAACTTAAATACTAAAAGTGAAATGCAAAACTAACAAATAAAATATTGCGTTGTATGGTTGACATACTGCCCCATTTACGTCACAGGGCTTTCATTATTGAGTTAATAATTCCATAAATAAACCTTAATTGTTATAGCAACGCCTGAAACCGCAGGATACAATTATGAATCCCAACATACTCTTACCATGTAGGTAGATAAACGTAGTACATTATATTGAAGCTATCGACCGTGTACGGACTATGGTCACTGTAGGTACACTCTTAATGCATTCCTAGGTGTGATCGTCACGTATCTCAAAGCTCTCCCGCATGGAGATTTACCGCTTTTGACGCTGTTCCAATGTTTTAATGTAAATATTTACATTCTACATAAACCCATTTCATGTGTTGAACGCTATTGGAGGACTAAAATTTTAATATGTTTATGTACTATGCAATTTTGAGCAGCGTTAATAGGGATGTTTCCTGGGTATGAAAAGTGAAATCTATTTAGTGCGTCAGTTAGATAATAAAAAAATATTAGACACGTATTTTTTCTTTTATCAAAAAAATAAAAAAATACAAAGATACACCGCTTTAAAGTTTCGGAGAGGGGGCTTATGACGCCACGCCTCGCTTAAAATCGTAGCGAGGAGTGACGTCACGCGTAATTTCCGTTCTCTGTATTTTGATCATTTTTTGTTTGCAGGAAAAAAGAAAAAATACGTGTCCAATAAAATTCATTAATCTACCAGACGGACATTAAAAAAAAAATAGGAAACATGCCTATTGTTTGATCGCGGTTTGTATATGATTTCGGAAACACACACACATTTATGAGAATGTTCACTGGGTCAGAGGTATTGCCGCGCATAGTGCATCATCGTAGTACAAGGAATACGAACGGATCTCAAAGTCCGCTAGTAATATGCTGGTGTGGAAAGGCTCGACCTATATCTTGTGTAGGTAAGTAAGGGGAACAACTGGTACTCTCGTGCCACCAATACTATAATCGTTACATAATCCATCTTAGTTACTTACACAAAGTTTTCAACAAAATTAAATTGTGAAATAAATTTTAAAAGCTTTGGTTTTCGATATTCATTAGGCAACCATCAAATTAACTAACCTTTCAAACCTTTCAAATTCTTTATGTGTGATTTAGTTTAGCTAAATAAAAGCATTTTAATTGGAGCGAATAACCAATCTGACCTCCATAAGCCACGGTAACAAGATATCTGATCAATATGACCGGGATAAAACACCTAAAAGCAGATAAATGTGAATTTTTTCTATTTACTTTTATCGACCCCTAATAGCATAGTAACTACTATAAATAATTACCCTTCTAACATGAAAAATATAAAATTATAAAAGATATTTTTTTTATTTAATTTAGTTTACAAAAGCTTTAACTTGACAATAGCGCGAGAGAGTCGCGCTAAAGTTCATTTTGCTTTATTTTTTACTTCCCTGTGAAATGCATTCCTTTGAATTAACAAACAATTTATCACGTATGAAATGCCTGTATGAAACTCCGAACTACAACTCCAAGCTTCGATGGTATTTATCTCTCGTATGGTAGAGACAGCTAATTAAAATAGATCCTAGTTTAATTATTACGCAAGAGTTTGAAGTCAAATTCCTGGAGCACTACCTACATAGGTAAATGAATATATATAATAATGCATAGGTAAATTAGTGTTTCTCAGTACATTGTGAGTTCTTCCTATTTAGTCAAGTGTGCGAGAATCTACACTACTTCGACAAACAAATAATTGGCAGGTTAATTCTCGCGAATATAGAATCTACAAGTTGTACATGTAACCATGGAAACTGCGCCCGCTGCAAGAATTATCCTTTGTTATGTATCCGGTATTGCCAATCTACAATAATATTATAAAGAGGAATTATTTGTATTATTTTATGTTTGTTCTTCATGAATATACAAAAATACGAATTTATAATATATAAACTATATATTACTATTACAATATATCAATCCTTTCATTATTAGAATGCTACATTATCCTTAAGAAACAGACTATATTTATTACTGTTTTAAAAATAAATATCCATTCGTGCGAAACCGTGACGGGCTAGTATACAATATATTGGCAATGAGCTGTAAAATGTAGATTGCTTAGATACATAGTATATTGCTGATACGCAGACTTAATATCGTTGTACCCGTCTAAAATTATTAGATAATACATGACATACGGCAGCATTCTATACAGAATCGATAACTGTTTATTTAATTCCTGGATAATCTTGGATAACCTGCTTATTGTTACCTACATAGCAATCATGCGCGAGTCGTACACAATATAACAGACTGTCACTACTATCACAATGTTATCTGCAAGATAAGATAGCGGCCTTACCTTTCTTCCAATACAGGTTGATGACTGCGAAGAATATGCCTGAACAGAGCAAAACAACGACACAGAGCCAGTACTGAAACAAATGAAATATTATTAAGTACAATACATCTTAGAGAAATAAATAAGTAAACTATAGAGCGCGCATATCGAGTATGAACTCTTGGTACTAGTATGAACATGTAAAAACGTAAAATTTGTACTAAAACTGATCGCACCGTTTTATTAAAACTATCTCATATTACCTTAATAATATCGGAACCGTCGATGTTTTCTAATAAACGTCTTTCATCGCACGAAAAAAAACTTAAAAACGTAAATCAGTAAACGATACGCTCGTTTACTGATTTAAGTGATTTTTTGTGCATTTAGCTAAAAATGTGCGTACGCTCGGCATAAGGGCTACTAGCGATGCGCACGCTCTACGCTTGTCTATGCTTACTCTAAGCATTACATCTAATAAAAAAGTTTGTAAGGAGTTAGCCCGAAACCCTAACGATGAACTTGTGAGGATGCGATAAATTCACTTCCATTGCACGCGTTATGAATACAGTTTGAAAAGCAATCACGAATACCAGGAACTTGCAACTCAATACTGCTACATACCGAAACAGATATTTGCAGAAATCGAATCGTTTGAATAGGTTCTCAAAAGAACATTTACAGTTTACTATGAGAAATCAAAAACAGTTATATAGTTTGAAAAATTAAAATAAACCTGGTGTTATTCGAAAAAGAACATATCCAAGTTTGGTTATTGTGAAACTTGTTAGAGGCAACCATAAAAATGTTATTAAACGACAATTTATATTTACCCGCAGCGGGGTCAGTTTAACGTACATTTTTAGACGTTGTAATGGCAAGTGATGACGAGCCAGGTCACGGGTTGAGTTACGTGATATTTTAATATCAGATTATTCCGCTACGGTTCAAAGTTAAGTAATAAATAGCAAAACATTGTACATAATATTCTATAGGTGGTCCACATATCAGGTTCTTTTCTCTTGTTGAATGTAAGGGGATCTGGGAACAATACTAGCATAAAATCAGTTTTATGTACTGAAGTTATAACAAGGCATTGTGTATTTTACCTATCAGTGTACAGTACCCATTCAATCATTTTAGTTACTAAGAACCTGCCTATGTATATTACAATAATTGATTAAATTATTGGGTATATACATACCTGGTTTTTAGCTAAGTCTATAGTATAATTAATCAATGTACGGCATGAAAAATATACATTTATAAAAAAACAATCTGGTTGAATACTTAAAAATTACTTTGTTTTTACTAATATATAAGCCCGTGAAAGTATCCTTGCCACTAAATAATAACAGTGCACAAGCAGTTACACACTGTTAGGTAATCGTATACAAATACAAACGCCATTAAGTAATCAGTTTACTGAGCGACCCTTGCGAGTTTCCTACGATTCGCTCAGAAAGGAGAATAAAATACTATTTCCCTATATTTTTCCATTCGCAAAGCAACGGCAATATCGGTACATAAAGCTTTAGATAAAAATAGACCAACCCCATTTTTCAAAAAGGTGTTGGAATCAACAAATCGTTTGCGTCATACTTTGGTTACCTATCACTTTCCAGCTTGGTGAATTCAGAAAATATCTTCTCAATAAAGTTCTAGATATCATTTTATGAGAATGCGTGCATTTCCTAATGTCCCCGTGTTTTAGTAAAATTAAAGTATTATGTACCAACCTAGTTAGTTATGTGCGGCGTTCGTTTAAAAGCTAACAACATTCGATATTACAGAATAACAAGCTCTTGAAATCTATTTTGATATCGTTCAATAATAAAATTCGGTCGCTGTCCGTTCGCCGTGCATGCAATGAGAGTTTGGAAACATTGTTGTGCATTTACATTTTTTCAATGTTGGTACAATTTATGACACTATAATCGCAGTACAGTCCAGAGGACAGACAATATAATGACTTTAACAACTGTTGTGTTTTGATTAAGCTACAAAATAGAATCACCGGCTGGTAACTATGTTATTGTGGGGATTTCGATCGCGTGCATGTGACATCCAAATTGTTTCCAATTTAGACCTATATTTTTGCATCTTTAAATTGCAAATATTTGTGGAAAAACAATGCAAGTACCAGAAATTCAATAAACTTTAACGCTTTGTTTTTGATAAAAATATGATAGCGTTAATTTTCTCGGTGACATTACAGCTAGGAATATAAATTCGTGTTTTATGAAAGTGAACTCTGTCTCTAGGCAGTTATTTTCGTTTAGTTACCAACAGAGGTTACTGGTTAGCAATCTACTAGACTGCGGGCGTGTGTTTGAATTGCAAAATTGCATTTGATTGCTTCCTACCAATCCTGGTGACATCAATCCTCTGCAATCGACGTAATTGGTCTGAGGTAAATCGGTCTTTTAGATATGACGGCCGAAAGATGTATAGCCATGAGACTCAATTACGTCAACATTCGATATTATCCATATGACATATCTACATGTAGTAGGTACATTTTATAGGTACATGGTAGGATGAGCTAGTGGCAATTCAATAAGTACAGGATACAATATTTAATACATTACATATATATTAATGACATTAAACACTTTCGCCTTGCAACACATTCGTCAATCGGGCCACTCGCATCGCTAAAACGTGTTCATTAATAAATCATCGTTTGGATTTCACTGTCGTTCGTTAATTTAACTTTCACCCAACTTGATTGATAAACCTTTATCTAGTTTACGTAACCACTTGTTTATTATTATACAATAATGTATGTTTAAAGCGGCGGGGCTCGTGGTAGTAAGCCGGTTTGACCGATATTTATGGTTAAGCCGCGCTAGCCGCGGTTAGTTTGTGGATGGGTGACCGTCTTATAAATATACCGATACCTCTGCATGCCTCGGAAAACACGTTAAGCCTCTGGTCTAAACTATCAAAGCTACGTTGATATTGACTACATTTATATTATATTACAACTAGTCTTACTATTGGATAATGTGTTACCCAGTAAAATGCTAAGCCAGTAAGGCAGATGTCAGTCGCTTCTTAAATACGGTACTCAGCTGAACCCGATAAGACTGGAAACCGACCCCAACATTGTTTGGGGAAGAGGCTAGGCAGAAGAGTGTTAAAAGCCTAATAAAAACCTTGTTACAAATCATGTAAAAAATATATTAATGGACAAGGTAGAACGTAATATTACAGTACTATTACGTCAATTAAGAGGAATCTATTTTAGTCACAGTAAACGTCACCTGCTTGTCCTCGTTATATTCTTGATTAGTAAAGTTATCGGTTTTGACGACGCGAGTTTATTCACATCTAAACAAATTAACATAAACGAATAGGTATAAAATATGAAACCAAGAAATACTAAACTAGAGTCGCACCTTCCATACTAGCAAGCCATGGCTTAATATACTTAATAGCGATGGGGTAAATAACTTTGCTTTTATGACATTCGCAATGATTTTTAAATAGAGATTAAAATTAAAACCGCTGTTTTTTTAAGCCTCGTTTTTAATCAGACTTCCGAGGAAGGTTATTTCATACTATACCTAGTGATATAACACACTTATACAATTAATTATGGATCACGAGAAAAAATAATTACTTGTGACTTGTACAACTTAAAACTACAGTCGTAGGCCAGTGGACACTCGAATGTCTACAATTAAACCCTTTCCGTTATTGCAGTAAATCGTTCGTTCTTGGTTAAATTTTTAAACAGAAGTGATCGATGGACTCAGGTCAGTTGAATGACTGGTGCTCTACTTAGGCATTTCTGAATAATGTAGACTTAAATTGTCTAAGCGGTACTATTTTAAACTACTTTTACGGACAGCTACACTGGTCTGTGGCGTGTGGCGTCCCGTAAACGTGTAACGATTTCAAATTAAAAATCTATTCTTCAATGTTCGTCTGGCATATTGATTAAGATTACATATTAATGACATAGAAATACGTAAAGGATACGTACCTAAAACGTCAATCCTTCAAAAATCATTTTTATTGCAATTTGGGCTCATAACAATCCAATTGTACAATTTCATAATCTGTTATATAGGTATTAGCACTTTTAATCAGACATAATAGGTATGTAGTCCGACTCAGAGACGTTTAGAGCGACTTTTTGTTTGTGGACTATCCCTACTATGTCACTTTTCGCAATCGTAGGGCATTCGCATTAAAGGCAGGATGGACTGTTTGACGAAAAAAAAATCTTTAATTAGTATACTACCACTGTTTATTTACAATACCTTCTGCAGTATATGCGACGATTAGACTTGACGTAGCATAGTCTACTTTAAGGGCTGACGAAAACGATTACACATAATAGAACCGCATGTACTACGCTAAATAAACAATAAAAGTATAAATGTAAATAATTCTTATTCTAAAGATTATTTAGCATACGTACATAGTCGGATACGGCGCGTTTTATTTATGAAAATTAGTTTTCGAACGCAATTTAGGTCTCTGTAGTTTTATACGTTGTGACAATAAAGTGGACGAAACCTAGACATATTAATGTCAGTGTGCTTTATGTTATAATTAATGCATTACATACTATAATTTTCACGCAGAAATATGAAAAAAAAAATACAAATTTACAATGATTAAGCCAGTTTTCGTTCACGCGGTCGAAAACAGGGATTTATATTAAAACGAAAAGCCTATTCCCGCCCGCTTCATTTTATTAGTCGAAAGGCATTTTATTAGGTAAACAATAGTGTTTCTATAAATATAAGACTTATTAACTTTGATTCCAAAAAGAAAAAATCCCGAACTTCGAATAATCTTACCGCGAAAATTGAGGCAGTGAGCTATATTTTTTTACAGTATTTCACCTGTCATATAACTCTTGTCATATGCAAACCGTAAATTGATTGAGTTCGTTTTAATTAAAACAAGCGTGTCATCTATTCCCTAACATGTAATATATTCAAGCATGAAAAGGGAAACAGACGATTTTCGTAAGTGTGTTAATATTGCTATTTCGCGCGAAGTTTTTGATGCACGCAGCATCAAATGGACGAAAACAGGATGTGGACGGCAAACAGGCGAACCTACCCTATATCATGTATGTACGTTGTCATCAAACCTTGCAAGGTTAAATAACACCCTTTCTTGACATCCGATTGAGATGAATATTTGCATACTTAGGTTAGTTCGGTGACAATACAATATTATGGTACTTTCAAGCTGATCTGATGATGGAGCCAGATGGTGGGCATAGCAACTCTATAACAAAACTGCACAAACCCACCGTGTTTGGGCTTGTTGGATTTGTTTTCACTAGTACACTGAGCAATTTCAAGTTCAAAAATATATAAAAACAAAACTTGTATTATTCTAATCGTGTCGATTGAAATCTAAATTGTGTCGGCCTAGAAACCTGGTACAATAACTGCATTGTCAGCATGCATATGTTATGCACAATTTTAGTTTTAAGTATACCTTTAAATCCATAGGAGTGACATTTTGGAACCGCGCAACTAGAGTCATTTAACGTTTTGAAAGTGCCTGAAAAGGCCTACTTGAAATAAAAATATTTTTATTTTGGATTTTATCATATACCTACTCATACGCTATGAGTAGGTATATGACGTAGGTAGGTATAAGTCATACCTAAACAGACATGTTCAGCCTCGTTTAGATTTATTCTATTTGTGAGGACAGAATGACCGATTACAGTTTGACCTAAATGTTCATATATCACTACGACCCTAATAACGGGCACAGGCCTCTTCTCATGTAGAGAAGGCATGAAGACCTGTCGCTTTAAGGAATCACCGTTACTTTTTAAAATATAAAACCGAGCGCAATTTGCTCCTGAGTAGCTTTGCGATATAGACTAGAGGTCAATTTGCCGCCCCTCCCGCAGTCCGCAAAGTATATTTGTTGTTAACTTAAATAAGGTGTATTTTCAGTTAATTAATAATGTTTTTACTATATCGTTGGTTTTATTTCCTATAAAAATAACATTATATATAATAGAAAATGTGCAACCTTACATTCCTAACACATTACATTATAATTATAAAAAAAATATTTACGGGTCCATTAGACACACCAGACACGCGGCGTGATTTGCGCCCCAAGGGTTAAATAAAACTTCATATATACCTAGGTATATTTTGAAGACACACAGAACCGTGTGCACTAAAACACAGTGGTATTAAATGCGGAAACTAATTAGAACTTTCTAACTTGTATCTTAGTAAAACAGCAGCGCTTTAATTTTGTGAACGACTGAATCAGCACCATTGTAACTCAGTGGGGAAACACATTTAGGGACAAACAATACATATAGGGACGTATCGTGTCGTGAATGAATGCTAATCAGTTAAAGCGGTTCTAATAATCACTGTACATTCGTACGGCGGTATTGTTTTGTTACGGATGTCGATATAACTGTAAAAAGACTAGACAGACTCGAGTCCGACTCGCGGCGCTCCGAAGAGTTCCGTACAAGTTTTGCTGATCGACACGGTTAATTCTTCAATAACAAACTTAACTTTGAAGTTGAAAAATGTTCGATTGAAGATTGTTTGTTTTCTTTTGAGGTACGGAACGAAACGAGGTTAACTTTTATTGGGGCTTAGATATCAATCAAAATTAATACCACTTTGTAATAATACCTGATTTATTTTCTACAAAGTAACTGCTGCAATTGGGTATTTGACTGCTATTTAATTATTTATTTCTAATAATAGTATTATATTGAAACAGAACTGAGACAGAACAGAGCTTGAAAAGTTAGTAGATGACGCATGTTCTATCTCTTTTTCGCAAAACGGCGACTTGTATGGGGCAGCCCCAGATTAGTATGGAGATTTACCAAGGTGACGTCACCTGATGGTATAGCTCTCTCTGTCTAATTAGCAATAATAATGCTTGTAACTAGTTCAATATGAAAGTAATAAATCTGCCGTTTTTACAACTCGACATAGTTTGTAGGTAATATACATTATTTAAATGAAATAAAAATAATCTTGTCAAATACCCAATTCGAATAGTTAATTGACACATTGTCGGGCTATCTACAAAGTAGATATCATTATAGTCAAACTTTACAGAAATGAGAATGTAGTTGAATAATATTGTGTTATTTAGACGATGATAATGGCAAGCTTTCAGAGTACTTTTAATTTTATATAATTTATTTTTTATCTCTTTTCACAGCCTATCAATGTTATCAAAATTGTTATGTTAATGACCTCATAACATTTGCTTTGAATCAAAAGTCGTACAATGTAAAACTGTTAACATAAAACTATACGCAAGTGCCTAAGCTATTGTTAATGCGATAGTCGATTGTTTCTTACAATAACGATTACAATGCTTTCGCTAATTAGTGACGATGTTAATCTGAATCAATTGTGCATTTATACGTACATAACAATCGTGTCTTTTATATGAATTATGTAATTTGTAACAGATTTTTAATGTCAGTAGGTAGGTAGCCACCCATGTCTTTGGGAGTTTACAGTAAAATAATTTGTGTACAAATTTGTTGTTGTTGAATTTTTCCTATTTGCGCATGATAGCAAAACATCAATAGTCGATGACCTCTGAATTAGGAGCCTAATTGCGATATCAGAATTGGCTTGTAAAACATGACGACATTCGGAAAATACCTCTCTTTTCAAAAGATCTGTGATATTTATTGATGGCAATTTAATAGGGATTATTAATTTACTTTGTGATTGCTTATTATAGGTACCTACCCACGTATACGGAAGGTCTCTGCTTCAAATGATTTATGCCTACCTACATTACGATATTAGTAACGTGATTTTATTTTCACCTTAAGTTGGTAGGTATAGTAATTTAAACATAGCTTTTCCATGGCATTTGGGTAAAAATACAAAATGATAAAACCTTTTCAAAGCAGTTGACAGAAAATCAATTAAGTACCTACCTAATTATTTGTTTGTTAGAGTTGGACCAAAACTGAGATCAAAAGAGCTTGATTAAAATTTAATTTAATTAAAATTATATTATTTAAAGCAAATCTTCATATCAAGTTTTGTGGAATGTTTCCAATTCATTATCTTGTTGAATATTAATTTATATTACTCACTTAAAAATGTAGCAAAACAAATGCTTAACTCACAACAGTATAAGATTTAAATACGAGTTGTTTTACATATATTAAAAACATACGAGTTCATATACCTGCCTACTGGTTTAAAACCGGACTTCACAGATATTGTCAAAATCACACAGACTTCTAGAATTCAATAGTTAACAACAATCTTATATAGGGAATAAAATAAAGAATATATAGAAGTACTACAGTAATTTTCAGTTATAAACTCGGCATATTATTCTATAGATGTTCACGTGCGAGTAAAAGATAAAGAAATCTAAAAACCCTTTTGACAAAAGATGACATAATAAGCGCCATTGTATGATTTAATCCTTATTCAAAACATGTCTTGAAGATCATTGAGTAAATGATACTGTGAAATGTGTTAACAGACACTCAAACCAAACCAGTTTTTTAAGGTCAAGAGTCCATTTGTATCGCGAATTCGCGATCACAAAGAAACATAAAGAGCACGTTGCATTGTCTGTCACTTCGATCGCAGCCATTTCTGTTCGCTCATTTTATTATGTAAATTAGCTACCCTAAACTGCCTCCTTGGTCCAACGGTCGTAAGCACGACTGACGGCCACGAGGTCTCGGTTCGAATCCCGGGTATGACAGTTATTGGGGTTTTCTCTCAAAAATTTACATCAGAGCTATATAATTATATATATATAGAGTACAGTGCCTCAAAAAGCACAAAAAGCCGTGGGTCTGCCTGATCTCTTTCCGGTCGTATCGTATTGCCGTCCCACATCAGACCATAAGAGTGAAGGAATAGAGTGCAACTGTGTTCGCGCACACATTGAGGCATTAAAATATCTCCCCGCGTAGATAGCTTATCTCAGTTAAGAGCAACCGCCGTGATCGAAATTAGGTCATTTTTAATATTATTCTATCTATGGAAGTTGTTTTTGTTCCCTACTTATATCGTATGGGAAAGTGTCAATGTCAAAGTACCTATGTTCATTGTTTGGTATTTATGACGAAATCAAAATGCGTTTGTATCGCGCAGATAGATAACTATTTGGTAGGTAGGTATAAATAGTGGGAGATCGGCTTGCGGTGTGTTATGCATCTAGGAGTTGAACACATCGGAGCATGCAATTGAGGTCACAATATATTGTTAGGACGTTTAGTTGAGTAGTTGCACTACTCTAGTAAACGTCCTATTGATATAATGGCTATAAAACTTAACGGCTACTATCAGCACCGACACTTTATTACGTAGGTACACCTAAAAAAGTAAAGCTCTCACAAAATTGGTATAATAATTAAAGGAAAAAAGTAAACACTTTTTTGATATCCACCTAAAAGGAATAAAATAATAAAACTACACCCGGTTTCGTCGACATCCAGAAAAAGTAAAAGGTACGAATGCTTCAAAAATAGCACATCGTTATTTCTCAGCATCAAAGCAAACTTCCGTTCGCAGAAAACCTAGGGTACCTACCTTCTTACTACAAAATAACTGAAGCACAATTCTGTTTTTATTTAGCAAAATTACTTTTATTTATTTTTTGCTCTTTGCTTTCATTTATTTCCAACAAATTGCTACGACTTTCTTGCAAATCTTTTCTTTTAACTATTATTTACACAAGTCGTTTTAAGTGATATTGGAATTGTAAAACTAACTATACGTACCTACTAAGTTTTGAAACACAAAAGAAAATTGCGGTCCATAGATATTTCGATGTCCATTTTTATAATAAATTAATATGTCAAATTGCGACGGAATTCACAGCTACGAATATGAGAAATCAATGAATCACTTTGTACACGAATCGATGAGTTGGGTGACGCACTTAATTCGATGATGGCTAACTGAAATAGGTACACGAAAACCTTACGATGTGTCACTTATAAACATAATATTTAATTTAATTTTATGTTCAGTATTAATAATAATTAATGAAGCCAATAGTCGTTCTTAAATTGGTAGTGTAAATGTAAATGTGGACAACGTCACATACATTGATCTGAACCCAAAATAAGTAGCTAAAGCACGCGTGTTATGGAATTCATAGAACAACGAAGGTCCCACGAACACCCAGACCCGTGATGTAGAAAAGTGGTTTTCTACATTGACCCGGCCGTGGATCGAACCCGGGACCTCAGAGCTAGCGAAACCTTGAAAACCGGTGTGTACGCCGCTCGACCACGGAGGTCGTCAATGTTATTTCGATTAGTTTTACAAAAACGAACGTCATACACGTTACAGGTATTAATAAAATACGGAAAGCAACCGACATCCTTACTACCTATATCATAAAAAGCACACCAAAAATAGTGATAAAAGCATCAAAACGTAAGAATATGCAAATATACTTACTGTAGTCGGGCGGGTGTCCAGGAAATGATCGTAGATGGCCAGGCCGGCGATAGCCAGCAGTACGCCAGTGTGGAAGCCGTTCACGAAAAGCCCCACGTACTGGATCAGCATAGTGATGAGACCGAACAGCAGGCCGGCGCACAGCGCTACCACTACGTGAAAAAAAAAGCGAAGTAGACCTTCATCAATCCAACTCCTCAGGATAATCGTAATTTTTACTCTAATTTTCGAAACATTAATACAGCTATAAATTTTTACACATGCGATACTTCGCTCGCTGTCCTAGTTTCGCAGTTACCTATAAGAGTGAGTACGATTCAACATTAATGGACTCCGCAAATTTATAATGAAACACAAAGACTTTGTGATATAAAGTAGAAATGTTTAATAATGCGCAACATTATTAATAACAGTAAAGCTTTATAAAGGGAGTACCTAATTAATAAATACCTAGAGCAGGAACGAATAGATACCTATGGACATTGGATAGGCTTCAGGCTGCTTTTGGGTCAAACTAATTTAGTGAATGGGCATTGTAATTTACTTACCAACGTTCCCGTAAGGAGGCATCAGGTATTCCTGGAGGCAAATTAGATATACGATAGCCGAGCCGAACGTGAAACCCGTAAGGAACATGCTAGCTTTGAAACATCGATAACCTGAAATAGACATTTTAATTAATAAACATAATAAATTAAATTAATAAGCTCGAATTCGGAGAAATAACTTTACTGTTACTTACATAAAGATAGACTTAATTAATGTAAATGAATTATATTTATAGCTCATTTAATTTACTTAAGAAAATACCTTTTTATCGAAATTGGAGAATAAACCTATAAGTTTGAAGTAAGTAGGTATCTATTCGAACATAGGAAAACGAAAATTAATTATGATACTTGACTGTGATTTTACGCAGACATGTTACCTTCATAGTAACCGACGTTTAAATCGCGCTGGTATTATGTCAAAATGTTGTGGTTAGTAATTAGATTGTGTAGAATAAACGCAACAGTAATTTTTTAATTAAAAAAGAAATATCTACCTCTTGAGCCTTGTTAAAGTGTTACTACGTGATAATTTTGTTTCTATTTCGAGTTAATGTATGTTGTAACCTAGATCAAATCGGCATTTCAGATAAAATTCTAAACAAGTTTTGTAAGCATTATTTCCCTTAGATAATCAAGAGATCAATTATTTGGGCGTTTATAACTAATTTCAACTTACGTCTCAATTAAACTTCATTGTTTTCACTAGTGTACCTACATCGGGTTAAATAAATGGTAGCAATATGAACCCTGTAGCGCAGTAATAATAATCAATAACGTTATTAGATCATTAACTTTAGTACAGGGCGCTACGGAAATATATATTACCTACGTTGTCATATTTGAAATACTGATCTGTTTTGTTCTTTCTTGAAGAAAGGAAGGTGGAAGGACTTCCAGTACTAATTTTAATCAGTTGATGAGGGCCACATTTTTGGGAATTATCTATTGTTTCCTTAAAGAAAGTTGTCCGTTTCTATGGGCAGAAGCAGTATTACAAATATGATCACGTATTTTCGTAGCACCCTGTATAATACTAGATAGACTAGATACCTACATGTAGATCTAGGTTCTATGCTATCGTAAACTATGATATTTACGCAATCAATTAACTGTCGGGTGATATTCCATGTACCGGAACGTGGATAGTTGTACATAAGGATTTTAGCTGTACAATTTTAATTAACTTTAAATATGTTTCAGCGAGTAAGCAGTCTTTCTGATACTGCGATTTTATTATTATATATATTATTAAGTTATTATTATATTATATATATATAGTTATAAAGTTTGATCTGGCTACATATTGTGAGGTCAGTAGAAGACTAGCTACTCGTTTAGGTTAATTTTTGATACTAAGTGCCGAGATTGAGAATAGTCCATTTTAAGGGAGAAATTGGAAACTAAAGGTAGATTTACTAAAGTACCTTACCTACACAATGACATATTCAATTTTTATCTTAATTATAAAAACAATGATGGATAGTATTGAATGCGGTCGCAGGACCCAGAGGTACCTATAGAAAAAATAGAAATATAACAGAAGTATCAAACAAAACAGAGGTAATCAAGTTTGACGTCTTCTAAAAATATCGTCATTGGTCCAATTTTCATAAAGGATTTAAAGTCCCGTTTACACTAAAAGAAGTCGCTATATCTACCTACATATCTGGCGTCTAGTAGTGGGCAAGAAGGTATCTATAACATACGTACACGTACGTCTCCTGTAACATGTTAGATAAAATACAATATTAAATCCTAAATATCTAAAAGGCCAAGTTTAAAAGTAAGGCTAAACCTAACCAAGTGTTCAAACACTTGTTACAGTATAAACGAAACCTTGTTGCTATACAAATGGTCCCTAGTGTGGATTAGACATTGCACGTGGCTTGAATCAACAGCCGTCGTAATAATAAGGTGGGTGTTATTGATTAGCGACTAGAATAAGTCGTCTCGTTTTTCGCTGCGGGGGTAGAAAAGACAATGAAAAGGCACATAAGCTACTTATAATTACGAGAAAAATAAAAGCATGGCATATTTTTCCATGAAATGTGATATGTCGTGGGCGTATCATCTTAGCTCTTGTCTGTATAAAAATAACATGATAACAATGGATGATTATTCTCATTTTCTTCATAGAGCACATAAAACCCGTTTTCTGGGAAGTCGATGCTGGGTGAAGGTCACTAAAGATATTGCTTATGCCTTTGATCTCATCAATATTTTAGTATTTTTTTCCTCAAAATTCTAACAACCGCTCTCAACTACTGGAGTTCTTATAACCCGTATGCAGTCGCTCGATGTAATAAGTATCGGTATTTATTTTAATAAGGATCTCCAACAAAATATACAAAATTTATAAGTAACTACCGCTGGGAAAAAACATCGACACGAACACTTTTAGGAAAAAAATGGGCAATAGGCGAATCACCTAAGAGGAGACACTACGCCTGATAAATTAAAAAATATGGTATTTAAAAAATATATCGCCTTCGCACACCTCCAACCTGGCTCCGTAAAGTGCGTATGGGACAACTGCAGCTCAGGCTACAAAATCGTTGAACAAGAGACGTTTCGTCTATGCCGCTGTTTTCTTCGCCAAAACTATACTGATCCAAATAATTTATGGGTCCGATATTAGAGGGAAGGTATTTACCTACCTAATGTTTTTTTTTAATATCCCATCAAATTTGATCTGATAGCCGTCGGACTACGGCGATAAAAACGGGCATTTTCCGAGTATTATATTTCTTTAAGTGATATTGTTTTGGAAAAATCTATAATAGGCCCCTATTATAGATTTTTCCATGTATTAACTAAACCTAGATCGTTTGAGAAAATCATTGGTCTAGAAGCATTTTCCACGAAGAAAACATCGGAAAACGTTTGTATGGAGGAAGACCAAGTCGCGTCGCCTCTTAATAAGCGATATTGGAGTACACCTTTTACTTCAGACTACTGTACGACCATTGACCAAATGTGTCTTTGTCAACCCGCTACCGCTTTAAAATGGAGATAGATTTTTCAATACCTATACTACTTATTAAAATAGTCACCTATAGACGAAATATGAACAAAACTAGCTGTCCACTGCGACTTCGTCCGCGTGTTTTAGTTTCATGTATTTTATTTGTTTTGCGCGGAAACATAGCATAGAAAAATATCTCATATTATTTATGAAACAAATTCATAAATCCGACTGTAGAGTCAGAGATAAGCGCGGCTTTAATTTGAGGAAAAATCCTATATATACTTTAAGAGTATTACCAATTTATTATATTGTTGTATTACTTAAGAATCTTACTAAGCTATTGTAAAATAAAAATCGCACACGGGATTAGAAACATTTTTTTGCTGCAAAGTTATTTTAAAATTGAAATCAAATGATGTCGACTAACTTAGTTCAAAATAAAATACTTGTGATGCATAACGTATTTATAATATTTATATTTATTTGGATAAGGATTAATATTATTTATAAAAAAAAACCCCAAATAATGCATTATTTTGGAACAAATGTGATTACCATAAAAAAGGCTATAGTATGTCAACCTTAACAGAGCCATACACTGGCAAGGACTTTTTTAGATATTTTAAAGTGGAACAACTCCATCAAACATATTATTTAGCGTAACTAACCGTTTACGCAGCGCAAGCAAAGAAAACTCAAAAGTTTTTTTTTCCCGTTTTTGCAACATTTATTATCATTGATGCTCCGCTCCGATTGGCCGTAGCGTAATATTAACAAACAAACAAACTCATCTTCATAATATAAGTATAGATATCGATAATATTGCTAGGAGAGCCGGCTTTATGAAAGTTGCGTTTAATCTACACATTTACAAAATTATTATTTAATTAAAGAAAGTATTTTCATAGAGGTAAGTGGCATTGCATCAAGTCCAAAACGTCTAATCATCATTTTTCCATTCATCACATTTAAGGTATTATATGATATCGTAAAATTTCTGCTACCTATACATTACATTTTTATTATCTAGTCAAATAATTCTATAATAAAAATGACCAATACAACTCCAGGACCACCTTAAATGTATTTTATTGAAAAATATATCTGAGTTTGTAAGAATTAAAATAAAAAAAATAACGGAGGACCTCATAATGATCTCAATTGACTATAAGTTAAAATAAAAAACCCTGACCAGATTTTGCAAAATTTAAAAAGATTATTATTTTCAAACCGCTTATCAGACATGCGCCAATTGTTTAGGAGTCCACTTGTTTACGAGCTGTTAAGCACATAAAATCCCTCTTTAGTGTGGGGGTTCAAAGACTAAATCCATGATATTTAATAAAGAAAAAGTAATGTTCAATTAATTACAAACAAATCATTTAAACTCACCAAATAATGTATAGACAATTCCAAATGCAATGTACATAGCACATATTATGCTTATGATAGGGTCATAGTTGTAATCGATTGACGTGCAGAAAGACCCCACAATGCGAGGGCCATTAAATTTAATTGTCATGTTTGGGGGGCTCCTCGTCACCTGGGGAACTAGCTGTCCCGCTGACGACATGATAAAACTCACTGATTGTTAAATTATTCTAATTGACTGGAGCAAGTTGCAGTTCTGTAAAAAATAATGCTCTTCAGTTTTGATGGTCGTATTTATCGTATTTGCTGAAACCTGCTTGAAATACTAGACTGTACTGAAGATTTTTAATGATACTTTGTGTTCGTGATATATTTTACATAAAAATTTTATATGGTGCAAAATTTTTGAATTCCAGTTTTTGGTTGAAAATATTTCTGTAATGCCTTTTAATTATAGTATGATATGACTGCACTATCGACCGCTCGCGCGCGTCACTTGCGCCTGCCGCCAGGCCTGCTTTATGGTTTGTAGACTGCTTGACTTGCTTGAAGTAGTTGAACTGCTACAAGCAGACAAACTGCTTCAAGCAGGCCATGTGCAGCCATCGCCATGATGTCTATAATAGTTCACCAAAACTGTGGCATTGTTTAAAATGGCTCACTACATTAGTAGGTACTTGAATTTGAACAAACATTCCTTTTTTTTACAAACAGTCTTAAAAATAGATTTTAGCAAGTCTAAGCTGTTTGATTACATGTAGTAAACAAATACTATCGATAATATAACTACTTTTTTAAAACAAGATCAGTTATAAGAAAAAAATGACTATAGACACAAAGAATTCTATTTAAATATAACTGGCCTCCAATATACCCTCAAAAAGGATTGGACTAACCATACCTGTAGGTAGGTACACAATTTTTTTTTTCTGTAATTATATTTTAATAAAAGTTTAACATTAGTCGACAATGCAGTAATTTATTCATTTTTCGTAGATATGTTAATACCTAGTCATAGAAACTTAATTGCAAAAGATTACATTATTACAATACCTACAACATTAATTTTATTTCTCAATAAATCTTACTGGAACTGTTAAATATCAAAATTACCTAATTTAAATAGGTACTTAAATATTTTTTGCGAATCCAATTTAAGTAAACAAAAAAAAGCACACAAAATAATGTCACAGTATTTCAAGAAAGTTCCAAGCATTAATAAAAGTAAAACATTACATTTAAGCCGTTAGGACCATAATGAACAAATGGACTGTGGCCTAGGCTTCTTGACTTGTAGAAAACCGTGACAAAAGGCTTTAAATGAGTCAATAACATAAAACATGATTGTATTTAGACATCGAAAAACCACAGTTATTCTGAGCTGCAAACCTCTGTCCACACTTATTCATAAACTTGAAGCATGTGGGTATTCGAAAACAATTTATTTAATGAACATTTCGTTATAAAAATAAAATAAAAATAAGGTAAAAAAATAATCCACTTACCATTCTACGTCATGTGTCGATTTCACATTGTATATTTACAATAACTGAAACACACTTCTTAAAAATTAAAAAACTAAATTAAAATGAACACAGTTTCTTTAACAAGCACGTTGTTTATAACATGTAAGTAAATACCAACGGAAGCCAGCACACTGAACTCTCCGAACTCGCGCGACTACCTACGTAAAAAGAAAATGTAACAAAGAAGACGTTTCCACTGAGTTTTCAATGGACATGTAGTGTTTTTAAAATAGTGTTGTGAAGTACCACAGGTAATAAACGAAGAATCGATACTCACTATCATCAAAACCGGTAAACTGTGGTATGAAAATTTACTGCAATGTTAACGAAATATAAATGACTTTCAGAAGTTAAATAATTTACTGTATTTAAAGCACGATTTTAACGAATAACTTTGGAAAAATTAATGTAACTCAAAAATACCGGTAACTCAGTACTAAATTTAGAAGGCTAATAAGACACAACCCTAGCAATTTCGATTTCGAGTCCCCTTTTGTGAATACCTATATAACTATAAATTTATTTATCGCAGGGAACAGTTCCAACTTACATTATTATTTATTTGTGCTTGTGTTAGTGTACACAAAACGAGTGTATTCAAGCGGCGTATACAAAATTTAAAATGTTTTGGACAGTCATCCTAGAAGTTTAACTCAAACAACACGTATTTACCTCGCTGAACTCAAATCGTCCAAAGTCGGCACATCACCCTATTTTCACAATGAAAGTCACAGTTACAACTCTAAACGATGAGATCTTCGTCCTGGATGTCTCTGAGGACTTGGAGTTGGAGAATTTTAAAGCATTTTGTGAAATAGAATCCGGGTTCCCTGCGAACGACATCATCCTGAATTACAATGGCAAGCCGCTTTTGGACGACAAAAAATCGCTAAAAGAGCACGGTGTTCACGATGGGGACGTCATCGTGCTCATCCACATGATGCAGACCGGCTCGAACCTCAACCAAAATGATTCCAGTCAAGGTAACTGTTTCACTACTATCACTGTGCATTAAAGTTGCATTGTCATGCCTATTGTCACTGATGACACAAGGCGTAATTTTTGACAAATTACTTACTGGCAATATGCAAACAATGAGATCTAATATTATTTAAAAAAATATATGACATTAGGTGTCAAGCCATCAAATTTTTTTATAATTTGGGTGGTAGATTTCCTTTTTTTTTTTACAAAAATAAAATAAAAACATCATCTTGCTTGTAGCTTTGCCAACAGGCTTAGCAAATTTAGACTTCAGCAACATCAGGGTACCAACTGGGGCTAGCACTTCAATGGCATCAAGGAACCCGCCAGTTGAAGAGGACCCACGCATCATCAGGGAGATGTTTCTAGCTAATCCAGATCAGCTTGCCTTGCTCAAGCAAAATAATCCAAGATTAGCTGATGCTCTACTCAGCGGAAACCTTGGTATGTGCATAATGAATAGTTATTTTTATTATGATTATAAACATTATATTGTAAATTTAAATCTTATGTTTCATAGATACATTTGCTTCTGTGCTTCGCGAACAAATTTTAGCTAGGACTGAACGCCAGCAACAGCGTATAAGGTGAAATTATTGGATATTAGTTAAATGGCTTATTCAAAAAAATAGGACACAATTTACAACAGTACACTATTCGCAGGATGATGAATTCAGATCCATTTGATACAGAGGCTCAAAGAATGATTGCTGAGGAGATTCGGCAGAAGAACATTGAAGCAAACATGGAGGCAGCCATGGAGTACAACCCGGAAACATTTGGCACTGTAGTCATGCTGTACATTAACTGCCATGTCAATGGGTAAGCTCATTATTATTATTATATTCTTTATTGTACACCACAAAAGATGGACCATTTTATGAAATAATGTTAACACATTCGATGCCCAGCCCTATTATCGTGATTTGATTAGCACCCGGGAGCCGGGTGCTGTGCATGGAATGTGTTAATAAAGGTTGATTGTTCATATACATATTTTGCTTTTCCGTAACAGTTGTATGACTGTACAAGAAGCTCTGCTAATCTGAAGTCTGTGTCACAATAGTAGGAACAACTCCTTTATTGACACATACAATTCAACTGCAATCACTATTTTCTATTTTACATATTGTTGTCCAACCTATGTCCTTTTACACAAAACTTATTATCTAAACTATCCCTACTTATCCATTCTAATATAACGGAAAGTAACTCTGTCTATCTATCTAACTATCTGCTTTATAAATATTGAACTGTCTGTATAACTTTCTGTGTCTGTGTTAAGCTTTCACAGCTAAACCACTTTACCGATATTAATGAAACTTGGTATGGGGTAAGCTTGGATGGCAACAAAGGACATAGACTACTTTTAGCCGCGATAGCCGACATCCACGGGGGCTGAGCCGCGGACTACAAGTACACTACTAGTGTGTCTATAAATTCTTGAGTTCAGCCATGTTCATTAATAGAATTATTGGAAGCTATGTCAATGTACTAATACTTTACTATCTTTCAGATTCCCAGTAAAAGCCTTCATAGACTCTGGTGCACAGACTACCATCATGTCTGCAGCTTGTGCTGAGCGGTGTAACATTATGCGGCTGGTTGACACAAGGTATGTCACTTGTATTTCTAACCAACATTATGACTTGAAACATTAGTACTATAAAATATGTGCCTTTGGTGGTGGTTGTGGTTGGTGTGGACAGCAATCAGTTTTGGGGATAGTAGGTTAGGTTAGGTTGGGGATATGTATATTGATTGCTAATTGCTATGTATTGTGTGTATAGGGTTTTGTTAGCAAAGTAGGTATGTATAATGCACATTATTTTCACATATTTTGAAAGTTATTGTCATGTCAGTCTTAATACTTTTTTTCTGATATAAAAAAACTATAAAAACCTAATAAATAAATATATATAAAAAGATTGTGATGTATAACCATATTCCCATAATCTTTTGGGTCTGTAAAATTTTAGGCAGATATAAATTGTATATTAAAAGCGAAATGTAAAGGAGGATGGGAACAAATGTATGAAATCTGGTATCGGCACCAACAGTAATGAATGATACACTGTTGGAAAGGTATTTTTGTGTAGATTATGAATATAACCATGGTGCTAATTGAAAGTTATTTATTTTTCTTATTTCCTATTAAGTAAACATACTTGGGTAACATTTTTCTCCATTTTGGCATGGTATTATTTATTTAAGTAAATAAAACAAGTTCTAAGTAAGTTTATTGTACGTCGAAATATTCATTATCTATAACAATGCTATTTAAATACTATGCTGGCTCTATAGCCCTTATAGCCCTCTTCAGCACATTATACAGTTACGGTCACGTTCCATCACAATAAAAAAATCGTTAAGCACTCAATTTCAGTAGAAAAAACGTTTTTTTTTGTACACAAATGTATACAAAAACCAAAACATGAATAAATATATCTAGTTGACATTCCTAACCATGTGAAATATGAAGTAAAATCAATTTACTATATTTGATCTCTAACCAGAAACTTATTATAAATATCACAAAAAAAACCCCCAACCAAACTACATACATTTAGTGACATAGGTAGTAACTATACTTTAAATACTTAGTGATTATTTACCTTATTTTTTTTCACCAAATATCATCAAATTCGGCCAAGCTAAATTTCGCAAAGAAAAGAGCTATCCAACGATGGTAGGTAATTTCGTTTTGATTGGACATGGGTATCAAAATTCCCATCCTCCTTTAAATTTCATAACATATTCAACAAAAATGGTCAGAATAGAAGTGTATCTCTCTTTTATTCATGAATAATTTTGAAACTTTGGGATTAAAGAATAAAATTTACAATTCAATTATAATTAAAGTCTCAATTAAATCAAATTAATTTTAAATTTACTAGAATGACTAAATATATTTTTAGAAAATGCACTCATTGCTGATAATTTTGAACGTACAAATAATTAATATTAGCTGATAACCTCTTAATAATAATAATACCAGCCCATAATTTTTTACCGCTGGGCAGAGGCCTCTTCTAATATAGGGAAGGAACAAGCATTGATCACCACATGCTCATTGTGGATTGGCAATGTCAGATTTCAATTTTTGGAATCCAGGTTTCCTCACGTTGTTTTCGTTCACCGATTGTCAATGATGTCTTAAAATATTTAATAAGAAAGTACATATAACTTTGAAAAAGTTATAATTTTATGTGATTTCCGTACAATTAGTATTCACACAAACGATTTTCTTATTTGCTAGATGGGCAGGCATCGCTAAAGGCGTCGGCGTCCAGAGAATTATTGGAAGAATCCACATGGTGCAGATGAGAATCGAGAAGGACTTTCTCACTACATCGTTTTCTGTGCTCGAAGAACAGCCCATGGATATGCTCCTAGGTTTAGATATGCTGAAAAGACATCAGGTAACAGCTCATTAACTATATCTATAACACTACTTCTATTTTCGCACATATGTATATCCAACTCTTTATTATTTATACAACTTAAGTGAGAGTTAAAGAAAATGCTATAAGTAGATATAACATTATTTTTAATAAGTCAGTTTTCTGGTATTCGTTAATAAAATTACTAAACGTTATTTTGTGTTAGAAAAAGGTGATTATAATGATGCACCTTAAACTTTACGATTCGTCTTCATTATTATTTGTTAAACAAACTATTACATAATTAGCACGTCAACTGTAAAAATGTCGAAATTTTTGTAACTAATGTTTTTAGCAAAAACAAAACGTATTTACGATAAGTTATTGTTTGTGTTAAGTTAACAAAAACAGTGATTTATTAGTGGTAGTTTACCTTAATATTTGGTTCCAAGACAAGTGTAATTACTTCTAAATATACCCAGTGAAGCTAAGCTCAATTAAAGTTTGACATGTTGTTACGCTAGTGCAACATAGATTTGAAGCGGAACGTGCTTCGCATCGGCACGACCGGCACCGAGACCCCGTTTTTGCCGGAGTCCGAGCTACCCGAGTGCGCCCGCTTGTCGGGCTACTCCGAGGACGAGATCGTCAACCAGTCCATGAGAGACCACGAGGAGCGCCAAGTCAAGGAAGCTATGGAGAAGTCAAAACAAGGTGGGCGTGCCAAAAAGAAATAACAACTACATATATTTTATATGGATGAAATTGTGTCGAACCTGTCATTCGTCTTGCAACGTAATAAAAATAGTAACGTATTATTTAAAACAATAAAAATAGTAAAACTAATCCCTTGTTTCTGTGTAGTTGATTGCATGCGCGGTGTAGCTAAACTGCTTGTCGGTAATGCGTGCATATTTGTCGGGAAAGTCGGGTCAGTGAATGGAAACAGTAATGAAACTGAGAAGAAAAGGAAAACTAATGAAACAGGGGGGTCTTAGCCACAGCGCATGGGGATTCATTAATATTACTGATTTTTTCAAGTCTTTTGCACATACTATCAGGATAAAATACCATGGTTTTAACACAATTCGGGTATGTTTTTAAACATATACATTTTTGGTATAATAATATTTTTATTGACTGTACCTTTTTATGTCTTAAATATTTTCAATTATGTTATTAAGAATAAACTAGATATATTTGTAGTAAGTAGATAACGTGACGAGCTTTTAAAAGAGCCTAACAGTTGATACAGTAATTAGAATTCATAAAAGAATAAATGTTTTTTTGTTGTGTATTTGAAATTAAAGCATTCCCATTCATGTTGTTTCTAATGGTACTCATATCACAATTCAAATAAATACACATTTTCATTAGCTTTACATGTATTTAAGATCAACTAAATAGTATTTAAGTGGACCGATATATTATTCTAGCAAATCGTTGTAAGGTTAGATAATTATACTTAGCTCTGGATTGGTGACTATAATTACAAATGAGTAACATATTTAAAATTGAACAGGGTCTGGCGGCAACAAGCGTATTAGGCCGACAACTAGCGGCCAGTCGACCCCAGTGCCCATGCAAATCAATAACCAGAGAATGGGTAAGTATCCAGAGAATAGGTAGACCTAGTTCATTAATTAGTAGGTATCCGTAGATTAGAAATATTATACTGTTACTCTGGGTTCGTCGATCCAACTATTTGATGGTAAATAAAAATTTGAATATTAAAGAATATTCTGTCTTTTACAGTGCTGGGCGATCCTAGCCAGACCATCCTTCCGAATGATAACTTTGGGGAAACTGAAGTTGAAGAAATCGTTTCCCTTGGATTCACCAGAGAACAGGTGCGTTTTAAAGTTTTGTTTATCATCATGATACTTCACTTAATTATACATGATGCGAATTGTTTATCTAGTGTTGTCTTGCGATTAATTTTATTTCATTTTACTTGCAGGCAATCGTGGAATTACGACGCTTTAACGGTGATAAGACTCAAGCAACTGTGGCGCTTTTTGCTAAATCCCTTAAATTTTAAAATGTGCTAAAAGCGATCCCAGAGGCTGTGTCGAACTATGACTTAAACATATTGGCGATTTTATAAAACACAAAAATATATATTTACATTAAGACATAAAAATAATATAATTTTTGATCATAGTAAACAAAATTTACCATTATAATTTTAACATTTATTTTGAATGGATTCAAAATTAATATTTTTGTTAATAGTTTTTTTTTTATGAAGTTAGGATTATTGTATGTTAGTACGTTGTGGACATTGGCTTATGAATTATCATATCTCTTATTTAACAACACTAAAGCCTATGCTTAGTGTTACTGGCTGCTTTTAAGCTGCGGGTATTGCATTTCCAGACCTGGCTCCTGGATATTCTTCTTTTAATAAATATAAGCGTGTTTTAGATTAAAATTGAGGTGTACTTTTCTTAACTAAATTTGGGTCGACTTCCAGTCTCACCTACCATCTACCCAAATGTATTACCACTCAGTATATGGAATGTACAGGGTAAGACAACCCTTGGTAAGACTTTTTGCCTGACTGGTTGACTGGCATGGAAGGGTCAAACCGCGGCAACCGCGATTAACCTTGACGATTGATCGATCGTTTTGGTTTGGTATGGCCCTTCCAAATACTTGAAATACGCGTACATTATAGTCCTAGTATATATTGTAGTGGTTTAGTCTTAAGAACATGCTGCGGTGTTCAAACACCCACTTAGGCATTCATTATTTAGTAAGACGACACGGATTTTTGCTTTTTTTTATTGGAACCATAATATAATAACACTGTTTTTTTCCGAGAGTAGTATGTTTCCTAATGTAACTGTATCTGATCAACTATTCAAAGACTAAAGCAATCCGTCTTTGTGCTTCTATTTAATATTAGCTATTCACTTCATAAATAATAGAGTAAAGGTGATTGACAGTCGTTGGACCAAGTGAAGCCCAGAATTATAAAATAATAAATCGATTTTAATATTTTTGTTGATGTTAGCACATTGTTAGGTTTCTATATTCCTTTTAAAGAATTCTTATCGATGAATGATATTTTTTTATATAATTTACAATAAGGACCCTACCTAAGTAATAAAAAATACCATAACTAATGAATCAATGATAAAAATAACAAGTTTATTTTATTATTAAGTAGTTAATCAGTACTTAAAGTTACTTTTCGATTAGTTGAATTGATTTTTCATTTTTCACCTAAAAAAGTTCTTTTCTCTTTAACCTTTTTAAAAACCTTTTTTCTATTGACCTCTGAGATAGATTTAAACGCGATTTAGTATACCCACTAGTCTTAGCCTAAGGAACATTATGCACTATTGTTTCAGGGCAGCACTTGGTCGAATTTCAATACTAAGACTGGCATTCTCCTTTCTCAGAGATGATAGTCTTTTGGATAATGTACCCCGCCAATGGCTAGTAGGGCCTCTGTGCAGGTTTTATATAAACGTAAGCAATCATGTTGATAATAAGTAATTAATATTGATACCTTTCTAGACAGAGGAACAGGCGTTTTAAATCATTAAAATTGAGTTATACAATCGAATGTTTGTTGGCAGATATACTCTGTGGGACTATTGTTTCTTAGATTCAAGTATTTTATAAGTCTTGCTTACTGCTACTTACTTCATGTTCTAAACACTATTTTCTTAATACTGTCATTTTTATTTTCTGGGTCTAACTATTTCGTATAGTTTATAAGTAATAGTTCATAATTCGTCATAATTTAATGTGTAACATTTTGTATGTTTTCGTGATTAAAGTGATGAATAAAAAGCAATGTATTTTTTTAACATACTTACCTAAAACACATTATTCAATGTGGAGATATAAATTTTTTCAGAGTGTTATTTATGCAAAAGGGTAAATTTCCTTTTTTTTAGAATGTTCGTGAGATATAAAAATATTATTTTACGTTAACAAAAACTCACGACTATACATCGATTTGAAATGTCGCTTGACGTTACAATTTAGTTAGTTTTGTAGTTTTAGTTTGTTTTGTTTTGTCATTAGCCCCCACTCCTGAACTATGATTTACTTTACCTAGGTGTTTACTTATTGTAAAAAGGCAAAAATAAATGTCAAATATTTTTTATTATCTAACTGTCCGACTAATTAGATTTTGACTTTTCATGCCAGTTAACTAACCCCGTAGTCATTATTTTGGTTTTTTAATGCAACTTAATTGACATGAATGAATATTGATTACCTATGTACCTTGAATAGGTACCTAAATGCCCGCTTACCTACAAAATAATTGCCACAAGTACCTATACTAAAATTTAATTGCAATAAATTAATTTACGTGAAATGCAGCTACCAATATTTAAAAAAAAATGTATTTCATTTGAAAAAAAATGTAGGAAGAATTAAAAAAACAACCCGAATATTTAGGCTATATTTACCCACCAGATTACTAGGTAATTTAAAGACTTAACTATATATTATACACTTTAAACAAAACTAAACTTAACTAATAATATTTTTAGAGATTTTATTAGTTAAGTTTAGTTTTGTTTAAAGTGTATATATAGTCTGTTAAGTCTGTAAATATACAAGAGATTCATCCCAGACAGGCAAATCAATACCATGTAATTACTCCCAATTTACCTCTCAAAAATATTGCGTGCTATCAGATTTCGTATTTTCTAATAAACGTGGGGTACTTACTTATTTTAAAATATCTAACTAAATTTATTATAAAATAAAAATCGTGCTTTTTTCCAGCATTATATATTTATGCATTAAATACAAATTGTAAAAACTAAGAGATCAAAAATAAGGTACCTATCGTTCACAAATTAGAGCTATATTGTGAGGCTTCATATTTCACACATTCACTTCGCTGGGTAGGTAGGTACACTTAAGTCTTATTAGTCTAATAATAGTATTGGCAGTGTAAAATTATAACAATTGTATTTGTTGTACTAGGACTAAGTATTCTTACATATTAAAAAGAACAATACAGTACATACTTAAATACTTACTTTGTACTTGTAACATAAACCTATAAATATTGCGATGTTAGTATTGCTTTGGTGTAAATAATGAGCTTAGTATCCTAATTATCAATGTCTACACATCCAGACACAAAAACTTTGTAAATTGGTGTCTCGGTGATATGCTTAAATGTTCTAAAAATATCATTAAACAATATCATCTGCGTCCGGCGGTTGACTGGCTAGCTTGTTAGCCATCGCCGTTAAAATATCGGTTAATCGTGCGAATCTTTGATTTGGCGTCGTTAGAGCCCCTCTCTCGCCCCACAGAAAGTTAATATGGAACTCTGTTCTAAATAGTTCGAGTAGAGTAGGATCCAACACTGGTCCTAAGGATGACATCTCCTGTACTACGGTCCTGGCATTCCGTTTGAACATGTCTATCTGATTGGGGAAATGACGAGCCGAATCCAAGTGAGCAGCAGTTGCGTTGAAGTCGAACTCGAGACTGTTCATTAGGCTATAGGCAAACGTGTCGTCTGGCTGCATAAGACCACCGCCATCACCATCTGCAATCAAACAAAATACACAGTTAAAAAAACTTTATATATTTACTAAGATTCAATTCAATTTTGAAATCAATAAACTTTGACAATACTGACCAAATAAATGGAAGCACAGCACTACTGGAAGGATGTACGGTGTAGTCGTATTCGGAGGCAGGGGATTCGTGCCTTCGTTCATGCTTTTGAAACATGGCCGAAGTTTAGCTTCGAACATGAATGCATTGTCTGTGTAGACGCGCCTTAAAATATTCCACGCGTTCTCCAAACACTCCACCTGTAGAAATGGAACAGTAATTTAAATCCGAGAATGTGTGTCGTTTTTCATGTGCACGTAATTCACTTAATTATATGTTTTTGATGGCATCCTACCTGAGGCATACACAGCCCAAACATGATTGCAGAAAACCCATACAGATTACCCAAAGCGGTTTTCGTTTCAACTGCTAGGAGTATCCAGTCGTTAATGGTGTCAGCTCGCTGACGGTCTGTCTGGCAAGTCAGTATCGTAACCGCTATTAGCAGACGAAATGTCTCGATCCTGTAATTTTAATAGACATTTTTATGACTTAATAAAGTTGATATTAATGCAGAAATATGTTATACTTATTCCGAGATTCCACTGCTTGATTCTGCAGGTATCTGATTTTTTAATTGAGTATGTAATGCATTAGTTATGTGTAAGTTTTATTTAAAAAAAGCAGATAGCAGATAGACCAGCAAAATTCAGAGGATCTTAGGCTATTACAAGTTTTTTAAATACCTACCTCTCTATAACATCTAAACGCAGCGGTCGACCTTGTGGCAGAAATAAGAGCTCTAGTCCTGAAGCAGTTTTGTCCAGACCTTCGATTTGAATTGCATTATCGAACATGAAATACAAATCTACCTTTGTCAAGTGATTTGATAAAATCCTCGGACCAGAACTACGTAATAAGAGCTTGATAGTGTGCAACGTCTCAGACTCCAGAGGTTTGGTTAAGCCCATCGGTATAATTAGTGATTGGAAATTCTCCAAATTAATTCTAGATTCCACCACGTAGTCAATGTTTTCAGTCTGCAATAACTTAGCCTCAGTGAGCTCGTAATCGAATTGTTGTTTTATAGTCGGTGTTACTATATTATAATCAGATTCGATTCTAGATTTGTTAGGGTCACTGTGAGCAGAACTTTGTGTGGAATCACCGGATCCATTGCCCGAATCTGATCCAGAAACATGATACAATCGCTGTAGTTCTAGTCTTCTTTCTTCGGCTTTAGGTCCATCGTATCTCGCTGGCTTGGCAGGTGGGCTAGTCGGGAGGTTGGCATCCCATGTACCAGAATTGTTATAAGAATCGCTACAGAAGCTTTTCCCAAGCTTGCTGGTTTGACTTTGAATGACACCATCAGCACTTGCACTTTTTCCGTGAGTGACGTGCTGTCCCATATCGATTGGAGTTAGAGAGTGAGATCGTTGTTTCTTGAAAGGCAATCGCAGTTGCATTCCAGGCTTCGCTGCAAAATGGCTGTATAGACTATAGGGGTTTCCGTAAGATCCATCGACAACTGGCGATACGACTGAATTGATGTCATCGTTCTGAATATAATTAGTTAGGGGCATCACGCGATTGGCTGGGTATTGGATCCTTGCTCCCGATGCTGCTGAAATTGGCTTTCCAGATCCAACGTATGAGGTAATGAGATCCGCCACTGTGTCGTAGGCTTCATCCTCAAATTGGTATTGGTGTCTCTCGTAAACTGTATCCGGGTGCACCACAATCTAAAAATAGACGAAACTAAGTAAGTAGGGATCATCCACTTGTAAACGAATGAGAAAAAGAGAGGTTTGCTTACCCGTTGAATCACAAAGTGTAAATGCTGTCCATTTGACCGGCAACTTAACACGTAATTGTCGGGCTGTGACGATGAGTCTCTGACTAAGAACTCTCGATCCTGCTGCAGCAGAGTTTCGGCCGCAGTCCTGTTAAGTGCACCGTGGTACCATCCGTGGGAAATGATTTGATCAGATGGTAACGAAAACTCCCACTCTAAAAGACCAGAAGTGGTCATAGCACTCGGATCCTATAAGAAATACAGACACTTTAAAACAATTAAAGGTACACATCCCATCTGTTGTTACCTACCTACTTAGCCTTAGATACGTTCGCAAAATAAATTAATAAGAGGGATATTCATTTTTAATGTTATTATTATTTTCTATAGAATTTTTTATTTAGGAAAATAATCATACGTAGGTACTTACTGTGCTTAGAAAATTAACTTGAAAAAAATACAAGTTTCTAAAATAGGTACTTATTTTTATTACCATTAACAATTCAATCCGCAAAGCCTTTTCATAACCAAACCATGGAAATAAAACAGAGTTTAAAAACCTACCTACTTACTTAAGTAGGTAGGTAGAGTTACTTAACTAGGTACATAATGTGCCAACTTACGTAGATTTTATATACATAAGTTACTACCTTTATTTTTCTGTATTTATTTGGTACGACGCTAAAGCATAGTCACGTCAGATGCAGATGCAAATAAAATTATTACTATGTTTATTCATAATATGACACCTAGTATTCTACATACTCCACTAACAAGAATGACAACAACAACTGCACGCATAACGTATGAAGAATTCGCTGTAACATCTACTAACGAATCTAATAAACATTATAGAAAGAAATTTCTAACCACTCACCATGTTTTATGTCACTTCATAGAAAACTAAACAACATTTGTTTGATAAAGTTGGGGTGATTCGAGGATGAAGCCGGCGTGCCGCCCTTTGGTTGAGGGTCGATCAATAGAACAAGAACAACCCGGCCCGTTTTCCGTTTGTAACTTTATGTTGGTATTGGTACCGAAATAGTAGCTAACTTCATGCAATTCCGCCGCGCATGCGATTTTGGATTCTTAGGAGGTCAAATTTTCAAATTGTTGATGTACCCATGTACCTTAAAAAGAGTTGCACTTTTTTTCCTCTTGTAGGTAACATTCTTGGGTTAAATAATAATAAACTGGTAGTAGTAGTAGTCAATAACGATCCTTTAACTTTTGCCTTGTCCTTCCGTCCGTCTGACTGTCCGCAGCATACCTCAGAGAGTCCCTTAGTAACTACTAAAGGACTGTCTCAATTCCAGCTTTCTAGTAGCAACTGGAGATATGGTAAATTGCTGTCACTCACCGGTATACCTACATAAGATACCTAATCTAAAATAATTACTCGTGCACCGAGGGTTCCGTGCAAATTTTGCTGATTGTCTCGGTTAATTCTTCCAATGAATACATTATTAGATTGGTAGGCACTTACTGTAGGTATGCTTCCTCTGAGCTTTTTCCCTAAACTACGTATTTTATGATCGCTAGTACCTATGTGTTAACTAATATTTTACATGGAGCGACTGGTCACCTCCACAATCCATTTTACCATGTAATTCAGTCTCCTTTGGTAAATATGTAAGACTGGCTATCACTGTTGTTAGAATTGTAAAGTCTTAAACTCTTAAATATCACGTAGATAGTCGGGATCAACGGTTTATCGTGCTTTCCGGTGTTTTAGAGGGGTTACGGAATGTCAATAGATGGTTACCCCTCCAGACACCAACGGCGGCGTGCGAGGCTGAACCTTTAATATCAGACAATTTAGCCACCAGCCCATCAAATCCATTAATGTACCTACTTATTGTATACATAGACCAGAAAAAATATAAGAAATACAAAAACGGACCCAAAACGCGGAATCCAATTAGAGTGCGTTCACTTTGCATATTTTATGTCAATTGATATTTTGTTTGTACAAAAAATAGGTATTTCTTTAGATTTATTTCCTCTATCCGTACGCTCTGTCATCCTTTTTTTTCTGATCTCAGGCTGTAGGTGTAAGTACCTACCTTATTTTTAAACCAGTTAATCATTAATTATTGCCTAAATAATATAATGAAACTGGTTTCTTCTTCACAACAAAAGTTCTTAGTAAGCGGTGAAGGGTGGGCGAGTGGGGGTGTTGTCTAATGTGTTGACTTTCAAAAAGTGCTATTTAGTAGCCTAATAGGAAATAATGTTGTTTTTAGGGTTCCGTACCTCAAAAGGACTAAACGGAACCCTTATATGATCACTTTGTTGTCCGTCCGTCCGTCTGTCAAGACCGTTTTTCTCAGGAACGCGTGGGTATCAAACTAAAATTTATATCCAATACTCAGGTCTACTGTCCCTTGGAGCTGTGCAAAATTCAAACTTCTAAGCCAAAGCAATCAAAAGATACAGCCGTTTATGTCGCAAATTTCCGAAAATTTTCAAAACTCGCACGGGAATCAAAACCTACAGGGTACTTCTCGTAGACTCAGAATCTTGAAATTTGGTACGAAGTAACGTCTTATAGTACAGATAAAGGAAAAATTGCGAAAACCGTAAATTTTTAGTTACATCATATAATAAAAAATATTTTTGAAAATTTTAAACATTTTTTTTTCGTTTTGCAATAAAAATACCATAACTATGACTCGATTGTCGTAACGGGTGAACTTTAACTCAGATCCTACAGGTTTGTACGGAACCCTCGGTGCGCGAGTCTGACTCGCACTTGTCCTCAGAAATTATCCGATTTGGTGCAGCCGTAGGAAGTTATGGCGTGACCAAGGGAAATCTGGATTAATTTTTATATATTATTTATTTTTAATAAGTTAAAGTGTTTTTCTTTTAACAAAATACTTGTTAATGAGCTAGGAACCTTTTCGGACTAATTCAGCACACCACCACAATTTGATTATTGTTTTAGGCACGCATAGAGGACAAACATACAAACATTCATTTTTGTATACGTTTAATGTTGTTAATTATGTAGTACTTTATACACTGGCAACATATTCTAAAGTATTATGTAAACACGACATTCAAGTGTTTTGTTTTAGCTTGTGACCGTGCCAGTTGGACACAAAATAAGTGTCATGTTTTGTCTAAGCGAATCTCAGAATGAGTACCGAAATCAACCTCGACCTCTTTTAAAACATCATACGGACACGTTTTACACAAAAAATGTTTACAAACAAGAAAGTCGTACAGAACATAACATGACAGTGTGGCTAAACAGTGTAATGTTGAATGTATATTTTTCAAACAACACTCATAATGGATACCGCAATTAGTTGTTGAACAGCGATGGCCAGTATACTCCGTGTGTCGTGTGCACCTGTCCTAATTGTACTCCTACTGACAACGGAAGTTACGGGATATGAAAAAAGTAAGTTTTATACAATGTCTAATAATTATAGACAAGAATTTTTAGAGTATTGCCTATTATAACATGTTTTTTTTAGAAGAAAATCTTCGAAGGTATTATAAATAATTTTATAACAGAAAGTAAATATAACTTTAAATTTTAAAGTTAATTAAATTGTTAAACAAATGGTGTCTCAGAAATTAATCTTTTTTAGCTTTGCGTAAGATTGTACGTAACCAGTCGAAAATGGTCCAAAGGCCATTTAGTGAAAACAGTGCGTCAGAATCAATGTGGAAAAACATGACAAATCAACATTCTCTACGCTTTAATGAGGCACTAATTTTCCCGGGAATAGCTCAAATGAAAACAGTTTTTCACAATATGGCAAGACCTAAAATATCAACGATACTATCTTCACTTGAGACGAGTAAAGGAAAGGCTTCGTTCTCCAGAATGAAAATTTCTAAGCCAGAGATGCCCACGGAGTTAAGATTGGCTAGAAATACTTTTACAGACCTTAACGTTACTCTTCAGCCACCCAAAGATGTATTTGAGAGCTATCGCAATTTAAGCAATTTAAAATTAGCTATCAAGAACTATTATCAAATACCAACACCATCCAGATTTTTCCCGCCCGTAGAAGAACATGACCCTCAAAGCGCAGAACAAAGAGGCGGCAGTAGTAAAGAAAATACTGTTATTATACCTGATTTCCACGAGATGTCTAAAGATAACGATAGTCTACAGGTAAAGGGTATTTTAATTCCACCAAAAATGAAAGTTACAACTGAGACGACAGACACACCTAAAGAAACAATACATAGTATTATTGATATCGACCCTGAAAATGAGAAAGCAGATTTCTTTATCGAAGGTTTGCCGATGGATAGTACAATGTTTAGTTACAATCTAACTGCTGACCCCTATACGTGTTCAATCTTAAAAGAAACAAAAGCCGACATGGATGCTCAAGAAAAGTTTTCACAATTTAACATCGAGGTGAGTTTTGCGATACATATACTTAGTACCATAAGTTAGTGATGCATTAAATACCGATATCTAATTAATCCTTTTGCTACAGCCTTTCTGGGTGACGAAGAAACATTTTTGGAATCACATATTTGATAGGCGATACGAGTCATTGATGAGAAATTCAAAATGGCCCCCACTAAAGGTAGGTTAAAGCTCACACGTGCGCAACGTATATTTATCTGATATCTGGGCTTTGATTTTATATAAAAAACTATGCAATAGACACACACTTATCTTATGCAACGCCAGCACACGCTTCCAGATGTCCAGATCGCAAGGGACGTTCCTACGCCTCTCTCTCTCAACTCTCTTCTTCTGTGTCTATTACAAACATAAAATAATCTAAAAAGATTTAACAAAGTCCGAAGCTAATTTATGTTGCATTCATGTGCACACCCACTCTGCTACGCTGCATTGAATACGTTGCTTACATGGGACCAGTTAGTCCCTAGCTTAAAAGTGCATGATGTCATCCATACTTCCATATTCATACTAATATTATAAATGCGAAGGTTTTTATGGATGGATGTTTGTTACTAAATCACGATAAACGGCTGAACGGATTTGCATGAAATTTAATATATAGATAGTTAGTTAGAATTACCTGGAATAGCGCATAGGCTACTTTTCATCATCATTATCATTATCATTATAATCATTTTTCATCAACACGCTGGTAAAAACTGCGGGGCGCAGTTAGTGCTATAAATGCGAAGTGTGTGTGTGTCTGTTACTGTTTCACGGCTAAATCGCTGACGAGATTGTAATGAAACTTGGTATGAAGTAAGCTTAAATCCTAAAAGGGCATAGGTTACTTTTTGCCGGGATAAAAGTTCCACGCGGGCAAAGCCGCGCGCAAAAGTTAGTGTACAATATTTTGATAACGTTACTAGAACAGTCTTTTCCTATATTTTTAGGTCATTCTTATACCCAGAACGCACGTCGACAGTATTTGGAAACGTACATTTGAGCAGTACCATAAAGACAGTGTTTCTAAAATATTGACAAATGTGGTTAAGAAACTCCAATTTTATAGCAAGCTTACCTTCAGTTGGAATGAAATCTCACATTTGAGCCAGTGGTGGAAAACTACAACGCACAAAAATCGATCGGTAAGTGCTTAGCCTACGTAGCCATATGCATCAAATTATTTAAGTACGAAAATTGGAAGGTGACATAATTAAAAACTTAATCATTTAGGCGTTTCGAAAACTACTAAGAATTGGCAAATTGGAAATAACAACTGGAGGCTGGGTCGAACCGGATGAAGCTACGACCCATTTATTTGGACTTGTTCATCAACTTATAGAAGGTAATTTACTGTTATTTTGCTGTACAATTGCTAACTGAAATGATATTACCTTTTTAGAAATATAACAAGCTTTGCCTTGTTTCTTAGCAAAAGTAATAATGTAGATTTTGGACAACCAATTTTATTTAATAAACGTTATGCGGCGTAATCAGATACTACAAATATCTGTCTTGCTTTTGGTTAGATTATATTTCATTTGTTCATAATTAATATACACCACAAAAAAATTTTAAACTGCGCTAAGTATCTAGGTACTATTATTTTCTCATCTTGTATTTTATTTTCAGGACATCAGTGGCTGAAACAACATTTAAATTATACGCCGAAAGTTGCCTGGCTTACTAACAGCGTCAGTCATAGCCCAACTATGATTTATCTTCTAGCCGCAGCGAACATTAATCAATTGGTGTTTACAAATATTCATTACTCCTGGGAACAGTTTTTTGCCGAGTATCAGTACAGTGACTTTGTTTGGTTACAGAATTGGGAAGATGAGAAAGTTTATCAATCTAACCTTAACGAGGAATTAAACAGAATTGGTAATGATCGCTACCCAAAACATGCTGTCTTAACACACTATTTGCAATTTAATTCAGCCGGATTTAAAGCATGCGGCCCAAACGGCCCGCTTTGTGCTTCAGACTATAATTTTGCTACTTCTCATAAAAACCTAGACATAAGCGCCTTCAATGTAAAAGAAAAGGCTGAACTCCTTCTTGAACAATATTCTAAAACAGGAACAATTTCGCCTCACAATGTTATAATTGCACCTATAGGTGGCTTATACCGTTACGAAATGCAGTCTGAGTTTGATTTTCAATACAATAATTACCAAAAAATTGCCGATTTCGTTACAGCTAACAAAGAAATTTACAAGGCAACGATTGAATTCGGTACAGCAAAAGATTATTTTGATACTATAAAAGATAAATATAAAAATTTCCATACTTTAAAAGGTGATTTTCTAAATTACGCTGATATAAGTTCCGGAGCTCCCGCATACTGGACAGGATTTTATACGTCAAGGCCTTTCACCAAAATTTTACTGAGACGTCTCCAATCCACACTACGTACAACAGAAATATTATTTTCTTTTGCTTTGAATCTTAACGTGTTTCGAGGATCTAACGTTTCCCAAATCTTTGATCTACTAATTAAAGCTAGAGAAACAGTTGCTCGTTTAGTTGATCGAAATGTTGGAAGTGGGACGGTTTCTGCAAACGCACTAAAATATGTTCATAATCAAATTTTATCTACGGTTAAAGATTGTTGGTACATACAAGAAATATCTGCAAGTTTTTTGAGTTTGAAGCCTGAACAACACACACCGTACCTGCAAAAATACGTATACAGAGACGGTGAGTTCATATCCGTGTTTAGGACTGTTTCCCCAGGAGATCAAATCTATGTATTTAACTCATTGAGTCACGAAAGAACTGAGATAGTAGAAGTTGTAACACGAAATCCCAATATTAGAATAGTGGACCATAACAAAAAAGACGTTGCGATTCAAGTAAATCCGGTTTGGAAATATAATTCTGATAATATCATTAAAATATCAAGACGGTTCTTCAAAATTAACTTTGCGGTAATGGTACCTCCAATGACATTAGAATTATTCAAAATTAAAGAAACGTACGATGCTTCTCAAAACGCGGCCACATTATATTGTTCATCTTGTATAATTGACGATGTTGTGAGTAATGGATCAATATTTCCTTTCAACATTCAACCAATACAATCGGGTGACATACAGCTTGAAAGTTACAAACATCGTCTCATATTCGACGAATTCACAGGCTTTATGAAAACTGTAATTGAAAAGGAAACAAACATTGAGAAACCCATTTTCGTTGATTATGGGGCATTCAGGGACTCCGATATAAATTCAGGAATGTTTTTGTTTAACACAAATGTCAGTAAACCTCTACAAGATGTGTTAACTGGCTATAGATTAGGAATAAAGGCGAAAGTTTTGTTGATTGTTTCTGGATTGGTAACAACAGAACTAACTTCCATATACGGTCGATTGTTGCAACATACAACAAAAATATTTAATCTTCTCAGAAGTCCTTTGTCTAATGCTATCTACATTGAAAGCAAAGTAGATTATGATGTATCTCCAAAGCATCGGGAATTAGAACTATTTTTGTCGATACAAACGGATATTGGAAACGGTAATCCCCCACAAATTTTTACTGACAACAACGGCTTTCAGTACACATCTCGGGTTTTGAATATAAGTAGACGTATTGAATCTAATATGTATCCGATAACAAGCATGGCATTTATTCAGGATAGGCGAAGTCGCCTCACATTCATAACAGACCATGCTCAAGGAGTAACTGCTTTACAAGAAGGTCAATTACTTTTTATGTTGGACAGACGAGTGTTATTTAACGATGGCAGAGGAACAAACGAGGGTCTAGCAGATAGTACCGCAACTTGCCATAGAAATTATATATTATTAGAAAATATTATAGAGACAAGTACTAGTTTTAATCGCTATTCACAGCAGCAAGAATTAAAGTTGCCTAGTCTATCAGCACTGTATCTCGCAAACACCTTAGATCATCTCTTAGACATTTTTCTTATTGACAAAAATCACACAGACCTATGTTATTACATGTTTCTACCTTTAGTCAAAACTTCATTTCCATGTGATGTTGCGATGATCACTTTTAGAGTTATATTACACAGAAATAACTTAAGAAATTTCACACCAAACTCAGCGCTTATGACTCTACATCGTCAAAGCTTTTCTTGTCAAATTGATAACTCAATAAGTCTTCATTGTAATGGAGATACAACATTCGCTTTAAGCAAGATATTACGAAACATAAAGTCAGTTTATCAAACTAACCTCCCTGGTACCAACGAAGGTGTACCAGTTTTTAGTTTTAGTCATTCTAATTTTCCACCAATGGAATTGACGACATTGCGGATAAATTTTTAATACAACCACAGTCATGCTTGTTAATGTGAACATTAGTTCATGTTGATTGTAACTCTCGTGTGTAAAACACCTTATCTGTAGGACACTAGGACCGGTCTAACCTAAAATGTTCCAGGGCTTTGCCTTCGTAATCCGCCTATTGACCGATAATTATAATTCGACAATTTGAAACAAAGGATAGGAAGTGCCACTAGTTGACAGTACCTACGGTATTTCTAGAATTTCAAACTTTCGTTTTTTGTACCTAATCAAAATTATTGAAAATTATTTAAGCCAATTCAAACTTGAACTCAAGTAATAATGAGTATATTCAATGCAGAAAAACGATTACTCAGCTCATACTTAAGTATAAGGTAAAAAACCGATGTCCATGGTCCAGGAGAGGTCTTGAACACATTGCCAACGTATAAAATTAATTTGAATTAGTTTATAAATACTGTTATTTCTTACATCTGGGGTAAGTTAGCGATGCTGAGTTTTATGGGTATGCTAACTGCCTCTTATTTTATCACAAATATTTGGTATTGAACTTTTAAAGAGTTTGGCAGAAATTGATCTGTAATGTTTTATTTCACTACGTAGCTATAGGTACAACGAAACCGTATTATTGTGAATGAATGTAATATTTTTTATTAGTCCTATGGGCCTGTGAAATGTATGAAGAAAACATGTTTAGGTAACTTAAGCTTAACTTAGCGTTAAGATAATTTAAAGGTTTGTTACAAAATAAAATCGTAAATATATAGTAATGTTATTATGTATTATCCTTTAAAATCACAGTGTTGTAAATATCGGACAATATATATAGCTAGTCATCTAAGTAATTCTTTATATTGGGTACAGTCGAGTTCATTAATATATTGGCACTGTCAAGGATTCAAAATATTGTGAGCGTCGTTGGAAAGGTCAATAAATTCTATAGAACCTATAGATAAAAAATATGTCCTTTTGTGAACGGTTCGATACTATATTTAAAAATATCTGAGCAGGCTAAGCTTCTTGCATGAGAAAGTTGATTATTTGGTCGAACAAATAAGCTCTAGTTTACATTGATTCAGAAATTGCAGTAGTTTCGAGTGTTTTGTTCGCGTATGCTTTTTTAAAGTTTTTTTGTGGATTTACTCGGTTAGCCTGAGCGCAGGCTTTCACTGCTACACCGGACTTTTGGCGAGAACCTTAAGGGCCTCCAGCCAGAGCAATAGAAAAACTAACTACGTCACTAACGTTCACTAAGGGCACCCCCTGTGGGGTTCTGACCTCGACTTAGTGCGTTGCTAACAATCTTAAGGCAAAAACAGCAAGGGAGGGCTGGATCTAAGTTTTTATTATTTAAGGACATATTTTTATTGCTAGTTTGGCCGGCTCGGGCCAGCTTGATCTAGGGATGGGGGGGTTTTTTCAAAGTTGTTCATATAAGTAATAATGTGCCTTTGTCTGTATACTTACATGTTACTGAGAAAAAGTATTCACATTGTAATGAATCTAAATCTTGACCACAATTTAATTATGCATATAGTTGTCACAATATTATGATTTTTTTTTGACTTGTTCATATATTTTTGAAGCCTGAACCGGACTGTACCAACTTATATTTATATATTTTTATTTAAGTATTTACGAAGATTAATCGAGACACGTGGCTGTGTCGTGCTAGTGTCTGAGAAGTAGGCAAAGCACAGACAGTGACTATATTTTCACGAATTACGTATTCTGAGCTCCTTTTCCTCCTATGGGGGTGAGCCCCATAGACGAACATATCTACTTGTAATTTCTCAAACCCTTTAATAAGTACTCGAAGGAATCCTCCTTTTCGATCTGTTTAAGTCAACTCTCATGAGTTTGGGAGGTTCCATTAAGTAACCATTAACGTCTCTGAATACGGCAGATAGATATTAAGTACCTACTTACCTGAAGGTTTTTATAGGTCTCGAACCATCAGAGGTTGAAAAGTGTAATTTTACTAACTGACTGACTCACTCCTCAAAAGTCTAGACCAATTCTATGTGACCTAAAATCTACATCTATCAAAATCCGTGATATTTGGCCTGAAACAAGGTCTCATAACTCTACTAAACCGTCGGCAAAACCGTCGTCGGCGTTGTTTGTTAGTTACGAATTTGGATCCCTTTTTAATTAACATTTTTTATTCTTTTTCGACAAAATAAATTTTATTGCATTATGTTTTGATTCAATTTCATTAAAAAAATATTTAAAATATGGGATAAATCACGTTTAATTATTAATTTGAATTAAATTAGCCAAAAGAATTATTCATTGCATATATTGCAAGTTGGCCTTATTTTAAAATAGTTTAATGTAACATCAAATATAAAAATCAAAATTCATTTCCATGCTTCACTTTTGCGTTGCTTGATATCCCTCTATGTTTCAAACAAACGAACATAACTAAACTTTATTAATACAATTATTGTAGAAACGAAAGTTGAAATTATAATTTAGGTGTCAAACGCAATTATTTATTTGTCGAATGCATAGTGAAAATCTAGCAAAAGAGTTTTTATTTTGTATTTGATTTTATTTTTAAATAATTAATTATCTGTGTAAATAAAATCACGGCTTCTTTATTTTGTTTGTTATTTTTAACCTTAATATTTGTTCTGAGAACCCCGCCATACTGCAACAGGCTAATGCAACAGGTAAGGTCTTTAGTCAATGGGTAAGGTATTTCAAATTTCTATCAAATGAAAAAGTTAAAGGATTCGCGCAGCAGCCTACGTAAAACTGGCGGGTTTGATCTCCGCATTAGACAATTCTAATAAAAATTTAAAATAAACTAGTAGTTTAAATTGTCCCTAGCCATATATATATATGTAATTATGTATATATACAAGTATGTTTTTTATTTAAACTAAGTACTTATAGGTTAAATCTACTGACCACCGAGAGGTTGTTTATATAAATGGACAGGCCTTACATGCCGATGGGCACACAGAGCAGATGATTCAGTAACTGCATAAATTATAATACTTAGGTATTTTATTACCTATTTTTTTTTAGTTTATTTACGCGTCCATATTCAGGATAATAATTCAATAAAAATCAGCGTTGGTAGTTACTGTCTTTGATGTTTAAAGAAAGGGAGGAGGTCGTAAATTTCAGGACGATATTACCAAAGCTTATTCTTCTTCTTCTTCTGTCTAGCCTTTTCCCAACTTACGTTGGGGTTAGCTTGAAGTTGCATATAGCATATTAAATAATTATAATACTTAATAAATTACATTCTTATTCTTTATTGTACCTACACACTGAAAAAAAACTATAAGATTATATTCTATTTAAAAATTGAAAACCTTAGTACTTTGTATTATGATACCGATATAATAAGGGCTATCGTTATCAATTTCGCCGCCAGGAGCGTGGTGTGCCATGTTGAATTTGACGTACCTATTTGGCAGAAGAGACCTTTGCTCATACTTACAGGGGGTAATTATAATCGAAAACCCGCAAGTGAGTAAGCGCGTTGGTAGGCATTTAGCTAGATTTGACCTTATGAGTTTTTTTTTCGTAATGTAATGCGAGTGCAATAATTATGCGTAATCAATATACAATACCCAGTAAGTAAGCCCATTGGGGATTTATTGAAGGTGAACGTTACGAAGGCTTAAAAGTGCCAAACCGCGACGAGTCAGGCTCTTAAGGTATACGGGAGCCCTGTACTACACTATAGAGTATAGAGCATATAGGCATACCGCCCCCATAACAAAACGCCGGCGACGGTTTACCCCCGGCCCTCTCGAATTAGGCAGCAATCAGTCGTCAGCAGCAGATTTTTTCTAAGTAGGTACATTACTACAGGATTTTGTGTATTTTTTAGAAACGAACTCCAGAAAGGGAGAGGGTTTAAATGGGTGGTTGAGGCAGCTGCACCTGCCTGAATATATATAAACATAAAATAATATTTAAATAGATTAATAAACGCGAACAGCACATTAACATCCATTGCGCTTCATAAGATAGGAACTACAAGCCGAGTTACGAAAAAGAGGTGCAAAAACGGTTTAAAAGTAGCAGCTAATTCAGAGATTTGTTTATAAACAAGCTGACTCTAACTATAGCTAAATCCAAAAAATTGAAGTTATTTTGAAAACCAAGTAAGGTATTTAAAACTTCTATATTTTTTTAATATCTTCTACACGTTATTGATGTTCGACAAGTATGTGAAATCATTTAAAGTAAAAAAGTACTTAACAATTTGAATGACATTTTAAAATAAATTGCTATTCATAAAAAATACATAATATGTACCTATTAACTATTAAACTTACTGACTTACTTCATGAAAATCAAATCTCGCGCTCACAGCTCTCGTATCGCAGTTTCGTTCCTTTATATTAGTTTCATGAAATCCTTGGGTAAACGTTACATTGAGTATTTGTTTTTGTATGATATTAAATAGACGTATACTGTAAAAAAAACTTTGGTATTATATATATTAATAGATATTTACATGATAGAATTAAATTATTTTAAATTCAATATACGTAAATTATAAGTACTCGTACATAGGCTAATATTTAATCTGTGCAAGCGTGCACGTTCCGTTAAAAAAATTACACCGTAGAAAGAAACGTCATGGGGGTCTATTCTAATATTACGTCGTACGGTTAATTATTTTCCAAGTTCTAACTTTACATGAAACTGAATAATTCGGGACAAGACAAGCAAGTAATATTTTACATAATATTAAAAAATCTTTGTATGTTTGACTGGAGTTTTAGTGTCGACAAAATATTACTATACCTGTTTCAAAACGTGACCTAGTTTTTAACCAGTTTTATTAAGCTTATTATAATATACCCCAAGGATTTGTGACTGTGTCAGTATCAGTACTCAGTACAGTAACATTATCTGTGTCAACCGTGTCTTGTCTTTCTGTGTTCGTCGGACGTCGACTAGTTACCCGTACGTATTGTAAGAAAAGTACGAGAGACGCGTCCTCAATATATTTTTACTACATTTAGTAATAAAAATGCGATTTAGTGGAATATCATAGTGAACCAGAGCGTGAAAGACGTTCTCAAAGTAGTATGCGGTGTAATTTTAAGTCATAACACTGCATATACCTTCAAATTTCTTCGACAATGCGAATAAATAAATAGGTAGTTTATCTTCCAGTCTTTGTCTTCCTTTATCTTTTAGTGCAAACGGTTTGCCAAACATGGGTTTACTTATATCAAAGATATGGAGCTTGTTCGGGAATGAGGGTGAGTTTTTATATAATTATAAACTATTACCTAAGTAACGTCATTGATAAGATAATGTAAGATTTATTACAAGGCGCCCAAATTAGTGTTTAAGTCAATATTTCGACTGATAAAGTGTATAAGCGCTCGTTTCTGTGTTGAGACACCTAATTATGAAACTTGTTAGAGAAGTTTTTAAGTAGATACCTCATTAATATTAGTTTTAAGAACTTCAGTGTAATGCTCTCAACTAAACGATAAGTTGTTGTTTGTAATGGTTGTGGTTACTTGTCACTGACATAATGTTATGCTGGTTACCAAGACCTTCTTAGCTCTTACTAAACTTACTTGCATGTAGTGAATAATATTATAAGCCATTTCCTAAGCACAGGAGAAATTTAACCTAGATACCCATTTAAAAAGTTTCATAAGAAGGTACTCTGTTTTCATAGAGTTCTTAAAAAAAAAGTCTTAAGTAAATATAATAATAGTTAAACAGTTTAAAAATAATAGTTGTATGTAAATTTCATTAAGACAAAGCATCTAAAAACATAACAGTGTTTTATTTTGAATAAGTACTAATAGTATTTTTGCAATAAGTCAATTCATTGATCTTTTTCATTTCATCATCTTTGATATCAACAGAACACAAATTGGTTCTTGTGGGCTTGGACAATGCTGGCAAGACAACAATTTTATACCAGCTGCTTTTGGGGGAAGCAGTTCACACCCGGCCAACAATAGGTTCCAATGTTGAGGAGGTTGTGTGGAGGAATCTGCGCTTTGTAATGTGGGACCTTGGAGGACAACAGAGTTTGAGATCAGCGTGGAACACCTACTACACTAACAGTGAGGTAACAGAATAGAAATTTATTCTAATATTGCTTTAATGAAAACAGCCCTTTAGACAAGTGACATTTCTACAAGAGATTCTGATCATATTGCTAAATTGTATGAAAATGACAAGTCCAGGTGACATGTGTGAATTATCAAAAAGAAATGCAATTAAAATACATTTTATGGGGTTTACAAGAGATTTCTATGATTTACGCTTGTAATGACACTAGTCTATAGGGGCAGTTCCTTCAAATATTAATTAAATGCGAATTCTAACATGAAGGAAAAATATTGTAATTGAACAATGACAAGACATTACATATAAGTGGATGTCTCACAATTGGATATTGTGAATACTGGCTAATGTTTAAATAAACAACAATGATAATTGTTTAGGTTTGTTTTAACTAGCAACTGGCTCCACATACTTAGACAAAACATGGATTATAATATATAATGGATTATACACAACAACCTTCCTTGATCCAAAAAGATCCTAGTTATTGATGAAATTCATATAAAAATCCGTTCATTTTCCATTCATACTATATATGTAGGTAAAGATAAAAATCTAAAGATTTGATAGGCTTTTTTAAACACTATCTGGCTTTTTTCATTTACATAGCCCACAATGTCCACATGTATATCAGATATTAGAAATTTAATATTATAAAGTCTATGACTAAAAATAAACTTAAAACCATGTTTTATTTGCTATTTAATTAAGGAAGTTATGGCTGGTTAATTCACTATATTTATTATGACTAAATTAATTGACTTTGTCCGATGTTAAATAAAAATACACCTACTATGTAATTTGATGTTTGTTTATACTGTATTACATGTGTCTAGTGTAATTTTATATCAGTTGACATCATTATTTAACATAAGGATATTATGCTCGGCGAGAACTCGACCTTGTAAATGTTTATTTGTATACTTATATGTCTTCTGCTAATCAAATTTGTCGCATAATTTCGGTTCAAACTTGTCAAAAAAATTAGTTATGATCAATAAATTAGAAGCATTGAATGTAAGCATATTATCTTTTAACATTCACATTGTAGCAACTAACTTGACTACTGAAGCATAAAAATGCAAAGTTAAAGCCTTAGAGAAAAAATAAGTGAACTATAGAGTGCTCATATCGAGTATGAAGTGTAGGCACTAGTATGAACAAGTATAATCGTAAAATTTGTGTCAAAAGAGAGTGCGCCGTTTTATTAAAACTATCTAAAAACCTAATATTACCCTAATAATATCGGAACCACCGAAATTTCGCATAAATGTCTGTTGTCCCACTGAAAAACAATAGTAAACGAGCGTAGTACTTATAGCTTATTGCTTACGCCTGGCACGAGCACAACGGGCTACTAGCGATGCGCGAAATGCTTGTCGATGTTTACTCTAAGGTTAAAACGAATTTATCAATTGTTTAATAAAACATGCACTATAATTTTGTTATCAGTTTCTACAGTTTTTAATATTACAACCATAACATTGATTTTAGCCACTCATTTTCCTTACATCTTCATTTGCTGTAAATTAATTACTAACAAATGTTTTGTATTAGTCGCAAGTCACGAATAAAGCATTAAGAGGATAAGTCGTATTAATTGTATCGATAAAGTAAAGCGAGTCGTAGGTACATAACACACTACATGTGTTATCAGACATCAATAAAACCTATTAACCAAATTAGGAAGTGCTCGGCCTAATCTAGCGCATCTGTAATATAAAAGCGAATTATTATTCCAAAGAATTGGTCTAGCGGCTTTGCTGAGTGTAGGTAAAAAAAGCGCAGTTTTTTATTAAATTGATACTTTTGCAGATAGATACCTTGGTAATGTAATATACAGGTAATAATACACTTACTGTAATCAAAGCTAGGCCTAATCTATGTTTATATTTAAGCAGTATTAAACAATAGGACTAAGGAAGGTAGGAAGGTAGTAGAATGCGCCATAACTTTTATTAACCTGAACCATGTCGGCCTACTTAAAGTTCTGAGCTCCCTGTGACGCTATGCGACTTTTTTTCAAGCCAAGTATAATTACCGTGCAGGTTTTTGCGACCGGTTTATACATCATTCGATAACTTTCCTTACTTCGCCTTCGAACTACAGCGACTAAAATTAAATGTTATTTGCCATTTAACACTTTCATTATTGCTCTAGCGCAAGATAACCTGAGGTTGAGCCATTCAATGTGTATCGCAATGCAACCAGCTGAGCTGATAGCAATTTGTTTTCCTCCGGACTCCGACTAATGGATGTGCGTGACAACAATTTAGCTTTAGAGGAAGATGGCTCGTCCTCTGCCTCATCCGTTTGTGACGATTGAAACAGGAACGTCGTGTGTGTTACATTTAGGTTTATTGTAAAAACATGATAGGGTATTAGGTACATAATTGGAACAATCAAGTATACAAATAACCATTTTAGTAGTATAAATAAAGCTGTGCTGTTAAAAGCCCTAAAATAGCGACTTACTTAACATTGTATAGTAATTTTAGGAGTGACTTGCGATTATAAAATATTAAGAGTAAGTCAACAAAGTGAATGCGACATGTTATGATTCCATTGTTAGTTTTCTGTTCATCCAGTTCGTGATAATGGTAATTGACTCGACGGATCGTCATCGGTTGAATATTAGCCGCGAGGAGCTGCATCAAATGCTGAAACATGAGGAGCTGAACCGCGCCTGCCTCCTTGTCTACGCGAATAAGCAGGTAATATAACATGAATATTATGAAACCCGAGATGACTACTCAAGCAATACCTCTATCATGTAATGCAACAAGTTCTTAACTAGTTTATAAACAGATCCTTTATAGTAAACGAGTACTTCTAGTCGTACTGTTCCTGAATATATTCTATAAGTTCAGTCGTACGTGGTATTTTACAGAAAAACCAAAAATATTGTCTGTGAGCAGTGAGTCTACTTGCACGAAGTGTTTAACAATTAATAATGCATATTATGGCACCGCATGATTATGAACATTATTGTGTTTATTTACAAAAGATTTTTATAAATAGTTTGTATTTGTTCTCGGAGAAACAAAACTCCTTAAGGCGACACACCTTTATTAAAAACCTTCGAACCAACTTGCGGAATGTGAAAGTACAATGAGAAACGTTTCAACTTTTCAAGTTCAACTTATTTTAATGCTGTGACGTAATCTGTATAAAAATAAACATTATAACCGAACGTAATATAATTTTGTATGGCCCAATGCGTACTAATGGGATAGATGTAATTTTTTTAATGTCTGTTTATCTTCTATCTATATATATAAAATGCTTTGTCCTGAATGACTGACTGACTGACTGACGGATCAACGCACAGCCTAAACCGCCGATTGTAAAGACCTGAAACTTTGGAGGGTGTGTTCTTTGTATGACGTAGGCATCCGATAAGAAAGTATTTTCCGAAATTCTGCCCCTAAGGGGGTGAATAACTGGGGCAAAGTTTGTATGGGACAACGTGATTCCTTGGTTTAATCTACTTCAAATTTTGCATAAATATTTTTTAATAGAATTGATGAAAGACGTTTTTCGTATTTGATTGAAACTCATTGCCTAACGAGAGTAAAAGGGGTAGAATTTTTTTTGAGAATGATTTTCATCGAAGTGGTTATCAATAATCCTTGTATTATATGATAATTTGTTTGACACATCTTTGAAAACTCAATCGAATTTTATTCAAACGTTGAACTGACATAGAAGCTTAGTACAATGCAATACTCTTTAAAATTGGAATGTCAAAAATCATTTTTGACTTCTACGCAGACGATGTCGCGGGCAAAAGCTAGTAGATAAATAAAAATGTTGGATATGTGTTTTTTCTTTTTTTACGTCACCAAAAACTTACGATGATACATTGATATGAAATGTCCCGCGATGTCACCATTTTGTGCGAAAGCCTGACGTCATTTGCCGTCACTCATGAACTTTGATTCGCTTTATTTACTTAGTATTTACTTATTAAGAAAATGCTAAAAAACAAAAGTCCACTATTATATTATTGTCTTCCTGACGGACTTACCGGACGAACACATTTCCCCCCTACTACTCTAACGCAATTTAACTTTACCACGTTCTTAAATGTCTATATTACGCTCTTTTACATCTAAAGTTACAGAGATAGCACGAGACTTAACGGCGATTTAAAACTGATGAACGTTTCAGTATTTGGCCCTTACTGTAGCTACTTTTTGCCGCGATAACCAATACCTATGTGGCAAGAGCCGTGAGCGGAAGCTAATTAGGTCTCTGAATTAGGAAGCCTAAATGTCGAAGCGTTTTATTTGTTCGCATTTAGGAACTCTGAATGCTACACTAGTTTACACCTTCTTATATTCAGAAACGACTAAATTAAGAATCCTAAATTTAGGATAGTGTAATAACGTTAACAAGTTATATCATATTCTGATCATAACTTGGATTTAGGTACTACTAGTATTACAAAGCTAAAAACCGACTGAGTGTCGTTTAAGATTTTACTAAACGTTAACAATATTGACATAATTATATTGTCTTTTATTTAAATACATGCCTATTAGCATTTAAAAATCTGTAAATTTGCATATTCTTTGTAGTAAGAACGAATACGAATAGATTTTTAAAGGTGTTGTTGTTTTAAATATATATTTAGGTTAAAAATACTTGTCTAGATTATTTACATTACCGATTTGTACCGACAGAATATAAAGGTCATACGGGCAAATAAAATTGCTCAATTAGAGACAAAAGAATAATGACTTCACGACAACATGGGACTACATACCTACTGCAATTTCTAGCAATTCCGCAGTAAATATAGCGCCACACCGCATTAAAAAGAATCTGGATATTTGACAATATTTATGATGCAATGGGGTAGAAAATATGTTTTTTAATGTCATTCAAATAGATTATAAAAAAATATAAGACACGTATTTTTTTCTTATTTTACGTAACCACAAAATCAACCATACATTGATTTGAAATGTCGCATGACGTCACAATTTTGTGCATTTTGTGCGCAAGCATTCATCCCGCATTCAGCCGTCATTAGCCCCAGTCCAGAAATTTGATTTGAAACAAACACATCATAATAAGAAACACTTTAGTGTTATCTTATTATGAAAAGCAAAAATACGAGTCTAATACTTTTTTTATAACCTAACTGACTAATTCGATTTTGACTATTCAAACCCAGACATTATTGCTCGAAATATTGCCAATGTAAGTCATTAGTAGATACTAAAATCGGAAAGGTATATGACTTCGCGCCGTTCACCGTTCGTCTTGCTTACAGCTGTGTCAATCTTATCGCGTCATCATTATATTTATCTACGCCGATAGGAGGACGTGCCTTTTTGTGGTTTCCTTATCTCGGAAACTACTATACTAAGTCAAGTTCTAACTGTTATTAAATTTATTTTGATAACGAGTTAAAGTACTTAGTTAGTTTTACAAAAAAATGTCGTATCTCTCGAGATTACGTGAGTTTAATTTTCTAGGATCTAATTAATGTTGTTGTGACGTAAACAGATTTCAATTAATTCTATGTCTGTTATTTTTGAACTCGCTTTTATTTGCGGCTTCGTCCGATCCTATGACATTCAGCTATAATGTACCTGGTAGTAATTACACATAAATGTAAAAAATAATCGAATTAAAAGAAATATATATAAGACCACCTCTGAGGTAATTATACCAAAAGATAACAAAAGGTTTTTTTTTTTAAATATACAATTAATTTTTAAATTTACAATTGCCGTAGGTATGGAAGTATCGCGTAAAAAACATTAAAAAAATTCCAGACTTAAGATCTTTAAAATATTAATGTAGAAATTAGATTATAATCATCATCATAACTAAGGCTGCATACACCTCTGTATTTTTCTAGTTCTTCACTTATCTGCCTGATGGTTACATAAAATCTATACTGTTTGTTGGTTTGTTTGTTTGTTTGAACGCGCTAATCTCAGGAACTACTGGTTCGAATTGAAAAATTCTTTTTGTATTAGATAGTCCGTTTATTGAGGAAGGCTATAGGCTATATAACATCACGCTACGACCAATAGAAGCGGAGTATAAATGAAAAATGTTGCAAAAATGAAAAACTGTTGAAACTAAAACACGCGAACAAAGTCGCGGGGGACAGCTAGCCAACAATAAACATTATAAGGCAGCTGTTAACTCGGGGCTATAAGAATGCAAATCAATCTGTTATTGCCGTATGAGTACCGTGTGAAGATTTACCTTTTTATTAACATGTGAAAGAGGGTGCCGAAGCCGGTACCGGTGGTTTAATGGATCCATCTAGTCGCAAGGTCATTCTGGACGTAACCTTGTCCATATCAATGTTCATGCCGTTTACTATGTGCGGCTTGAACTACGAACTAGTTTCATAGGTACGTGTGTATTATTATAATACCTTACTTAGGTCGCAGTCTTAGTTCTTATACTGTTCTAAGGTCAATTTAAAACTTATATATTTGTCGTAATGGGAATATTGCTATATTGTGATGACTGATGTACAATATCAAAAAAAAAACGTTTTAAAAATTTCATAAACGGATTATAAAAATATTATGAATTTTTAAAACCGTAATAGTTAGTATTAGTGCATTTTTATTTCCATAATTAACCTATATGGATGTTTATTTAGATATAATTGTTTTTATTGACACAAGCTGATCCGACTGTCGTTGTCTTGTCAACCTATTTAAAAAATGCAATGTCACATTTGATTCATTTCCTACTGATTTCTCGCAATTTTTTATTTATATAAACCTTGTCTTCACTATTACAAACACAACAAAAAACAAACAGCCTAATCGGTCGACCCGTCCTTAAGTGATGCTCCGTCATACATGTGACAAATGATTTTTATTTATGTAGATAAAACAAATTAGTTTCAGATTCTCCTTATAACAATTACCGACCTACACATTATTGTATAAAAGTCGTTTTCTAAAAAAATATCGTTTCGTATCTATCTGCGGAGTTACTAATTCATAGCTTGAGTTTATTGTGCTTGAATTAATTGGCTTATTAACGTTTTATTCGACCACTACATCCAAAAACTTTTTACATACAAACCCAAACTAAAACTACAAACATTCTACGATTTTTTTTTATTTATTTGTAACTAGCTGTTTTCGGCGGCTCCACCCGCGTGGAGTGTCGGTTATAGCGACAAAAAGAAGCCTTCTCTAAGATCTCAAGATCTCCTTTCTCAGGCTCTAGACTATCTGTGTACAAAATTTCATTTAAATCGGTGCAGTAGTTTTGGCGTGAAAGCGCGACAGACAGACAAAGTTACTTTCACATTTATAATATTAGTAAGGATTTACTTAATGGTTGTGTTTATTTCGTTTTCAGGACGTCAAAGGTTCGATGACGGCTGCGGAGATATCGGAACAGTTGGACCTGACGTCCATCAAACAGCATCCTTGGCACATACAGGCGTGCTGCGCGCTCACCGGCGAGGGGTACGGTCAAGTATTAATAAAATAAACTTATTCATATCCATTACATGGCTTGATATTGTAGGTTTATTTTTTAAAGCCAAAAGAATCTTTAATTTGGACGGTCTTAAAATTAAATTATCTAAGGCATTAACTTGTCGAAATTTTCGGAATCAAATTGGTAAATTAATATCTTACTGTTTTCTATTTAAGCGCTTAACACACGACTGCAGAGTTTGAATATTACAAGTCGCCAAAGAGTTAGTAAGGTTGACAAGCTAAGCCATACTAGGCACACTATTTAGCTACTTTGAAACAATGCTTTCTGAGAAACCCTGTATACAAAATAAAATAGATCGCGAAATATACGCGACCTAATTATGACTTCAAATGCCGTACCTTAATGGAAGGCTGGGAAGATGCCGCCTGTTTCAAAGGCTACATTCTTATGTGAGAAATAATGGTAATTTTACCATCGAGTAGCACATGTTTTTATTATTTTTGCTAAGACAGTGTAACTAACAATTAAGCACAAAAAATATGTGCATATTCCCTATTGGTCTAATATATTAAAAATGAGAATACAAATTAGGATTACATATAGGCATCATTAAGTTGCGGCTGACCTCAAAAGACGTCTAACATTTGGTTGAAATAACACTTAACTGTCTTAATACCCGGAATGCAATTAAATTGACATTGAGTTAATGAGAATATGTCGACTGTAACGATCTATAACTTTATTAAAAAGTATACTTTATACATGCGAAGGCTGGCCTTAAAACCCTTGCTGGTAAGAAAGTGAGTTCTTCAATGTCACTTCTTTGTTATACATAATAGAAATTACTGACGGTGTTATATCGTTCGTGTTACACGTGGTGAATTTTTACACTTGAGCGCATTCCGAGGCCATGACCTCGCTGCTTGTTAAATAAGTTAGGTTTCTTGGGAACCGTCGCCTGGTCCCCAAGAAATCGGAACGGAGACGCACTCCTGTGGGTTTTAACGGTAGGGGTCCGGAACGCCCTTCCATCTTCTCCAGGACGGAAGAAGTCCATATGGATTAACACCGGGTAAAAAAAGAGTTTGCCGGGGACCGTGGTTCTTATTAAGACCGAAAATACCAGACCCATATTATGTCCTTTCCTTCGGGTCCGATTAAAAGAAATAATAAGCGGTTCGATTGTAATCAGTGAACGTCTTAAAGTCGGTTGCCTAATTAATATAAATGGGTAATGTCTTTCTGCCTGTCCACTGCAGGACAAGGTCTATGAGAGTTTTCCTTGTATACTAACAGTGATCTTTATACTATAGCGAATTGCAGGTGCAATTTTAAGCCAAGTTACAGCCTTTATAAAATTACGAAGGTCAGAACGTCGCTGGTTCTAAGGGCCATTATTATGAATGAAGTAATCCGCGTTATTCTCCTCGCCTATAATCGTGTTATATTGACCGTTTTCTTCCATTTCTGATTACTCCTCATTAAGTATAGCTGTGGTAGTGAAAGTTCTAACTAGTCTCGATTTACTAGTAAACACGTTTGACATGAATGTAACGCCTAGTATTTACGTATACGTAGTTAAGTTACTTTTCCTTAATTGTCGACTAAGTTCTACTATGATTTTTTTTAAACCCGTCTAAATACAAAAAGTCAAAAGAACTGGAATTAATCCAGATCTAACAAGTCTAGGTTTGTTACGGTGATAAAGTAAGTACTAGTATAAGAATTTGTTCTTATTACAAAAGCGAAAATAATCGAGAATGAGCTTGTACCAAGTTTGTTATCGAAATAAATTCCACAGTTAAAAACAAATAATGACACCCATTCATATGTTAGAAAATGTGGCGTTTCGCGTCACTATTGGCAGAGATCATAAGTCAAAGAAATGGTTGGAACATCTTTTAAATAGGCCCCAGCCCGAGCGGTATTTGACACTGTCAACAAAATGTTTATGTTGCGTTCTATGATAAACTAAAATAAATTAAAACTCGGCTTTACTATAATTTTTTGGTAGTATTGCATTGTTACTAAGTTTGTACGGGATTTTAAGTGTTATAAAATTAATTTGTTAAAAAATAAATCAGCAAAAATTAATCCTTTTTTTGATTAACGTGAATGTTTCTAAGTCGTAGTCTCCAGTGTCTCTAAATCTGCGAAATATACCTAGTTAGTTATGTTACAATCTATTTTTTATTATATTTGAATAAAAGACACAATTAAATATCCATTTAAACGTCAAGTATAATTGTTGTCAAAGTTAGTTGTATATTAAAAAAAATGGTTCGTTGGTACCATTTTTAGTGCCAGAACAAGCGATAGTAATAGCGATAGTATTGTTAATAACTAGTTTAATTCTAGAAATATATTTACATCGCGTTTTGTAATATGATAGTTAGGAGTTAAAACCTTTATTTGTTACAGTGGCAGAGATGCTTTAGCTATACAGTCTAATAACGCCATCTATTTTCCACAAGGAGAACTAACCCTTCATTATTCTGGCCCCTACTCCTTCTAAAGTAATTGTCTTGTTTAGTATGGCAAAAGGATTTTTAAGTAAAAATTTTCCAATAGTTATCAACAACGCGCATATATTCTTCTCTATCGGGAAAGTCCTGCAGACGCCATTAACATGTCATATAAAATACATCATTATTATCTAGCATTGTGGCAACATTTAAAAATGGGTTCCGGATGTGGTATTTAGCTAAATCCGAAAAAGGCTGACCAGAAGATTGTGGCAACATTGATTAATTCACTTTTTTATTTTTAAAGTCGTTTGGCTATTTTAGAACAGTCTTGCACTTTATGTTATCAATGCAATCTACTGATTGTATTTAAACCAAAAAATGCCTAATATCCATTGTTTCATAAGAACACGATAAAAACTTTACAATTGCAATATAAACACCTTATCTTTATCAAGCAGTCTAGTCGTGATAAATATATTTGCAGTCAGTGACATATTATGTTTGTTCGTTTATCAAGCACCATAAATTATTCGATATCAATCATAAATAATGTTTAGTAATGCATACCGTACGCTCGTATATCTTATATTATAATTATTCATGGACACAGTATTTTGGTTTATAAAATAGGAATAATCTTGTTGAGTTGGTAACTATCTCGTCTAGATTCACACTAAGCATATTGATATTGGCCTATTACAGCTTTTGAACTCAAAAATGTAAAAATTGAGAGACCTTTGCTTAACAGAAAGACTGAACAAACTGAACAAATATGAGAACCATGGTTTTATAAGTAATATTATATTTAGAGTTCCTTATAAAACGTTTTGTATTTTAATTTAATATTTGAATGCTGCTTTTTCGACAATACCTACTCACATAATTTTATTGCAAAGTAGCATGTTTTATTATTTTTCTTTTGGTCTTATTTCTTCGCGGTCATTATTTTTGTTGAAACAAACTTTGTGGGGTGACTATACCGTTAGACAAATCTAATGTAAGTACTTTTTTTTTACTGTTAGTCTTCTTCTTGCATTATAGAATTTCAAATTCCTGGTTTTTATTTTATTAGTTACTCAGTAACGGGCTAATTTATGAAGTGTTAGAACCATTATAGTTCCATCGTGGAAAAAAGATGGTGTTATTTTTCTGTATAGATCTATCGGTCTGCCACTGGAACCATTATGGTTATAAAACTACATAATACTGCCTGCCCCGCTTGTTTATAATTCTCATGTTATGTAAAGAAAAATTTTATCCAATAGTTTTTTTTTTATTCCAGATGACATCAATGCTTATGAAAATGTGATTGAAAAAGTTGCAGTTAATAGACTCTTATACCTGGATCCCCAAAGCTCATGAGATAATATTTATATTAGCCGAACGGTCTGCCAATGTCTGAAACATGTTATAAAGATATCAAGGACCAATGACTTTTTTTATGTCTGATAAGTATTTGTAAATAACTCGTGCAGTGAATTAGAGATGTCTGTTCCAAAGATACAGTTGCTCTACAATGGAAAAATAAACAAAATTAAGAAAAATATTGTACTAACACATATCAATTCATGTCTACCTGATATTTATTAAATGCACAATGCAAGCATGCAATGCATATAAAAACTGGTAATTGTAATGTTTCAATTACTACAGTATTGTACAGGGCGCTAAAACAACTGGCTGTTTCCATGATCATTGCATGGGTTGTTGCCACTTTGTCTCACAAGACAGGCGCAAGGAAACAAGTATAACAGATTATAGATTTGTTGATAGATCCACGATGTATCACTTTAAAGCGACTGCATATTGAAATTACCTACATAATGAGAACTACACCATATGATCTTGATAGTATTTTACCTAACATTCAGTATCTATACATACCAGACGCAATGCAGTGGAGTTATCTGCAAAATTGTCAGGAAGGCTATTAAACTTATTGCGGTGGTGTCCCCTGTGTAATTACCAAGTGTATAGTCACAATTATTGTCTTGTGTTGTGACATTGCTGAGATATATAATATTCGTATTTAATTTATGTTGACAAGAAAAGTTTGCAAGTCAGGAAGAAGGCATTCACAATTACGCGTGATTTTGTACTAATACGTAAACGTATTTCATATTATTTTCTATTATAAGTGTATAAAATATATAATTGTAATTCTGTTTCTTTACTAAGTACTGAATTAATATTCTTTTTTACAATAAACTGTATTTTTTTAACTTGTTTTTCCTTATAGTGTAATAATATATAGTGCTTGAAAATTTGTGCAACTTTGATTGAACGATTTCTAGTAAAGAGATATTAAATCAATGATATTCATTACTTTTTTTTTATAGAAAAATGTGTCAGAAATAGTTCAATTTTTTGTTGTTAGTAACAAAATACACAGAAAACATATGTACAGCTTTCAATATTATCTAATTTAAATTTCCCGCTTGATTTACCCGCTCTCTGCAATTCAGAACCTACCTGTTGATGTATTTACGAGTCGATGCACTAGATGTCGTTGGGTGACACGACTGAAGTAATAAATCTAGCTGTCAAACTTTTAGAAGTTTTGAAATGTGGATTCAAGTTGAGACCTGCGTGTTACGTAATTTTCGTGTGTTGATGATAAGTCTAAGGCCCGCTTACAGAAGTCCGGTTTAACTTTTTAACACAGAGATTAATGCTAACACGAGGTTAAATTGACAGTGTCATAAATATTGTCACTTTAATCTTGTGTTAGCAAGCGACTCTGAGTTAGGTTTTTCGTGCGAGTAGGCCTTACAGTTACTTCGCAATAGATTTTTTTAAAACCTCAGAATAATTAATAGTACCTACTTATAGCTATATATCTGCCGCGAAATATACGCAGGATTGTCAACTCTTGATAAGTATACGACGGCCTGGTCAGGAGTATGACTATCTACTAAAATAAAAAGAATTTTCGGTATTTTAATAATTTATTTTAAATTTTCTTTCACAGATTACATTTAGGCTTAGAGTGGATTGCGAGTAGAATAAAGAAGAAATGACACGACGCTCAGTGTTGCCGAGTAATTTTATAAATAGGTACATACTATTGTTAAAGTTACATCAAATTCTAATTCCTGACTAACTACGTTTGCGTAAATTTAAATATATTCTAAAAAGAGACCTATCAGGATATAATTATGTCCGTTGTTTTGCATGAATGGGATATTATAATAAACATGTTCTTATATATTTTATGATTTTTATTTTAACTATACTTGTTTCTGGAAACATTGTACACACAATTTTATCTAGCCAGTGAATAACTATTATTAAATTACGTCAAGTACAACCAAATTATACAACAAATAATTACGCTACCATTAGTACATTAAAAAGTTAACTAAATATTAAAATTGATTAAGCAATATCGATGGTAATGATTCTAAAAATTATCACAATAATAGGATGTACATTAATAATTATAAAAATAACAGATGTCGTTCAATTTACATAAATAATTAATACATATTTTATAAAATGTCACTTAAAACGATTAAATTTAAGATTGTCAAGCCATAAATACAAATAATATTATGTAAGTAATTTATAATAATTGTACTAAAATAAAGTTAGAACTGGCAATCTTAAATTGTTTGAAACAAATCAGTCACATTAATCATACAAAAATGTAATTGGAAAATATAAGAGAAAATAGACAATTTGTGACGATTTACATTAATAAAACTTAAAAAAAGCAAAGTTTGGTCCTTGAAATGCATAGTAAGGAAAAAGCCTTATTTAATAAATCCTACACAGATCTTTAATAATAATCGATTGGCTCAATTTGATTTTTTTATAACTTTTGTTCTTATAGAACTGCATATTTTTTATTAATAAGGCGCATAACTAGTTTAGGGTGAGAGAAAAGACGTCAAAATATATGTAGACTGTTTACACCCTACCAATTAATTTATTATTCACACTAAGCATAATAATATGTATTAAATTATAACTTACTATATTAAATGTAACTCAAATATCACTTTCAAACTTAAAGTTAATTCATTTCGAAAAATAAGAAACACAACCTTTGTTACACACATACTTTTAACTGATACCAGTAGGTACCAGTTTACCTGATATCAATAAAAAAAATGCACCGATACTCAACTAACATAAAAATCATGAAATTTAAGTTTAAAAAAATATCGGTTACAAAAATATAAATATAAAAAGAAACCTTTATGTCATGAAAGCTATCACAGCAACCTATTATGAATGTAACAAATTATAATGGCAGAAAGGCGTAAATACAAAACGAAGAGCAACGGTGCCGCAAGTTAAATGTTCCGATGTTTAAATATATATTATTTTACAAAAGATTGGAATAAACATATAAATTTATTAAGAGATTCAATTATACTATAATTAATTAAACTATTATAATTATTTATTATAGAATCCATAGATGAACAAGTATAACATTTGGTCCTGAGGTAGATTAGAATAATAAATTATTATACTTCAATATGATATTAAGGTTTAACAGGGCAAATGACTATGAACTTGTGTAAGTGCGTATTGTGTGAGAATCGAAAATTATTCCACTAATACATATGCCTATGTATACTTACGCGGTCGATAAATATGCAAATATTCTAGAATTCACATCAACATTGCACTTCCTACTTACTTCACATAAATAACATAAGCTTTGCCGAAGCGTGTTCTGGCAAGTAACTTCACTAAAGTTTGTAAATTATTATAAAATTACAAATGTGTTACACCTATTTACTACTAACAGTCTTTAGAACCTGATCTTGAATGTTTTAACTTCCATAGGATCTAACTCGATGTCGCTCAAGCCAGTCAGAGCGTGGAACGTCTTGAGGCCGGTTAGACTGACTGAAGTTATATTGTGTATGTTGACGCCGCTAAACCTGGTTTTAGAAGAAAACTTAGCGGACTTCTTTCTGATCTTCTCTCCGACAGCGCAATTGTAGCCAGGTCTATGCAGCACCATGTAGCATTCGGAACTAGGGAATAGTTCCAGGACGTCGTCGGTGATAGTGCGTAGGGTCATCAGGTGTATCCCAGCAGGGAAGTTTTGCAAGAACGATTGAGTGGATTTCACTTCGATCTCACCCACTTCACTCGTGTCCAATAAGTACACGTTAACGGGGTAATTCAGCGTCCTACTCAAATACTCTGCAGTCTGGGATGGCATTTGATAAGCGCTTTCCTTTTGGTCTGGGCTAAAGTGGCGTTCGTTTACAAATTTAAATCCGGTTTCGCTTGTCTCTCTTTTATTTCGTGTGACGCCAGGCATCGATTCAAGTAATATCCAGTTGTGGAAAGTGGTCGGTTTGTTATCAACGACTCCTTCGCCGATTCCCCTGAAATCATCGTACAGAGTCCGGCGATCAAGCATCACCTCCAAGCGTCCGGGTTCGAAGGAGGCCGCACCTTGAGCGTGGTTTGTAATCAGTGTAAGTCTAGTCTGTTCATCTTGAAGCCACGCCATAGTCGTTATCGGGTAGTAGTTTCCCTCGATTCCAAGTTTCTCAACTTTGACTCTTTTTTGGTATTGGAATCCGTTCTGATCGGTGTAAAATTCTGGAGGCTCGCCGTTTTGTATATCAGTCTGTATTCTCATAAACAATTCCGTTTCCCTATTTTTCGGTGGACTTTCGAAATCTACAACGTTTTCTATGAAAACCGCGCGAGAGAGAACTGGATCCTCAATGTTATAAATTCTCACTGTGTGTACTAAAAATGGCAAGTACATCGTTGTAATTTCAGTAGATATTGGCCCTGACACAATGATTATGTTATCATCCTGCATAGACTTGGAACTAGAGTACGGGTGAAGTACATTTTTTTCAGGAGAATCGTAGTCCGGCATGAAAAGATAAGCTCCAGAATGCCTTTGGGCACTTTGATATGCTCCAAATTGAATATCAACAACACTCTTCTTCCTTATATCTTTTCTGTATATCTGTCGTAAAAATCCAGAGTTTCTATTGACAAGAAGTTTTAGTACTGTATTTTCCAGTTGTATGTCACCAGGCATCATTTTCTTTGTAGTGAATACTTCTGATTTTTGTTGCTCGTCACAGTTGTTGCAAAATATGACACAGTGATGTGATGTATTTGTGTGCTCTTCCAGATTGAATGTAATCGATGTTAGAGGCGGTATCGTAGCCACGAACATAACATCGAAGTTGATATCGCTAACCATTCGCTTGCCATTGTCTTGCACGATGCTTGGCGTTATCTGGTACATTACACGTTGCTTCTTGCGCGTGTCATAAACTCGAATGTTTGACGTATTTGACCGCACTGTGATAACTTCCGTTCTGATCTCTGCCAACGGGTTAAACAAGACTATTTTTTTCTTATCGATGTACGATACTTGCAGCTTCTTAACTGGCTTCCCGTAAGTTTCCCATTCAACTTCGCTTTGTAGAATACTCTGCGAGTGCAACGAGTGATCGGGAATCATTATAGTAGTGAGAGCAGCCTCCTGTAAGCGCAGACAGTGATACAAGCTGGTGAACAACTTATTGCCGTAATCGTACATAACGCTGGATTTTGACGTGCCTGTTATGGCGTCGTGATGTTGGAATAGTCCCAAATTCCTCCTTGCGTAGATAAGTTGTTCATAAGATTTCTCTAACTTCTTTTCAGAAGCTACAAGTCCATGGCTACCTGTCTGTTTTATATAGTTCGACACCAGAGTAAATAAAATTTCTGAGGTTCTTAGTTGATGTTCAAATTGGCGAGCGAGAATTTTTAGATAAGGTCTTGTCGTATAGTATCCGGACCAATAAGCTGGTTTGCCTTCGCTAAAGATGTCCGAATATACAAAGAAATCTCCTTTTAAAGTTGGTATATTTTGATGTCTCTCCTTCATGGCATTAAAATAGTCTAAAGGTGTTCCGAACTGTACTTCAGCATTAAATGTGTCTTTGTGACTATTTATGTGATTAAACATCTTCATGTAGTTAATGTACTGCGCATCAAATTCAATGCCGTACTCATATCTGAAGTCGTCTCCCAGGGGCACCAACACCACGTTGTGCGGGGTTAGAGAACCGATACGATTATACTCCTCGATTAAAGTCCTTGACTTAGTATGCACGTTGTGCTCAGTGATGTCTTCGTGTTTAGCGGTATACTCGGAATATTCTCCTGGAATCTTTCTGAAATCAAAGCTTAGGCAGATAGATGGGTGCGGACCACAAGTACTCTTAATCGAATAGATATCAAAGGGTTGGTTGTGCACGATCATTGATGGTTTTTTCGTCGACCATCCTGACATCCAGTAAAACTCTTCAATCTGTCGCTCGGCCAACCATTGCTTCCAGGCGTAATGGATTCTTTGTATGATTGTTCCTTCCAAGCCGCTTTTGTCCAGTAGGTAAGGTACTGTAGGCCCATGACCGAATGGGTCAATCGACCAACCTGTCTTCGGGATGACACCGAGGTTGCTTTTCACCCAATGATGCCCTATGCAAAAAACATAATTAAAAATGGGTTGATAGACAAAATTTAGATATATAAGAAAAACAAAAATAATACCTTCAATGAACTGGTCGATTAATGCGTAAATGTGAGTACAGGCTTCGTCGGGCATAACCCACCCACCCGTGGTGATCTCAAGACGACCTTCTCTGATCAATTTCTTCAATGCCTGCAAAACAATACATTTTACAAACTACTCGTAGCTCATAGTTACTATTATGCAGCCTACAACTTCTCTCACTTCGATGCGCGGTCATAGATTAGTTGGAACATAGGCCAATACCTAAGTGTGTTAACACCAAATAATCTTTACGCTTGGTGAGGTGTTTAACACAAAATAATCTCTACGCTTGGTGAGTAGATAATTTATCGCAGCATTATGTAATTATAGAATTATTTGTCGCGATTCGACCGACGGGAATTGTAAGGAACATTCAAATCACATGCACAAAGAACACTCAGACTTAGAAACAAGCATTTATCTATCACACAAATGCTTGTTCCATGCGGGAATCCAACCCGCGGCACGTCGTTCACTTTTAATTTGCGTTGTGTCCTAACCACAATACAAAATAATAGTCAAATATAATGTGGTAATTGGAAAGCTATTTAGACAGATACGATATTAATCCTTATCAAATTAAATACATTGGTTACCTTGACAATTTCATGCACAATTCAATTGCCCTCTATACCATACAATTTAACTTAATATCTTAGAAGTTATCGCAAATTAAAAACTAACGAGCGGATAAATAAATTCTAGCGGGTCAACGCTGGAACATCCTCAACGCAACAACCTGATACAGTACTATTAATTCTTGTGATATATACGACACTAAAAAAAATATTGCATATTATGCTGGGCTACCCGTGTAAACCCGGGCGGGTCACTAGTATAGGTACTTATAAAGCGCACACCTTTTATGCACAAATATGGCTAAATATTGACAGTAATTTGGAGTCAATTGCGTGGATATTTAAAGAAACCACGTAATATAATACGTAATATATATATCGATGATCATTTTTTACAGCTTCAATAAATATTATTACTAAATTATTGATATTTGTAATAAGCAATGTTTTTGGAACGTTTCTAAATACCACTCCTCTTTCATTGTGCTAAAGAATTGATCTAAAAATATAAATTCGAAAACACATTTGTATGGACTTGGCTCTCATTAAATGAAATTATTTGATATTTGGTTATAAATAGGGCTTTCAATACTGTTATTCCGGAATCACAAAATACAATTTACGGGTTTAAATTGATGCTTGTCGTTTGTAATTGGGTCCTTATTAAAGCCTTGCATGACATAAATATTTTCCGCAACTGGTATTTACAAGTATAAATGTGAAATTAAATTATTATGACAGAGCGTCGAACTATAAAAAACTTTTTATTACAGAATAGTTAATAGTACTATTGGTAGTAATTAATAGTAATCGGGTAGGTACGTATAGCTAGTAAAATATGTATTAACTTCATATTCATTATTATAATGTCAACATTTCTGACGTTAAACAATATTGCATCGTATTTAAGTTAATTATAAATTACTTATTATTTTCTAAGCCCAAGTTATTTGTAAGTAATGGCCCAAAGTAATTTGTGCAAGAAAAAAAATATTCACATGAACAATGTAGTTACCTTTTGTTTTACGGGATGCGACCTTTCCCACCACGCGTTCAGGAACGATATCTCGGTCCATATAAAGGTCATGTTTGGGTACTGATGCAGTTTTTCCACAATGTTGTTGATGATGTTCTTTGTCTTCCATTCAAAATACTGCTCGAAGGTCTTGAGCCATCCCGGGTCGTTGTGGGAGTGCGGTACGACAATAACCTGCGATCGAATATTAATAAAGATAACTTCGGAAAAGTAATAAATTTGCTTGGCAAAGTAAACAAGCTTTCTTGGTACGATAGACAATGCTATAAAACACAACAAATAAATACGATTGTGCCCTTAGCAACATATAGGTCCTGTACTTAACGTGTAGAGTTGTAGACCAGGTACTCACCTTCAATCTAGGTCGGCGGGTATCGTTGTGTATCTTTTCATAGCGTTCCTCAAAGGACTTGTCCCAAAATTCCTTTGTACGCAACCAGCTCGGCTGTAATTAAAAATATTTTTAATTAATCGTCCCTACTTTTATTAATCTACGAAGTTTACCTACAGCATATTATTAAAGTTTTAGCAAATACCGACACATAATTGTATTAAAGGTTCGTAAACAAGAGTAATATTGAATTTGTTAGTAAGTTTATATTAATTTCATATTTGACAAAGCTACGTCTAGTTAGTTTATAGATAAAAGGGGTATTTACTTATGTAGAAATCATTTATGTAGCGTAAACTAATTAAAAGCGTTGTAGCCGTGTATGATCATCGCCATCGCAAACTAGTCACTTTCATTTGTATTCATTACAGAAAACGAATGTGAAACTCCGTTGAGTACACGTCACAGATTATGATGGTACTAGAGAACTTTTTATAAACCCGCCACAAAGAGACACCCATTATTAAACTAGATGTATACGAGAACTAGAAAAAGTAAAGAGCATAATGTTAATTAGATCAAAACTTTTATATTATTCAATAGGTCTAAACTATTTACTTTAGTTTAAGTAATGTTTAAAATATATATAGTAATGATTATAATACTTATTTGAAAATACCTTACTCGACAGGTTTTACAGAACTAATAGTTTAAGTAATTAAATTAATCGAAAAAATAGTTGTATCGCAGGAAATTTTGTTCCGCAACCACGTTTCTCCGACGTACATATTTTATTTTTTCCTTCAATTCTTTTACGGAGGCAAAATCAAAGTAACGAAGAGCTCATTCATGATCCTTCACCGTAACCTAACGATAAAGGGGACGCGACTGGGACATTCTCCATATAAACGTATTCCGTGTTTTCTTCGTGGAAAATGCTTTTAGAGAAATTATTTTTTTCCTTAAGATCTAGGTTTATTAATGCGTGCCTCTATTATCGTTTTTTTGAAAACCATAAACACTTATAGAAGTATGACCCTCTAAAAATGCCCGTTTTTACTGCCGTGGTCTGACGATTATCAGACAAATTTGATAGAGGACTTTAATAAAAAAGAGAAAATAATAGAAACGTAGATATACCTTTTCTCTAAATTTCGATGTAAAAATTATTTGGATCAGTCCTGTTTTAGACAAGATAACAAAGGAATATGATATGTCTTCAATCAAATGTCAGCCTCAGCTGCAGTCGCTTACGCATTTTACGGGGGTAGGTCGGAGGTGTGCGACGGTATTCTTTAATATCTATTTTTCATATTCTTTGGGAATAGTGTCCCTTCTTTAACAAACGAAACTTCTTATACGAGACTAAACATTTTGCTTTTATTCGATTCAACCACGTACAAAGTAAAAGTATGTTGCTTTGATTTTAAGCACGTTTGTTCTGTAAAAGAGGACACTGTTCACGGATGCACGTTGTTCAAAAGTTTTTACGCTATCGGATACTCGCAAACAGCGCGATCAAAAGGTATCAACTTGTATAGAAACTAAGAGACGCCTAAATGTTTGATCTTTTTTACATATTCATGAATTTCGAGCAGATGCAAGTTTATGACAAAAAAATCTTAACACGATTTTATTGTGGAGCTACTAAGTATAAAGTTTTTGCCCGCGGCTCCACCCGCGTGAATGACGGTTACTATACTCCATAAAAGTTTCATCAAAATCTATTTAGCCGTGAAAACGCTTCAAACAAAGTAACTTTTAGCATTTATAACATTAGTAGGTACGGATAATTGTACTATTGTTAGTAGTTTTTACAAAAAAATAATTTATTTTTTATTTAAATACTGCAAAATAAAAAAAAAGCGTTGTTTTTTTCCGAACGGAACCTATTCGTAAATGAGATGTCATAACACATTTTAGTAGATACTTTTAAAACTTATAAAATATGCTTTTGCATTTGAAAATACACAAACTGCTTTAAAACTTGTGTAACATACTAAAACTCCTTATTTATAACTCTCGAAACTGTTTAGCAGAGACCATTTTACAAACTTTAAATATAAATTAAAATTACCACATTGAGATTATTATTAAAAAAGATGTTTGTATTTAGCGTTTACATGAAAAAATGTGTAGCAGATGTGAAATGATTCCAAGTTTTAAGCTAGTTCTTTTTATACACCCTCGTGCAAAAAACAAAGCAGGCCTACCTAGCCAAAAACCTAGTGATGTTTGATCATTTGGTTAAAAGTTTCAGTGATTTGGAATTTAAAATGACTAGCTTAAAGGGGCGAGTCAGTAAAAAGTGATAAAATCTTTAGATTTTACTATAAACCATTTTTCTTAATCAAATTGTGTCATTTAGTGGCTTTAATTTATTTTTGTTAGCACATGTTTTGATCCCGACCATATTCCAAAATCATAAATACACGACGTATGTGGTCACGCCTAACTCTAACTACACTATTTTAATAATTTATAGTAATAATAACACGAAAGCTATTTTTATAAAATACACACAAGAACTATGTGTATGTAGTGACACGTCTGTTCAAGTGCCCGGATTTTTACTGGTACAGTTCGTTAACAATTTGAAATGCGTTTAGCACCCGTGATTGTTCGAACCATCTAGGATGGACGATCCTTTTGAGCGTGTCTAACGGTGCGCAGGTAAAACACTAAAACTGCAACGAGTCTGCAACACGTCCGTCCCTTTTTCTGCTGTAAAGTTGCCTCGCGTTCACGTGAAAACAAACGAATATTCGATTGACTGCACCCTTTACGATTTAGCGAAGTATTGTATAAAACTCTTGAATTTGCATCAGTTCAGCAGTTTAACTGTACCATTTTGTTGAAAACTGCACGCTCGACGTAATAATAAATGAATTTTGTTCGATTTGACCATTGTGTGCGTTTTGTATAAATTGTCCTGTTATATATATTGTGTCAAGAACGCATTGTTTGGTAACAAATGTTGCGTGTATTGTTACAAAAAAACCTAGTGGCACACACTCAGTACACTGACGTACATGACTGTTGTATCAGTAAAACGTCTAGCAAAGATAATCAGTTTTCATTACTTTCACTCATATTCTTCGCTCGAGTTGAGACAATACGTTAGGGTTCCATGTGGTTGTTTCTTGTTAACATCTAACCACTTAGTTGAATGGGTTTGCTGTTCTTAATTGATGCTCATATTAATGAGTAGTCAAAAGAAATGGCTAAATCCGATATCTCTCATAATAATGTAAGTATATTGTTATTATATAATCTATTTATAAGAAATAACATTCGTCTATTTGTCCTCTATGCGTGCCTAAACCAATGATCAATTTGTAATGTAACTTTGGTGGATCTTCTATCGACGTTTGAGAGGCATTCTGAACAAAAAAAAACACAATATGCAGCTTAATTTTTTTTTTGATCTTGACATTGCAACGCTAGTTGACAATAGAATAGGTTTTATTGATTTTTGAAACGAAGAAGAAAAAATCATTTGAGTAATGCCTACATGAACGTATTCGCCAACCTCTGATTAAATCCTAGTTGCGGCGCCAATAATAACAAATAATATGAGGGATTAACCACTCACTCCTACAATTTCGTTGCTGTCCGTTGGATAAAAAAGGGCGCGTCGAGGTTCGAGAGGACTTTTACTTTGTTTTTAGGGTTCCGTACCTCAAAAGGTAAAAAAAGGAACCCTTATAAGATCACTCTCTTGTCCGTCTGTCTGTCCATGTGTCACCACCGATTTTCTCAGAAACGGGTGGACCCAGAAAAATGTATTCTTAAATATGCTTGAAATTTATACCAAATACTGAAGTCTACTCTTTATTAGGTGTATAAAAATCAAGGTCCTAGGTCAACACGTTGACCTAGAATTGTCAATTTAGGTTAAAAGTAAAGTCTTACATATTTTGGTACTTACAAGTTTTCGCGAAAATCTAAGTTTGCCCATATTTTTACGGTGTTGAACTTGATTATTATAGATAATAGTTCCGTACTATAATATATATATATGGCCCTTCGTCCGTAGGTATATTAACGCTTTGTCACAATTACTGAAAACTGTTTTTAATCGAGTTCAAAACTGAGACAGTAAATTGTAATTACACAATAACAAAACTAATAAATGAGAAGTTTAGAAAGCTAAGATTTTCTCGAAACCTACCGATATTAAATTTAAACTCGTTATCAAAATAAAATTTGGTATAGTAACAGAAACAGAATATTTTCGAAGAATTCATAGGTCTATTTTTATCTAGTTCTATAAAATTAATCACAACTTTATAAAATTGCGATGGAAAAGTGTATGAAAGTAAAATGTATTGTAGCAATGCACTATATTTTTTTTGCTTTCATGGCATTGGGGTACGGGATATACGGGGCACGCGCCGCCGCCGTCTGAAAGCTGCCACAATACGTGAAATAGAAACTTACTTTTAAATCATCTTCAGCTTATTTCCTTTTAGATTCCGAAGGCATAAAATTGTGCAATTACATTACTGTATTATTATGGAAATGTCTTATACTATATTTTTTATTTTAGAATTTTAGAACTTTTAACGTTCTCTTAACTTGAATCCCATGTTATTCAGTATTTTGCCAGTGGTGGTTTGGATTTAATCTTATATACCAATTAATTATATAGCCTGGTGCTAGCAGTTCAATGACCGGATATTATATAACATGACATCATGAATACCTTAACCCTGGATTTCTATACAAGGTGAGTTTGTTACCTCAATAGCGGTAATAAAAATTATTGGAATAAAAAGAGAGACCGCATAAAAAAAAAAATATCGCATATTAGTTTGTGAATTTTATTTATTTGCAAATGTTCACTCAAATTATAAATTAATCTCATTTTTACTGGAAATTTTTTGATTTAGTGACAGAATTCTAGCAACCGTCACCTGTTTATAGCCAGACATAAACCTGTTTAAAAGACACATTATTTTAGGTAATAATTTCAATAGAATACATATAATAAAATAAAACTCACATTTCAGAAAAAGAAGCCAATTTCGCAAGTTAATCTCTCTCTTGTCTAAAATATTTTTCTTTTTTTAACAGCGGACTATGTCTAGTCAAGATAAAGTTAAAAAAAGGTAGAAGTAAATAACAAAACGAAAACACTTGATAAAATAAAGGCCGGGGTCGGAAGATTTACATCGAAAAGTGACATCACGTCATATTTATATTACTTTAGTAAACAAGGACTAGAATACTAAGCGTACCGTATTGACTATTGTTCATTATAAGACTTGAAAATGATCATTAACATCATATGGACTGCACGGATAGCCGAGTGGTATAGGTCACCAGTAGTCACAACGCTAAATACAGCGACGTGCTGCGGATTCGACAAGTCCCCGGTTGGGACAATGTTCCATGTCTGGGTGTAATTTGTTTATGTAAACTGAATGTTTGTGAAACCCCCGCGATACAATTTAACACACTAGTGCGGGAGTCGATTAGAAAAACAGAGGATGTTAATTAGAGTAAAACAAAATAATTGAAGGGCGATCGAAACGATCGCCAACAGAAAGCACAGCGTTAAATATCTCATAAAAAAGAGGTTTTCTTTCTAAACTAAAGAGATCTTGTTCATATCAACGACTGGAATTACATAACATGTTATAACGTTCGATCTATTTAAAAACAATGTTATACTTGGTTACATAGGATAATTATCCCAAATGCTTATACGGGTCGAATTCTGATTTAGATGATAAAAAAATATTTGGAATCGATCTCGTTAGTTAATTATTCTATAGACAATAATGATAACATACAGCCATAATAAAACATTATAGAGAAGAAACTGCCTGAAAATAAAGGGTCAAGTAAAATAACGTTGTTTTATAATATAACATTAAAAAATTGTTAAATTGTTCTACGTTAAATTGTTTTAATATACCTCAAATTAATAATAGTTAAGCCGAACCTTACTTAACGTGACATTATTGCAACGGGTGCAATAACGGGTGTAATATTAACGTGACATTATTGCAACGGGTGCAATAATGTCACGTTAATATATCTCTATTAGATAATATTTCGCTATTAGAAGTCGATAAACGATATCATATTTTTAACGGATTGCATATATCATTAGTAACTCCGTATAGAATCACGTTTAGAAGTAGTCCGAAGGAGCCTTGACATGTGTGTGAATAATACATTCGGACTACGATCGATAGGGAAATTATAGTTCGTGAAGACTGTAGGTAGTTAAAGAAAATTGTGCTGGAATATTGTAAACGAATAATGACAGTTGTGATATGTATATGTTGCAGTAAGATAGATAAAGCCGTAATATAGTTATATCCCTAGGGATATAATTATATACCGTAACATAGATATACGAAAGCGAATCTTTACTATCTCACTAGGAATATAGTTATAAAACGGTCCAAGTTTAGTGATATACTTATATTACTAGATTAAGTTCAGTGTTATAAATATATTAGGGTTCGTCGGTACTAAGGGTCAGAAAAAAAATACCTACCAACCTAACCAAATGTGTCGGGGTTGGCAAAGTCAGTTCTAAGGGTCAGAAAAAAAAAATACCTACCAACCTAACCAAATGTGTCGGGGTTGGCAAAGTCGATTCTAAGCTACTGATTATTATAAATAAAAAGAAATCTAAACAAAAAAGATATGACTTTGAATAATAGTGTACGACTGACTGCGTGGGGAGCGCGTAAACACAACGAACCCCTCCCTCGCCGCGGGGGAGGCGGCGCGCCGCCTGCGCCGCACACTCCGAAAGCTATTTCACTAAACTTAATCTAGTAATATAAGTATATCACTAAACTTGGACCGTTTTATAACTATATTCCTAGTGAGATAGTAAAGATTCGCTTTCGTATAACTATGTTACGGTATATAATTATATCCCTAGGGATATAACTATATTACGGCTTTATCTATCTTACTGCGACATATATACACTTATCAAAAGTGTCTAGGTAAGTAAATTAAATTAAATCGTCAATATAATGGCAAAAAGGCCAAAATTAAAGGCAAGAATTTATTGTAAACATAAAAAAAATATATGTATTTCCAACATTGACACAATAACAGCTATTTGGCATGCTTAAAATCAGACCATCAAAATCACTTTGAGGAATGGCCGCCCACATTCTTTCTAATAAGTCAAATATTTGTTGTGTATGTATAATATGGATAAGAATACCCACACGTCATCCATATTTGGCAGTTTGGAGCATAGATACCCCAAGCGTGCTCAATTGAGGTCTGGCGATTGAACCGGCCACGGCAACAAGTTGATGCGAGCATCGGCAAGCGTGCGTGTTACGACTTTAGGCGTGTGTAGACGTGCATTAGTCGAACCAAATTACCCATCCGCATCGCAAAGACATTCGTCTGAAACAATCTTATCCGCATAATTCTGAGCATTGACGTAGCCTCAGATCCAAATGGGATCGGTGCTTCCACTGTACTAAATACCCGCCCAAACCATTATTCCAGCGATACTGTAAAATGTACTTAAGGCGTGTGTATATTTGATTTGTGTATTTTCATCTAACTGAAAAGTTAAATCATTTTAAAGCTTGGTAGGTAATATTAGCTCTATTGCCAAACTGCTTGTGGGCCAAAATGTTCATATAATAATATTATTTTAATTTATAAATACTTATTGAGGTTTGAGATATAAAAATATATAAAGAATAATACTTATTAGCAAGTAAATATTTTTTCCGAATAAAAATTCTACCAGGAATAGTGAATATTTAATATAATTTTGGTATTGGAATTGGAACCCACTATGTAACGATCAAGGCTGACCTGTTACGGCAAGATTGTTGCCAACTTAATTGACGTAGGATTAGGAAGGTATAGGAAGGATATAGAAACTGAACAAACGGTTTTGTGGGCATTGTATTAGTTATTAAGGATTTTTGTTTTAGTACTTATTAATAAATAAATACGTAATAGGTAATAAAGTAGGTTTACTACATGAGTTTTTTTTATCATTTCTGGAATATGAACTAAATTATGTATTGGTAGATGATTGGGAATATAATCATTCTAGGAATGTTATAAACTGTTGATAAATTGTATACTATAATAGTACGGACAACTAACAAGTTTTTCTAGTGATTGCCCTAAAACGGTCAGCAGGTTTTATTTTAAACAATTATATTCGCGGATAAGGAATGCTAAAATGACGAGTAGTAGAGAGATGAATGGAAGCAAAATACGCATTGCGACGACCCCAAATAATTGGGAACAGGGCAGGGAGATGACGATGACGTACTTCTACGCGTCCATTGTTACCAGTATTTCATTCAATGCAAGGTTTAGAGCAAGTAACCAACTGCAACTGCTTAGTAAAAACCTTGAAAAGGGATATAGATTACTTCATTTAAGTTAAACAATAATAAAAAAAAAATACTAGATCTATATCATGATTTAGTTTTACCGTATCGTAAGTAGGTACAATACATAGAATGTGCCAGAATAGTAAATCCTGATACTGAAAGTGAAAATGAATAAGACGATTTGTAAGACGGAGATTCTGATCAGTTTTCTGGAAACCAACATTAAAACGAGCTAGAGAACAACATTCTGATTTGTTCTGAATCAGAATATATAATTTCAATAAATATTATTTTTTATACGAAATAATATTGCAATTTTAGGTCGTGTATTTTACAATTCTATTTTGTAGATTTATAATAACAGATAAACAGATTTTTTATACCTACAAATAATTATAGACGTTTTATTTTATACCTGACACAATCACTACTTATAATAAGTTGAAGTAACTTAAATTATCAATCCAGTAGAGTAACAGGAGCCCATAACTCGCTTTCCTTAGGGTAATTCGACTAACTTTTGAGCGCCCATATCGTTGTAATAGATTAGAGTAAGAACCTAAACTTTACTAGGTATAGGTACAGATTGAAGTTCAGAAATCCAACCTTTTGAATTATAGCTTAGTGCGTTAAGGCACAAACTAAAGATTGACTTAGAATTTAGAACAAGATTATCGATTTTTAATAAATAATTAAATGTCTCGGGTTAGTCTACGTAGTTGCAATGGTAATTGTCAATATTTATAATTCAGGTCGTTATACAAACACTGTTTTTGATAATTATGAAATAGGCGTTACTAAATAGGTAATTAAAAACAACGGTCGTGAATCCGAACACTTACTTACTAATATTACAAATATGCGAAAGTTTGGATGGTTGTTTGTTACTCAATGACGCCAAACGGTTGAAAGGATCTGGATTAAATAATATTATTACCTTGAATAGCGTATTACGAACGAATGAACGAAAAATGTTCCTGTCTCGTTTCTGTGGTGGTGCCCGTGGGATTACAAAAATCTGGGCAAATACGTAACATTGACATTAACGAGTCGTATACAAAAGGTTACCATGGCGACGCTTTTGATGTTAGAATTAACCAAACAAAGAGGTTGTGATTATAAGGTCATTGAAATGAAAACATATTTTTGGAACGAGGCTGCCAGCCTTTTTCCTCTTCGTTTTGTTATTTGGCAACTTTGGTAACTTTGAATCCCAGAAAAAAAAAAAAAAAATTTTTTTTTCTTTTTTACTAAAATAAAATAAAATATATTATATATTTTTATATTATAAAATAATAATATATATATATATATATATATATATATATATATATATATATATATATATATATATATATATATATATATTTATATTTATATTATAAAATAATAATATATATATATATATATATATATGTATAATTATTTATTTATATTATACATTTATATTATATAAATGTATAATTTTATGGACGTGGTAGCTACAAACTTACTTTCTTAAAGGACGATTATCTAAGAATTTAGATTGAGAATAGAGTAAAGGAATAGAATTTAGGTAGATTTTTTCTACCTATTTTTTCGATCTATTGCAGTTATAGCGTAAAATTTTACAGCTAATTAATAACATTATAGTTCCTCCTTATTAAACTGTGATTTAATTAGATATTAAAATGTAACAATATAAGTACGACGAAAGAGTTTCGAGTTTCGTCTATTTTTCTAATTAAAACATTAATTTTGTTTCTTTTTATTTATTCACACAAACAATGGAACAATGCCTCATGCAAGGTTTCAAAACTAATGTACGGGAGCCGAACCGTTGCTGGACAAGACAGAATTAATTACTTCGCTTTAGACACGCTAAACAGTATTACCTGGTGATACTTTGCAAATAAAATTCGAGATGCAAGCCAGTCGACATTCCTATTGTTTGCGTTTATTTATTACTAGCTGACCCCCGCGACTATGTCCGCGTGTTTTAGTTTCAACGGTTTTTCATTTTTGCAACATTTTTCATTTATGCTCTGTTCCTTTTGGTTGCAGCGTGATGTTATATAGCTTATAGCCTTCCTCAATAAATGGGCTATCTAACACTGAAAGAATTTTTCAAATCTGACCAGTAGTTCCTGAGATTAGTGCGTTCAAACAAACAAACAAATAAACAAACAAACAAACAAACTCTTCAGCTTTATAATATTATTAGTATATTAGTATAGATTATTAAGTCTTGATACCAAAAGAACAATTTTGAATATTCAGCTACTTTAAGATGAAGATACTCCCCGAATGCTTTCTTCAAGCTACAATGAAAAATTCCAGCTAAAATTCCGGTAAGTTTGAGTCACGTCAAATTTCTCAGTGTAAACATTCTGCGGTCATACGTCACGCTGAGCATAACTACACCGGGAGTTTAACACTTGAAAATATTAAAACACTTTATTAGTTAATTACAAAATATCTCATTTTAGTACTGAGTGGTATAAAATTATTAATGCGTGAATTTATAGCAGGGCGCGTTCTTACGTAGCATGAACAGGACGGGCGTGCCGCAAAACTACGACTAAATAAATGTGTTGACGCGTGAATCGTTAACTTTGTAATAAATCTTATATTTGTGATTTCCTATGGCTACAACGTTTTTAATTAAATGCTAGGTACCATGTTCTTTTTTTTAAGAATTAACATAAAGGGTATTTATTAACTGAAAGGGTCAAGTCATTTACCAATTTTAGATCCAATCTATATTCATTGCTCTTTTATGACTTGAAAGTTAATAGGGTTTACGACAATGGTAAACATCAACCATGTATTATTTTGTTTTTAAAAACTTAAAATATTCACGAATACTGATATAGTACGTACCTGGAATTCAAAAGACGGGTATATAGCCACTGTGTCGATGTCCGCAACACTCTCCTTCAAAGGTGGGCACTGTTCTGGAGCAACCTGCCAAACAAAATTTAACTTGTTAAGATATATTGACTCCAAATAAATACAGACTGCATGGTATTTCCAATATATTCCTGGAACAGCTGTTATATAAACATTTTTAATAGTGTAGGTGCAATCGAAATAGTGCTTTTGTTTTCATTTCCATTTTTTGAACACAAGTGGTGAAAGCAATTAAAACAATACGAGTTTTATTTTTGGAATGGAAATTGTAAAAGTGTTTAACATCGTCGATACGTAAAAGTTATTGTACAGTGTGCTTACAATCATTGTGCAAATACTTATTGAATCTACAGCCCAGACGACATTTCTAATATTTAAGCAACTATCTACTATTGTTTTTGTTAGTAGATAGTAGATATTTAAAACAAAGAATTAATCTAAACTTAGTAGTACAGACATATTATAACACCTGCCACCTACCTACGCTACTTTAAATTTATTTCATCCAATAGAAATAATACCTATTCATCATCATCATAAAAAAGAGTCTGTTTGTAATACCGTTTTTACTATCTACATAAGATAGTATATTTGTCGTTATGTTACTTATCTTTAAAACGTTTGAACTTATTTTTAAGACTTTCACTGGCTTCAGCTATGTTGTAAAGAGGCTATTTTAGATATAATTTATTTTAGATAAAATTTAATAAGTTATATTTAGAACAAAAGCCGATTTCAATAGGTACACCTATTAATACACCCATTATGAAAATAAATATTTTATTATTTATATTTTACAATAAAACTATATTTAACAACGTAATAATCTTAAATTTTACGCAGATAAAGACGCGGGTAACAAACAGCTATCCACAAATTGCGAAAACTACTGAACCGATTTAAATGAAATTTGGTATACATATAGTCTAGAGCCTGAGAAAGGACATAGGTATTTTGCCGCGATAACCGTTATCCATGCAGGCGGAGCCGCGGGCAACAGCTATTATAAATAAAGATAGAATTTCAGGAATGTGATTATTATAATTAAGCTTCAGAATAATTAATAATTTCTCTACTCTGATTTATCCTTTGATATTTGTTTATTTTAGTTCATAATTAAATACCAAGTTAAATTTAACGTCCTCGCTATTCAAGTAAGGAAATTCCAAGAGAATGCTTCGCCGTAAACATTAGAAATTGAGAGTCAGTCACTCTAAAAGGTATCGAATTATTTATGAATACTATGATAAAAGGCAGCTGCGATTCAGTCTGACAACACTCAGAACGATAGAAAATGCGATCAGATTGAAGAAATACCTTTATCTGAAATACTTATTCAAGATGAAGTAATATTCTTCTACTTTTTATCGATTTGATGGCATTTAAATTGTGACGACATACAAATTTTAAAAGTTCTAATTGTGTCTATCTGTGACCACAACACCTGCAAATGCGTTAAAACGTCGGAAACTAAAATCTAAATAAACCGTGGCGATAAAAAACTTTTTTTTTGACAATATTCAACTCTGTTAAAACTTGGTCTTTTTTTAACTATCACTGTTCATGACATACATGCTGGCCGACCGACAGATTGACGGACCGATGGAAAACGAAGGGTTCGTTTTAGAGTTCTGTTGCTACTTTTCGAATACGGAAAACAAAATATAAGCAAATAACTAAAGTTATTTTGTTATAAAAGATCGTTCGAAAACATTTTTAAAACTCTTACTTTCGATAGAGTTTAATTTTATTGTTGATGCCGTAGAGACAGCTCTATAAAATTTACAGGCAATGAAATAGGCAAGTATTTGAAATAATTAAAACATAACTAGTTTAAGGGCTTAAATTATGTTAGTCGATCCTCAAAAGTATTGAAATGTTTTCAGTTTATGAAAGATTTAATTATGTATCTCTGCTAACTATAGCAGTATGAGCAGAAATATCATGAAATATGAACTCTCTCTCTCTCTCGTCTGAAAAGTCTTCTTCTCGGAAAAGTCTTATAACACAACTGAAAACAACAAAAAAAGGCGGGCATTTACCTCTGGATACCTGATCGTTCATGCTTTCTGGAACCTGTATAAGTTTTCAATGAGTAAAGCTACACCGCAGTATAGGTAAACAATCGATGAAAGGAAAATGATACTCCTATTTTATAAATTGGTTTATGATTTTGCAATTTATTCATGTACAAAGCTTTTACTCCAGACTCACTGCTATTCACTTAACGGCTTATAAACAATGCAAACGAGCCAGATTGTTTTTAATGAATGGATAGTGTGAATTGAAATTTTAAAATAATAGTAATCTAAAAATAAAAACCCGTAAAAATGAACTTTAAATAAAAACAAAAGCCCAGTACTTTAAAATTCAGTTAAGTAAATTGGTTGTGTATATAAGAAGATAAATTCTAAAGCAGGAAAACATAGCAACTTTAACAGTCGGGATCCGTCATTGGGGATATTTTATCTAGTCTAGAATTGTGACTAAAGGGCTTGTTTTTGTCTTTGCAGTTTTTAAAATTTGAATTTTAAGCAGTTGGGTTTCTTGAGTTGTCAATTTTTTTTATGAGAATAGTTTCTACGAAACTCTAAATCGTTATAGGTCCTAAACGATCATTCAAAATGTAAAAATGTTACTTATATACGGGCGTTCGATTGTCGCCATATTGAATTTTATTCACTGTCATGACTTTAGTGACACTCGCAAGATTAAGACGAATCGAATGACGTAAGAATCATCAAAATCTGCCCACGCGTTTGGTCTATATTATATTATACATACGTAAAAAGATGATGTGATACATACATGTATGGAGATGCATGTGTGATACACAAATGCTTGTTGTGAATCTGGGTGTCTGCATGTTGTTTGAATGTTTGTGAAACCCCAAGCATCGAGGGTTCGTTTAAAAAATAAACAGAAAAACGTCAAACATTTTACATAACATTTAAAATATTGTCAAGGTACTTGCCTCGTCATGTCGAACCAATTCATGGAAATACGGCGACGTTTTCAAGTTTATCTCCTCGGAGTTTCCAATAAGACTGTTTCCTGAAACAAAAAATAACATGCTTAAATGTTAAAAATTTCTAGAACTCAGTCTACGTCACACTTTTTATAAAATCTTTGTTGGTACATATCTTAATATACTACATTATTTATTAAATGTGCTGATAAAGTTGAGCATTCACTTGTAAATTTGTATATATATAATATAGGGCCTTGGTGAATGTTTGGCTCTATTCAAGAATAGAGCCAAAGATTCACGATCATTCTAGCGAACGCGCGACTAAAAATGTATTCTTCACGAAGGTGTAACCACAATGACAAAATTGCTCGGTTCGGCAAAATATTTGAAGCAAATATACTGTCATTTCGCTAGATTGCTCGCTAAAACGGTTACGTTGTAAGACGCCCACTATAATGCTCATTACAATATGAATGATTAAGTCTATCGGTACTGTATATAAAAATATATAAAGCCTGGAATATTGTTCATTTGAGTGTTACCTACAAGAGATCTATAGCTTTCAAAACTCATAACCTGCTATTGACCTCAGGCTTTCGAAAATAGTTTTGCACAACTGAGCTGGTTGTTATTTTTTAAGCACATTCTCAAGGAAGGTTGTAAGGTTCTTTAGTGTTCCTTACCCGAAGGGTTAGGGTTAGAACAATCAATAAAGGTATTATTATTGCATCATCCACTAACGTCATCGCGAAAGTTTAAGATTTTTCAGACAAACCATTTGACCCACTAAAAATACTTTTGATCGGTTGAGAGTTTTGATTGTACCATATACATAAAAAATTGTTCATATTGTTCTACTGTTAAACTTGTTTATTGAATACAATAACAATTGTTATTAAAAACTCATTATCTTTATCTTATTTTAATCACGGAATAACTTCAAGAGAAGGTACCCGGTCATTTAAAAGGCTTACGTGGGGAACTGCGAACACAGGTCCAACGCGCAGAGCCCTTGTTGATACCTTTAGTCTAATATGGGATAGGGCATGTACCAGGGACCATCCCCTTCTGTTTTATGGAAGAATGGACATAAATTTATTATTAAAATTTATTATTATTCCATACACATAACGACATAACCACTTAAATATCCATTTATGTAATATGCTGTTACCTATTGTGCTGTTTCACCTAATTATAGGCGGGTGCAATTAATTGTTGTTTTGATCAACGTCGTGTGTGATTACAAGTAGCGACTAGTAGTTGTCTAGTTTCCTGCACGAACGGAGAAAAATATGAAATTGATCGCGGCGCATCCGGGTGGGCGTCATACCTATCTGCAATACCTACTTATAATACGTTTTATAATTTTATACACGGACAAGTGCGAGTCTAATTCGCGCACCGAACGTTCTATACAAGTTTGCTGATCGTCAGGCTTAATTCTTAAAAAACAAACTCAACTTTGCAGTTGAAAACATGTTCTTTCATATATCTATTCATCATCATCAATTAACAATTTTAGGAATTTTGTTTTCCTTGTAATTTTAAACGTTGGAAATTTGGCATGAGGCTGGGTCGACTGGAAGGCCCTATTTTAAATAACTTACAAATGTGTAAAAAAAAACAACTATCTTATTCGGGTTGACATATAAGCTTGAATATTTTACTGCTTTAAGGTAAGCTAACTAACCGACAATCTAAATAAATCAATTGGAATAAAAGAATAACATGAACTTTGTTTTGTATGGAGTATTTACCTACAGATAGTGAGAAGACTATTAAAATACAGAACTATAAAAACATAAAGACTAATAACATTGTTGGGTACATAAAGTCAATGATATTAATAAAAAATACAAAGAAGATGTATTTAAAATTGAAATGAAATGGAAAAGCAGCTTAGTTTTTCTTTTTCTTTTAATAATCACGGAGAGTTTTTCTGAAAACTGAATATTGTATTTACCGGTCTTTATTATTTCATTTCTTTGGAATGCTTCGGAATGGGACGTGGTAAATGTTGTTCCTAATTAAGTATTTTGAATCTGCCTTTTCCTTGTAATTGTGTCTTTTGACATTAGCGTTCGATTGACTTCTCATTTCATATCCAACATGTGAGTCCTTATCAACATCAAAATAGTTTAATAAACAATGTTAAAGGTCATTTTCCGTCAATAGCAGCTCGTGTACAGTGTAAGCAGTACGGTTCACCGTTAATAAAGGTTAAGCCGCGCTCGTCGCAGTTGGTCTGTGGATGGGTGCCCATTTGTTATCTAACCGAAAACCCTTCGTGTCTCGGAAAGTAGGTACCAACGTTAAGCCGTTGGTCGTGAATGTCATACGTTGATCTTTGACAGTCGTAAAGCATTACAATTCTGACTACCAGTCTCACTATCGGATACTATGTTAACCCAGCTAAATGACTTGTGGACATCAGTTAAGATAATATATTTATTTACTTATTTTCTCTTCATAAAAGACATGTGTATTGTACAAAATACATTTCTGAGTTGCTTACTTCAATAGGCAGTCGTTCCATGCCACGTAAAAAACGGTATTCAGCTAAATCCAGAAAAACTAAAAGCTGATCTTATCATAGCAAGAGAAAAGGTTAGGCAGAAGAACTCTTGTAAAGCAGAACAAGTGAAAACTCTATCTCAGTATAAAAACAGATAGAAGAGCAATGCCGTTTTGTTTTTGAAACCCCTTTTTTTGTAGTTTAGTTTCTTTACTGCAAGACTATAAAATGTTGTAAGTTAATCCATAAAACATACACATCACATGTTACAATTAAATGCGGAAGTACTTGGCAAGTACTTATAAAATCAATTAACAATACTTAACTAAAAATAAAAAAATAAAATGAAAAATAAAAAGTTTTATTACAGAAACGTTCAATTTAATGTTATCGAATTAGACTGCAATAAGTAGGGTAAAATATTTCGATTATGTTATGTAATATTTATTTATCTATATTATTTGGTTATGTAAAAAAGAAAAAATACGTGTCTAATATTTTTTAAGTCTATATCGGACAGACATTAAAAAGGTACCAAAACTTACAGGCAATGATTTAAATTATGGAGAAAAGTATATTGTTCTGAACACTTCTATCTTTCACAACTATATATTGCATTGTATTGGTAATATAGTCCTAAACTTAGTTTTTATTTAAAGGGACCAGTTATAGAAAATAAAGGAAAAAAGAGTGGCTCTATTTCCCCATCCAACTTGTTTAATATGATTTTGCAGACCGATTCAATTTGCCGAATGTATGGTGCTTAAAAACTGCGCTTTTCATGCACTAAATATACAAATGCTGAATGTATTCCCATACATTTTGTGATTGTCACAATGGTTAATACATTACATTCATTACTAATTTGCGAATATTTTAGTGAAAATATGCAAGCAATGTTTTTCACAACGCACCTACCAAAAAGTTGTACATTAATTTACTTTCTAGATCAGGAAGTTTGGATCACGAAACCATTGATCAATAATAATTGTTTTTGCAAATAGTGCACTGCTAATTGTTTAGTTACATGTTTAGTTACATAGTGCTATTTGGTCAAAGGCTTGAATAGAGTATCTCACAAAGCATTATGTAGGTACAGCCAGCCAGACTACAAAGGGATTTTCGTATGCCACAAGATAGCAGGATTCAGTTACGTAAATGGGCAGCGACCTAGCTGGTAAGTCAGGGCAACATAATAGATCTATATGTATGTTTAATACGACCGATGTGATTGCACATATTCTATTTCATTTTCAGGCTTTCTACCAAAAAACAATAAAATAGGTTTAGCCTACTGTTTTTTATTTTGAATTTAATTTTACTCCGTTATAACACACTATATCTGTACTTGTTGTTGTTTCCAAACATAACACGCGCCGCCTTCCGACGCTCGACGTTACCGCTTAATAATAATATCTAATAACTAGCTGTCCCCCGCGACTTTGTTCGCGTGTTTTAGTTTCAATGGTTTTTTTTATTTTTGCAACATTTTTCATTTATGCTTCGCTCCTATTGCTCGTAGCGTGATGTTATATAGCCTATAGCCTTCCTCAATAAACGGACTATCCAATACAAAAATAATTTTTCAATTCGAACCTGTAGTTCCTGAGATTAGCGCGTTCAAACAAACAAACAAACAAACAAATTCTTCAGCTTTATAATATTAGTATAGATATCTTTATTTGCATAAAATGTAGGTACATAGAGTTGGTCAATATAATAAAAATAGCGCCATATACATTTTGTCGTTTTGTGACATGCAAATATTTATAAAAACATTCCGTAAGTTATATATTTAGAAAACCTCTTGCAAATTAATATTGAAATTATTTCAGTAAATCTGATGTTGAATAAATACATTTTTCAATCAACCACATCCTAAGGGCCTTTTTAAATTTTTTCAGGGGCAATTCTTTAATAGAGTTAGGAATGATATTGTAAATGCGTCCACACATGACGTGACAACTTTTTAAATACATAGTAGTGCGTGGTATGTCAGTTAAAAAAATTCTGCTGGGGTTTCTTGTATTTCTGGGATTTAAGTCCTTAGCTGTTTTAAATAGATTAGGATTCAACTTAACAAGCTTGGCGGCTTCAAATATGTGCATACCAGGCAGTGTGAGGATGTTATATTTATTAAACAATGGTTTGCATGACTCCCATGGTGGTACTTTGTTACCAAGGGTCGAGGGGAATCCGTTTTTTAATTTAATGTTTAGTTTTGAGTAAGTTGGGACCGAAACGCAACAAAACAAAGAAGTATTCGAGTTACAGTACATAAAAAGTTTATGTGATTATAACCGACTTAAAAAAGGTGCAGATTCTGTTAGACTGTTTATCAGGTGAGTGGAATTTCTAAATGGTGTTTGCTTTATAATTTGATTTGTTTGAAAATGTATCCCACCAAAAACATTTTCATATAAAGTGACACAAAGATTCATTATTGTTTGCACTGTAAAAGAGTTGTCAGATATTATTGAGAGCCAAATAAGATGTCCTTTTGTTGGGATATCATTTCTTTTTGTAAGTTTTTTGTCGTAGTTTTTATTATTATTCAGCAATAACAGCAAATTGGTAATTTAAATATATTGGGTATTTTATTTTGATGTGTGGAAGTGTTAAGATTTTTTTTTATTTCTAACCAATATTCAAAATACCAATTGTTTATGTTCCTTAAAAAGATTGAGAACTTTTATCGCCATATTTTAAGGAATGGGGGCAAAATATAATGGGGTACCGAATCTCGGCCTTTTATGACTTCAGAAAGTACAATAACAGTTTTTATGATCACCAGTCTGTGAATTAACGAATGATAAAATCTGGGTAAGTATTTGAGATATTAATAATCTATAAAGTATAATAGTTACATTTGAAACTAATGTCTAATTAGTACATTATTGACATCATAAATATGGCACTGTGCAGACTGAATCTATAAGGGTACAAATATACGACGAAACACTTCGAGAAAGGTAAGTAGTGAGTGCCCTGCACTTCCGTTGGCTCGTCTTGGCGTACCTTTAGATTTTCGTATTTTGCGTGTAATTTATTTTATTACCAGTTGAAATTGATACTGACCACGGATAGTATATGTATGTGTGTATGTAGTGTAATCACCCCGTATCAACGCTATATTTCTGTAAACAAAGCTTACAAAAAAATATTTTTTGTCATAAAAAGCAATCGCGGATCACACAATGTTCTGTAAAATTCAAAAATACAACTTGAAGAGTTCATAATGTGTAAATAAGTACTACTTCAATGGTCTCAGCTCTCAGTTCAGGTTTTATTGTATGAGCTTTAGTCAAATCATTCTTTTTGTTTTGTGTAGCAAGCAAGGCCTCTCTAAATAAGCGATGCAACAGAACTCGTCCTTTGATGGTTAACTGACAGAATACCTTTTTGCAACATACGAAGCAAGCGAACTGACGCGGACACAACTAACACTCGATTTAGTTCAAATATATTTGAGTTCAATAAACATGTATGACATTAGCTTATTGATTCAAAACGACTACCAGTCTCATTCGAACAACTCATGTTCATATTATTAACATCCTTTTAAAGCTGTTAACTTTAAATACCGTTAATGGCGTCAGGTAAGTCTTAAGTTGTAAAACGAAAGCTCCCCACAATATGAAGCGGGAAGCAACAGTACCGAACTCATTTAAAACTTCAACCCGCTAAAGCTCTTTGGTTTTTAACGTAGGTACCTATGCACTGCGCGCTCATAATGGGTAGATGACTATTTTTTTGATAATTAAAAAAAATATAGACCCACATTTTTTCTTTGTTTACGTAGATAACCACAATCAACATACGTACTAGGAAAAATGTCTTGCTCAGGCGGCTCAAAATATCGGATAGGGTTTTTGTTGATGTTGTGTATGTCACTATCAAATTATCAACTGTGTTCAAAGTGCAAATTAACTGCCAGTCAAAGTCGATCGAAAGCATAAAGCTTTGTTATTTGCAACATAAATAAATTCACTTTTAATCCCATTGAATTCGTCAGTTTTAATGTATATCCTGTATTTTTTTCATTAGCCCCCATTTCTGAACTTTGATTCTATCTACTTAACAATTTTTTATTTTGAAAAAGGAAAAATACTTGACAATATTCTTTTATTATCTAACTCAGGGGTTCCCAAACTTATTTTGTCTACTGCCCACTTAGAGAATAAATTATATTTTAGCGTCCACATTTGTTCACCTACTTAAAAACCACTATAACTTCAAATTAAATTTATTATTGTGAGCTATATTAGCGGAGATTTGATTTTATTTCTGGGTCTCTTAGCGCCCCCCTTTAGGCCTGCAGCGCCCACAAGGGGGCGTTATCGCCCACTTTGGGAAAGACTGATCTAACTGATAGACTAAATAGATTTTGTCTTTTCATACACCCAGTCATCTATTCTTATATACATAACGACCCTGTTAATCTATTAAAGGGGTGGTTATGTAAATATTATATACAAAATATAATGCGGTAATGGCATTTGGTTAATTCGTTTTATTGTTTATGTAATTCCCAAAAATTATCCAATTTTAAATTACTTTTAGAATTGGTACACTTTTCTGTAAATTATTGGTTCAAAATGTAAAAATGTTTTACTGTAAATTGTACGTGTTAATACCACAAATGGTTAATTGTTTTAGTGGTTACGAGGCGTTTAGTTAATTATTTTAAAGAGCGTTCATATGATATGGTTTAATTTCGTCTATTTCATGCTCTCTGTGCAGTGTAATTTAGTTGCAAAAACTGTGGTAAATTCGAATATTGAAGAGTCCCAGCCTTGCAAAGGGAATATGCGGAGTTAGAGAGGAGTTACTGAGCTCTGAAATTTAATTAACTTTTTCAAAGGGGATTTGTACTACATAGGTCGCATATACAAAATCACAAAGACTCAGAAAATACTCAGGAAATTACTTGAAGCAAATAACCATGATTATCCTCATTACCCATCTACAATAATAATTGACTGATGTCAATTACCAATTTATCAACTAAGCTTGTCTCGTCATTAGACGTACGAGAACAAGTGTGTACTGAAATATAAGGTATTTTATTGTATCGGTAGTTAGTTAACCCTGGTGATTGAAACGAGCATAAAGATTATTAGGATTAATAAATACATGACGCACATAATTAAGGGACGTGACGTAATTACAGAGTTAATGATCCCGCAATGTTAGTAGTAGCAATTTATGCTAGTTTCCAGTGTCCTTTTTCCCGATTCAACACTTACCCGCCTCGTGTGTGTAAGGGGCCGGCAGTCGATATACGGCGACCTGAATGTTAATAGATTATGCGAATTGCTAAACATCATATTCTGCCAACCGATGCTTTTTTTTGTTTAAAATTTAAATATTGTAAATTTTGAATGACACAAACGTACAAGTCTAGGCTCCCTACCTAAGCTGGTTTTGTTCAAAAATTGTTTGTTTTTCGTTTATATTATGTCTGTTTCTTTACGTTGGTTCAAAGCTTATGGAGCAGATTTACTTAAATATTTAAACGATTATTTTTTCAATTGATCATGAGCCCTCCGTATATGGACAATGTCGCCGGTAACGAGAACCATGTTGTTGCTCATAATTGAACACGAAGCACTAAAGTCATACTTACTAGTCATCTATTTGGTACGATAAATATAACATTATGAAGTCTATGAAATTGATAAACAAATGAGTCTACTGACACGGAGGTAATTTGAAAATACAGGATATACATTAAAACTGACGAATTCAATGGGATTAAAAGTGAATTTATTTATGTTGCAAATAACAAAGCTTTATGCTTTCGATCGACTTTGACTGGCAGTTAATTTGCACTTTGAACACAGTTGATAATTTGATAGTGACATACACAACATCAACAAAAACCCTATCCGATATTTTGAGCCGCCTGAGCAAGACATTTTTAGTAGTACGTATGTTGAAGCAAGAATAGGCCACGGACAGGGTTTTTGTTACATCATACTGTAGGTATAAGAGATAGATAATAAGAGAGCATTTATTCACCACAAAATTTGTACAATAACCGTGGTACGCGAGCCAGACTCGCACTTGTCCGGCTTTTTTCTAATTAAGAAGTTATTAGACTCTCTCTAGGTTTCTGAAGGCTGATAAATCTAAAAATAAATTACTCGCCAGACCAGTGTTTTTACTCTTCAATTTTAATTCCAACACAATGAAAATGCGAAATTGCTATTAGTTTAACAGGCAGGCGATTTAGTTTTCTTTAAAAAGTGTTACCAATGGAAAAGTGCTGCCAATGGAAGGAACTGACAGGAATCTTTCTTTTTGTTCTGTGTGTTGTGTGCCTGCTAAATTAATAACAATTTTTAATTGGCATTGTATTAAAATTAAATTGTAGAGTAAAGGCACAGGTTAATTTTGCCCAAACAAACTTTCATATTATTTTGGCAACAATAATTAAGGCTTGTAATAATAAAATTAGATTTAATCATAATTTTAAAGTAATTCTAGCTTGTTAAGTTTTCCGTGTCGGAGTAAATTTTTTTATTTATATTTAATGTCTTATGTTTTTACACAGAACAAGGGGTCTCTATACATATTATAAAACAAACACTCCCGCTGCGTCTGTTATTCAGAACGGATTTTCATATGGTTTTCAAAAATGGACTAATGAAAGTCTAACCGCGCGAAGCCGGGCGGGCCGCTAGTACTATATAGACGCAGTGCGTATGTCGTAGTTTGACGACAGCAGTATTCGGATAAAAATCGTTCCATAGCCATCCGACCTTATTCATGTGTTTTTGCGTAAACTGCCTTTAGTTTATGTTGGTGAAATGGGTTATTGATTTAAATTAAACACGAGAATTGAGTTTCACGAGATTTGTTTTAACTTATCGCGTTTATATGGGGCGCGGGATGCACCCAAATTTTCATATTAATATTTAATTAAAATAAGAAAATTTTATTCGAGTTCGCATTAATTATAATAATTGAATATTGGAATTAAAATGCTAATATTTAACTTATTATTGTTTGGTTATATAATTTAATTGGTATTATATTTATAGTCAAATACAAAAGAATACGAGAAACATGTCCTTTTTTGTTTTGGATGTGATATATATATTTTAATAGACCGTCGATACTTTAGTTGGCCATCTTCCGCTCCCTAATAGAGCACACGGTAGGTTCGCTATGCAGGGGTCGACGTACCCATTCAGCTGTACAAACAAGTCATAGCTCGGGGCACTTGTACACCAGATAGGGAACGTAAACATGTTCGGTTGCCTGTGGAAAAGAGCACGCACTTTTCTAAACTTTCTGCAACTAATATTTAATTTCCAGTAATAAAATAGCACAACCTTTAATTTAAAGGAAATTGATAAAGTTCTAAAACACAACATACATTATAAATATAAACCGCGTGGTGCACCATATAACTACAATATAAACAGTTCCGAAACTCCAGTTTACATCACGCACGCTTAGAAGTCTGATTTCCGAAGGAATGAAATGCATTTGCTCTGACCTACTTGTGCTCCACACAATCTTCACTTAAATTAAATATGTTGCACACATAATGTGCACGGGTTTAAATAAAATATGGAATAATATTTATTTTGACTCGCTATCAACTCGTTTAATTGTTTGGCTTTTAAAAGTCTTGTATTTATTAGAGAATATTAGACTCTCGTTAACGTTAAACAGGAGTCTTATTTTGCGGAGATTAAATGTTTATAGGGAGGCTAGAGTAAGCTTAAAGCTGTTCCGTGTTTGGATGGCATTTTTTTTCCGAACGTCATCCCAGTTAAAACGTCCGCCAGCACTTAGTACTAGACCTTAGTGAACACTTAACACTGAGCCGAGTTGATGTTATAAGTTTTTCTGTTTTACTTCTAATCTTTAGCCAAACGCTTTAATTTTAATCCAAACGTTATCGTATTTGTAAAAATAATTGTCATTGATTTGACTGGATTCGACTAGTGATTTGACACGTAAGTAAATTGTAAGAGAATTCAATTTATTGTGGCATAAAATTCAATATCATTTCTTTGTCGAATAGCTGTTTAGATGACGATTAATTTTCCATAGAAGTTCCATAGACGATATTCGTCGCTGGAGGCGTTAATCACGTAAGATCGCCGATATGTCAAATGCCGTAGTTTGTTGGTGAAGTTTATTGAATAGTTCTCTAAATATTGTTCATATTTATCAATTTTTCTAAATATGAGATACTAATCAATGGCAGTTAGTGCTTAAAATCAGAGTTACGTAAAGGTGGTGCTAAATGAAGCTGTTTAAAAGAACTGTTAGTTCAAAGGATACTTCAAGTATGCATTGATATTGATGATTTAAGTGTGAATATAAAATGTAAGCACAGAAAGTTCGCCGGATTCTACGAAACTACAAAATACACGATATTTATCGATCGGAGGGGTTACTCTAAAATGAATTTTAATACCATGCCAATGTTGGTTTTCATTTAGCAGACACACAAACCACACACAGTACAAAAACTGCCAATGTTTAGATTCCCGTTAGTTCCATCCATTGATAGGATTTTATTTTTACGAAAACTGTTTGTGATGTATCACGTGTCCACTAAACTAATATTAATCATGCATTGTCATTAAATTGGAATTGAAATTAATTGAAGAGTAGTTATGTCATGATATACTTTAAAGCTTTAACTAATACAAAAAAAAGGGTTGGAAAATCGAAGTTGTTATCAATACTCCTGAACAAAATATGTATAAAAATAAACAAAGTTTTTTTTAAGTCTTCTTAACTTTCTTACTTTTCAGCACTTTTAGTTCACAGCAACGTTTATGAAACCTCTAAGACTTCAATTTCCAGGAGCTGAAGTTGATACCTACTTTGAAGGAACCATTATGTTCACTTCAACTAATAAAGTATTCAGCATACTACCTGCATTAATTAACATGTCTTGCAAAATTGTGCCGTAATTAACGTACGATATTATAACATCGGTTTTTAAGCTGTTATGAACTACTTATTTCTACTTAGTTTTTAACAAGATAAGTAATACATATGTTATTATACAGGAGTAACTTTAATATGATTACGTGCCTAAGACTCTAACAAGTCGATTACAGTATAGCTGGTCGATAATATTAAACATTACTCCATAGGTAAGGTACCAAAATAAAGATTTTTATAAATGGTTTCCAAAAATATATGCAACTTGTATGATTAAATGTTATTTGAAATGACCTACCTTAGAAGATCTTAATGTATCTTAGCAGGGCAGGTTTTTTATATTTTACTAATACAACTTGCTGTCCTAATAAAATGCCCATAATGTGCAAAATTAAGATAGTTCGCAGAAATACAATTTTTTCTCATTTTATAGCACAGGCAGGTTCATTTTTGGTCGTGGACGTCGCTACTACTGAAACGCTATAACGTAATACTCTTATTGTTACATCAAATGCATAAAAGATTCTCGGAGACATTGTGATATTTTAAAAACTTTTCTTTTTCATTTTTGATGTTTCCAACAATAGGCATGCAATAATGTATTCGAGTTACTTACTAAGCTACTTACGACAGATCACCGAATGTCTCTTTTAATAGCTACTGACGGTTATTAAAAAGTACTCAAGTATTGTTGTATTTTAATGGTCGATAAACATAATCCAACTAATAGAAGTAAACTTAAATGAGTTTGTCGAAGTTAGATGGGACTACTTGTTAACAATCATATAATTATCTGTTTCACTGCAAAGTTAGCGCACATGTTTCCTACACATATACATCTAGTGTTGGTACATTTCGGAATATGTTTCACCCGTACCCAGTAGTCCCTACTGAGTTTGCAAGCCACATTGCGGCTTTGTGCCTACAATGTCTACTTATTAGACATGCCCTTTAGTGTGTTATGGCTGCAAATTGCTTATCAATTACCGACGCTTCATAACCCGGTAATTTAATTACCTGGCATCGTTTAAATACCATGTAGTTAGACCAATTATAATGTTATTCAAAATGCGTTTACGTGTAAACTTGAACATTGTTTCCAACAACATCTTACTTGATTGTGTTATTTTATTTTATTAGGAAAGCTTACAGACTATTAATTACATAGATAACGAAATAGCTTAACATATTGCTAATAACAAGCTTCCACAAATAAACAACTAACACCTTTAAGTACATAATGAAAAACAATATCTATATAGTGTTTGCATCTAAAATTAACATCAAATGATGTATGTGTACGTTTAACAGTTTGACCAATCTAAGAAAAGAAACCTCCACTCATAAGTTTTCTGATTGAACTTACATTAGTGCAAAAAAGTTCAATATTTAAATCAGCCGAATACATATTAAAGTTTTTAAAAGCGCGCACGAAGAAAGCATTCCCTCTATAATTAGTGGAAGAAAAAGGTAGTTTCATTATCTACCATATTATCGTCGAACAGTGAATTAAAACATCTATATTTTACTACCTGTGATACTTGTAGATGTGACCGTTATTAAAATAATTACTACCTTGCAGTAAACCCCACATAAGACGCCACGGCGTCGTCGCATCATTACAGTTTAATGATTTATATCCATTAGCGCCAAGCGACATGTTCAAGTAGGTAAATTATATTAAATTTGCAGTCTTTTTTACTTAAAAAAAAACTTGGTGGGTAACTTTGACGTAAAAAAAATCTGTGCAAGTTAACCTCTTTTCTTGGCAAAAAAGGTTACCTAGAAATCTTATTTCATAAAATCTAATAAATCACGTTTCTAATGAAAACATTATTATTATAACTAATTAGAAGTTATTAATAGAATATAGGATTTTATTTAACTTAAGTTATATTAAAAGTGATAATTATACAGTGTAAAATGTATTTGTTTAACTAACAATGTTTTTGTATTAGGTACGTTGTTCTCTTGGGACGTAACATCGCTGCAACAACGTCAGGCCGCAATTGCGCCAGATTATCCGGGACTTGGTTTTAGAAATAATTAATGCGCACGTATTGTAATTGGCGCCACATTATTTATATACATGCACTTAACAGCGTACGCGACGCTAAGAATAGATTATGAAAATGAAGCTCTGTTTTTTTCAAGTATTTTTTAAATTTAATATACTTTCTGTTTCAAGCACAAGGTAATATATAAACAGTATTACAATAAGCTAACTTTGAATTACAATAAAATACAACGTAACAATTAATATGAAAGCGCACATTCTACCTGTACAAGAGGGCGGCTTATTTAGTCGTAGTTTATTCATAAACGAAGATATCTTTAATACAAGATTAACAAATCCCAAGGCAGAAGGAATTCTCTCATTACTTACTTAGCTTAAAGTTAGTAATAAATAAAAATAAATTTCTCGCATTTAAAAATAATACATGATTCGACTCGTAACCACATATTTACTCATAAAATACTTGACTAAAATCTATATATACTTTTGTAATTTTATTATAGAAAGTTTTGTCTTTGCGACAACTATAGAAAAAAAATGTGAGTAAACTTTTGGTACTAGTACGAACAAGTAAAATCGTAAAATTAGAGTCAGAACAGAGCGCGCCGTTTTATTAAAACTATCTCAAAACCTAATAATATCGGAACCTGCGATACTTACGCATAAAATCTGTCGTCATACGGAAAATCACTAAATCAGTAAACAAGCGAGAGTACATTTAGCTAAAAATTTGCTTACGGTCGGCAAAAGGGACTTCTAGCGATCCGCGCGCTCTATGCTTGTTTATGTTTCCTCTAAAGCCACAACGCTTTACATACATTAAATTCTAACGTATAGTAGTAGGCATAAGCCGAATAACAGATATATTGATTAAGTTATACATTATTAAATATATGTGATTAATTAAGATATATATAATTTCTTATTTATATTTGTACCCGTGAAATATAATAATTTTCTCCAAGGAACTTGGATCGGAATATGAAAAATAATATTATTAACTCCTTTTGAGAATTATATTAGTAAACTGTATTGAACTATGGAATTTATAAAAACTGAACTTAAGAGCTATGTCCAGCAGTAGGTTATACAGATGATGATGATGCAACTTAATAGATTGCGAGAGGCTTATGGCCACTCGTGAACCGCACCCGACAGTTGCACCGTGACCAACATTATTCAGAATCCACTTCCATTAACTGTATATTTCACTTTACAGCGTGTCTGAAATTCACGTTAAAAGGATGTAGGTACAATTTTAAAGTTATTTAGAAATTTGATTTACTGAGTAATATCTTCTTGCTAAATAAGAAATAGATAGTTTTATCAGGCCATCAGAATTTTATAAAGGCTTTAGTTGTTATAGTTTTAAGATATCTAATTCAAATGTGACCGACCAGCCTATAAACGTCTTACTGCTGGACACAGACCTCTTCTCATCTAGAGAAGAAACGAGCTTTTATTACTACCCTACATCACATGCGGGTTGGCGATTTAAAATTAGATTTTTTTGAATCTAGGTCGCCTTACAATGTTTTCTTTCACAGATTGTGAATGGTAACTTAGAATAATTAAGTCAGTACAAATAAATAATAAATTCTAAAGATTTTGGGTTAAACCTTAGAGGTCACAAAAGTTCAAAGAACATGTAACAAAATTACAAGAGGTCAACACTAAGACGGGTCGTCATCCTCTTGATGGGGCGTTGCCACCCCCTCGTTGGATAAAGATACGGCACAATGTTTGTGAACAGAGTCATTGGTGGTCTGTGATTGCATAAAATATCGTATTGATGCCACGGAATAAATTAACCACAGCGCCTACTATCAGATAGATTAGGTAGTGAATTAAAATTTAGTGCTCCTGGCTGCCTGTGTGCGCATCTATGGAAGGTGAAATTGTAATTTTCATATTTAGTGTTTGTTTACAAGTATTCTCAGATAACAGTTTTTCTTTATAAATTCTCATTACAATATAGGGGCCGTATTGAAGTGGCTTAATTCTAACGTAAACAACTTTATAAAGACCGGCTTTTAGTACCTACCTATTAATCGTTATGGTAACTAATCTTTCCTAAGTACCTAATTTAAAAGATGTTTTCTTATTCTTACCAAAAAAATATATCATGAAGAAAAATAATATTAACAGTAAGAGTAAGAAGTTAAAGGCAACGATTTATATTTTTAGGGTTCAGTACTCAACTTGATACTCTTATATTTTTGTGATGTCTTTCCATTAGTTTGTCCACCGCTTAGGTTTTCAAGAAAGCTGTAAAAATAAATTATATTTAGGACAGGGGATATTGATTTGCGTAGAAAATGATTTTCTTTTACGAATTCAATCCAAAACGACTAGATTAGACGATTTTGTCAACACTGCACTGAAACACTACAAATAGCTTATCTGTTTGTTTTTAAAGGTCGAAAACCATGACGATTTTTGATGAATAATTTTTTCTAAGGTAAGATGTTGTCACGAAAAACTATAAAAATACAATAAGATGATATTCTCGGAACTTCTCTGGTTACCAGAAAAGTCAAAATACGCAAGTCAAGCTTGGTAACAAAGGAGCTGTCAATGACGAATTGTTACCACCGATGTGCGGTCGAGTGTCCAATTTTAAGCGACTTTATCTACCTCAAATATCTATCGTATTTACGTAAACTTTGGAGACGGACTTAGAACTTGGTTTTCAATTAAGAAAACCAATTTATTGAATAGATGTTATCTTTAGTTAATTATATTTTTTGGTGGCGGACCGGTGCAGTAAGCTTTTAATCATTTTAGTGATGAAACAAAGAGAGAAGATGTCGTTAGTTATCCTTTGTATTCGCATGAAGGGGTGAAGAGGGGTCTTATCCGGAAGTCTATTAATAAAATTCTCCTTCGAAAAGTAATCGTTAGAACCCCCATTAAACTAAATGGTTTTTTGATTGATTTAATTTCATTGCATTGGTTTTACCACGTGTTATATCAATCTTTACCACTAACAAGTTTCAGCAGATTCATGTTTACGCTAGGAAATGTATTTCTACAAATTTAAGTGGCTACCAATTCGGCGTCGTCAAGAGATTGATTTTCTATCTTTTTTTTTCTCCAACCTCATAATCTTAATTCTCCTTTGTGTTAAAGGGGTAATTTTTATGACAAAAACAAATAATTGTACGTATTTATATCTCCGCATTAAAAATCGTTGGGCAGAATCCAATGTGTGTTATTCGCAGATCACATATAAATATTTCTCTACATAATAAAAATAATTGGTTTTAAGCTGGAATGAGCAATAATTCGCAATTTGGCGCCAGCTGAGCTGTGAACATAGATAAGAGTGTAGACGAATTACACGAAGCAATTCTGTTGCTAAGATGTTAAATTTTTGTTAAAAGTAAAACTAAAAGATAAACGAATCCAGAAAATTTGCGTATTAATTACTATTTAAGTAGGTATGTACCGTACATTTTAATTGTACATTGTGCCAGGTATCTTTATACAGAAATAAATTGATTAAAAAAAGGCATTTCAGATGGTGCAGTAAAATAAGGAAAACGATAAACACCTACTGAATCTTCTGCAAATGCCGTATTGTATACCTCTGCACTTTAAAATTAGGTACGTTATACAACAAAATAACAAAAAAACTCATGTACTTACTCTTTGAACGAACTAGAAAAATACGTTGAAATAAAACCATTGGGCTTTCCAAATATTTAATTAATGATCAATTACATTGTTACTTAACTTCATTCATTAATGAAATTAAATTATTCAATTTAGTTGTCCGAATAAAATCGGACTGCTGGCGCAGCGCTACGCCAATACATTTTTAATTATCCAATTTAAATCATGCCTTTTAAATAATTTGTCTGTGTATGGAGTAGATAGCGTACATAAATACCTTCAGTTGAAAACAAATACCTATCCATGGAATTTCCCACCACATAAACAAAATAGGCATAACGTTTAATAAACGTGCGCCTATAATACACTATAATATTTCAAGAAAATTATATAATTCGAAGATAAAAAGATCAAAGCTTTTTGACGAAGCTGGAATACAAATTACCTTGTCTTATTTCTATACAGGTGGAATTTAGAAGCCCTTTCAAAATGATCATAACAGATTTTCCATCATTATAAATAATAAATAAACATAATACAAACACCTTTACAACAGCTTCGTCTAAAACCTATCTTGGTATATCAGCTCCATAACATTAGTTTATATGTGTTAATTAGTGGATAAATAGTCGGAGTACTGAATTATGTCCAGAAAGGTAAGTTTTGCATATAGTTTATAGTTACTTATATCAGATTATTTAATTAACGCAGCAAAAAAACACATAAGGTGGGCCATTTACGACGGCGCCAATGCGTGTTTCCAAACTACTTAAGTCAAATAAAGAGACGCCAATACTTCGCTAATTCAATTTTCTTTCGCTTGCCCGTTCCTTTGCGATTTGCTGTCCGTCCGTCAAGACCGACGCAGCTCGTACGTTGACGTCTCAGCGCGGATTTAATGTAGGATAGTTGTGTGTTAGCGCATTCACGGCCAGCGTGGCGCGATGGCATGGCGAAAAGAAATCAGAATATTAAAATTTTGTATTTGGTACATGGGCATTTAGCGAAATGAAATTATCGTAAAACTCTTATTGTTACTTTCATTAAAATTGTATTGCGTAGAAAAAGTCCTAAGCATACTTAAAAAGAACTGCTAAATGATACGATCTCCTACGTTCGCTTGTTCAGACTATAATTTATAGTAAGAAGAGCAAAATTCATATTTCATGCATTGTTGTTAGGTTTATATAATAAGCGGGCAGTTTGCCTCAGGCTACTTATGAAAGACAAACATTTTTATGTTGCTATGATACTTTTGGAGTTCGTATTTCAAAGAATATTGAAATAATGAATTGTATTAAAATGCTCGACAAAGAATAAAAATAGTTCTATTTTATTTAGGTTTTTATCTACGTTCCGTACGAGTAGGTTACACAGGGTACTACGGAAATGCGTTAATAATTGACCTTAACGTACAAAATTATAATCAGGTGATCAAAATTATTACAATAGATTTTTTTTTTTGAAGATGTCGATCGTACTTTGCCTGGTCGCAGGATTGGACTGGTTTACCGGAGTTTGCGCGCCGTTGTTGTCTACAGCATAAGACTGTTTAGAATATCAGAATCATAAATTCGTCAAGATCAGGTTAGGCACAGGCATCTTCGGCAAAATGGATCGCAATCCAGTGCTTATTGCCTCTAAGAGCCTGGCACGCTCTTTCGTCTTCTCTAGGGCCGAGGCGGTCCATGTGGATTTTCACCGGGTAAAAAAGGTTAATACTATTTTACCCTTTTGTTTAATGGATGAACGAGCGTTCATTCAAAGGAATAACTTCAACCAGTTGGCTGCGACAGCTTTTTATTTATTTATTTATCAATTCTACCCTAGTAACAATTTACATTTGAGACCAGTGAGCTGAGCGTCATCTGGCAAAACTGTTTAGCCACTCGGCCAATCGATATTTAGACACACAATGACAGGGCTAGCCGTGCGTTCAAAAGCCTGTTTTAGCCAGTTGACTGCGACATACATAATATTAGTGGAGCAAACTGTTTATAAACCGTTTAAAAAGTTAAACCGATTTAAACAAGCGAAAAGCTATGAAATAGTGAATGAACACAAAATGTATCTCTTGAAAATACACTAATAAATTAATTTACGATCGGGAGAAAAATTTCGATTAATTTCCCTAGTCTGTTTAGGCCGTATTTATGAAATAATTTATAACTAACCACGTTTTGGCTGAACAGTGAATAGAAACAATAGACACATTTCTGTTTTTGTGGCTTAATGTGCAAACGATACATTTTGAAGAGAAACTTCTTTAGGAGCTTTGGGCATTTTTGAGATAGGAAAAAACAATTGAATCCGACACCTCTGTTTATAAGTGTATCTACATTATTATAATGTAATTGTTTAAATTTTTACTTCTGTGTGCACTCCCGGACCGCCACAGTTATTTTTTAGGAGTAATTGAATGTTGATTGGATAAATTAAAATTAACATAGGTAGGTACCTACCAAGCCTAGAAGGTAAACATGGGTAACTATAGTAAATGCGCGATTTACGTATATCAATAAATGTCTTCCGTCTTGTGAAATATATCACAATAGTTAAAAAAGGGAATACTTAAAATTTTCCGATAATTACGAACAACAACTCGTTGCACCCCTCAATCGCTAGCGAAATACATGTATACCTACAAAGTTTCTCGTGTTTGGATTTTATGTAGGAACCTACTAGAATCGATCCGAGTTATAACTTCCACAATTATATCTTTGTCAGTAGATTTTCTGCGTGTGTTGCTGGACACAAATATTTTGTCTTTCTATCCATCTTTGCAATCCAAGCAAATAGATTACGAAATACGAATTCCAAAGCTTTCGTCTCAGTGTATTCAAGTCAAATCAAAATCAATCTCGAGGAAGCATTACTATTACTCTTTCGTACTCGTACGTATTGTCTATGATAGAGATAGAGGAATGCTACAAAAGATTATATGGTTTCAGTGGTTACAGGCTTAAAAAAAAGTATTAGACTGTGCGAGAAGAGTCAAATTGACGGCATGGCGGTAGGTGCCGTGCGGTGACTGTGTGTTCTGTTGAGAGCGTCGACGGGTTTCGGCCCCTCGCCGTTGCCAAAGCGTTAAATGACTTCGTAGCCGTAGTAGCTCGACTATCGTTTCATCACATTTGCGTTCTTTTGTTTTGGACTTAAAATACAATTATTAAATAAAAACTTGGGAAATCCGACTGCCAACAAATGAATACAAAAAGTAAGCAAACAATTTGTATAATTTAATTGTCATTGCATCTAAAGCCCGTCCCCCTCGGTGCGCGGTATCGCGGGTCACCCCGACCGGCCGACGTCCACGGACCACCATTTGAAAATCGCACCATACGTCATTGCTTTTTTTTATTTTATATATTTTTATACTTGCCTTAAAGCATTTGTATTTATACACAACTCGAAAGATTTTAAAATAAAATGAATTGGATATTGCTTAAGGATTTTATGTACCTATATAGTGACTGTCGAATCTTATGACGCATAATTTATCAAAATCAGTTTAGCCGTTGAGTAATTTCGAGCGGGCAAAGGAACGAACATACATTCATATAGGTCAAACACAACTCGTATCGGTTTCGCCGCAGTCGGGTAAAAATATTATGGGAGTGGGATGGGAAACACTTTAGCAACAAGTGGTAAAATAAATAAGACATAGGTAATATTCTAAGAATGTATGAATTAAGTATTTTGAACAAATATTTCGTTGAAACCTTGTGGTGTGTCTGAATAGTCAAATTTAAGATTATATTTACTTGCCTTGACGACATTATGCTTAAATTATAAGCAGTACCAATCTTAGCAAAGTAAGTCTGTTTATCTAAATGCAGGAGAAATATAGGTGCTAACTAGGCAAAAACATTGTTTTTTCCGGCGATGTGATATTTTCTGGAAAAGGAACATATGTAAGCGTAGATGCACACATATGTCCGTCAAAATCTCATCTCATAACTCATCCGACCATATTTGTTTGTATCAACGCGCAGGCTGTGGGTTAGTCTGGCCGGCAGGTCGATCTGTGGCTCGAGTTTTGCTTTCATCAACCAACTTTTTACAAACGCTTTTTCCAATATGGATGTATGAGACAGACATTTGGATGTTTGGTAAATAAATGCTACGATGCCAATTCCAATTATAAGTTAGGATGGTTTTTAGCTTCCTATTAAAATTCCATTAGGATGTTTCCAGAAATGAAAACATATTTGTTTCACATCTGGCTCTATCTATATTTATATTATCTCTATATTTAATTTTTTTTGACTAGCTGTTGCCCGCATCTACTTTGCATTGGTCTCAAAACCTTGTAGATAAAAAGACCTTAGGTGAATGTAAGTGATATGAAAAACAATTTTTTGGGCCGACAAAATTAAATTATTACCCATTGAATAGGAAATATATACCGTTGTCGTATCAGTTCTATTGTTGTTATTTTAAATTGCAACATAATAGGTATTTTATATTAAGCACATGAATTATTTACATTAATAAATAATGATTTACCTAGTTAACAATAACAATAAATATCAAAATGAATCGAAATGATAAATTGAACCAAATTGAAAAGCTTGTTTTCAAAATTATTGTTAAACTTGACAGAGTACACGAAGGTTTTAAACTGAAAGCTTAATTTTATTTGTATTTTCATGACGTACCTTTGTGATATCGAGGCAATTAAATTTTGCAGGTTGAATAGCCATCGAAATCCTATAGCCGCCCTCCATGTATCCAATATAACACTTCATTTAAACATCCCGCGGCACCATGCTACTATTTGATAAATAAACAGAAGTTTTGGAAGGATAGTTTTGATTTAAAAGGGAAATATTTGTGTTTATAAAACTACTAGCTTTAAGCAATAATCGATTGAATGTCGCAGGTTCGAGTCCTGCCTGAGGTTTAAGTTTTTCCTTCTATTATTTGTATTTAGTTACAAATATTCGCTCCGCATGCGTTAATGCGTAACAAATAATTAAAATAATAAGTATTGGGCTGCATCATCTCTCGGACATCTGAATTAACAGATTGTTAATCAGTGTCGGTGAAGGCCAAACCGTAAGGTTGGTTCACTAGATGTCGCATACGTCGCCCTAAAAAGACGTAATAAAATAGAAGGCAAAATTTAAACTTCCAGGTAGTGACCTCGGTAGCTTAGTTGGTAAAGCGACTGGCGCGTTAAGCCAGTGGTCGCAGGTTCGAGTCCTGCCTGAGGTTTAAGTTTTTCCTTCTATTATTTGGACTTTAATTACAATCGATTGAATGTCACAAAATTATGTGTAAGCGGTTGTGAAAAGTGAATTTTTCGTAGAACATATTAAAAAATACCTGTTCATTACAGTTATTATCCTGAGAGTGATTGATTAAAACGTTTTGTTCTCGGGCACAGAAAATAAGATCACGTTTCTCACTTCCGCAAGGAACTCAAGTGGCTTCCGATCCGCTTCGCAGGAATACTCGGATTCTATTTTGTTTTATAAAATATTCTTCATAACCCACAATAACCTGTAGCTTGAGCGTTTTACCTATGTCCGTTCCCGATATCCTTTGCAGATCCCACTTAAATCCTATTTCAAAGTCAAGCGCATTCTACAGATTCCTTCTCCTTTTCTATGCATGCAGTTCGACTGTGGAATGCGCTGCCGCTCAACATGCGGGATTCTTAATCAATTTCCCTGTTTAAGCGACGGACGTTTAAAAGAACATTTTCTTTCCATAATAGACAGCGTTATTTTTTATTTAGACTAAATTATTATTTTTATTACGCACTGTGTCTATATCTCTTCTTATTAAATATTTTCGTGGCAGGTCTACTGGCAGAAATTTTATAAAAAATAAACAGTACCTGTGTTTCTATTTGCTTTGTATATGTTTGTACTGTTCGTCTGTTGTGTGTACAGAAATTAATAAAATAAACCTTAACTACCTATGTTAGAGACTGTAAAAGCTTTAAATAATAAACAGACAAAAAACTTACTTAATATTTTAATTAATTTATAGCTACTGAAGCAAATTAATTTTAAAAATGTTGTGTACAGTAATAATTGGACTTCAGATTTACTTATTGTATACTGTCATAAGTGTGCTATTTAAACTTTAATTTGTAGTCTGTCTCTGTAAAATAAAATACAAGAAATCTGATTAGCAACAAAGAAGAACAGAGATTATTTATACAAATTTATTTAATTAGAGTCTGCGCCAAACAAACTGATTGATTACCAGCGTAAAGCCTACGCTATATTTGTAGGTAGGCACTTTAAAGAGGTAAAATTTGTGAGTTTGATTATCGAGCTAATATCTGGAACTAATCATCCGATTTAAAAATTTGTTTCAGTATTTATAAAGCCAAGTTCTTCCTATTAGTTTGTAAAATAATTACAGTAGCATATTATGTGCTACAATTATTTTAAGGCTTCCACAATATATGAAATATAATATAATGACAATTAGACCCGGGGCTTAGTGCGCTATGGCTTGAGCATGCTGTGCTACTGCTTAACGCGATGTTCGAGGTCCACGCGTTCGAAGCCGCGAGCGACAACTAGTCTACATATAAAATGACCGGTAACTTGATGCGCGATTATAGCGCGGGTATTTTTCATCCCTTGCTAGATGTTACGCATTGCTTTCTTTAAACGTTTTGTTTTTGCGACGCGAGGAGGGTAATGTGTTTATTCTTGTTTTTTTATATCTACCTTTCAGTACTCGTTTTTGTCGGTTAAATGATTCATAACAATAAACTAAACAAAATTTTACTATACATAACTGTAAAAATTATACTTTTTTCGTTAGTTAAAAAGGACCTAGTAAAGCTAAATTAACTCAGATGTCACGGTTTTCACATTTAAAATACCTAAGCCTCAATAAAAGTGAAATTACAGGAGCCTACCTCTTTGGGTTATTGAAAAAACCAATGAAAACGGATTATTAACAGAGAGAAACAAAAAACGGATTCCCTAAAAGTGCAATCCTTTGAATTCAAAATGAAATACACGAAATCACGAGCTAACATTCAACGAAATACGGCTTTAGCTTATAACACCCTCCCCATCAGGTGCTTTTGTGTGCGGTAAGCCAAACACTTACGAATTTTGTAAACAAATTAATGGTTGAATAGCGAAAATCTAAAAATGATTATTTTTAATTCACAACCTTTGGATGAAGACCCGAAGTGTTTTATGAGAAGCTACCATCGATTACAATGTCCTTTTATCATAATGACTCTATAAATCTAAGATTTCAAGGCTAAGTATTATCTTTTTTTATTTGTGTAGGTATAATCCCTAAATTGCCCATATGTTCATGTATGTGTATCATTTTTATAACGAAGGCAAAAGTCACAGCACGCATTACGAACATCTGAAACTAACACTCGTTGCGATTGTAGTACAATCTTGCAGGAGCTAATAAGAACATAACAGAATGTTTATAATATCAATAAAGTCAGTTGCAATAACTAAAGATAAATGTTTGATTTACCAATCTCTTCTTTAGCTATCGCCAAATTAGCTGTTGCGCAGTTTTCCTCCGCTAACTTCAGATTTCTGTGTGAACTATATGTTTATAATAGCTTAGGTGATAACCTAACTATGGAATACATTTTTTTTATAAATATTATTAAATGTGGACAACATCTCATACATTGCTCTGAACCTAAAGTAAGAAGCTAAAACACTTGTGTTATACCTCAAAAACCCTTACCCGAAACAATGTAGACAAGTGGTTTTCTACATTGACACGGTTGGGGATCGAACCCGGGATGAGTACGCCACTCGCTCACAGAGGTCGTCAACACGACATTATATTACACATTATAATTATGAAATACACAGAAATTGGCGTACATAAAAGAAGGTGGAGATATTTATGTAAACAACAATAGATTAACGAAACAAAAGATTTGACAGGTTTTGTCTGGGACGGTGAAAAGAAAATATAGGAGGGATGTTTTGTTGTCATTGTATATCTACAAGGACATCACTCCTACGTTTTCTTCTTTACATTTACACCTCCTTTTTTTTTCAGGCGTAGGATGATAAGTTAGGTTATCGTATATTAGTAACCCGACATAAGAACAAGATAAATATCTTATATTATCTCGTCATTTTTCTATGTTTTGTTTTAATGCTTTGATATCATATTAACTACTTAATCAATCAACAGCACTATCTAACGCAAGGTGAAGAAACAATCTTTTGTAGTAAACCCGTTGGATTTATTTAATTGGCAATTACGAGACAAGATAAAAAGCAATTTTTCCTGGCTGCAGGCGCCACTCTAACTTTATTATGTCCAGAATTATTTTCTCGCTTTGCTACACACACAACTACAGAATCGGAATAATAAAAAAAATGACAGGTAATTTTTACTTTTTCAAAATAAGAGAACACTAAGTAAATAAAGCGAATCAAATTTCAATAGTGAGGACTTATGACGTCATGCTTGCATGATCACAATTTCGTGCATTTTGTACGCAAGTGTGTAATGCAGATCAATGTATCGTCGTGAGTTTGGTTACGTAAAATAAGAAAAATAATGTTTCTAATATTTTTTAATAATCTATCTGGCGATCATAAAATTTGCCATCTACCCCATTACTGGAACTGAAACAAAAGCCTGGAATATGACATACTTAATAATTTAGATTAAACTTTCCAACCTAATACATTCATCAAGCTCTTTTGTCAATTCGGTAAAAATAATAATATAATAAATACGACTTCATTAAAAAAGAAAATCAATTTTACAGTTTTACTCATAAATTGAAATTATTCCAGCATAAATGATTTTCTTCAAGGTAAAATATTTTAGAATACAATATTATCGTAGTTTTATATTGATGATATGATTGTTATTTATATAGTTTTTATTGATGATTTATAACATTGTTAGTAGGATAAGGTAACTTTTTAACTGTTGTGCCCAACACGGTTCATAAATGGTTGCACTTAAGTTTGTTTTTGGAGAATAAACCGTGACGATCAGCAAACTTTCTACGGAACCCTCGGTGCGCGAGTCAGACTCGCACTTGTTAGGTCTTTCTGTTGCGCAAACTGTGCCGGTGGTATTAAACCTTCGAAAATTATACAAACATATTATAATAACTGTAGTAAAACATTTTATCGTGTACCGATTTAGATGTTTCCCATTAATGTAGACTTTTGGCAATCCTAGCAGACCATTCTCTGTGCATACCAACTACAAATATCTCGCCCAAATCCTTTATTTATAGCTAGACTTAAATTCACGCCGCCTCTTAAGTTTCGAGAACACGGGACATGCAATTACATAGCTGCTTTTAAAATAAACCATTGTACTGATTTATAGTTATGTTAAGAAAAAAATAAATTGTGACCCAGCAGTAGTCCGTAGTATATCCCTAGGCTTTATACCTTACCTTTACTTTAGGCTTATTAAATGCCTAACTTATTCACCTGAATCACAAAAAACGTAAACGATATTTAAATCATCAAACTTTGAGGTTACAAAATTATCTAATATCCCACGATTATGTATTAAGCCTATTATTTAGCCTTATTGACAAGTGAATGATAAATATCGGAGCGCCATTGTGTACACATATTCCATTAACGCACAACCACGACCTCGTCATAATCTACAGGCTCCACTAAAATATCCGAAATCGAATTTTGAGCCGGACATAACAGAATCCTATCAACACCATATTATACAAAGTAATTAAAGCGGAGTACTTGTCGAGTGTGTCTAAAACAGGTAATATTAAATCGAAACACGAGGGTAAAGCGATTTCGAAGAGCAGGTGAAACAGAGCATGAAGTGTAGCGAGAGCGATGACAACAGCAGGATTAATAAGGCCTGCATTAAAAGGAGTACGGTATGCAGACAGATCTTTTAATATCAAAATAAATTATTATATTCCTTTTTTTCTATTCAATATCGTTTAGACTTTATTGAAATCAAGTTACGAAAATTATAAACCAATAGTTTAACCAGTTACATTAATTAAAAACTTAAAATAGCCGAAATTCTTAGAAAAATTAAGATCTGCTAAGGCTTTTAATTGTTATAATTATTATTATTTTATAATTTCTCATCAAAATACATTTAAATACACAAAACCATTTCTAAAACCTTAATAAACTTCTCTATGTTTGGTTAAAAAAAAACGACTTTCAATGAGATAGATGACTGGGTATGAAAAGTCAAGATCTAAGCCGACGACCTCCGTGGTCGAGTGGCGTACACACCGGTTTTCAAGGTGTCGCCAGCTCTGAGATCCCGGGTTCGATCCACGGACGGGTCAATGTAGAAAACCACTTTTCTATATTGTCTCGGGTGTTTGTGGTACCTTCGTTGTCTCTGAATTACATAACACAAGTGCTTAAGTTGCTTACTTTGGGTTCAGAGCAATGTATGTGATGTTGTCCACATTTCATTAGCCCGTCAGTTAAATAATAAAAAAAATGTTAAACACCTACTTTTCTTTTTCAAAATAAGAAAAACTTAGTAGATAAAGCGAATCAAAGTTCAAGAGTTGGAGTTAAGGACGTCATGCTGGCGTACAAAATGTACGAAGTTGTAACTTCATGCGACATTTAAGTTTTTGGTTACATAACATATGAAAAAATACGTGACTAATATTTTTTTATATTCTATTTAAAAGACATTAAAAACATTGTCAGATATCAAATTTAACGCCATTTCGGTATTTAAAAAACACGTATCTAAGGACGCTTGGGTTTTGGAGACGAATCTAACGATACCTTAACTGTCGAAATCCATTCAGCTACATATTTAAAAGATAAGAGGTATTACATACAAGATACGCGCGAAAAACATAACACTTCTCTAGAAGTAAGGTCAAAACAAGAGTTTTATCATATAACATCAAATTTACAATACACATTACCTACTCTATTATTCAAATGTGTTTTAATTTTTATTAATTTTATGCTCACGTGCTTAATTAAATATACCATTTCCTAATCCTTACTTAATACTATAAATGCAAAAGTAGCTTTGTCTGGCGGTCTGTCCGCTTTCACGCCAAAACTGATTAAATGAAAATTGAATTGTAAAGCAATTTGGTACACGGATAATCTAGAGACTGAGAAAGGACATAGGCTACTTTTTGCTGCGATAACCGACATCCATGCGGGCAGAGCCGCGGGAATCAGCTAGTAAATTATAATGTGTACCAGATGTACGTAGGTAATAGCGGTGCGAGAATAAGATTGGCTTACTAGTGTTGGTCTCAGACGAGGTCACGCGATTTACCCAAGATCGAGTTATCAGTGAGTTTATTATGATAACCTCTAGACCTCGGACCGCGACATTGTCTTACTGTCACTCATATCAAAATCTACTGCTATACAAATATGCAACAAATAATGCAATTAGTTAAAATTTCTTGATTAAAATGAGTATTTTTAGATCGAAAAGAAGAATAAACTAGGTACTTTTTAAATCCGCATGTATGTAGAAAAATCGTATTGGAGAGGTTTCTATTAGAAAGCACTATAACTTGAACTAATTGCAGAACATACACACACGTTGATGTATAATATACTTATTATCACTAACAATCTAAATAATGATGACGTAACTGTGAAATGAACATTTAGGAAGTGGCGTGTGACTTGCATGTTGCTGCAACAAGTAATTTCATATACTATGCCGCCTTGTGAATGAAGAAATAATATATTACATTAATATCCTAAGTAAACGCTGATGACGGACTTTAACCTAAGGTAAAAAGTTAAATAACAATATGACATGTAAGTTGTGGACTTCATGTACCTACGTGTATCAAGTATTTAAATAAATTTAATTAATCGAGACACTGGCATGAACAGAATTACATTGGTATATCACTTGGGTAGATAGAGGTATTATCGGTACTTTTTTGTTTTCTTTTTAAATGTGATTATTTTTCGAACATATAATTAAATATCGTCTGGCCATTAAAACTTGCCCGATAGTTTAAACTACAATAGCTCTAATTTAATAATTAAAACATTTCATATAATAGGTATAAAAGTTGAGGAGTTGTATTGAGGTGATTTGTTATTTCGCTGTTCGGTTACCATAGAGACCGAGGAAATGTTATCAAATATTTTATCTGCGTATAAATGAAGCTGATGTCAAGAGGCCTTTCAAGTTATTCCATACAAAAGACTTAATTCAAGAAAGTAATCTTATTGTACGGATCTATTTGAATAAACTCTGCCAGACTTTGATATTAGTACAACAGCGATAGACATTGATACATATCTATTTATTTATTGGTAGATCACAAGTATCATAATAGACATTATGGATTATATACTGGATGTTACTGAAAGGTTATATCTATCCAAAAGGGGTAAAGAGTACATCTGGTATAGTCAGTTTGTATCATTTTTGCTCAAAATGAGTTAGATATAAAAAATTGGATATCAATTATTTAATAATTGATATCCAATTTTAATGCATCAATTAATCAACCCCTAAATCACCTGTATATGTCGCAGCCTTAGAGTAAACATAGACAAGCAAAGAGCGCGCATCGTCAGCGTCAGCAAATTTTTAGCTGAAACTACTTGTTATTTGATTTATGTGATTTTACGTGAAACGTCACACGTTTATGCCAAAATGCCGATGGTTTCGATATTATTAGGGTAATATTAGGTTTTAAGAGTGTTTTAATAAAACGGTGCGCTCAGTTATGACACAATTTTTCGATTTTCTTGTTCATACTAGTGCTCACAGTCTATACTCGATATGCGCGCTCTATAGTTTACTTATTTTTTTTCTCTAATTTCGCAGCCAGCTGGTTAGATAAGCCATTTAATTTGACGCCTAGGCTGTTCATTAAACGCATCCAATTGTATACATAGGCCTATAGTTAATTAAACTGGAATCGCTCAACGTTTAACAATTTGACGTATTGAAACTCAGGCCTTTAAACATGACTGACTAAATGAATGCATTCAAATCATGCATTTAGTTCAGTGCTAGTCTTCAACAAAACAAATATATGTATAGTCACTAGGTCACCCTAACCAAACATCACAAATTCATCAATAATCAATTCAACGAAATGACTACACGAAATCTAGCCATCTGGTTAAATGTTGCGCTCAATGACTTGACTAGTTGTCCTTTAGCCATTTAATTGAATGCCGGCGTTTAATGACTGCGACATAATATATTGTACTGTGAGTGCTTTCGCTTGGCTGGCCACCAGCAAGCCTCGGTTAGATTGGCAGCTAAACACGGTAAACAGCGCGGCTAAACGTTAGTACCTTAAACTTATGTAGTAATTATCACAAAACACTCTTGTTTCTAATTGGTTAACCTAAAGTCTAAACTTTGACGTTACTGTGCAAACGCAACGTAACGACTAAACAATCCTTACTAATATTATAAATGCGAAAGTAACTCTGTCTGTAGGTCGCGCTTTCACGTCAAAACTACTGAACCGAATTAAATGAAATTAGTAACTGATAGTCTAGAGCCTGAGAAGGGACATAGGCTACTTTTTGCCGTGATAACCGAAATACACGCGGGTGGAGCCGCGGCAAACAACTAGAACTAATAAATACAATCTCAGTTCTTTCATTACGTCCAGACAAGATGTTCTTCCTGTCTGCTGCACTAATTTCTAAAGAGCACGATGGGTGGTATTCAAGATAGAACTAAAGCAAAGAGGCAAACAAAAATAAAAGCAATACAAAAAATAAATTGTTTAAAATAACACGAAGTTATTCTTAATTAATATTAAATATCGAAACACAAAGCTGCATTGAGTGCATTGAATTTTACATTTTGATAATGTTTCATTGTTACCATGTTTGCTGTTTTGTCTGTGGATAAATATTGCATAGACTGGAAATTTAATTATTGTAACAAAATATTGTACATATTTCGGGTGGTTTGTTATTATAATTGTTGAAACTGGACATACCATTTGCATAACAAAATAACAATAGGAAAGCTTTAAATTTTCAATATGTATATATATTTCAGTTTACTATTATTCAAATAATTACTAAAATGCGTTATTACATGAAATGCGTTATTACTTTCGAATAAAATGTAATTGAATAAAAAGGTCAGGCATTTTAATGAGAATAATTAAAATATACAGTATTAGCAATCTGTTTAATCCTGTGTTCTGTACAATACCTGGGTCGTGCATAAAACGCCTAAATAAAAAAGGTAGAGTATTATATTGAATGCCAGGATTATACGGATTGACGAGAACACATATAAGTACATCAATTTTTTACAGACCAAAAACCAGAGGTTCTTACGACGAGTATACTACTGGGTAAGTAGTATTTAAACGATCGATTACATATTAAACTACTTGAGTGTCAAAAATACTGATTACCTATGGTGTACTGAAATATTGAGTGGGTGAAAGACTGAGGGCGAACTCAAATATAGAAAACGGCGACTTAAAAAAGTGAGCTACGAGTTATTCAAAACGATCAGTATAATGTTTCGCACAAAATTGTGTTAGTAAAATAACAATTATAATTTGATTTAAATGGTAAAATTGAATGCCTTGAACTTTGTCACCTAGTAACAATTTCTATTTAAGTTACAATTTTGCAGGCCACTTAACCGGTGAAAATAACTCAGATTAACATTAGAGCTACTAGCAGTGGGAAATAGTTACTCTAAGTGTCCGAATTAAATACTTAATTGGGCGAAACATATACTAAATAGGCTGGACATCCAGATTAAGCAGAACACGGTCGGGCTTTTTGGTTGCGTGTCTGGCTGTCCAGCCACATTACACGGTGGTCGAGCTATCTGCCTGCTCTCGATTTTTTTGAATTGGTTTTTATTCGTTGGCCCCTTTTTAGGGTTCCGTACCTAAAACAGGAATCCTTATAGGATCACTGTGTTATCTGTCTGTGTCGGTCTTGCAAAAATATTTTTATCAGGTTTGCGTACCTACCTACATAAAAACCTTTAGAGTCCGTCGAGCCAGAATTACGAAAATCGGCATAAAGCTAGGTATAACGTCACAAGAAACGAAAACATATTGTAAATTTGTAGTTTTGTAACATAGGAAATGCGTTTTCATGATACAAACTTATATTTACATAATGTCATACATCGATAGTGTCATACATCGATTCATGAGAGAGCATTTATTTAACCGCACATTTGAGTTGTATTTGGAGAATTAATCGTAACCAGCAGCATAATTTGTACGGAACCCTTGGTGAGCGAACCCGACTCGCATTTGATGGTGTCCATTATATAAAAAAAAAAAAAAAAAAACTATTTAGAATGTCATAAATACCAATACAGTTAAAGCTACATCAACAAGTTCCATAGATGTGCAATGTGCATATAATTGTTTATCGCTAACCGCTTCGTAACATGCACGCTATGTCATTTTTGTAATTTCCTTTCTAACAGTAATTATGTATGATTTTAATCTGAAAGTTAAAACAGACAACAACATGACGAAAAATAACACGAATAGGAAGTTCAGCCTTTAGACGAACTTTCATTGAAAGGAAAATACACATACATCGTAGTTCGTACACTGAAAACTAATTTCGGGTAATCTGCAGACTACTCTTGCATTTCCATAAATTAAGCGTACCTCAAAGGGTATGTCATAAGCAGCTACATTTGCAGGAAAGGCGCTCTTAATTAGCTAATAACTCAAAATTCAGTACAAACTCAACCCTAAATTAAATTTAATAATATGTGTAATGCTTTTCGTCAATCTTTTTTAATTATTAAGTTTCTGATTGTATTATTTTATACATAAATGTAAGTTTGTTATGAAAAAAATGACTGTCTTTTAGTCATTCTATGTAATAGATGTTGGCTTCACTCCACAAACCGAAGCATGGTTTCTACTACAGTCACATTTCACTTACTTTTTTAATTAACAGTGTTGTACAAACATAAAGAAAACGTTCGCTAGTCGTCGATAGGAATTATTTATAAAAAGTCATTTGTTAAGGTATTTGCAATGGCTAGGGATTTCCAATTTAAAAGCGCGTGCCTTTTTAGAGGCACGTGATAGTTTTCCAGTAAAATGGAGAATGCCGCCTTGACCGCTACATATTCCTGGATTCATTCAATCGATTTGACTGTGGTTAACAATCGCCGTTTATTTGTTGAAGAGGCAGCTAATAGGTTGTGTCGTACGTCACTAGTAAGTTTACTTTTACATAAATTGCATAGATAGGTACTAGAACAACAATAGCAACAATGTAAAATTACGAGCTGATCGAAAACATACCGATTCAACGAATGCATTTATGCACAGTCGAAGCCTACGAGCTGCCATCGAAGTTCTAAACGACATTTACTTGGTTATTTATGTGTTTAGCAGACTTCAAACGGCGGAGGTTCTCAATTCGACTGTACCTATATTTTTGTATGACTGTTACCTACGCGAAACTCGGTGCAATTTGGATCGTTTATAAATTCTTTATTCATGGATTCTGGTTGTCCCATCGTAATTTAATTAAAATCGGTTCAAGTATGGTTTTTAAATCAAAATGATATTATTTCATTCTATGATATAATTTAATTCGAATTGATTATACCTACAGTATTAACTTCGAAGTCTGTAATTTAATTAAGACCATACCATAACATCCATAAAAGGATTTTAGATTTAAAAAAATATTTAGTACTTAATTAATTAAAATGGAATATCAATCGGTACATTTTATTGAGTAACTTCTAACGGAATTATATTTATTTTTCGGGAAGCCTAAATGGAGTATTAATTATAGTTAGTTATTTCAAATGGTTGATAGATAGGTACAATCACAATCATTTAATACGATACCATACATAAAGGAATTAATATTTTGAATAAGTTATATATTTTTTAAATATAATACTTTTCATAGTCTATGCATCAGTCGAATGGATTCTACTCTCAAAAATACACAAGTTGTATTAGGTAGAAAATAAAAAAAAAACCGACTTCCCTATAGCTGCTAAGAAACATTATTATTAACTAGCTGTCCCCCGCGACTTTGTTCGCGTGTTTTAGTTTCAACGGTTTTTCATTTTTTGCAACATTTTTCATTTATGCGCCGCTCTTATTGGTCGTAGCGTGATGTTATATAGCCTATAGCCTTCCTCAATAAACGGACTATCCAATACAAAAAGAATTTTTCAATTCGAAGCAGTAGTTCCTGAGATTTGCGCGTTCAAACAAACAAACAAACAAACAAACTCTTCAGCTTTATAATATTAGTATAGATTTCATCAGTTCTCATTCCAAATTACATTTATCATGATAGTTGCAAATATTTATGTAAATCCATTATAAAACCCTTAAATAAAAAAAATAACTAATAGACAGGTATGATTAAAAATTAAACGAATTTCATTGTTACTATCGCCGAAATTCCACACTTTTTATTACTTTTTTAAAACGGAACTTTTGCTTCTTTGAGGCGACTCTAAGAATCTATCTAGCCGTTTAGAAGATACGTACATAATTAGTTAATACGTTTAGGTAATAAAGATATTTACAAAACATACAAGATACGCGCGAAAAACATAACAATTCCTAGGCGTAGGAAAAAAGAAAAAAAAAAAAAACATAAATCGCATTGCAAATGGCCGACGATACTATATAGACGCTATGCCACTTTCAATGCACAAAAAACATTCGCGTAAAACTTTACACAAGGAATAGAACAGTATATAGCGCACTAACACAGCAGTTATGTAATTTACAATGGAGACTAGATGCGTCCCATTGCAAAAATAATAGAAGTGATTATGCAACTGCGCTTAATCCAAAAGCATAATACGTGTGGGTAAATAATACTACCTGTAGCAAAATATTTAACTTCTAAACTATTCAATCATTATAAAATTATTTATAATTATTATTATGCATCACGCTATGCGAAGGAAAACATGGCTTTTGAAAACGCTCAGCGATAATGCTCTCTCACATATCTATAGATAAAACAGACAACAAGCTAAATTTATTATTGTTTCTCGATAATTGCAGCAACGTTAGAATGGGTGAAGGAAAACGGTTAATGCACAAACAGCGTTGAGATCTCTTTGCGATTGTAAAAATACAAATAGTACAAGTTCAGTTGTATTCAGCCTCAATGATTCAAACCATTTTTAAAGAGGATTTTGGGTGACATAGACCCTGAAATAAAATAAAAATAACGAATGTAAGACCTTTTTTTAGTAGTTCCACTGTAATTTATGCTGACGACGTTAATTATTGCGCTCACAAAAAATATACGATTTATGTCCATCCGACTCAACTACAAAGTACGCACGAAGAAGCTATTACGGAGTTGATGACTCAGTTAATGTTAATGGCGATCTAAAAAAAAATAATTTAGTTTATCTAGTTATTGAAGAAGTATGCAACGAAAATTTATTTTAATATCAACTTGTCATCAGGTCTGAACGCCGCATAATAAATTGAATAGTTTATTTTTAAATCGGAATCTGAAATCGCTAACCCGCAATGAGCAAGCGTAGTGATCAATGCTATAACCTTCTCTATATGAGAACAGGAATGTGCCCAGCAGTGGGACATTAATAGGCTGGCATTACTAATATTATTTACTAGCTGTCCCCCGCGACTTTGTTCGCGTGTTTTAGTTTCAACGGTTTTTCATTTTTGCAACATTTTTCATTTATGCTCCTCTCCTATTGGTCGTAGCGTAATGTTATATAGCCTATAGCCTTCCTCAATAAACGGACTATCCAATACAAAAAGAATTTTTCAATTCGAACCAGTAGTTCCTGAGATTAGCGCGTTCAAACAAACAAACAAACTCTTCAGCTTTATAATATTAGTATAGATAAACTAACTTCTGCCCGCGATTACGTCCGCGTTGACAACAATCAAGTGAAAAAGTTTATATAATATCAATAATCAAGTTTTTTGTAAAGATGACGATATAAAAACATTTATTTCTTTTTTTACGTTTAAGTTAGAAATTGAAATAAATGCTTTCTGTGATTATAAATTAAATCAAAATATAGTCCTCGTAAAATCACCAGCGGTATAAAAATGACAAACATACTCGTAGGTTATATATACTAACATCAAAATAGTCGCCATTTTGTTTACCTTTCGTTAGTGTAAATTTTACGTATTTTTCTCGTTTTTTAATAATCATACAGGTAACTAAGATATTTCCTGGATTCAAGTGTCCTAAATGTACATACTTACTGTATTATGTGTGTCGAATGTGAAACAAATCACTTCAGCCATTTTAACGTGATTGACTCTCAAACTTCCATCAATCGAAACTTTCACGTTTATAATAAGTATGTTTTTGTGATTTACGTACCTACTAAGTTTATGTTTAAGATAGTATTGCCGTCCTATTCGAATTATTTTTGTTTTTTTAAAAGAACTGAGCTAGGTGCTAATTGCTTTAATTAGCTCTAGCACTATCATTACGCTCGTGTAGATTATATTATTATGTATTATTTTGTAAGTTTTTATTTCTGCCTTTCCGAAAACAATATTAGTCTGGAACTGTTCCACAAAATAAGAAAAATGGTGACGCTTACCTTTATGCTTGAGTACCTATATTGATTGTTTATACCAGTGTGTGGGATGTGTACTACACCTAGTAAGAAAAAAAGACTATCGTTATTAAAAAATACTTTGGGCATTCAATCACGAAGCCAGCTTCGTTTAATAAGATTTGGATATTTAAGGCGCTACACGAATAATTATTTAGTTGGCGAGTAGGCAGTGTCAAGCGGACTGGAGAGCCAATCCGGAAATGTAAGACAGAGATAATACTAGCTGCTTGCTTACGGGACGAAAAGAGCTAAACATATGTCAAGGTCGCGGAAATATTGTGTTGAAAATAATAACGTAAGCGACAAAACGGAAAATCTCATATTAATCGAAAACTATTGAATGGAATGAAAATAATTAATCTACATGTTATGAATATGTAAAAAAATAGTGTGAAAAAAATATTATTTAATTGAATAGTTTGGTAGATAAAGAAAAAAAAAATTATACAGGTGTTTTCAAAAAATAAAACTGTCGAGAAAAGTTTCTTTAATCGTGTAACTGATCGACATTTATTTTCATCATATCCTCTTCTATCTAGAAACCAAATTTCAAGTCAATAACTTTTACAGTTGCTAAATAAAAACGATATTAAAATAGTTAAAAAAAATGTGTATCGCCTAAATGTCGGGCGTCCGTCATAGTACCTATTAACCCTTAATTGGTTTGGTCGCGTGGGGTGTCACACTCCCCATCGCATGTTTCCAGGCTGATAAACTCATGAGACTATGATAATTCAATCTCGAGCAATACTCTGTTGTAGACGGTTGGACAGTAGGGGTACAGCACGTTTGGGATGAACGACACCCCCAACTGACTGTTTCCGAAGTCTCAAATTCGGGTATGTAAATCATGATCATTATAATTAATATTATTTATCATTAAAAAAATAATATTCTTCTCATGTAATTAACCCTTTCAACACATTCGGAAAAATCTTTTGCTACTTTTTCATATAAACACAATTAATTATCTACCAACCACTAACTTAAAAAATGGCGAACTTCCTACAAATTTTAATCTACTTAATGGTCAAATTAAAAAAAGAAACATCTTGGCTTAAGTTATTAACAAATATTCTGTTTGTCAAATTTTAGTTACAAACGCTACAGAGGTAAATCAGTTGTTGAGATTTTGTGTTTAATTATTGTTTGAGTGTAAAAAGATGTAATCGCTATTATATGTATGTATAGATTAACTAATTGTCAAAAGAGCAATGACAATAGCTGTACAAAAATAATGTAATTTTATATTTTTCTTATTAAAAAAAATAGATCAATTTTCAACGGATAAACTTTTTTACATTAAAGCTTAATAAAATTGAAAAACACGAATCAATTGAAATCCATCCATTATAAATGGATTTCGAAGTAAGTTAAAACATAATTTTCTATACTATCAATGTAGGTATTGTCGTACTACCCCTAATGAACGTAGTAACGCAAAAATCTATATTATAATGCTTAAATTGTTATAAAATTATTTTGATATAAAAATTTACAAATGTACTGAACTAATTTAAAATAAAAATATACCTACTGATGTATTATCTATATATTTGTAAGGAGGTCTACACCAAACTGATTGAGAACGGCTAAGAATAAGATGTTATGCATGCAAAGTAAGAGTGCTAGGTTAGTTAGGCAGATTACAATTACACAGAGCCAATGAAGGACGCGCATACAAAATTTACCTAATAGCTTGCCTTGAACTTGACATAATGTAAGTTTCATTTTTATTAGACTTGTTTATTTTAGCCATTGCCGAGCTCTCTGTAGGTAAATATTGCGCCAATGCGTGAATTTTGGATAATATTACATACTAATATATTAGTTCGTACTTTTAAACATATTTGTGGAAATATTACAAATATTAGTTTATTAATCCAATCGAGTTGATTCTCAGTTTTGATAACGTTAAACTTTAAATACGAGATTAGTACCTAATAGACGGACATTTCATGCCCGTTTTGTGTGCAGATAACTCTGTAGCATTAATTTTATTTACAAGTAACTTTTACAATAACAGTCGTTAGATAATTGTGTTTGCAGTAAATAAATATGTAATAATCTGATCCAATGACGAATGGTTTGAGCACGTAAACTATGCAAGTATTGTTTTAGTATTCGGCAAATAGCGTTATCATTAATTGGTTTCCAAATAATCCCGCTAGCAGTCCCAAATCGTATTATTACAGGGCTATATGGGAAAGCATAAATCCGCGAATGAGAGCTGTCCATCCCTCTCTCCAAGCGGATGATGTTAAACCTACTTTATTTTTATTATTTTCAGGCTATGGGTATCGGTGACTGGCCTGCCCGAGGCTGTAACACAAACGCTCTCGAAAACGTGTTCGCATCGAAGCGTCATAATTTGTCTGTATAACTGTGTTATAAAAATTTCAAAATGTTCATACTAATTTTAACGTTCACGTTACGAAAATTTTGTCTATACTGTTCATGCTACTGTTGGTATAGTGGTTAGTGGCCCTGACTGCTAAACCGGAGGTCGTTGGTTCGATTCCTTCTCTGGACAAATCTTTGTGTGATGAGCATGATCATTTGAGGGTCTGAGTGTAAATTTATCTATATATTTAGAAATAATTGAAGACTGCCTAGTTTGGTATCAGTTGGCCGTGTGGGAGTAGTCTCAAGATATAATTATTATTTCTAATGAAAGTAAAAAATATATTGAATATTGTTCTATACTTTTACATACAGCTACCATAAAAATAGGTCCTGTGTTTTCTTTCCGATTTTAATTTTACAACAATTGTGAACCAAGTACCCATTTAACCATTCCAATAGCGGTAAAGTAATCACTATTCGTACACGACTACACGTACATATTCGCGATAAAAACGCCATTAATAACATAGACGTTTAACAAAATATTCAGTTAAACAAATTGGTATATTTTTATTGGTGAGTTGCCGGCCGTTTTCATTGAGTTTTTAATATTTTATTCCTCATTCCGGCTCATATTTTTATAACTTATTTAAAGGAAGTTTGGTTCACAATATTTTACAAAGTACCTTTTGCCCCTTTTTGAGAAAATGTCGTGGACGGAGTATGAAATTAAGTTTACATGGAGGCGTGAAAGAAGGTTATTTTTTTTTAATAATGCCTTAAAATACATTAAATTAACAAGATTACGCACATTAACGTCCGTCTGACACACATACGCACATTAAACACACATAGGTATTATTTACAGCTTCTGTGAATTAACAACTGACAGTTTTCTTCTTCTTACTACCACTACCATCTGAAATGTGTTAGTGTTGGTTTAATAAAAGACCTTAAATGACATCTATATTAAAATACCGGTACAGCAAAAAAACATCACGAACAAGAATTATGATTGATTGATATGATAAAGCGTTCTGCTAAGAAAATGCAGATATAAATAGCATTGTCATAACAGAAATCTAGGTATAAGGTTCTATTTCTGTCTATTAGCTTAAATTCTACCTAAGGGTACAATTGTTTATGTTTTTTCTGAACACTAAAGTTGATGGATTACCATATTAATATGTTTAATTGACTACAGTAAGAACAAAGATAACATACTCTGATCCTCACCTTTATATAATTGGTGTGGCAAAGCTACGTTGCTGAAATAGACGATGATAGCTTCATGGATATTGAATAAATCATTCACCCATTACGGTAGCAGTCGGGCTAATGCAACTGACACATTACCTATTTCAGTCGTTTATAATGTTTAATTAATCTAAAAGCTGTTATATATAACTAAATCAATAAACTGACAGAAAGGTCAACCAACATACCGTCGAAACTTCATTCTTAATAGGGTATTTGACAAGGTTTTTAATTTATTAAAAAAAAACAATCTATGTCGAGTTGTAGAAACGGCAGATTAAATACTTTCATATTGAACTAGTTACAAGCATTTAAATATTACTAATTAGACAGAGAGGGCTATAACATAATGTGACGTCACTATTCTTTTCTCCGTACTTCATCTGCGGCTGCCCCGTACATGTTGTCGTTTTGCGAAATAGAGTTGGAACACGCGTTACCGACTAACTTTAAAAACTTACAAATTTATATTTTTTAATTTAATAATATTAATAGATATATTTGTAATAAATGTAATAAATAAATATTTCGATAGTAGTCAAATACCCAATTCTAATAAAAACTAGGTCTCGTTTAGTGCCATCATTGTAAGAAAATATAATTTAGATAATTATGTATTACGACTGTGCAAACGTTATTATGGAGGGCTTCCTTCACTTACGCTGTATGGTATCACTAGGTACGGCAATGTTATACTATAGACGTGCATTTTGCATGCTAGTGTCGGTCGGCCCGCACGAGGCGGACGCGGCCGTAGGGGAGCCGCGACACTTTCATGTAAAATTGATCAAGTCTGCATTATGGTTCGGCACGAAACTATTACTAACATTTGTGTGGCAAACGCTATCCATCTTTCTATCGGGATTTTAGCCACGTTATTTCACACTTAAATTACGCCCCGCTTTGTTGTATACTTAGTGCGTTTCAAACATAAAATAATTTTGAAAGAAAAAAATATAACTGGAATGTGCAGAATTGTAATATCGCATTTATAACGATTATTGCGATACTGCACATTCTTAAAACTCCAAAATAAAAATCACGATAGAGCTTAACAACTGATTAACATTCTAATTTTAAATTCTCCATAGAAAAATTGAATATAGAATCTGCTAAGCAATCGTTAATTGCAGACGAGATTTTTTATTAATAAGGCCACAAACTATTTGAGAGCATAGCATCAATAGCGTGGTACGTCCGCTATTTCAAGAAATTACAATGTCGTTCGTTTATTTGTAAAATCTATAATTATTATGAGGGTTCACCTTGTCTCACAAGGCTTGGCTCAGCACCTCAAAGGCTTTAATCTGCCGCTTTCATGCTAAGGTCTAGACTGTTTTAATTAATAACTAGCTGTCCCCCGCGACTTTGTTAGCGTGTTTTAGTTTCAACGGTTTATCATTTTTGCAACATTTATGCTTCGCTCCTATTGGTCTTAGCGTGATGTTATATAGCCTATAGCCTTCCTCAATAAACGGACTATCCAATACAAAAAGAATTTTTTAATTCGAACCATTAGTTCCTGAGATTAGCGCGTTCAAACAAACAAACAAACAAACTCTTCAGCTTTATAATCTATACTAATATTATAAAGCTGAAGAGTTTGTTTGTTTGTTTGTTTGTTTGTTTATTTGTTTGTTTGAACGCGCTAATCTCAGGAACTACCGGTTCGATTTTAAAAAATCTTTTTGTATTGAATAGTCCGTTCATTGAGGAAGGCTATAGGCTATATAACATCACGCTACGACCAATAGGAGCGGAGCATAAATGAAAAATGTTGCAAAAATGGAAAACCGTTGAAACTAAAACACGCGAACAAAGTCGCGGGGGACAGCTAGTAGTATAGATACGGGCACATATAATCCTACAAGAGAATTTCGAACAACCTCTTGACTCTTGTTTATTATATTTCTGAAAGAGACTGTATCACAATAAAAAAATGCAATTTTACGACTAAATGAAGGTTGTTTCCAATCCTTATCGTATTTAAATTTACATACTTATTGACTAGCAAATGAGTAATTAATATTTTTATCGTGAAAGTGCTAGCATAATTAAAATATTGATGATTATATTAATGTTCATTTAAACTCAGAAATAGGTAGAACGTAAGGTATGAAGCATATTATACTTAAAGGCTGTGTTATTTTCTTTACAGTACATATAAGAATTTACACGATTTAAAAAAATATACAATTATTAGATAATGTCAAGTTTTTACATAGTAGGTAAAAGACGAAGTCCACTGACTTTTAAACAGTGCAATTTACAGCAATATATAGAGATACAAGAGGGAGGTTTATATGCGCAATTCATTAATGTTTTGTCCTCCCGTGCGATAATGTATCGCTGGCTACAGGCGGTTGTGGCTGGTGGCCCGTTTGCGCCGCGCCAGTTTGCAGTATATAGGTATAATAAGGAGAGATATAACAGGCAAGAGGCACAGGTTTCCCTCCTCCACAATCAGCAAAGACAGCGCATTCAAAAAGTTTTAAATTATACATATTTAGCTGTTGTCGCAGGCTCCACCCGCGTGGGTGTCGGATATCGTGGCAAACCGTAGCATATATCCTTTATTAGGACCCAGGCTAACCCCATACCAAGTTTCATTAAATTCGGTTCAGCGGCTATAATAGCGTCGCGGCGGCGTCGAATGGTTCACGTATTGCACTTTTATACTCGTGATAATTCCAAATGAATTGTCCTATTTCAATGCATAAGTATTTCACTACTACATAAATACATCATAATTAAATGAATGTTACCAACTTTTTTCTGTACCGGCGATCTAATTAAGTTTTAGGACACAAAAGCTATTTTTATGACTTTACTAGTTAAATCTATATATAGTTATTATTATAACTGATAGTGAATCTATCCTTCGCGGACTTTTTTGCAGATAATAATGTGTACTTAAATCATACACCCACATAATGGGTTACATAAATTTTCTTAAGGATATCTATTTTAAATTTTTATTATAATTTATGTTAAGTACTTCCTGATAATTTAGCTTTCTATTGAAGAAATAGTTTAAATTTGTACAGTACCTTCGCAGCTTATGTACCAAACAAACAAACAAGCAAACGAAAAAATCTTTACTTTTATAATATTATATTTTAGAACGTTAGATATAGAGCCTTAAATACCAAAGCGTAAATGCACACAATCGATCCGTTGTCTGATATATTTCTCACTTACCAAAATCCAATAGGTGTTAGCCAACGTCGGATAGACTTCAAATATTGGCATTGACGTTTACTGTTCTACCATAAAGTTAGCTAAGTTTACTTACTGAATGTTTTGCTATAGAACGTTATAAATTCCTTGGCGAAATGAAATATCTGGAAATGTTGGTTTCAGCAGCTTTTCAGCATTTCAGCTTTATATGAAAGCCCGTTTGAATTGGTCTGATTAAAGTTGGTAAGCGGTGGCTGGTGGCCGTGCTTGGGTTTGAAACTTATTTTGATACCAAATCTAACGACAAGTTTTTGGTTCAAATAACATAACACGCAAATTCATTTACTTTACAGTCATGTAGGTTCAGATGTCAACATTCCGACGAACACAAGTGTTATAATTGTATAAGCAGCGGTCATTAAAATTATGGTGTTTTGGTCGGCAGATAAGTAGCTGTTACGAATTAAATGCTACATGACAAAAGCAGTGTTTACCTATTGTGAATTCGGATTGGACATATGTTTGAATCCGTATCCGAACCTATAGTTTTCCTCTCCTTTTATTATATATATACAATCTGAACGATTTATTTATTTAAACATAGTTTATTATCCGTTGTTCGTGTTGGACATAGGATCAGTCACCCAAACATTTATTTATATAGACAAGTTACTGTCAGTCAAATGCTATGAGAATATTTAAACTACCGAGAAACAGTTCAAATTAGTTCAAATCCTATGCTAACTAACCTAAAGCAAAGTTTACACAATACCTGAGCTTCGTGAGCAATTAACAACGCCTCAATTCAAGCCGTTGCATTTACCGCTTGCTGCGCCATCCCACATAAACTCAGTGTACTCCTACATAATTTGGTGGTATAATATCTTAATTACCTGCCTGCCGGTAATGACTTTCTCGCTAATTAGTGAATGAGTAGATTTGTTACATTATATTTAGAACTAGTTGCACAGTGTATGAAATTCGCCGTTCGATAAGTATTATTACACATTTTTGTCTTTGAAATACGATGGCATTTGAAATGGATTGTTAATGATAGTTCAGAAAACATATACAATTTACTTTATCATCTGTTTTATTTTTCGATACTTTATTTTAGTTTTCTTTAGGTACCTCAAAAGGAAAAAGGAACTCCTTATGGTATGGTATGGTTTTTATTGTAAAACATTAACAATCTTATGTATATTCATAAATGCCCTAAACCATATGAATAGTTTGACTGTAGGAACTAGTAGGATCACTTGGTTATCAGTCTGTCATGATTTTTTTCTCAGGACGTGGTATCATGTTGAAATTAATATCAAATACTAATTTCTACAGTCTAATGAAGCAATAACAAATACAAGCTTCTATGTTATAGCAACAAAAACATATAGCCATTTTGTCATTAATCATACATTTCCAAAAAACTAAAACCCCATAGAGTTACTTCCTGTCGACATGATGCCTGGTTTAACTTAACAAGTTTTTAAAATATTCAATTAGTAGATAGTTTTGTAACAAAAAGGTACATTTTGTGATTACAAATTTTTATTTACAGGTGGATAGTTGATAGTGTCATACATCAGGGTAAAAGCATCCTCTTTGGTTTGTTTAAAAAGATCGATATTTTGATTAATATTCTAAACAAACACCAACACTCGAGGAAATTATAAGCTATCGGCTGACGGCGACGTCTACTCTACATGTGATATGAGACACTCATATTGTATTATATAAAATTTTATAATTTATTAACAATGTTTTATTTGCAACGTTTATTGTGGCCGTGATATACACAGGTGAGTAGCTTTATTTAGCAAAGAAATAAAGAATTATATACATAAATACACCACCAATTAGCCAACAAAAAAATTGCATTATTTAAAAGTAAGAAACAACAAAAAAGAATCCTTGTAAACAAACGAACTGGGGGTGTGAAAAAACAAGTTGCGTTCTGTGAAACCCTTGTAATGTAAGAGGTCACCGACTGCAATTACTATATTTACTATTTTTTTATGTGGCCTATTATTCATTTTTATATAATTAATGCATTTTACGGACAAGTTATATTTGAAATTATGTTGTTGCCGTTTGTCATTCTATGTGGCTTTAATTTTTAGGAATTCTTATTGTATTAATAATATAACTCAAACCAACCATTCACTCATTAAGACAATCGCAGGCATCTGAATCTGTTCATGCATTTATTAGTTATGGAGGAATAAAAAACTCACATAGATGATCCCTAAAAACATGGAAATAATTATTATACAGCATTTAAAAATACTAATTTGTGTCACGCGGGTTGATGACGATACCCAAAACATTTTATTCATTTATAATGTCTAGTTAAATAAAGAAATATGCTTTATACGTGAACCCTAAACACAACACTCCTGTTTTGGGCAGTGTTGTCATAATACTTATTCACAGTGAATCAAACAGGGGTTTACATGTTTAAAAGACTTATGTGACTGGATACAATAAGCTCAAAAGAGTTTTGAACCGATATCTAAGGGAAAACTTTTTCACTTTGGTTTCTGTTGAATAAATCTGCTGTTCATTAAACGTCATAATGTTGTGTCCCTATAATTAGTCTCTTTGGGACACTACTTGTGTGCACAATAACAGAAACATCCATAGTTACAATATGTATTAAATTGACAAAATGTATTATTAAAAGTAGGTATCTGTTTTTAATATTTGTTAATAATATTTCTCCTCCTGAATTGTTCTGTGGATTAAACTGATACATATTTAATTCGGCTAAAAATGTATAAGACGTAAAATGACAAAGTTCGCACATTGTTACGACACAGCTCCACTAGCTCACTTCTAGCTCTAAGTCACGTGACTTATCGAAATTAAATGTCATTTCCATACATTTAATAACATTTATTCCATTTTTAATATCGTTAACACTTGTAAAAATGTCACTAAAATTTTAATTATAATAATTCCCTATTACTTATTTTGCATAAAACATACTAACAAGATAACGCGATATGTAAAGAGTTCTTGCATAATAGCTTTGATAACCCCTGGATAACTTTTGAATCTTATTCTTGTAGGTAAAATATCTTTTATAAACATTAAGTTCATACACATTTTTTAACTTTTATCAGGTGCATCAAGCACCTGATAAAAGTTAATAGGGAAGCACGTTAAAGGTAAAAACATGACTAATGCAATTTTGATTTGCGCACCGAGGGTTCCGTATAAAGTCAATTCTCCAAAAAAGGAGAATTAAACGCTAACTGTAAGGTTGAAAACTGTTCTCTCATATAATATCAGTGTATGACACTATCAAATTTCCAACTTTAAATATAAGTTTGTAATCGCAAAAATGTGTTTTTGATGTACCAAATTTATAATTTTTGAATTCTTTCCTTTAATTGTGACGTAAGACCTAGCCTAGCAACATGCTTAATTTCGTGATTCTGGGTCGACGAGAAGTACTCTATATAGGTTTTGAGTTTCTCTACAATGTATGGGAAAGATAACATAAATAGCTGTATTTTTTTATTGCGATGACATAGAATCTTCTTTTATTTTTTCATCATATAAATATTCGACGACCTCCGTGGTCGAGTGGCGTACACACCGGTTTTCAAGGTGTCGCCAACTCTGAGGTCCCGGGTTCGATCCCCGGCCGGGTCAATGTAGAAAACCACTTTTCTACATTGTCTCGGGTCTGGGTGTTTGTGGTACCTTCGTTGTCTCTGAATTCCATAACACAAGTGCTTTAGCTACTTACTTTGGGTTCAGTGCAATGTATGTGATGTTGTCCACATTTATTATTTATTATTATTCATGGACCCGAGAGTTTAATAGTAATTAAAACATGATACCACCAAGCGTTTCTTCGAAAACCATCTTGAAGATAGACGGACAACAACAGACATTATTTTTTATTTTTAGAGGTACTCCCTGTCCCTAGGTGGATCCCTAATAAAATGGCGACAAGTTTAACCTTATTTTTGAAACGAGTCTGTGTCATATTATACACACTTTTTCTTTTTTGTGCACAAGGTGAAAATCTAATTCTAAACCCTCGCCGAGGGCATACTCATGTTAAAATTTCACCGACTAAAAACACCTAGGACCTGTTCTTGACTTTGTCGGCGGCAGTAACGTATGCTCGGCGCGGCTCGGGTGGGATTGTAGCCACACTACCGGAAAAAGGATGCCTTTTCCGATAGTGTGGTGCGGCATTGTTCAATATATAAAAAGCCATAAACATAAATCCCTTATTTTATTATTTAAGTTGATTTGAGATCGTTACTTCACGTGCCACTTTTTTAATCTGATAAAATAATACAAAACTAAATAATAGTTTCAACGTAAAAACTATGAAAAGGCACTAAGTAGTATATTTTTCTTAATTCCGGTTATAAAAGCTCTTACCTGTACCGTAAAGCTTATTAACTGCGTTTGCAAGATGCAAATATAATTAGATGCAACAGCATCTAATCATATTGCATAAGTAGCAACCGATGTCATATTTCTTTTAAATTAACTTAGTGCCCTAAGGGGTAGCAGGTTTCTGCACAAAGTCAATACGAGTAACAAGATAGTTTGATTACCAACTAGTCTACGAAAGCTAATTTTTTTTAAAATATGACTGCTGAAATTTAAGTCTAAGCGATAAACCTTTTTTTTTCCTTTGTGGTTCTGAACCGATGTGCTTTCCAATAAACAGTATGTCATTTTCAATACGATTACATACATAAGCTTTGGTTAAATACAATCTTAAGTATCTGCTGAACACTCAAATATCTATATAATATGAAGTATTTTAATAATAAAAAATATGTTTGTATTTAAGAAATAAATAGAAAAGCTTTCACCTACTTAATCGTGTCTTACAACATTTCTAATAAGCCAGCTGTCATAAATACACATAATACGTAAAGGAAATGTTTGTACATAGCGTAATACAATTATAAGTGTTATTACACAACTTAAGAAGCTTAAAGTCCTTTCAAACACAAATTTATATATTTACCTTATTTTTCATAGATTACAGTAAAAAAATAAGATAAACGGACATCGACTTCTACGCAGTTTTTTAATAAAGTGGACTATAATACCGAATAAATTTTCAATAAACGTTGAATTGTGGTCAATTTGATACACCATAATTTTAACAAAATTGACAGAAAAAAATATTTTAGTCATAACAAAAACATCGGCATGTTTGGGTGCTTTGTAAAGAAAAGTTAGCTTATTCATGGGGAAAAAAATGTACAAACATCAATTTACGACTTTATTGTAGAAAGTGTGATAATATAAACTGCACAAGCATTCTCGTTTTATAGTTAACGTCGATAAACTGACTTTGTACGTCACACCGATTCCTAAAACTCGTTAAAGGAGTGGGAAGAAATACAACAACACAAAACCCATTACAACCAGTTTAAAAAATAGTGCGTCCAAAACAGTCCACCAGTGTTGATTGGAGCTTTTCTACTGCGAACGTAACTACCGCCAGGGCACGCAATCGTTTTAACAAGTTTATCATAATGAATAACGTGTGAAAGCGAATTAATTGGAGAATGGGTTGCGTTTCGAACAGTTCAGTTACCGAGTACAATGATCACACGAGATCTGTTTACTAATGTATGTTGCATTTACCCGTATTTTTTTGACAAAACCTTTTCATATTTAGAATATCCAATAAAAAATGTTGTGATATTCTAAACTAATCTGGACGTAAACTAACATTTATGTTACATTTTATTAGTAAACAACATCGACAAACATAACTTCAATTCCTTTGTGTGGTGTTGTGGCACCATGAATGATATCTGAGTCCTCACGCCTGCCATGAATCTTGTCAAACAAAGCTTTGTATGTTATATCGGCACTGCATTACCATAGACCGACACTATATCAGAGAGGCTAGGATTCAATATAACTAACGTCACAAAGGGCTATTGTTTTTCATTGAAAACGTTGAATTAGAAAACTCGCGTTTGTATCAAGACTGAATGCCAGGCTGACAGCGATATAAACTACGGCAACTCGTGGCTACGCTTGTAACTTGTGCATCGCGTGTGTAATGAGATTTACAATGCAAAGCTTAAAAATAACACATTAACTAGATTTCATTAAAAGCTTCTACTGAGATCATGTCATCGCAATTATTACTCGGAATAAACATACTTAAGCAAAATATATTGAGTTCTAATATAATCGGATTATGTAACGCCTAGTCTACACAAACATTATGACACACTTAAAAATATCAATTGGACAATTTTATTTTTGTGCAAATTATACACTACTAACCATATTTGAAAACCCAAAAGTTGGTAAATTAGGTAAAGGCGGCAAAATATTTTAATTAAATTACAAAGACCAAGAGGGTAACTCTTCAATAAATTTTAATTTTAACAAAATGCCATTTTTTCATATATTTAGTAGCCACACATACAAAACACAGTACAAAAAATACTGTCTAGGACACAGTACAAAGAAATACTGTTTAGATTCCAGTTAGTTTCTTCCACTAACAGTATTTTTTTTCAAGAAATCACGCATAATCTAATATCAACTTTGCACTGGCATTGTATTGGAATTAAAATTAATTGAAGAGTAAGGGCACTATTCAAGTGTTCACCACGTTGTTTATAACATAAATAGTAGACTAAGAGAAAAGTAAATGGAAATATTGGCCTAATCTACTTTCATCATCTGGGCGATGTCACCTGGGTCATCATAGGTGACTCTTTAGAGTCTTTTGATCATCCGCGAATATCAATCACCTTGGTGTTAATGGGCGACCCCAATATTGTAATAAAGTCTGTAACTCGAACTGAAATTCAGTCGAGCTTTTCAAGCATTTATTGGACGAGGCTCCATTAAAAAACCAATCAAATGTGTGTCGGGCCAAGCGTGATTCTTTTTAAGGTATGTTTGTTGGTTTTTAGGTCAAATCTTGAAAGTTAAAATATTGCCACTTCTTGATATCAGACTGAGATGGATTTTGCTTGAAAAATCATTATGTCAATATCGAGATAGTCTGATCCTAGAGCAAGGTGACTATAGTAGCTCTATCCCAAAACGTCACAATGCCGCTTCTTTGAATTTGTCTTCACGTAAGTAGAAAGTTGTTTTTCAATAATGTTTTCTTAAAACTTTATTCTTGTCACAGTTACTACGAACTACGAAACCCTATGCGTTCCGTATGATATCATTTTCAAAGAAAATCTTTATAAATACATTCGGAAGCGGACAATCTAACCTAATCTAGTCTACTAGTAAGTAATTCTCAATGGAATTTCTACGAATTTTGCTATCCTCTTTTCCAAGTACATTTTAGAAGTTTATCGAGTATTACTTGTTGACTTGTAAAGCCTACTTTAGCTGTGGCATTTTTCCTTTTAATTTCAGTACCCATATATTGGTTTATTTCACCATGTTGGGTGAAATCCATCTAGGTGGCCAATTTCTGCGAGTGTAAATTAACAATATTTTGCAAAAGCATCACTTAATCAAAAAATGGTTTACTTACACCTCCAATATTTTTTAATAACTTAACCAAATGCCATACCACGCCAATTTACACCATAACATAGACGAAAAATAAACATCCCTACATTACGTACAGGTTACATTATGTTTTTATTTCCAATATTTATTTGTGTCTTGGTCGGTAGAATTAATATGTTATCACTGTATATGCGTCATTACTCTAATTCATTATACTCTATCCTGTTTGATGCAGTATGTGTATCGTATTTATTTCTTGACAGTTACATGATATATAGGAGTTTTAGATACTTAAAAACACAGTATTTTTTTAATTGATACAAACAATCGATTAATATCATTATTATGTCAAAGAATATCCAAGACCAAAATAGTGTTTTCAGACCGCCCCTCGACCGCATAGTATAGGACACAAGAAACTTAGAAAATTTTCAATATATCGTTTGATAAGTACAAATATATTACTTGCTAAAGAAACACTTCGCTGTTTCATACTTTATAAGACCAACTATCGATAGATCTTTTCTTTGCTGCGCCACTCTTCCAATTATTCGTGTTATGCTTAAAGGCGGAAAACGCTCATTGAGCGAAAAAAACGAAACTAATTTTGTTATGTGGTTATTCTGCGATAGCCACCTAGCGTCGTGAGCTGTTTCATAAAAATCATAAGACGAATTTCTTGCCGTGGCTATTTTACAGTGACCACAAGGCGTTATGAACCGTTTTTCGATTAATAAGCGTTTTCGATCTTTAAGCGTAACTAACATTCCTACTGAAGTATGAAAATTAAGTCGATGGAAGTAAAAACACTAAGAGCTCTTTTATTCTGTGTGAATTTCATTAGTTGCGAAGGAGATTAAATGTAAAAGTCGTTATATTTGTATCAATAATATATTGTTAAAAGATAATAAAAAATCCGGACTGCCCAACTAAAAAGTAAACTGACTGTGCACCGAAAAAGTAAAAGAAGTTCAATTGCAATCGGGGAACCGTTCTTTAAAACAACATAAAAACTTCTCCGATTGCAATTCCAATCAATTAGTATGACTATTGACGTGAACTCACTCCAGACAAAAGCATTTTTAGCTTAGTTGGCGGGGTTAACAAGATAGCTAGTAATTTGAGTTCCACCCACATTGCTAGAAATCTTCAATCACGGATGTGAAATTTCGAGGAAGAAGACGAATATTAAGACACTTCAAACGTCAAAATCAGTGGAGCTGATTAAGCTACACGAGATCACAATTAGACGGACATAAGTACATACCTACGTATACTACATACAGCATACAACATTTACATACGCGAAAAAAACTTAACCCTCCTATCAGGTCGGTGGGGTAAAAAGAAAGAAGAGAATAACATACAGGGTGTTACCAAAAGGGTATATCTATCCAAAAAGGGTGAGGAGTACATCTGGTATACAGTCAGTTTACAAACTTTTAGCTCAAAGTGAGTTGGTTAATTGTATATCCCATTTTTACCGTTTGGTTATATTATATTATATTTGGTGATATTATACCCTTTCCATGACACTCTGTATAAAAAAGAGAGTTCACAAACGGGCAACTATAAAGCTAGTATGGGGGTTTTATACGCACAAAGTGAGTTTAAACCAACACGGTACATGCGAACATAGCTTTAACAGCACCAATAAATCTTTTATAGGCACTTTTTAACTTTACCTGTACAGTAAAAGGCCCTTCGTGTTCAAATGATGGTTTATATAAAACAGTACAGGTTGTGTAAAAACAATCAAGTAATTACTGCTATGACTTAAAAGAGTAGATGTCACGCTGCGATCTGTTAAGTCTAGTTAGATTAAAGTGCGTCGGAATTATTATAGAATGACTCTTAGAATTTTCAGTCTTAGAGACTGTCTGAACAATGCTTTTAGGCTCGTTCTTTAGGAAACACATGCTTCGTATTAAATGAAATTGCTACATACAGAGAGTTGCAACTAAAGCCTAAGTTACACAGTGCGAGTTAACGTGCGAGCTGGCCTTGTCATATACTGTAGTACAGCTACTCGCACATGTGCGAGTCGATTAGTAGCTTGCATCCGTGTTACTACAATGTATATAATTGTCATGGGTTTGTACCCAAAAATCCCTTACATAGGATAACTTTGTTGTTCGTCAATGTTTTTTTCAGGAACGTGTGGTGGTATCATGTTGAAATTAATATCAAATAATTAAATAAAAATTACAAAATACTACTTTTTATGTTGTGTTTTGCATAGGTACATTTACGACAAATTCAAAACCTAAAGGGTACTTCTCGTCGACGCAACATGTTGCTAGGTCCAACGTCACACGTTAAGTAAAAATCCGAAAATTGGAAATTTCTAGTTTTTTAACATAAAAAACACATTTTTGCGATTACAAACATATATTTCAAGTTGAAAATTCGATAGTGTCTTACGTCAATGTATGATAGAGAATATTTTTAAAGGCACAGTTAAGTTGGATTTTGGAGAATTTACTGTGACGATCAGTAGAATATGTATGAGACCCTCGGTGTGCGATCAGACTCGCACTTGTCCGGTTTTAATTTGATTTTACTCGCCACTCGCCTTCCCCTACCCGACTCGATCGACTCGGACGTCAATCGGTTGCTCGTACGCTCGTGTCCACGGCGGGCACCATTGCACGTGATATATCAATCACATGAGATCGGTCAGAATATGCGAGTACACAGATGCAGTAGCTGTCTACTTCACGTCAGCAGTTAGTACTTGTGTGACCGGGTTAGCCGAGTCGATCTACTGCCGTATGATGCAGTAGCTGTCTACAATCAAGTCAGCAGCTCGCAGTGTAACAGCGGCTTAAGTGTTGGAAGTGTTACGTCCGACATTTAAATTAAGTTGTTTCCGAGTTGCATAACAGTCATGTCGCGATAACGACAATTATTATTGTTACTTGTTATACTACAAACGTAAATGATTTTTTTTCCACTGGCTCTCTTGATTTAGTTTACGAGTTTTTATACTAATTGAACCGCGGCTTCATAAAACGTACCTATACAATAAAATACCGACGTTGTAGCTTGTGCAAATTGGAAAATAACTTCTGAAGAAAACTTTTATCGATTTCTGAATATATTGGTTTTGAATGCAGCTCTGCCTTTGGGATTTATTTTCTTGATTAATATACAACAACTCTTCTTTGCCTGTCAAGCTCAAAGAACCTTATCTATACAAATAAATAAAATTGAAGTGCCTGGTTGTAATATTAAAATAACCGCTTTTTACTACATGCATATGAATGTTTATTTATATTGTCTGTCTGTCTGCCTAGAGCGGCTGGACCGATTTTGGCGGGACTTGCACCGACAGATAGAAAATATCTTAATTAGAAATAAAAAAGGTAATGTTGCTTTTTTGTATAAATCCACGAGGACGTAGTTGCGGGCACAGCTAGTAGTAAATAAGAAGCTTCATGACTTGATTTAAATATTACCTATATTTGTACCAGTATATAATCCAAAATATATAAAGATATATATTACTTAATGTAGCTATATAAGGATGTTATATTAAACGGTGTGCTTACAATATAAACCTATATAAACTACTTATAACGTATCGAGCACAATACATTGCAAAATATGCTATGTAATCCCCTATTTTTCCTTGTTTGACTACAGTTTGTTAACATTTAATAATAAGAGATATCTCTTCATCGACATATACTCAGAAGTTTATTTGCTGGGATATATAAAGAATGACACTACCCAATATCTATGTCACGTAATTGAAAAACGTTTCAGCGTTAGTGAAAACTCGATATTCAGCAGCGCCTCACAATAGCGCGATCCGCGACCCTTCGTTCACAATTTTTAATGGGCGAAGCATTTCAACAGTTTGTCGAAGATTCAAGATATGTCAGCTTAGATATATAAAGATATTTCTGCTCTTATTTTTCAATCTATGATAGCGATTCAAGAGTGTGAGATTGTCAATAATAATCCTATTGTAGGTATAAGGTATTAGTAGGTAGGTATTTTCTATTCTTTATAATTACCTACGTAACGGCCACCCGAGTCAGCGACGATCATTTTAACAATATAAATAGGTTCTTTTAATGTAGTTAAAAGGCCGGGAGACAGATTTATTTTCCTTTTTAGTTCTTTTTTGTCGAGATATCTTAGTTTTTATTTTTATTTCATTCTTTTTTAATGACTCGTCAAGCTGAGTGGTGTGCCATGGAAGAGATCTATGTCCAGCATTGGACCGATACGGGCTAATGATAATGATAATGTGGCCTTAATTATCGCCTATTGAATACCTTCTCATTGAGGCTATTTTTATGAGCCTAAACGCTGTATCTGCTGAAAGTTTCTCAGATTACTAAACGCCTGAATAGATCTTCATAAATTATAACTAAGAACCATGTCGATAACGTCAGCTTTCAAATAAAAAAAAAACGCGTCATAATTGGTATATTCGTTTAGGAGCTACGATGCCACAGGCAGACAAACAGCCAGACACGTCAAACTTATAGCACCCTATTTTTTGTGTGATGATCAAAAATAGAGTTATTACATATTATATACATTTATAACCCCACAAAATCAGATAAAGGTTTATGTGAAAAACATTTGTTAATTATTTTGCCTTTCGGTAAACGAATAAATATTGTTTTTTTACCAGTTTGTAGAATTACATTATCGCGGCGGAGTAATAAATAATATTCGATATTTTAAAACATAGTTTTTAATTGTGTTATACTGCCCATTTTCAGTTGACATTTAAACAATTAGGCTGTAAAGGTAGAAGTCGTTTTAACCTCAAACAAGTCAGGACATGGATATAATGATGTTTACAATAATGTTGATTTTCACAAACATAAGACTGATCTTAATTATCTTAATTCCAATAACCTGCATACGACGTTCCAGTACCTAGGTGTCTCCCAACTGTTATTGCAAACAAATTTAATGTAAAATGATATTTGTTCTATTTGTGAAGATACATAAAATTAAACACTATACATTTTACTGTTTTTGCATAAAAGGTTTCACTTAACTATCATTATTTTTTGCTTTATCTAGGTAAACAGAATCTGCACACTTCAATAAACTGTTGCTAAAAGTTTATTTAAAATTTTTACAGTACGTTCGTATCTACTATTTGCCATAAAAACATGTTATTTTTGGGTGAATTTTGCTGGGTTTATTGAATGATACGGTTGAAATGGCTTTTAAAATTCCGCACCGAGATATCGGATGTACACAGTAATTGATGGGTGTAACTAAAAAACATTGGGTATAGGTTTCGAAAGGTTGTTTTAAATTTGCGTTAGTACCTACGTCATGTTATTATTCATTTGTTTTTTTATTTGTACTTTCACTTAATATATAATTTAATACAAATTCGTTTAGATTTACATCTAGGCTTGTCTCAAGCACTCTTAGGTATAGATAAGACGACGGATGGCGGTGACTGCGATGTCTCCCAAACCATGGACCACCTGCTGTGTTGCCCCAGATGCCTAGTTGGCGCCACAGCAGAAGACTTAATAGAGGGTAATAAAATTAAGAGCAATCGATCTGGCTATAGTTTGGACTGGTCAGTGCCCTTACTCTCCAATTTAATTTTAATTGTAATACAATGCCAATGCAAAATTTTTATTCATTTAGCAGGCACACAAACAACACACCATCGACACAAAAGAAGAAGACCTATTCTTTTGCGAAATATAAAGTAGTTTTATTCGTCTTAATTGCTTGAGTGCTAAAGGTTTATAAACTAGCAAATACATCTAAATAATAGTGACCAATTTTACATAAATCTTATTATTTATTTAACTAACTTGATGTCAATGCTCAGAAAAGTAATCAATTCTAGCCGATCCGTAATTGGAGTTAAGATGAGAAATGAATCTCGAACTACGAGTTCGATTTATTTATCGATCACAAACTTGTCAAACGAGTGTCCACGTCACTAAAGCAGGACATGGCTGGCGCGAACTCCGCCATATTAGGATCGCGAATCGCGAACACGAGGAAGGTCAGCCAGACGTTTTCATCTTACATTTTCTACAAATTAAGCTTACGTTACTCCGTACGGTACGCTAAGTGAATCTAAGCACCTCCGTCTTGACTGAATATAATTAAATATGAACAGGTATGAGCATGTGTACTATCTACGCTCCGGAGCACGAATAAATTCTTGAATTTTATGCGCGTTATAAAATCAGTCTTTATGTGACTGTGCTTCGTATTATCATGCCTAACCTAATTTATATACGTATTTGGAAAAAATATGTCTTTATGTAAGAAACGTAGGTACTAAAGAAAAGTAAGAACTAAACGATGAAGTGTTGTATGTAGCTATATTATCTGCAAAAATGAAACGTTAACTGTATTAATTGGCAAACGTTACTTCTTTTATGACCGTTAAGTTAGATTGCTGCGTTTGATTGCTAATTGGAGATTCTACGTTCTTTTAACTTACTGCTTACTTTACTTTTAGCAAACGAGGAATCGAAACCAGCGCAATTTTAAAAATGCAGGGGAACTTCATAAAGGCTGAGCATTGTCTAAATACTCTTTGTAAAGGTCGCTTTTCTCATAACTGCATTCTGCCGCACTGGAAGAATTTAGTTTCTAGTGTATTGTTTTATTTATTTACTAAGCCTCTTATTATTTTCTTCATAACGGTATTCTCGTTATATCGTTATTTATATCGATGTGACTTTTGAAAATAAGCTTTTCAATGCTTTCCATTATTTTCTATTGTTAAAACATTGAAAATAATACTTAACATAATATAGTGGCATACCATAGATTTAACCTTACCTACGTCAGGTATATTACAAGATACTGTAGTGTAGGATAGTGATAGCATATCAATGCATTGCCATTACCAAAAGGCACCGACGTGCGGCGATACTGTACTAATTATATCCATATCTACATAGCTGTGTTAGGGTAAGGGGAGGACGATAATTGTACAATCTGTTGTGGACAAGTTGATCGATTTTAAATAAGTCCATGTCGCAAGAGTAATGAATATGACAGTGTGTCTATAATCGCTGTCATTAATATTCATTAACCAGGGAAAGACCAACAAAGTTAAATATATAAGAAAAATATTGCTGTAATAATTGATGAATGATAGAAAACACAAGACCACAAATAATTATAAACCTAAAAACAACAAAAACAGATATAAACCGAAATTAAATTTAACTGTAAGAAAATCTATGTAAATCCTTATTCTGAAAATATACTATTATTATTATTATAATTGGAAACGGTCCGAAGAAGTCATAACACAATAGGGGTTATGATTTTTGAGGATGCACACATGCACTAACTTTTGAGGATACACAAATCGGAAGGTCAGTATCGCGTCTAGTATATCCCCCCTAACATAAACACTGCACGAGGCCACAACCTAAATTATGTATTTATACTATCTACCATTTATCTAGCATGGCCATACGACGTGTCGATGCCGCCAGCGTTTTGCGCACCTTTCCAGTCGACAGCGATGATTAAAATAAATGAAACAAAAAATAAATTACGGCAAATAGTTAATCCTTCAGTGAGCTTGATTGTGAACTTAATCGGATTAATTCTTTTTGTTCATGTTGCAGAACTTATCATAAAAACACTACTACCGCACAAACAACACACTGAAAAAAAATGAAAAATAATTTATGATTTCTTTAGTTTTTTTTTAATAATACACAGATCAGAGTTGTATTTAACAAATAGAGGCTTTCTATATTTGTTAAATTTTAATTTAACATTTTGCGATAAAATAGTTCGGGTACAAGTCGGATAGTTGTCAGTTTTTTATAGTACTTTATATCTCTCAGTATAAAAAGCGTTTAGCGCCTTTAGTTTATTATCCTTTACTTTTTGAAAACTCAAAACATTACCTTTAATGTTTCGAGAGTATTAGCGATTTTTTCGCGACCTCAAAATTTTGGGACCACTATTCATATCAATTACGTTAAGATATTGCCGAAAAAAAATAGGGCATTTATCCCAGAAAACAAAGCAATCGCACTGAGACATCATGCAATACGGCCAACTTAGTGGTAGTTGTAGTCTTTCGATGAATAAATAAAATGACATGTGATTCATCCGCGAAACTAGAGTAATTACAACGAGCAACTATACCCCTGGACTTACTATCCTGGTTTTACCCTACGTGTAGGTATACAGCCCTTTTAGCCGGTTCCGGTAATGGAACTACGAATCCGGTCACTACAATCGAGCAAAAAGGCAAATGTTAAAAATAAACTTAGGCGAAACATTTTCTACGAAAAGCTTTCAATTCGTAATTAAATTTAAAGATAGATAAACCGTTTGATCGGACTCCGATTACTACCATTTAAGGTAATTTGAGTACAATTAGTATTCTCCATTATGCATTCAGCTACAGCTTTAATCAAGAACTTTCATATTGCCGGTTGGTCGCAGTTATAAATTGCTCTCTACGTGGTTGCAGTCCCCTACACCGCGACGTCAATACCTTCATAAATATGCTTCGATTCTGTTCGAATTGTATTATTTAATAACATTTTTTTACGACATTATCTATGTTCCTGCATACTTTTCAAGTCAGTAGGTACTTGTACGACATGTTAGGCGCTTGATACTGCTTGTTTCAAAGTGATTTCGCTTACGTTTGTTTGTCTCGTAAGTCGTATCGATTGTCAATTTTCGAGTTTTGTGGCCACAAATATAGAAAACTGAAATTTCAATTTTGTACGTACGTACAATATGTCACAGTCACACCAATTTGGTCAATTTGTTCCAATATGAATTGATTAATATGAGTAGCTGTAATGTAAAATTATTTTGTGTTAACTGCAGCTATTATGTAGTTTTGATAAATGTTATGGGTATTTAATCCACGATGATAAGCATGATAACGGTCAATAAATCACATTGTTACGAGACTAGTTCGTTAAAAAACCCTATTTAAAGTCGGTCGAACCAATTTTAACCCTTCGTCATAACATATCTTCATCGAAAAGGATTTTATATAGACGTTGAATCCCGATTGAAATACTAGCTTTTAATATTTTCACCACAATAGTAGAACAGTTTATCTGCCTATGCCTATTATATACCTATGTTCAGGGTGTTACTGAAATTCTATATCTATCCAAAAGTGGTAACGAGTGTACATCTGGTATAGAGAAAGTTTACAAAATTTCAGCTCAAAATTGGTTAATTAAATAATGGTATCCAATTTTTCGCATCAATTATTCGACACCAACAACCGAAACCAGACCGATGAAGCGATGTATGTTAACATTTAGCGAGTAAAGTAATAATTATATAAATATATTGACCGTCGTAGAGCGGTGGTACGTTTATGATTTTCATGCGAAAAACTCACTCAAAATGAGTTAATTATAAGTCAATTATTGCATTTACTCATTTTGAACTGAAGTTTTGTAAACTGATTCGTAACAGATCTACTTTTTCGCCCATTTTGGATAGATACAACCTATCGGTAACACCCTGTATATATATATATATATATATTTTATCCGTGCTTTAAGTTTTCTGGCATATTCGATGTTTAACAGGTAAACAGTCGATGCATGCATGTTTTAATGATCACAACGTAATAGGAGAGTCGGTTCTCGAGTGCAAATATCCCGTGCAATACGTGGATTTAGGGGATGTTGATACAGTTATTACTAACTTCGTTTTGAACGTTCATTTCATGCGTGCAAAACAAGCTTGTTGTTTTCTTTTACTTTAGACGTTCGACGTTCTCATCCGTTCTTCCATTTTTTTTTAGGGATAAAAGAATAAACTAAAATATCTATGTTATAGACTATCTGCTGTATTTGCAAAGTTTAGTTTAAACTGGCCGGCCAATTGCAAAAAACGTAAGAAAATTTAAAATTCGCGGGCTATCGTGACGCTTCCACCTTAAAAGTAAAAAAAAATATTATAACATACATCTACAGAGCTGTGTTTCCCTATGAATATAGTTAATTGAGCGACAAACAAGATTGTATTGTGCTCGAAAATGATATTGGTTAAATCTACGAGAACGCTTTGTGCTGTTAATATTTTATAATTGAACAAATTTAATTACTCTTTATAAAGTTGTATCTTTTAATATCATATTTTTGCTAACAGTGAAGTTACGCTCTTTTATTTATTCAAACTATAAAAACATTTTTATTAAGGCGACCATTTTTTTTTAATAATTTATTGTAGAGAAAGGGAATCTCGCAGTGTATTCTCTTTTATGAATACGATTATATTGGGTTTTAATTGATCTCCTGAATGTAAAGATAGAACTGATATTGGATAAATCTACGAGAACGCTTAATGCTGTTAATATTTTATAATTGAACATATTTTATTGCTCTTTGTAGAGTTGTCTCTGTATACTTTTGCGAACAGCGAACAGTGAAGTACGGCCCTTTTATTTATTCAACAGTTTATTTAAAAACATTTTTAATAAGGCGTCCATATTTTTTCAATAATTTATTGTAGAGAAAGGGAGTCTCGCAGTGTATTTACTTTTATGAATACGATTATATTGAATTTTTATAGATCTCCTGAATGTAAAGATATAACTATTCAATGTAGCGAAAAAAAGATAAATTAAGAGTTTACTGCCATCTTTTTTTTTACTAGGAAGAGTGGCAGAAAAAGAAGTGTATGGGGTAAATAATTTTTAGGGTTTCGTTCCTCAAAAGGTAAAAAAAACAAAACCGCAGAACCTTATACCACCGAAACTACTGGACCGATTGAGTCGAAATTGGGTACTTACATATAATGTAAGTCGGTTACCCAAAGATGAACGTGTACGGTGTATATTAAACAAAATGAATTTAAAATTTGGGCAAACTTTTAGGAGGGAACATACAAAAATTAAAAAGTTATGGAAACTATATTTTCTTTTTTATAATTAAAAATTTAAAGATGTTTAACGTTATTTAAGAAATAAAACGAAAGTTTACCACACCCTGCCCCTCCCCCTCCCCGTTGAGTAAAAAGTAGTTCTTTACCTAAGATTACAGGTAATTTGTCAACCGTACGGAACCTATCCTCGCAAGTTTTACTCGCAGTTGTCCGGTTTTTTATTAAGGCACAACAACAACGAGAATGGTCTAGGCTCGCGACGTGACCTTAAGTGCCTAATTAAGGCCTGACTCATCACTTAATGCTCTAGGTGAGGATGCGAGTTCATAGGCCCTAGGTTCGAGTTTATGTATTAGCCATTGACCTATAAAGAATTAACAGCTCAATTTTGTACGAAAGATAATAATATCTTTAGACGCAGAAAAGTAGACGAGTAAAGTTGCGTTTGACCTGCAGTGGATAACAAATTGCTAATAAAAACTCATTACGTAGATAAGTCCGAATAAGTACGTAAATAATATGGACAACTTGAGAATCGAAATTATTAAATGAGTTGTCAAGGTCAAACTAAGCAAATAACAAAAAATAACTAGGATGTTCAAGGTTACGAATATATAAGCATGACTGATGTTAAATCTTTGTTTAGGTAAGACTAAAAATGTGAGGAATATATATTTTTTTTTATTTAAAATGCTGTAATCTTTTCATAATGTGTACTATTTCTTTTATGTTGATTGCAAGTAAGATGTATTAGTTTATTTTAAGATTCTGTTTATATATCGATTAAATTGTTCAATCACATAAAATACTAAGTATATTAAGTACCTACTTGAAAATATTAAAATAATTCTTGCAATGAGCTGATTCAGTTTAATGTTTGTATCACACAAATCAAAATAATATATAACTAGTCGTATTTGGTTCAGCCATGCCTGTTAAAGAAAGAAAATCAAAAAAGGATAAATTAAAAAAATGGAAAATAAAGAGAAACCGGGCAGGAAAAATAAACAAATTTAAAATTAGAATGTCACTAACTTGGCTTGGTGTAGTCTTGAGGAGATGTATTGTAGAAGTAGCAGTAGACACCAAAGGCAAGTACAAAGAGCATCAACACCAGGATCCGGGTTGAGAAGGGCCGGCAACGAAGGACTCTGGTCCTCATTGTGATATCTGTAAAATATTATTATAATTAGTTTTTTTATTTATTAAATTATAAAAATACCAATCAAAATTATAAAAAGCTACATATATCTTTCAAAAACAGTTTTAATCATGACCCAATGCGATTTTCTTTAAATTTTATTTTTAATTATAAAAGTAAAAGTTGTTAGAAAAGTGAAAAAACTTTTTTTACTTTGAGATAACAAGAAACACATACAGTATAATTAGAACCAAGGCTTCTATAAGTTGTCAAGCAATTTATAAGTAAAAATAATTATAAATATATGCTTTTTTCGTTTTTCTAATTTAAACTAATCAGCAATAACATAAAATCCTTCTAAATATGTACCATAACTTTCCTAGTCAATCTCGTAAACAATCAACTTGAGAGGAATAAATCAATCAAAACTTAAGACGAAAAATTAACACCCTGTGAGTTCTTAAAAACATTGTAAAAAGTTACATAAACTTATTTGCAGCACTATAAAAGATATATACTAAAATAATAAACAATGCCTAGGTTTTAAGATACATTAACCAAAACGTACTTAGTATAAAAATATCTCATTAACTCAAGATGTTTACTTTATCAAATGGAAAAGACATTCCAAAATATTATTTTTTTTCATTTAAATAACTGTTTAAGTTGCAGAAATGTATTAAAGATAAAGATATTAAAAAACATAAATTTAGAAGTGACGTTCAAAAGTTTCCGAACAAAAAAGTCAAAGAAAAAAAAATTGGCTCTTCTTCAATCGACTTTGCGTAAACAGTAAACAGTGAAGATGCGGCAAACACTTCGAACTACTTTAAATAATTTAACTCACATGTTATCAGTCACTATTTATTAATAGACAACGTTTACATTTTATGTCACTTATAAATTAGCTCGGTTATTTATTTCTCTGTAGTTTAAGTTAGAATTCACGTTAACACGCTAACAAGCAGCAGCTAGACGCCACTGCGTGCTCTAACCAATCCACGGCCGAAATACCGATTGGCAAGTGGCAGCTCGCCGCAATGTTGCCAGTACCTAGAGAGTGCGATACCACTCCCTGAACGAAAAATGTTTTCACATTTTACTTGTACCTTTGCAGACTATCATATTTTTAGAAATGTTTACTGGTTTTACTTATGTAATATGCATGTTCAAACAACTTAATAAATTTCTCCTATTTTATTAATTATTTTCCCACACCACTATTTTATAGCTTGGCAACTCGCAGGTTCAGTTCAGAAGCTAGTGATTTTATTTTCTAATTCTGTTATTATTTTTTTATTGCAATTTATCAATGTTAAGGATATTAATATTTTTAGTAAAAACATGAATGAGTAAATTTAGCTTTAACGTTTGTGTTCGCATAACGCTACTGCCGCAACGAACGGCAGTGGCGCCACCCCGAAACCGGCTGTCATGCCAACAATTTTGAGTATTATGACACATAAATGTAGATATTACCTTTATTCCGTTTGTTTTATTAATCAAATATGAATAACGTATTATAGTTTGTTATATTGCCAATGGTTTGGCTAATAATATAAAATAGTGTGAATAAATTAAAGATACTGAAAATAAAGAGAACTACGTTCGAAACGCACCTCAATTTGACGTTTAATTTTAGGCATTGCTATGCTATTACAACAAATTTACAAAGAAGGAAAACTTTTTAATATGTACAATATTGTTGTACAATGTTTAAAATATCGTATTTGATGTTGGTATGTTGATGTTATAGCAATTTAATTTAAATAAGTACCTAACTATAAAAGTATACCTATCCTTACACTTGTTTTTTTAGCTAAGTACCTATTTTAATTACTTTTCTAGCTATGTAGGTGTACTAAGTACCTACCTATGTTAGTACATATTAACAAAAACTAATATTGGCAAAAGTAAAATCTATTTTATTTCGCTTTATTCTTGTGGGAAATAAAATGCCGAGAGGCTTGGGGACCTTGGTCTGTTATAAAATTGTTGCAGATAAGCAATAAAATTAAAGAAAACAACCTATGGAAGCGGTTACAAAAACAAAACAATTAAACGAAGCTTATCATCACTGCTCCACTGATCTCGCAGCTCTTGCGAGTCTTGTAACTAGCCGCGGGCCGGAGGACAACGTATATCGTGTACCTAATTGACAATATTTTTCATATTAAACATGAGATATAATGAATTTGGAACAACAGGCATTAGGTTATCCCATATCAGTTTGGGCGGAGCTGCATTCAGTAATATTTACGGGTAGGTTATTTTTTGTTTTACTTTTTGTTAGGTTATCTTTGTCGCTAATACAGGAATATTTTGACCAAAGATTTTTTGCGGTATTGTAGGCAAAGGTTAATTTACCTCGATGGCCGCTTGTTTTGTTTTTATATTACGTGACTCTTCTACGGTCTTTGATATATTTATGTTATGCTATTATTTAAATTTCTATGCGTATTTCGCTACTATTTGTGGAGTCAAAGTCAATTGATGTACATAGCTACCTACCTAGTTTATTGACATTTATTTCTTAGTATCGTTACGTCACCATTCTACTAGTTAAAAACTGTTGGGCAGACAATGCTTGTCACATTAACGCCTTCTTTATTTTAGTTATAACTTATACCTACCTATAGATAGTTACGTCCGTTTTGTTAATGATGTGGAATGTCGGAATTACCTATTATTGTATGATTACTAACAATGAATGTTCATAATCTTATCTGCTCATAAGAACAATGTTTACTTCAAAACAGAAATAGTTGTGGAAAGGCTAACTATTGGTAATATCGCGTAATTATTTTTTTGAGTGTTACACTGTCGTAGTTTTTTATTATTTATGCAACTACCAACCTATGTAGGTATATATTTTTTATTAGCTCCAATTAAGTACTTAATCAAAGCTATAGCAAAGATAGGCGCCAAGTGCCTTTCGGGCACTGTCGATGTCGGGCCACGCGCTTCGTACGGTTTCGTAGTTGTCCGATACCATCTGCGTAGTAGGCTATCTGACAATTTCCCTAAATCGGAAATGGTTGTCGCAATTCTAGAATCATCTAAAAACACAAAAATATAATATGTATCTAATTAAATTCAGTTCTTCGTGATTAATATGTTTAACTACCTATGCCTTATTACAGCTTTCTAGTACCTAGGTGGGTACTAAGGTCTATGCTAGTCTCAAACAGATGTACGGACCTTGCTCTACTTTATGGGTTTTGTACTTGTCGACTGCGGAATCCTAAAAGTTACACAAGTGTAATGCTATTATTTTTAAACAACAGCTAAACTGTCTTACCTTTAGAAAATATAAAATTATGATGAAAAATATGTTAATACAATGTTAAATTAAACATTAGTTCTCACTTAAGAATTATAGCACTAGAAACTAGTGCCATCTTCATTAAGGCATATGACGTCAGAATGACGTCGAGTCTATGTTAACGAAGACAATAGCACATAAGCGAAGTACTTGTTATTTAGTTGTTAGTAGATGTCATAGTTATGTTAGACCAATGATTGAATTCATAAATCACGCGTTTATTTTGTGATCTAGGTTTTATATATTTTTATTTTTTGACTTTATTAAAATAAAACTAATCAATACGTTATGAATTAGAACTAAAATAGCATTTGATGTAAAAGTTTAAACCATATTGGTGATTTGTTCATATTCCCGAGGTGCTCCCATATAAAACTTGAAGTTTTTTTCTTTTTACATCTATGTGTAGGTAAACAACGTTATTTAAACATATAACATGATAAGAATAATGGGAAAATGATTTGCTACTCAATTATTAAGAAACATATTAGTAGCAAATCTTAACGGTCTCGACTTTTACAACCAAGGCTCAGAGAAATAGGTAGGTACGTAAAAATGTTTAAAAAAAATACCATGCTGCCATTATCAGGGGCTTTAAAAAAGAAATTCTTTAATCTAATGGCCTGAATGACATCCCTATTTCAACCTTGTGTCTTTGTCTGGCTACAAATGTATCTAGCGTAACTACGGTTTATCTGTTCCGGGACCGTACCTCATCCTAACCAAAGAAAACGGCAGTCTTTTGTAGGTACTACGTAATCCATCCAGCTTCCAAGAACAAATACTTGAGTTGGTTTGAAAATATGAGTAACAGATATTATCAATTCACATGTACTATTAAATAACGTATGGGTTTCGTTGCATTGTTTGTATGTGACAAACAAAAGACGAGTGTAATTAATGCACCACAAACCACCAGTCTTTATAGGTAGTTACGGATGACAATAATATGAAATCTTCTAATTACCAGCATGAGCCTAGAAGTCCTACTAACTAGCTACTATACCTAATTACTTCTTTTATGTCGACGAACAAAAACAACAAAGACAGAGATGAGAGAACTGTCGAAATAGGGATGTTAACTGGATATGAGAAATAAAAATTCAATTTAGTCCGTAAATTAGATATAAAAAAATATAAGACACGTAATATTAACTTTTTAAAATTGATAAAAAACTAAAGATATAGAAGATAACGGGAATCACAGATCAGGAGAGGGGCTCACTCCTGACCCGGAGGACACAAGGTGAATTTCACAACTTATTTGCTATGATTAGATAAAAGTTTTAAAATACTTACTAACATACTATACACCAATATTAGGTGTGGAACTACCTGGTGTTTACTTAGGAGATTTGCTTGGTTGTCTCCACATGTATGTGCACATTAGCTAGCTAGCTTATTAACTTTACAATACATAATCCCCATTAAACAGCCTTAAAAATCTTTAATTTCGAATGTAGTTATGATGTCACCGATCAAAATATTTTTATTTTGGTCGATCACGGTGCTCTATGTATTCCGGCTTTGATAGGCCCGGAGAGTGTTGCCAAAACAGCAGTCGCAGAAAGGTCCTTAGATTTCCGTAGATTGTCTCTAGATAAATCCGTAGATATATTTAGACAGATATATTTAGTCTTTATCAAAAGCTAAACTTGAAAATTCAAGTAAAAAGTTCGACCACAAGGAGCTGAGAGACAATCTAGTTCTACCCTAATCAACTGTTAGGGCTGATGTAAACTAAAGGTACCATGGCTATCATGGCTATACCTACTTGCCATCCATAATACCGTCGTCCCAAATGACCAATATTTAATTGCTTGAAACTCTTACTTTACTGAGCTTTATTAATTAGTCTTATTTATTACCTACATTCGTTTGTAAGTATCTTAGAAAAGATTTCGGTCCGTGTAATCAGCGCGTAAGTTTAAAATGCATGCTTTTTTGGATTTAATAAACCGATTGCAATGAAAGAATGACTAAACTTAACGTCGACTTAAACTCGATTTTTGTGTATCAAAGGTTAATCCATTCATGTTGTGATATTGACGTGATGGCTGCACAACCAAACAGACAAAAATTCCAAATACGTTATAAATGGCATATGGTCCTTTTGTATCCCAACAACTCTTTGTGAAAATAACTTCAATGTGCAGTATCGTCTCATCTACAGATTTATTATATGTCTAGATTGAATAATGTAGCACTTTTTGAAGGTCAATAGGCATGTAGGCAAAACCCTGATTCGCCAACCCTTTAGATATGGTAAACAGACGCACGTAGTGTGTTTTAATAAAAATGCGTTTTGGTTGTGGTAGTAAAACTGTTCATTTCGTATCTTACTTCGTTACTACATTACGTCGAAGCCTCGCTGCAACAGAAATTCAAAGAAAGCTCTAGGCTATTAAGTAAAGGTTTTATTCATTACTCTGATATTAAAATCAGGTTACCAAAATCGGTAGAAATTATAACATTTTATATTTATTAGTTTGTCAATACTTGTTTAACATACCTAGGTATTTAGGTTTTAGCCATATTGTAAAATCTTGATATAATTTACAATATGGTTAATTCTGTAGTGAAGTGTTTATAAATGTTTTAATGTAGATTTAGTTAAATATCAAATACTTAATTGCCTACTTGTTTCAGAGCATTCGATGAAGAAAGGGGTTTAAATTTGATAAGGGAATCTTTAAAATGCGGTGTGAATTACATAGAGACCGGTCCTTGGTATGGCCAGGGGAGCTCGGAGCGAACAGTTGGAAAGGTAAACTGTTCAAAGTTGTTACACTTCTTTGTTTTTGGTCAAGCAACTTACCCGCCTCTTCCCAAGTGTCATTCGTACGATAATAGATATCTTTTCAACAAGTCACGTGACTTTCGTGTGTCATTTGTCTTTTCCATGCATCAATTCGATTAAGGTTTACAATGAGAGCTACTGTTATCCATTTTGCCGCCAGAGGTGCTCGTCACACGAGATGTCCTACAATGTTAAATTCCTTAATTTGTTGGTGGGCTTGGACAACTGACGCGCCACGTCAGTGGTATCAACTGGTGACCGCAATAACGGTGGCCCTCATAGTAATGGCCCTTGGCTAGATTGCTAAATAATTTAAAGTGCGACTCTATCCACGAGTTTTTATTTAATAGTCACGCACAAACAACGAAGATCTCGTATCAAATAAAACAAATCTCTTATATCTGTTAGTAGCATTTATTTGTCCCGAATTAACCGAAGACCCTGAGCACAGATGGCGAACGCACAAGTGCCGTATCTAATTTAGATCATAAAATAATGATTGATGAATATTGTTTTTTCGTTAGAGCTTTGCTGCTTTTATAAATTTACTAGCTGTCCCGGCAAACGTTGTTTTGCCCTATAAATTAAAAATACCTACCCTACCCTACCTACCTACCCAACCTACCCTACCCTACCTACCCTACCCTACCTACCCTACCCTACCTACCCTACCCTACCTACCCTACCCTACCTACCCTACCCTACCTACCCTACCCTACCTACCCTACCCTACCTACCCTACCCTACCTACCCTACCCTACCTACCCTACCCTACCTACCCTACCCTACCTACCCTACCCTACCTACCCTACCCTACCTACCCCACCCTATCTACCCTACCCTACCTACCCTACCCTACCTACCCTACCCTACCTACCCTACCCTACCTACCCTACCCTACCTAAACTACCCTACCTAAACTACCCTACCTAAACTACCCTACCTACCCTACCCTACCTACCCTATCTTATTTTTTATTGTAATCAAAAAATAAAAAAAAAATTACCAAAAAAAAATAAAGTTTTTAATTAACAAATAAAATATAAGGGTTGATCGTAGAGGGATGAAAATGTAGGGTTGTATGTATTTTTGTATGCTGTGTCATAAAAAAATAAAAACAAAAAAATTTGCCTATAAAATAAAAAAAAAAAATTAGGGTTGGACTACCCTTAACATTTAGGGGGATGAAAAATAGATGTTGGTCGATTCTCATAGATACCGGATAAGCACAAAAAATTTCATCAAAATCGGTCAAGCCGTTTCGGAGGAGTTCAAGTTCGAACACCGTGACACGAGAATTTTATATATTAGATGAACAAATAACAAAGATCTTTTTAGATACGTTTATTTCTTTCTATGTATATGTTTACGAACTACAAAAGTTTGGTTTAAAAGACATATATCTAAAACTTGCATACAACATCTTTCAATCAATAATAATACTTACCTATGCATAAAGGCACTACATCTAGTTATATTTCAGCTAGACACCTCGGGTGACCAAATCTTATTTTCGGTTTTACGGGACAACTGCATTGAAAATGCGGGATTCCATGTTAAAATACAGGACAGGCCGTTTTTGTATTAAAAGTCAACATTATATTTTTATTACTAAAATTTGTCATAATGAATATACCCTATACAAGAAACAAACCTAAACTCTTAACTAAAAAAAAAACCACAAATGGCTTCAAATAAGTTTGTAATTATATTTTTATTAAACTAGCATGGATCAACAATAAATATTGTCTAAATAGGTATTGTTATCATTAAATGCCATGTATTATAAAATTGCGGGACAACGTACCTGTCCCGTACCTATAGGTTTCGCCAATTTACGAGACAATGAAAAATTCAGCGTGAAACACGGCACATTCTGTACAATACGGGATATCTGGTCACCCTGTAGACACCCTAGGTTTACGGTAAGTGCACACTTCACTGATTTTCGTACCTTCTACTCACTTACTTTAATATCCTTACCGAAACTCGGCAATAAGTAAGAGCGTTAGAAATTCTCAGATTTATTCAGCTTATAAGGAAACCTGTGCATAGAGCAACTTTATTTTTAACAAATATAATCTAATAAAAACCGCAAAATAAGCTCCGTTAATTGTAACAATTGACTAAAGTGTAATATAACCCCTTTAAATGTGTTGTTTACTGAAAATTATGCGTACATTCAGATGAATGCGTCATACACGCACACACTTCACGTGCGTAATGGTCAAATATTCTCAAACCAGAATCGTTTTAAAATAATTGTTAATTATATTCAGTGTTGTTTTTTTTAATTTTAAATATGTTGTAAGGGCTTGTCTACTAAGAAACAGTACGTAGACAATGTACCATGTACCTAAATAAAACGAATGAAAGTTTACCGATGCTACTGATGTGCTTTAAAAAACAAGACGACTTGGGGGAATTTTACAATTTCCTGGGAACAAATTTATCGTCTTAGATATTTTTAGATATAGGGATACCGTGTTTAAAATTTTCAAATGTCAAAGTCGAAATGTCAAATGTTTTTGCCACAGAACATAAAATACCGTGAGGATAAAAGGATTGCATGATTTAAATAAAAACCGTCCTATAGCTATATACGCCTATACCTCATATTCTACATTATTCAAACGTTCTGTAGTTTCTTTCTAAACTGAGTTCGTTTTGTTGTTTAATGCAAATTGGAAATTCGAACTGAACTCAATAAAAGCGATAATCGATGATGATTAGCTTCAAGTGATCACGTTCATACGCACCCATGATATGCGCCGAGTAAGTAGGTACCGTGTGTACATAAAATTAACACTTTCAATTTGACTTGCTTTCCACACATCAGTGGTTACACTATAATGACACCGGTTTTTCAAAGCAGTGAGGATATTTTCCTTAAATCATTGTACTAAATTATATTCGAATGTCTTACGTGAACTTACTATTACAGAGAAATCAGTACTACTAGATCTTTAGAAACTATCGTAATTATTTTTTGCAAAGTGTAACGAAACAACATTACTTTTTGATTAGACAAGAACGATAGATTTTGCGACGTAGTATCGTTTATTAAAAGTACGTTTTATTCGCTCTCGCTTCAGAGCACTTATTAAATTCTTATGTTCACAAAGTACAGCAAAGTATTAAATTCTTAGTTCTGTTGGCATAGATCGATAGACTTATTTAAAATATTTTTCAATTTTAAGGAACTGAAAATCTGAAAACAAAATATGTTGTCTGGATTGAACAAACCTAAACATTCTTTATAATCACGGTATTTGTCTTTCAAGGTTTATTGCAAATAAACTTCTCCTACATTTCTTTACATAAGAAGCAAAGTTGACGACAGACGATCGTTTTAATTTCAAGACATATTTGATCGAAGCATTATAATAATAAATATTCATTTAAATAAAGTGTAGTATTTCACAATACCTGTCTGTATATAGGCACTGGTGGGAGTCCCGAGGGAATCATACTTCATCGGCAGCAAGGTTGGAAGATACGAGCTGGTTCCAGAGAGGATGTTCGATTTCTCTGCGGAGAAGACAGCGGCAGGAGTGGACAGCACGCTTGCTCGCCTAGGATTGGATTACGTGGACATAATACAGGTCAGTTAACGATGGAGTTTTGAGTCTTAGAAAAATCCTGCAGGTCAAACGATAAAAAAGGCAAGCCACGCTTTCCGCGATTGTTCTGTGTGTACCTATAACCATCCTGACGTGCTTCAGGAAAATGTTAAGCTGTCTGTATTTACGATACCCTAAAATTTTAAGAAAAGATAACTCAACACAGTATATCTATGGGTTGTGGACGTTGTGCTGGTCAGATAGGCAATGTAAAATTTTGTTCTTAGCTATATCAAATGAGACTAAATGCAGATCCTCAACACAGTTTCGCTATGGAGAACAATACAGTTCAGGTTCAATGCGGGCTCCGACAGTTTAGACGAATGTCATCCGGCCATCAATCACACTAAAAAAGGGGACGCCTGAACCGACATTAGCAACAGACACGTCTAGAAGTGCATTCATGATCATGACCTTCAGTTTTATTAGTGTAAATCACTGCTACATGATCGTTTTCTTTGCGTCTACGAGCTAGATTGTTCTTCGCACATACTTATTAAAGTAAAATAGTGTTGGGTATTTATATGTTTAAAGTAAACTAAAAAAAAAACAAATTTCTCTCTACGCCTTTTAACTTCATAAAAAGAAACTATAAGTCTGGCCACTCATGGGCGGCTGAGTGCCACGGCATCGGGGGACCGTTGAGTAGTAGTACTAGAAAGGCGGAGAGCGCAACCTTTTAAAAATATTAATAGGTTATAGTTCTGTAGTTAAAAAGATAAAGTTGTTTTTTTTTATTTATTTTTTTGGGTCTTGGTTTAGGTACTTAATTTTATTAATTAACATTTTATTTCATTATTTTTAAATTACTCGTCGTGCCTTGGGAGAGGTCTATCTCCAGCACTGAACTGATACGGACTGATGATGATGATGATGATAACGATGATGAATGTTGTACTACATAATTCAGCAAAAGAAATGGGCTTGAAAAATAAACGATTCGCTACACATGGCATGGACAACAACACAACGTAGTCTTGTCCCCCACGGGGCTACCCCGTAGAGGCGAAGCCATGGCAGAAATCATGCCTACTGCAAGTTGTGTGCTTGCTTGCATGTTTACGGTTACCATGTGGCCTCTATCATTATCTATCTAACACCTTCTCATTAAGACTATTCTTATGAGCTGCAACACGCTATATCTGCTGTAAGTTTCTGAGGAAATGGGCATCTCGCAGGCTATTTGATGCATCAGCTCAAAATAAGCATTGGACTTTGAATACCACCGAAGTAACTGTAGATACGCCAAATTTCAAATCAATCGGATCTGTGGAAGTTAGGAGGATATGTCCCTTTAGTCAAGTAGGAAATGATCTGTATGCTTAGTGCGAGTCACCAACTGTCAATTGAAATACTTTACTATCACGTAAATCGAGTTTACGTCTAACGCATCGACGACAGTAAACTTGCGAGTGCAAGTTGTTCTTACTCTAACTATAAAGTGTGCGTTTACTCACCGTGAGACGTGAGGAATGAGAACGAACGAAACGTACGGACTAGACTCTACTATATATAATCTGTGGAACGGACGAGCAAATGTTGATAAACCGACCAAAATAGATTGAAATTTGTATCTATAGTACTCAATGTGAGCGACTGCCTATTTAAATAGTGGTGGTTATACTTCAAGTTTGAACTTTGAAAGAATAGTTTATTTTATTTTGTTTAGAAGTTTGTTTACATTGTGATAATATGATTTAGATAAAACTTCTAAGATGTTTAGTAAACCGAGGACCAATAACCTTAACGCGAGCTAAATGCATCATGCATGCACACAATATACCAAACTCTTTATGCATTGATTACATACTACATGAGAAACTTATTGTTATGCGTACATAAGGCTACCTACTAAGTTATGAAGTTCCACAGAATTGTTATGAAAGGCTTCAAGTGCAATAAATCTTTGACTTTGAGTGTCGTGCATCGTATTCGACCGCAGTGCATTAGAATTTGATTGGCTATGCCCGCTATGGCTACGCGCCTTCGTTGGGTGCGCGTATATTTCGCGCCAACAGCTCGGGCGCCGTTGACGGTCGCCTCGAATCCCGCTTCGGCCCTCGGATGTCCACATTCCACGGCCCCGTCACAGAAACATGCAGAGTAAAGACAGCCACAGTCGACCATTTACCTTCTATTAATATTGTTAAGATTCGTCATAATTATAGGTTATATTATATACATTGTCTTCCCTGGCAGAGATTTACTGTACCTATTATATTAAAAATAAAAGTATTGCAATCTTGGTATTTGGACTTTTAATACTAGGTACTATTCCTCTAATATAATATATTATAGTAGCTTAACACTTCTTATTATGAACTTACTAGGTATTATGATTATTAATTATTTTAATAGCAACAATTAGCTATTATGAAATGTTACACTGGCAAAGTAATATACTACTTAGTACCTATTGGTAATGCTACAAAGTTGGGTAAGTCTTTAGGTTAGGAAAACATAAAAATGTTGTTGACAAATATAATTTTATTCTAGACCAATAAGTCACTTATTACAATGCTATAAATAGAATTCTAATTTATAAAATAAAGTCACCATCGGCAAGATACATAATTACATCTAGAAATTGTAACTTCCTAGTACAAACAAACATAGTAGGTACCTACTCACACAATAAATGTGCTTTGCAATTAGATATATATATATATAGTGCAGTTAATATACTAATAGACTTAATTTATTCAATGAAAATAAATGACAGAAATCACTCATTATAACAAATTAACAGTAAAATGGAATATAAATTTTATTAATGTTACAAATGTTTACAATATAAAGGTGGTAAAATGAAGAACTATGCTTATTGTTGTAATTTGCTTGCATCATGTTTACTACTATCTTCCTATTTTTGGTTTGTCACTTTTTCCCATATAAATGAACCATAATTTGCACCTCCAAAGGGTTTAAATATTTAATTCTATATTGGTCATCACATATCTGTAAAATAAAAAAAGTATTTGATAATTAATCAATCCTATAAGGTAAGAATTATTAATATGGACACTTTTTTATATTGTAATTAATTCAGTTGCTGAGTGGTAATCAATGCTCATTCCTTTTCAACCTTAGGAGAGGCCAGTGCCCAGCAGTGGTACATTTATAGGTCAATATTATATCTTACTATTATAGAATAGAATATTATTTATTTCTTAGTTCATGATAATTGCAGATGTTACAATAATTATAAAATGGTTCACATATACTATTATTTATTTCTTAGTTCATGATAATTGCAGATGTTCACATATACTACCCTATCCGGTGTTATGTATGTATACGGTTAGAATAATATTATTATTATACATTTTTTTAAACTTGTAAAACAAATGTATACATTAAGAATATAAAATACACTGTTAATATTAAATACCAACTATTATTCATACATTTTAATCTTTATATTGTGTTGTAAATATCTTTAAATAACAAACTTTACTATATTTACACTTAAAACTTTAACTAATCCAAACCTATATTAAATGCATATTCATTGTATATTTGAATCTATATCCATAAATGTGTTACCTAAACTAAATTATTTATCTAAGTATATAATTTAATTTTGAATGTTCTTATCATTTGCATGTATAGTTTATTCAATATTTCTTCAGCAGCTATGGTAATAGGTATATATTTGAATCACTGTTTATTCTAATGTAAGACTTCAATGTGCCATATAAATACTAAGAAATAAATGCTTATCTAATGTATAACCAATAATTGCCTCTCAAATTACATTGGTATAGTTTATTCATAGTAAGTAAGTAAATCATGTTATAGATCATACCTTGACTGATTTCTTGCCTGGCAGTTGAAGTATTTTGAAATTATATTTCCTCAGTATGTTTTTATGTCTCAAAGCCTGATAACTTCTTTCATGTAGACACTGCACATTTTTTAGCAACTCCCACTGGACGCTGGTAAGACACAGTGGCATACAAGGGCTGTGACCACCTAAAATAGTAAAATTTATAAATAGTAAAGACAGTGTGCCAGACGGAACGTTAAAAAAAGTGTGTTTTAAGTACAGTGATACACTACCTTATCTTCCAATCTTTGAAGATGGAGAACCAGTGATTGCCTTAGGTTTTGACACAAAAAAACTGTCTTGGAAAACCGAAATTTTCTCATGAACTTGCCCTCCGCGGGTCCATCAGCGGATTGCTTGAGTTTCGTGCTCTTGTACGACCACGGGACGCTTTATATTACGCTCATCTTGCGATGGCACGGTCTCAAAACTCTTCCAAGAGAAGTATATACGAGATGCCTTTGTAATAATTGTTCACAAAATTAATAGAAATGAAATCATGTAAGTTATTTAACCATTATCACAACGGTTTCACTAGAAAATATCAAGTGACAAATTTACGCGCTCACTAGTGAGTGCGTTTACTTTTCAAATGTCAAAACCGTTTAAATTGTAACTCGCACTCGCTGTTTTCCATACATTTGGTTCTAACGCACTCACTTGCGTTCGCGTTTACTATTTACGTCACGTCGCCGTAAAAATTTAACAACTTACACTCGGAAATTTTAGTTTTGAAGTAAGGCGCTAGATGGCGTTCACCGAGCTCCATAGAAATTGGCGTTTACGCCAACGCGATAGTAAAGTAAAAAAATCTCGCACTCAGCATACTGATCATTACATAAATTATTAATTTAACCGTAACGTTTAACCAAAAAAAACGCATCATAATTCGTCCATTCGTTTAGGTGCTACGATACCACAGACAGACGTCTATCTGTGGTATCGTAGCTCGTACACGGGGTATTTAATAAACGAGCTACCGCTGTCAAAGTGGAGTCAAAGGGAAAATATTTCAGAATCTTAGTCAAATTATAGTGTACGTAATAATAAATAACAACAATAAAACAAATATACATATACCTAAAGAAAAGTGTTTGGTATTTTAAAAAGGAATCCGTAACCCGGTACAGATTGCAGAGCAAACAACACTAGCAATTGCACAGTTACTAAAATATACATTACTTTATGCTCTATATTCTAAAAATGTCTGGCATCGTTCCCTGCTGTTTATCTAGTGGGTTTATTATACCGAGCGTTGAACATTCCAGACATGTTAAATTATAGTTCAGTATAGTATATTTTATAATTAATTGCCCTACTGCTAGCAAACCTGTTACTCTTCTCATATAGAGAAGTTTCTCACACACTTCTTCCGAAAGTTTGAAAAAAGTCTCATTTGTAATTTAATACTAGCCTGTTATATGACAACACTACTTTGGTACTGCTTATTTAAATTTTTTATTTTATTTATAAAATTAATTCCAGTTATTGATTAAGGCCTTCCAATAGTTTACGCGTACAAATTTGCTGTAAAAGGTTGCATCAAAAAATATTTCATAAATGGCAGTAAAATATTGAGAGATTATTTTCGAAAAACCGTAGAATACTTAGCTATGTTTAAACACGCTATTACGTCAACTATTATGTACCTCAAATCCATCTGCAAAGTAAGTAACTAAATTGGTATTTTTGACGTTCAAACAAAGGTCGAAATTAGGTAGCCGTAGCGACCAGTATTTTGATCAAAGTATAATTACTTCATACTTGTTATTAGGAAACTATCCACAGAATACTTTATATATATATAAAACTATCTGTCGTAATAAACAGCTCAGTGGTACGATTAGTGGTGTACGATTGGAAATGAATGTTCTTGCTGCAAGTTCAAATCCAGTTGATACTTTTTTCATTTTTTTTTGGCCTATTTTTTAAAGAAGTTTGTTTGTCGAAGTTCATTCATATAGATGACTAAAATAAAAAAAAGAAAGACTAGTAAACATTATCAAGTAAAAAAGTATAGACATATAAAATAGCGTTGGTTGTGACGACAGTGTTTTTAAACTTTTTTGGGACTTTAGAATCCTAGACTTATATGTTCTGTGAGTCATGGTGTATGTCAGTTCCGGTATACATGAAGTTCAATACACGACATATTCTGTTAAGCGGTGTATTTATTCCTAAATTGGTTTTACAAAATTTTACATGATACTAATTGGTTATGGGATTTCTAGACATTTTGTATGGTACATTTAAAGCGATACGCGCCACGACTTCGTTAAATCCAAGTTTATTATTTGCTAATTTATACAGAAACGTAGTTCATAAAACATACCTACCTATTACTGTAGTAATTATATTAACTCTTTTCGAAATAGTTCCACCTTTTGGTATATTATACGGTTCAATACTCAATACTTTCATTTACATTCCATGTGTGTACAGGATTTAATTAAAATATTACAGAACCATTTATGGACTCTGTCGGGCAAAGCAAAAGTTAAAAAGGGCTTACCGCTAACTCACAATTATTAATAATACGTTTTTAAACTTAAGTCTTCTTGTAATTAATAAAGTATAACTAAGTAATGTATGTAACATAATATTAATATTAGTGTATAAAGCTATAATCTCTAAATCTTACCTTATCTTACCACGTTTCCATTCTTATTACTGTAGACGTCTGAGCTTCAACGATCATTTTCGGCCCAACATATACCTACCTATGTATACATATGTGCACATAATATATGCTATGTATACATAACTAGCTATCGTATCTATGACTTTACACAATTTTATTATTTTGCTGATTCTACGGAAAACATTCCAATATTTTTAATATATCTCTTCCATGAAAAAAACCTATCAGCTGCAGGGTAAAAACATTGCTTTGAATCGTGTTATTTTCATCCTGCAGGTGCATTTTTTTATAAAACAAATTCAAAAAAGATGGAGTTTCTCAATTCGTCGGAATCTTTTTTTATTGAACTGTATACCTGTACCGAAGTGTATTTTTTTTTGTATGTACGGGTATACTTCTCTGGTTGTCCCATAGTCATCAGGTCTGTGTATCTCATGATGGGATTCTTGAGAAATCGAAGAAACTCTTCATAGTTTATAGGCAGCTTTTACGAGATACATATATTTTCTAAAGCTATTCAAGTATAAGCGCCTGGTAGTCATCATTAAACTTTGACTAGTTAATGATGGAAGGCACAACTCCGTTATTATTATTTTTAACTAGCTGTTTCCCGCGGCTTCGCCCTCGTAGATGAAGCCTATATACTTTCCCAGGCTCTAGACTATCTGTGTACCAAATTTCATTTAAATCGGTTCAGTAGTTTTGGCGTGACAGCGCGACTGACAGACAAACATAGTTACTTTCACATTTATAATATTAGTTAGGGTAATTACCCTCCAAATCCTTACAGTTAGGTTAGGCGTTAGGTAAGAATTAGAGAGTAATAATTCTTTAATTATATATTATAGACCAATAGTTTTAATCCTTCAGGTTATTTAGGTAAACTGATGATGGAAGGCAAAACTCCTTAACGGTTAGGAGTTAGATGATATTTCCCTCACGCTGGCTACAATTTTAGTCACTAGTTAACCTATGGTGCTATTGCTTTTTGGGTCTTCGGATCAATCAGAACGAACTAGAACGAAATAGCTACGGAGCTGCTTCGTAGCCCTGGTATATTATGAAAGCAGGCACCCCTTGTAAATTGCGAACTTAATCAAAGCACAGCCGTTACAAAATAAAAAAAAAATATGAGTAATTCAAATTATATTTCAGGTTCATGATTTCACCTTCGCTCCAGATCTATCCGTCGTTTTCAAGGAGACCTTGCCTACCTTACAAAAGGCAGTGAATGATGGCAAAGCGAGGTACATCGGCCTCGCAGACTATGACATCGACCTTATTGCCGAAGTCGTTGAGGAGTCGGATATCAAGATCTCCTCGATACTCTCTTACGCCAAGTCAACTTTAATCGACAATCGACTGCAAAATTATACGAAGTACTTTAAGGTAAGTAAAACTGAAAACCTCCAGATTGTTTTTGAAAGACTCGAAGAGTATTGTGAAATTGCGTTTGACGTTAACACTACATTGCATTTTGATACTCAAGTAGTTACATTACAGCGAAGTATGGCCCTGATTGTTTTTTTTTTAAACCAAATGTTACTAGCATATCGGTTGAATTCACATTACTATCATTATTTTTGGAAGAGATTTACGCAGTTAGCCTGACCGCAGGCGTTGACTGCTTCAGCGGACTTTTCGGGGGGCCAGCAACGTTCACTAAGGGCACCCTCTGTGGGGTCGGACCTCGACTTAGTGCTTTACTAATAATTTTTTAATGAGGCAAAATAGCAAGAAAGGTCTTGATTTAAGTTTTTATTATTAAAGGACATATTTTTATTGCTAGTTTGGCCCGCTCGGGCCAGCTTGATCTAGGGACGGGCGGGTTGGCCCAGTTTAGCTAACGTTATGAATAGGTTGTACAATGTGTACAAGAACAGGCAAAAACAAAAACAGGCTTGTAGGACAGAATTTTGAAAATACATTGCAATAAAAATACGGGTGAATAAATATTGCACGGTAAATTAAATATCCCTGCGGTACGAGTATTATTGTGCCGCGTCTTTCAGTGTGCCTAGCTAAAATGATCGGTGGGATGTATCGCAACTGTCACTTTTCCCTATGCATTGAAATTGCAGTTTTAATAAACAAGGGAAATCTGCGGTAAGATTTATTTGTACCTACTCTGCGTACCTAGACCACCTAGACCTACTGTTTTTTTTTTCCCGGGTGAAACTCTAATGACTAAAGCACGACGTGGGGATATGTCGGACTTACACCAACTAAAAAACACCCCGGTCCCGTCCTTGCCTTTGCCGGAGCCGCGGGATCGCTTACGTAAGCTCTGCGCGGCCTCGGCAGACCTACCTAGTTAGTTACTGGACAGTTGTCGGTGGTCACAGGTTTCAATTTGGCATGTTAAAACTCGTATAAAGTCAAACCATCTGCACTTTTTTCGTACCTATTGTAGGTACTTACATTATTGGCTAACACCCGCGACTTCTCCTGTGTGTATGTTGGTTATAGCGACAAAAAAGGTTCAGTGTTAGCCGTGCAAGCGTAGCACACAGACAGACAGATAGAGTTACTTTCGCACTTTATAATTAGTAGGTATGGATGATGGCTTCTGAGCTTATCAATACGCGTGCTTTATTCTTCTAAAACTATTTGTAACATGCGGCGTAATCTGATTTAAGGATCTGAAGCAAACCATCGACACGAAAAAAAAACAGTAAAAACTTACCCTACCTCCAATCAGCAATGACGTAGCTCTATCTAACAATAAAAGTTTTTATGCCGATGAGTATTTTCGAAAAAGCCAGATAGGTATCCACATGCAAAATTGAAATTTTATAAAAAAAAACTAATATTAAGGTGCGACCGCACTAGGTGAAACTGCACCGCAGTCCGCAATTGAACTGGGCCACAAAAATGTTCCATGAAATAGGGGTGCGGATTATATTTTTTTTTATTTACGCGTCACATAGAATATTAACAAATATTAGACACGTATTTTTTCCGGTTTTAATTAACCAAACAACGATGAAGATACAGTGAATGGAAATTTCGCGTGACGTCACTTGTAGGTACCATTTTTAGCCACAAGTGACGTCACATCTCTGAACTCTTGAGCTTTAAGCGTTTTAACTTTGTAATTTTTCATTGATTTAATAAAAGAAAAAATACGATAAAAGAAAGAATTTGAAAGATTTTTTTTTTCTGTCTGACTGGACTAAATCGATATTTCCTTTTCATACCCTGTCCTCCTCTCCTGTAATTTAGATTAAACACTACAAAATTGAACACCAGGCTTTGATTCTCTCGATTATTGTTTCAAACGCCGTAAATGTTACGAAGGTAAATTTATCGAGGTTTATTTTCCGGCCGATCACAAATGCAACACATTCAAGGCATCTACTATCTTGACAAGACAGCCGATATCGCAGTATCACTGACGCACGAGTTGTTATGATTACCGCATTAATATCCAACATAACCACTATTATCTAGTATCTATATATTTATATATATAGTCTCTATATATAATTGCACTTGACAGGGGATCAACACGTAGTAATTCTGTTGCAAAGCACATCATCCAATGCAATCATTAACTAATATAAAAAAGACACGAATTTAATTATACCACATGTGTAGGTATGTTCTACCTACAAGGTACCTATGTTTATATCTTTACTCTCAGGTTTATATAGTCACATAAACACACAAGTAAGTATTTAGTAGGTAAGGTACCTAGGGTTTAATACTATTTAAGTATTTAGTAATAATATATATTTTTAGGTCTTAGGTAAATTGTGATACTTACAACTCCAATATACCCTAACAGACTTACAATAAAACAAATAAATGTCCAATATTCTGTTAGTTAATTAAAACTATACAATTTTGTCTTTTTTTTCTATTTTATTAACAAACTTTATAAAACTTATTCTGTAAGAAAAAAAAACCTTTTATTCGTTTGCATATCCGCATGGACTTTCCCAACCGCGTACGAAGGACTTGCTGGACTTTAACAGGGTTGAAGCTACAAATACCGTAACAATGGAACCAGGTACCGTGCCTTCACGGTGCCTTCCCGGATTCGCGGGAAAAGTAAGAAACCTGAAACCCATTTCATTAAAGGCCTTTAGGTTGTGACGACGGTAAAGTAATACTGAAATAAATTGTCCCTTGGAATTTTGTTTTACGTAGGTAGGTAATTCATTTTTAACCAATCAATAAGTAACATCAGTAATATGATACCAATTAGGGCCTAATAAAATAAAAAAGGTTTTAATAAAGTTTGCAGGACAGTTGTTCCACGAGTATACCTACCTAGTTGCCTTAATTGTAATTACTAATTACTCTAATTTCTATGATGAATCACGTGTTAGGTTTCATTTATTTATCAAAACACTACAACTAAGTTGGTCGTGTAGTAGGTACGATTGCATGGAAAGACACATTATCATATAGGTAGGTACATTATCCTTTAAATATTCATAAAGATTATAATAACATTAATTTAATATTTTCCTAAATTTTGTAAGTACCTACGTATTTATTTTACGTTCCTAAGTACGTAGGTATTTATGTACAATGTAGGTAGGTACCTACTTAATAAAAAAATGGCTTTATAACTTTCATGTAGGTACCTATCTGTATAAACCGCGACTGACGGCTTAACTCAGATCCAAATGTTATACAGAATCTCTTTGAGTTCGCTGCCATACTCTGCTACAAAGAAACCCTGCTTTTGAATAAAAATAAACCAAGTTACTACTTACTTCACTACGAAAAATAAATCTGTATAGAAATTGTTTGTCAAGTACGCATATGTAATTAAAGCAATACATTTATTTACATACTTAAGTATAGCACACTATTAATTATTTTCTTCTAAATAATAGTTCCAATAGGGTCATCCGACACTGCACAAAAATCAATTCATTTTGTGCCAAACGAATTATGGCGAAGTTTCGTTTTCTATCTTTTTATTAAGTCTATGATGCAAGGGTTATTGAAAACACGGAATGACGGGATAGATAAGGCTAGGAACTCACGAAACGGTTTTCCCGCGACCGCGGTTGCGGTACAGCGGTTTTATATGTAAACTCACGAGACCACTCATTAGTGCAGCCACTGCGGTTACCGTACGTTCGCTCCCGCGTTATTGCGTTCGTTAGCCAATCGATGTCAGAGACCGCGGTCGAAATCCGCCAAATTTCGCGGGAGCCGCAATCCGCGCGATTCTAATTTGCCCGCCGGTGCAGCAGGTCTCGCAAATAACGGCCGCCGCGCGCACTGGCAAAAATCGCGTCGTGAAAATATTATCTACATTTCCATATACCTACCTACTACTTGTTGGGGCGACTGTTGCAATCTTGCAACCGCGACTGGCGGGTGAAAATGGCTTTGTGAGTATCTAGCCTTAAAGAGATTGAATACGGCAGAGCGCCATTCAAAACAAGCGTCGGCCGGCGCGCCTCTCAAACTAAGTACGTACCTATACCATATATTATACCTGCCTCTCGAGTTTCCGGGGTAGTCAGCCGATGCCACACCAATCCAACCTGGTGGCGGGCAGATAAATTGAAAAATGTTCTATTTGTATACAGGGTTGTACGACCTACGAGATTTCCTTTAAACGACGTAGGTACTTATAAGTACTATCCGTTGTCAGTATCAATTCCAAACGCTACAAAATACACATACACGCTACAATTTTCAAACATTTTAAATAGCTTTAAATCAAAGTCACCTAAGTACTATACGTTTACATAAATTTTTATGTAGGTGCCTTCTAAACTAAATCTGGAAATAACTGAATAAATGTACCTATGCCTAATATTTATATAGCCATAAAGAAGACATCGCATTTTATTTGGAAGAGAATAGTAAACATTCATTCTAAAATGTTGCTCACTCGCCCTTATTCGACAAAATATCATTCACTAACTGGAAGTACGAAAGCTGCTCTGAGAATTCTATAGCGTCATGTTTCAAATGCATTCAAGTTGAGCTCAAAGTTCCGTGCAAGCTAAAAAGCCGATTTGATACTGCTAGCACAAGAATACATACGCATTCATATTCATGAAAATTACCAGGACGCTGTCGTGATTTTGTGTTTAACTATTTACTGGTGTTTGATGCTGTGATTAAAATTATAATGTTAAGAATTCACTGCGTAGTCGAACTTAATTATTAAAGTAACGAAGCACACGAAGATATCGGAGGTGCCCGATTAGTTGGATTACAAGTTTAAAACACTTCGGTGTCGCGAGACAAACTGGCAAACTAGTCGGGTGCCCCGATATCTTCGCGTGAGTACAGTTAGTTTAGTTACCTTATAAATATGATGTCTCACGAAAGTTATTTGTTCTTACACTTCAAGTTTAATACTTTCATTTATTAAGGATAAAAAAATATACACAATATACACATAAGAAAATGAACTATAAACTAATTAAAACCTAAAACATAGCATCAAAATATTCGTCCAAATCGCTGTCGAAGAATCTGGTAGAGTCTCCAAAAGGCTTGCGGCAGTGCCACGTTTCATGGAAATGCTAAAGCTCTGACCAAGGTAAAAGCCAGCCCTTGGGTCGAGCGATGTTATTATATATATACCTACTCAATACAACTTTAATTATCTTTCAATCACTTCTTAAGCAAACATAATTATATTCTTTAAAATACATTCTTAATAAAACAGGTAAGTAGGTTAGGTAGATAGGTTTTACCTATCTACCTAACCTACCTGGAGACATCCCGAAGAAATGGGTAGTACCATTTTCCAAAAGCTAGATTTATACATTTTAATTACTTAGGTACGTCAAAGGCACCATCGGACCAGAGGACCAGTTTAAATAGACTTTGAGCTGGCATCTAGCTTGCATCTTTGTTTGTCTGTTATTCACGAATTCTCGTTGCAGTCACATAACTACTACTACCTTTGGTTCTATAACTCTTGTAGGAATAGATTAAAACCAATCTATCAAGATTGCTTTTAATAACCAGATAGACCAAATGCGAGCTTTCCGGTGTTTAATAATTAAAGTTTAAATAAGATTTTTTAAATGAGAAGAAAAAAAAATACATACTTATATACTTATGGTATTATATCTTGTAGGTAATATTTAATCATGCCAAATCTCATATATGCGCTCATCATGCTAAGGAATGGTTTGGGCAAAAAAACAAGAACATTCAATATTAATAAAAGCGCAACACTTAGAACCAATATTGCTATTTCATGCAATCGCTGAACTGAAGTTTTAAAATTTTAACTTGATGATTTTGATATGTAACTATATAACCCTCCCGAACACCGCCCGTTTTAAAATTCTACTCTCCTACTCCCCATTCACGTTCGCCGCATATGCTGCCGCGGAAAAGCCGTTAACGAAGTTTTTCACTATTTATAGAAGAGTTCAAAAGAGCCGAAAGGTTTTGATATTCAAAAGTTAATTGGACGAGCAAATTGGCATAGGTATAGTTTAAGTAAGGTTTCAATTGTATTATATGTGTACATTTTTGGTAGCCTCTCTCCTTCCACATCTCACGGTATAATTAACGATATTTAAGAATGTCCATAATAATAAGTAAGATATATCATCTATACCGAAGTAGTATGTACTGATTTTCTCGAGTATTCTTTACGTTAACCCTTATTTATTACACAAGTAATAAGAATAGTTAAAAGTAGAGAACGAATGTGAGTGACCAAAGTCAAAAGTCACAGATCATCTTTAAAAAAAAACCGACCAAGTGCGAGTCGGACTCGCGCACCGAGGGTTCCGTACACACCTGTAGGTATATAAGTAAAAGTTCACCCATCACTACGATCGAGTCATAGTTATGGTATGATAATTGCAAAATGAAAAAAAAAAAAATCAGAATTTTTTTTTTTTATATGATGTAACTAAAAATTTACGGTTTTCGCAATTTTTCCTTTATCTGTACTATAAGACGTTACTTCGTACCAAATTTCAAGATTCTGAGTTCACGGGAAGTACCCTGTAGGTTTTGACTCCCGTGCGAGTTTCGAAAATTTGCGGAATTTTGCGGCATAAACGGGAGTATCTTTTGATCGCGTTGACTTAGAAGTTTGATTTTTTCACAGCTCCAAGAGACCATAGACTTGAGTATTTGATATGAATTTCAGCTTGATACCTCCACGCGTTCCTGAGAAAAAAGGTCTTGACAGACAGACAGACAGACAGACAGACAGACAGACAGACAGACAGACGGACAACAAAGTGATCCTATAAGGGTTCCGTTTTTACCTTTTGAGGTACGGAACCCTAAAAATGTCTGAAAAGTGACGTTTGAAGTACGATCATATGGATAATCCTCGTGCATACTAAGCGGACGATTTTGCCGCCCGAGGGTAGGCACTTAGCCTAAGCCCAAGCCCCACGTAACACTGCCAGTGGCGTAGCTCTGAAAATGTAACCAATAAGTTCGCATTTTCCCCTTTGATTCAAGAGGCCACCACCGGGTCACAACGATTCTTTTCAACGATTTCTAAACATTTTTTTGACGAAGGTATTAATAGAAGTATAAAAAACCCGTACGAATATTTTATAATATTTTTTACGGATCACGAAAAATTTCCACTTTGAACATGAAATGCGTGGAGCGTCCTAAAAACCCAAAATATTAATAAAAAACCTATCTTCGAAATTTTATTAGCAATAGGTACTGAGAATCGCGGCAGAAAAAGCAGTAAGGATGGAAGACTGTAAAGCTAAAAACTCGTCAATGACATCGCGAATACCAAATCTCGAAAGGAGACTTTAAAGGAGCTTGTAATTGTTTTCTAAATGTGTCCAATTCAAATGAGTAATACAGTGGATGTTTTACATGTTACATCATGTGCTTTACTGTATTTAGCCGAATTTTTATGTGAATATTTAAGGCTGGGTTCACACGGCAGAGTCCCGCATGTTACTAAGAGTCATCGAACGAAAATCACAATATATATCAAATACTTAAATCAATAATGCAATATCAATTAATGTAATGAGTTATTAGTTAAAAATCCAATGTCCAATATAGTAAAATAATAGTATTATAATATGTTACGAAATGTATGCAGTTACGTATGACTACATATTATTCCAGAGTAAAGGGGTAGGTGTGGCGAACGCAGCGGCCACCGGCATGGGTCTGCTCTGCAACCAAGGTCCTCAATCTTGGCACCCAGCCAGTGACGACATCAAAGCTATTTGCAAGAAGGCTTCCGAGTATTGTAAGGTAAGTCTACGTCAAAATCACTGCATATTATAAAACAAAGTCCTCCGCCGCGTTGTCTGTCTGTCGCGATAAACTTAAAAACTATACACAGATTTTCATGCTGTTTTGACCAATGAATAGAGTGGTTCTCGAGGAAGGTTTTCGTATATAATTTGTTATGTTTTTGTATAAATCGGCTAAAATATAATGATATATCTTTCTAATAAATACTTATAAAGAGGTGTAATTTTTTGTAGCTTTCAACGAAGATGCTTTAAACCCTTTTGGCCTTATTAATAAAAATCGCGATGGAGCTTAACAACGGATTAACAGATTCTAATTTTAAATTCTCTATAGAAAAATTGAATATAGAATCTGCTAAGCAATCGCTAATCGCATCCGAGATTTTTATTAATAAGGCCATTTGAGATATAAAAAAATGATGTATGGTGGAATAGTATATCTTATGTAGGTCTACAGAAAAGTCCGCGGTAGCATAATTATTTCTATCTCCTAAGTATACAATAACAATAACATACTACTTAAGTATATCCATTTAAATACTTTAAAAAATGGGTTATTATAAGGTGGTAATTGGAAAACTATTTACACAAATACGGCAATAATCCTTATAATTTTAATTAAGTTAGAGGATTTATTATATTAAGTGCATTTCATGCCCATTATTTTACTCTTTAACACTATATAATTTAAACGAATATCTTAGGAATAATCGCAAAAAATTACGGAAGTGAAAATAAAATTCAAGCGCTTCGCTTCGCTTGATGCAATCGATGGGTTGCGGGAACGGGATCAAAATTTCATGATTACTTTTGGTCGTGATAACTGACATCCACAGCGAAGCCGCGGGCATCAGCTAGTGTAAAATAAAAACAAGTCACCTATTTGCCTACCTATTTGTCGCCAGTTCACCACCCAATAAACGATAAATTGATTGATATGTAATTAATAGTAGAATGCCATAGGCAAGCGTTGTTTTATATTTGTTTAGAAAAGTACACAGTTTCTTAAATTCTTAATAATAGATTGGGCATTTGGTTTTGGACGAAGGTGTAAGTGATTTGGTTTGTTTAGTAAGATTGCTTTGCTAGTAGAATGTTTAGCGACTATGATAAAATTCATGTTAAGCGCCTACACACGTTCAGTAAAATCAGTGGCATTATCGGGAGAGTGGTGGGGAGCGTCCTAGATCATCCTTGATCGTCTCATGTGGGCAAATCAGTATCATTACCCCCTAGCTCTGCAATCAGGTCAGGTGCACCTACGATTTAGGAGCGATTATCGTTTAGGGAACGTTGGCTTTTTCGCCTCAGTTTGCATGCCAGTGCAGCGCTAAAACTTAGCGATTACCTAATACACATACTCTTTAGCATATACATATATAGCATAGGACGTATTAAAGGGGTTTTTATTTTTTTGCGGGGTTTTTTTTTCTAATTTTGTGATCTCTATAAGGAATTGTCCAATATGTAGTATAAGGCGTTTCATCAACCAGTTCTTAATCCAGGTCTTCCTTTTTGTCTCTGACTCGGTTGAAGCAGCAAGTGCCAGAATGATGCCTCTTCTTTGATGTTTTGATAGGCGATACTGTCGGTATCATCCTTATTTAGGCACGTGTGTAGGTAGAGATGCGATGCGGATGCGGGATGCGATTTCACATCCACCATCACTCTCCCAATATTGTCAATTTGCCACTATATTAGGAACGTGTGTAGGCGCTTTTAACGTAAGTAGGAAGGATATCTAAACGCATGATCAACAAAAGGAGAAAGTTGGACAATACACTACGTTCAAACATAAAACATGTCAGTACCTAATGGATTGAAATGAGCACTAAACCCTCTAATGTCCCTACGCATAAATCAGACTGCGGCTTTTTTACGATTCGTACACAAGGTGATATCATCTGTTGTGTTGGTGAGGAATCCTATGAGTCAGGGCTATTCCGCATAACCCATTTCATCCAACGTATACATAGATAAGAATTTAAAACAGGACATTGGGATATTAAAAACCGTTAAGTCATTACAATTCTGTCAATCAGTCTTCCAGTAAAAATTGTTGTGTGTGGATGTCAGGCAGGCAGTCGCTCTATGTAAAATAGAGTATTCAGCTGAAGCTCGGTAAGACTGGAAGCCGACTCCAACACAGGTTCGGACAAAACTACGCAGAAGAAGATTGGGATATTAACTTACAAAAATTTAGTAGATAGCTAATAAAAGTCGATTTACACTTCTACAGTGCACAATTTTTTGTGTTAAAAAAAAAAGAATTGTCGACTAAAGATTATTTGATTTCCATTCTAGGAACAAAACGTCGAGTTAGCTCGCCTAGCGACCTGGTTCACGCTTAATCAGCCCGACATTGGCACAAATATATGCGGTTTCTTCAACGTTGACCAACTTAGAGATACCGTCGACTTACTGGATAAAGGCCTCACGGAGGATGAGCAGCGAGTCCTTGATGATATTCAATTAAGGTAATTAAACTCACTAGTTAACTTAACATTTATACACTAATTTTATTATAAGTATACCAACCTAACTATTAATACTCTTTAGGTATGTACTTTTGAACCGATTTCAAACGGAGACGATTCTCAATTCGACTTTGTTATTTTTTTCTAACTTGTTTTCAAAAAAATGCTTTTGTTCGTAAGGTACCTCAGACTTGGTCTCATATAATATGTGATGTGTACAAAAAACTCGCTTTTATCACGGTCTTCGTTCATACTGTACTAATACTGTATCAATAAAATATTTTTTTAACAAAAGCTTTAGCATCATCAAAGCTTGTTTCAGTAAAATACAGTATAAGTTAAATATTTAGTTTAATAAGTAAAAGTTAAAGTAAAAGTTAAATAAGTACATAGATAATGCAAGTAGTAACTTATACAAAAGTCTATAGATACAAAATAAATATATAATGATGCTTGGTAGGATTTGAACAGCAACCCATCGCTGCTTACCCTGCAGAGCATATAATTCCTACTAGCTTTTATCCGCGGCTTCGCTCTCGTCAAAGTTGGTTATAGAGGCAATAAGACAGATATAATAAAGTGGCCAATGTAGTTTCTTGGGATCCAAGCTTGTCCCATATCAAGTTTCACCAAAATCGCCTCAGCGGTTCAGCCGTGACAGACATACGCACCGAAACAACGACTGAGTAGCAGTAATAAGCAGTCTTGAAATCGCCACCTGCAATATTTATAATTGTTTTTATCGACTATACAATCATCAAGGAAATAAAGACTTACTTTCGCATTTATAATATTATTAGAATAGGTATTAACTGTGTTTAGATTAGCTAACCATACAAACCAAAGCATTTCACTGTAGGTTAAACTACTGTGCGTTACAGACTGCCCCATCTATTGGCATTAGCTGTTACTAAAGCTTATCTTAGTTGAGGTAGTAATAACATAGATGGCGCTGTTTTCGTTAAAATTTTAGTGTACCCACTGCTGTAAAAGAAAACCTATTTCAGTTTATTAAAGATGCAATTCCTTCAAGATATTACTGCTAATGCAGTAATATCTTGAAGGAATTACATACAGTACTAGAGGGCACTAAGCACAACAAACATGAAAAAACGTTTCATTTTTTTTTTTCAGGTTCTTCGATAACGTTCCTCTGCACTGGGATAACGTCGAGCTACCAAAATATAAAACAGAATTAAATGAATTAAAACACAAATAATTTTAAGTTACATATTTTCTCTATACTATGAAGTGCTAATAAAGTGTAGACCTAGCTTATAAAGTGTAGGATTTTTTTATATAAGACTTTATTAATTGTATCAGGACTATCAAGGTGAATAAAAAAACAAGAAATCACTTTAATTGATTTATTTATTTTAAGATTTTCAAACAGGAATGCTCCAACGGCTTATGATACAAATAACAACAAACCATTGTTTACTAATAATCGTAAAGTAATTAACATACTTATAAAGGACTAGTAGTTGTTATGCTGTACAATCGCGGACATTTTTGGAAAAACGTAAATTCTATTTTAATAAAAACCTTATCTTACCTAACCCAAGAATAAACAACTCAATTATAGCACAACCATAAAAATGTATGTCTTTTAAAAGCTTTTTCTACTTAATCAATATTTAAATTAATTAAATAAATAATAACAATAAAACTAAATGTCTTTTAAAATTTCAATAAATCCGATTTTATAAAATTCTTTTACAGAATCCCAAACATGTCCAGCATTCACATAGTAGTAGGTTAAAACCTACAATCATTATTCGTTTCATATTGCTATAACAAATAAATCAAAACTTAGGTACTTTCAAGATGAGTATTATGATAATCCAATCAAAGTATTGCCGAATTCAATAATAATAAGCAAATATATAACTATGCATTTTAAAAACAGATCTCACATATTGAAAAATATGATGACAAAAATAAAAAAATACAGATCTAAAATCAATCACGTCTAGCAAAATGAATAAAAAATATCTATAAATAAAATGGTGTAGTTTAACATTTACATTTAAGAAAAAAATAATAATGTCTGCGCTAAAATAATATCCGAGGTCTAATTTGAATGTTTTAGTACCATCACTGTTCAACTGACGGTGGGATCTATCGTCCAACTGTACAGAGGCCCTAGCGCGAAGTAGAACGAACCTTTTTTGTTGCCTCAAGTATATAAATAGTTTGTCGATTGTTCAGGTGCTAAGGCCCCGGACGAATAGCTTCTCCTCACAGCAGAACAATAATAGTTTTAACGCATATATTATTACCCCTATACCGAGACACAGAAATTCAATTCATCTGAATCCGTTAAGACTGGAAGCCGACCCCAACATAGCTTGGGAAAAGGCTAGGCAGAAAAAGGTACCGAGATTCAGAAATGATATGAGGCGTTACAAGTTTTTTACCGATTTAAGTGTAAATACATGAATGCTAATTAGTAATAAGTCTGCTAATTAGAAAATCTTCCTCTAAGATATGGGCTACCTTAGCCAACCAGGAAGTCTCCGAACCGATTTTGGAATCAAGTTGGCCGAAGCAAAAGATAATATAATTTGTCTAGACGGAATGACATAACACATCTTACCTACGGTTTAGATGCAGTATCATTCCGCAAACAATAACACAACCTTTTATCTTTTTACTTAATCAAAGCTACTGATAATGTATTTCCCGTAAATCTGGGCCAACTTTACATTAGTCAATAGCAAGGAAACACTTTATCAATCACCATTGATGAAGTGTCATTGATTTAGCCCCGGTGTCAGAAACGTTGATCAACACAAAAATTACTTAATCACCTGTCAAACCTCATATCAAGCGCTGTGATTGGTTGTTATTATTTTGGTCAACCAATCACAGTCATGATAAGTTAATTTAACAGCAAATTAAATTGCTCAACTTGTCAGAAACCGGGGGTAAGTCCCAATAGTACGGTCTACCGAACATTTATGCTAATAAAAAAGTAAAGTAACTCGATTGCAAAGCTAAAATGTCGATTTGCCAAATTTCTTGTTTTTACTTAGGTGCCATATTGGATCACATAGAAGTATATATTATTAACTAAATGCTAATTCTTTTAATATTAAAAGAGCCAAAGTTTTATATCATTGCAACACTTAACAAAAAAGTATCTCATGCAATCGTAAAGACTATAGTTATATCAATTTACAGATATGCGAAATAATTCAAATAAAGATACTGAAAAGTATGTATTTATTTTTAGTATATGTATAGACAACGTAACTAGTTATATAAATAGTTAAAAATAAGTAAATTATTATGCTTTTATTTAGTCCATTCATTCTTATAGATAAACTCAGTGCAATTATTTGAAAAGGATTTTATTGAACTACTCTTCTGATCTAATGAAATGTAAAAAAATATTGCTTATTGGCATATATATACAGAGTGGAACTTTTAATGCAACCTGGAGGGCAAGTACATACTCTAAACACTGGCGATAGTAAACTATACTAATGGAAAAAAATCCATATTTTTTTAAAGAATTAAAACTGTATTTAAAGAGTTTTGATAGTATTCTGATTCCTTTCAGTATAATTTGCTATCTTCAGTATTTAGGGTACTTTCCCACTAGGGAGCATTAAAATTTCCAACCTGTATAATATATGTACTAGATGCTAGTTAATCTTTTTGTACAGTTAATGAGGTAGTGAATGCAAACGTGAGCAGGTTATAATTTACTAGAATTTAAATTTAAATATTTTATCCCTATTTTAGTTTTCAGATAGTTAGCAGATAACTTTGGTATTAGTGCTGATTTGATCCTTAGTACATATAAACCGAAGAGCCTGAACTACAACCATTCAAGGAAAAATATTCTGTGACCGTGTCTTATGAGAAGATACCAGTGCATATAATATTTCTATAATATCGGTTAAATAAATGTTACTTGTATGTATTTTAACTATGTTTAAACTTTATATTAGAATCAGTTGATAATTGATACTATCAATTAAATTAAACTTTACGTTAACAATATTTTAAGTATGATTTATAACTCACATAAGGCATACTGGCCACGGAGTGCACCTCACAGAAAACGGCATCTAATATAAAGATGCATACTACATCCATGTGCTAAAATTATCATTTTAGACGAGATAATATTAATCCAACTCAGTATGCTAATACGGCATAAGAATATGAAGTCTTCCGAGAATTCTTATAAACTAACAATGTTCACAATCATCCGATGACATAGTCAAAGATATATAACGCATTGTGCGTTGAAGTATCTAGAGTCGTATTATGAAATGCTAAGCAATCATTGTTCTGTAATAAAAAAACATGATTGCATTCTATAAATGGAGAATGGCGATGGATTGTGGAGAATGGCGATGGATTGTGGAGCAAGCCACCGCCTGAGAGTGTCAGTGTTCTGTGGATTTGTATGTTATTTACGATAACAATGACCACGGCCACTCTGGCACTAAGAAAACAAAAAAAGCAAAGAAGATTTGTCTGTTCAGCTTTACACTGGAGAATATTAGTTAAAAACGTCTTAATACAACCGCTGTTATGTCAAGTCCTTTTATATTAGATTTTTCGCCTTTGAAGGCGAATTTTTGGGGTCATTGCTTTGCATAGGCAGATACTAAAAGTACATCTTACTTTATTAAGTTTTCTAGTTTAAAGGATAAAATAATCACAATTTAGAGTCTTACAAAGATAACGGTACAATCGATTCCAGTTATAACAATAAAAAAGTTCATATTAGTACATAATGTTAGTTTCAACCACGAAGGTTAAGAAAACATCCCAGTCTAGCGAGACACTAGCTAACCAGAGATTCTTTAGTATGCATTATAATAGTGATACAAATGTAATTTATAAATATCTTTGTTTTACAATATATATATTGACCTCCGGAAATCGGTGGCAAATTTATCTAGGCATCATTAATAATACCTTCTCTGCTAAGGAGTTTTTCCTTTCATACCAGAACTTTCCTTCACAGCAAATAAATGAGCATTTCGAAGTTTGCAATCTGTAAACCACATTACAGACTACGCGCACTTTATGTACACTATGTATTTTAGTCCTCCATCTATTTAGTTCCGTTTAATTTTGTTGCGGGTTCAAAAACAGTCAATTGTTTCCTTAGACACACCGAGTTTAAATGTCTTGATGGTGTTAATTGGTTACGCCTGGCTTACAGAAATTGCAAATGTTGCTGGCTTGTCATATATAAAAAAAAGGGAAAGACCTTAAGCTAAGAGCGCTTTATAATCATGGAATGATCTTTATTCTGCCGGACCGGAGCGGTACGGTTATTGTACACCATAAGGCTGTTTGTCCACCGTCGCCGTCACCGGGACGTCACGATTACGAGACGACGGCGTCGCGGTAGCGACTCATGCATTTACTATGGCCGCATATCTATCACGCCCACGTTATAATAATCATATTCTCCTTCTCCTTGGCATTCCAGTGACGGCGGCCGTGGACGGACGGCGTAATGATACCGCTTCTGTACGACCGAGTAACAGAAGTTGCCATTTAAATTAGCATTGCAAATCAATTGCACAAAAGTAAATTTTATAATATCAGTTTTAATAAAATTAATCACCTATGACTTGATTAACAAGTTATAGTTGTCTTAAGCAAGTTGTTGCGGTCGCAAACAAGTCGGCACTTCAGTCTAGTATTATACGCGTATACAAGGTGGCGATGACATAACTACAATAAATTAAACTACGTACACCTAAAGACGTTTCAGTCTTTATCCAAAAAAACAATTAAATCCATCGGCTAGCTAGCCGCGAGACCTCTCAATTTAAAAAAATCTATCTTGAACCGAAAGGTTAAAAACTAAACAGGCATAAGGTATAGTAAAACATGTTGCCAACTTGAGTGTTGTTTTTCCATTAAATAATGATCTTGTTCGAAAACCTAATTCATTCGTTTTATGATAGTGCTTTGATTGACCAGTACTATCGTGTTTTAATGTGGGTAATGTCGTCGCTACCTTGAATACGTAGATTCAGCAATCGGTTTTCCACAAGTCCGTAATAAATACAGTCATTGCGTAGTTTAACCTGGCAAGCTTACCGGACATTTCGAAAAATGGCGAAATTATAGATATATTTTTTATGTAAGTCATTTTTTAAGTAAAAGACAAAAAATCGTATTCGTCTCTCTAATCTCAAACAAAAATAATTGCTCAAAAGACTGATGCTGCCAAAAATTCGCGACAAAATATTTTATTATTTCTCATAAGTTAACGAAACAACGAAGATTTTAATATTTTTTCAAGACTGCATTTTATGTAACAGAAGAAAGTATAACTTTATGGTTCGATTTAAAGATCCTTAGGCCCACTTGCACGAAAAACTGAAAGTTTGTTGCTTACACAAGGTTAAATTGACAATGTTGTCTGAAAAACCGTCAATTTAACCTCGTGTTAGCATTTAATTAACCATAACTTAAAAAGATAACCCGGGCTTGTGCAAGCAAGCCTTATTGTTACAATATAATATTATTTTATTACTGAATGAAATCGTACTACTTGAATAAACATCACTCTAACGTTTACCATATTCACAAACCATTTAACAGTAAAATAATAAGTAAATATAATTTTATTTAATTTGTCCGAAAGCACTAGAGATTACTTAAATGAAATCCTTATTAAACGCACAGCGTTTTTACTGTTATTATAATGTGTATTTATTATAAATGCTTCTATTTAAGTTCGCTATATGCATGACCAGAATAACTTTCTTAGTTAATTAATATAAAATTAAATATAATTATTATTCCATTCCAAGTAAGTCTTATCTTTAAACTTCACCGCGAAGTATTATATTTTATCTTAAAGTCAAAATCATAATTTCTTTGTCCTCATATTATGCATGGTTTCATAATAGTAACATTTCCACTCGATATTTCTTAAAACCGTAGAATTTTCTATTCAAAATACTAAAAGTCTAATAATATCTAACCCGCTGACTAATATCTTCCAAACAAATATTAATAGCCTAAGATCCCGCTCGATTTTGAGGTAATCTGTTTTTTTTTATTAAAACTTAATCGAAATAAATGATTAACGATTACTATTTACATAAAGCAGCTGAGCATAATTTTTTTTCTATTAAAATGCACGTAATTTGAAAGAAAATGATGGGACGAATTTTAAAACAACTTTAAAAATCAAATAATTTAAAAAATACTGAACGCCTGACGCAGCCAGCATATAACAGTTATTTTCTATGTTTACACCAGGTCTTATAAAGGTTGCGGCAAATTGGGTCCTAACAGCTGTTGTTTCTTAAATTCTCTACTTCATTTTCTTTGACATGACGTAAAACTTTATAAAAAAAACACATAGTTGCAATCAATATAAATTAATTAATAACAATAAAGTTTACATACTTGCGACTAATTTTAAATAGGCATCTCGTTACTTCATTCATTTCAATAAAGTTTTATAAAAAAAAAAAAAACAGATTCCTGCAAAATCGAGCACCGGGACCTCGGCATATTATAATCACATTGCTTTATTTCCGTAACCCTATGATTTTGTTGGCTGTGTAAAATCAATCCATACGACATTAATACTATATACACATAAAATTACAATATAGATTTATATTTAATATCGACAGTATTGTCTTATACAACTAGTGTAGTATAACTGAGATAATGTGAGATTAAACTATTTAAGACAAAACCATAAGTAATTTTTAGCGAGACAACATCGATCGCTCCTCCTTTATTCACCTGACGCGAGGCTAGGTAAATGAAGCGATTCTATTGGTTCAAAAACACAACCCGGCGGAAAGGTAGCCTAACCGATGTTTCTATAAAATGCTTTAAGATATATTATATAAATATTCTCTTACTTATAATAATAAATAAGAATTTTCCAACCCATCTAATTACTTATATATTAACGTAGACTAATAATTTTATGAAATATTTACTTCGAAAGTAAACAGTGATAAAACCTTTGTGTAATATCTTTCGCTTGTCCTAAATAATAATAATTTGTTAATTTCTATCTAAGATCACACTGGATTATAGTCCTATACAAAAGTTAGATATTAAGACGTCTCTATATCTCACTGTTTATTATGTGTTTAGCTTATTAATCATGAATTATTTTGTGTGTATACAATACATTTGTTTATTTAATAAAAAGTTATTTTTCTAATATAATTATCACTCAAATAAAATAAGAAATAGGTAGCCGCCGTAGTCTGTTATCTTTATCACACAACCGTTATCAAAAACTGCAAGAAATTAAGTCACCTAATAATATGTCTTATTAGTTATGTGTAGATATATAGCATTGATCGTTACGTTCGTTCCGTCTTTCTCGAGCTGTAGCGTTGTTCGTGACTAAATATAATATTAAAGTCTTAATGTACCTACTAATTAAGTGAAGGTCCTAAACAATAATCCAATATTATGATCCAGTTTATAATTATGAAAGCATAAGCAGATCACTAACATATATCCGTATTCTGTTTTTAAGAGATTCCATTGATTTTGAAATAACGCAAACAATAGGGAATATGCACGACGCTTAATTGATCAGATACACTTTCTAAGTTACAGTTCACTAGAAAATATAACATCATAAGCCGTACCTATAATTTCGTTGCTATCAAATTATTTACATAAATTGTTTTTATTAAATTGTACGTCAGTTGAAAATTTAACTGTAAGTTATTTTCCATGTTTACACCAGGCTGCATAAAGGTTGCATAAACCTTAGAGGAATAAGGAGACATATCGAGTATGAATTGTTGGCACTTGTATGAATATGTTAAATCGTAAAATTACAGAGACACAGTTTTATTAAAACTATCTCAAAACCTAATATTACCCTAATAATATCGGAACTGTCGATATTTTCGTATAAACGTCTGTCGTCGCGCGGAATATCGCTTAAATCAGTAAACGAGCGTAGTACATTTAGCTCAAAATGTGATTACGCTCGCCATAAGGGGCTACTAGCGATGCGCACGCTCTATACTTGTCTATATTTACTCTAAGGTTGCGACTGACTGAGAGCTGGCAGCCGTTGTTTTTTAAATTCTTCACATCATTTTCTTTCACCTGACGATACAATTTATTCAAAAAACATACCTCTAGCTACATTTCATGTATATAAATTGATTACAATAAATTTAATTACAGGTACAAGCTTTTTGATAATTTATAATACTTGCGTATATTTTGCGATCTATTTAAATTAATTTGTCTTTTATTGAATTATTCAAATCAAAACTAGTTGTCGTTTTCAATTAGAACTGAAATAGTACTTATTAGGTGTAAACGTTTAAAACAAATCTGTTTTTTGTGCATATCCCTATTTTGCTTCACATTTGAATTTAATTACGTACTTAAAGGCCTTTTCGCACAATGTACGTAGTCGTTGCTCACCATAATAGCAAACACGTTTGCTATTTTGGTTAGTAATTAAAGCAATCCTCCCATTGTTTCGTATTGCTTACGATTCCGTATAATATAGGGCTTCGTACCAGTACTGCTATTGAGATTCGCCATTCCTAAATTCGAAATCTCTTTAAGTAGATTTATAAAACTTTGATATTTATGTAAATTTTCCATCTTCTGAACATTAATCCTTAACGATGGTTTCTTATATTTGGCAGTTTTAGTGTGCCAGACTAGTACTTTTGAGCAATTGGCAGCTAGAGGTTCAATTTCATCGAGTTTTATTCCTAAGCTAACTAGGAACCTGTCTTCCTCGTGACCGGCGATGTACGGCATTGAGGCGGAGGGCTTCAGATACTCTATGTTGATCGCGAAGCCCGCCATGTCGACTGGGAAAGTTCTCGAACCAGGCCATGAGTCGAAAAACGCCACCACCTGAAAAATACAACGATTTTATTACACCTAATGGCTAATAACAATCGCTGCTTACTTAATTCCGAAGACAATTCAGATAAATGTGGACAACATCACATACATTGTTCTGTACCCAAAGTAAATAGCTAAAGCAGCTTGTGTTATGGAATCAGAGACAACGAAGGTACCACAAACACCCAGACCCGAGACAATGTTAAATAAAAGTAGTGACTGACTACATTGACCCCTCCGGAAATCAAACCCGGAACCCCAGAACTAGCGACAGTTGAAAACTAGTGTGTACGCCAATCGACCACTGAGGTTGTCGAATAATGGCATAACATTTCATAATACATAATTATTATGTTTATCATAAACTATATGTACTGTTTATAAGCATTTTAAATGGGATAAGCGTATAACTGATCCAATGATCAGTTATACGTTTATCCCATTTAAAATGCTTAGTACTAGTAGTTACATACTTATTATACCAAACACAATTGTTTGGTATAATAAGTATGTAACTACTAACAGAATACTATGTTGAACCTTCGACAATGGCGCCGATTCCCTTGTATGCTAACTAAACCAAAATTAAACTATTGCTATCTTTTACTAACATACAGCGTGAGAAAAGGACGGCAACAGATAACAACTAACTTAACAATGTCAAACTAGTTTTCGCCTTGAAGATCATTTTGTTTTAGTGCACACGTTTCTGCGTGTCGGTAGATTTCTATGAGAATTTTAATCGAAACTAAATTTGACAGCTCTAATTTTCGTCCGTCCTTTTCTAATTGTGTTCAAGTGAAAAAGATACCGATAGTTTAAAGTAAGTTTAGTGTGGGTTTAACAGAATCGGGGCCAATAAGTAACAAAGGTAACATACCTAGCAATAACTTTACTGTAATTAGGGTAGGGTTTTCCAAACCGTCTGGTACCATAATTCTTTACGTCAACGTTTAGATATTATGAATTCTTTAAAACGTCTACTCCTAAAACCATACTAGCGGCATATCACGGCAAAATATGATTTGTGTAAAATTATGATGTCATACTAAGCGGTAATATTACGGATAATGAATAGGCTTTTCTAGCACAAAAAGGTGTGTCAAAGCTATAGCTAATATATAAATAAATAGCTAGAATACGACAATTAATGATTCTTCTACAATAGATAAAATAGAAATAAGTTTCTATTCTTGTGTATATACACACAAACCTAATAAATATAATACATACACAATAAAACACAAGTAATAATTTACGACAATATTAGGTTAATAGCTCGAATGACTACTCCTCTTCCTCTCTCCTAATTTTTGATGTGCCCGACAGCCGACAGGGTCAATATTAATATTTTATTATGTTAACCTATTTAACATACATGGAATGCAATATAATAATTATAATACCAGCCTATGAATGTCCCACTGCTAAGCACAGGCCTCTTCTCATGTAGAGAAGCCACGAGCAGTACAATAAAGAAATAAAATGAATTAAAAAATATAACATCATTTATAAAAAATCATCTAATTTTATTTAATACTGCTAGGAATCGGAATCGCAGAAAAATAAGAAATTCGAAAAGATTTATATTGAGAGATAATTATACCACGAACAACAATATCCCTGAAAAATTATCAAGTCTTGTGTGGGCGTTTATACAATGTTATTACTATTATTAGATGAAAATCATTTTACTCAATAAAAGAACTAATAAAATAAAAACAAAGTTGACTTGCATACTATGTACCTTATTGTCAACTGTATCATGTGTATAATTAGTTTTTCTTATAAGTTAACTATTTGCATGTCCCAAATAACAAAATTTATATGGCACTGATTGTATTACTGTCTGTTGTGTATTATTATTTACACTTTCTTTTATGCACCTACATATAACGCAAAAAAAAACAATTATTATTTTCTTTATTCTTTGCTTCGATTGCCACCCAGGACAGATTCTGCTTAGTTTGGGATCAGACGGCCGTGTGTGAGTTGTCTCAAGATATTATTATTCTTATAAATTACTTAAAAACAATTTACAAAAAAATCATACCATATATGTTTAAAACATATTATTATGATAATGAAATTCTCATAAAAGCGTCCAACTTTAACGTTAACATACATGTCAATATGTATGTATATGTATAAGCAACCGGCCCTTAGCTTAGTGTAACTTAGCAACAACTAATTAGCGTGATTTTCGTAATTGATACCGTTGACGTTCGTTCGGGATTTAATACGAAGAAATAATAAGGAAAAAATAAACAAAAAATAAGCAGGGTATAGAAAAACAAACATGGCTAAGTAATTATGTTATTGTATCAAATATCAAATGCCCTGATTAGGTCGATATACTTCCAATAAAAGAAAATAAGCAGTGGGCGTCCATGGTAGGTACCTACGTAGATATATGGCGTAGGTAGCACCTTGGCAATAGCGGAGTTTTATAGAACCAATTTGTTATGGCTCTTTATCATTAAAATATTGGATTTCGAGTGGGCATTAAAAATATTTTCATACAATATTGTTTCAGAGAAATAACTTGAGGATCTAAGTACCTAAGTATTTTGTTTTGTTACCTCGTGTTTCCAAGTATTCTGTATTTTTCCAGACAAGAAATAAGATACTTACTGGTCTTAAGTACTTAGGCGCCTACTTATAAGTTTTTGTTTCGTATTTCTATTTTATGTTATTTTATCATTGTTATAGTTAGTTTGTGATGTGAATATTAAATACTAGCTGTTTCCCGCAGCTCCGCCCGCGTGGGTGTCGGTTATCGTGGCTAAAAGTTGCCAATGTCTTTTTTTAGGATCCAAGTTCACTTCATACCAAGTTTCATCCAAATCGGTTACGCGGTTTAGCCGTGAAAGCGTGACAGACAGACAGACAGACGGAAAGACAGTGTTACTTTCGAATTTATAATATTAATATGGATGTCCAAACAAACTATTGAAAATTGTATAAAAGCCATTAACAGCAGTTTTCACATACCTACTAGTTACCTTTTATTTAGCTAATCAACTAATTATCTTATATTATGTAAGTTATTGGTATTAAATTGTAAGGTTCTAAATATTTAATTTGCCGGTAAAAACACACTTGGTTGAGGTTTAATACCATAAGTGCTTTGTCTAAATAAGAATGTTCTGATAAATAAATTTCAGAATTGTGTACAGAACTTGGCACCGATTTAGATCTTAAATCTTTTGTCGGTGAAGTCGACAGTGTGGTTGTCGTAATTATAATAACATTGAACTTGGCTCCCAATTTTATATACTTATAGTACGAGAGCTGACGACCAAAACCATGTCTCATAGCAATACGGCAAAAACCCTATAAAATCGTTAGATTGTATGATTCTGAACCCGACTAGGTGTGTAGTAACGGTCGAAAGTGTAGCAACTGCGTGGGAGGCCATTTCTGCTGTGTCAAAAAAAAAAAGACAGTCGGTATTATAGCAATACGTCTGATAGTGAAAATGTACATAGATTTTATAATTGTATTACGAAAAAGTTTGTTTTCAGACATTTTGCGCGTAGCATATAGCCTGAGCGCATTTTTGAAAATGTCAACAAATTTAGCCGACCTGTATCATAGCAATACGGATAATTTTTTTTTTCAACTTTTCGTATTGCTGCCATGATTACCAAAAACCTGTTTTCAGACACTTTAAGTGTAGCATATACTCCCAAAAACGAAAATAAATTGTGCGATTTATTTCAGTCCTTCAACTTCAATGTTACGGTTCCGGGTAAATTCTTTGTTAATTATCATCTAATAAATTCAGGGTCGCAACGTATTCATTGGTTTGTAACAGAAAATTCAAGATGCCTCAATACGATTTTTAAATGATATCTGAGTATCGAAAAGTTGTCTGATAGAGAAGGTGCTACACTTAATTTGTCTGATATAAATTTTTTTCACATGTGGACCACTTATTTTATCATGTCCAACAATTTTCAGACATATTGCTATGATACCGATCGGTAAAATTTGTTAACATTTTCAAAACGGTCTCAAAATTTAATGCGTTCACATTTCCGTCTGAAAATTGTTTTGTTCGCATCAAATAACCAAAATTTACTAATAAAAAAGATTTTCAGACGTATTGCTATGAGACATTTTTTTTGTCTCATTTTTTATTTTTTTAAGTGATTTTACGGGTTTGCGCTACACCACTAACGTCTGAAAAATATGTTTCCGGTATCTCAGAACTATCATTCAACTACAGTCTGCAAATCAGACATATTGCTATGATGCAGTTCGGTAAAATTCTTTGACAATTTTGAAAATTCGGTCAGATCAAATGCTACGCGGAAAATGTCTGATATTGGTATTTTCGAGTTCAGGATAATCGTATCTATCGATTTGATGCGGTTTTGGCCGTATTGCTATGAGACAAAAATTTTGGTCGTCAGCTCTCGTACTATTAAGTATATGTTTATGGTGGGATAATTTTAAATGGGTTAGACATAGAAGAAAACTTATTTTTTTAGATAACGTTTTTGTTAAATGTTGTGTTGAGTATTTTCTTGCTTTTCTATAATCGAGTTTAGAGCATACTTTACAAAATAATAATGTCTTATACGATCATACCATTTTTTCTTTTCTTACAAGCCTTTTTCCACATTGTTGGAGTCGGTTTCCAGTATCCCCGTATTCAGCTGAATTCCAGTATTTTACAGGGAGCGACTGAATACTTGATGTTCACAACTTAATGGATAATATTGTATCCCTTAACGACTATCAAAGATCATACCTTTCCATCCTTAACAATAGGCGTCGACACGCCGTAGTCTCCGATGAGCCCAACGGGGAACATAGACACCTTCTTCGTATTCCTGATTTCGTCGAAGAGCTGCAGGTCCACAGTGTTGTCATCGTCACCAAAGTACAACACGCCTTCTTGCACGTTATCCCTAAGCCAAGACATTGCTGCGCGTCTGTTGGCAACACCTCGTGGAAAGTTGGTCCCTTTATATACAAATGGCTTTGGACTGGAGATATATGTGAACGGTAGCCCGGTACGCCTAAAACAAGATTTAAACAAAATGAAATAGTCTGATTTTACTGTACTGTACTTATTATCTTTTTTTTTCACAATTCTGCAGTAAGCTAGATTAATTGTTCAAAGCAATAATAGCCTAAATGTCTTCCGTTTTGAGGCAAGTAATTGTAAAATAGTTCAAATCCACTCACTTTAGTAAATTTATCACAGTATCAGAACAAAGTTGTTGGTCATCAGCTACAATCCAATGTATTCGAGGCACATGCATTAGTGTGTGGGCCAACCTCGTTAGCTCCGGTATTTGTTCTGGCCTGGGGTATGTGGGTGTCACATAATATATCATCTTCAAGTCGGAAGTCTTGTTCATGTGACTCCTATCATCGTTAAAGCTCACGTAACATAGTTTATTCTTCACGTTCAGTGGTATGCCTCTCGAACCGAGCATTGAGTTGACACCTTCGATGCTGAAAATAAAAAATGCATTGTTTAATTAGTATTGTATCTAAGATACTTAAGATCAGATTATGTTAATAGACTAAGGCCAACTTGCACGAAAAACCTAGCTCAGAGTTGCTAACACGAGGTTAAATTGACAATATTGTATGACAAACTGTTAATGTAACCTCGTTTAAGCATTTAACTCTGAGTTAAAAAGATAACCCGGGCTTGTGCAAGCAAGCCTAAATAGTTCTATTAGTATTCCTTTAGTTTAATTTAAAATCAAGGTAAAGTTATGCTGTTCGATTACTACAAAAATCAAGTACTAAGTATTTCAATGTTTATAAAGTACAATACGCCTTCTTGAACGTTATCCCTAAGCCAAGACAGTGCTCCGCGTCTGTTGGCAACACCCCGTGGAAAGTTGGTCCCTTTATATACAAATGGCTTTGGACTGGAGATGTGTGTGAACGGTCGCCCGGTACGCCTGAAACAAGATTGAAACAAATACGCAATACGCAATAAAATAAATAATACAATAAGGGGGTGCATAAAAGGAGCCTCCCCGTGTGGCGTATTCTGATAACCTATATGCCCGGCGCACCCTGGGCAATCTGCGAGGACAGCTTAGTCGGTAACGCAGATTGGCTGATCCTTTCACCACGATCAATGGCAAATCACCATCGAGACAGGCCCTTCTCAGGGCCAACCCACTGGCTCTCTTCTGGACCAACACACTGGCCCTTTTCACGGCCCAATCAAAAGCCTTCTTCACGGCTAAAACGAACCCCACGGGCAACACAACATTCGACCTCCCGTCCAGCTCTAAGTATCGTTTCTATAAATATAGAAGGATTCTCAAAAGATAAATAAGCGATCCTCTCAGAAATATGCCTCAAGGAAAAGACTGACATAGTATGTGTCCAAGAGACTCACCGTGATACTGAGCAGACTAGACCGGAAATTCCTGGACTTAAACTCGTGGCAGAAATTCCCTACTCCAAAAACGGGAGTACAGTTTTTGTTGGCCCCAACGTGAAAGTGGAATCTGAACAGTACTCATTTAGAGATTCGATTGAAATCATTACATTAAATCTGGGTAATTGCACTGTAACATCACTGTACAAACCACCTGGCGCGCAATTCCTTTTTCACAAACCCAGCAATTTTGACAGCCGTAGCACAAAAATAGTAATTGGAGACTTCAATAGTCATAGCTCTAGTTGGGGATACCGGGATACGGATATAAATGGCCAGCTGGGAGAAGAGTGGGCGGATATGCAAGAGCTAACTTTAATCCATAAATCTAAACTACCGGCATCCTTCAACAGTAGTCGCTGGAAACGGGGCTATAATCCTGATCTCATTTTCGCTAGTTCTGACATCAGCCAGAAATGCATGAAAACCGTATGTCACCCCATTCCAAAAACCCAACACCGTCCTATTAAATGCTGTATTCAAGCTGTAGTATGTCCCGTTAACGTACCATTCAAACGGCGTTTTAACTACGCAAAAGCCACTACACACAAGAAAAAGACGCCAATCTGCCAAATATTTAACCGACTCCTGATAATTATGATAATTTCGTTATAATAATTGCTACAACATCCCGAAAAAAAAATCCAAGAGGCTGTCGCTCCGCATACATTCCTGGATTATTCCGCGAAGCCACTGATCTATATCAGAAGTACGAAATTCTATTTAACAGTGACCCCTTTTCGGCAAGAACCATCCAGATGAGAGAGGAATTAATGACAAAGATCAACGAAAGTCGGCGTGAGAAATGGACAGCAACTGTAACGAAAATTGATCTTACTCATAACAGCAAAAAGACCTGGTTGACCATACGAATCTTGGGCCTGTCGCTGTATCTTGGCTACTCGAACTTTTTAATGACTACCTATCTTACACCCGAATACCGCGTCTATGGCGAAAATCTAAGGTAATAGCGATATTAAAACCTGGCAAACCAAGCGAAGACTTTAAAAGTTATCGACATATATCGCTGTTGTGTCACACTTACAAGCTATTTGAGAGGATGCTGTTTAATCGCCTCGTTGATATAGTTGACCCCAAACTCATTCCCCGGAACCAAGTTTCAATAAAATCGATTCAGCACTTGAGCCATGATTACTAATCCTAACTAGCCCGGTCTGTAACTACCAGACCAATTTTACTGGCAGATAGCTCATTATGGGCTGTGGTAATATTACACATACCTACTTTTACTTTAGAATTAGGGTTCCGCGTAAAACATGAAAAACCTTTGAAACTAAAACAGGCGGGCGAATTCGGGGAGACAGCTAAAAAAATAAATACTTTTATCGCGTTAGGTTTTAAATTAGATAAACGTTGTCTTTCACACTACATCATTTGGACAAATATTTTAATAGGAGAATTCTATTAACATAGTTTATAGGAGTATATTGCAGTAGCTACCTATAACTTTTGCATTGCCATCAATCATTATAATATACATCCTTACATCTATCCTCATAAACAAACCGTTTATAATACCTATTAGTGAGATCATCGTCAAAAATACTTAGTTACATACATATACATTACACAATATAGAACAAGGGTCTCTCAAAGTTACGCCTTCACTATACCGCAAAACCAATTTTGATAAATTTTGGTATAAAGATAGATAGGACCTTGAAGAAGCTGCGCAGACAAAGTCGCGGGCACTATCTAGTATTAGTATACAGAAGTATGGATTGACTAGGTATTAAACGATTTTGGAAGGTCAAATAATATACCTAGATAGAATTTAATAAACATTTGTCTGTGTAGTGTGTACTGTGTACATATTCGCGCGCATGCGTGCGCTTCCGGAGGCCGCGAGAGCCTGGCCGAGCCCGCGCGTGCATCCGACGCGGCAAGCCCGGAAGAGACTCCTCGATCGACAAACAGAGCAACTGTGCAAGTAAATCTGACCTTTGCTTACTACTTGTAAGTTAATATTGTTATTTAAAGATTGGAATACTTTTAAATGTGTTTTAATTTCACTATTTGTTCAGTTATCTAAACACGTTGTTGGCTGTTGGAAGATCCAGCTCTCGAGAATGTTTACCAGCAGTTTGGAAGTGAAGAGTTCTTTGTATACCTACTTTAAGTACCTACAACATTGTTCTTTGGCAAAATATGGATTAACAACTAACAACAATTTACAAGCAACACAACTAATTCACTGAAATTACCTACAAATTTCCGATAAACGTGTTTATTTTGGTGTTTAATACTACTGAGTATAAGGAATTACTTGTTTTGCTATTTATGCCCATAATAATGAATACTGTAAAACATGTGCTTTCATGTGTTTTATGATACAATGATTTGATTTGAATATTTTTTTCTTAATGAAATGATGATGATATTTTCTATCAGTCATTATTGTTCTTTTTCAATTAATATTGATTCTTAACTTACAATACCAATTGTAAAACTCGTGTTGTCAAACATGAATTTACGTTTCAGAAAACTTAAAAAAAAGTTTCAATGGAATCTTTGTTTTTAATATTTTATGTATGTTTCTGGATTTCTCGAATACTCGTTGACCATTTGACCTAGACCGATTTGGAAAATCTTTATTTTTTTGAAAGGGTATACTTCCCTGGTAGTCCCGTGGTCATCAAGTCAGGATCTGATTGGATATTTTTACAATAATTTGTGTAAGCAATTTTTATTCCTGTATAGTTTATTTAAATAAAATTATTATTAGGATGCATAACATTACAAAAACATATATATTTCATCTGTGCATTCTGTTATCAAAATATTTATTCAGTCTTAACATTCTCCAGTAGCAATTTTAGCATCTTTGCTGCAGTAATGACATTGATATCAGTGATGGCTGTTATGATTTAGAGTGAAGTGTATACTGGGTATTTTTTTTAGTTTTTACTTGTTGAGAGAAGATTCTAATATATTAACCAGTTTAAAAAAAATCTTGTCTTGTTTGCGAAATGTCAAAAAACAGAATCAAGTAGAATGGTAGAGTCCTGTGCCCGGCAGTGGCTTACTTTAAAGTCAATGATGCATTTTACAGGCATTGCAATTTTAATTGATTAATCTATGGGTAAAATAGTAAGGTTACCTAACAATTAAATGACTTTATGAGTCTTTTACTTATTGATTTTCATTAGCTAAGTATTATTCAGAAAAAACAAAGAATTTCACATTTTTCACTGCAGAAGGAACCATTAGATAGGTACAATACAATTAATTTAATACAAATATTGCTACAATATGAACTAGAACAAATGAAAAAAAGGTGGTATGATAAGAAGACATTACCCTTGGTGGTACTTAATTAAATTAATGATGTCTTTTAGATTAAAATTTGATAATGTTATTGTATATATAGTAAGTTATTAATTCTGTATTATTCAAAAACACCATTAATATTTACATCTAGATAATACAATGATAAAAGGGTCTGATGTACTGAAATGGCCTGACCTAATCTGAGAATAGTGAGGATAATGCTGAAAGAAAAAGAAGTATATTTTTCAATATTTAAGGTTAATATCTGTTATGGGTTACTATAAATGAATATTTATTAGGATTTATTTCCAATGTTTATTGATTTACACCCTTGGGTTGGTAATATTGGTCTGGTAAAGTGTCATAATGATTATAATACCAAATGGATTTATTTACACTGTTATGTTAGTTATGTTACTGTGGAAATCTATCGGCAAGGCCGAATTCATTGGCGTCATTCTAAAACTAGATGTTGTGTTTACATACGTTTAAGTTTAATGATAGGTGACACAAAAAGTGTATTACCTTGCGATCTCCATGTTCGCCCAGAAAAATACGAAAACTATAGCACTTAAAATAATAGCCATCACAAATGTCTTTTTAAATAAATTAAACGATTTCATTATAATTCAATATCTAACTGCAGGCCTGTTGATTTGTCTTTTGAATTACATTCGAATTAATTATTATTATTGGCACTTTTTACCAACACATATATCTATATAAAATCACTATGTAAAACATCTTAAAAATCATAAAATTAACAATTGAATTGCCTTTAACAATGATCTTTGTGACTAGTTGCAAGTCAGTTGGACTGTCACTCTTACTCTGTCAATGTCAGGCCTGTCAGTCCTCAGATTGTCAGTTCTGCGCTTTGAGCATGGAAACAAGAGGAGAGGCTATTTTTGCTTCCTTGCCTGGTTGTATTTTTTTTTCCGTGGTATACACTTAATCTCCCATGTCTGACTTTGGCAAAATCGTTGTCGCCCCGACGACGGAGCCATTAACAACAAAAATTTAATTTGGACAGGAGGGCCTTAGTCCGTTTTAGTTCGGCCACATCATTTTTTGTCATCCGGTACTCCAACGCAATTTCCCGATCAGGGCACCCGAAGGCGTTCATTCCATACAAAAGGTCGGATAGTTCAGTTCGATTGCACGGGTGTTATGTCGGGGCGACGAAAAAAGTTATATGACCGATTCGGTCACGTGAAGGCGCACTTTTTGTACAGATTCTATGTATCGTCGCAAACCTCCGGTTCACTCGTTCGATTATGCTTTAAATCGCCGTGAGTCCGTGACTATGTTTTCGTGTGGACGTAGTTCTTAATGATGTGCGACATAGGTATTTTTGCGATTGCTGTCGCAAGATTTTAAAGATTGTTGTAAGTGTTATGTCAGAAAAAACTCAATCGACTACAGAAATTCGTCATCGTCCCTGTTCTCATAATTCAACGCATATTGTACCGCACGATAGACAGTGACGGGCTCTGGCTGGCGCACAACTGGGGAGCGTAAAAACCGAATCAAAACAACCGTGTGTATACGAGGTTCATCCTATCAGGTATCCCAATCCGAGATCGGATCGACTACCGTCTATTTATACAAATATCTATTATAGAATCATAAATATATACTCTGTCTCTTGTTGACTGATGTGTAATGTCGTTTGGTGAAAGAGATGGCATATTATTTGTATATTCTCGGCCAAGCAACATTAACAATTCACAACAAGTACTTCGGCAGACGGTTCTGCCATTTGACAGGCTGCGGGAAAGAAGATATTTTTAAAAGAACTTTTTTATTACCTTAGTACTTATTATCATCAATCGTATTGAAATGACCAACGATTTAATATACATGTATTTCCCATAACTGTTTTTATACGACTGACCAAAGTTTTAACATTTTCTTCCCCTTGACAAAAGTAGTAATCAATTCTTTGTCTAAGTATTTGTAAAATCTTACAAGTTAAATCTTTTAGGGACACTAATTTACATCACCTACACGTTTAAAATATTCACACATTCTGCTTTAACTTGCTGTGTACGTGTACAACGGCTTTAAAAAAACGAACATTATTAATAATTATAACAGATTCATGATGGTTAAATGTCGATGTGGGAACCTGCACATGTAGCTGTAATAATTGCAACCCTATTAAAAGCGGCCATTCGTTGGGCCCGCGGTCTTATAGTACACAGTACACGCCAGAACTATCGGTTTAGCAGGTCCATATGATTATAAAGTCTTTGGTTCCACACAAATCAAACAAGATGGCGCCACAAACATTACTATATACGACATACGTACAAATTTATATACAAGTGCAAATTTGGACTTGCACAAGTATATCAATTCAGTTGTGACCACGGACAGCTCACGTATACATGAACGATATCATTTTTTGAAAGTAACAATCTGGGTATGTCCTGCAACTATGGCATCTCAGATGACGCTTTGTCATTTTAGTTGGCTTAGAATTTTCGATAAACAAATGTGGAAAACCTTTAAAGTAACCAAAATGCTGTATAAAAACTGGATAAGGAAAAGAGAGCATTATTCACCTATAAATTTTTCAATAAATGTTTTTGTTTAATATTCAGTAAGTTAATTACAAACAGCTTGATTTTGTCTCTTTTATGATATTTTATTTTTGCTATAGAAATATTATTATGGTTTCACTCTGTAAATTTTAATAATTGCCGTTTAAACTGTCAAGCACCTAGTCTCGTTTCATTCCAAATTATGGCGCAACATCGTGTTACAACACAGGCGGCTAGAATATCGCTGATTTTCACTGAAACTTTTAACGCCGCATGCAACCCACTCTCAAATAAACTTATGCAAGCGTAATAATGTGCTAGTCGGGCAATCGAAAATTTGTTTTTTTAAGACTTGTGCAAGACTAAACTTAAGCGCAAGTATATCGTTACGTTTGTGGCCGACATTACTACTCCCTGGCAACTAGCAAGTTCAATCACTTGAGTCACTACGTAACTAAACTCGACAACACTCTCATTAATTGATACCTAGGTACGCTACGAGGTGCCCTATGTATGACCCACGATAAAGTTGATATTTTAATTTAATGCGAATTGTCAATTATGTGACTTTGTCAACTGTCGTAAAGTAAAAGACAGGGTCTTTTTAGGGTAAAAATAAGTCAACAATAGCGTGCGCCTAACTAATACAAAATTTGTGTCGAAACAGAGCGCGGCGTTATATTAAAACTATCTCAAAGCCTAATATTACCCTAATAATATCGGAACCATTGATATTGTCATCTAGACGTCTGTCGTCGCAAGGAAAATCATCAGTCTACAGTGCAACTAGCGTATTACTTAAAGCTTAAAATTTGCTTACGCTCGGCACAAGGGATTACTAGCGATACGCACACTCTATGCTTGTCTATATATACTCTAAGACACCACATTTAATAAATTTGCCATTTTGTGTTGATGCGGTTAAAAACCATTAAAAATTTTACACTTACCTAATAACTTTCCTATATGCGGAAAAATAATGTTCTTTTATAATATTGATTGGACAGCTTACATCTTAGGAAATAAGTTGTTTAATTAATTAGTAGCAATGATTGGTAAGACCTATATTAAAAAATATATTTTCATGTGTAAAGCCACAGATCGTCAATTATGGACGAAAACACTGGTGCATAAGTTCTATGAAGAAATTAAATAATATTTTTGTAGAGATCTGCCCGCGTTATCCGCTTGGGAGGATTACTGTTCTACTGTCTTCGGAGTAAGAAACTGGATTAAACTAGAAATTTGTTTTATCTTCAGTAACAGACTAACAGTTATACGATCTTAACTTAAATAAATTTTAAAAGTTTATGACATTTATTCCATTTTTCTGTTAGAAATGCCCATCACTATGGACAATAATTATCACATTAAAAGTACTAAAATGATTTTAGGCAATATGAGACATGTTTATTTAGTTTAAACTTCTAAATCTATTGTGCAATCCTCCACTTTCAACAGTATTCATAAAATTAAATCTTTTTGTTAGCATAAATTATACTTTTGACCGGATATGTAAGTTTACCAACTTCATTTGATGACATTTTAAAGGAATTCTTGTCCATGCTTCGACCACGAAGATTTTATAATTTGACATTACTTACACTTGTACGTCTTGACATCAAGGTTACAAGCAAGATGCTCTAAAGTAATAAAGTTTAAATATCTTCCCCTTAGTGCTTGCCTTGCCGCTTTGATATTAAATTACTGTACTCTGCGAGGAATATTTTGTCCTGTAAACTAGTACAAACAGATTAACTTAATAATTTTATTGTTACGATAACGTATAGATACTTACTTAAATAAATAAAATAAAGACTATCGATACAAAAAATGTATTTGGTTCTTGTCCATAACTTACAAAATCAACTTACTAAACACAACTTAGGAATTATTTACTCTAGGCCAACGTTCCTGAAATAAGCGTAAAATTTAATTATTTATTACCCTAACTAACTAACTTGATTTAAATACCATTGTTATTTTATAAAATCAGGTAAGGTAGGTATACGACAACAGCTTTTTAAGTTGACATTATTTTATTTAGACCAATTGCTCCCCAGGGATGCAAGAATGTATATACTTACATAAAGCGTGATCCTGGACTCAAATAGCGTTATAAAATCTGTCCCGGAAGGAAAAGGTGACGGCAATCCAAAACGTTAAATGTTCGAACAATTTATACCTACTGTTATTATATTTTCTTTTGATTAATTTAACTACTGATTTTGATATTTTTTGCGAAACTGTCACATTGATTTAATCCACAGAGAAGGCTTTGTGTATTTAATCGATATTGTTTATTTTTATTTTATCGCACACTAATTATATTCTACGATCGTTATGATGATTAAATCAGGGATTTAAATAATAAGGATAGCATTAATTAGATGTGCTGATTTTTCAGTATAATTTAGTTTATTTTTAACCCATTTCTATACGGGTTTATTGTTGTTAAAAACACAAACTGCGTAAGTGATTCTCATGATTCCTGGAATAGATTTTGTTGCGCTTTAGTTTACTGATTTTTGTTAGCATGGAACATTGTGCACTATAGTTTTATTATTGTCCATACATAGTCTAATTTTCACACAAAGAATGGCAATAATGTCCTTTGGCGAGTTTGTTCTGCAGTATAAAATAATTCCTTTTTAAACATTGATCAAGAGCAGGTACGCTTTTGCTTTATTGAAGACGAAAGTTATAAAAATAGAGATCTTTACTAAAGTTAACATTTATAACTTGAAACTGTTTTTTACTATTTTATAGCTGAAAGGATTTATAATCTAATGATAGAACGTGATAAAGTTATTTTTAACATTAATCTTTTTATAAGATGATAACATGAGTGGGTTTAAAGTACGTCCCTACAGTACTTAGGTACATAATTATAGGTAGGTGAGCGCTCTGTGATTTTAAGCTTTGGTCTTAATTGTTTTCGGGAACATATTGATTAATCTATTTATAGGTCACAGACTCACTGATCTCTTTTATCAATGCTTGTTCATTGTCTGCAGTTGAATAGTAACAGGCTGATTATGTCATTGTCCATTGACAATGATAAGGTTAATATTTGTTTGTTTAATTGATTGGTTATTATTCCGGAAAGACACCGTTTGCCAAGGAACAATGTTACCAATTTATTTGTAATTTGTTCATTAACAATTACGTATCTGGAACTTAGTTTTAATTTATATATGATATTTTATTTCGTTTCTTTTGATTTCATAAGTAAATCATTTTATATCAATAATTCATATTATTTAGACTAAAGAACATAGATATGTACAAAGGCTGTAACTAATTTTGGAAAATATTTATCTAATTGTGATTAAAAAAAATATGTCTGTATGTTTATGCTTAGGTACCTACTTACTAAAATTATAATAGTGAAACAATTTTTTGATGAGATTTACGCAGTTAGCCTGAGCGCAGGCTTTGACTGCTTCACCGGACTTTAATTTTAACAGGGTAATAAATGTGGCCATGGATGACCAAGCTTGGGCCCAAGACACTCTTCTCATCCGTATGGGAGGGCTCGGAGTCCGTAAAATTACAAGTATTCGTTTACCAGCTTTTATATCCTCGGTTAACGGCACTGATAAATTAATCAGGAATATTCTTAGTTCCACTGATTCATTTTGTTGTGCCGTGCTTAACCGAAGCTAAGGATGAGTGGAGACTCACCCACCTTAAATCAAATCTTCATGACTACCCATCTTCTAAGAGACGATGGAATGAGCTGCTTTGCAGTGTACTTAGTTCAGGAAAACCTTATTTCCACATCGACTATTAGTACGGAGCATGCGCGCCTGCTGGCTGTGGGTAAGTGGGAGTCAGACCTCTGACTTCATGCACTACCGTCATCGAACACAGGATATACGGACGATACTACATTCCACCTCTCTGTTTCACTACGCCTTGGCGCTTCATGATGTTCTCCACATTGCCGCAATTGTGGCGAAGTTTTCAATTACCTCAGACACCACGGCCTGTCATGTAGTCTACGCATTCCGCGTCATGCAAATTTAAACGACTTCATCCGACGAGCATTTGTTGCCGTCGGCACGCGTCAGCATGCGACGATGGCAAGAGACCGGACGGCATGTCTTTGTTCCCGTGGATGATATCGTGGTAGGCCTTTAGTATGGGACGCTACCTTTATCTTGCGCTATTCCTACTAATCTTCCTAGTTCGTCGTGCTGTGCTGGTACTATTGCTGCAGCTACTGAGAACCTGAAACGGCGGAAATGTAACAGCTTTGTTGGAAGTTATTACCGATTAGGGTTGAAATCCTTGGTCCGTCCATACTTGGTCACATATACAGGGTAGTTAATAATGTTTTAATAAACTTGATAATGTTTGTAGCTTTATTTATACTTATAATTAGTTTTAGATTTAAGCATAGTTTAAGTTTGTAGTTGTATTAAAATGAAATAAATTTAATTTCGACGTTGATATATAAGTAATTAAATTATTTATTTTGTTGTTTGGTTTTTATGTGGGTACTTCTATGATAAATAATATTAAAATAATTTTAATTCAGATTTTTTTTAAAACCTTGTCCTTAAAAAAATCTTTTGCTTGTACGAAGTGGGTCCCAAAATAATTGATTATTTCATTTGTTATGTTGGCTATATTGAATCGTTGCCTTGCCAGCAACTTCAGTGCAGTGGTGCGATAGTGATTGCGCGTAGTGTTATTGTTTTGTGGAAAAAATTGTGAAACTTAACTAAATCATACAAAATCAGTGTAATATTTCGGTTTAGTTTTGATCTCTCTTCCTCTGTATTTTTTTTTTTGTGAAACATGTTACCTTTTATCGAGGTAAGTACAATTTTCTGCTACATCAACATCAGCGTATAGGGCGGTACGATAGTGTGGCAATTGACAGCATTTCTTGTCTTTCCGCATTTTTTATCAATAAAATAGATCGTGATTCGTCAGTAAACAACATATTATGACTATTCCCACTTTCATTGAGCTAAATATTTTTGATTTGGGAGTTATTTTCGATGGTTTCAGATAAGCATCCTCCATATTTTACTGCTACGTGCATGGTACCAACTACATAACATAAGTAGCTATAGAGGCTTTTTTAGCTTGTGTGCTCAATATTTTGTTCATTTTCACTTACATTTGTGGGGAAATAAACATGAATTGAAATAAAAACGACGATTGGAATGAGAACTTAAAAAATCATGGATTTTTTTTTATATACTTATTGATTTTACTACGAGTAAACCTCAATTAATATTTTGGGAATGGATTAATAAATATTATATCTCAAATGTATTTGGATAACAAGGCCATTACAAATCATTTATCAAATTTACCTTGGTAAGGTCAACTATTTCATTGGATACAACCTACCCTCTACTTAAATATTATTATGGCTAATTCATAATATTACATAAAAACTATATGCAAGATAATAAACTCATTATGAAAAGATTGAAGAAAAAAGATTGTCCAAGCCATTTAATAGACTGAGTAGGTACCTATTATTGATTACTGAAAATGTACAAGTTTCTTGTATTCATCTATTAGTTATTAGACCATATTTAAGTTCTTTTAGTTATTTAGATCTTCAAAAACACATCTTTTGATTATATGGGTCCCTCCCTGTTTAAACCAAATAAATACTACTCACTAGATGGCGCTAGTAGCCTCTCACACTAAAGGAGTGTTCCAAATGGCTTTCATTGTGACAAAAGAATTTAAGTAAAAGGTGTTGTGCAGAAACATTACAAATTCTGTACAAAAATCTGAGTAGTAAGCATGAATTTGATCCATCTATTTAGGTAATTAAATACATTTGACTTCATTACAGAAATTGATGACAAATCATATATTAGTTAGTGTTTAACAGAAAAATTAGCATTGTTGGTACTAGAATATCTTGATTTGTGTAATTAGTTATGAAATAAAGCTATAAAACTAAATAAAAATAATTAAATGTTCAATTCAAATGTTATTTACAAAGAAAATCATAATAAGTATATGCCATATTATAATATGTGGTGGTTGTGTATATAGTATTGTTGTACACTTAATCCCTAAATGGAGCAGTATTGTGAACATGAGACATTATAGTTATCAAGATTGTTTATCCTTTAAATATTGCTATAATGCAGTAAGTAGTAACATCCTGATAGCTCTTATTATGTTCTTTTATCATTGATGGAGAAAAGCAGAACTTTACATTCAATTTTTACACTTTACATACTAATACACATCACATTAAAACACAATACACATCTAAAATAGTTGAAATATATTACATTGTTCTCAATATACTATCTCATTTGAAACTTAAGACACACAGTCTTTACATATACACATTGTTTAAGTATAAGTTGTGATTACAGTTACATGCTGGGTACACTATTCGAGTGCAGTATCATTCTATTATTGTCCCACTCACACGGTCCCCCTGCACTTATGACCCTTCCTTGATGACAGCTAGTTAGATCATTCATAACACTCAACAGGGCATAATATTCAAATCAGGGTATCATTTTAAGACAAAACCATCTCTGGATAGTTCTGAATGTAAAATACTCACACATAGTAAAGTTAAAAATACTCAGTAATAATATTTATGTTGCTGCTATTAGCATTTAACTAATTTATATATTCTTAATTGTACACAAAAATATAATTAACATTGGTAGCCTGATTGCTACTAAATAGGTAGGTACTACTGATTAATACTGGATTGATTTACAAATTGCATTTGGCAGTTTTTTCCAGTATTCCTTATTTATTTGCTTTATTTGCAATGAAATCTATAATACTACTGTTCTTAGCATTGGTCAATGGATGGATGACCTATTTACATACTGAAAACCTCATTCCAATAACAAGCATGTTTAGTCTATGATCCCCGATGTCATGTGTAAATGTATATGATTTCATGTGTCCTCTCAGAAAGACTAGATACCAATTTCAACATAGTTTGGAAAAAGGCTAGATAAGGAATTGATGTTCTAACAAATTCCTCTTTCTATTTAAAATACCAGCCTATATCTACATGTTCCACTCAGCTATCTTCTCATATAGAGAAGGAACAAGCTTTGATTACCACGCTTGCAAATTGTGAGTTTGCAATTTTCATTTATCTACTATAATTATAAACAGAATGTTATGGTGTTTGGAAATTCATTAACTAACCATGCACACCAGTTGAATGCAATATATAATTATAACTATCTAACTCCTAGGTGAAAACATATTGTGGTTTGTTTCTTATTATTCCGTAAATGCCGTTTTTGCATTCCTGACCCTCACGATCATAGTCGCGCCGAAAATAATATTGTTTGAAGAATGATACCTATATAGAAATGCTTTTAGTGCCACACTATTTTACTGGTTACGATTGATTTGATCTTAACTAATATATACATATAGAAGAGTACACAAGTTACATATAAATCAATGCAAAGGTTTAACTGCTTATTTAAAGTACAAGCTAGAAAAATTTAGAATCGCAGTATGTCGTAATATATAATCGTTTACTAGGCAGAAATGTTTATATGGCAGTCCATTATGTTTGAAACTGTGAAGTACGGTAAATGAAAGTAGGTTTTTCATCGCTTATCCACATTTACGTATCGGCGCATTTACGAGAATAAAATGCCCTATTTTGCTCTCTTAACTGCGCCGCGCCCATGAGACGTGCGTTTGACGAACATCCTTAATTTTCTACTAATAGTAGTTTAAATATAGTAGGTTAAAAACGTAACTTTCTGAAATAGGCAAATCAGCATTTTAAGTTAGAAACGATAGCTATTAAGTAGTTTTTATAGTTAGGACTTAGGAATGTTAGGATCAAATAGAAAAGGCTGCCGAAAAATAAATAGATTAAATACTATCATATTCTTACATATTATTGTGAACTTATGTAGGTACAGGATATCGAATTATCGAAATTAAGTGTTTTTGTTGTTGTATCCCAAAATGCCCCAGCAAATTAACTACCTAATTCGATACAATTTTTTGTAGGTGTTAAATATTATAAACAAACATATATATACATAAATTAAAGCTGTATTCAACTAGTTTTATATGCTAATAAAAATAAAACATGTTGTTTACTTAGTTACGTTATTTAATATCACCTTGTTCATTGAACCTTGAGAGCTAGCCACATTATTATGTGTTCAAATTCAATTTGAAAGATTCAGAGGGATCTTCACCCGTCTTTTTGATACCAAAGTGATTTTATTCGTTATTCATTTGACCGTTTTGTCTGCCTTTTATACATTTATTTGCTGTTTTTATAATAGGGACACTAGACCTTCGAACATACTATGAAAGAAAAAACTATTCATAGACTGGGAAAGGGTTACCTTTAATCGTCGTATTATATATTTTTTGAAAATAAGGAATTTAAGGGGAGACTTCTGCTGACAAGGCCATGTTATCCTATTAATCCCTTACATTTTGCATAGTTGTTTCAGTACTTCCCTTAAATAAATATAATTTTGTTTATTAATAACTTATTTACTTGTGAATTTGAACTTAATAACGTTAGCTATAATTATTTATTTATACAATTTATGCGATAGGATTACAAATAACCATTACACAATTATTTTCTGTACGATGTAGACTTATGATACGATACACATAAATATTAAATCAATTATCTGACCTCAATTCAATATTCCTGGTTATTTATTATAGGAATGATAATACGACACTGTAAGAAAATCGCCGTCTTTATGTCAGTACCTATACTGTGGTTATGGATAGTCGAAGTAACGGCAGGTGCAAAATAGCATTGATTGAATGATGGCCTAGACAACACAAAATAAGTGTCGGACGTCTGTGGACGACGATTTGAAATATTCTGCTCGAGTATTGATTAAGATTGGCTCGGGATCGGAGAAAATTTTGTACTAAAGAATAGGCCTATCTACCTATATAGCGGGGATGTAAACGTCAGGAAGTATGAACGAAGTGTGCTTTTAAATTATAATATAAAGTTGCCATATGGACGTATGAAAGTACATATAAATAAAAAAAAAAAACAAAGAATTAGCAGCTTACATTCTCAACAATATTAATCATAATATTTTGAGAACCCACGGCTCGAGTTTTCAGGTATCTGTTTTTTTAATAAAACTTTATTCAGATTATGTAATGTAATGCATATGTAGTTCAATTGCGACTATGTTTCGGTTTAATAAATAGTATTTCAACTAAAAGAAAATGATGTGATGAATTTAAAAAACAACACACCAATCCATCGCAACCTTTAGGTAACCTGATGTAAACATGGAAAATAACTGAATCCCTGACGCAGTAAACATAGCAACAGAAACTCAGCGCGGACGCGCAGCACGCGCGCTTAGACAGATACTTGCGGCAATTTTTTTATAGGAACTACTGCATTACATAACCATAAATTTGAATATAATTTTATTAAAAATCAGATATACCTGCGAAATCAAGTAGTGGGATCTCGGAATAGAACATGAGTGGGGTAATAATTTTTTGTCAAATGCCATGACATATCGTTTACAGGGATTCTGTATTTGTTTAAGTTTCATATTCGTTATAACTATGAGGCTTTCTGAAGTTGTTACAATTAAAACACAAATTACTATGAACTAGATTACTGGTCCATTCTTTCACAGTCCATGAAGTTCAATGCGTTTTGATAATTTTTCGATTAGGTACTTAATATGTTAGTTTATTCCCCCTATTAAGTATTTTTACTTCATAAATAAGTGATAAAGTATTTCAACCTTGTTCAATGTCCAACGGCTATTGTTTATAACCCATCCATTGATGACCATTAAATGTCAAAATCCTATCTTAGCAAAATAAAACCTTTCTTGCAGATAGGTTATAGTTTATAGGTATGATAAGAGCGCTCGCTCTTTTGCGATGGCTATCTGAGCTTCTCGTTGGCCGTCAATCGAAGTTGTTATCGATTGAATGTATCATCTTTAGGAATAGGAAGAAGTCACATGTAACTTGGCCGTTATTATTACAGCTAATTTTTAAACGGAAAATCCCTTAAAAAAAATGATGATACAACCGCGAGATCCCTGCCAGATCGTACTTCTCTTAATTGGAACATGATAAAACATCATTTAAACAAATTCTAGCGTTTTGGAAATCAGGTTAGTCTTATGGTTCAGTAGCACTAATACTATTATCTTACGATGGGCGCACATCGGCATCGCTACCTAAAATTCGGTTGATGATATAAGCATGAAGAATGTGTTATGTAATGGAAAAGCGTGGTCAATAAAAAGTTACTTAATAATGTATTTGCATACGGAGTCCTAAGCCGTGATAAAAGACGAAGAAACATTTAGATTTCGTAGTTGTATTGAAATGGTCTGGACACGTCTGTCTGGATAGATAGCTAGACGCAGGCGGAAATGGCAAGAAGACCTCATTCCTAAAGAACTGCTACTCAGCAGTTTGTCTCGCCATCTCCGCATGGGCCGTGAGCGCGGCTTTTGAGAGATAGGCAAGTGGTAGAACAGTGGCTAGAGTTTTGCCCAGTAGTGGGACCTTTTAGGCTAGTAACAATATATAATAGGTAACAGATAACATCTAATCATCCTAAATGTAGCCGCGAGTCGCGACTTTGTTCGCGTTGTTGTCGGATCTGTATAAACAACACACTGGTTGTTTATCTAAAACAGGGGTTCCCAAACTTATTTTGTCTACTGCCCACTTTCAGAATAAATTATATTTTAGCGTCCACATTTTTTCACCTACTTAAAAACCACTATAACTTCAAATTAAATTTATTATTGTGAGCTATATTAGCGGAGATTTGATTTTATTTCTGGGTCTCTTAGCGCCCCCCTTTAGGCCTGCAGCGCCCACAAGGGGGCGTTATCGCCCACTTTGGAAAAGGCTGATCTAAAAGGTAATACAGGCTCGTTTCAAATTAAATCAGTCCATTTCTATGTTATAATTACTCTGATAACTTTCTAGTTCGCCTTCATGATGTTATTTTCTATGATGCGTTTATTTTGTGATTAACAATAATTTACTTTCTGTAGGTATACGTAAAAAAAAAAGCAAGTTTATAAAATAGGGATGTTGACTGGGTATGAAAAGTTAAAATCTATTTAGTCTGTCAGTTACATAATAAAAAAATATTAGACACGTAATTTTTCTTTTATCAAAACAATAAAAAATTACAAAGATACAGCGCTTTAAAGTTTCGGAGTGGGGGCATATGACACCTCGCCTTGGTAAAAATTGTAGCGAGGAGTGACGTCACGCGAAATTTCCGTTCTCAGTATTTTGATCATTTTTTGTTTACAGGAAAAAAGAAAACTTACGTGTCCAATAAAATTCATTAATCTACCAGGCAGACATTAAAAAAAAAATAGGAAACATGCCTATTATGTCTGAAGTAAATGATGTAAATCACTATGTTTTCAGAAATTTAGATTATTAACCAATTCAATTTTGCGGTCGGTGCGCTTTATTATTACTACTCGATTCAAAGGACATTTTATTACTTACGAATTCATTGCAAGGTAGATTATATTGATTACTTGAATTCGTACTTATGAGAAACAAGCGAACACGGGTTAAATATTAGGTATAACATGTAGGTCTCGCAAAGAGGTTACCATAATTTTAGGCCAGTTATTCAGATAAGTTTAAAAAATATTCACTTTGTAAACAGCGTATTTTGACCGATTAGCGTTAACGGAAATCCATTGGACAGGGGACGCGACTCGCAGTTGCACTCTCTAGTCTATAGCCATACTATTACATTCATACACTAATAATCCGACACGAACCGAGATCATCATAATGCAAGGTTTATCTTGCTATACGAGGAATAAAGCTGAATATGAAACTTCGAAATTGTCATTGCACTCATACAGATCAGATCGTTCTCGGCAACCGCTTCTTACTCATGATCGATTTACGTGTGATGTGATTTTACTTACCCAAGATCTTATACCAAAGTCCTACTTATATTATAAACGCGAAGGTTTATGAGGATATAATATTTATATTCGTTATCTACAAATTGCTGTTATGCAAAAACTATCAAGACTTGGATGAAATTAGAGCACACCGTAACGCAATTTTGGGTGGGTATGAGTGATGCCTATTTGATAATAATCACTACATATTATAAAATTAAGCCCTCCGCCGCGTCGCGATTAACTTAAAAAATACTATAGAGGATAAGTACTAAATAGGATAGAGTAGTTCTCTTATATAATTTGTTTTTGCAAACATTGTCTAAAATATAATGATATTTGTTGGAGGTGTCAAAAAAAATACTGGGAGCTTACAACGAAAACGCATCTAAAACCCTTTGAGATATAACAAAATTATGTATGGTGGAATTGTGTATCTTATATAGGTCTACAGAAAAGTCTGCGATGGCAAATGTCTATCTCTGGATAACATACTATATCCATTTTAATACTTTAAAAATGCGCAATTAAAAAGCGGTAATTGGGAAGCTAATTACACAAATACGGTATTAAGCTTCATTATTTTAAAGAAGTTAGAGGCTTAAAACATTTCATGCACATTTTTTTATCCCTGGAATAGGTTCCCATGGGTTGCGGAAACGGGATCAAAATTTTATGATTACTTTTAGTGGCGCTAACCGACATCGACGCGGGCATCAGCTAGGAATGTATAAAAAGTAAACCAATAATACGCTATCAAAGCTATAAAATAAGTGGCGGCATCAACAAATCACTTTATTCTTTATTGGTAAGACAAAGCTTCCGTTGTTATGAAATGATATTTTACACGCTCAATATTCTCTGACGGCTAATTCAATATCTCATCTGAAGTTCAATTCGTATCACATTTGCTTGTTCAGGTTTTTACTTGTTGCGTTGCATACTGTGACTGCAGTATTGCACGGCAAACACTACTTAAATATTTTGATTAAATTATAAGTATATTTGATTTAAGATCTTTATCATTCGTTGCAAACATCTGTACCTGCAGCTTGGTTTCAAATTTTCAACTTTATTTTACCTGTCTGCCCTTGTACTACTGGGTAACTTCGATATTCTCTGTCAGAATAATATTTGTAATACAAGAATACATGGTATAAATAATGCAACAACTGAAACAAAGTAATACAAAAGCTACTTAGGTATGTACTGATATCACAATGTTCTACTCGGTTTAACATAGATAAAATAATATGAAACGATTGTTTTAGAGATATTCTTAAAAATTGAGGTGGGATCCGGTTGGACATTTGGAGCAGACGCACATAATATTAGCTGTGGGTTGAAATAATAATTGATCTACGCATAGGACACCAAGGCCGATCAACGGACAAAGAGGGTGTAGTAGGGTTGAACTTGACTCCGGCCGTAGGGCCTTGTTAGCGAAATTCAAAGTTACTTTAAATAGGAAGGAGAGACTTGCCCTGCAGTGGAAGATTCAGAATAATATTTCTATATCTAATAAATGTATTATCTATAAGGATTAAAATGTTCTTTAAAGAAGACGCTTTAAAAATAATTTTAGTCTGTATCTAGTAGTACCAAGTATATTTTAGCAAATAGCTAAAACCCTTAAATGTTATTAACACAATCGAGGACAATAAAAGGTAAACACAACAAAAAGTGAAACATATTTTGACCGTCTAACGTGATAGTTATTATAGTCCAAGATCCCAGAGCAATCAGACGTAACTTATTTTCACACGGATGAAACCTGAAGTTTTCAGTAGCGTCTCGTGTGCCTTGAATACCTACGCGCTTTGTGGAACTTGCCGAGTGACACCTGGGCAGGTACCAGGTGAGAAAGGTAACTAAAAATAAGAATTATTTAACTTAAATTCACATGGCTGATTTTTATATATGTCATGTAGAATATTATTTTAAAGTAATATCATAAGTGTCAGACACTTTTGATGGACCAGAGCTTTTGTCAGACGCTTTAAAGCTACACAAAAAATAAATGAACTTTACTTATTTTTACATGTCTGATTTTTTAATATGTTATTGAAGTATTTATTTTAAAGTTATATTCAATCAGTCAGACAAATCAGAGTGACCAAACATCCCATAAGACAAAAATTATTCAGCCAGAAGTATGAGGGCGAGAGCACTATGCATGCGCTTCAGAGTGAGTGAGACGTCCATAATAACTCGGTTCCCCATCTTAAACTCACAATCTGTTTCAATCTACTGTGTATGTGCTGTTTGCGTGTAATATAACTTATAGTATACAGTATAGTTCGAGCCTGCGAGAGCACATGTTTTTGTTGTTTACATCAGGTTTTTTGTGAGTGTTTTATTAAGTTGTTTGTAGTTTTATTAAGTTGTTTGTAATAGTGATAATCATGGAAGAAGAGACATTGAAATGTACATTTTGTAAAAAATCTCTAGATAAACTTATATTATTCTCTGAAGAAATATTGAAAAAGTGCAAAAATTTTTTAAAACAGCGAATAATCCATAACCTCAAATTCAAAGATGTAGTTTTACCGGATGACTTGTATGACAGTGGTAACCATCGAGAATGTTATAAAAATTTTACTGCTCTGTCAAAAAAATATTTTTCCGCCATACCAGAAAAACCAAAAAATTCTAAAAAAAAATCATCGAGTATTGTTGAAAATTCAACAGTTGCATCGACATCAAGCCAACCTTGTAATCTTAGTACTATCGATGATCTATGTACAGCGTCTACCTCAAGTCAACAAAATAATTCAACAGTTCCAGATTTAGATGTAGTGTCAAACTCAAGTCCAGCTAATTCAATGCCTGAACCAAGTGTTGAGCCAAATGTGAAGTCATGTGTTGACTTAGAATCAGTTGAACCGGTGTCATGTGATGGTGAAGAACCTTCTGAACGTGATGATAATTTCTCTTCTGAAAATATTTCTCTTAAAAGTAACGCGGATATAGAGAGAAACCAGAAATGTATATACTGTAATCAACAGACTAAACGACATAAACTAAAAAGACTACCTTTACATTCGTGCGAAAAACGTGCTCTCGCAGGCTCGAACTATACTGTATACTGTAAGTTATATTACACGCAAACAGCACATACACAGTAGATTGAAAGTATTGAAACAGATGGTGAGTTTAAGAAGGGGAACCGAGTTATTATGGACGTCTCACTTACTCTGAAGCGCATGCATAGTGCTCTCGCCCCCATACTTCTGGCTGAATAATTTTTGTCTTATGGGATGTTTGGTCACTCTGATTTGTCTGACTGATTGAATATAACTTTAAAATAAATACTTCAATAACATATAAAAAAATCAGACATGTAAAAATAAGTAAAGTACATTTATTTTTTGGGTACCTTAAAAGCGTCTGACAAAAGCTCTGGTCCATCAAAAGTGTCTGACACTTATGATATTACTTTAAAATAATATTCTACATGACATATATAAAAATCAGCCATGTGAATTTAAGTTAAATAATTCTTATTTTTAGTTACCTTTCTCACCTGGTACCTGCCCAGGTGTCACTCGGCAAGTTCCACAAAGCGCGTAGGTATTCAAGGCACACGAGACGCTACTGAAAACTTCAGGTTTCATCCGTGTGAAAATAAGTTATGTCTGATTGCTCTGGGATCTTACTCTATTAGCTTATGAATAAGAACAATGGACATGCACACCATCATTACATCGATAATACTAGTTTAGAAAATTAGTAAGAATAGTTGGGCTGTTAAAAAATTGTTATTGTAATAAAAAATATAACATTATAAATACAGGGTGGGCCCTAAATTTTTTCCCTGGTTGTGTCATCTATATTATCTCAAAAAATCAATCGGGTTTGTGCGGTCGCGGGAGGTGTGGCAAAACGCGCCATTTTGTGGAATTTTTAGTTGTCATGGAGCCGTTTACTGGAGCGCAACGTGCGGTGTGTTCGCGCGTATTATGCGAACAATAATTCTGTAACGATTGCGAGGCAATAATTCTGTAACGTCCCCTGTACAGCCCGAAGGTCGTCGTATGGGGTGCAATATCTGCTAGGGGAATTATTGGCCTATACCTTTTTTAAAGTTAATGGAAAGTTGCTGAAATAACGAATGTTGAAAATTAATTCAAGATGTTACAAAAATTTTAAGTTCTAGCACTTCAAGATATTCAAGGCCGCAACTCCAGGACGCTCGTAATTTTTGCTTTGTATTATTTCAAATTAGAATAAAATATCCTTAAAACATTATCTGGATTAGGTACATACTAGAACGCATTTTATGAAGTAGAAGAAGCAAAATTGATAAAATACTCAGATAAAATTATAGCAATAACAATTTGTACTTTGTACACCTTATAAATTTCACCTCATTTTTTTAACAGTTAGGCAGATGATGTTAAATAAATTAAATTATGCCTTTTGTGTCACAAAATACTATATATATATATATAGGTATATATATATATATATATATATACGTTTACCGAGTGAAGAATCCTACCTACCTCAATAAAATTCTTATTAGAGGGAGCCTACCTTAGTGTCAACGCTCAAGACTGATTCCTTAATTAAATTTTACTACCCAATTGCCAAGGAAGCGATATGTTTTTGGTGGTCTTATTACTTATACGTACATAAGCTATAGCCGGATACATTGATTGATAATTAATCGGTAGTGTAATTAATTTATTAACTTATCAAACGATAGGAACTTTGTTTGAAACGTCGGACCAAAGATACAATAATTCCTCTGCGTCGAGACTCGAGGGTTAAAAAGCGACGAACCCAATGTGGGCCCGATGAATGGCAATAAGCGCGTCAACTATTTTACATAGGAGTTACGTTGACGTACTGAAGGGTGTAAATTGTTTAAAACGACCGCCTTTACTCTCAGGAGTGGTTTAGGGTTCAGGATGGCAAAAATTGGACGGCGAACCTTGTTGGATAAAATATTTTTTGTTGTAACAATACCACATGTCTTATGCGCTTCTTTAAATTTCTTCCTAATTTATTCTCTGAATAAGGAGAACTAAATGTAATGACAATAATGACCTAGATCAAACTGTCATGGTGTACAATAAAAAATATATTCTATCCTAATTTTAAAAGCATTTGATTTGTTCGCATTAACAAAGATTGAATGCGATTACACCTTCCTAAATTCAGGAACTATTGATATTAGGACTAGATCCTAAATTAAGGACAGCGTAATTAGCGCATTTATTTTTAAAAGAAAAAGAATCGATCGATGCTTCCGGTACGACAGAAAATCCTACAAATAATAAAAACTTGAACTTTCACGATTATAATATTTTGTGTGCTATATAGTCATTTACGTAGTAGGTAAGTCTTTAACGCTAAATTTACTCAACGGATTTAGATGGAAAGAGATAGCCAATTGTTGTAGGGAAATTAGACCAAGTGTTTTCCTGAATGAAAATTTAGTGCATGATGCTACTTAGGCTATTACAAGTCAATATACCAAACCGCATTTAAATTTATACATAGGGACTTGAGAAAATAAGCTTTTCACGAAAATGTTTGCTAGTGAGAAATTAACTAATCAATCGGATACAGTACTAATTAACCACAAAATAAAAAAAGCACTGGTTATTTTTTATTAATAATGCTATCTTTTGTTTTTTTTTTTATTATTTTAGATTACACTATTGTTTATAAATAAAAACCTCACAACAAACAACCCAAACTTTGCTAAGCTGATTTTCTATAGAGAATTTAAATTTATAATTTGTTAATCCGTTGCTAAACTCCGTCGCGATTTTTGTTAATAAGGCCATTAGAGTAAACATAGAAGAGCATAGAGCGCGCGCATTGCTAGCAGCCCCTTGTACCAAGCATAAGCAAATTTTTAGCTAAATGTGTGTGTAATGTCTACGCTCGTTTACTGATTTAAGTGAAGATTTTCCGCGCGACGACTGACGTTTATGCGAAAATATCGACGATTCTGATATTTTTTTTTTTTTTTTTACAAATGTGTACAATATACTTAGCATCTGATGCTGAACTAGGTCTATAGCCTGTGCTTCAGCATACAGCGCTTTCTATCCTCGGATTTGGGTACAGCTAATTTAGCAAGATTGCAATTTAAAATTCTCGTCTTATTATAAACATGGGGGTAAACTTAATATAAACTAGTGTGGATTAAGTCCTCTGGTGTGTATAGTGAAAGGTGTGTGAATGTGTGTAAGAGGGTGAGTATAGCAATTAATTTAGTGAGTATTTAAGAAGTTTTATATTTGTTAAAGAATTAATATACATATAAGACGTAAATGTACTATTCCAGAATGGTAAGTAAGTCCTCAGTCTGACCATACGTCAGCTTACAAAGATAGTTAGATAATGTGTTTTTTACTTCTTTTATATTCATAGGGTAAATTTCGACATACTTGTTTATTTTATTATATATATATGAGCTCAGAAAGGGGTAAAATCTGCGCATGAAGGTGGTTTATTATTAGGGTAATAATAGGTTTTGAGATACTTTTAATAAAAAGGTGGGCTCTGTTTTGAAACAAATTTTACGATTTTACTTGTTCATACTAGTGCCTACAGTTCGTACTCGATATGTGCGCTCTATAGTTTACTTATATTTTTCTCAAAATTTATACCTAACTAGCTGTCCCCCGCGACTTTGTCCGCGTGTTTAAGTTTCAAAAGTTTTTAATTTTTGCAACATTTTTCATTTATGCTCCGTTCCTTTTGGTCGCAGCGTAATGTTATATAGCTTATAGCCTTCCTCAATAAATGGGCTAACCACCACTGCAAGAATTTTTAATCGGAACAGTAGTTCCTGAGATTAGCGCGTTCAAACAAACAAACAAACAAACTCTTTAGCTTTATATATTAGTATAGATTAAATAAAAACTGTTATCGTGGTCTATAATAATTCGTAAACCAGGAACAGAGCAGGGCTGACCTAAAAACAGCTAGATGCTTAGCAAAGATTAACACAAATACTGAAATCAATCAAAGGAAAATATATTATGTCATTAGAAGAAATTAAATTGTACGAACATTTAACATCTTTAGGGCGCTGTATTTTTTATTTGTGCATTGGGAAAATTATTTATTATTATTGGTATATAAGGTGGTTTTATTTCTGGACAGACTTGGTCACCCACATAGGATCCTTATTATCCCAATAAGTCCAAGGGACCGAGAAATGGTAAACCCACGTGTCTAAAACCTACATAATCTATTCCTATACACTAAAGGCCTTATAAATAAAAGTCGCGATGGAGCTTAACAACTGATTAACAGATTCTAATTTTAAATTCTTCATAGAAAAATTGAATATAGAATCTGCTAAGCTATCGCTAATCGCAGTCGAGCTTTTTATTAATAAGGCCATTATAATATTGTTGACGTACAATTTGTGAGTATGTTAGTTTGATAATTCGGGCTAATCTCTAAAATTATGATCCGATTCTCAAAATTCTTTCACTGACAGAAAGCCACATCATTCTAGAGTTCCATAGGCTACGAATGATTCAGGGCAATAGGACCTGCTTAGGTGTCTATTCTATAATATACATTAGTATTAGTAAACGATTTCGAGAGATTACGATTACGAAATTTTTTCTTTATATTCAATTAGAGTTCTCTAAAAATTTGGTAACAGTCGCTAGTTTTATTGACATTAATGGTTCTTATAATAATGTTGACATTTCTTGTTTCTTGCATATATTAGATCGCTTAGGAGCTGGTTCAAATTTTTGTAATTATTTGTGGTCATTTCTTGGTCACCGGAATCTGAAGGTATGTACCTATGCAGGTGAATTATGTCGGTCTACTGGTCGTGACTTGGCTCAAGGAGATCCTTTATCTCCACTTTTATTTAATATTGTTACTATTCAAATTTAAAAAATATTCATAATGTTAGTATTTCTCAATATGCTGATGATTTTGTTCTCTATGCTTCCAGTGTTAATGTCCACTCTGCTGCAAATAACATACAGCTAGCTTTATTCGAGTTCAATAATATAATAAGTGATTTGGGACTCTCTATTTCGCCAACAAAATCTAAAGTATGTCTTTTTAAAAAAAGGTCCGTTTATAGATAGCGTTAGTCTTTCAATAAATAATCAATGTATATATAAGCTTTGTTGACAATATTAAATACTTGGGCATGTGGTTAGATACATCTTTAAAGTGGTGTAAACATGTAAATGAAACTGTGTTACTTGTCTAGTATTATATTATAATATTTAAACGTATGTTTGAGTACCAGTGATATCTAAATACTTAAAACGCAATAGGTACACATTCGCATTTGTGTTCAATTGACGTACCTATTGATTTATAAAAATATTAAATATTATTTACAAAAAAATATATATTTAATAAAAGAATATAAATGACTGAATGAATCCTAGTGATAAAGTTTAGTTTTGTAAGGTATCTACATGTATTCAGTGAAAACGACATATTAGCATATCAGCGTTTATCGCATTACTAATCTGTGAATTCACGAAGTATCAGTAAGTTTTTAATGAATGTGAGACAGTAGTCTCACTCGGTAGTCGGTACTCTGTTAGTATTAGCTGTCGTGCGCGGTTGTGTGTGAAAATACATATTATAACAAGGGAACGGCTGCATTTAAGACCGTTTTGAATTTTTTCATCTAAGTATGGTGGCCTGTCAATTACTAAGGAACTTCATAGTCGTATGAATATACATGTCAAAAATTAAATAAATGCTTGGAAATTTAATAGAAAAAAAAACCCGGATATAGGTACCGTTTACTCTAAATATCGGCGGAGGCGCCGATATTTATTTGATGCCTCCAAATACGAAATTAAAATGAATAGTTATGGAGTTTAAAATTAAAACCAAAAAACCCGCGTTATTATGTATTCGTAAAAACTTGGCTGTGAAATATGTCAGCCTCGTTCCAAAAATAGGTTTTCATTCCTATTACATTACAATCACAACCTCTTTGGTTTAGTCTAACATCAAATGGTTTCCCTTTTGTTAAATTTTCGTTAATATCAATTTTACGTAGGTATTTAGCTAGATTTGATAATTTCACTGGAACCGTTATTATTTGGGGGATAACAAGTAGCCTATACTTTGTTGCATATTCTAGGCTATAAAGTATGTATGCCAAATTTTATCCAGATCCAATCAACAGTTCTGGCGTAATTTAGAAACAAACATTCATCCATCCATTTATTCAAACTATCGCATTTGTAATATTTGTATAGGTTGTGAGTTAGCGGTAAGCCCTATTTAACGCAAATAAAAGTAGGTATTGAGTTTTTTATTTTAACAAAGTATAAAAGGATATTGAAATATTTATCATTAAATAGGTACAATATAATCTGATTATTTCTAGTTAACTAAGCACCGTGATAATAAATTAGAGACACGTGATTAATGTAAAATACGTAAACGCAGCCAAGAAAGAAAGTCATGACAACTATGAGAACATAACATAAACATGTTTAGTTTTTCGCGATCCGTAAAAAAATTATCTAGTCTATTCGCAGAGTTATCTATATATAGTTAATTTATTTTTTTCTGTTCCAATCCGTATTTTATTTATTTATTTATTTATTAGGGAAACAAACAGATATATTACAATATTTTTAGATTACTATATATAAATAAAGCATAATCCAGTACAGTTTCCACAGATTAACAATAACATGAAGGTAACAAAGCAAGAGAGGATAGTGACATAATCAAAGAAGAAAGAGAAACACTACTTACTTACTCATATAAGCTAAAAACAAAAATCTAATTACATCGATTTTTAAAAGAAATTATTAACATAATGTTCCTTTTGAAACTAGCGAGAGGTAGGTGGAAAACATCAACATTACTATCATTAACTGATATTATTTCATTATAAAACCGACATGCTCTTTTAATATACACATTCCTGCCATAATTAGTATTTGATGAATAGATATGAAAAAGAGACTTTTTGCGTGCACATAAACGGGGACATCCAACACATATTTTACTTAAAAGGTAAGGGGAGTCCACTAAATTCCGAAGAATTTTGTACAACAATATAATATCCCTTTCCATACGCCGTTCCTCAAGAGATTGCAGTCGAATGTTATCTAAATCGAATGACCCGCTTCGCCAACTGACATGCTTAATCAATTTATTTTGAATGTTTTCTATCATTTCAATATAAATATTATACTGTGGGTTCCAAACTACCGATGCATACTCCAAGATAGGTCTAACCAGAGATTTATATAACAGAAGCATTTATATATTTAATTCTATAAATATAAGCTTACAGCACATACCCAAAACACTTACAATATTACACATTTTTTATTATACTACAATATACACAATTATCAATTATTTAAACAAAAGCAAAAGACTTACATACTATTTTACAAATTATTATATACATCTCGAAATAATGTATGGCTTTTCATAAAAGGTCATAAAGGGTGATGAGCAAGTATCGTATTGAGTAGCGTGATAGCTCTGGCGGTAGGCGCAGCCGCGGCCTCTTTATAGTTTTTACATTACATGCGTTATTGAATCATCATTAATTTTCATAGTTCATAACGATCTCAAAATTGATTTTGGCATATAATAGAAAAGGAAAAAGAACGAGTCAGGTAATCGAGCAAGATCCTGAGGCCGCCACACTTAAGCTAGTTTAACAATAAAGTTTACATTTGTTTTTGTTTTTATTCAGTTCAGTTCAGTTCTTGTTTTGTATGGCTCCGTCGTCGGGAGGATAACGATTTTGCCAATGTCAAAGTTGGGAAATAAAGTGTTTACCGCGGAAAGTAAAATTTAACAACAAAACTAAAAATTATAAAGGTAAAAAAATAAAAAAAAAAACCTTTGAACACCTTCCTTATAATAAATTAAAAGAATACTATTAAATAAGGACTAAAATAAAATTTATTCGCTTGTTTTGCCAACCTAGTGTCAAAGTTGATCTGACCACACGAAAGTTCAAATCTTGACAGCTACTGTCTAAAGAAAACCGCGATCGACAGTAGGTACGTGTGTTCCGAAGAACGGAGACGTCATCTGCCCGGTTGTCGAATGAAAGAATATAAGGAACCTTTTGTTCCTGGTCTCTAAACTCTAAACTCACGCGACACATCGGTTTGTTACATCATGTGTGATTATTATTTCTGTTGCGGGAATTCATCCGGTGTGTAGTTGAAATAAAAAAATATATTACAGAAGACCAAGATGTTTATAAATTTATTTAAATGTGACAATAGTCTTTGTATTTATCAATATTTTAGTAGTTTGGTAAAAAGATGTCCTCATCTCTTGTAAAATATTTAGACCCACTTGGTCAGGCTCGATGTCGCTCTAAATACATATCAAGCGAAGAAACGTATCAGATTATGACGATGGTTTGACAATCAGACTGATAATGGCAACTGTTAAAAAACTATCCCCGTCGGAAAATTTAGATTTATCTTGTCTTAAAGACTTATGTGTTCATGAAACACGATATGTGTTTCATGAACACATAAGTCTTTAATATACATTAATTTACGGTTTCCTAACAGCACAAAGAACTTCTAAAAAAAAAATTTGATGTACCTACATGACATAAATCTGAGAATATCCTTTTAATTGTCTATGCGTCGGCTTAGATGCCTACATGCAGGGATTTATGCAAGTAGCCGTAGTAGGCATCGGCGGCAATGTCTGTTAGTAGTTTGTTTATCCGTTACTGTAAAAGCTCGAACTACGGTAAATCCTAAGATTTAAGAGTAAGTCTTAGGATTTACCGACATGAGTTGGTAAATGAAAGGATTTATGAAAATGGGACATTTTTTCGGGCTTTTACTATTAGAATTTAGTACATGCTAAGTTTTACCACTGACAGCTATCATACATACATATATTACATATAATCAACTAGAACAAAATATTTTTTTTCTACAGTTTAGCAGAGGCAAGAAGGAGAAACATTAGTTATTATTCATTCACTTAAATGCAGAAACAGTGTTTTTTATTATTTTTACGGGGTTCGTACCTGAATGTATCTCAGTATTATTTTTCAATGTACACTTAATTTTATGCTCACCATTTATTATATATAGTAAAACGATAGGTTATGACAGCGATAATTAAGAATTAGTTCTGTCAAATTTGTAATTTCTATGAAGTTATGGCAATTCGAATTGTCTATTTGACAGTACTAATTGTAAAATTTTCTCAAATGCCGTAGCTGGTGTGTATAGGTACTTGACTATTTTGGTATAGGTACCTAGGTAATAGATACATGTATATTTGCCAACTCAGTAGGTTCTTTTTCTACGGATTATTAGTGTGTTGTCTCTATAACACTCAAACGTCTCGCTAGTAAACTTTATGTGCGCTAATTCAAATATGAAGCTCAACATGTTTTGGATTGAATCAGACTTGCCGTTGAATAGCAGACATTTATGAAAAAATACAATTAAAAAAAATACGATTATCGTTTTAACAACATAGTTTTGGACAATTTCCACAATCTTGGATTGTTATTTTATATCTATGACTTAAATTTCTCCACACACTCAACGTTTACTTACAGCAGTAATAATCTTGAATGCGTATCTAAGTCGTGTTTGCGATTCAGTTGCCTTTTAAGGGATTGTAATTGGAAGAGAGGTCTATCTAAGTGTCACAAAAAAATAATCATAATTACACTTTTCATCCCTAACGAAATCATTAAATAGGACAGTATAAACTGTACAAAATAATACATCTATGTATAATATATTGTGTAATAGTGTGCAACAGGTATATCGGTGTGAGTTGCAGCACACAGCGGCATTATTAACTGGTGGGGGTAAAGGGGAGGTGCTACTTGTACAGTCGCGGCCTGATTTTCTATAGATAGAATTTACCAAGTTTAGACAATTTTTTGGTGGGTAGCTCTACCCTCCCGATCGCGGCGTGCTTCTTCCCTACTTTTTTATTTATTATTGTTCTTATTTCAGGTAAAATTAAATGCAATGAGCCCGGGGCTCCTTCAAGCTGGCTGTGACTACAAGTACACGCTGTGAAGTAATTCCTAGTCGTTGTTTGCGGATTGGCCACAGCGACGAGAAGGCGCCACGTGTGGGCCTGCGTACTACCGGGGGCGGGCACTTTGCGCCGCCCCACAACTGCATATGTAAGTAAACCGCTTGTATACGAACGCGCACACTCACACGCGCATGCTTGTCGCTGTGATGATTGAGTTCTCCCAACCCTTACCTGCCATTGCGATCACCATTATTCACGTCGCGGCAGAGCTCGACTCCGGACGTCTGTGCTCGACAGTGAAAATGGTTCCGGTCTCTTGTGTACTATTTTGTGGTACCAACAGTGTTTAAGTTCCGACTTCTGTTTCTCATAAAATTTTTGTTATTGATTTTGACCATGTTTAAAATCGTAAAAGCATCGTAGCAAGTCAGTAATTTAAAGCAACTTTTTTTGTTTTATTTTTATTTTTTATTTTTGTTATTTTTTGTGATGTGGTGAAGGACTATAAGACATTAAACATGTGTGTTATTGAAAAACGCTCCGTTTATGACGAGCCAAGGTATAGTATTTTTAAAGTATTTATTCCTAAAAATGAAAATAAATATAAATAAATGCTGGCGCATTTATTTACCTGTTGCTTAATCAATGTGCTTTTACTCTTTTTGTTGCGAGTCGTAATTATGATTACGCGACTGTCTAATTCTTGTAAGTTTTATTTTTACAATTTTATCCCCTTCCTTATTTTGTGTTGTATGCTTGCGTATAATTATGTCTTCTTTGTATAAGTTTTTTTTTGTTTTAATTGTACATGCCATGTATTTAAGTATAATATAGAAACCTGTTGAAAAATAGGGGAACGTAAAAGACTTCACGTTAAAGAATCGTAAGAACTATTATTCTTTTCGGTAATTTTCTTATTGACTTATGGAATCGTTGCAAGTCTTTCTTGTATAAGATTTTTTTTATGTTTGTATTTTTTTATTTTTTAAATTTCACACATTCCATTTATTTAAATATAATATAGAAAACTGTTAAAAAAAACGGGAACGTAAAAAACTTCACGTTAAAGAATCATAAGAACTATTCATATCGGTAATTTTCTTATTGACTTAAGGAATCGTTGCAACCCAAGTTTATGTATCGTCAATTAGTGCGTCTCTTGATAGTGGGGATATAGGTCAAGCTTCGGAGCGCGGCTCTCTCGGGGTGTCTGTTTACTACCTCCCCATACCACAAGCCGTCTACGCTGCATTCTAGGTGTACTTGTACTCTACAGTTTGCCGTTACGCTTACAAGCACATAAACTTTGTCGAAATTAGACTAAATGAAATCCGACGTATTGTGGGTACAAAAGAGCGACAAAATTTAATTGTAATATCCATTTATAAACAACTAGCTGTTCCCGCGGCTCCGTCCGCGTGGATGTCGGTTATCGCGGCAAAAAATTGCCTATGTCCTTTCTCATGCTCTAGACTATTTGTGTACCAAGTTTCATTTAAATCGGTTCAGTAGTTTTGGCGTGAAAGCGCGACAGACAGACAGATAAAGTTAGTTTTGCATTTATAATATTAGTAAGGATTTCATTTATAAATAATAATTAAAATCTTACATAAATTATTATCTAAGTAAGTAACACTTGTCCACAAATTAGAGTTTTTTTTTTTACTGTAGACGCAAGTCCCCCGCAAAAACGTAAAGCCGTAGGTCATAAAACTTACTAAACCGAACCGGCTTCGAATATGCGACGGTCATTACCCCAGCTTAAGCGGCTAAAAATTCAGCCGAGCGAAAGCCCTCTGCTATTAAGCAAAATAAATTATATATTTTACTAGCTGTGCCCACGGCTGCCCTCCCGTGATCAACCTACCCTACCTACCTACCTACCTACCTACCTACCTACCTACCTACCTACCTACCTACCTACCTACCTACCTACCTACCTACCTACCTACCTACCTACCTACCTACCTACCTACCTACCTACCTACCTACCTACCTACCTACCTACCTACCTACCTACCTACCTACCTACCTACCTACCTACCTACCTACCTACCTACCTACCTACCTACCTACCTACCTACCTACCTACCTACCTACCTACCTACCTACCTACCTACCTACCTACCTACCTACCTACCTACCTACCTACCTACCTACCTACCTACCTACCTACCTACCTACCTACCTACCTACCTACCTACCTACCTACCTACCTACCTACCTACCTACCTACCTACCTACCTACCTACCTACCTACCTACCTACCTACCTACCTACCTACCTACCTACCTACCTACCTACCTACCTACCTACCTACCTACCTACCTACCTACCTACCTACCTACCTACCTACCTACCTACCTACCTACCTACCTACCTACCTACCTACCTACCTACCTACCTACCTACCTACCTACCTACCTACCTACCTACCTACCTACCTACCTACCTACCTACCTACCTACCTACCTACCTACCTACCTACCTACCTACCTACCTACCTACCTACCTACCTACCTACCTACCTACCTACCTACCTACCTACCTACCTACCTACCTACCTACCTACCTACCTACCTACCTACCTACCTACCTACCTACCTACCTACCTACCTACCTACCTACCTACCTACCTACCTACCTAACTACCTAACTACCTACCTACCTACCTAACTACCTACCTTACTACCTACCTAACTACCTAACTAACCACCTAACTACCTACCTAAATATTTACCTAACTACCTACCTAACCACCTACCTAACTATCTACCTAACTACCTACCTAACTACCTACCTTACTACTTACCTTACTACTTACCTTACTACTTACCTACCTAGTTAGGTAGTAAGGTAGGTAGTTACCTACCTTACTACCTACCTTACTACCTACCTTACTACCTACCTTACTACCTACCTTACTACCTACCTAACTACCTACCTTACTACCTACCTAACTACCTACCTAACTACCTACCTAACTACCTACCTAACTACCTACCTAACTACCTACCTAACTACCTACCTAACTACCTAACTAACTACCTAACTAACTACCTAACTAACTACCTAACTAACTACCTAACTAACTACCTAACTACCTACCTAACCACCTAACTACCGACCTAACTACCTACCTAACTATTTACCTAACTACCAATTTTCCCATTCACTTACTCGCTTTTCGTTGGAAATTTTGTTATTTTTTTATTTCTTTGTCCTGAAAATAACGAACCCAAAACAATAAATATCTAAGTTGTGCGCGTACATACATTTCGGTGATTAATTTGTGTAATATTGATTTTGTGACCTAAGAATTGCCCCACTGCTCGGCCAAACTCTCCCCCAATTTACTCCTTTTTATTCAGTCCTGGGGTGGTTCCTACATATGGATATTGGATATAATATGTATTATAATAGAAAGAATATCCATCCAGAATCCAATTTCCGTAGTTAAATATAATTTTATATATAAAAAGTATTAAAGTAGTATTTCCTTTAACCACCTATGGAACTTGTTAATTAATAAGTATTAAGTAGTAAGTGATTTGATTTGATTTGCCATTTCCATAGGTCACTGGATTAGCGGTGAAAGCCTACTGCGCTATAGATTGCGGGTTCGCTCTGTAATTGATTTTAAATAAACATCTCCTGGTTTTATATTTTAACGCGTATTTGATAACAAAAACAGTTAAATACGCAATACCACTTAAGTAGGGTTAAAGGGAATTGGACGTAGGAGTAAAAGATACCGCCCCCAAATAAATGGAAATAAATAGGTTATTATACAACACGCACTGCTCTAATCATTGTGCGACAGTGAGTAAGATTTATAGGTAGGATTTATGTGTATGTAGTAACAATAACGCGTAGTAGTAGGAATAATAATTACATGTTAAAAGCTTAACTATTTATCATTTGGAGATTTTTTTCACGACTATTATTTCTTGAACATTTTAAACTATATTATTAATATATAAGGCTGGCGTTGAATTAGTGTCGCAGATTCGAGTTCTGAGGTTTAAAAAAACATAGCGAACTGTTATTGTCGAGCAATAAGAAGCGTATATTAGAATAATGCGTATATGTTAAACAAATTATGGCTGTTTGCGCGGACTCTGCTCATGCCATACAAACATTTCAAGACAGATAGTGGCTTGTTGGAAAGCGAAATCTAATAGCTTAATTTAGTTTGTACTAGCAGGAGCCCGGTGCGCTTCACTTTCCCTAAAAAAAAATCTACAATTCGACCTATGCTTCAAAAGATAAAAATCACTGACACCAGCGCCACCTATCCGGTACTAACGTAACTACATTTATCGGAGTGGTTAGTTTGCCCTTTAATGTGTGCAATTTTTTATATTAATTGGGCTAAGGGTTCTCGAGTTTTAGGTGAACGTATATAGACAGATTGTCTTTTATATTATTTAGACTAGCTGTGCCCGCGGCTCCGCTACCGTACCTTACCTACCCTACCTACCCTACCTACCCTACCTACCCTACCTACCCTACCTACCCTACCTACCCTACCTACCCTACCTACCCTACCTACCCTACCTACCCTACCTACCCTACCTACCCTACCTACCCTACCTACCCTACCTACCCTACCTACCCTACCTACCCTACCTACCCTACCTACCCTACCTACCCTACCTACCCTACCTACCCTACCTACCCTACCTACCCTACCTACCCTACCTACCCTACCTACCCTACCTACCCTATCTACCCTACCTACCCTACCTACCCTACCTACCCGTCCTACCCTACCTACCCGTCCTACCCTACCTACCCTACCTACCTACTAATTTTCTCATAAACATAATATTCACTTTTCATTCGAAATCTGTTCTTTTTTATTTTCTTTTATTCTTTTTTGTGTAATAATAATATATCGACTTACATGAAAGCTGTAAAATAATAATTGGTTTATACGTAGATCAAGCTGTAATAGATCTGAATTAGTTTTATTATAGGCTTGAGAATTATACAATATTCAAGATACGTGGAGTAATTTACAAATAACTGTAAAATAGACTGTAACATACAGAGTGAAATTTTTCAAATCCACGCGAGGAGTAAATTTCTCTAAATAGTAACTATAGCAGATTATGCTCCAAGGAAACAATATTTCTAAACTAACACTCCCCGGTGTCAAACTGACAAAAGTACCAAAAAATAGTATTCTGTAATTTCATGGCATTAATCGATAGAGCCAATCACAAGGACTAAATTTCTTTTAACAAACTTAACATTAAATTAAATTCTTAGTTAAAATTGACAAATTTAATGGATCAAGATTAAGATAGATAATGTTTATTTTAGATTTTACCCGATTCCATTCAAGGCGTAGTAAGTAAATTTACAAAAGTATTCAAATTAATCTTTGTTTCATTATAAAAATTAAAAAAACGTTTCCTTTGAGTATTATTTGCTATTTAAAGTAACTGGTATTTCTCTCCAGGTGGCATTGTAAAATTACATCCCGTATACTTATTTTGTAACGCAGAAATATTCCTAGGCGACGATATTATTTAGACATGCCAAATAATGTCACTTTGTACTTGATCCAATCTAGCGCGCACCTCATTGTAATATTTATAAGGTTTTTTCTTCGTAGGTAACCTGTATATCTTCCTAGACGCAATTCAAATTTGCAGCTTTCGTATTCTATTTTAAGCGAGGTCGCTTTGATAAATTTTTATTTATGACTTGTTAATTTTGTTTAGATTCTCGCCGACTGGTTTCCCACCGAGGTATACCAGACTAGACATAGAGAAGTATTTGGATATTCGGATCAATGCCATTCCGGGGTTTGAAGAAGAAGAAGAAGACGACGTGATCGATGTCTTGGCTCTGACTTCTTTGATCCCGCTAGAAGAGTAAGTACTAGTGATTAAGTAATTTACTCATTTTGTATAATAGGGTATTTGACAGCATGTAAAAAATAAGGATCTATTGATCGCATTCGTATTGAATATGAATTTTGGAAACCAAGTATTTAGGCAGTTAAGAAAAATACCAGATATTGAGAAAATCTACAATGAACATGTTTTTTTTGTCTACTTTAGTCACGTGATCGTAAACGGCTGTGATAATTCGAATGGTTGATGATGTCAACTACTTGTAAATAGTTGCGTCTCAACTGTAGTCATCAACAAAGAGTGTACTCTGTACACCTGCTTGTAAGCAGGTGACGTCACGATGACATGAGGCGCCATATTGTCAGGAAAAGCGTTCTCGAAGTGATGTTGATTTTTTGTATTCGTTTTTTCTTGCTCTATAAGTAAAGAAACGTAAAATATAGATTTTCTATAGAGTCCTTAAACATCAGTGATTAACGTAAAAACCTGTCAAATACCCTATTATAATAATTTTGCGGAGCAGTGACATTGTAGGTTATACGACAATTATAAGTTTTTTTCGTTCACACCTAGGCAAACATGGTGCCCTAGTTAGATATTAATAAATCTGCTAAGACTGATACATTTACAAAAAGAAACTGAACTAAAAAAACTGTTCTAACGTACTCGTGCTTACCTAACTTTTAGTCTAAGCGTATGCTGAGTGAGCACATTACAAATTTTGCAGTGCAGGACAGGCGAGGCAGAATAGGCCGCGAGCGTATGGTGCGACGCAGCTTAATAACTCATGCGTTCTTACTACGTGTAAATACCACGTTTCGAGTCTTATAAACAATCATAATAATTTGAATAAAAATTAGCGGGAAAAATCACGTACATATGGATGCACGCGTTGCCCAGAAATCTGTGCCGGCACTACAACGAGGCGCAGAGCAGGACAGATGCACGGCTGCGGCGCAGAGTACGCAGCTCTAAGGCTAAACGTACGACGTAGATATATGCGTCTGTTCTGCTGCCGAATGCTGTGCCTGGGTCAGCATACGCTAAGTATTACTGTCCAATCTTAAATATTTTTTTATTGAAGAAAGAGACCGCATACAAAAAAGAATTGCCATTCTGCTTTCTTCTGAATCAGTATCAATAAGTTTTAAAAGTGCCCATGAATAAAATTATGTATATTTTATAAAACGATTAAAGTAATTCATTTTCTTATCTATAGATTGTTTTAAGTGACCACCGGATATTAAGAATATTTATTAAATAAATACTTAGTTATAACTGAAGTATATATTACTAAAGCTGATTCACATGGGCGAAAAGTAAAAAATTATTCACTGTTATACTAGTAGTTCTAGTAGTAACGAAATTGCCAAGCCACATATTTTGACTAAGGTGTAGAGCTTGTGAAGTTCGAGCTTGTAGAGTTAAGGCGTGTAGAGTTAGAAGATCTGATGAGATCTCATAACTTTTTGACTGTGCGAGCCACATGGTCCCGTCTTGGCAACATTTTACATGAAAATGTTTTTGGTGGGATATATTATACAAAAAAGAGAGTTGTAGTACATTTGCTTTTAGAACTAACATATTTCTTAAGTAAATAGTAAGAATTCTAAAAATAGCATGTAGTTTTTTAAATAGTTCTTCTAAAGATGATTCCGAAATTGAATTTGATTTATTATTATTATTAGAAATGAAAAGAAAAAGAAAATATCGATTTTGGATTGAAAATCATAACAGATTCAGACTAATACATGGGGGGCTGGCCAGCCGCACAGGGCGGTTAACCGCTAGTGCGTTATAGGGATAAGACACACTTTTGCTGTTTAATAAGAGAGAGAATCTGAATATCGCGTAGCGCTTTAGAGTGCATATAACGTATCTATAGTTTATATATCATTGGTCGTCGATACAGTACGTTGGACATCCGTGCCCTGTTGGAAAGCTTCCTTAGAGCTGTGAGCATAAATACGGTAATTTTGTTTGTTAAAATGTTGTTCAATTGTAAAAAAAAATCTCATCCGTAAACAAAATGTTTCTGTGACCTCCCTTTGGGTACCGCTTCAGTAGTTGTTTCGATTTTACCACCCTATTCTTTTTTAAATTATCATTAAGAAATGACCAGTACGTCTCTTATAGGCTGCAAGTCCTAAGTCATCTTTTAAAATACGCGACATGGTTCTAGGTCCTTCTTTCGGACAGGATTTCTTCGAATTCTTTCCCTTACTGCTTTGACCACTTTTTTCGTACGAACACTACGTGGACGGCCTGATCTTTTTCTGTCACAAGCAGAGGAAGTCTCATTGTACCTAATAATAGCCCGGAATACAAACATTTAATAAAACCAAGCTTATGGAGAGTTTAAAAAATTGCATTTGCCTCCATACCTACTTTGTGTAATGCAATCACAGCGATTCGGTTCTCTTTATCACCCCACTCCATTTTAATATCGCAAAATATTGTAAAATGTATTGGCGCCAAAATGAGAAAACACAGTGAACAATCATATAAAAATGACAAATTCCAAATTAAAATGTAATTGTAACAGTATTTATGGCCAGACTAGGTATATGACTATGTATGTGCCGCTAAATTGGCGACTCTACCAAGTGCTGTCAGTCAGTGTAATATTGTTACACTAGTGTTAAAATTAATACAAAATGTCGGTTAAAACAAAATAAAGAACTTATCTATACTAATATTATAAAGCTGAAGAGTTTGTTTGTTTGTTTGTTTGAACGCGCTAATCTCAGGAACTACTGGTCCGATTTGAAAAAATCTTTTTGTATTGGATAGTCCGTTTATTGAGGAAGGCTATTCGGTCGCAGCGTAATGTTATATAACATCACGCTACGACCAATAGGAGCGGAGCATAAATGAAAAATGTTACAAAAATGAAAAACCGTTGAAACTAAAACACGCGAACAAAGTCGCGAGGGACAGCTAGTTAATAATATCCAAGGCTAGTGAGTGAAATATAAATACAAAAATATTAACGCTTTTTTGAAAACTTTAAGAAATCTTAGAATTTTTAAAATGTTTTTAGTGCTGCATTAATTATGTTGTTTAGCAGTAGTCCTACTAATAAATAGCTTCGAGTACAAAGAAATCGCTGGTTCTGTAAACATGGAATTTTGCATAAACGTTTCTTAAATGGCGTAATTGCAATCATCCCCTAAGTGGTTGAAACGAGGTATACATTGTTTTGTGTAATTTGGTGAATTTTGAAGATAATATGTAAAAACAATATTAAAATCATAGTTTTAACAAAAGTGATTTTAAAACATTTTTCAAGAGGGTGAAAGGGTGAGTTCGTCATTTCCACAGTTACTAATTGAAATTTTATTTACAACCTTCTGGTAAGATATAATGAAAACGTATTTCAGTATTTAAAACCGCTGAATTGGGTGAAATAAAGTTTAAATAGAAGGCATCACATTTTCTCATTGAAGTAATAAGAATGAAATTTAATCTATACTAATATTATAAAGCTGAAGAGTTTGTTGGTTTGTTTGTTTGTTTGTTTGTTTGAACGGGCTAATCTCAGGAACTACTGGTCCGATTTGAAAAAATTTTCAGTGTTGGATAGCTCATTTATTGAGGAAGGCTATAGGCTATATAACATCACGCTACGACCAATAGGAGCGGAGCATAAATGAAAAATGTCGCAAAAATTAAAAACCGTTGAAACTAAAACACGCGGACAAAGTCGCGGGGGACAGCTAGTATTAAAATAAAACTTTTCTTCTTCTGAGCAAAATAAATACATACGTAGGTATGTCGTAGTTTTTTAAAATCAGCCCCTAAGAGGGTAAAACAGGAGTTTGGTAGTTTATATGCCCCGTAATTTTTGAAGTTATGAAAATGAAATTAATTATTATAATAGCTTTCTAGCAAAAAGCAAATACATTTAAGCGTTTACCAAAATCTACCCCCTATTAGAGGTATTAGGAGTTTTAAAGTTGATGTGGTGAGTCCGTCATTTTAAAGTAATAAAAGTGATAATAATAAAATAATGTAACGGCAATTAACGCGAACTCTTGCATTTATCAAAAGGTTTGACTTTTAGACCGGGTTGTACCGGCTGTGGTCATAAGCAGTGACTGCAACAATTTATCATTATTATTTATATATTGTTTAAAAGTTAGTAAGAAATATAATCCGTTAATATTTAAACTTCCGAGTCAAACTAAATGCATATTTCGTCGATTTTGGAAATTTAAATACAAGAGGTTGAAAAGACGGTGGGAACAAGAAAGTATAAGTGAATAAAATAATAATTTGCGATCAGCTTAAAATTTACATTTTGTGTTTCTGATTGAATTGATAAACCTGTTGCAGGTGGTTTAAAGTTTAATGGTTAGCACGTTTGCATGGACATATTCGCTAAGAAAACTTCATACACATCCCATCTGTATGTGTATGTTTCAATAAACAAATGCAAAAAAAAAACAAAGATACGTAATATATTAAAGCAAAACACTTACCGTCCTATTATTAAAAAGTTATCGAACATCTTAAGACTCGCTATAGTTTACTTTAAAAAAAAAACGTATTTATAAAAAGCATTTTAGCACTTAAAAGTTCTATAAACCTGTTATAAGTTACAGAGCCTACTATAACAGTGATATAAGTTTTAAAATGACCGACTCTTTTCAGCTGATTGGTATATTTGACGGAACAACAAACTGAAGTGTCAATCAGTTTAGTTAAGCATCTTGTAACATATTAGTTTTATAATTTAACCACATTTTTAATATTTATCTATTATAATGCAAGCTTCGAAGAAAGATGAAGAATTAACAATAGGCGAATAAGAAATAACAGAAGGCGAATTGATCCGTTTACTTTGGACGACGAAGATTTTTGAAAGCATTATCGCTTGATTAAATTTATTACAAAATACGGAATAGTAATAAATTAGGTCGTAGATGTTGTCGTATCTTACCGTAAATCCCGGTTTTTAATTGAAGTATTGAGAATGTTTACAAATCAAATAATTACTTCCATCCAATTTTGGGTGCATGCATTATATACAAAACTTAACCATATCATCATCATCCAACCAATTTTCACTTCTCTGTCTGTTCCTCGCTTCCATTTTAACTTTTAAATTTCTCCATTTTAATTTTTTAATTGCTGCAATATCAAATAGGAGCTTGCTTGTTTTTTAATAATATGTATAGTTAAAAAAATGTTTAAACAAAAAGAATTAAAAATGATAACATCGTTTCTGCCTTTCGAGTAGGCGGAGTCAAGCGGACTGGAAAGCCAATCCGGCAATCGTTTTTATTTAGCAACTATAAAAGTTAGAAATTTTGTTTTTAGATAGAAGAAGATATGATAAAAATAAATGTCGATCAGTTAAGCTTACAGAACGCTCTATAAAATTGTGTATTCGTAAACGTTCTATAAACCTACTAAAACTAAAAGTCTCTTATAAATCAAAATGTTGCCATTATAAGGAAGTAAGTCTGCAAGTTGACCCTACACACCGACTTGGCCACAGATAATTATGTCTACACGCGAAATTTACAAGGAATTATTCTTCATCATTATAATTTAAAAGTTAAAATGGAAGCGAAGAAGAGACAGAAGTGAAAATTGGTTGGATGATGATGATGATATGGTTATGGTTTGTAAATATATATATATATACTCTGCATCTTATATAATGCATGCACCCAAAATTGGATGAAAGTAATTGTTTTGATTTGTAAACATTATCAATACTTCATACTTAATTAAAAACCGGGATTTCCGGTGAGATACTACAACATCAACGACCGAATTACTTTACATAAGTGGCAGTAGATTTATTGAAGCGATAACGCTTTCGAAAATCTTCGTCGTTCAAAGTAAACGGATCAATTGTTCTGTACATCTTTCCTTGAAGCGCATGATTTTCTAGGCTTTCAATCGCTTCTATAACGCCTAAGCTTCGTAAAGCTTACATTATAATGTATAAATATTAAAAATATATACGTTTGGCACTCGGGGACTGCCGCGGTACAGCTATTGCATAGCATTATTTTATCAACTTATGCAATTATAATATTTAAGCAATTTTTTTTTCTTTGATATTAATTCAAGTTTTTTCTTTGATATTAATTCAAGTTACACTTTTTGAGCGTGGTGACCAATAAGAAAACATTTTCTTTTCTTTTATTGAATAAATGAGAAGGTAATATTGTCTAAAATATTTTTATTATCTTACAATACATGTAGGTTATTCAGGAATGACGTTAGACGATGCACGGCTGTCAACGCCGCACCGCTGTTTTGGTCGGAGTGTTAGGTGTCTTAGGTGTGTTAGGTGTTAGGTTTATTTTCGTTACTGATATTCTTGATTCGGTCGCCGCTCTCAAAGCCCGCGATAAAAGCTATGCAATAGCTTAAAATGTGATAAAATTAAAAAGCAAATAAGTTACAAGTGGCTTACGAACATAGAGTAAACATCGACAAGCATAGAGCGTCATCGCTAGTAGTTATGTCAGCGTAAGTACATTTTTAGCCAAATGTATTGCGCTCGATTACTGATTTATGTAATTGATTTATGAAATGATGCAACAGATGTTTATGCGAAAATATCGACGGTTCCGATATTATTAGGGTAATATTAGTTTTCGAGATAGTTTTTATAAAACGGTGCGCTCTGTTTTGACACAAATTTTACGATTTTACATGTTCATACTAGTGCCAACAGTTCATACCTCGATATGCGCACTCTATAGTTAACTTATTTATTCCTATACGCTTACGAAACTGATTGACACTTCAGGCCGAGTGAAAAAAAAAGACTGCTCGGCTGATCATGACTGCCGCATGCCAAATTAGAAATGGGCTACTACTGTCAAATAATACCAATCAGCTGTCAAGAGTCTGCCATTTTCAAACTTATAGCACTGTTATAGTAGGCTTCTGGGCTCTCTCTATAACTTATAACAGGTTTATAGAACGATTTAGTGCTAAAATGCGCTAATGAATACGATTTTACTTAAAGTATACTATAGCGAGACTTAAGATGTTCGATAACATTTTATGAATAAAATGGTTTGAATACACAATTTTATGAAGCGTTCTATAAGCTTATAGAACTATTTAAATAATGAGTGTTTTAAACCTATTATAAAGATTTTTTATAAATAAGACCGTTAATGTAAACGTTTTAAAAGCATGCTTTCAAAACTTGATTAAGTATTTTGTAAAAACTTACACATAAGTAAATAGTTTGGGATGAATGCGTAGTAGCACATGGGTGGATTTGAGACTATATCTAACGATGGCACAGACATTCACACACGTCAAATTTATCACAAACAATTTTTCGTTGTTGGTTAAAATTAAAACACACATATAAATGTAAAAAAAAAATTGGTTGCCTGTAAAGTCGGTATACGGGCGAAAGTTACGTGACAACGACTGTCAATGTCAATGTCTGTCTCTCTCGCTCTTAGGCGGGCTAACCATGCCCGAGTGGAAGGGACGCGTGCCTCTCACTCGCTCTCATTGTGAGCGCATAACGTGAGCGGAGCGTTACCCAGTTTCTTGAAGTGTCACCCGGCAAACCAATTTATAAGACGTTGTCACGTCAAAAAGGGCGTAATATTCTTTTTTCTTACCAGAATGAAATTTTATGCTGTGTTAGTGACCCGGGAAGAAATTTTCATGAAGTATTTAACATTAATTTGGTTAGTTTTTAATACTAGATCTCCTGGTTTGTAATGTCCAATTGCTTTTTTTGTTTGAAAATTGGTAAGTGATGCTGAAACCTCTTTCCACTATTTGAGAGTATTACATCCATTTTAGAAATGTGTCTCAATTAAATTCTGTAGTTTTAATAAACACCAAATTTTTCTTCAATCAGTACCTAATTGTGATAAAAAGGTATTAATATTTTACACTTTCATATTTCGCTCGTAATATGACGAAAACGCTGAACGCAGTGGTCGTCGTATTGCCCTGTGGTCAAAAGTCAGTTGGCTGTGTAAAAAAACCAAATACGCAAATATTTACGAAAAAAAAGGAAATAAAAAAGAAGATTGTTTTAAAGATGAGAATTGAGAATACGACGTATATCATGAAGAAAAAGCTAAAAACACCCATATCCCTGGAACCAGTCACTTACGACATTAAATCAAACAGTGAACTAAACTACTAAGTAAGCAAAATAGGCCCTTTAATCAACCATTTTATTATATGATTAAAAGTCTTACATGTTAACCAAGCCATAGAAAAAGATCAAATAAATGTGGAATTACAAGGAATTCAAAACTACAACGTACGTTGATAAAATAAAACAACAGAAATCGATATTAGTATGCATTTATTGGGAGAACAGTTTTATTTCAAACAAATAGGTACAATAATATTTATAACTAGCTTTTGCCCGCGACTTCGTCCGCGTTTCCGTCGTTTTTCGTAAAACAGTAGCATATGTCCTTCCTCACGGTTCAGCGGTTTTGATGAAACAGACAGATCAACTTTCGTATTTTATAATAGTAGGGAAATATGTCACGTTACACAAAAATAATCCTTATAGCATGATTCAGTATTCACGCGCGACGGCGCGATGGCTTATTATCGTATTTCATGTATATTGTATAAGTTTGGTGTTTCTATACCGATTTCTATGATTCTTTTTTTATTGAATAGGTAATAATGTTAACTTTTTTTTAATTAGGTATGAGTGAGAGTATTATAAACTTAAGAGTAAACAAATATAATCAGAAAGCTCCGAACTGCTAAGCTATCGGGAGTTACACGTGTTATTGTGAGTCAACCATAAAAGATAGAAATATGCTGTTGTGTAATATTTTTTAGATAATTTTATATAGAACATTTCCGTCATACATGATTTCTATGTAGCTTTAACCATTAAGGCTGCATACGCGACAAAACTTAAAACGCGGAAGCTTAAAAAATGGAGTAACTTCTCCCGTTTCTCCAACACTTTCCTTCACTGCTCTGCTCCTATTAATTGTAGCGTGATGAAAAGTATACTATAACCTGCCCAGGAGTATGAAGAATAATTACCACCAAGTTTCGTTAAAATCCGTCGAGTAGTTTTTGTTTCTATAAGGAACATACAGACAGACAGACAAAAATTTTACTGATTGCATTTTTGGCATCAGTATCGATCACTAATCACCCCCTGATAGTTATTTTGAAAATATATTTGATGTACAGAATTGACCTTTCTACAGATTTATTATAAGTATAGATTAGTATTAAGTAGAAGGTAAATTACAATATAGTCTTCCATTCTAGAAAGGTGGGATAGAGCAAAGACCTGTAGGGTATATAATATTGGTGTAGATTATGTAGAATGTTATTTATATACAATTGCTTGTTTAAATTTTTAAATCGAAATGTTTAATTTGATTTTGGTTTAATCGATGCAAAATCGATTCGTTGTGCAAATCACAACACTAAATTCAGCATGTAAACAATACGTAATAAATAAAACCTAAAAATAAGGAAATATATCGTTCGAAAGACTATGAAAAGGTAAAAATCTGTGACCGAAAAGTATTAAACATGATTTGAGACTAGAAATTGGTATAAATATGTAAAGGAAACTTCATTACTTGTGTAGGGATATCAGAGGCATTTTTTTTATTGTATTTCAAGCCACAGCCTCTCACATAACACTTGGGCATGGTTGCCTTTATCACAATTGTCACACACAGCTTCAGTTAAATTTATATCACAGTAAATGCTTTAAAAAACGAAAAAAATGTAATAAAAGTCGCTCGGTAACGCTAAATGACACTTCTTGTACTCTCAGAGTATCAAAAACTAAAATGACGAACTGGCCGATGGGCGGGGCTACCGTGACGTCATAGTTTAAAATTGTAATTATAGAAGTCTGACAAAAGTAAGGTTTTCTCTTTTTACTATACATTGGCACAATCACATATGTTAGAAAGAAACATGTATAATATTTTTATTTCTGTATAGAAACGTATGATATTTCTATATCTGTCAATTCTGTTAAATCTTTAGGGCACGTCCTCTATTTTTTTTTAGTCATTGGTCAAGCTACGCTTTGTATGAAAATGACAGTGACAACATCCGTGAATATTGTGAAAGCCGGAGTTTGGATAATAATCATGAAAAAGTTTCTTAACTCTAACACTACAAAAAGTCAAATCAAATCAAATATATTTATTTGTGAACATAAGTATACAGAAACCTTCTACCAATGGAATTGGTGTACAAATAATTTCAATAAAGTAAGGAGTTTATACAAAAAAATATGAATTTATTAAATCCAGTAGAAATATTATATAAAAGTCATAGTTTTTAGTTTATCAATTGTATTATTTAAAAATATCTCAACTGAGTAATATTTCTTATCTGATTGATGAATTCAATTAAAATACGGATATTTCATTTCTTATACATTTAGGTAGTTTATTATAAATCTTTGGAGCCATTGCGAAAATACTGTTCTTGTATACCTAATGTAGTTTTAGATCTAATAACATGTGACTGGTCGCAACAACGCTGACTTGGTCAAATTTATTTAACCCGGCGCCAATGACGTGAAAATAATTTCAAAGACGATGACCCCGGGTCATAATTACCCAAATTTCATCATTCATTTTTCAGGAAATTTAACAATTCATCTTAATTTTAATTACTGTCTATATAAAAAGGGTTCCTTACTAAGCTAATAAAACAAAAATAAAACGAATAAATTCTTTAATAATTACTTTTATAACAACACATGCAAAATCATCTATAAAAACACAACGTGTCTATATTTTTAGTTTTTGGTAAAAAATTCTTAGTAATAATAGGAATCAACAATCTTATCTAATAATAAAGAGTTCAAATCAACTTCTTATCATACATATATAATGAGATCAGTCTCCTACTTCATAATTCAGAGCCATGGAACTGCTGCAATTATTGCAGTATGTAATCAAATGGTCGGGGCATAAATGTAAATGCAGCATGCCTGCCTTTTTTAGACGGACATACTTGACATCTCTTGCGAGTTCCTGGGACACCAACAAAATAGAAGTTAAAAATTAGTTATACTGTGACTGTACTATAAACGACCAAAATAATGGTGCCTTTGTTTTGGTGCCATATTACCAAATATATAAAATGATGTATCAAACAGATTAAAAACTTTTTTTTATATACTGACCGGCTTAAAGTCAAATGTACGAGAAATCTGATTTTTAACGTTATATAGCCGCTACAATAATGGCGCCATAGTTTTGGTGCCATAGTACCAAATGCTTAAAATGATGTATCAAACAGATTAAAAACCTTTTTTTATGTACTGGCCGGCTTAAAGTCAAATGTACGAGAAATCTGATTTTTTAACTTATATAGCCGCGAAAATAATGGTGCCATAGTTTTAGTGCCATAGTACCAAATGCTTAAAATGATGTATCAAACAGATTAAAAACCTTTTTTTTATGTACTGGCCGGCTTAAAGTTAAATGTACGAGAAATCTGATTTTTTAACTTATATAGCCGCGAAAATAATGGTGCCATTGTACCAAATGCTTAAAATGACGTAATAAACAGATTAAGAGCTTTGTCAAATGTACGAAAAATTAGATTTTTAAACTTATATAGCCGCTAAAATAATGGTGCCATAGTGTTAATAGGCATAGGCTTAAAATCAAATGTACGAGAAATCTGATTTTTTAACTTATATAGCCGCGAAAATAATGGTACCATAGTACCAAATGCTTAAAATGACGTAATAAACAGATTAAGAGCTTTGTCAAATGTACGAAAAATTAGATTTTTAAACTTATATAGCCGCTAAAATAATGGTGCCATAGTACCAAATGCTTAAAATGATGTCCCGAACAGATTAAAAACATTTTTTTTAGTGGCCGGCACTTTCGATTTTGGGCCCAATATGAATGGTCTCCTTTCATAAACACATCTTAAACGGTTATTTAGATATTAACGTCCAAAAATCGTCATGTTCATCACTGACCTATAGAAATTTCATCATTTCAAAATTCTAACCCAGTTCCAGATGCCCTAGAAAGTTCAAATTTGGCATGCAGATAGGTATTAGGTGAATACAAAGGAAAAAATCTGAAACTGGTAAATTTTTATAATTTTATTATAATTTTTCACTTAATTGATTCTATTACCCGTAAACGTAGGAAAATACAATATAAACATAAACCATTTGGTATTATTTTTTTTATAAATAAGTAAGTACCTACTAATAATTTATGTACAAAAAGTAATGATATCCCATCAAAAACATAATATAAAATGGAAGCCAAGTTCAAAATTATGCGCCTTAGTTGTTGACTTCAACGACAAAAGAAATCTAAATGGGTGCCAAGTTCAATGGTCAGTCCTGAAAGTTATTTATAACAACATAAAATATAATTTCTTCTTATAACTTAGGATAATGTATTGTAGCCTAAGGACTGACTTGGCTAGTTTTCTATTCCAACCATCCAAAAGGGGTTAAGAGTGCATCTGGTGTTTACAAAATTGTAGCTCAAAGTGAGTTAATTAAATAATTGATATCGATTGTTTTAAATTATTTGTTATGCATTAACGCATGCGGAGCGAATATTTGTACTTAAATAAAAAAAGTAGAAAAGCCTCAGGAAGGACTCGAACCTTTGACCACTGGCTCAATGCACCAGTCGCTTTACCAACTCAGCTACCGAGGTTACAGACAAATTGGTCCATGTATTCCGACTCACCACGGCCGTGTGTGCAGAAAATGAAAATTTTATGAAAATCGGTATTCGGTAATAATCATAAAAGTCTTAGAGTCAAATCATTCTACAGCAGAGTCGAACCACATTGCAGCATCAAATTTGTCCCAATTTACAAGAATGCGCGTGTATTCCCTCGGCTTTTTTTTTATCTCAGAAGAAATATGAGCAGTTATTTGTTGCGTTAAGGATTTTATTATGTCAGACATAAAAAGAAAATAACTCCGTAAACTGCGCGCGAATGCGCGTGAATTCGCTCCCGTTCACTTGCAATGTGTTGTAACTCAGAAGAAATTTAAGCCTTACGTTGTTAAAAATGAATTTTAATATGAAGCGTCAATCTAAAAGTTCATGTATTCATCCTTAACAACGTAATGCTCATATTTCTTATGAGATAACAAAATTCGCAAGCTAATGCAATCGAATTCGCGCGCATTCTACTAATAATCTTAGTTTCTATCTCAGAAGAAACGCCGACTTGCTCTCTAACCAACTCGGTAAATTAAGTCTCCAACAAAGTTAACTAGGTTACAATTCTTCTTGTCACTAATCCCTATTGTCATTGCATGTTGTGGGACAAATGCAGTGACAGTAGGGAATGTGCAAGTGCAAGTCGGCGTCATCAAACAAACAAAAAACTACACACTTGCGCGGTAATACAATGGAGAGCGATTCTCGGAAACGGATTATTTACTTTTTAAGGCAATCAGCAAATCGGTCTCATTGGATTTTGTTGAGTTTTATAGTTTTTTAGATAGCTAATGAATTAAGGAAGTAAATTAAATAATTTGTACGCAACACTACATAATTTTTTTTTTAGTAGAACACGATTGATTTTACTAAAATATCATTATTTTCGTGAAACAACGCTTGATTTTATGCTTTATCTCAATAAGGCGTCGTGTTTTCTTGCTAATGTTGTTTAAATAATTTTTTATGGTTTTCTGGTTATTTGTTCATCAGAAAAGAAGAACATAATAAACAAAACGCTGAATAATTCACCGCAAGGATACGTTATAACTTTAAAATCGTGAGTTTTTATAAAATCTTTTAAATCTCGATTATCTCAGTAATGACTAGGTTTCGGACATGGCATCACATGACGAAATTGGCTGCAAATAAGCTCTACTTTAACCTGCAAGGAATGCACTTTATTTCCGAACACCCTGTATAAACTTTTAGATTGACGCTTCGCTGCGCTTCGATTCAGCTGTAGTATAAGTAAAACTTTATAACTCAAAAACAACAAAATTTCGGCATTGAGATGATACGAATACCTCTGGACACCCGATAGTCAATACTTTCTGGGACATAATACATTACAATTGGTACCTTGAACATGACTTATGCGCTTTTAAAGTTTTAAATCTATGAGTGTGAAAAATGGCAACTTCACACTTCACTAAAAAATAACTAGAACTTATTTGAATAAAGTTTTCTAGCTTAAACCCGTTCTGACTGTAAACTACAAGTAATAAAAAACATCCACTTGATCAAAAATCACCAACATCTTTGCTAAGACTTGGTTATTTTTGGTTCCTGTACTGACGTTAAAATGATCACCTTCATATAACCGCATTAGTCATTTTCTAGATTAGTACCAATCTTAGGCATTATCTTACGCATTGCTAGTAGCCTGTTGTGCTCTATATGCCTAAGCTCGTTTACTGGTTTAAGTGATTTTCTCTGCGACGACAGACGATTATGCGAACATAGCGATGTTTCCGTCATATTAGAGTAATATTAGGTTTTGAGATAGTTTTATACGAATTTAAGAAAAACCCGGAAACACACAAATCAAACAACACACAAATGCTCTCAATCACCCATATTTTTAGTCGATCTTTCTACCAAATACCCTGTATAATCTCTTTAGTTAGAGAAAAAGTAGATCAAGGATTTTATTATCGAACAACATTGTCGTATTTTTTTTGCCGAACGTAGCAATGTAACTGCTCTTGCATAAATTATCATAATGAGTGTCTCGTTTTGGTTATTATTTCAGTCTCGAAGAAATCTACACGATGAACATAAGTGAAGATGAACCACTGTCTGGTTTAAATGCAAGACTTAGACCTCGACGAAGCACGAACAGTCCCCTGGCAAGGCAAACAAATAGAATTGACAGTAAAACCGTGCAGGACAAAACTAAAAGAGTCGGTACCCTGTCAAAAGCCTGCCTAAACAAACCAGATGATCTCGCCAACAAGTCTGATTCTAGCCCAACTCCACAGTTTCTGTGTCCCTATTGCGATCGGAAATTTGCTTCTAAACAAACGGTGTCTAAACATGCACGGCGAATACATTTGTCGACTACCAGGCAAGACTTTTTCATTGCATGCCTCTTCTGCAACCACACTGAGGCTGAAAGTAATGAAATTATTCGTCATATGGTGGATAGCCACCCCAATCAGTACTTCACCTGCCTTGACTGCCACACACGTTTTTCCGCAACTTCCGACTTGGCTGAACATAAACTGACCGTTTGTGAGAAGCAAAGACCATACCGCAGCAAACTGCGTCAGAAGACCGGGTCACAGAAACACGATATTGACATTAAAGACGATTTTCGGAGTGACAAGGATTATACAGATGGATTTAATGGCATTGTTATATCTTGTGAACTTAAACCATCCCATGTGCATGATGAAGCAGATATTGAAGATAACATAACTACAAATTTAATTTTGCCTCCGAACAAGAATTTAAACAGCAGTGCAGTTATAGAAAAAAACGCTGTAATAGTTTTAGATGATATACAATGGAATAAAAGAATTCCCGCCAACTTTTCTTTTCACAATACTGATGCTGATCAGATACTTTCAAGATTAGGCGTTGTACATCGTTCACCCAGGACTGGAGAATCGACGAAAAAGGACTGGATTAAAACCATAGATGACTCAACTCAAAAATTTGAAAAATGTTTCGACACAAGTTTTTATTCACAGGTGGCGAGTAATGTTCAAGAAAACTTAACGAAATGTCTAGATGGCTCATTTAATTTCAATCCCGATTTGCAAAACACGATAAAGACGAGGAAAGCAAAAAACAGTGTTGTTATTAATACAGCAGAAGGCTTTCCAATCCTCTTGGCATTTGAACAATATTCCCGCAACATTTTTGATAGCTACATGCCGCGCAGCATTGCGCCTAAACACAAATGGAAATGGGACAGTATAGAAAATGACAAAAGTCAAATAAATCCTGATCAACTAAAGCGGGATTCACATACTAATAATTGCATCATTACCTTGGTTTCCAGTTTGGATATATGGACCCAGTTATGCATGCGAAAAAAATATGAACAGAAGTTCAATATTTCTCACTTGGAGAAAAAGTCAGAAAAGCAGAATGTAATCGATAAAGAACTAAAAGAGATACTGGAAAGCAGGGAAATTCCGGGATCATCGTCGCAGTTAGTACAATACACACGTTACTCTCCTCCAAACAAAGATGGGTTAGACGTACCATCTTATTTGGGATTAGCTCCTTCAGGACCAACATACGATTTACAACCAGCTGTGTTAAGTGGAGAGTGGGTAAGACCCAGGTGCTATGTTTGCTGCGCGTGCGGTGCTCAAACACGAGATTCAAGAGCATTATCTACCCATATATCTATTCAACATCCCAATGCTCAGGTGCAGCATTACGAAATAGTCGGAGAGCCTCTTCTGAATGCAGATATTTTGCAACATTTGTACGTACCACCGAGTCAAATGAGTAACAGAACGAGGCCGCTACGAGGAATCCGAGATTGTACGAAATGCAAAAAGTCCGTTTCTTTGGAAGATTTGCATCAACATATGTTGGACTGTGCAGGCGATACACCAGCAGTTCGCAGGAAGTGTCGATATCGACCATTTGGAGTCCGCAGACGTCGTCCGCGCTTACCAGATAACGTAATACGTCGCAAAATTCGTAAAGATATGCGGAATAGACACAAACAAAAGAACCTTATGAGACCCACACAGAAGATTCGGAGTGAAGTTGGTGATGGTAAGTTAAACACAATTTTTTGCATTTTATACCATGCTTACTTTTATTTTTTAATAATCTTATGTATTTTATTTTAGCTGAAACCATTCGAAAAATGATAGCAGATTTACCTGCCAAGCGCCACCGCGTTATGCTCAATCCTATGAATTCTACTCTGCGCCCGCGTAGAAAACTTGATATACAAAGAAGCAAATTAATCTTGAAACATCGTGCTACTGATGATACAAAGAACAGAAAGCTACGTACAGTGAAAGACTTGAATATTTCTTCTAATTCTGCAGACATTGTACCGACTAACAAAGAGGAGCAAAATCTTAATATTTCTTCTAATTCTGCAGACATTTTACCGACTAACAAAGAGGAGCAAAATCTTAATATTCCTACTAATGATGACGAAGACCTCAAGCCTCTTAAACCTAAAAAACGTCTTACTGAGAAAAATACCCGTCATACAGATAATAATAAAAGAAAAGCTGTGATAAACAGGGCTAGAAGAAAACTGCAGACATCTAATGATAATCATATTGAGCTTCCAGAAAATGACAATGCTGGAACAAACAATAATTCTCCAATTGATCAATTGCCCAGGAATAATGAACCACCTGATCGAATTGACATAAGCAGCAATCAGTCCAGCGGCAGGCAACATTCTGGTCGTGGAGATGGCAGTTTTGATCGTGGAGGTGGCAATTTTAATCGTGGAGGTGGCAATTTTAATCGTGGAGGTGGTAATTTTAATCGTGGAGGTGGTAATTTTAGTCGTGGAGGTGGCAATTTTAATCGTGGAGGTGGTAATTTTAGTCGTGGAGGTGGCAATTTTAATCGTGGAGGTGGTAATTCTAGTCGTGGAGGTGGCAGTTATAATCGTGGAAATGACCCAGGGAGAGGTAGAGGTGCAAATAATCGGCGAAATGATGAAGAAAACAATGATCCTCCAGCTCCAAATGACCCTCTTAAACATTCTATAGCACGTTTGACAGCAGACTGTGTAACTCATGACAAAACAGTGCAATTACACCATCTCTTTTTAGTTCAACAAGATTGTAATAATACGAGAAGACATGTATCGACAGGTCAACAAATTTTGTTTGAAAATGAAGCGTCTGATTCGCGATTAGATAAACCGCCTTTACCAAGTTACCAAAAAGTTCCTATAGACCCTTACGCACAGCAAAAAATCAAATGTAATAAACCGCGTAAAGGTTTGAACGATTGCATTGCGATGCTGAAAAACAAACTGGTAGAACCTAATTCATTAGAAAGTGTAACTGAAGGCAACGAAACAGCTATGCCGTCTTCTGATCCCAATGTTAGGATCCATGATTACATTGCTGGTCCAATTGTTAATTCGGTTGTTAATCCATCTGATAATGCTATTGCAAATCCTAAAGCTGATAACAGCCTAAATGAAAACCTGACTATTTATCACCTAGTTAATCCGAACGACCACCTTCCTACTGGACAATTGCCGGTCACGTATGGAAATGATCTACTTTTAAATTCAGGTCATCGATATTATCTTCAACCTATTGATCATAAAATGGACCCAAACCCTGCTGAGGTATTCTCTCGATCTGTTATACCTCATGACAGGGAATTGGATATTCAGTATCAAAACACATTGGCCCAGCAATTAGCTCTTGAGCAATTTACACACGGTCTTGGTTTGAGAAAAGAAAAAAGAGTGTCAAAAGAAAAAGGCACTGGAAGTGTGAGACAAAAGAAATTAGCTAACCCCACCAAAGGTCAAGCAAAAAACAAGCATCAAGAACCAACTGTCAAGCGTAAATCATCACGTTTGAGATCGAATGCTCGATGTGATGCACAGCAAAAACTATTTGGCTTACCGTCCCAAATTGAAATTATTCCACAAAAATCAATTCCTATAAATTCTCTACATACAATGCGTTCTGATCATGACCAACATTCAAAAGTGATGATAAGTCCGGGGAGCGACAACAAAAATAAACCTGTGAACATACAAAGTGAAATACTCCCGATGAAACCGCCGGAAACCTATAAAGAATCTAAGTCACCTCGAAAAGCGGAATATCACCATAAGTATGAAATGTCCGGAGGTCGTCTTATTGAAAATAAATCATATCAACAAGATTTAGCTCTTGAACATGGACCATCAATTGAACAGAGTCAGCGATCAGTAGCGGAACAAAGAATGTTTGCAGAGAGGACGTTAAATGAACATATGATACGTGCTGATCAAGATTTATTTACTGAGATCAGAACTCATTCTGAACAAAGACCAGATCAGAGACTTTATCCGGACTCAAGGTCATTATCTGAATATAGAACTCTCGCGGATCCTAGATCATGTGGACCAGACCCATTGTCACTAGCGGAGCATATGTCAATTCTTGAGCAAAGAACTTTCAATGAACATAGGCCATTTCCAGATCAAAGAATTTACCCGGAACAGAGATATTCAGAACACAGGGTTTATCAAGACCAGAGATTTTCTGAATTAAGAGCATCTTACGAGCAGAGGCCTTTTTCGGAGTTGAGGTCACACGCAGAACAACAAACTTTTGCAGATCAGAGGTCACATCCTGAACAAAGGACGTGTACCGATCAAATGCCGTATCCAGAACTGATATCATATACTGATCTAAGATTACTTCCTGATCAGAGACAACAATTTGAGCCCAGGACACTTTCAGAGCAGATGACATATGCCGAACCACCGTCGTATGGAGATCAGAGAACATACCCGGAACAAAAGACTTATCATAAGCAAACAATATATCCTGAACACCGTTCATACCCCGAACATAAGACGTATCAGGAACAACGACCATACCCGGAACAAATGACGTGTCCAGAACCGGGTATGTACTCAGAGCAGAGACAATTTCCTGAGCAGAGAATATATACAGAACAGAGATCGATTTCAGAACAGATTAGTTACTCTGCGCAGCGGTTTTTATCTGAAAAAATGACAGACCAGCATATACTTCATGAACAGATGTTGCCTCCTGAGCAGAGACTAATGAAATCTCGGAGATCATCTAAAGAAAAGAGATCAGTATCTATAGAACGAAGAATTTCTAATGAACTCTGGCCTTTATGTGAACAGAGACCCCAAAAAGAAAAGGCGACTCTGCCGGATCAAATACCTTTAAACCCAATTGAACGTAGAGAGCAGAGGTCCTCGACTGATCGCAGTATCTCAGAAGAGCGTAGGTCCTCTATCGAGCTTACGAATGAACAAAGGCTTTCAAGCGAACGAAGACTTTCGAATGAAAACAGACAATCAAGCGAACGTAGGCTTTCGAACGAACGGAGGCTGTCGGATGAACTACGTCTGTCTATAGAACGAAGGCATTCTAAACTTAGTACCTCCACAAATGAACACGGTTCTTGTAGCGAACAGAGGGATTTCAATAAGCAATTACCATTTATTGAGCAAAGATCATTAATGGAACAAAGATCGTATATAGAACAGGCAATACCCAATGAGCGGAGGCTTTCGAATGAACAAGGCCTTCATCACGAACAATGGCAAGCCATTGAGCGCAGAGCAATGGAGCAGCAATCACAGAATAAAAATTCCGCTACAAATTTCAACAGGGAGTTAGTTGTTGAACAAAGGCATAATGAGAAATCATTTGAGGAGCAAATATTACTAGAAGAACGAAGATTATCTGATCATAGATTGTCAACTGAAAACTGTCATGGCATGGACCAGGATTTCTTGGATCAAAATAAAGCATTACATCAAGAAATCTTAATCGAACAACAAGCATTTAATGAACAACAGCCATCGTCTGAAATATATATAGATGCTAACATTGCTGAACATGTTCAAACTAACGAGTACCATGAAAGTTCCAATAATCTCGAGCTATCTCATAAAATAGCTGAAGAAGATTACTTGGATAATGATTACAATGAAATACCAAGTGATATACCTCCCGCTCATGCCAGTACAAATGTTGAGTCTATATTATCAGCTCCTCTGGACTTATCTGGCAAGTCGTTGCCAATGGAAATTACAGAAGATTTGTCGAAACACGATAGCTCCTTACTTGTTAGCAACTATGACATGTACGAAACATTAGACTTATCAAATAAGACAGTAGATCAGCGAAGATTTGATAATGACGTCGATACAGACAACTTAGCAGTAGATTTGCGTATTAAAACCTCTCTTCCGTCGACGTTTCACTCAAATACTATAGATTTAAGTGCAAAACCAACAACTACTGGTTTCGATAATGTAACTGATTTGTCGATGAAACGTTGTGAAGAAAGTTTTGTCCCAACTGACTTATCAGTAAGAGGATTTTTGCGAAATGTACCGACAGGAATGGTAGATGACGCTGGAAATTTTGATATTCAGGATTTATCAAAGAGGAGTGAAGAAAAAAATGTAGAAGATCCAAAAGACTCTTCTGAAATAATTGAAACGATCTCAGATTTGCCAACTGACCTATCTGGAAGAACCGCTCTTTCGGGCATTTCTATAAGTTCCGAAGTAAAAAAAAATGATATCAGCATGTCTATTGATTTAACGGTGGATGACGATAAGCGGGACATTACTATAGAAAACAACATAATGCATGGTGAGATTCCAGAAGACATTAAAATTAATTTGGTTGACCACAATTTAGAAATGGTATGTAGTAGCCTAAACATAGTAAAAAATGACATCGAGGCGGTTAGCGAATTAACTGCCAATGTACCACAGAGCAAGTTAAATATTACAGAGTCTCATTTAAATACGTCAAAGGTGGAAACCGCAACTGTAAATACTGTGTTCCAGACACCAAACATTGCTACATCCTCAAGTTCTTACAGAGTTGAAGGAATAAAATGTGACTCTGCTACAAATTTTACAACTTGTGCGATAAATTCGCTAACCAGTACGTCTATGGGCACTTCCTCTAATTCTCAGACTACGGTTGAAAGGAATCTTAAAGCGTCGACTTCCCCCTTAAATGTGAATACTGTCGTTTGTACTTTGCCGGTTTATACTTTACCAAATCCGGTAATATGTTCAACATTAAACAAACATGAGAGCACTGTACCCGTTTATACGTTAGCTAATGCTTGCATTTCAGTCACTAAAATAGAATCTTCGAGTTCACCAACACTTACAAATACTTTTCTTACTATTGCTGGTACGACTATCGCAAATACAACTTCAGTTTATACTTTAACTGGTACGACTGTTGGCGCTCCTTTAAACTACGGAATTATATCCCATAATAGATTACCTTCTCAAGCCACACAGGTAGTTGTGTCTAATGATACTAATTCACGACCGGAGAGAAAGTATACTGACGACCAAAGTCATTCAGAGAACAATATTCTTGAGACAGCTAACACTGAAGACCAAGATCCTGAAACAGCAAAAAAGATCGCAATGTTACCAAAAGAGCTAGTCGAAATTTTAGGCACGATGCCAGAAGATCATAGGAACCAACTTTTAAACGTATTGCCCCAGTACGTCTCTACTTCGAATACTGCATCCAAAAGTAATTGTCAAGACAAATTTTCAAATGATATAATGAGGTCATCAATTGTCAATAAACATCAACCTTCGACATCAAAACACATGGTAGCACCATCAGAAAACAGCATTGACGCAAAAGAGCATAGCGTGTTGCCAAATTATTTACAAACTAATATTCGTACATGTGCGTCACAGTTTCTAAGATCGTTTAACATAGATGAAGACCATACGGTGTCTTCTTTCCTTCTACGTCCTCCACCGCCACCCCCGCCTCTGTTCCCATCATCATATACAGTACTGCCCCCACCTCCCCCACCACCACTATACGCAGCTCCTCCACCACCACCACCACATCCACAAATGTATAACGCCCTGCCTCCACCACCTCCGCCAACAACACAAAACGCAACGGTTTCGGCACCGCCGCCTCCGCCTCCTCTTCCTCCTTTGCCACCAAATTCACCACCACCACTGTACCCACCCATACATCCTGTTACAAAACTGGATGCTCCTTTAGAAGATGTTAAACCTCCTATTATGATATTCACGAAAAAGGAAGAACAAGATTTAGATACCGATGATTGTGTAGATCAATTTATGTCTGACTCACTTGAAATCACCCAGCAAAATGATTACGGTGATCAAAAAACCGATTCTGAAAATATGGTCATAGATTTAACTGAGGATAATAACCCAACTATCAACAGTGAGTTGTTAAAGATTGCCGAAGATCTTGCGAAATCTATAGCGGTACCAATAAATGTTATGAATAACTATACATCTTTAGTGAAAACTAATAACCTCAAGACATTAAACGATAAAACAGCTAGTTTAAGAGCAGTTCGCATAAAAACGCCTTCAGAAAGAAATAAGTCCTCAGCAAACAATGAATCTCATACTAAAACCACTATTGAACTAGAAGACTCTACAGATTCCAGGTCAGCCATTGAAAAAGAAACACAATCTGGTTCTAAAATAAATGTTGAAAAGCAATGTCCAATATTACTAAAGAGTGCAGAACCAGAATTAGGCGAGCCTGCGGAGGAAACAAAATCTTTACCTATTAATCAAATTCAAGACGTTGACGAAGATGACGAAGATATGGAATCTATAGCCCTAAAAATATCATTCGCTGTTCAACAGGCCGAAATTAGTAGCACTCAGCAAAATAAAGCCAAAGCAGTTTCCTGTCCAACTACAACTGCTTCAATAGAAGATTCTAACAATGAATTACGAAAGGAATCATCTATGGTAACGCTTAAAAATAATCAGGATTCAATTCAAGTTGAAATTCCGGTAATGGTTGAAATAGGACAAGCTGAGAGTGATTTAATACCAAAATCTCCAACATTATCTGAACATGAATATAAAGACAATCAGCAAATATCCAAAAATATAAATGCACAAAATATCCCAAATATTTCAGAATTTAGTACCAATAATCTTGATTCGCAATTTTCTAACACAGACCTCGCAAAAACACACTCCTTAAATGAACCTGTGGAAATATTCAACGATTCTTTTGATGATGATTCTGATGACAATGTTTCATTAGCAATTATTGTTAAAAACCGGGAACAATTAAAACATAATTTACAAATCAGTACCTTATCAGAAATTACCACACCTGGTCAGGATTCGGTCAAAAATGAAAACCTGCAGAACTCTTCGTTGAAAGATATAATTACCAAGCTTAATTCAGAAAATTCTAAAAAGGATGAAGCTTCATGTTATGATTATATTCAAACAAAGCAAGTAGAGATGTTTCATCAAGACAGCGATCAAGATATAAGTCGCATTGAACATGGAAAAAGATTTATAAAGGAACCATTTAGGCCGTCTAGGAAACGGAAAAATAAAGATTTTTCCGAAGATGATGTATTGCAGGTTGATGTAATTCATGAGGAAATCAAGCAAACGGATAATATGTTTGATAAAGGAGCTTTTGAAAACTACGCAGAAGATCATAAATTATTGAATGACGAAATTACTTCGCATAATCCTCAGCAACAAGTTCAAGTTCGTCAGGATTCAGACGAAATACCGAAGAAGAAATCTTGTATTTTGAATAACCTAAATCAAGACGATGTTCTAACATCTTATAACTCTTTAACAACTCATCAAGCAGTAGAATCCGAAGTTAAAGAAACTGCGCACGTTCACAAACATAAACACAGAAGGAAGAAAAATAATTATATGAAAACACGTAAAATTGCACATACTAAAGACAAAATGAGAGTTCCGGAGAATTCAATGTCTCTGGAAAGTATATGTGAAGAAAAATCTTTGAATCTGTCAGACGTAACAGAAATAAAGGATAACCAAAACACGGAGATCATCGGGCACGAAAAGAGCACTATTGACGACGCGTTAGACCATTCAAAATCTAATAAGCATGAAAATATAAAAAAGTCCATGGTTCTAGAATCGACTGATAGTGATTTATGTCTTGATATAGATGAGGATCATGACGCTCTTTTACGCCGTAGCAGACGTGGAAAGTCAATGTTTGTTGACAGTGCAATGATTGATCATGCGAACTATGTACCCGAAGTTAGTTTTGAACACAAGACACCGATAACTAAAAAACAACTGATTTTTTCCAAGATGATGCTTGATGAAGAGAATTATATTGAACCGCAAGCGCATTCAACACCCGATAAAGATTTAATCGAAGTGGACAAAATAAACATTAATTGTAATATAGACAATTCAATTAACCACATCGCTTCCGTTAGTAGTGATGTGAAAACGAATCAAAAATATTATCCCACTATGGAAAATAGTACAGACATAATATGTAAAGAAACTTTACAAGCTAAACGCCAACATAAGAAAAAGCGAGTTTTTGAAATTGATGATTTAACTGAAACTGATAATACTCTAAGTCTTAATAGTGGTAGCAAATTCAGATTGCATTCAGAGTCTATTTCTTCTGATTCTACAGACAATATGTCCGAAGTTTTACCTGAAAATAAAGATTTATTAAACATGGAAGTTGAGATGATTAAAGAAAATAAATTAGTACCTAAGCATTCGGAAACTACTTTAAATGATTTAGAATCGAAAGATACTAACGATGATTCTTCTCTAATAGAAACATTAAATAAAAAGTTAAGTACTCACAAGCGTAAATTTAGCCCTCTGGCCAGTGACGAATGTAATCAACCCTTGAAAACTAAAAAAATTAAACCATATAAAAAAGACAATTTTAAAAGGAAAAATAATAATATTCGTGAGAAATTACATTTTAAAGGAAAAGAAAAAGTTTCCGTACCTTCAGAAACTCGTACTACTTGCTATATGCCGCTAGCAGCGAGACGAACTCGTTCAAAATCCGTATTTGTAAAATCATCCACTGATGATTATGATCCCTACAATATTGATTTAGACGATATGGTAGAAACAGATACGTTTAGGCTTAAAAATAAGAAGAAGATGAAGGAAATGGAAAGCTCTAAAAAATCAAGTAAGAATAAACCAACATCTAATTTTGCTAATTCTTACGCTAATAAAAACACAAAAAATAAAGGTAATCATTGTGTTGGTAAACCGGAACCTGAAATTGGTACCAAAGATAATGAATGCGATTCAGATGATTCTTCAAAAAGTGACGTTCCGCTTAAAAAGTACATAGAAGAAAAAGAGAAAAAAATGTATCAAAAAAGTACCAAAGCTTATAACAAAAATTTCAAGCTACGTGAACATTCTAAAATCAAACGCAATAATAAGTTCCAAAAAGGAAGTCGACGTACCCCAGCCACTATTAGTAACGTTGTTAAATCTAATGTTTCTGATGACGCGGATGAACGGCGATCTGAACAGTTCATGGAAAGTTTTGGATTTTTCTCAGAAAGAAAACCACGAAAATCTAATTTACTAGCATCTAAAAAAATATCCGAAACTTTCCATATCATTGCAAATGATACTGATGACAGCTGTTACGGGTCAACGAGCAGAACGCATAAACGCTCTCTTCAAAACGAAAATAAGAAGTCTATCGAGGGTAGAGGAACAAAGGCACGACGTCACATTATTAGGAAGAAAACAACCAAGAGCGTACCACAAGTCGAAAATACGGCTATCTTAAAACCCGTACCAACTAACTGTAAGTTATGTGAGAAACAATTTCTGCGGTCTGATAATTATTTGCGACATCAAATGTCTTTGTTTCATATTTCAAAGTTATCAGAGGGGCTTAAAATGAATACCTTACCATACCACGAAATACCTAATCATTTAGTAGTTTATAAACAAGAAATTGACAAACTTAAAAAGCTAACAAAAAAATTGATAGGCAAGAAAAAAAAGAACCCAATGTATTCAAAAATCAAATTGCCTACTTTAGATGAAATTGTAGTAAATGTTAAAAGAATTGTAAAAGAACAACTGTTGAAAAAACCTCTAGAACAACAAGAACAAATACAACAACAACTGTCTCACAGAGAACTCAGCCGAGACGAAGCCGTTTTCTTAGATTGTTGTCAGTTATTCAAGTATAAAAATAACTTTAAAGTTCTTCGCATAAACCTTGCTAGCATATACTTTGCCAACATAAATTTCGCCAACATAAACTTTGCTAACATTAACCTTGCATACATAAACGTTGCAGATATTAACGCCGCTCAAATAAATCTTGCTAACTTTAACACTGCTCAAATGGACACAGTTTACTTTGACGCTACTGACGATGCTATTTTTCACGTCTACCCGGATCCGAGTGAAGCTGCTGAAGCTAACGCAGCTTACATTAAAGCTGCTCACGTTGACGCTATGAAAGTCAATATTGCTCCGGATGATTTAGATAATGATGTAAACTATGAAGAAGACCAACCAATCATCAAAGGATTTGATTTATTAGAAAAACCTGCAAGAGGAGACGGTGATGTAGATTCTATTACTGCTAAAAATATTTTAGATAGTGAAGAAGTTCGAAACTTAGAAAAGGACTTATTTTCAAATTTTAAAGCAAATGCTAGTTTGAGGAAGTCAAAAGTTACGATACAACGAAGTGTTAGTGATGTAGGACTTGATCAAATTGATGGTGATGACGCCGACCACATCGCATTTTCTAGTTCAAATTTAGGTGAATCTAATTGTGAAGATATAAAATCCTACCAAGAGCCTAATCCTATCAAACTTAAAAAACCAGAAACGAAAGATAAGATGTACCCAGATGTCATTGAAAATATAGATATGTTTGAAGACAAGTTCGATAAAATTAAAAGAAAGTGCCGATCTCAAGCGGCGGCTGCCAAACAAGTGCAAGCTGCTATCGACCCGCCAAGGACAAGGTATGTTATAATTAAGCCGTCATTTTATTGAGAAGTTGTTAGGGAAACTTGCGTCAGCCCGGGCTATCGTGTTCATGTAAAGTTAGTCGGGAACACCAGGCGTAGTGACAATGATGTCTAGGTTGGGTCCTTCACTTATGGGCCAGTCGCCACGTAGTTATAAATTGTTAGGACATATTTGAGTAGTGTAATACCATTTTTTTTCAAATGTAAAGTTCATCGTTAAAATAATAGGAGCCGGAAAAAAACTTAATGTTTGGGGATGATAAATTTATTTGGCAATTGTCTAAATTATTTCAAATTAGACTGCTACGTAGTACTTTTTGAAAGTCAACATAACAGGCAGCACCTTGATTCACCCACTTGTGAATGGGTTGGTTTTACATGAAAGAAAACAGTTATTACTTTTTTTTAAAGAGAATGAAGATGTGTCGTTTTTGTATGCGACTCCTGCTACAGCATGTACTTTTCAGAGAAGCTGAGAACTAATTTCTGAATAGAAAAGAAAATATAAATTAATAAAAATATCTATTATCTTTTGAGAGAAACAAATAAGGCTTAAATTGACAAAATAACATTTTCCTCAATTGGTGGTATTTTCTTCGATAAAGTAACATCGCCTTTGCCACAATTAAAGCTCAACCACAGCTCTATACGATCATAGTTCCCAAGATAGAGGATAGGGAGATACAAGATAGAGGACTTCACTTCTAATTCTAACTGAAATATTAGCTCACCCCAGTCATAAAGAAAAAACGGGAATCATTAAATGGGAAGACATAAAGTAAAAACAATATTTTAATGATCTTAATCGTCTGAGAGGTCAATTTATAAACAAAATCGATTTCCCATCTTATTTTTTTTTAAATTAAACGTAAATAACTGTTCTACAACTTTTCGTTTATGACTTCCTCGTGATATGAGTAAGGGAGACATTCTTACCAAAAGCTATAAAGATTATTTAGAAATATTGACGATTTACTCACGCACATTCTTGGGATCGCCTGTACTCAATAAGAGGGAATAGGCCATCGATAGACTCAATAGGAGACTTCGACTCGCGACACCGCCGCCGCCGCGTCAGCTCATAATTAGGTACTCCTATTGAGTATGAAACGAGTTGGGATCGTACAAAAGTCACGTGACCGATTGTTTCGTCGCGTAGTTTCAAATCAATGGATTAAAATATTTATTTTCTAAATAACAAAAATATTATAAATAAAAAAAAAAACAATTGTAAGAGGTATAAAAGAGCACTAAGGTTAAGCGACTAGCTTCCTACAGCGTGCTGCGGTTCAATACTTGCCGCTATAGATGTTGTAGAGCTCAAAACGTTTTTAACGACATACCTTACCGCTCGCCCTACAGCGAGCCAGGCCAAGCTCGATATATTTATGCTGGACATCCTTTAAAGGATATTTGGCTCCCAAAAAGCTTACTTTGCAGCTGCAAAATTGGTATACATAATACTACTCAAATATGTTAACTAAATACCAAAGAATCAGCTTTCTGTGATTTATTAGGATGCACAGACGGTCGGATATAGTTCGAAAGCGGACCAAATCCGTCGTTCGTTTGGACCAAACCGAGCGTGTGTTAGTAATTCTTGTTTATACAGATCAGTAACAAAGGTATGGATATAATTTCTAGTAACGATCCCCCAATATGAAGTTTGGATCATAATGGCTTTGGTTCTGAGCTCAATTATGAGGCAGCAAACGTGCATAAAATTGGACCAAATCATTCTTAACCACACAATCATTGTTATAGCTTACGCCTTACGTCATAGTTTTACCTAAACCTGAATTTATGACACAAGGAAATAAAATAATAATAAAAAGATGTCGGCTCAGCGAGCAGACATCTAAAATCGCGACCGCAAAGTGTAAATTTGTGAGGTTTGTGAAAACAGTTTTTTATATTGTACAAAGATTTATATGCAAATTTTACAATTTCGGTGTGTTAATTGATTTCAGTGCTGCGATTACGGACTGCAGTACCGGTACTGAAATAAATTTTTTTATTTCCCGTTACTGGACATACATCAGTTCCAATTCCGGAAAATGCGATACTTTTAGTACTAGAAAAAATGTGTTAAACCTTTGGTGTTATTTAAATAGCCGTTGCAAATGATTTACAAGTAGTTAAATAATCATAAAAATACTGAAATGTATTTATGTAATTCGGTAATTAGTAAAACAATCCTGTAAATTTTTAACTGCGACGAATATTGATCAACACGCTTTTCACTAGTGGGTTTGCAACTTTATATTCCATTTTTTTTAATCTAGTTTGCTTCACTCTCTCACAAAAATTCAATAAGTACAAGTTCAAGATGTCCAGTTAATAGATCGGCAATTGCAGGAGGTTGAGCTTGGGTCAAGATTCGTCAAGACCTACCAAAACGGCACAACATCATATGTTCCGTAAAAAGTTACGGGGTTCGACTTACAATCGATTTGGATAACCTTTTGTCAACTTTTTGGCATCTAATTCCTATTATATCATTAGCTCATAGCTGATAATTGGTGTCACACAGGCCTCATCCATTTGTTCCGAATAGGAACCACTTTGCGCAACATGAACCGTTATGTTCACCTAACATGGATTTTCCTTATTTTTAAAGACCTTCGGTGATCTTTGTTCAGGGAATACTTATTAAGAAAACTGTAACATGTCATGGCATAGTGACTTCTAGTACTATCTCAAAACTGTTATAAAATGACGAAAATTTGGTCCAATTTTATGCACATTTATTGCCTCATAACTGCCAAGGCTTGATCTAAAGCTTGATCCAAATTTCTTATTAGGGCATCGTTCTTACCTATAATGGGCCTACCACAGAGAAAGATTCGCCTTTATAAAATGCTTTAGAACGTCATAGGCGCTTAGGTCATTGGATAATATTCTCAAAGTTTACTTCATCTTATCACATGCTGCAGTGTAGCAATTGTTTTTGTTGGTGTTTACTAAAATTTATTCTTCTAAGGTCTAGTAATCTAAACATTCTAGTTTCAGCTTATAGCCGCGTTTTATTCCAAAATGTACTTATTTTTTTACAGTAACAAAGGGCGCAAAAAGTCCAGTAAGAAAAAAACCAAACGAAATACAAAAAAGAGCCAGAGTACTCAAGTGCTTACAAAAGGTGCTCTAAAAGGATTTGATGGTATTAAAGTCTCCATTCCTACATCAGAAATTAATATGTCTGGCATTGGTCCACCTATAGCAGAATCAATACCTAAAAAGAAAAAGAAAACTACTAGGAAGAAAAAAGGCGGAGACCCTCAAGTAAATGAACAACATAAAGCTACGCACGACGAAGATGCCTCGAATGTACCAAGAAATGTTGATGTTTACGAATTTATGGATAATGAAGATGAGAAAGAGGTGTTTGAATTAAGACCGTCGACACAAACAGAAAAATTTAAAACCGCCAATAACAAAGACGTACCTTCTACATCTAAAATGACTACTGCCTACGATGACGACGGCAATTTAAGTGAAAGTGCGTCTGATGGTGATGACTTCGTGTATATGTCTGATGATTACATGGCTAGTGAAGGGGAAACTAGTAGTATATTATCGTACGGCGGTGAACAGAAGAAAAATTTGTCACCTTCAAAAAGAAGAGATGCTCTTGAAAAAAATGCTGTCATGGGCAGAATATTTAAACATAATGCAGTTCGAAGTGATAAAAAGTGTACAAAAGTAAAAGAGCCAAAGCCTAAAGCTGACTTTGATCAATTATTTGATAGCTTGCTAGAAGACGAACCTAATACTTCCGCGTTACAAAACAATGGTGGATCACCGAAGCAAGACGAATTTGTTTCACCGAAAAAATATGATAACTCTTCAAAATATAATAAATACAATCGCTCACCTTCCAGCAAAAGTGAATTTACTTCTTTCTCAAATTTAAAACAGCTTACGATTTTATCACCAAACGAACATAGTAGCTCTTCAATAATAGACTATGGTCCATCCACATCTAAGAAGTATGAGGAAACATCTTCCGCTATAGACTACGGTCCGAGCACATCAAAAAAACATGATTCAATGTTCCCTAAAGAATCGAAAGCTGTTTCACCAAAGAAGTATGACTTCAATTCTTCGAAAAAACATAATGTACCACAATATTATAAATCTAGTAAACATCGATATTTCACTGCATCGAAAAATGAAGAAGATTCTTATAAGACTTACGATTCAAAAGAGAAGTCAACGAACTTGGATGAAGGTATCAGCACTAGTTATGATTATAACGCTGATGCATATGATCAAATTCATCAATACGACGATATGGGTGTAGCTAGACAAAGGGCGCGACGTAAATGCACAGTAGGAAAACAAAATGTTCTCGCTGAGTCTTGGAGTTCAGAATCGGAGCCAGACGGGATTCCACCTCGACCGACCAGTGCTGAATCAGTAGTTTTAAACTCAGCACGCAGAAAGAAAGGAAAGAAAAGAGATGGACTACCGTCAAGCGCGCGACGTACTAACAATCGCCATATTTCATTAAGAAAACAACATGCCGAAAGCAGGATAACAAGTTTTAATCGCAACACAGCCAATAATAACAATGCTGAAAGAAGCCGATTTAGCATGGATAGTGACGACAGCAGCACTATTGATCCGTACGAGTCTCCTATGCCATCTACATCACGCGGGTATCCATATTATGCATCCACCTCGAACACATCGATATCCCACATGGCACACGGATCATCTGGTTCCAAGCCGCGTCCCCGTTCAACTGCTCACTGCTGCTTACCCGGTGAAGAAGAACAGAAACACTTGCAGCAACACGGGTGGATAGTCGGTAATAGCCACAAAAAGTTAGTGACGATGTTAGCACACGCCAAGGGTCGTAAGCGTAACAATGATGATAAACGTCATTTTGTCGAATAAGTTAGTTTATTAGATTATATTAATCTTGTAAATATATTGTACATAATATTCTACTTCTTTATAAAATGTCATTTTGACCAGGAACATTAAACCTAAAATTTTATTAAATTGAGTTCTGTAAATATTGTATATTTTAGTTGAATTTTGAACGAGCCTATGTACCACCAGAAAATAATTTATGTTTTTAAATAAACTGTATCAATTTTTTTCATTGCGTTCTGGAACTTATTTTTATCATTTTGGTTTAACTGCACCTATAAAGCGTTACCGACATGGACATTTTTAGTACATACTAGTTGACTGTTGTAGAAATATTAATATTTTGGTAAATTAGAAGTGTAATTTGTTAGAAGTGACATGATTTAATATTTATCTGGTGAAGTACAGAAATTCATTGGGCGATAGTCTACAAAACAAATTAAAGCATGAAATGAATAAAATCTGATAATTAAATTCAATGATAACATTAGACCAAAGAACGATAACATAAAAATGTAATAAGTAAACAACTATTTTGCCGTATGCTAAATAAAATAGTCAGTTACGCTGACCTATGAACTATGACTGACATATGAAAAGTCAGTAAATTGAATTAACACAATAATGAACTTTCTTCTTTGAAAATAAAATACAATATGCTTATGCTTGCATTAAATAATTATTCTACTGTGAAAAAGTAAGATACATTCAATTTATCAAATATTATGCATATGCTATGACTTAATGTTTATATTCAATAATATAAAATGATTTGTAAAAATATCTGGATCGATCACATTTTTTCGAAAATGATTTTGTTATTACAAATTTGTTTAATGTTTTTAATCAGCTTAATCATATGTATTGTCTATTGTTATAATAATAGAAAATTGTAGTATTTAGATGTGCCCCTGTCCCAAGTAAAAGCCGGAGGTTAAGCCTACCATCTTTTTACTTGATTTAATATTTGTACATAGATAGAGACACTTATATTCAATATTATCTAATGTTATATTTATTCATTTTTAAAATAAACGTTACAATTAAATGTGCTTAGTGAACCTACCCTATATTGCTGTTAAATTAAAATACTCAATTGAAATAATACATACATAAATTGTATTGGCTAAAAATGTCTTTGTCTAATATCTGAGACGTTATTAGTCAACATAATTGCAGTTTAGTTTATCCTTATAAAAATAATGTTCCATCATCAATACATATATGTTGTACTATAATAATATAATAGTAGGTGTATTTTAATTCACAATTGTTATTCAAATAAATGATTGTCTTATTGGCTGAATGTTTTGATTCTGTAGGTTGATGTAAGTAGTGTCTGTCGGGGGCTGATAACGTGGTCTGAGTGAATTGTGTATCTTTGAGTTGAGTAATTAATTTGTTAACTATTTTTATACATTAGATATTTTTGAGTAGTCGTTGTTTTACATAATTATGAAATCTCATGCATTAGTTAATGTTTATCTAGTCCAATAAGGAAAGACTAAAAACCCCATTATCAGCCTCTGAACTATGTAATCCTCTTTTTCCAATATAATATTTGAAAGAAGACTTATAATTTTCACTATATTCTAAACACATAAGTATTGTCTGTAGCTTGTGTTTAGTAATTTGATAAATAAATATTTGTGTTGTAATGGAAGTAAAATAACATTTTTGAAGTAAAGCTCAATGTTGAAAATGTATTTATTTCATGGCTAAGTAGATTTAAGCAAACTTGAATGAGTTGATTGTAAATCTGATTCTGAACTGTTGTAGTGTAAACCAGCTTCAGATATGGGTAAAAAGTATTGGTCGATAGGCAAGTCAAATAAAATTTGAAGTCTAAAGCAACTACTAACGTAAAATTCGTCTCGCTGCGCTCGCGCACCCTGCGCGTTATTGAAAACAAAAAATTTGATCATAGAGCGATGTCGCTTTACTAAAGTTACTTTTTATGATGAGAAATTCAGAATTAACGAAACTTGCCAACATTTCATTCACGTTTGAAATCTAATATAAACCTAGTATCAAATATTACTCTTTCAAGCTAAAATGGTATGTGGTAGTTGACGAATGCTACTCGGAGATAGGGAAAAATAAGATATTCTTTTTCCCACAATTAGTTTTACTCAATGGAATTACAGTACATAATAATATACATAATTATATATGTTACCCGATGTTTCTTTTTTAATGGTTATTTCTGTATAAAAACCGAATAAAATTGTAAAAACTTTACTAATTTTGTGTCTTTAATGACTGTAGTGTCTTTTTGTCTCTATGTTCGCAATCCGTACTGGTAGACTTGATATCGTAACCATTTCCAATACGATAGCTGATTTTTAAGATATATATAATACCTATATTATAAGTTAAAATAATAATTAAAAGTATATGTATGTAACTAGATCATTATCCAACGTCGTTTAGATTACATGGGAAGTTTGCAATATACTAGTCATGTCAGGAGTTTCAACCTTTGTGAGAAAGGGGAAAAAGTAGCGACTGTTATTTTCCAAATCATAATTACTATACCTATCTACGCGCTAAAAGATAGCAACATTGCTATATTAATGTACGGAAGTATCCAATTAAAAAAGAAAAAAATTGTGTTTCAATGTTGTGATTTTATTAATCATAAAATAAATATATCTCAGAAACTGTATTAAATTGTATTATTTGATGACGTACCTACCCACTTACCCTATCTATCAAATTTCACTAAAGTACCTACCTACTATTTTTTTGTAAAACCTATTTGATGCACACTGAACACACAAAGTACCTACTACTATCTGCGCAGTTAAAAACTTTTCTTATGTGCTTGGGAAAAATGAAAATTACTTTTGTAGTGACATTTACTACTAGTACTAGTTTAAGACACTAAAACTGATAATAAAATATCGCATTAGTATGTTTTGCAATAGAAGTCTAAACCATAAAATGTATCAAGACAAGGGTTATCTTAAATGGAATCCACTTGGAATAAAATTGAACCTAACAAAAAGTTTAATTTTAGAAGAAATACAGCCAAAAGTTATGGAAATACCTACTTGGTGATAGACCCGTAGGTTCATTGAAAGCTAAATTCTAATTTATTTCCCGATTGGTGACAATCTTAATAATATAATTATAAAATAACTTGAAAGTTTGTAAGTTTTACTGTTGGCTGCGGGTTCGATTCCTGCAAAGGAATAGGCTTTTGACCACCATAACCATGTAGGTATACATGACAGAGCAAAACGTGTCCAGAACACCACGGTCGCTACATAACATATTTCTATGATAAAACCGTTGCTTGGCGTCCAGAACAAACTTTTTGAAGTGGAAGTTCTACGTAATCATACGTAAGAAATCTCTGTAAACTTATAAAATCCGACATTCCTATTGTGGGAAATTTCATAGAAATATAGTTATTATCAACGACTTCACCAGAAGCTAGGTATTCTCTTCAGTCTCGTCGACATCTTTACGTCGTGCTACGTGTTTGAAGACGGCGAAACAAAATGTTCCCGCCCTGTTGACTACAATAGTGCGGCAGCCGCTGTTCCTACGTACACGATGAAACTGAGACAGGACTTCAGGTAAGTACCTACTAAGTAAGTATTAAGACAAACTAATAACAGAACTGTTACATAGACCACCGAAAATCACATATACCTACGTTAAATCTTCATCGAATCCTATTGTAGGTAAAATCAAAGTCTTAGTGCCATAAAAAAACTGGCCATCCGTAAGTACCTATACCTGACTGAGCTACTTATGGTCGAATACTAACTAAAAGTAGTTAGGACACCCTCGAGTCTTATGCTGTCTCTGTTACTTTAAGAAAAGACAAATGTCTAGAATTATGTTGACTTCCAGTATCGGGGGTTAGGTAGGTATTAGAAAGTGGTATGCTATCGCTTGCAATAAATTAGTAAATACCTATCTACAGAGTTAACTGGTGTCGAAAATTTAAGTAGGCGCTAACTGGTGAGCGCAATAAAATTAGGCCAGGATATTTCAAGAGAGAGAGAATTAGGTGGTCTGTGAGATAAATTGTTGAGAGTCTACCGATTGGAAAGGTTTCATGAAAATTGGATCAAGTACCTATGGCCCAGACCGAAAATATGGTGCATTATGCCATACGGTGCTAATCCTAGACATTATCCAAAGCGCATCAAAATCTATTCAAGGAGTCATGAGAAAAAAAGCATTTTATCGAGCACCTTTGGTAGTGAGAAATAAACTCTGTAGGTATCTACTAATAAACTACTTAACTATGAAATAAACTTGTTATAAAAAATGTACTCATATATTTTATCATCATCGTCTGACCAGCAAGGTTATTTGCTATAGCGGTCCTCAACTAAAGCGATAATCGCTTTATAAAAAACACTGATAACACGAATACGTATAAAGGATACATAATTCGTGCCGTAGATACGTGAACGTCGATGACCAACTAGATCTAGATACTATAACCGGTCACCGACGTTATCCAATAATATCGATTCTACCTTTATTTTTATCGTGTGGACATCGCTTGGGTTGCCAACTGGAGATGGCAAATAAGCCAACAGGAATGAAGCAGGGTACCCTGACTACATCTAATTGCTTTTCGGAATTCAACAAATGTACCTACTCAAATCAAAAAAACGAAGATATGTTAGTTTTTGTTTCTGGGACCGACCCCGGATTACACTTCAGGTTATTTCTGGCGATGTCATTTCTGAGCAGCACTTGGTCCAAAGGCTGTCATTCTCCTTTGAAGATCCTTTTTTTGTTTGTAAATTTTCTAGAAAATTACCTACGTTAGTATTTGAATCGTTTATACTTTTTACAGTTGCAATGGCAAATTCTCAGTAATGGTAGTTCATATGAAAAAAAAAACTGGACATATTAATCTGATAATTCAACGATCTAATTCCATTGACCTACATGATTTACGTAAATTACCAAAAATGGAATCGTCAAACTATCTAAATTTTAAAACTAAATACTTGCTTAAGAATGTGCCTACATATTATCTTAATCGATCTCAAAAACAACTTATAAATAAAATAAACTATTGTTGTAGAAATAATTTATTTAATTTTCTAATGTCGCACCGTTTGACAGCAATGGTGGGTTTTGTTTTTTGCGCTTAGCTCTAATGGTCAGGCCGACTCCTGACAATAGCACTACACAACACACAGCTATTAAAACTGGTATCAGTATGTCCACCAGTCTGAGATTACTCAGTAGTCTGTTTGTCAGCTCGTCGACAAACTCATCAGGAAGATGGAGGGACTGCAAAAAATATAAATCAGTTAAGTAGGTCTCTTCACAAAATGGCATGGTTTTTTCTTTGCTAAAAATAATAATCATTGTTAAAAAATAGTACAAATCATAACAAATAAGACTTACAGGCTTAATTAGAAATTTATTAGAAACCAAAGCTGAAAGACCCCGGCGAAAGACGGGCTGTCTTTGCCGGGGGTTATAAAATTAATTTTCTCCGCTTTCTCCATTGATTTCCTACTTCAAACGGTCTAAGTAAATATTAAAACGTTTGATGAACAGACTCAAAAAGCAAAAAAGTACGCTCTAGTCTAGACTAAATAAATGATTACCGCGCCAACTATAAAATAGAATAGCAAATATGTTGTTTTCTATTCCTGAGTATTGCTATGCAGTATACATAAGGCGCTCAATGAGACTACCATATCGGCCGATGGACCGAAAGGTACGTAATAAGTGCTAGTTGTGAGTTTGAATTTGTATCTAATTGAAGGAAAGCTAGAGACTGCTTTTCGATTATTCAGGGATATCAACAAGTTGATTTTAGAAGGCAACAAGTGTTTGTTGAATAGGTATCTAATCTACCTATCTCTAGCAAATAATTGATTTTATTCTACAAAGAAGTTTTTATCCAATAGTTTTTTTTTTGGTTACATTTATAGCGATATGAAAATATTTATTAATGATATATATTCATCCATTTGTCATTTGAGTTAGCAAAATGTTAGCAGAATAAAAAACAACAATACCTGCAGATTTATTTCTTGACGATTTACCTTAAATATTTTTTTTTATCTAGCTATTTGATAACTGTTTTGAGTATGAGTTACCTAAGTTGTATAGTAAATAGCCTAACTTATCCAACAACTTCTTTTATCGCCAGTCTCAAGACCTCTCGTTTCGATACGGACCTTGGCCCGTTTTATAACTGTTGATATGATAGTACCTATACTTAGTTTCACGTGACATTGTTTTTGTAGTACAAGAAGACAACTTTTACCTCTTCAATCCAAAGAAACGGTACAAGAGTGGTGCGCAGGTCCTGTGTTTCCGAGATTCCACTGACAGGTCGCATGAAGACATTAAACTGGGCCCTCTTAGCGCCGGAGATTGGTGTCCCAGTATTCTGAAAAATAATAAGGTATCTAATAAAAGCTTGGAGATTTCTCGCGGTGTTGCATATACAGAGACTTAACCCATTGATCGATCACCACGCGTGCTCACTATACCGTTGACCACAGAAATCCATTGCTTCATAATGTTTCCGTAGTTGTTAGTCTTAGCGGTGTCTTTTGAACGACTAAAAAACTTGTGACTTTAAAAACGTATCTTTAGTACCTACTAGCCTAGGTTCAAACCATCTTTTATTATGAGTTCCTTAATAAAAAAACCTAATGAGAAATTTGAGATACCTATGTACCTATATGTATATAACCTAATGTGTATGAGATGATCCTTATTTCACGTTAATAAATCACTCGCACACATGTCTTAACGTTTATTCATTAAATAAATAGCAGTACATACTGTTTCTGTAATATCACTTTATAATACATATTACCTATGGGCACCTTATTATTAGACAAAACATGACATTGTGACCCACCTGCAATTTAATCAAAATATATATTATAGAATTGGTACCAAATTGTTCAACAACTTAGATATGCAAGGTAATATTCATGTCGACTCTTAGAAACTCCAAAAACCGGGTAAAGAGAAACAGTTATGTTATAAAAAAGACAACCAAACACTACGTAATTTTAGTTGGTTATTTTTTGAGAAAGTGCAATTGAACTTTGCCCTCATTTGGATGTCAACTCCTTTTTTTTTATAGGGACTAGCCTACCACACATGCATCATTGCAACTCCTGTAAGCCACGATCTACAATGATAACCAATTAATACCACCGAAACAGATAAGCACTTTGTGTCCCAGGGAAACTATTGACTGTCTTGTAACCCGAACGAAATTAATCAGAAGTAGTAAGTAAATAGGAGGAGTAGGAAAAAATTGTTTCCACCTCCCTCCATTGCAAGCAGAAGACAAAAAGAAAAAAATAGGCCATAGGCAAAGAAAAGATAAGAAAACTGAGTTAGGCCCAGTTGCCAAGCACCACGGATAAAATATTTACATGAATGGGTCCTAAAAATTCATTTAGGAGCTGTTATTTTGATTCCAATAATAGGTATGGCAAAAATGTCTGAAAGCATGGAAATTTGCTCTGGTAGCAACAAGGTCCTTAGAATAAACAACACCGGGCGTCGTATGTAAATTGTCTCAGCTAAGTAACATTCATTTTGCCAAAGACTACACTCCCACAGTATATGATGCGCAGTTTGCTCAAACTCACTATTTACGGATGAACACTGTCACAATGGTGAAACGACAAGTTTAAATGGAAATAACTTGCTTTTAAAATTGCCGTGACCCGTAAAAAACTGGGCTACACAATGATCAACCTCTATCCAAGTCTTCTCCAGCCGCTCACGAACGGACGGAAAAAACTGGTAAAGGTGACGGCCCTTAATAGACGTTTCCCACCCAAGTTGCCATTCCACCACCGGTTCCTCATAGACTTCGGTTTGTGGTTTAAATAATCGATCGATCTCAATCGATCGAGTCAAAAAGTCGTTATTCAAACCATATCTAGTAGAAAAGTACATAGCCGCGCGACGTTGTATCTCTAGATCAACCGGTAGAACGCCTGCTAAAACGGGCAGGGCTTCAGTACTGACAGTCCGATAGGCTTTACACAAGAAGATCAATGCCTATCGTTGACTTTGGAGCAATTTACGTCGCGCCGCGCGTATAGTGGCTCTATCATACCAAACAGGGGACCCGTAACAAATACATCTCAAGTATGTAGCCCCGTAGACGATTTTTAAAGTGTTAAATGAGAGACCCCAGGTTGTCGTTGAAATTCTTGTCAAGGCATAAAAGTTCTTTTTCGCTTTTTCTCCGATTGTTTTAATATGTTCGACGAAGGTAAAATTTCTTTCCAAAACAAGACCAAGATAACAAACAGTGTCTCGTTTTTTGACTGAAATGTTATTAAATTTAATGGTCGGTGACGATTTGAGATTTCCTTTTAATAGTAAATGTTTTGTGTGGAGCAATAGTTAGGTGGTTTCGTTCACCCCAATTAAATATTTCTCGCAAACAAGTATCCGCTATACTCTCGAGGCCTGCTCTAGAATAAGATTTAATATGCAGAAGTCCGTCGTCCGCGTTGCCCGTAAGAGAGCAGCCCTGTGATAGCGGTATCGCGAGGAAATCATCAAAACCTAAATTCCACAGATAAGGGCCTTAGACCGATCCTTGAGGACATCCCAAAATCAATGTTTTCGACACAGAATGATGACCTAGTTTAAGTTTAGCTGAGGCATGTGAAAAGTAAGAAGAAATCAGGCGATAGATATTATTGTAACAGCCACGTGATTTTAATTTAAGTAGTAGGTATCATTGGCCACCATGCATTGTCGAAGGCACCGGCAATATTCAAGAATATACCTAAGACGTACTTCTCGTCTGACGACTGCACTAACTTTCTAACAGAAACAGACACAGACAGTGTCAACTCCTTAGTTGGTAAAAACCGCCTTTGATAGGATCGGCTTCCCGAGGCAAGAATGGCTCTTAAAACAAGATTTTCGAATGTTCATTATTCACCCATCCACAGACTAAAAAGGCACTAAACTACTAAGTATTACAAAAGCGAAAATTCAGGCATCTATCCACTGTTCACTAAGTATAATTTTATGAGTTATTCACCGCCTAATCACTCAGCAAACCGGTCGACAACTACCATTTACCTACATGCTACACGGCAGTTAAAAATTATAGGAGCCAATAAAGCTCACATTACCTGATAGAGTTATTACAATTTACCTATAATAAACTGTACTCTATTCACTAATATTTAGCAATATATTTACTTATGTATTTTTAATTATTTCTACATATTATGTAAGGACTGGAGGGTTACTCTCAAATAAATTTTAATTCTATTACAATGCCAAATTGTTATTCATTTAGCAAACACACAAACAACACACAGTACAAAAAAATACTCTCAATGTTTAGATTCCAGTCAGTTCCTTCCATTAACAGTTTTTGTAAGAAAACTAAATTCCTTGCCCGCTAAACTAATTTAATATTGCATTGGCAATATATTAGGATAAAAAATTTAATTGAAGAGTAAGGCGGTAGATGGGCTTTCAGTTTATTTGTGCCATTCTTACCCCTAATATTTGGCTCCTTTCTGCATGAGAAGACGACTGTGCCCAGCAGTAGGACAGTTGCAAAATTATACTATTATGTTTATTTTACAGGCTGTTTGGTAGAGAATTCGAGTGTTTGTCAAAAAAAAGGTTATGGAGAGGCACATTTGCAATTATTCACCGTTGAATTTAATGTCCTAAGTGCCGTGGTTACTTTGATTGTGTCTACCAACCCAAACTATCGGTATAATCTAAGATCTATTTAGCAAGAAGCTGTCTTTAATGTAATAGAAAAATATAACGAAATTCGGTAGATAATTTGTATTATTATTTTCACCCATACAACTTTACACATCCCTCAACTGTAGTTAAAGGTTATAATCGCTGGTAATACGCGATTGACTGAAACTGAAAACTACACATTGACATAAAATGGACTAAGAAACTATCTCTCATAACTATCCAAATAAGTTTCGTAAGCTGTAGTGGCGAATCCGACTCGCATTTGGATAGTTTTGATTCCAAATCAAGTTCGTATCAAAATAAAAATAGAACCAAACCAGTTTCCGGAGTAAGTTTGCAGATCAATAAATTTATATTAACACTTTGAATTAGGATTTTTCCGGCAAAAAGTTTTACACGATATTTAAATAATGATTTAAAAAAATAATAAGGTTGGAAGTTACTGCACTTTTTACAGACCACACAACTTACACATACGTAAACGAACACGTAACACGCCCCGTAGATTGAGTTGCTAACAGAAAACTGTTTCCCTAAAATAAAGAAGATACTAAAAAATCATATATTGACCTGATTAATGACGTTAGGCCTTAGCCCAGATATGAATCGAATCGATTAACGACCCGGCCGTAACCGAGATATCGATCTTAAGGGGCAAGTATCAAAGTCGCGTACGATAATTTCATTTGCCTACAACTACATCATGTTTTAAATTTTTAAGACTTCTTTTTCGAAAAACTATTAAGTACAATGTTCGTCCCGCTTAAACCACTAATCAGTATATCTTTTGTGCCACTTACATGCTTTAGTGTGCACGTAAAAGTTGTCATGAATAAGAAAATGAACACGTAATATAATAATTGTAATATTTTTGATCTTGTAACTCCGCTAAACATTAATTAATATTTTCGATCTGTTATTAATAGATAAATTGATATTTTACATATTGCGTGTTTGTGAAACTCACTAATCGTTTTTCAAAATGAATGAAAACTAGAAAACCAGTCCGTGTGTGTGTATTAAAACGTAGTATGCTCTTCGAAAGTGTGAGGGTGGAAATACACCCTCGTCTCCTCACCGGTCACCCCCCTGCAAGTGGGTGGGATTCCACGGCGCGGAATGCGAGTGGAAGTTGGGCTTTCATAATTTTGTTATCTATGACGACTTGACGAGAAATCTTTTCACTGCAACTTGAGTATGCAAAGCGCTGGTTAAAGAATAGAAGATCCCTAAGTCATGATTACAAAATCAATATTAAAGAGGCCAGAGTCAATGGCAGTTTACTATAGATTTGGTCAGAGAAACAAAAAGGGTATAAAACTACGCCACATCTTTAAGTTCATCAAATCATTAATTTCGTAAAACACTTACATTATAAGTGTACAAGGGTTTTGGCAGCTGGTGCACGGTGTAAGCTTAGTTTTTTCGCAAAAAATATGTAGGTAATACTTGCTTGGACCCCACTCTCTCCCAGATGAGATATAGCGAGAATCTGTTTCACCCCTCTAAAATTCATAATATTTTCAGAATAGATCGAATAAAATGAAAATAAAAAAGCGAGTTTAAATAATACATTAAAAACTATATTTACTACGGAAAATCCTATCTACTTAACATTAAAGTTAGAGATGACTTTTACTACTGTTAAGTAGATAGGATTTTCTTTTAATTAAAACCATCAAAAATATAAATTCTTGTAGGTCGGTTTTTCGGTTTATAAGCCAATTTCCGAGTATATCTATAATAGGATAGACAGGTATGCGAATCCTGATCGAAAAGGACTTTGTTGCACCGTGTGTGGGGTACACAAAGTCCTTTTCCGTAACTCAATATTTCCGTGCATATAGAAATTCGCGTAGTAGCATCTCTTTGATCGCTCTTCACGCGACGCCAGACGGTAATCCAATGACTGCCCAATTTAATGGCGGAAATACACGGCCGCGCGGAATCCTAATTGACTATTTGGTACCTACCATAAGAATCGATACAAATTTTAAGGTTTATTTGTTAAAGCCCGGAAATATACTTGACATAGCAATAATCAATACCTAGTCAATTGAACTGAAGAAGCATAAATTAATAAAGTGTCACTAGCAATTATTGTGTGATACCATTTATTTTAATATTTCCTAACCAGAGAGAGATGGAATTAGGAAAGAGACCTTTGCCCTGCATTGGGACAAAAATGGTTAAACAAAATTATGTATATTTCAATACTCCGTCCAATATAAACCGGTTCAGCAAGGGGACACATAAACTGGTTTGAAGCGAACTAAGTGAAGAACAAACTTGAAAATAAAACTACTATTTATTTAATTGCTGTACTAGGTATATATTGTTAAGGTAACTAATACACACAAATCAATATAAAATGAGGGACTATTTACTCTTCAATTCAAATATAATTATAATGAACTGATAAAATGCATAATTTTCTTCTAATGTCACATTTCTCGAATAAAAATATCTCATATTTGGATGTAAACACGTCATTGGCACGTGACTTCAAACGCGACGCAATTCTATTAACGTTTAATTTCGCTTGCATTGGGATTTAGTTGTTACAATCCTGCAGTAATAGTAAACGATTATTGGTGCAATTTTGAAACTGATGGAGAACCGGAATATGCAAAATTTGCAGATAACTTTCTCTGTTAATCGTGTATACCTCGGAATTAGTTTACAAGGCAATTTACTTATTCCTACCTGTGGAATTCAAATAATTAATTAGTAGACGTTTTGGTTTTCCTTGAATGACTTAGAACACCGCTAAGGTTCACAGATCCAAGCATTTTTAAGGATTCTCAAATCTTTTACTCAAAGTTCGATTGTGGAGCTCGATAAATTCATTTGTGATCTGTTTATTTCGAGTCAGCGTCTGTGTATGTCGGGCAACGGCCGCGACGAGACACGAGCAATTCGTATCGGGTGGCAAAGCTTTATATAAAATAACACTCCGTACTCGACGCTTCACCGTTTGGAATTTTCATTGTGCTTACTGCTTAGATGGCATTGAAAAGTGCCGCAGACGTAAACCAAACGCAGTTAATAAAAAAAAGCCACCAGTCCATAATAAAATATGTATTCATTGTCCCCGTGGAAAACTTTGACCGACTTCCCGTCTTATAGGCGTAGGTAAGGGTTAATTTGAAGTGGAAAACATTTTGGGGGGTTGAGTTGAGGAGGGTTGGGGCGGTGCACGACCCCTGCCAGACGCGAGGGGTATACTTGAGGAGTTTCACTGTCAAGGCCAAATACTTCCTGTTTGTTTTCAAACTGGATCAGCGCACAAATAACTCGTAATTCTTGTCTTGGTTTGACATCCGCGAAAAGATTTTACTGTGTTTTAATTAGATAAGTATATCTATTATATGTAAGTAAACACAAATAGTAGGACAGTGTTCCTTGATTGACCCGTTTACTAACCGTAATTTTACTAAACCTTACATGATGTTGGTCGAATTTCAATATAAACTACTCGCTATCTAAGTACTCGTTTTTAGAGTCACCGAAAACTTTAAATTGTGTCTGCAGCGCCAGTTTTTTTACAAAAAATTGTTAGCCAACCTTAATTTACTTTAAAAAAGGCGAACATGCTAGAATGTTCGCCTTTTTTTTTGGCAACATTTAGGCAACCTCCCTAATGTATGTTTACTTACCATGTTAAAAAACTGCCGCCTTTACAGAAACATGTGAAACAGCTCAGTTTCTAAAAACTAATTAGTTAGTACCTATAGGTACCGAAACTAATGCCAAACTTGAATAACATTGATGTACCTATCATTTTGTACATAAAGTTTTAAGTATATAAATAATATGTTATATTATGACCTCCGTATCTCCATAGTTGACCTCGTAACTATTTAAAAACGACTAGTCGAGGCACTAATACAAATAAATAACAATTTTATACGTACCGGTTCTATGTCCATGAAAATTCTATGATTATCCTCATCTGGCCGCATCCCGATTACGCCGTTGCCGTATATTTTATCAGCATACAAGAAGTGTGGGTACGACAACACGAGGAAAGCCCCTATAACAACAAAGGAGCCTTAAATAAAAATAAAAAATTACTTTATCTATTAATAAACATTTCTGGAAAATAGTAGGTAATTCAAGTATGTAATTGACCAATATATGTACAGTGAGAGTAAACATGATATTATTATAATAACATCATTATTATTTGTACTTTTGTTTTACAAAAGGTTCACATTGATTATTTCTAAAGCATGGTAGTTTTATTAGAAGTCTATTGTGACAGCCCGCAGGGGATTATTATACGAAGCACAAAGCGGTAACCTGAGCTGCTGCTGAGATTAGAGGGTAGAACATAACATTGCCTGGCAACACATTCTTAGTAGAATATTTTCTGTTGATATTGTTATCAAAACAACCGTTATATTGCCATCACACTATTATATTACACCTAAATATTATTACTATAAGATAAAGAAATAAATATCATCTCAGTTTAATAATATTAATTTTCATTTTCTATCTTACTGTTTTCCAAGAAAGTTAAACAAAGCGATAATAATTTGAGAAGCAGAAAAAGCTATCGTTATCGATTTCGAACTCCTGTGAATAAACGGACTAACTTGGTAGACAAATTAAACGGTTCTGTAAACAGTGAATAGACACATCTAGGCAAGTACATCGTTTTTAATTGGATGCTGGGCTGTGAACTCGTGCATGACGGCTTGCTATTGACGACGTGTTTAATGAGTTAATTAAAACAGCACTCAATACGTAAACAGCCAAGCCTATCGCGTTATACACCCACTTCCTACTTAGCTAGTGTAGATTACAACAAATCAAATGTTAATCACGCTTTATTATTAATTTTAATGATAATGTCAATGGGCTTGTAGGCCTTAAGGCATAGTAGTATGTTCCTACGTTACGTAGGTCTGTGTGCACATAGTGCGGAAATATTCCTCACCATGTTGCAAAGTACCAATATGTGTACAGAAATTTTGTGTGTAACTAAATATTGATTTGTGGTGTTTTTTTGTTGGTACCTACATTGGGTGCGTATCCCAATTTTAATTACAGCGTCGGTCGTGACGTCAGGCGGTGAACGGCGCGGTGGGCATAGGCGGGGCACGTTGCCCGATCGCGTACACTGTACGCGCGATTTTCACCCCCCGGTGGGCAGCCCGACTAAACAATTGAATTTATCGCACCGCTCCGCGCGAATTGAAGTATTCTATTTAGAGATTTTCTCGCTGTTAGAGATTACTAAAAATCCAGTTTATTATCCTGATATTGTCGTACTCCGCACTCTTCTCATATACAAAAGGAATGAGAAGTGGTCTTCACGCTTTTACGCAATTTGAGATTTTTTTTTGGAATTGTTCAATAAAGTTACTTTTTCTACCAAATCATGTAGGTACCGATACAGATATTACACTTAAACTCTTATATACTTACCTAACTATACCCCTATAACACTTACCCAAGACAATTTTAACTTTACTCACTGTAAAAAAAATTGTTTTATACTCAAAAACCTTTGAAAACTATTTTAAACTGACTATTGATTAATTAAATGAGATGTACATTTTACACAGACGTATCTAGGACGCGTTAATAACTGCGCCCTAGTTTCAGCTACAGCTAGATGACATTTATGTGCGGCAATCGATAATGAAATATTCGAGGGCTTAATGCAGATACAACCAACTACTACCGAGTTTAATTTGTTATAAATAAATAGTAATGTTTTGACGATCTCCGTGGTCGAGTTGCGTACATACCGGGTGTAAAGGTGTGAGCTCTGAGGACCCGAGTTTGATTCCCGGGACCGAGATAGCAATGTATATTTATGATGTTGTCTACATTTATATATTTATTAAAAAATAAGTTATTTGACATGGACAAGAAATATTCACCCGTAACATAAACACGAAATAATATACCATTGTTATTCTTATTATTTAATTCCATGATTATTTTTTTTACACTCCAAAGTATTTAATTATGGTTTACTGTGCTATGCCACGTATGTTATCTTGCCAAGAACTCTCTCCGAGAAGGCGAAGATGCTCTACAAGATAGCTGAGTTAAGAATTTTGAGTGAAATACTTCTACGGAATTTCTACAAACATTTATTTGTTTCCACTCAATTTTATTTTATTCCCAAGATAACTTTTAGCTTTTATTGCAGTCGACCACAAGCCTAATCGATCAATTTTAGCTATATAATTGATTGTCTGCTAGAGAGCTAAAAGGCGAACGGCACTCCATAATGAGACACACGAGTGATGTGCGAGGCTGAGTGCAGACCTCCCTATCTTCCACAGTAAATTAAGTAAGAGAAGCGTCTTAAAACTAAATTCAAACTTTAAACACTTGTTGAATGTTTTCGCTTTGTTTGGGTTTACGCTTACGTCACCGGCAGCCGGCCAAAAGTTAGCTCGCTTCGTTTTACATCCTTGTAGATAATTTCCCTTTTGAACTAAAATTTTGTTGTATTGTATAAAAAAAGGCTGACGTATTTTTTTAAATCTGCAAATTTTTACTGCGTCGTAGGCAAGAAAATTAAAAATAATTTGTTTAAAATAGGCTACTAAGTAGTACTTGAAGGCTAATTAGTGTAACAACATTCTGATTCTTCCCTCCTTGTCCGCTCAAACCGCTACCTGTGTGTGGAGATCCCGCCTAACACCAGAAATAGGTATATAAATATACATAATTACTTAACAAGAGCAACGCCATGGATACGAGCAATCGCAATTATTGGATCACTAAATATTTTGTTGAAATTTTCACATACCTATCATAAAAAAGCTGCAAACCAATTTATGGCATTTTAGTATTGCATTTTTAAACCGAAAATCTGTGTAGCAAATATTTAATTTTAAAGTGCTTTCATATAAAGCCAGGAAATATTTTTCATTCTACAAATGAACTGGAATCCTGCAACGATTAAAACAACGGTGGATAGATGGTAAAAAAAATACTTACTAGTAATGACAAAAAAAAATGAACTAGAAATAGAACATAGAAAAGCTATATCCCACCAAAAACATTTTCATGTAAAATGTTGCCAAGACGAGCCCATATGACTCGCACTGTCAAAAAGTTATCAGATCTCATGTAGAGCCAAGCTTCTAACACTACACGCCCTAACTCTACAAGGCCTAACTTCACAAACTCTACACCTTAGTCAAAATATGTGGCTTGGCCATTTCGCTACATTCACATCGGCGTAAGGTGAAAAATTAATTCACTGTTCATTACTTTTGTGTTATACTATAGTTCTTGTAGTAACGAACGGCCAAGCCACATATTTTGACTAAGGTGTAGAGTTTGTGAAGTTAGGCCTTGTAGAGTTAGGGCGTGTAGTGTTAGAAGCTTGGCTCTACATGAGATCTGATAACTTTTTGACAGTGCGAGTCATATGGGCTCGTCTTGGCAACATTTTACATGAAAATGTTTTTGGTGGGATTTCATTTCTTTTTGTAAGTTGTTTGTAACAAAATTTTTTTTTTTTTTTTTTTACAAGGAGTACCTATACATATATATATCTAGGGGAACCAAGTTTTAGATTATTAGATTAGACCTCTAGCGTCATCAAAATTTAATTTAAAATTACAGGTCTCATACAAACTCCCATCCCCTAGTTTAAGGGGTTGGGGGATGAAAGTTACAAGTTTTATAATTTTTTTGTTGTTTGTGTGCTAATACTAGCTTACATACAAAATTTCAGCTTTCTAGGACATTAGGAAATACCTTAAGAATTTTGATGATCATCAGTGAGTCAGTGACGAAATTAGCGTTTTTTAGATATAAATAAAATCTGAAGTATAAAAGCTAATGTAATTAAAACTTAATATGTTCAATAAGTCCGCTATTGACAATATATCCCGAAAATTTTGTTGATCTAGCATAATCCAAACCCAAGTTATGAGGGTTCAAAAAAACGACGAAGCGCTTCGAGAAAAGGTAGGTAGTGCCCGTGCGCTTCGCTTGGCTCGTCTTGGCGGGGGCACTACCGTGCCCCCAGATTAAGCGGTAATCAGATTAATAGAAATAATGAACGTGTTTAACGAGCTTTAAAAGCAGAATTGATCGTGAATACTGCGCTCAGACGGAGACGTATAGCTGTAATAATGTAGATAAGTACCTACTCCTTAAAGCTATCGACGTGTTAAGACCGGATGCGGAGGACGTCTTGTCCTTGGAACAAGTGTCGGTGGAGAGGCGACAGTTGTGTCGAGTGGTGCTAGTTTGTGCCGCTGTTTGGTAAGCCCCATACTACGGCTTATTTTGTCTCAAGACTGGTCGGGGTTCCAGCTGGGGTTAGAAGAGTAACTATTTTGTTAAGATTTATTTTGGTACGTCCATTTTTGTTACAGGGTCAAAATCTAATGACTTCAACCCACGCCGAGGGCTCGACGTGGGTATGTCGGACTTGCACCGACTAAAAACACCCCGGTCCCGTCCTTGTCTTTGAGGAGTCCAGAGTTCGCTAACGCATGCTCGGCGGGGCTCCGGTGGGTAGTACACCTATTACTTACATACTTACTTGCTGATTATATGGCAGTCAGTCGAAGCCGGAGGCATATAATTGACAAAGCGATATATATAGACTTTGATATTGATTTGAATGAGGGGCTTGTGACTAAGTGCATGCCGTACAGACCGTTTGAACGTATTTGAAAATGAAACCGCGCTTGCCGCGGTTGGTTTGTCGTAAATACTTATGTAATGGTTATATCGAGTTGCTCCGTGCCTCGGAAAGCAAGTAAAGCAATAGGTTCTGGCAACGTATGCCCGGTCGAATCGGCTTTGAGTCAATCGGACTATGAGAGTGAAAGGAATAGAGAGTACAATTGTGTTCGCGCATTTACTGCATGCACTACAATATCTCCTGCACTAATCTCTGTTGAGAGAAGCCGTGATCGAAACACTGTCAGGATTTCATTATATAGGAGTGACAGTAAATATTTAGAATTGCTTGAATTAAATCAAGAGGGATTTGAGATTTTTCATTGTGCTAAAACACTGTTCTCAAAAGAAAAACTTAAATAAACCTTTTTTTTGCTATAAGTATTACTAGAACACGTCCTTTAATGTTATGTAAACAAGATCGACGACTCTTTGTTAGTATAAAACATTTATTTCTTAAACAGAAACTGAGATATATGTAGTATTTAATCCAAGTTCATTTTGTCCATCTTGTGCGAGATCCTAGCAGATGCTGTTTGTTTATTGTGTGAATAGCTTTGCTTAGAACGTAGCGCTTGGTTAATACCGGCAGGACTTTGTATAGAGAAGCAACGGCTAAGCTCCAGCGTCAAAGGCGTCTTGCTATCAAATCAGACACAAGTTTAACTAAAGCCTACTTCAAAGAAGCTTTTGAGATCTTTGATAGGTACCAAGTAGTGCCTAGTACTCTAAGATCATTTTCAAATATTGTGTCTACATTTAATTTGGTCATCCGATTTATTTTAAACTCTACGTACACAAAAGATAATTCCGATTTACTTGACATATCGTTGTACCTAAGTGGCCCATAAATACCTACTGACTAAAACTTTAAAGTTCCTATAAGGAAAAATCTTGAATTTTTAAAAAGTATATATATTTAAACATGTGGAAGCCGGTTTCGCAGTCTGTTTGGCCGGCTGCATAATACGAGTATGTCGCCTAAAATTTATCTTAAAAGACGATTTTGTTTGATAGGTGGCCCACCCAATCAAATCATTGTATGTTAACAGTGTAAAGACTAGGGAGGTAAAAATCTTGTATCAGTGATCTGTGTAAATCTTTGTCTCTATAACTATCTCTTACGGCCAAGAAACATTAATTATCTATTTCATCGTCCTTATAAAAATATACAATGAATTTCGTAAAAAATACGTAATGTATACCTTCTATTCATAATACATTTTTGACTTAACGCAAACAAATAAACGTGCAAATGAAACCAAGCAAAGTCTTAAAACACTGCATGAAACGTGGCCCGGATAGCGGAAGGTGTTTTCCGCGACCACGTTTCATGCGATGAATTGAGAAACAGTTTCTGAACTATAATTGCTTCCCTTTGAATGTATACATCACGCCTTTATGCATTTTGATTGGAGTTTATTGGTCCTACATCTGTATGACCTATAAACTGCAATGAAAACGCATACGCAGTACGTAGGTCGTAGGTATCTATCTACCTACGAACTTCTTTCGAATAATAATAATAACATCTTTATTTTATCACACAGTATAAAACCTTAAGATTAGGCTATATCAATACAATTTTGCGAACAGATCGCAAGTAACATAAATTAGGGTTTAGTTTAGGGGATTAGGTTAATTATATTTTACATAATCACATATGATGTAGTAACTGATTTGTTATTTAATTATTTAATTTGCAATGTGATTAGTTGAATTAAAATAAATAGTGCAAAAAAATAAGATAAAAATAAAATTTAGACCTTATAATGGGCTTGATAGGTGTAAGTGGGACCCGTGTAAGGTGTTTAAGGGGTGGTTTGTTTATGAGAGAGTTTTTCAGTAACAATGATAATATTCTGCAGGATTTAGGCTTGTATCTATGACTTTGTCTTTTGTATTTACTTTGTCGATCTAGAGTTGGAACCTACATATATAGGGTTTACTAAAATACACTGTTGAATGCACTAACGCCGGTGTACACAATATTCCGCCACTCTCGTGGTCCGATGGGACGGCAAGCCGACACGAACCACAGCTTTACGTACCCTCCTGGGTGCATGTATGTATCTTAGCTACTTTAAGGTTGACAAACAGTTATTTGAAGCTTCTTGATAAATAAAAATAATTTCAAAAACCCCACTATGTGTGGAACCTGCTAAAGACTACTTAGTAGATCAACAAAAAGACAAATATAAAATAACAGACGTGCAAAAACTGTTCTATATCTAATACCTTACACACTGTGTCTGTGTTTCTTCTTTTATGTGTCCTGTTACAGGTCTGCTGGCAGAAATTTCGTAAGAAATAACCTTTGTGCTTACTTTTCTCAGATGTTTGTGTTCTTTGTACCTATGTTGTGTGCATGAATAAATAAATAACAAATAATATTCAAAAAATCTCATAATTGGTATACTTTAAGTTTATGTTATACCCACAATAGTGCTCAACTATAAAACTAAGGAGCTTTAGCTCTTCAGGTGATTTAATGGCCGTAAGTGCTATCCCATCTGTTGTACGGCTGGCGTGCGCTCACATTCTATTGTATATTTGGTACTCAAACTGCTATCTAAGTGCCTAATGCGATTATTGTTGAAGTAGCACAGAGAACATAGAACTATGGAACAACATAGAACGGAGAAAGACGTGTAGCAACTAATATTGTGTATTCGTCGTATCAAATATGAGTTTGAAATTAAAATTACTCCATATATGTTATTCATATTTTAATGTCAGGATCTCTTCAAACTTCTGAATAATTTTACAAAACCACTACTTAAAATATTAAACATTATCAAGGTTTTAGACATTTCATTCACCTTCAAAGTTTAGGTAACACTAAATTTGTAAGTCACGTCCTGTATTAAGTCATACTTCAGAAAGCTCTGGGTACACTTTTCAAAGGACAGACAGAGCGACGACACTCATTATTATAAATAAATCGAACTTTAGTAATAATGTCTCTCTGAGAAAGCGTGGAGTCTGAAGAAGCGTGGCCGAGTTCAAATATTGAAACTCTGAAGTAGTAACGGAAAATATTACTTATTGATTTCTCGCAACCGCACGGAAGCTTCGTTAAGGGAAGGAAATAAAACATTTTAAAGTACCTCCATTAGATATTTTCACTGATTGGTTATGGTCCAGTCACATATTTGAACGAATACGCAAACCGACAAGTGTGGGACGAAGTTTGCAAATGATACAGGTAATTATTATATGAAGTTTTTGCGGCATGTGTGTTTTTCCAAGGGGCGGGTTCACACAAAACTATGAAGTAGTAACGAAGTTATGTTAAATAAATTAGGGAAGTAGATGAATTATTTTTTGTTTTATTATTAGCCTAAAAATCATACTTATTTACCAATGTAAAAAACTTATTGATGACAGCAATTAATTTTAAAATCAATCTTGAACTTAGTTTTCAAACCAAATCAATTAGGAATAGTTGTTGTCATTATTTGAAACAAAGTAAAAAGTTCAATATTATTATGCTAACAGATACAACATTTAAGTGTGCGGTCAGCGTAAACCAACATTATAAACAAGGTAGGTATATCAAAGTTAAGTCTAGCTTAGCGAAATTATATAGTGCGTCGAGTTTGCATAGGGGCAACAGCGGCGCGGCGCGGCTGCGGTGCAATCCGGGTCTGACTACAACTCTACAGCTACCTACATCACTGATCGAGTGTCAATCGCAGTTCGCAATGTCGCATGTAATGCCTGAGCTTCCAATTCCCCAACTGCGATATAAGTAGGTAGATATATTATTAAGTGAACATTTCGAAGGAATAAAATTCCGCGCTCCGCATTTCATTTCCAATGTCCCAGTTCATATTGAACTGAGCGTTAATTAATAGTGTGCGGCGGAGCTTATTCATACACTGTCAAAGGCCTGTCGCTGAAAATATCAGCGCTGTGGTTGAGAGAGAAATCGATAGGTTTGTTCACTGTTTCGTAAAGGTATGAAATAGAGAACTCGGTTTTATACAACGAGTATTTTTATTTAACTTGTACATATTGTTTGATTTGGGAATGGCAGCAATGTTGAGGATAAAGTAAATAAAGCTAAAGTCAATACTAATATATCAATATTGTATGTACCTGTTGATTCCTATATCTACGTTATTTATGATGTGTGCTAATCGGTCTCTGCTTGCTAAATGTGCCATTTTTCAATGGTCTGTTAGACGCGGTTTTTAATTAATAAACCTCTCGGACGTCGGCCAGTGGACAGTTCAATGGAGCGGCACAGTTGAGCATACGATACTTTCGATCTTATCCGAGCGCAGGCACAAAGTCGAAGCCTATTGTAGGCCTAATATTATAGTGCTTTTTATAAAAAGTCTGGACGGTGTTTAGCAACTGATTACCAGATTCTTATTTAATTTTTAGGGTTCCGTACCCAAAGTTCCCAACAGAACCCTATTACAAAGCCTCCGCGGTCCGTCCGTTCGTCCGTCAGTCTGTCAGCGGGCTGTCTCATGTACCCGTAATAGATAAAAAGTTGAAATTTTCACACTGTGTGTATTTTTGTTGCCGCTACAACAACAAATAATCAAAATTAATAATACCTAGACTAGATGGTCTTTAAAAGCAAGTAAAAAAAATATCACCTCGCAATATCTGCGTCCTACGTGTAGTAACGTTTTCAGAGGTCTGAGGGCGTTGACCCCGTTTGGTGCATCAATAATGTATAGCGTATCTACATGCACACATAAACAAAGTGTCCAAATGAGTTGGATCGATCAGTTTCGATATTTGCTCTACACTATGTTGCATGGTGGTAACGCAGATTTAAGTGAAGTGCTTAGTAATTTGCTATATGATATCTTTTTGTGACGTATGTTTAAGCACATCATTTTTCTTTGAAAGAAATATTTACATAGTATAATACAAAGTCGCTCCCGCTATCTGTACGCTAAAGTATTTAAAACTACACAACAATTTAAAATTATATTAAAAATAATCGTACCTTTTCAGCAATAGATATAATATTCAAGTAACTTTACGAATTGAAATTTGGCTATATTTTCACCAGCGACCTGGTGACTAATCAATTTTACACCAAAGGTGTATATGTATAATACATGCATATTGCACCCGTGCCGAGCCGGGGTGGGCGCTAGTCTAATTATAATTTCATTTCCAGGACCTAGCATCGTCGCAGTTATTTTATTTTATGCTACCCTCCGCAATAGGTTTCATATTGCCTGTCTTTTCATTAGGTTCATATGGACGTTGTAACAAGAACCAAAAAATGTACTTTGATGATCAAAGTGGCTCTGAGTCAGTGCACGATATTGCACCTTTGACAATTTTGTATCAAAGGTCTAATATAGTAGCTTTAAAAAACGGAAACCAGGAAAAATTTAATATGGAAGTATAAAGCAGCTAGACTATAAGCAACAAATTGTTACTTTTGTAAGAAAAAGTATAATATTTCTTTATTGTAATTTACTTTGTACCTAATTGTGTTTATTTTTTATGAAATAAATTTGTTTGTGTTCTATATATTAGTAGTAGTATTGGATATAAACTAATATGACTAAATAATAATGTCATGTAGGTAATCTAATACGAGCTAGTTGTTTTGGTAATTATCTTGAAAGACAACAATTATATTATCTTATATTTATCATCTACTTGAATATTCAAATGAAAGTTTCAACGCCTCGTCGACTTGAAACAGTCTATTAGGATCCGTCATACCAGGCGCGCTTGTAAGGAGTCACGCAGTTGAAAAGCGAGGCGTCGCTATTAAATTAATAAAAAAAAATCCTGACGAGTACGAGTCTGACTGAGAGTTCTGTACGTAATTTTTTTTCCGATCGTCACTTTCAAGTCATCGTTCTCCAAAAACAAATTTTGCAGTTGATAAAATGTTTTCTCCTAGAACGATATATCCAGTCAGCCTATCGCGGTCCGCTCCTGGATGATTAAAACTCTTTTATTTATGACGTTACACGTCCGTCTTTTGGACACCGACTTACATTGGCGGACGGACGGACAGATACACAACTACACGAGTTATCCTATTAGGCTACCGTCTTTACCATTTGAGGTGCAGAACCCTAAAAACAGACTCTTAAACACGCCCTGCGGTCTGCGTCTTAGCTACGTGACAAGAAATTTAAACAGGCAACCACATTAAAATTTTAAAAGGGACCGTGATTGCAGGAAAAAGCTTGCACTACGACTAATAAATATCAATAGAGATGGCACTCCGCTTATTTTTTTAATGAATATGGAGTTTTGAATATTTATGAATTTGATTGTCCATACACAAGCAACATAACTACACGGAGTAAAACGCGATGGTTGATTAGGTATCTTCTGTGATTGTATAAATAAACTTTCAATTAAAGTGCAAATGTGTAATGTTGGTTGTTTAACCTCGACTGCCAAAAGAGGGTTGTTTTTGTTCGAGCGTTTGTATCTAGTTTTTTGGCACGCTTTACAGCCTAAATCGTTTGACGGATTGACGTTTGAAATGTCATTAGATTCGTTTGAGTTGTGGGACTGAGAGTTGGAACAGGAATTACGCGGAAAACACCGCCGTACGACGAAATCTTTCTAAATGAGCTTCAGCGTCTGCGATTTTTGAACTCTATGATAAAAACTCGCTACTAACTTTAATGAATAATTATTTATTTGATTCATTCCACTGCATTTTAATATATTATTATATCTTGTTATTTGTCATTCGACTTTACTTTTTACGCATTCGGATTTTGTCTGTGTTTTACCCGATTTCAAATAAGGATTAGGTTCTGTTTTCCACGTTGTAGGTAGTTTTAGGGCTCCGTACCTCAAAAGCCGATATAGTAACCTGTTTTCCCTCATAGGTGCTGGACTTTTAGTCGGTCAACTCTAGTGCTATAATGAATAATTACTCAAGTTATAATATGAAGTAGTTTAAGTAACTATCGCAATTAACAGACCTAAAACCCTACGATTTAACTATAATATACTCAGTAGGTACTTAAGGTTATGTAAATAAACCACATTTTTATTGATTCGGAGTTAGGAAATCCGCATTCGTGATAATTTGTTAAAAATAACCTAAAAGGCGTTAAGAATATGACATGTTAACATTAATTCTGTTCCTGGATAGTACAAAACAAGTGGTTACAAGTTTTTTTGTGGTTTTCGGTGTGAGTTTCTTCGAAACGAACTTATTTGCTTATCTAATTTATGGCATAAGGTGCAGGTGGCCACCACAAACTCGTAATAAGCTTTTGCGGTCATTTAAACATGTTTCTTACTCAATTAATAATTTATTATGACATTAACAAATTATACTAATGTGTAGCAGCTGGTAAGTCTATTCATAGAATGAAACGACTAAAATTGTATCAATTTATGGCATTTGAATATTAATTTCATCAATTTTCCTCTCGGTAACTTTCCTCTGTTAAAAAATGCTATATTTTAGGAATTAGGTTTTAATTAGTGAAGTGAATATATAGTTAAGTTCTTACTAATATTATAAATGCGGAAGTAACTCTGTCTGTATGTCGGTTTGCCTGTCTGCCGCGCTTTCACGCCAAAAATTTGGTACACAGATAGTCTAGAGCCTGAGAAAGGACATAGGCTACTTTTTGCCGCGATAACCGACATCCACGCGGGCGAAGCCGCGGGAAACCACTAGTAAATTATTAAAGGTAAAAAAGAAATCCTTGAAAATCGGTTTGGTCAAGCCATAAAAAAAATCCAAGAAATTGTTCTTAAGTCTGTCAACTGTAAAATGTGTCATCATTATACAAATAAAGTTGTTTAATATTATTCGCTGAAGATGTATAAGTATCGAATACTTTATTTATTCTGTTATCCTTATGTTTACACTAATAGGTATAATGTGATAGGTCGAAGGCCATGTGAGTACAACTCATTTAAGTCGGCCATGTTAAAAAGTATCGGTAGATATGGGCATCAGATAAGAAATGATGCATTTTTTTCCGTATATCCCCAGTTTCTACGTGAGCATAATATTGCTCCCATAGAGGGATCTTTCTGCACCATGATCATGGTCATGGATCAGTAACATAACATTTGAACCCTGACCTATGTTACGATAGAGCATGGCGGTAGCAAATAAAGGTATATTACTGTTAGCTAACACGCCACTGCGTGTTCCGTTGTCGACTACGATTTTCCCATCATTTCTTTGAAAAAACCCATCGATAGTAATGTGACAAGCTTCACAATCTACTAAAATATTATCCTCAAATATACCAAAAATATATTTTATTGAAAGCAAAACATCCATAAAAGATTTTATTAAAAGCCGTTTCTATAAAAGTAATTTATAATGGTAGATACTACTATATACCTACTATATACTTTTTCCTGCCCAACCAAAGCTGTATAAGTACACACTAAAATATCAATCTGAAGATCCTAGAGTTAACTAAGTGAATTAAGTCGAAGATATTACACTTGTGAACTACTTCCAAATTACCGTCTTCTCAAAAGCTACCAATAATTTGGTACTAAATGGTAAATAAATGTATAAGGCAGGCGGGATGTAGAAATGTAACGTAGAGTTTGAAACTTACCAAAATTATGAAAGGTCTGGAAATATTAAGATGAGCAAGATGATCAACTGAAGGAGAAAACAAATAGAGATAAACTATTAGAGGCAACTATTTTCAAGAATGAAAATTAAATATTATTGAAAAAGAGTATAATACTTTTGTTAAGAACCCTCTTTCATTGAATTCTATTGTTATCCTTTATTAAATAGTTCGTCATACCATTTTCTATACGACGAGCAAGTAGAACGCGTAGATAATTGAAAGAGGAAGCGTAAATAAAAGGCTTTGACGGTGTCCTGGCGTCCACAGTAAAAGGTATGTCGACAGGACTCTATGTGGACAGCCCTATTCATTAAATGCTTGCAGACTTTTCTAGCAGAAGCTTTAAAAGAGACTCTCTGTGATCTGTGAGAGGAACAAACCAAATATGATGAAATGAACGGACTTGGCAAAACATTTTTCACTGGAAATAATTTACTATGAATGCTAATTATTGGTATTTTTTTATTATCTTTTTTACGGACTAAATAGATTTATACTTTTTATATCCAGTCAACATCCCTATTGGACGTTTTAATCAACCAACGTCAAAAGACTGTCAGTAATCAGGTATTTATTTGTATTCATCGAGTATGCCAGTGCAGCAAATATTACCGTTCACAAATAGCACCGCCCCGTCGACTCACTGGACATTTGCTATTTCATTTTCAGTTTAAAGCAAAGCTTTGATGCCGGAAATACGTCGAATGTCAAACATTTAATTTTCCCGTTTTGATTAATATAAAGCTACACATTTATACATTACCTTCGGATTATGCAGCTGATATTCGGTAAAACAAATACTTAAAAATTATCAAATAGGTATACTATATATTTCTTGTCAAGTAAGATTGTGTAATATTGGTACTCCAAAGCTCAACTTAAGCAACTACAATATACTTTCGCAACATTGGGCTTTTCGCACACTTTAAAAAATATAAACCCTTTATTGAGGCTTATTCGAGCCGATAGGCTTTCAATTGTAAAGTTTGGGGATAAATTTTATACGCCCTGGTTTTATTGGCCGTCAAAGCCACTATTTAATCCGCTCAGCCTTAAAGCTTGTTCACATGTAGGACTAGCTATTAGTAGGTACTAACAGTGGTTGATGTCACTGATTTTAAATTTAATATTAATCATGGCAATTAATTTGTAACATAATTTAACAGTCTAAGCCGTAGTCTTATTACAAAACTATTTTCAAAGCACATTACACCATTAAAGAAGTCGTAAGCACAAATAAAATGATTTCAAAACAGGCACTTGTTTGAGTTGACATTTTTTGTGTTTAGACGATTAACGAGTTTTTCGATTTTGAAGCTATAAATATTCAAGTTCATGTTTCTAAGTGTACGATTTTCAATATTGTCTGCATTATATTAATGTTATAAATCCGATGTGACGATAATGTCCGATAAATTAATTTGTATAATGTTGTTTGTGTCATCCCGGCGGCTGCACGGAGAGAACCAGCTAGACAACGACGACGCGCCGCGTGTGGACTGTGGTTGATCTATTCACTTTTCGTGGATGACATTATGAATATTAATGCGCGTCGGCTAATTTATACACCAGATTAACATCTTAAATCTGTTTGACATTCATTTGATTAAATTCATTATAGTAAAACAGTTTTACCGAACATCTAAATAATAGTTTAGGTAAGTAGGTACTCCGTTGTACAGGTAAAGGTTAATATTTGATTAATGTGTATTTATAGTGAGTGTAAATTATGTAGAATCGTGTATCACCGGTACCTACTTAGTCCTTCAGTACATTCGCACCTTTAATTTAGTTCCGCGTTCAAACATGTTATTTTAAATGTTTATTACAAAAATAACATGCCGTTGATGATGTTATGCATTATTTTTGGATATTATTATATCTCGTGAGTATACGTGATATACGTCCGATACATTTCGCAAAAGAAAAAAAACTTTGAGTTCTAAAATAATATTTCTTTATAACATAAAAAGTAGATAAATGCTTCTTGGTTTAATACTATATAAAACATTCGCATAAAATCGCAGTTTATATTTACAATGTAAGAGTCATCTCCTTCATATATTATTGTGTCGCAGTAGACATAGGTATTTTATTTATTTATTTATTTACACACCAGTTCAATTTATAGATTACCACGACAAAAAATCAAGACGGAATGGAGATCTCTTCTAAATTTAAAGAACTATAAGAATACTACCTACTTATTATGAGAATCACGTAATGCTTGTCTTCTTATGTAATTTCTAGCCGGAACTATGGACGCCGGCGTAGTGGTCCCACTAGCGAATATCTTTAATCTGTATTTATTCTCGGGTGGTGAGTAGCGTGGCAGTTTAGGCGGTTTTGTTGGATTCAAATAAAGGTCGAATATCGATTGCGTACTTTTTGGCTTAGGTGTTGTTGGCTGCGACTTGCTAGTGGAGGTTGAGTACGTGACAGGCTGGTTCACTCCGTATTGAGCGTTTATTTTGGTTTGTGTCGCAAAGGACGCCGGCTTGTATGATTGAGTCGTTTGTTTTTTCGTAGTCGGCGGTGTCGTCGCTGTTCGGGACGTGAACGTGTACCACGAGTAATCAGTTTTCGTGATCGCTTTGTTTGTTGTTGTCACTGGTCTTTCTGTAGTTGGCGGTACTGTTCTAGCCGTTTTAAATGTCCCAGTTGTTGGCCTTGTAGTAGTTGTTGGTGTTTGTGTGGTAGTCGTTCGTGGCCTGTAAGTGGTCGTCTCTATTCTCTTCGTTGTAACCCTGGTTGTGGTGGGCTTTTCTGTCGTAGACCTCTGCTGTCCCGTGGTCGTGAACCAAGGTCTGTATGTGGTGGTCACAGTATTCCTTGGAGATATTGAGGTTGTGGTCGGCCTTACCGTCGTTGTAATCCAAGGTTTGTATGTAGTAGTCAGAGCGTTCCTTGATGTTGACGTTAGTTTTTGTTTTGTAGTCGTCGGCCTAAACGAGTTTGTGAACCAAGATTTGTATGTAGTGTTTACACTGTTCCATGGAGATAATGTGGTTGATGTCGGCTTTTCCGTTATAGTGGTCCAAGGTCTGTATGTGGTGGTCACGATGTTCCTCGGATAAGTTGTCACTGTGCTCGGATTTGCCGTAGTTGTCAGGCTTGGTCTGAATGTAGTAAAAACAAAATTCCTTGAAGATTGTGTTATTGAGGGAGAATTTTCTGATCGAGGTTTGTATGTGGTTGTCACAGTATCCTTTGGTAATATTGTATTTATCGGTTTTTCTGTGATTGTATGAGATCTGTAGGTCACAATGTCCCTCGGTACCGATGTACTTGTCGGCCTTTGTGTCGTCGAAAGGTACGTCTGCCAATTCGTCACTAAAGCAGATGTGGTGGTCGGGCTGTACGATGTGGTAGTTATGCTTGTCGGTCTCAATGTAGTTGATGTAGCATTTTGTAAGGATGCCGGGCGTATTGTAGTCGTTGGAATTGTGTAAGCGGTCAATCTCGAACTCGGGGTAATCTTCTCCGATTGTGTAGTGAAGTCATTAGCAGTTGTTGGTTTATGTTTCTTTCTAAATTGATTTGTTTCTATCGTCCTCCAAGGTTTCACGGGTGGTATGTATGTTGTAGTAGTGGTAGTAGACGTGGTCGTGCTCGGGGGCGGGAAACTATAAGGCTGTGATGGTTTGTCGAATACAGGCAGTTTAAGGTCATCAATATTGTTAATCTTATAATTATACCAATCAATCTTTTGCGTATTTTGGTCAAGCACTTTCCCATAATGGCCTCTAAATATTGAACCAATGGCAAGATACGGCGGTAATAAATTCTCTATATTTGGCCTATCATACGTAAAGTTTGGTTTGTTATAACTATCCTCATAATAGTACGTACGAGATCTCGTGATCGGCACAGTATATTTCAAACTTGTATCACAGTCCACTAGGTATTTCTTTGTGTTATGCTTGCAATGCTGTGGGTACACAACCCATGCTAGGAACCCGTTTCCCTGCAGTCGCGTGTGTTCTTCGTGGACTTGCAGTGCACATTCCAAGTCGTCAGAGATGTCATCGTCGCGCAAGGCGGAGCAGGGCAGGCCGCACGCCTTGCCGGGCCCGCACCAGTACAGCTCGCTAATCTGGAAGATACCGTGGTCGCCACTGTAGGGGTTTTTGGCGGCGGTGTTAAACCTCGACTCGTGGTAGGCAATGCAGACCCACGTGGAGATGTGGTCCGGCCGCACGCCGAGCGCCTGCAGTTCGCGCGCCAGCTCGCAGCGGTCGTAGGTGCGCGCGCCGGCTAGCGCGAGCAGCGCGCACGTCAGCCACGCGACGCGATACATCGCAGCGTGCGTTTGACTGTCCTGCGCACGCGCACTCTTTTTTACGTCTATACCGAACGTCCTCCCGCCGCGCGCGTCTCACGCTATGTGTGTCGCGCCCGTATTTTAGCTCAATCTTAATTGCTGTATGCTGAGATTCCATACATTTTGGAACGGAGATAAAGGTCATTATTTCCAGGCTGTGTCTCAGGAATCGAGTACACCGATCGAGTATTAGGTAACATCGATGGGTCCATAGGACCTTGGTTCGGCGCGTCATCGCACTATCGCACCTTCTACGGCTTGGAACTTGCAATGAACGTATAAGTTATAATAAAATAAAACTATAATAGGTATATTTATTCTGCTCTCGTACAACCTGCGATCGACATACGTGTGCAAAAAGTTAATGTTTTCCTTTGTTTTAAAACAAATACCTACGAGACACCATGAAATGCGTTGAGTGTGACCGGATTTTTAAATCATAAATCAGTATATTATATGTACCTATATGATAGTTTAAAGTTCATTAAGACTGTGATACCTGTTACTAAAATAAAAAGGATATTATTACAATATATAAATTGATAACTTACTTTTTTGTTTTTCAATAATAGCCATAAATGTGATTACATTAGTGTCACTGCAGCCGGTTTCTTGATTGTGTCTGCAAGGTTGGGCGCCTCTGCGCGGCTCGTGAGTAAACATTCGGTTCATTTCCGCAGCGGGTCAAGAGGTGAGCCGCTGGCCTCTGTTGCCTAATCATAACTTTGAACTTAAAAAATAGCTGTAGTAAACATTGACGCGTCAGATCTACCTACGTAAGATGAATAATCGTGCTAATCAATCAATTCAAAAACTATACTGAAGTGTTATTGATACAAACTACCGTTTTACTGTTAATATAAAAAAAGTAATAATATATAATTAGAAATATGTAAAACACTACCTACTTGTAAAGGTTAAGTATATTCGTTTTAATAAATTTTATCGTAATCGTCACAGTCGTTAAGTAGAAAACGTTTGTCACACATGCAACAGGTATATACAACATCAGATACATTTGTAGAGTTGATGCCATTATGTTTTTTTAAGGACAATCGAGGCAGTGACGTTGTGAGCCTTGTATTAATAGTACAAAAATATGTAAGCTATTAATTATACGACAGAAGCATTTAATAGCATTTAATCGTAGGTAGGTACTCTGATGAATGAATTGTCCACACGGATAGAAATACGGCAATATTTATATCTGCTTAATTGTTTAATTAAACCGTCTTAACACGCAAAAACTTAAATACAAATATTATAAAACCCGCGACAGAATAGGTAAAAAGTTAAAAATAATACAATTATTTTAAATGTATTTGCAATCAAAAATTAATAGTAAGGTTTGACCGAATACATTTTCATTTAACTATTAGCTCATGGGCGACGCTTGGGGCCGCTCCACAGACTGATGCTGTATGTAGGTACCTAGTATTGCGAAATATTGCTAAAATACCGGCTAAGTGAGAGTCGGTCTCGCGCTACCAAGGGTTCTGTACGAATTTTTGCGAAGTACGAAAAATAAATAGGCACTTCAATCCAATTTTATCATTGTTTATGATTATTCTTTGAAATGGTTATGTTTATGTAATAGGTACTTAGACTCTGCTGGCGCTTTATTTATTGAGATTTTGTCAAATTATCTGTTGCTTTTTATTATTATTTTTTATTTATGTTTTCTATCTTCTATGAAAGACATTATGTCTATTTGGGAAGTGGTCCACCCTCGTGTCCATTTCCTGTACATAATTGATGGAGAAGCGGGGGTGAGGCGTCATATAGCCGGAAAAGACCTATAGCAATGTTAATTTATTTATGGAAAATAAAACCGCTTAATCAACTTGTGTCACGACCTCGGTGGTCGAGTGGTGTACACACCGGTTTTCAAGGTGTCGCCAGCTCTGAGGCCCCGGGTTCGATCCCCGGCCGGGTCAGTGTAGTAAACCACGTGCCTCGGAAAGCAAGTTAAGCCTTTGGTCCCGACTGTCATACGTTGATCTTTGACAGTCGTTATGTTCTTACAATTCTGACAACCAGTCTTACCTTGAGATACTGTGTTACCCAGTAAAATGGGTTGTGGAGGTCAGTTAAGCAATCGCTCCATGTAAAATACGGTCTTCAGCCGAATCCGGTAAGACTGGAAGCCGACCCCAAGATAGCTTGAGAAAAGCTAGGCAAAAAAGCCAGAAAATAGAAATAAAATCCTTTTATTTGATACCTAACTCGGGTATGTTCCCCGAATGCAGTAAATTCATCAACTTCCCCATAACTACCCCCTCAGCTTCAAACAGCAAATTTTGTAATACACATATCAAACTCTTTCATTAGATACCCCACTCGGGTATGTTCGCTGAATTCAGTAAATTCATCCTCTTCCCCATAATTACTGTTAATTGTCCAAAAACAAACTTAACACTGCGGTTGAAAAAATGTTCTCTTATATATTCATGTATGTATGTATGTATGTATGTATGTATATATATGTATGTATCATAATCGCGAAAACGTTTAAGTTACAAAACTCCAAAAAAATAATATAATATTCGGATTTTATATTGTGATGACAGAAGCTTGATTTATTAATTGCATAAAAAGTTTATATGTTCAAATTCAAATCCAAAACTCATTTATTTAAAATAGGCTTCAAAGTAGCACTTTCAAACGTCAAAATAACAAAATGGACAGCACCCTGATTCGCCTTCCCTACACCGCTTCCTAATTGCTTTAGCTGTGGAGAAGAAACGGCACCACAAACTCCACAGCAGCGCGCTGTCTTTCCGATAGCAATAATAAAAAAAAAAATACTTAAGGGACCGCGCCAAATAAACAAGTGTTTGAGGTCAATAGGTACCTTTATGAAATTAAAAGTATTATCTACTCAGACAAAAGTCAGCAGATCGACCAGTCACCGCAAGCAGCACCTGTTCACGAGTATGACGCAAGGGTCAGCCATCACCTCCCTCGCCATATTAAAGGGAAGAAGGTGGCTCGATCCAAGACGCCATCGCGGGCACAACTAAGAGAGCAAATATTTATACACCTTTATATATACCTGAGTACTTGATATTACTTTTACCAGATACTACCTATACATCAGACATATACCACCATGCGTTCTTAAGAAAAAAAATCTAGACATCAGACGGACAGTCGGACAACAAAGTGATCCTAAAAGGGTTCCTTTCTTCCTTTTGAGGTATGGAATCCTAGACATAAGTAACTTTTCAGCACATTTCGAAAATTATAGGTAAATTGGCATCGTTACTCAAGGACAATTATGCCAATAGATAAGATTAACCCCTAGTGGATTATTTACTGTTTTTAAGCCCGTAGGAGTGTCTACATCTCTAATGCTTTTAACTTACGCTAAACATTATGTCTTTAAATTAGTCAAAATAAGTGGCTTGGCCATTTCGTTACTCAATGATCTATTGGCACAAAACTCAATATCGCATGGTTAGTAATTTACAAAAATAATTATGACTTTGCAGCACTGCCCAGATCTATAAGGGTACAAAAATACGACGAAACGCTTCGAGAAAAGGTAGGTAGTGCCCTACGCCCCCGTTATCTCGTCTTAGCGGGGGAACTAATAATAAGATATCGTTTTAAGTTTTTAACATAAATAATCTACAAAGATGTTCCTGGTTTTTTAAATTTCGTTTTATGTATTCTTAACCAATCATATTCATAATACCTACTTAGACATTGGCTATTTTACTTTAATAAAAATCAACCACAAAATGTAAACTATAGGTTACTATTACCTATAGGATAAAAGGGCCTTGATCGAGAAAGTTCTCGAATCTTCGAGAAAATAAATTCCGCTGGTTAAATAAATATCATTAGCTCTTTCTTGAAATGTCGGGGATTTTTATTATTTATTTTGTACCGTAGCAAGGTATGTAAAGTTCAATGGCCTTCTTTTTATAGAAATCTGTTTCAAAGATTTGCTATCAGAGAAAGCTTTTATAGGTACTTGAACAATATAAAAATGATTTTCTTCTCATCTTTTGTAGAAAAGATTTTTTTTTACTAATCGTATTATAATTAAGCATGACAGGAGTCGAATAATATTATTTTGTTATTGTAGACGACTGTAACAAAGTATTGATCGGTTTAAAAATAAATTGTATCGAGTAGGTTGTTTGCCGTCGGAGTATTCCCTGAGGATAGGTACAATGAAGAATGTTGTGGGCGTCGATCGTAATAAATTTATTAAATAAAATAGGAACAATGCGTCAATATCGGCCCTGATTCTGTTAAACACGCACTAAACTTATTTTAGTTACAATTTCATTTGTAAGTACATAATTAGAAAAGGACAGACGGAAATCTGTCAAATTAAGTAACAACAAAAACCGGCAATAGCCTAATGGCTAGGATAACGGCCTTGTGATCGAGAGGTTACAGGTTCGATCCCCACCCATTGCACTATTGACGTGAACCCACTCCAGATACAAGCATTTTAGCTTAGTTGGAGGGGTTAACAAGATTGCTAGTAAAGTGAATTCCACCCACATTGCTAGAAAACTTTTCAAAAAAAAAAGAAACATACTGGAATCATAGACAAGCCTAGAGCGTGCGTCGCTAGTATAAACTAAGTAACCCGTTATGCGGAGCATTAGCACGTTTACTGATTTATGTTATTTTCCGTGAGATGACCGAAGTGTATAGCGAAAATATCGATGGTTCCGATATTATTAGGGTAATATTAGGTTTTGAGATAGTTTTAATAAAACGACGCGCTGTTATGACACTAATTTTACCACTTTACATATTCATACTTGTGCCAACAGTTCATACTCAATATGCGCGCTGTATAGTTTACTTAGCGACGACATCCGCAAAGTGGCTGGCAGTGGTTGGAGACGAAGAGCTGAAGATCGAGCTCAGTGGCGTGCCATAGGAGAGGCCTATGTCCAGCAGTGGTTGAAGATAGGCTGATGATGATGATGATGATAGTTTACTTATTATTCCTCTAAGGTTACAACTAAAATTGTCAAACTTTACCGACACGCAGAAACGTATTTATACAAATAATACAGTAATATAGAAGGCGAAAAGCCGGTGGGAATTTCTATGTAAGTCGTTATTTATTGTTGTCATTAATTACATTTTACAATTTAACGGTTAAGCCATTCCTCTATAGACCTTACTGCCTACTACTTGACAAATAAAAGCTAATAGCTATATGCTGACCGACTGCAGGGCTAGTTCCCTGAGGCATATAAAAAACAACCAAAGTTTACTCTAGAAAATCAATATATCTGCGGGGAGTCACGTTTCCGCAAGCCTCGGTGAAAGCAAATTAAAAAGGTTTAAAATATTAAAGGGAAAAATAATTTAATTAGTGTATACAAGACGGCTTCTTTTTATTTTATACAAACTCCTTTGAACCGCTGGTATGCAGTTTTAGCATAACATTCATTAACATTTTTGTGCATCAATTTTTAGATGAATTTCTTATTTGCCTGCTCTGACTCATTTATAAATACACCAACGAGATTCTATCAGTGAGTACTAACTCATATTAATTGAGCAAGCAATCTTCAGAAATACTACAGTCTCTCTTACAGATTAGCGTGGAGTTCTATGGAGAATTAGAATCTGTTAATCCGTTGTTAAGCTCCGTCGCGACTTTTATTAATAAGGCCAAAAGGGTTAACCATGGTGGAATTAGGTAGCCATAGCGACCAGATATCTTATTATAAATAAAATATAATTAACTTTTTAGAATACTATACTGTTGTAATAAAACAACAGCTAAACAGCTTGGTAGTTGTACGATTGGAAATTATTGTTCTTGCTGCAAGTTCAAATCCAGTTGTAACTATTTTCTATTTTTTTCTAGCGTCCAAATTTTTAAAGGCTTTGAACGCTTCGATACTTCGACATGTTCGACAAATAGATGACATGACTGACATCAACGCGGACAACGGTGCGGGTGCAGCTAGTTAGATAGTGTAATTGTTTCTGGTTGATCGACACTATGACTGATACGGTTCACTGGTTTAGCCTTTTCTATTTACAGGAATCAAGTTCATCTATTTATCATTTAATTCTTTTTTAAACAGAAATTTCATTTACAGCCTGTTACTGTCGCAGTTATCTCCTTAAAGAGAATATCGCTCCTAGGAGTTACGACAAAAAGGTCTGATTTTTTTTAATGCCATTGGCATTCAATTTTGAAACAAAAAACATATTAGAAATGTTACTTAAGTCAATAAGCAGCTCTACATCAGAGAGTAGGGAAGCTACAAAGCTCAAAATAATCACAACAATTTTCTACACAAAAAGAATTGACCCACTATTTCTAATATCTCCCTATCTGTCTAAATTATTCCGACGCTGCGCCGGGAACAGCCATGGCGAGCAACGTGGCTTCAACATATTAGGTTAACGCCGGCCAACGGGATGGCTGTCCGCCTTGCCCTCCTAACTTAATCCAAGCGACCAAATTAACAAAGTTAACGCCCAGAAATTCGTTCGAAAACATGAAAATTTTAGCGGCGGCTAATACTGGGTGGAAATAGCTAATAATCTACCTCGACGTCGGTCATATTTTAAAATAAGAACATAAACGTTGAATTTTTGAAAAATTGTTTATTATTGATGAAAATTACTTATATTAATCGTCCTACGGTGACCGATGCGGCGTTCGTGTGTAATAGTCAGGGTAACTGACGTCATAAATAATTAGAGGACTTAAACAAGGTAAAAATGTTAAAAAAGAAAGGGAAAGGTTAGTTATAATTACAATTTATTTTTAGTAGCAGAGCAAGGCTGATTAAAATTATTTTTTTATTGTTTCAACTACTGATGCCAACTGAATAATTAAAGAGATTACTACTCAATAAAAATAGACTCGGAACAAGCCGTCAGGTCAGACTAAATATTGCATGCATTGACAGCAAAATTATATTGACCTCTATAACATCATGCTACATGGTCGCTTATTGTATCGCATGCACGCGCATCAGGGGTAACTCATATTTGTACCGAAATATCTTTTATTTCCTAGTAGTATGTTAGTTGTTACTCGTAGCATATGTTCGAACTTTTGTTTAAATACTTATAACATATAGGTACCATGTCTACCAATATTATAATATTGATTGAGAGCTCTTAACCTAGTTATTTATAATGTTTTCCTGCTCAGTTGTATACTTTGTTGCCTTGATAATAAATTTACAAATAAAAAAAATTGACGTTTATTACGGTTTTCCAGTAATCCCCTTAAAATTTCATACTAAAACAGCTTAATTATTTTGAGAGGTTATGACTTTAAATATATTATGTATACTTATGTATATTGCCACATCAACGTCGAAATGCTAACTAAAGAGACAATCAATACTACGACAATTTCTAGCAAAATTAAACTTTACAACAGTATGCTTAGAAAACAAGCGGATGCAAATAATTCAGAGTAAAATATGAAGATTGTTGAAAGACGTTGAAATCCCAACACGGCTGGTATTTTAGACTAATTGGCTTAATCCTTATTGAGAGCCACTTCGGACGGCTTCACCAAAGCACATACTTGTTATAACAAGGAACACCTTACCTCATTTTGTATCTGATAGTAAACAACTAAAGGGAAAAGATTTCTTCATCGTTCATCTACTTGGAACAGGCGTTACTTATTTAATAAACTACTTATATCGAAGCGTAAGGAATTACTAGTCGTCCAGCATAGCCAAGACATATTCATTAAACGAACCAGGTCAGTTATTCAGAATTGTTTTTAAGGAGTATGAATTAAATTACAAGACCACGAAGGACGACCACAGTCTGTTGTTTGAAAAGCTTTCAATTACTGATTAGGAATGAAGCTGCATGTATAGCTGTGGACGAGTGCTGTTGAAACTCATCATTGATGAAACGACGGTTAAATTAGTGCGTAGTTTAGATGCTTTAGAACATGGTTTATTACTTACCAACACAAGTATATAGCTCCATGGCGCCTTGCAACAAGCAGCCATCTTCTCGATTCAGTCCTTTTGTAGCGTTCAAGCAGAAGCATCCTTCGTCATTATTGAAAAGCCAGTCGTTAGCAGAGTACCTAACTGTAGGTATGCCTTTATATTCTGTGTCGTATTGATACCGAAGCTCCACTGATCTGGAATTAAAATAGATATCAAATACAGCCACAATACATACTTCAGTGGGACAGGACAGGCGAAACTGTGAATATCTTTGACCGACGCTGCTACAATTTGATAAACCACGCGACGCGCTGTGAACCCTTACTTCCTCCTTGCATTTGAGAATAGTTCCGGTTTGATTATTCATTTTATAGACATTGAATACCTCGATAGAATTTCAGAGGATTCGTAGAACAGTGTATTTAGTTCATTATCATTTTGATGAAGGGGTTGGAGCTCAACGTAATTTAAAGTTATCCGTTATCATCATTTAATTATAATTGTTATACCACAGACATTACTAAAATTCGCTCACATTTTACCCTTTATATTCTTACAAGGATCAAAATGTAATTGCTTTGTTCATTTGCCAGAGACATGACATAAAACTATTTACAGTTACAAACCGGCCAAGTGCATTCGGAGGGCACACCAAAGTTATCGTGTGAAGTTTTAAAATCGATAGTTAGTTCATTTCATGACATGTGGGAGTTTTCACTTGTTTAAAATAAAATTAAAATTACAGTTGAAATGTATCGGCGAAGACATTTTACATAAAGTTACTATGAAATTACAGTTTCTTTTTACTTGTGCCATAAGACATTGCTTCTTGCTAAATTGCATGATCCTAGGTCATTGTTTTCCCGGGACTCTATAGGTTATGTTTGATTTCCTTGCGAATTAGTGTCAAACGTGCTTCAAAATGAGACATATTATTTTTTAAGGACCTTAGCAATCCTGACTATTTGCTTTTAATCTCAACATGTACCTATCTTCGACGTGTTCCTAAAAAAGAGACAGACAGACCTCAAAATGATCCTGTATGGTTTTTATATAGTACGGAACCCTAAATACGGCAGGTATTTTTTTCCTTTTCCTTTCAATTAATTCGCTATGATTGAAACGAAATCATGAAAGTAGTTGACCTTTGCTGCGTATTTTAAAATCAATTCTTAGGAAATTTACTTTGAAGATTTTTTAATGTCGTTAAGGTAAAAGTTTAATTTTCCTTGACTTGCAGAGGCTTCGTACGGATGTAAAGGTTATTGCAAAATGTAACCTTCAGAGTTTTTAGGTAATTAGGGAAATATAATATATATTATATTTCGTAACTTTAGCAATTGACTTACGAACGAAACGACATTAAAAAGTTACTAACTAATATTATTACGTTTAGTTACGTTAGTTACTAACAAATGATTTTTTGCAATAAAGTACGCATGAATAAATTATAGGTGTACCTAACTACATAACAGCGAAACAAAAATTGGAAGCGTAATAAATAATCAATACATATGCAACATAATTAAAACAAGGGTGCATCGGATACCTCTAGGCATCAAACAGGGCCGCTATTTGCTCTATAGATACACTCATATGAGGAGACACATCAAAGGGTAAAAAGACAGACAAACAAACCCTTTTGCAACAAAAAAACTAGCACTGATGTTTGTTTATTTGGCAATAATTTAAAATTCTAGCTTACAAATAAAGTGGATTCGAATTAGGAATTAGTATTTGTTTTTTTTAATATTAACCAAACATATTTAAAAAAAAACCTGGTACACAATTAAATTATTGACGCTATCGCACTAGTTTCGAGCCCGACTATATTCCTTAATCATAAATTAAATTGATACGCGAATCCATCTCACGTGAGTTATTTTATAAAATAACACAAACAATAACTATTGATTTGGCACTAACGAACGAACTACGGCACAAACAATTTTGTTTAAGTGCCCCCTGTTTCATATTCCTCTGGAAATCTGAACCTACACTTGCTCTGTATTTACTACGTATGTCTACGTGAAGCTCCAATCTCGCATACCTTTTAATTAAAATAGGATTTTTTACCGTACTGGCTTTTTATTATTTTTATCTTGTGTTTGAAACAGAACTATGAAAATATTTTTGCAGTATTTGTTTACGCAAAAATGTAATATAAAAAGACTTAAAAATATTAGACGTTTTATTTATTTTAAAATAGATTTTTTTGAGAAAATCGCGATGAAGATCCGTCTAGATTTCGTTAACCATGAAAGTATCTACTAAAATAATACTTAATTTAAGGTATTTATAAGTATTCAGTTAAACACGTGTCAAAAATTATCTGAAATATTATGAATATTAATGTATAATTTAGTGCAATAAATCAGGTCTTAGGGTGCTTACATAAAGAAGCAGGTTTCCGGTACAAATAAATCTGTACGGGTCGGTACCGATCGGTGCAGGGTTAATATAGAAACAACCTGTTTCTTTATAAGTGAGCGCATATGATAACATAGAAATTAACCACCTGCACCGATCGGTACCGATCTGCCCGTACCGGAAATCTGTTCCTTTATGTAAGCACCCCTAGCAACGAGTTACACGTGTTTACTCTCACTCTCCCCCGTAATAATAACTTTGTTATTGAGAGAAATAAAAACGAAACATAAATGTTGTTGTATAGGTAGTGACGTTAAACAATAATCCTCTTTTGTTAATTAGGTACAAGTTCCAAGACATGTTTAAGTGATTTTTAAACACGCCATGAAAATTCAAAAGAAAATATAGTTTTACTTTTACTCAAAAAGTATGGGCTTAAAACGCAGTGATGGGCGGATTGATTAATTAGGTATCGGAAAAATATACCGTGGGTGGTATGTACCTAATTGGAGGGATTAGGAATTTATCTTTGAGGAAAATTAAGTTTTCAAATAAATCAGATGATTTTACAGGTTTCGATTTAAATGAAAATCCGGTACACTGTTTCTTATACTGGTTACATGTACATGTAAGTCTTTTAAGAGAAATTTTACGAATAGTTTATTTATAGGTAACTGAGGGGACCATTTAATAAATGCTTGAGTCGTGTTTTCGATTACAATAACACTCTCGTAAGAACAAGATTTACCAAAAAACTGACCAATTTATTTAAAAAAATGTGTAGGTACATACAACTACACGTTTAAATGCAATCTACTAAAAAGTTTTCCCTCTTAACCTGTAACTGCCATCTTCATAACCTGTCGAACAATAAATGCGCAACAGTATACAATGGTATAATTGGCTACTTGATATTTTTTGGGAAAATATTTATAAAAATACCTATATATTATTTTATTGTTCTTTACAATTAATTTTTCCAACAATTTTTTAATGATAAATTTAATATTGTAATCCATTGACTTAACTGACTGAGACAGTCGGTCACGTTTAATTGACGGCTGTGACGTCGAATCGCCCACAAAGCTATTTTAATACGTCGTTCTAACTCTAGTGCGCAACTTGAGTGGAAGTTTTTCAATTTTTTTAAATTGCGACGTCGCACGGTACTCAATCAGAGCCGCCTTTTAGATATTTTATCAATGTCTTGTTATCACGTTGTCTCAGAATAATTTTCCGAAAATACAATATTTACAATTTATTTTAATACAAAAAACATATTGTGTTATGTTTTTATCTATATACTGGCAAATAAAACATACCATGTCTTATTGTTACACCAGTCAAATAGGGGGTGCATGAAAGGTTCTCATCCTGTTCGGCCTTTTATCTTAAAACTGCATACGCTCGGCGCACCCTGGGCAATTAGCGAGGACACCTTAGTCCGTAACACAGATTGATCCTTTCACGATCAATGGTATCACCATCCGTACTTATTATGTTTTTTTTTAATTTATTTAGTCAAAGTTACAAAGCATCAAAGATAACACCAATTTTTATCATCTAAAATGATTTATTTCCTTAAACTACTTCAGAGACAATAATGCTCGCGCCCGCCCCTACTATCTCCTATTGCTAATCCCTGCCAATTAGCGAAATATACACCCACGCTTCATACGATACAGGTCTGGAGTCATTGATACGTAAAGTCGCTTTACTGAGTCCGCTTATTCTAGCAAACACAGAAGCTGGGTGAGTTCGTGATCGCTTCAAGATGCAAAACTAAGTAGAAAGATGATAGTACTAAGTCGTCCGCTGGATGGGAAAATTAACTGAGAGCCTTGGATTAACTTTCAATCAGATAAAGTTAGTCTTGAGATGTAATAATGAACTTTGTGGAAAGTTATTAAGTATATTTTTATCTTGAGGTTATTGGACAGTCTTAGGCTTTCATCTTTTAACCATAAGTAGGGCAGTGACAAGTGAGTAGTCTGAGGGCAGCAGCGGACTACCTTAGAAAACCCGGTAACCCCAATTCGAGAACATTGTCCGCGCGTAGCTTAGCGACTCAAAAGTAGTTCCGAAACTCAAACAGATTTGATATTTCTAAAGCTATGAAGTCTCGCTGACACCGATATTTTGCAGTTTAGTTTTGTTTCTTTTTAATTAGGAATCGTACTTTTGTAACATCAAAATTGTGATTTAATATAAATTATACGCAGTTCCAGAAATATAATGAGTTAAAGTGTCTCAGGTTATTTGGTCTGGTTTTAAGTGTTTTTGTTTTAGCTAAGCAAGTAATATTCCTTTTATTCATTAGAACAAAGCATCAGACAGCGGCGGACATAGCGTCGCCGGTATATTTACTGGAAATCTATTATTTTAATAAACGCAAAAACACCCCTTCTATTTTCTAAACAATGGGAAAGGTGCCTTTGTGTTTTTCAAAGTATCTAAGGTAATGTGTAAACACCATCACACCCACATACATGTGACAAAAGTCTGAAACGTGAGATATCATTATAAAATAGGATTTTTTCTAATGGAATGTTCCTAACGAAAAAGGTAACCTAATAACAAGGCAAGTGAGTATGAGTATATTGTGTAGAAAACTCCCACACACACAAACAGCTTTCCTTAGAGATGTCGTGTGTCAACTATGTCAAGTAGGTACAACAAACATTATTATGACAATGTTATTGACGTCTGCCCGGGTTAGTAACTGTCCTGAATGCCGGCCGATATGGGATCGAACGAGATACCAAACTATTTATAAGTAAATACGTTCAAACTTTCGGATGATATATACGTTGTGAATTATAAATGTGACGCCTATCCAGCGTATCATACCGAACGGAACAATTTATTGTATGATTCATCATGATATTGAATGAATTTATCTTGTTAACGTCTTGAATGTTGTAAGCATTGTATTCGCAATTGCAATATCCGGCGGGAGAGCTGATCACACTTTAAGTGCAACCACATATCGACGTTTATTGCAATACGCGCAACAAATTTGTACTGAATACCCTACCTGCATGTCATGCAATGCGATTGCAATTCTGGCACAATGTCAAGCAGAGGTATTAGGGCCACGACATTGGCATTGCAAAGAATTTGTGCACATTCCTATTGGGAATTACGAATATCTAAAATTATAGTATTTCTGTTGAAAATGAAATTGATTGAACCGCCGTGTGTTACTATAGTGATATAGGTACTTCGATGTTAAGAACTTAAGTCGGTCTACAGTCAAGAGCATGTAGAGGCTTAAGTTTGAGTGTGTGGGAACTGTTCAGCAAAACATAATTTAAGTCTAAACACTAAGTTTTAAGCTGCAAATCAGAGTCGAGATCTGTACGAACGGTAAAATAATTAGTGTTGAGTGTCTGCGCCCCTCCATAACGCAAGGTTTAGTAAAACATTTTCCACTGTTTTGAAACTTTGACTCAACGCTCTATTCTGTTCGTTTTTTGAATTGCATAACACCCCTCTTTTTGCGTGGGGTGATAAAAATAGGCAGGTACACACGAAAAAACAGGAAGAATACGAAACGTTTAATCGTATTTGTGTTTTCTTAAAGAATAAAATTCTACCTTTCGCCGTTTTATTCCCTGTATAACAAAAGGAGCTTTAAAAAAGAAACAAATGACAAGTGTCAGCTGGCAAAGGTTCGGACAGCTTAAGGCTTGGCGCAAACAGGTCACCAGCGACTTTTTAATATAGGTATTTGTACACTGTAGCGAGTGGCCGCCACTAGTGTCTTATTATAAAAAACCGTCACTGCCCACCGGTGGCTGTGGTCGGTAGCCTGTTTGGGCCGACCCTTAGTTTAACTGACTTGTTTAGTAGTAACTGCTAGCCAATTTCAATACCGTTGTAACAAATGTGTGACGTCTGAAAGAGGAAACTGTATAGCAAACATTTGCACGTTGCATGGTGGCCTAGTTAGAAAAGTAATACTTGGAAACCAACGAATTGTTAGTGAATAGAAAGAAAGTAACTTTACGATATATATTATATGAATAGAAGGTAATTTTGAAAATTGTTTTTAATTGCGTCCTTTAGATATAAAATCCATTAGGTTCGCTATTCTCTGATGTGTATCTCATTCGTGGAAATTGACAGGAACACCAGCGAATTTTGAAAATCGCGAACACCCTCGGCTGATTGACAGGTGGAACAATAAAACAAACGAATCAAATCTAATTATTATAGTGACAGTAGCCTTCAGCACAATAGCCCGCGGCACGTCGCGCACACTGGTAATTGAAGTGGTGTCCTGTCTCTCGGCTATCCGTGCAGTCTAAACTCAATTCATTTATGGTCATTAATATAAACATCATCAAATTCATTCATTCATTTCGCAAATATAACTGTGTGCATTAAGTACCTAACTGTAAAAAGGAACGAAAATAATAAATTATCTTAATTTATATATGCCAAAGTTATTGCGCGCGTCGTGCTGCAGGTTCGATCCCCGCATCGACAAATGCTGGTTCCAAGTCAGTGTGTTGAATTTTTGTGACACTCCCCGCAATACAGTGGTACAAATCTAAGTTACAAAGTTAAAAGTAAGTTAAAAGTAAACAGATAAGAAAGAATGTTTTTAAATAGTAGATTTATTTCTGCTACTGCTTTCGATGTTTAGGACATTTAGGAAGGCGTATACACCATTTGTTAGGATATTAAACGGTCGTACTTCTACACGGTCGTACTGTGTAGACATAGGCAGGGCACACATCTTGTAGTTATTTTAACAATTAAAGTATTAAAAAACGGTGAAATTTCCACTTAAGAGTTAGATCATCGTATTACCTTAGTTTTATTTATCGAAAATTGACGTCACAGGCGTCAAATAGCATGACTGAGTAATGAAGTGGCGTACTGTTGTAGCGCGTATTAAAAATCAATGGATAAAAATGCTAGTGAACTCTATCAAACAAAGCTCTTTTAAAAACAAAAAGCTTTAATAAAACAACGCAAATTGTAAAATATTTTCCCAAAATCTGAAGTAGCCAATTACTGCAAGCTCAATGAAGGGTACATTAAAGTAGGGGTGGGGGTGGTGGGGTGCAATCATGGTGGTCATCGAGTCTAGGACGGATATTAAATTGATGTGTGATGCGACGACCTGACGAACTGATAGTTAACATATAGGCGTAACACAGGAGAGAGAAGGATAAAATCATTCCTGCGTTCTACATGTATTTGTTGCGATGGTTTATAAATGACTGTGTGTGCGTGATGTACTACCATGAATGTGGAGTAAGCTCCGCCCATTCGATATTCGCAGAACTTTGTACATACGCCATCACAGTATCGGATTAAATTTTCCAGAAATACATTGCGTTTCGTATTTAGTTTATGTTGTGCATGTTATATTCATAGGTAGATTCGATACTTGACAGCTCACGGACGACTCTCGTAATATCTTTCTGATACTAAATGCAAGCAAAGTCTCGGGTAATAGATAAAAGCAAAGTGAAAACTTTATTATGAAGCCGGGAGAGGTTAAAACCAAATCTCACGAGCTCAGTTCATCATAATGTCTTGAGTTGCACTTTACAACGTATACACCAGTACCTATCAAACAGTATCTTTTAGAAAAGTTTAATGTTAAATTATTATCTCCTTAAAATAGATAGGTATGAATCTTGCTATTCATATTATCCTTATTCCTATGTAGGGTATAAGTTTTTAGTTATAAATTTGTTATCTTAGGCAAGTATCTCATATTTATAAGACGAAAAAAATTTAGAATATCATTATACCTGAATGAAAATTGAATAGAAATGTCTGAATGGAAATTGATTTTAATTGAATTATATATACCAATTTTATCTATTGAATTACCAGACATTTGTTGTGGTATTCATAAAGATTTTTCTTTTATAGGACTAAATAATAATATAATTAATGTTTAACCTTGTCTGTCATTAGAAATATTGTGAGCATATTATGTCTGGATATAGAAATAATGACATAACATTTCTTATCCAGCGCCACACAAATGTTCTTAGACAAAGTCCCTTTGATTTTGTTAGGGCCGCCATTAAGACGTAAATAAACCCGATTTATAAACAAAAATATCTAAGCAAAGGGCTTTCAGAGGTCGCTTTATTTTGAAGCTTGTTATTACGCAAGGCTTTAATACGATTATCTGTTCTATCTATTTTTATATTATTATATTTTTGGATAACGATAAGGCGAATTTGTCGGCTTCTAAAAAAATTCTTTTTTTCGATTGCCATGGGCAACGGAGTAGCCTATGAATCTTGATTGTTGCTATTCACAGGTATGGCTACCCTGTCAGCCTGCTTCCTTCGCAGTACAGATACGTGTTATAAATGTGTGCAGTTATGTAGGTAAAATCAATACTCACCGACATATGTCCGTGTTTATTGCGTATATGCTTTTGGTCCTGTCTACGAACGGTGCAAATATACCGGCATCAGTTCCGTTGATCATGTTGCATATACCGGCGTCATCGTCACTTTCTGGTGTCCAGTATGAGAAATAATCCGACTCGTTGTAACGGAAAATGTCACCCAGATTCTTGGGTTCGTCCATACCTCTGTCGACTTCGTACACTTTGCTGGGATACTTGTCTTTCTGTAAAATTATTGAGAGTTACACAAACTTTCAATTCTGTGAAAGCAGTAGGTAGGGCTCATAGGCATCAATATTATTTCTTAATTAAAGGTATAAACAGAAAGTAAAAAAATAAAGTCTGCAAAATATATACAATTTATCAAAAAAACATCACGATTAATTTTAGAGTAAACAATGAACGGTACCTAATTCGAATTGAATACTTATAAAGTCATATGAAATAAGAATACTTATAGCGTCAAATCATTCAATGTAAGAAATACGAAATCCGTTCAGTTTGTAAACGCGTAATAGCGATTACAAACTTAAACATGCAGTTTAAACGTACGGGAGAAGCCGTTTTTTTTAAGTAGAAGGTTAGTTTACACTTGCTTTTTTCATTTGTATAACTACAAATATACAAAGTTTTTTTTTTATTATTTAACAAACTGTACGATTCTCATTCAAAAGGTTGATAAGGCCTAGGTTTATATTGTGGTTTATTGTGTGTCAAAAACAGTAGTTTTTATTGATTACTTAAAAGTTAGATTTTTTTTAAACTCTAAATTCTAGTTTCGGATCCTTAAAACCACACATGTGTTTTATTCAGGTTATCTTTAAAGTAAACAGACGACATACTTCGATTTACGTAAATAGGTTTCAAATCCATAAAACGTAGTATTCCTGGTAGATTTATTCTTAACCCTGTCAGTCACAGACTGTAATATCCTGTGAGAGAAATTCTTAAATAAAATCTAAGGGTTTTCCATCAGTTGTTATAGAATAAACTGTCGTTTGAATTTCTCGTACCGTTCAAAATCAATTGCGTTACTTCCTCCTCAAGTCTCGTCCCGACCTCAAAACATCATTTCAGTTGCGGCAAAACTACCTTGGATTTCCAATAACTCCTGTAGGTAGAAGTTAAGAAAATCACGTTGTGCGACATCGTAATTGGATTGAATATCTTCCAAAGCGTCTAGAATCTAGTCTCAGATTGTGGTACTTGGATGTAGGTTACCACAGTAGTTGAATAGACCAGTTTGAAATTAAAAAATGTTGTATTCTAAGATGTGGCAATGAATGAACTATTAGAATTAAAATGACTATTAATTATATGATAACTACATATTACATGTGACACCTATCAGTTTCGGCACAGTGTCGGTTAATATTCATACCAGAGAGATTTTTACATTTCTTATTTCATTATATTTTTTGAATTAATATTTATTCTATTTTATTTTACTATTTCGGTATTTCATAAAGATTATTTCTCCTATTGTGTATCTGTAACAGCAGGAACTGTAGTGACCAAGTCCATTTATTGTCAGTCAAAATTTCAAAGGGCGTCCATTTTGAGGATACTAAAACTAGAAACCTGGGCGGAGCTTCATCTGTGGGGGCAGGGTGGCACAGCTCTCGGTCGCTTCCAGGAATTAAGATCAATACGCATCACCACGGCCCCGGTGCAACACTGTCTCTTTATAAAAAACATTTTTCAGGATAACGTAACGTTTCAAACATTTGGCAGTCCATAAAATAATACCAATGTTATATTCTAACACATATTTTTAGATTTATTATTAAAATGAAAAAATACGCCTTAGTTTGAAATTCAAATTATATTTAATTGCTTTGAAAATATGAAACCCCTCAGTTGTGTCGTTGTGGTACTGACATAAAATAATGAATGTATTTTAAAGTTGATGTAGTTTTATCATCAATCTTAATATGTTTAGGTTTTTATTATTATGATATATCTTAGTTGGACCTAAATATTTTTTCTCTATTTTGACGTGATAACGTCTTTAAAATCGTTTTAGTCGGGTGACATGTTCAGAAACTTGTGTCACACCAAAACCTCACGAGCGCGATCGCAGGTATAACGAGAGAGAGACGGACCGATCTCCCGTCTCATCTCGAGCGCTGCCAGTCATTCCGTGAAACTTGTCACGCGGAATCCTCACGAGCGGAGGCTGGCATAGCGTTCGAGTGAGTGGACCGATCTTCCGTCTCTCTCACTCTAGCGGCATACAAACGAATGGAGATTTTCTCGTGCGGTTAAGTTTTCGTTGAATGTTTAACAGTGAAACAAACTATGAAAATTTGAAAAAATTGTTATCTTCATTAATTCCTTACTTCCCAAAAACTTATATCACCAATAAGACGTTATCACGTAAACATCTCGATCGTAAACCTACTTTACAAACAACCAATTTTTTTTTTTTTTTTTATTTTTTTTTTACTGTTTTCTATTTGCCAAACAAAGAATATTGTCACAACTGTGTTTTGGTCACTGTTGCTCTGAAATTAATACAATGAAATGTCACAATTAATTTATAAACCTAGTCCACTGCAAGACATTCGTGGAATTGCTCAGGAAACGGCCCCAACTATCCAATAAGACGATGTTACCTCTAGGTTTAATTTGATAAATCCCAAAACCACAACGTTGCTGAGTTATCACAGAAACTATAAGTAAGTACTACACTAAAGTCATTGCTGCACCAAGTGTAGAGGCTCTCTAGGCCGCATAATACTTACTTAAATTATTAGTTATTTCGGACAGTGTTGCATCAGAGTTTCATATAAACATAGTTGGTGTTACTAATTTACTAAGCTACTTAAGTACTTTCTACACGCAATGTCTATCGGTACCAATTAGCACGGCAGCTCCGGTAATAAGAGGCAACAAGTGCTTAATCCTCAGAAACAAGCCCACGCTAATTTAGATATTAATAGTCTGCTTGTTCGAAGTACTTATTCCATCATAATATTATTTAAATAAAATAAGCAATATTTTGCTTTTTACTATTTGATATATTATATAAGATAACTGCAACTGTAATTATTTGTAATTATTGTTACGCATTATCGCACGCGGTGCGAATATTATTAGAAAGGAAAAAGTTAAACCTCAGGCAGGACTCGAACCTGCGACCACTGGCTCAGTCGAACCTGCGACCACACTCAGTTGAGTCAGTGGTCGCAGTTTCGAGTCCTGCCTGAGGTTTAAATTTTTCATTTCTACTATTTGTAATTAAATGTAACTGAAATGTTGGACATTACTATAAATAAATTGACTTACGTATTCTAAAACTGAGAAGGTAAGCGAGCCATCTTCCTCCTCTTCTATGTTCTGCGCGCCTTCTGCAATTTGCTTGATTATGGTGCACGCGACGACCCCGGGCACCCCAGGATCCTTGCACATTGGTATCCCATCAAAAAGAAGCTCCCGTACATTAAACGTAGCTGTCGGGGAATTGTACTGACCGAAAATTCCTTCCATTGCCTGGCTAAGAATTATCATCAAGTTTGGAAACAAGCTCTCAGCAACTTGAATAATGGCCTGAAACAAAATATAAATGTTTAATATAATACCTAAGAAAATAGTGAGGTCTGGACAAGGAAGAGTTTGATTTGGTTTAGGAAGTTACCAGTCATTTATTTTAAAACTACTATTAAATCACTGCTTTCGTTACTTTTACAAAACTATGAAATAGTAAATTCATATTTTCGTCGGTGCTAACAATGAAACCTTATACTGCATAGATACACAAACTACGTAAGCGCGACATGCTGCAGGTTCGATTAAGATCTGTCTGCGTGTTCTGGGGATTAATTATTTCCTAGCTCGGAAGAGCTTTCTAATGAACATAATTAATTTCACTTGCAATTCATTTGGTTGGCAAGAGGTATTAGTTTATAAATACATGCTATACCTGAAAATGATACTGATTTAATCCTACGTGGAAATGTTAATGATACCTTTTGTTCACGAAATATTCATTAGTGCGTACACAAATAATACTATTTAAAGCCGCTTACGAACTGCAACATGAATGCATAGAGTTGTGGTAATGTATTTCGTATTTATGAATATGTTATTCGTATTCGTGTATTTCGTTGATAAGAGTATTATGATGAATGTATTTCGTTGAATATTATGATAATTTTATCTATAGAGATGTTAAAATGATTATAATATTTGTGAGGTAACATGAAAGCGGTGCCGCGATGTACTCGTATTTATCTGTACTGCAGTAATTATTTTATTTATGTAGATATTATCGGTGGGAACTAGCATAGACGTGTCTTTTAAACCGCTGCTCTGTAAGAAGATGTTTAAAATGTAAACTATTTCGTACTAAAAAATAATAACAAGAATCTAACCAATCTATGTAAAAGGTTAATATATCTATATTACAACAGTTTTATGATCCTACAACATTGATATATAAAAAAGGTTTTTTATACATCAATGTCCTACAATAAATAAATAAGTCATTATAAATGCAACATATTTTAAATTTTAATTTACAATAGTTTTTTTATGTCCTCGCTTCTCCGGCTTCACACAGCACGACATAACACCCTTCCTTTTTTTTTTTTAGTAGTGTCGAAGGAATCAGCTTGTTGCATTGAACACGCCCGACGGGGCGCGCGTCGTTGATTAATTTATTTACCCGCGATAACTTTTACGACATTTATTTAATTTGCCTGCGGTAAAAGGCAATTAGGTTGTGCATGTTTTTTTTTCTCTTCTTCTAAATATCTTTCAAATAACCACATTACAAATACTTTTTTTAAACATTAACATAGTCCTACGTGGAATGTTATATGGAGAAAAGTCTAATTTATAATATATCTAGATCAGGTTTGTTTTGTAGCTTCGTTACCGAAACCAGTGTGTTAATTTAATGGATGCCGTACTTTTTACTTTAAGAAACCTAAACGGGCAGGTTTACCAAGGCCAGCCATATTTCTTTTTGAGGAAGCCGCAGCAGTGTTCTATAGTTGGTAAAAATATATATTTTGTTACTATGAAATGAAAATTTAATTAATATCGTGTTACGCTAATCACGAAGCTCACGTAATTCTTAATTTATGCTCAATAAAATTTATTAATAAATTTTCAATTTCAAAGGTATTGGAAAGAACGGCACTAAGTACTTCAAAGGCAGAGCTTTTTTCCACGATGGCGGAGATTTCTACGATATTATCGCGCACTACGAGATAATTAAGTTCTTGGCGAGGAGGACCTGCTTACACTAAGAAATTAAAAAATAAAACCTTTTTAATATTAAGGTTCATTTTATAAAATTAAATACACCGGTTGGCTGAGTGTTTACTTGACATTTTTAGTAAGAAAAAATATCTGTTGTATTTTTATTTTCGTTTTTGTTTATGGATAAGTAGGTACTGTGTTTGTACTATTTTATTGTTGTATTGCAAGTTTTAATCAATGTATGAAGAGATACTGTCTTCCATTTAGTTGAATAGTTTCTGTTGTATTGAGATTCTGAAATTGCTTTTGGGTGGTTGGAATGCCTTTATGAGTTATCTATTAAATCAAAATACGTAGACGGCTGAAGCTTGTTTCTAGGAAACGGTCTATTGAGAAATTAGTCTTAGTGTAGGTTTATTATAACCTGCCTACTGTCTCCTGTCTTACTGCCATGATAGTTCGATTGAGTAGAGGAAATAGAGATTATAGATAGATCTTATTTAAATTACTTTCTTGTTATATCTGCATAACTAGAATGGTTTTAAAACGTTATTATTCTACCTAAAGTTATATTTTGGTAATAATTTTCTTATTGTATGTCCTAACAAAAAAATAAATGTGATGCATGCATGAAGAATTGTGTAATAAATGGGAGCCAAATTCAGTATTATTATAATGATGGTCGAATTATTTATACAAAACAAATAACTTATGCTCTATTGAACTTATTAAATCGTTTAGGGTTAGGTTTTTCATCTATCTCAGTCTCGGCACGATTTTTGGACGTTAATAACTACATAACCGTAGCTGTGTTTATAAGATTTTGATGGATGAATTTGCGAACCTACCTACTTCTTAATTTTTCTAGATTTAAAAATAAAGGATTATATATTGAGACCCCTCAATATATAATCCTTTTAAGAATTTAGGTATTATTCAAGCGGAAATGCACAGCATGCGGGAGGCGCGCGGTATGTGCGTGAGAAGCTCGGACGGCGAGCGCGAGGATCCGGCGACGCTTGGACGGCGTGCAGGAGGCGCGTGCGAAGCTCGGACGGCGGCGTGCGGGAGGCGCGTGCTAAGCTAGGTCGGCGTGCGGGAGGCGAGTGCGAAGCTCGGATGGCGTGCGGGAGACGCGGGCGACAATCATACCGTTGGCTTTTATATATTACCATTATGAAATTTATTATACGATACATTATTTAATCCTCGAATAACAAGTAGAAGCGCAGCTAGGGTAACACAGCGGTTAGCGGCCAGTACCGAAGATCTCAATTCAAGGTAAATACTCAAACACGGAATTATGTCAACTAAATATCATCTCTATGAAATATATTTAATTCCTGATTCCCTAATACCTACCTACATTTATTTGGGTTTTACTGCTATTGCACTAAACTACTGTTTCTCCCAACATGCAACAATGACACTAAACTTTATGAAACTACATAATTATCTGGACGATGGCAGGACGAAAGCGACGGAACATGCCTTTTATAAACGAATAAACATATAGAAGATACTTCGGATATGAATCATACATCCAACTGGTTTGATGCTAACGAGCTGCAAATTTTATGAGAAGTATCGTCGAACGTTTTTATCGATCGAACTTGTCTAGTAATAGCCACAAGGTCTTACTGTCTCATTAAACATTTAAAAAGCAAAGTTCTTGATACTTACGGAATACCTAATATATCTAAGTTACCCGTAATTAAAGAAATTGTAACTAACATTGTAGTTCTAAATTATTGGTAGGTACAAACAAAAAGTACCGCATGTGCTGTTATCGTAATAAGAAAATTATCGACTAAATGACAGATAGCATAATTGGTTATCAAAGAAATGTGTAATTAGAACGATAACCTTATTAGGTATATGAAATGCGGATCATATGTTATCTGAGTTTAGTACGTAATAGGTAATATCAACAACAAGTAGCGGATAACTCTTACGTATTTGAACAAAACGGGTGACATCGTAGGATAGTCTTTGTTTGAATTCTTTGCGGGTTGCAGACGTGAATACGAATGTAGAAGCGCGTCTCGTAGACAGGTGCGACTGTAACTACTAACCGACATTAATTTGAAGGCAACTAAGAAATTAGTATAAAAAAACTTAAGCTATACTAAAATTTAAACTTATAATATAAATAAAACTAAGTAACAAAATAAAGAAGAACACTTATTCACCATTACCAAGGCAAATCGTTTAATAATGGTTAACAAGCATCAAAAAAATCATCGTCATCTTTTTCGAAGAACTGTGCCCTTACTTTCAAATTAATTTTAATTCTAATACAATGCCAATGCAAAATTGTTATTCATTTAGTAGGCACACATATTCCAGTCAGTTCCTTCCACTGACAGCATTTTTTTTTAAGAAAACTGAGTCTCCTGCCTGCTAAACTAATATCAATATTGTATTGGCATTGCATTAGAATTATAATTAAATTGGAGAGAAACGGCACTGGTGTTGGAATAATCAAGAGCTGACTGTGATACAACGTTAACATGAGCCAATGAAACCCTTAAAATCAATATCCATCAGTATCAACATCTTTTTTTTTTTTGGGGGTGACACGCTAATTCAACCCACGCCGAGGGTACGGTATAGGTATATCTCGGACTTTCACCGAACACCCCTTCGCCTATCACCAGACTTGCCGGATCGGCAGCGCATTCTCTGCCCGTTCCGGCGGAACATCAACAACACATTCCATTTAATACAAATAACAAAAGGTACTGTATTTAATAAATTAATAAAATAGGGATGTTTTCTGGGTATGAAAAGTTAAAATCTATTTAGTCCGTCAGATAAATAATAAAAAAATATTAGACACGTATTTTTTCTTTTACCAAAACAATAAAAAATTACAAAGATACAGCGCTTTAAAGTTTCGGAGAGCTTATGACGCCACGCCTTGGTAAAAATTGTAGCGAGGAGTGACGTCACGCGTAATTTCCCTTCTCTGTATTTTGATAATTTTTTGTTTGCAGGAAAAAAGAAAAAATACGTGTCCAATAAAATTCATTAATCTAACAGGCGGACATTAAAACAAACTTTAGGAAACATGCCTATTCAACAAACATTTTATTCATACATTTAGCTAAAATCAATACTGATTAAGTCTCGTTATAATAACGCTACAATACATCAATTTCAATATTATTAAACCACATGTAATTAAACCCCATGCACCTATATACAGCACCATTAGGGCATCAAATATCGCTGAATTATTAATAATTAACATTGTAATTATTTATAAATGCTGCACTTATCCAATATTATTAAATATTCACAGCATAGCCATTAGGTGTTTGATTACATATTTATGTGGATTATAGAACTAATCAATACAATATTGTATATAGTCAGAAAAATCATGATATTACTCCTAGGAAGCCAGTTCTTCTTTCTACGAAGGATATTTTGGGGCCGCTCACCTAGAGTCATTTTAATCTTATAAAGCGGTGACGACTAAGGCATCGAACACACCGAACGTATTGTGCGCCGCCGACTAAAAGTAAGCTCAGTGTCAGCCCCAGTGTGAACGTGGACTCAAACTCAATAATAGGCCAAGGAGAGTCAGCGACAACGCACTACATAGTAGCCTAAATTCGGTTCGGTGTGAACGAGAAGTTAATTATATATGGAAAATACGACAATACATACGATAGGTCTGAAAAACGCCTTTTTTTTAAGTACTCAATACCTACCTCCATTTATTTCATAGTTATAATTTCATTTCATTTTTTTATTATTTTTTTTCATTTCATATTCTTTTATTACTTTCACAATAATTTCCTTAAAGTTAGTTGGTGGAGTCTCCATTTAAGCATATTTATGCTATTGTACTAAACTGTTTACCCAAGAAGGCAACAACAATCACATTAAGTTCATAAAAGCATCTTGAGTTTGACAGGACGAATGCGACTGAACATGCCTTAGACACACAAGATATTAATTATTTATCTGACACCCAACTGGTTTGATGCTAACGGGTAGCAAATTTAACGAGTAGTGCCTATTTCATTCGCCAGTCAGCCGACGAATTCGAGCGTATTCATCGATCGAACTTGTCTAATAATAGGTAGCTCTTTAGAGTCTCATTAAACATTTGAAGTGCATTTAGAACTTTGAGTTCTTGATACTCAAGGAATTTATCAAAGTCTTCAGTAATCACAGAAATTGTAAGTAAGATTGTAGTTTGTAAAGCGCCTTTGAACAACTAAAACTAAAGTATAAATAAACATGAAGTACCTATGACTTTTATTTAAGAAAAGCTTGTATAATCTGATTGAATACTTAAATGGCGACGGTATTTGAGCAACTGCTAAGCAGGATCAAAATTAAAATTCTCAAATTAAAGAAAAAATGTAATAAGAATATCTTTTCAGTTGCTAAAAGATTCTTATAAATAGGGCATCTTAACGTTACATTGACAGGGCATTTGTTTCAAAGCGGGTTGATTGTCGTAAATTTTGTACTAAAAACAACAAATTAAATAAGTGACACCGGGTGTATAAAGAAAAATAATATACACTGGGTAGGTATAGCACAATTTTTCTTATCATTCTATCTGGTTAAGTCCGTTTAAAAATATAAGTTTACGTTTTTTTCATCTATTCAGGTTTTCGGAGGAACTTTCAGTAAGTAACTCTTACTCTTGTGACGAGTCTAACTACACCTATTACTCTAAAATCCATAAAACCGTTTAGGTTAAAGAGCGCGCTAAAGACATACAAATATACATTCAATAATAATAATGCACCGACTACAAGGAAAATTCTGTAGATGCGAAAATTGTGACAAGAATTGTTTTGAGGGCATTAAAAAATCATAGGTCTCTTGGCGATTGAAATATAAATGAGTTGTACGAGAACAAAGAACTATATTGGTTACCAAACAAGAAAAACAATCGAGCATAACCCAACAAACATTAAATAGGTCACCACTCAATTCATTTTACAATATTATTTCAAATGAAACTATAAGCATCAATGTAAATAATACAAATTTACTGCTCTCTGAAACCCGTGACGTATTTTTAACTGCAGCTCGCCCGGCCGTTTGATATCAGCGGAAACAGGTACATGTAGTACAGTGCATTATTGATTTTCCCGGGAGCCCTTTACCTGGGAATATGCGCTTGGGGAGAAGGGTGGCGCGCTCGCCGCCCGCCCGCCCGTCTGACGTCACTCACTGAATTAATTTTAGACCGTGCAATACAGGCACATAATAATCATCCATTGTACATCATCCGTTTGTACTCAAATGTCAGTGGACGTTTGTCGATTGAGAAACCGATACTGCTGCGGTCTCGGAGATGTCCGGTGAATGTGTATGAGGTCCGTGCCACAACGGGTTCATATTATAAACATATTACGTATCGCAAGCATATTCCATTTGGAACGCAGTCCACCTTGTTTCCATATTAGTGAATACCGAAGCTATAATGAGGCGTACCATTATTATTACCGCAAGTGCAATCGCTGCAGATAAAAAATAAACAATAGAATGCTATAATTGTATAATGAACGTCTTGTTGCACGCGGTTATAATTGATGGAATCTTAACACCGTGATGACAAAGAATCTTTACAAGAAAATAGAACACTTTATTAAGACGGATAAGTAAGACTAACACATAAATACTTGAGGATTTTAATCCTTATCTAGAATAACATTATTGACATATTGTTAGACCCAGATAACACAGCAATATCAGCTAAACCAAAACTGTTTAAATCTTGATAAAATATAAGAATGTTATTGAGCTATATTTTACCGATCCGAAAATCTGTTTTACATAAAACGATAATTTAAAAAAATCAAATATTTATCTTTCACAAAAGGGTGGATTGCCTTTTCACCCGCAGTACAGTGTGCTTAATGACATTCCCATGCGTTTCATTAGTAGTCCTATTCATGAACGATCATATTGTCTATGTGAGGTAATACCACTGTCGAGATCAGCTATGTGTATATGTAAAAGAGCCATTAAATCGTGTGAATACACGATTTAATGGCTCTTCTTTGATTTGATTACTGTGACTCTTTTTGATTTCTGTGATTCAACCAAGTTAAATAAAATCATAATCAAAAGATTTTTATATCTAATAATTTAAATGACTCCAGGCCAGGTGCATACATATGTAATAGTGACATAATTATGTGTTCGGGATGTGTAAAATAATTAATTATAAAGTTAATTTTTTTATTAAGTATTTATTTGGTAATCCAAGAGTTGAAGAAAAAAGAGTGCTTAAATATCTTAAGATACATTTATTACAAATAAAGCAAAATGATTATATTAAATATTCTTATCTTTTGCTTTATTTGTAATAAATGTATCTTGAGATATTTAAGCATTCTATTTTCTTCAACTCTTGGATTACTAAATAATATAATATGTTATACGTATCTCATTTAAGAAGTCTAAAAACATTGTGTAGTCTATCGCAACATTATAACCGCTGCGAGGCGTCGGTCAACAACGCACGGTCTCCCTCGAAACCGTTTCAATCACAATTATATGTAGGTACAGGGTATTTGGTAGGGAGACCGACACAAACATATGGGTGATTGAGGGTACTATTTGCTAGTGTCACCTATCACCGTTTAATTAAAATTTTGTTCCTCGTCGGCTCATCATCAAACTACTTTTGTTGTATTCTGTTTCTGGACATTCGGTACCTAGAAAAAGTAATGCGCTTTTAAAGATTTAAAACTTTGAAATAGTGTTAAAATTTAATTTTGATCTTAGTTTTATGTTGAAAGGTTCTCTAAGCTTATACTCGTTCTAATGGTATACTATAAGTTATAGAAAATATTCACAGATCAATATAAAAATAAAAGTTATTGGCATGCGGCTAGTGTATCAGGGATTAGCATAAAAAGAAATAGGTACTTTTGTCTAAGACCTTTTTATATTGAAGGCGTGTTGCGCTACATTAGTGTTGCATAATAACTCATGCGTGAATTTCATTTGTCAGTGCACCTCACAAGGGTTGTGCAATCCATATTTATGACAACTTGTCGCAACGTGTGCACGTCAGAAATTCAGAATTCATGCAACTCATTAATTCACTTTTTATTAGTAGACGGGATTCCAATATAAGAGTTTGAGCCCTAATTAATTATTATTCGGTCCAGTGCACTAGAAAGTTAGGCAGTGTTTTAAAATGAAGAGCGGTGTTCGACAAGCAAATTAAAAATTCAAACGTTAGTGGTTCGATACGGAAATGAAACTAAACGTTTTATTACGATTATTTTACATATTAGTTATGTAGGTCACCTTATTCGGACAAGCTATTGTCTGAGATTGTAATTTTTATGTTTGTTTTTATTTCCTTTTTAATAGGCCGTTGAGATCTAAGTTATTTTAGATTATATCAGCGGCTTTATTTGACTGATGACTAAACAGACATAGAAGATTAGTAAGTAAAGGGCTAATATTATTTTCTATACTGCTTAGTCAGGTTCTAGGAGTAGGTTACAAGCCTATTATGCAACTTTGTGAAGTGTCACGCTTAGTGAAGTCGCTTCTGGTGGATAGATTGGTTCCTTTCAAAACTCAAGCACACAATTTCTTTTAACCAAACTTATAAAGTCAATACATTAGTATTATAGTTTAACAACCAAAAACATTAAAATTATTATTAAAGTATTATCGCCAAGACGAGTAGGTACATAAGTATTGCTTGCACTGTAAAAAGTTATCAGATCTTATGCAGAGCTAAGCACCTAACTCTACACGCCTTAACATAACACTCATTATAACGTATAGCGTGCTGCGTGAATAGGCAGGTTTCCTATTTTTTTTTAATGTCCGCCTGGTAGATTAATGAATTTTATTGGACACGTTTTTTTTCTTTTTTCAAGCAAACAAAAAATTATCAAAATACAGAGAACGGAAATTACGCGTGACGTCACTCCTCGCTACGATTTTTACCAAGGCGCGGCGTGGCGTCATGCGCTCCCACTCCGAAACTTTAAAGCGCTGTATCTTTGTAATATTTTATTGTTTTGATAAAAGAAAAAATACGTGTCTAATATTTTTTTATTATCCAACTGACGGACTAAATAGATTTTAACTTTTCATACCCAGTCAACATCCCTAATCTAGTCTTAGTTCTCTACTAACCCTAAACTTAGTCAAAATGTGTGGTCCTTGCCGTTTTGTAACTCAAGGACCTATTGGCACTGTTTTGACATTTTTTGAAAGAGCGACTTTAATAAGTTTTATAGCTAACAAAGTTAACAACCCATACAAATTCTGTGTAAGTAGTTATTGGTTCACCTCAGAAGAGTTTTTTTTTTTTTATATTCTACGGTAAGTTATAGTGTTTAAAATAATGGATGCATGTTCAATCCACAAAACTATATTAGGCATCAGTGAAAACTTTAATTGTGTTTTGGCTTATTGTTTTTGATAATGCTGTCTGTATGTTTTCCAGGAAATAAACAAATAGTTATTTATTGGCAAAATAACCAGCGTCCAATCATTTCATTGAAATAAAATACAAATAGAAACAAACGCGAAAACAATGCCATTATTTTAGTACCGTCGGCATTGTAAGTATTTTGTTTCAATAAAATGAATGCACGCTGAATTGTTTGTCGGTTCATTTATAATGAACATAACGTTGCATCCGAATAGAATACCGTTTCCTACTTGAGCATTTCATTTAAGTTATGAAATACTTTGCAGAGAGAAATGCAGTTCAAATTATTTTAATTGGAATTTTCCCAAATAAAGGCTTGTATTAAGTTTAGAAAACGTTATATGTATGTACCTGCTTGTATGTATGTTATGCAAGCACCTATGTAATTAGAGTTATTACGCTTCAGATACCATGAAAGGCCTGGCCACCGGATATTAATTTAGTGTGACCGTTGTAGCATGTTCTATCAAGTTAGGCTTGAGTGGTTCGCTAGATATTAGGTGGACGATATCCGTTCGTGGTAATGTTGCAATTAGCCTCAGACTGATTAGCGTTTGGCTATCTTGACCTCGCTAAGGGTCACATCGTTGTGATCCGTTTGTAATAATGCTAATTATACTAATTGGGTATATATTGAATACGAATGCTTCGCGATTGTGTAATGTTTGGAATGGATTAATATAGGCCTACTAGATATTGAGGGCTGATTTCTCAAGTGCGTATGAACGAGATCAGTTGACGCTAATCTCGATTCTCGCGTCCAAATGAGAATGTTTTTCACCATCATAACCTGCCCCTTTACCCAAGTGACATTTCTACTATGCTATCGCTGATCAAATCGCTCAAATGTTAGGAAATGAAAGTTTAAGTTTCGCGACTTATCCAAATAAAATGTCATTTCCATACCAAAAACCAGAGAACATAAATAATAATCCCCACCTCATATCCATTCTAGCCAACTATCTAAGGAAGAAACTTTCTGTTTTATGGCAGAAACATTGGACATTTCGGCTTTTACATGTAAAATGTTAATTCCTAGAACCTATCCCCATAACGTCACAAAAATTACAAATGTTGCTATCACTAATTGTAAAATTTTCGCTTATTTTGTTAAGAAAGGACCAATCATTAAAAATGAGAAATGTATCATACTGTATGTGAAACCAGGACACAGAAGTTATTATTTCAACCCTTACAAAACAAGCCACGAAAATAGTAATTACCTTTCCGAATGTTGAGCTCACAACAGATTGGCTACAACTCGCCTGTTCCCCGACACACGAAACATGGTGTGTAAATCTAAATAACAAAATATGCATGTTTGCATCATACGCTGGATAAAGTTAAAGTGGATGGCTTACACATGTGTCTGAATCAGTTTGCGTATTTAGAATTTTATTTAATGGTGATCCACGCGCCGCGGGGTCCACGCGTTAATGAAACGGGAAACGCTAGTTGCTACATAAATAGCGATATGATAGATACGGTCGGGGTGTGACTGCACCAGACGTCATCTGATGATGTTTGTACACACGTACGTACAAACATACGTAATGTTTGTACGTACGTGTGTTTGTTCGTACGTACAGAAATTGAACGTATCGTCGGTCAGATGCAATTCTGACGAACTCTTGCGGTTTGTACGTTTCAAAATTGTCTCAGTGTCTGTCTTGTAAATAATATGGAACCGTGGTATTAAATAAGTCTTTTTTAAGTTAACAACCTACTTTGAAAAGGTTAGGTAGAAAGAGGAAGATACTCCTGCATCAATTTTCATTGTATTATTAGTTTTTCTATTAGAATCTTACTTTACAATTATAATAATAGCAGGGCAATTTGTGACGAGCTGAGTGAGTGGAGTGGGAGCTTGTGACGTCACGTGTTGGTGAAAATTGTAGCTACAAGTGATATCATAGAAAATTACGATTCCCTGTAGGTACTACTTATCATTGTTTGTTTGCGTTTAAAAAGAAAAAATACGTGTCCAACAATACCTATTTAATAATCAATTAATGGATATAAAAAAAATGTCCTCATCCCTAATCACAATAGTTCTGTAGCTACCTTGGGCCGCTCATGTCTGTTCTCCCATAGCGTAGGGGTGAACTGTGAGGGTAATTGTGAACCTGTGTTCCCACGTAAGCCTTTCAAAGAACCGGGTATTCTCGTTACTGTTATTATCTATGAAAAATAAGCGATACAAGATACTCATATAATATTATGAAGAGGTGATGTTGTTTGTTTGTTTATACAAATTGTATGGAAGAAAAGGTAACGGGTATAAAAACATTACATAAAGACTACTTAGTATGTTATTAGTAGTTTACTTGAAATGGCTTAAGGGTAAAGCCGTGTGTTCTATGTTTGGTATTGTATTGTAATACAATCTGTCAATCTTCTCACTACGTCAGGTATATCTTACTTCTTAGGTATAATCGCTTTGCTGTCGTAAATTGTAAATTGACATAAATACATAAAGCTAAATAGTTGTTTGTTTTAATTACGAGTCGGATTAAAAAAAATGCGTTTGATATACCCATTCTCTAGAAAGGTTTATGGTCTATTTAACATCACGTTACTTGGCTTGGAAGAAAAGAAAGTGGGAGTGAATCCGCGTAGCTCAGCTATTCTCTAATACTGTATATTTATCTTTGAGTAGGTAGATAATCCTGTACTAACGTAATCAAGCATTTTTTCTTTGAATCTTACAGAATAACAAGTGTATTTTTATGAACGGTGTATTTTTATGAAACTACTAAGAAATCTATTTATGCTATGAATTCTCTAATTGGAAGAGATTTACGTTAGCTGGAACTGAGAGAGCGCGAGCGATTGAGATATTCTGAGAAGTTTAATTTGTAGTAGAACCAATTTTTAAATATAATTTCTGCAAGGATAATTTTATTTCTTGTTAAATTATTTTACTATTTAGCTTCTTCTAAGTTTAGTACGTACATTGATAGTCACAGTAGAAGCTTTTGCTTGCTCGACTGTCAACTGAGGTACTTGTCGAGTTAGGTGGAAGAGGTAGATAGGTAGGTAGAGGTACGGTTGATGCTCCCCGAATCATAAACGGTTGTGAATATAAAAATCCGATCGCTTACTCGAAGTATAGCCCGTGCGAGCGACATACTCAGGTAAGCTATATAGCTTTACATTTTACTAGATTTACATTGACTACAAGTTTAAATATAAATTATTTTAAATCATTCGAATCCCACCAATCTAGCGCGACACTTGCAAATGATTGTGCGAAGTTCAAAGGCTTTGTTTGCTTTTAGAAGCGGTGTCGGTGGCATAAGTGTAAGGGAACGAAGTGACGTCATATGCGTGAAAACTAGAATGAGGCAACAGACTAGCTAGGTACTTAAAGTTAAATCCTATTTAGGGGAGTCTAGTACACGTTGCTAGTTGCTACATTAATCCGATAACTATCTTCAGGTATTAACGAGTAAATTTATTACAATAATACTCACTTAATCTGTTTAGTTGTGGTCAAAAGTAATACCAACATGATATGGACAAGCTTGTGATAATACGATTATCTTAATTTTATGAAAATATGTCATTTTATCATAATTATATTTATTTGAGTATACATTGATGTACATTATAGAAAGATATTTTTTTCACTTGTAGCTGTATGCATTGCATTTTAGATATTATGTCGAATGTATTTTTTTTGTCGTACGTAAATATTTTAATAATGTTTTTGGACACCTGTTAATTTAAACTTTCCCGGAATTAGACCATAAAATATAGATACAGAAAACATAAAAGGTAAAGGTATACTAATCTTTAAGCTCACAGAACGAACTCGTCCTTCAATGGTAACAGCTCGTCTATTGCTTACGGACGGCGCTACTAATTAACCCATTTCTCGGAGTGACTTTGAGTGCCTGCAACGCTATATACGTACAGTGTGGTTTTGCTTTACTCCCTGACATTTATACAAATATTATACAACTACGTACGTAGGTACCTAGTGTATTTAACGTTGACAGTTTTTAGTTTAGCGAAAAGCATTTTTAACTTTCCACGGACCGAAATTTGCCGACGGGGACTTACAGGGTGGAGGAGAATTCCAATAGAGACCCAACTAAGTGTGGTCTTGTAGGTATAATATTATTAGGCCTATAGATACTCTGATATTGTCGAGAAAACATTTTTTGAAGTATGTACTTTAACATTATTAACACAGGATTTTACCTTCTTAGTGGTCAAGTCTTAGTACTACTCCATTCTTCCATTTCTCGAGTAGGAAAGACATTTACTAGGTAGGTTAGGTTGCAAATTTACGGATCTGAAGAACTATAAAATTATTATATTTATACTTATAAATCTACCCAGACAGTAAATAAAATTTTTCTTATATTTGCATTTTTTTTTTATGATACTAATATCAAGCTTTTGTGTGCCAGAGAGTATTTTGCAAAGGTTTCATATCCAATTTCTGTACCGGAGAATCATGTGTAAAAGGACTGGTCAAACTTGCCGTTCTAGTAAACATGCATTGAGAGTGTTCACACGTGCGCAAATAAATTGCTACGAATTCATACAAAATATATTTGAGGCGCATTTTCTGAAAACTATTTTAATTTTTTTTATTATACATGTATAAGTTTGTGATAATGTTCAATCACAAACATCTACTGAACGGATTTTGATGAAATGTTAGGTAATAAATATAATGTGACTGCATATAGGTAACTTATAGGAATTAATATATTCATCAGAATAAGGTAAGTAGGCTATTGATAAATTATAAAGACGAAGTCGCAAACGCCTACCAATTACTTATATTTTTAAACTTATTGGGAAAGGTAATATCTTAATAAGCTGTAAACTTCTTTGTGGAATAAAAAAGTGGAATAATTAGAAATGAAAAAGTGAGGCTGAATGTAGGTAGGTAAGATCAGGAGGTGGGGTTTTGACTTGCGACGCATTCGTAGCCCGTAGCTAAATAAAAAAAAGTGTGTGCGTGTAACCTTTACGCGCGATTGAAGTAAAACTTTATAACCTTGTTATTGAATATTATAAAATGTCGCAATTGTCAGAAAATTTATTTTTAATTTACTTATTTTAAAAGTAATAAATAAACAAGTATATTTAGAGATTTTCAAAAAATTTTGCAATTTAAAATAATGTTTTTAAAACTGTTGAATTTTTCATTCACTTTGCTATTCACAATTGATCCGTTTGACAATTTGAAAATAAATAATCCTAATTGATTATGATATTTGCCACTAGCTGGCGTATAAGTCAAGAAGCGTGTAGTATATGACATATACTTACAACCAATCAGAATTATTATTTTTAAATGGCGGAAGCGTTACTTCCGTCAGAAAAAAAAACTGAGTTACTCCCTAGTCGCGCCTAGTTTTACTTAAAAAAAAAACACTATAAAAAGTTCGCGGCATCACGTAGCTGTTCTTCATTGTTAAAGTTTTATCAAATGTTTACTGCAGTCTACATGAAATAATGAAAGCTAAGTGTTGTCAAATGCAGCGGCCTTGTTAATCTGAGCGTAGAAAGTAACCTAAAAACAAAATACTGTTTAATTACGGATCCGTGTTGTATGCACGGGGCGGATGAACAGGAGATAGGGGTGTTTCCTTTGTAACCACAGGCCATAGAACTTTCACAATCCCAGTTACATTCTTGTTGCTAATATGAAAGGCAAATATGTGAAGTTGAATATGCATTAAAATAGGCATGTTTCCTATTTTTTTTTAATGTCCGTCTTATAGATTAATGAATTTTATTGGACACGTATTTTTTTATTCCTGCAAACAAAAAATGATCAAAATACAGAGAACGGAAATTACGCGTGACGTCACTCCTCGCTACGATTTTTAGCGAGGCGTGGCGTCATAAGCCCCCACTCAAAAACTTTAAAGCGGTGTATCTTTGTATTTTTTTATTGTTTTGATAAAAGAAAAAATACGTGTCTAATATTTTTTTATTATCTAACTGACGGACTAAATAGATTTTAACTTTTCATACCCAGGAAACATCCCTATTGCATTAGCAATCAATTCTTTATTGTGAATATTTGTGATGGCAGAGGGCCGTGCACGTTGTGTACGTGACTACAAATTGTGAAGATGTTTGTTGACGTTGTTATGCTTGCGTGTTTGCCCATCGTAATCTAGAGATAAAACGCTAAGCTACTTACAACAATTACACAAGACTGCGTACCTATTGGTTACGATGCTTAGGCCATTGTACCTTTATCCTTTGATTACTTCGCTTTCGATTCGCGGTATAAAATCTAGATGAACGTTTCTACCAAGTATACAGTATTTCCAAAAACGTAGTTTGTTTTTCTCAAGACTTTACTGTGATGTCCCCATAAAAGGCCAAAACGCTGTTATATTCAATAAATCACTTTCATAAGTACCGCTAAATCAGTTTTATTTAATTATATTGTTAACAATTGCGAACCACATCAATGACTTATAGGTAGATAAGTTGTTTTGGATGTTACAAAATTGTATTTTGACCATCAATTTTAAGAGCTTTGGTTTTTTTTGGCAATTACAAACACAAGAAGAAAAAACCAGCCGAAACAGTAACGGCGTTTGCCATTGATATTTATTTATATAGAAAAATATAAACAATACTTAACTTCTTCAAAGCTCTAATTACAAATCAATATAAATTTTTCTTTCGATAATTTAATTACTTATATTACCTCTATTAAAAAGATAGTAAAGTATATGACGAATTTTATCAGTAGGTATTTTTGTTCTCCTGTAAAATTGAGAAAGTAGATCTGTACAAATGACTCGTACACTGCCAATAACAGTCCCCGTGATACGAATATACCTATGTTATATGCAGTGATATTGATTTTGTCGAGGACGAGAATAGAACGGCCGTCACTGTCACTTGCATTGTATTGGCCCATTTTATTACTTCCGAGTATTTGGTCTGTAATGTATTTAAAGGGATTGTAACTTAGTTTATTAACCAGTTAATATTTTAGTGACATCGTAGCATAATATATTTAAAAACTTCACAGAAGATAATAGTATGAAAAATTTAAATATATTTTTATCTTATTTTTTAAGACTAATGATAAGAACGGGAATTATAGTAATTAACAACACAGCAGCACCGAGTCACGCGGGTGGCCGAAAGATAATAAAATAGATAAAATTACACAGTATTTGTAAGAAAAATTTATTTCATAATTTTAAACGGGAACGTTTCTTTGCAAGCAGTCCCGTTCCTATTACTTAACTTGTTTTTTTTTGTTTTGAACAATGGGGCACTAGAATTTTTAAGTCCGTTTCTGTAAGGGTGCTGATAGATTTGAGCCTTCAGTATTGTATATTTGTAAATAAGTACGCTTAGCTCTTGTTTCGAGCATTTACTAAGCCGTGCAGTTTTGTCATTGTTCCGTGAAATCTTCATGAAAAATACATTTTTTGACGAACGCTTACTGGAGCGTTGGCTCTATTCGTCGTTCAGTTGGATTTTTTTAGAACGGCGAATGTTTGATGTTCTGTTACAAGATATTGCTCCAGTCTATCAGCACCATTAAGTTACTTTTTACATTCGAGTGATTGTTTCGAAGAAAAAATAAAAACAAGGTAAAAACGTCGAAAGACTTTGTTCACCTCGAAGTTGTTGCCAGCTGTAAATAAGTTTATTTTAAGTATACTTAATAACCTACATAGAATTGGAAATTTCTTCTTGGTTTGAATGTTTGTTTTAATTCTACTACATTGTCCTTAAATATGTTTTTGTTCCAGTCTTTCAAAAAGCACGTGAATGGGTTTGCGATGTAATAAGTGAGGCGTTATTTGTGATAGGGCACCGAACTCGCATTGTGTGTGAGGTTCGGTCCGGGATGCTTTTGTATTGTCCCATTTTGTCAATTGTATCTGCAGCCTATTGGAGTACGTAAACGGTTCCGTAACTTCAATATATCTATACTTTTTGCTGTATTTATATATAGGGACTCTCTTGTAGAGAGATGAAACGTTGACAGAGAACAACACTATACTTTTTGAAATACCGCTTTGAGCCCATCGCTTTGAATACTAATAAAGTATAGCGCATGTTAGGAGCAGTACACCTACGAAATAAAAAGACTTTCTAAATTCGCAAAAGTTTTAAATCGCATAGCATTTTAGACGCAACAAATAAGTTATAAAATTTACCAATTTTTACTGTAAGTACTTCGCAATGGCATGTCAAAACTAGCTCCGTTTAGAGCGTAGTAAATGTGATGAATTTCATTTAAGTTTCAGAGAAAACCCCAACTCCAATCTACTTGTCCTTTTTTATTAAGTAATGCTACCTTGGGCCTTTTATTCCTGCATATAAATAGATGTTGGCAATCCGAACGAATCTGTGTCAAGATCACTTTTAAACTTGTAACGATTTCCATACAGCAAAATGATATAGATACAATGTAGGTCAGCCTAAGTTCTGACCTTAATAAGGATCGATCGTTGCGGTCAAACTGTATTGAATACATACAGCATGTGCTACATATTTAATCAACGTATCTACATTTAAAGCCCAATTAAACAAATTGAAATTATGAGTAAGTACTTATAAAAAAAACAATATACCATTTTGTTTAGGAGTAGGTACTTACGTTATAAGGCACGTTTGCAATGGTCACCATATCTTCTTCTGTATAAGGAAAGGACGATATAGGGTCGAATTCAAAGTGCTCGTGGCGACGGTACCATAACCTGTCATCTGTCATGTCCAGAATCTCTCTGGTCTGGTACAACCTAAAAGTTGAATCTTTAATTAGTATGCACATGCTTAGTATGCTGGCGTAGCGGCGTAGCATATTTTTTTGTAGCGAAGATGTATTTGTAGGACGTGTCTTACAAGACAAAGTTTTGATGATAAGTTCAGTATAAGTAGTCAGGGTGGAATTCATCGCCCACTCAAGACCCAAGTCATTTACACACACACAAATAAGGTTAAAGCGACGAAATACTTTGTTTAAATAATATATTGTCTTGAAGTGGCAGTGATTTTTTTGTTTCATCGCCGCTAAACAGAAATGCCATCGCATCGCAACATTTTTAGTAAGTAGGTAGGTTATTTCCTATAAAAAATCTTTGGTAGTCGAATTCCACAAAAGATATTTCATTTAGAAACTATCAAGCGAAAAAATTTCAATACAATTCCTTAGATACTTCAGCTTTCAAGAATTTCATCTTAAAATATATTATTTATATTATTTTACGAAGGAGTATTTTCAAGAGGAGACTATAAAATTAAAAGAATTCCTGCCTTGGAGAGGGAGGTAGGGGTGGGGAGATGTACGTCAGAGAGCGCGCGTGGGGGGAGGGAGGCGGGGGCGGCGGCCGCGCTCTACATTGCCACCCGCTTTCGCCCGCCGCTAACCCCCCACGTTGCATCTTTCTATTATATACCATGAAACTAACGTTAATATACCGCTCTTACTTTTTTCGAGACGAGACAGAAATAGGCACTTCTAAGGGCCTTGTAACTTGTAAAGTAGCGTTTACTGACCTTCCTCAAAACGCATAGTAAGGGCGTGTGAATAATCTTCACTCGTCCAACCGCCTAATTTATATAAAAAATCTCTTAGAAAAGTACTCGAGATCCGTAAACTTAAATTTGGACTCTGGTATATTATCTTTTTATATGTATTTTTTTTATGCAAGCCAAATTACTGACATGATTTACAAAATTCCACTTTAAAGGTACTTGTTATAAGTTTTAACAATCTCACGCTTACAAAGCTTGCATCCGATACGAGTTGTAAACAAGTTGACTGTATCTGTTGTACTCACTTGTAGACATAGGGTCCAAGTTCCTCCATAATTGGCACACCGCCGTGCAGCACAGCATCGGCATTGCTCAGATTGAATATCCTCACGTTGAAGGTGAGCGCGAAAGGTATCGTCTCAAATCGTTCCATCTGTATCGTGTCGTTTATCAACACGACCTCCTGAAATCAAAACAGCGATTTACTTATAATAGACATTTAAAAACCACATTGTAGGAGTAACTATAAGGGTTTAACGTTAAATTTGATTTTAGCATAACTTTTTAATGCATAATATTTTTATAATTAGGTACCAAAATTTCAACAATAAAAAAAAATGGGTTTTGATCATCACAAAGACATGATTATAATAGGTAATAAGTATATACATATATTATAATGAAAAATGAATCCTGGTCACGCCATAACTTCCGAACGACTGCATTAAACCGGATAATTATTTTTTGGGTATGTTGCTCATTTGAGGACAAGGTTTTTATAAAAGAAATAAAAAAAATCGTATTGAAATGTTTTAAAAATCTCTCATCACCCGTGCAAAGCCGGGACAGGCAGCTAGTTACTTATAAAAATGCAATCCTTAATTGGTAAAATGTAGAGTCTATTCAAATTACCTTACAGGAAAGATAAATCATATTAATTACATGACCTCCTTTATCCGTACTTACTTTATCATTTAATTTATTTACCGAATCGATATTTAAGTCAGCACACAAATAAAATGTTGTGCTCATTTCTGCAGCGCAACATTGCATACTCTTAAGCTGACAGAAAAATACTCACCGATTGATATTTAAATTATTTGCATACAAAAATATTCGCTTTAAAATTTAAATCACCTGTTAAAAGTATTTCAATTTGACCCTAATACGGACGAAGCCGAATAAAATGTTTTGTGTAAACGAATATAAATTTCTTTACATGTTTTACATAAAATGATGACTCTCAGCTCAAAAACTAAAAACCGGTATACCGGATGAATTGGGTAACTATGGGTGAGAGCACCTCTGGACACCCACTGGATCGTACCTCCCGGGATCAAAAAGTATTAATTATTTATTGATGATACTCAAAATATTTTAGAGCAAACTTTTTTGAAGATTAAAGTTAAATTCATAAAAAAAAATGTATTAATTAATACGTAAATATAAAGTGATGTCCAATGACATGATTCCATAGCCGTAGGTTAGGTATTAGTAATGGCCTTTCGGTTGTCTGTGGTAATTACGAGGTTTCAAATGGCGATATTACATAAATAGTGGTTCATACAATGATATTGTATCTAAAGTTCATAGGACGAATGGAAGTATACATTACATTAACTGGAGCAACTTTCTATCACATGCTTTTGGTCCAAAAGCATGTGATAGAAAGTTGCTCCAGTTAAATAATCATTCATCAAAATATTATCCAAAAGTTTTGGATAATATTTTACGATAATATAGTGAGTGTACTCGTAAATGCAACATTATGGATATTTAATGAATCTGAATCACGTTTCAAACGAATCCCGAAGTTGCATAAAGTTCCAGAGTAAAATTCATCCTACATTATTGTTTAGAACAGTTTTCCTGCAAAGTGAAAATTATGTAAAGTACTGAACTATAACTAACTAGTATAGTTAGGAAAATTCTTGTCTCGAAGGCTTCCTTCTGTGTTTGCACTAATATTTACTTGGCAAAGCCCTAGTAGCACCACATCAAAAGTGGTTCTAAGAAACTATAAATAAGCTTCCCATTCAAAATAAAACATGGAGTTGTGCTGCTATAGAACTGAAGTGCCTTCCACGCTAATTGGAACGCTTGAAGTAAATTATATAAAATTTATACAAGACCTCCATAACTAAAATATTTTCTTTGCTTCGTAAGTTTTTGCGTTCTCGCATAGTGCGGACTACTGTCAGTATGACTAAGGTATTTAGTGAATGTACCAATGATTTATTTTTTTCAAGCCCCTAGTATTCAGGTAGAAAAGAATACATAGCGTCTTGAAATATTAATTAGTAAAAAGATACGGTTTGTAAGTCGCCCGCACCATGCTAGAAATCGATATTTATAGAGGATGCATGGCGAGTAGCTCGGACTCTATGTGGACAGACGCCAACTGTTTATCTTTCTCGATGTGTGTGATTTCTCGAAGCAGAAAATTGATATATTGATATACTCATTTCTAAAATTTTACTGATTGAAACTGGCTTAGGAAACCGCACGCTGATTGTCGGCCAATATGCAAACTAATGAGGGGCAAATATTGCTTTATCTACATGAGAAAGAACTAGCCGGCAATTAAATGATTCCATTCAATAATCGAAAGATCAAAGAAATCCTGCAAAGGGTTGACTTAATCTGGTGGTGGAGTGGAGTGGTCATTTGCCTGTAGCTATTCATTAGGCAGACCTAATGAATAGCTACAGGCACATGACCACTTTACAGATTACCTTAATAGAACGCGCATTTTAAGCCGCTTATCGGATTCAACTGTCTGTTTGTAATATTACGACACAAAGATACCGAATCGATATAATAATTAATTAGGTTCTATAATCCATATTCATTTAACGAGAGTAATTAAAGCTCTTATTTGCTTTCATATTAATTCACCTCTTTTCATAAATGGCGAATGAGCTATTTTTAATTGGTGATCAAATTTCCACCTGATGCAGGTTGCAAAAGGCTTTTATATTGTATTTAAATATATTTCCGATATTTTGCTGGTAATTTTAATATCCTAGTACACTTCACACGAGTTTAGTGTACACTTGAGTGTGTGCGTCCATGTATGTTTGAGTACTGTTATCACAACCTCTGTGTAGGGTAAAGTTATATTACGTAGCAGCAGACAGATTGTAATTTTGAAAAATGTTCAAGGAAAATAATAACGACACAGAATCTTTAATACTTACCTTGCTCGCAAGAGATATTGCGTCTCTCAAGGGAAGCATCTAGAGTGCAGCTTATATCAGTCGCAACAATATCAGTAAATTTAATAAAAATATTTTCATCGTTTCTCCTGTTTCTTGATAATAAAGCTTTTAATACTTAAGTAACTATAATATTTTTGAAGAATCTAAGATAAATAAATACGAAAATGGTTCGTAAATTTTAAACATCGTAGAGAAAGGAAAAGTTAGAATAAAATCATTCGGGCGTGCTTTCATAAAAATTTTTATGTTACCGCAAGTTAAAAATAATAATATTTAATATAAAATCAGTTTCACATCGAACAAAAACTGTTCAGTCTCATTGTTTCCATAATCCCAGCTTTGTGTTGTTAAAGGGAAATGTATTTACTAGGTACCCACTAATAGTATTGCACGGAACAAAGGATTACAATGTACGAACAGTAATATTCGAATAATATTTTACCAGCGTTTATTTTTCGTCGTATAAAATAAATTCGTATAAGAGAAAATCTTACAGCATTATTTAGTCCTTTCGGATTATAATAAAAATAAAATGAAATTTTATTAAAATATATTGCAAAATTTCTTTAGTTTAGGTACATCTTTATTTTATTAATATTAGATTATTTACTCTAGTAGTTTCATTTGGACCATAAACACGCTCAATCTATATATATAAAAGAGAACGTATGGGTGTATGTATGTTCACCTAAAACTCGAGAACTGTTGGCCCAATGGACTGACTGCTAAACTAAAGGTCCTGGGTTCGATTCCCATGCAGGACAAATCATTCTGTGATGAGCACGATCATTTGTTCTGTGTCTGGGTGTAATTTATCTATAAAATGTATGTATTTAGAAATATATAAGTATGTTTATCAGTTGTCTGGTTGCAATAATACAAGCTCTGCCTAGTGTGGGACCAGATGGCCGTGTGTGAGATGTCCCAAGATATAAAAAAAAAAATGATTTTATTTTTGCACACAATACATATTAAGGACGACATGAACACTCCGCTAGTATATTTATACAAAGATAGAAAGTAGAACCTTTAGCCTAGGTATATATGTTATGTTTAGAGAAGTAATATATATCCAACGTGGAAGTCTACGAATAGATTTAGTATTCCATTCATTTTAGGTGTTTTAAAGACCAATCTACGATGATTTAAACAAGAATTTTAATTAAGTACATCGTGTTAATTAAAACAAACCCTAGCTGCCACCGCTTTCTACTTCAATATCATTTAGTCAGCTTTATTTAATTGGCGAATTATTTCGTGTTTTTATTGAGTTCCCATTCTTGCCTGACAATAATTCACAATATTCCGTAATGAAAAAAAATGGAATTTATCAAAAGAATTTCTTTGTACAACAATGGAGTGAGTTGTGAATTTTATCGGCGTAATGTTTTTACATAGGTATGTTTGTTACAAAAGAATCAAAATCTTGTGTAATATTTATTATTTACCTTGTATAGGTACTGATTTATATTGCAAAAAAAGCAATGGCACCAACGTTTTTAATTAAAATTTGAAAAAAGGGACAATCTTAAAAATCTAGAGAGCAGCTATCGTCCACAGGCATAGGAACGTACTAAAGGTAAAATTAATTAAGACCTACTTATTGGCTTCATAGACGCATTTGTTAATTAAGTCCACTGCCTCGCTGTCGTTGCGTTTGAAAGATATCTATAAACTTCGTAGGTTGAAAAACCGAGCTTCAACTTTACTGCACAGGTCCGTTTTACTTTAGTTTTACATGGAGCATCGTGAAATCCATTAGCTCCGATTAATTACTTCTCGGAAGTTCGTTCCTTCAATTTGCAATATTCCCTGCCTGCAAACTTGAAATGAAATCTCGCTAAAGTGATTGCAACTGCGCTTGACAGTATTGAAGCGAGTAAGATGTTTCGGAAAATCAACTAGTGCTTTTACTGTTAGGTATATATTGGTAAAAAGGTTTTAACGGTTGTATATGTTGTGTATACTTGAACATTTACATCGTAATAAAAATTATACTTTATTTCCTAACTTCAGCGCTTCGGTATAGCTGTGTTCTATAACTTAAATTCATATTTGCATCTCTGACAATATTATTAAAATCTAAGAGAAAATTGCATGACCTGATTTACAGACATATGATAGCATATACCTACATGAACTTTCGCGTATCACTTCTAGGGCACGTCTCGGGTGACGCCTTGCACAAAGTCTGACAATATATCCGCGGTGAAATAGTAAAGCATTTTTAGGCTTCCGTTATATCATTTTTAAGAAACTCATAACTATGGGCATAGCTTGATGCTAGGTCTAAGGTCACAAGTAAAGGCAAAATGCAGAAATTTTTAATTTTTAGTTTTGTAACATAAAAAAAAAAAACAGTTTTTATAGTGATTTCATACGAAATTGGATAGTGTCATTACATTCATATACCTCGATATATTAAAGAACATTTTTGCAACCGCACATATATGTTTTATTTTGTAGAAATAACCGTGACGATCAGCAAACTTTCTAGAGACTTTTCCAGTTTTTATTACATAATAATACCATATTTACGAGGTACATTTACAATACGAGAAGTCAGACCAAAACCATATTCGATAACCAACATAACACTGGTTATATTCCACTGGGAATAGACATTCATTATTATAGTCGCCACAATAGTGCAGGAAATATTCTTTTGTATTTCAAATATTTAATACAGACAGACAGGCACTGACAGGATTATTGTGGGAGACCGAAGCCTTAACTAAAATTTGTGCCTGTATGTCGGGTTACCAAACATTTAATAGTTTTTGTTTAAAAAATATAGAAAATGAACATGTACCTGAAATATTCAACTTACGCTCTTAATCACATTGCTGATGATGTCGGGTATAAAAACAAAACTGAGAACACAACTGCCCACGACTAATATGGCACCGACGATAATAGTTACACCGCTGCATACTATTCCGCACATTTTTACCTCACAATTAAAATGTGATAATTAGTGCGCGGCCGATACTACTACGAATGTGATTGCGATTAATATTGACATTGTCAGTGCACAATTTTATTGTGATAACGATATCCTAGATTTTTATTAGGGTTCTGTGATAATTTATAAGATATGCTTGTCATTTTATGGACAATTATTTTATTGCTGAGAACCTAATTTATATTTCTTTTATATTTATGCCTACTCTAGTAGTGATGCAACGGAAGTGTCATTACGGACGCAGAAACGGAGACAGATCTTAATAGAAAATTTCAGCGGGAACAGAAATAGAAAGGGACGCGAAAGAGGAAGTGTAAATACACCAAAAAAATAATCTTAAAAATATATAGTAGCGCCAAGTTCATTTTATGAAAAGTGTTTTGGCAGCTTTGACACAAGTTCTGATCCGATTCCAGTTATAAAAGATTCGGCAATAGAAGCAGTAACGAATGTCATAAAATGTACGGAACGTGAAAGTTCTGCTGGAAGCTGGTGGAAGCTGCGGAAGCAGAATCAAAGGTCTATTGCATCAGTATACTCCACTTGTGTCCAAAATATTAATTAACATAATTAGCAACTATAATAATCTGTCTTCTATAATAAAAATCCATCGCTACATGTAGGACGGAGCATCGCATATGAACAGCTTGACCAATTTCCATGCGACCGCGATACGTCGCTCAAGAGCGTCTTACTTCATAATAATATAAACTCATGCAAACAACATTTGCACCACAGCGTAGTGCAACTTAAGTGCGCTTACTTAATTGGTACTTTTAGCAAGTTGCCTACGTAACAGAAATTGGCATGAATAAACATCAGAACGGTATTGCATGTAGCGGTATAGAAATTAATATCATCATTGATCACAATGATCACGAATTACAATTAATTAATTCGTTAGGTCATTTATTTAAAATGTTTTATATTGTATTAGTTATTATTCTTATTGCTTATATGCTTATGCTATGAAAAAAATCGAGATCGGAGGAGGGAGGAATAGGAGGGAAGAGGAGGAGGGAGGAAGAGGAGGAAGGTGGAGGAGGACGGAGGAGCAGGAGGGAGGACGAGGAGGAGGAGGGAGGAGGATGGAGGACGACGGAGGAGGACGATGGATTAGCAGGAGGGAGAACGAGGAGGGAGGAGGAGGTGGAAGGAAAATGGAGGAGCAGGAGGGAGGATTAAGAGGGAGGAGGAGGAGGAGGTAGGATGAGGGAAGGAGAGGGAGGAGGAGATGGGAGGAGGAGGTAGGATGAGGGAAGGAGAGGGAGGAGGAGATGGGAGGAGGAGGAGGGAGGAGGACGGAGGAGGAGGAAGGAGGAAGAGAGAAGTTTGGTATATTACTGTAGGGACAAGAGAGAGAGGTACGAGCACATTTCTTTCTCTCTTTTCTTTCAAAGCTAGTTACGTGTCGTATATAAAGAAGTTTTACTTCAGTCGTGTGGCCTAAAGCACACTCGTTTTTTATCTTTTTTTGCTTCTTTTTCTAATCCGTCTCTGGTTCCGTACCTCAAAGAGAAAAGACCCCATGTATATCGCTTTCTTGTCCAGTCGTCTGTTTTCTGTACATTTCACATCAACACTCTTGTTATCAAGAACGCGTCATGTTGAAATTAATATCAAATATTCAGGTATACATTTATTGGACCTGTGAAAAAAAACAACTCCTAGTCGATGCTATCAAAGGATACGGCCTTTAAGGATACTTCCCGTTAATCTATAATCACGACAAAATACAAGCAGGTTTTTAATTTTACAAGTGGAAAAATGATTATCCTTACTAATGTCGCGCTTTCACGCTAAAACTACTGAACCGATATAATGATATTTGGATCACAGCCTGTGAAAGGACACAGGCTGTGCTTAGTGTAAAAACAATATCACGGAAGCATCGGCGCACAAACCCGACTCGCTTTTCGACTGTTTTTTTTTTATATGACAAGGAAAGCGCAAAAGCTCGTTGTCGATAATGGCTTTTAAGGTACTTACGCCTAAGCTAAATATTAAATATTCAATGCACCATACTTCATAGTTACCTCCTCACTTTGATGTAGTTACCTATTACCTGTCTGGTCTGGGTTTTACATACATGTATACCTACTAGTAAAAGTTTGTAGGTATTATTAACAGAATAGTAAAGGCATTATACAACACATAACCATGGAATCATTATCATTTCAGGTGCCACATGTAAGACGGAGCATCACTTAAGAACATTCGACCGATTAGACTGTTTTTTTGTTTGTTTGCAATTGTCTGTAGAAGGTAAACCGCGGAAACAGTTAAAATTTAAATAGTATTTTGTATTGCGATCCTGGTAGGATTGTTGGGTTAGCTAGTAAACTATAAAGAACTTATACTTTGAGAAGTATCTAGAACAAAGTTATATAAAATAGCAGGTTATTTTAGGAAAATCTATTGCACATCAAGGTATGTTTAAAAATTTGCACCACAAAAGATGTATGTGTTAGGTAATCCTCCGAACTATTGATATGTGTGTATTTCATGTGACTATTTATTTATATGTTTAAAAATCTATGAATGGACAGTACTTTTGTTTTGTTATCTAACTATACTTAAAAACCCAATAGCTTTACGACTCTCGCGTAAATACGAATTAAGCATCGTGCAGCACCACTACATGTGAAAAAAAAAACCGGTCATGTGCAAGGCTGGCTCGTGAACCTAGGAATACGTACAAATTTTGCTGATGGTCGAGGTTAATCCCAAAAAAACAAACTTAGATTTTCAGTTGAAAAAATGTTCTCTCATACAAACCTATTGGTCGTGTATAAACCCCTCATATCTCTGATAACAAGGCAATTTTTTTCAGACGTTTTCAATGTGTGCCGCAGGGAGGCTTAACGCCTTCACTACGTTACGGCCAGTATTTGGTCGTATGTGAGTCTCGAACAGTCCGGCTCTTTTTTTTCGTGTTTCCGCCCGGTGCGTGGATTTTCTATGTTCCGTGCAAGCGACCATGAGATAGCTATATGTTTGCCATGCTTGCTTAAAAATTCTTCAATATTATATGAACCATTTTTTCCATTTTCATTTCCATCCGTTGCTTTATGGGAACTATTTGTTTATTTTACCCTCCAACCCAAAATTAATTATTATTAATATTTTGTATCGCTTATCTTTAGTAAAGGGAATACCCGGTCGTTTAAAGGCTTACGTGGAGACACAGGTATACGCAGAGGAACCTTGTGGAGAAAGTTACTCTAATAATTTGGCTGGGGCATCAACCATGGGCTAAATTTGCCAAAAACTGCTGCCCTTATACACATATAAATGTAAATAAAATCTGCAGCCGGTGATTGGCCAGCTCACTAGATAACATAGATAACAAACAACAGCCACTTCAGGCAGCAGGGAGCATCACCAGTGCGAGCATCTATGAGTGATGAGCAGTGCGGACCCGATTTTACCAGCGCGTCCTGCGCTGGTAAAATCATACAAAATAACATACAAATAACAACAAACAATAAAAAACATGTTACAAAGTTTGTATAATAACTTTCGTGAGGAGTATTCATATTTATTTAAAACAAAACGTTACTCACGTATATTCTTGGGATCGCCCGACTAGTTTCAGACTCAATAGGAGTCCCTGTCATGTCATGAGTCATGAGCTGACGCTGCGGCGGTCATTTCGACTCGCGACACCACCATTTTAAATAAATATGTTACAAAGTTCTATGAAAATCAATGGTTTATTTATTTTAAAACATACAGATATTTATTCATTTTAAAATATACAGAACCATGAGGATTAGGCTTACAAAACTTTAAAGATATAGCTATAGTCAATAAAGACCTAGTATGTTCTGAGAACCTTAAGACCTAAGTATGTGCTTACAGGGGAGACGATCTTTGTCCCCGTCGGTATATTCTACTACAAGGTAAAAGCTTACGTTTGGAGCAGCGCTTTCCTTTTGAAATCACAAATCCCCTTTGCTTCAGCGGTCACTGGTGTAAAACTCGTTGCAAACAAAACTTATAAAAATAGTACTCCCTGTATCTACATATACCTACACATACTTAATAATGATAAATGATTGGAATTAGTTATGCCTAAGGGAATTTAGACCTGTTTAAGTGAAGAAAGTGCGAAGTCGAACTGTTTCACGTTGGACTGTGGTTTAATCTATACATAGTTACGCATTTATGTTTAGTCCGGTAAAGCAGTGAAAGCCTCCACCCTCGAGGATAACTGCGGCAGATCTCTTAAAAAAAACGCATTTACGATTATTTGCAATTTTGGTTAGAATGTCCCGGCACCACTTAACAGTGTATGGCAATACAAAAATTGTTTAGTAGTTAGTAAGAACTGCCCAATTTTAGTTGCCCGTGTATAAGCGCATCTTAAACAAAATTATGTCAGTATGTTTATTTGCACAAGTCTCAGCAACTTACCTATTTATTAAAGAATGTTCTAATAATACTGTTCATGCTTCATAAAGACGCGATAAAATATGCCATTTTATTTAGAATTACACTCACAGAAACCTAAGATGGCAGGCAGAGAATTAAGTATGCGATTTCTAGAACTTGGTTTAGTTACATTTTAAAATATTCATTTTCTCGTCTTTGCGTCGTTATAAATTTCATGCAAGTCTGCGTTAGAGAGCAATTTCTGAGCAACAAGTACAGCCATTAGTAAACCATTCGCGCCGCTGAAGAAAATACAATTGTACAATTTTATTGTGATACAAAACAGGTACGAGATTTGTGCTGTAACGTTCAATATAATATCATAAATATTAAACTGTATACACAGAACCTTTTTTAGATCTATACAATACTTTAACTTACAGTTTATGAACTTATCTAATTCTTAAATTGGAAATTAAATTAACGTCAATTTTCAAACTGCTAAAATGGTTTTCTTGAAATATGACAAAGTGCAATCCTCAGTTACAGCAAGACGTCGGACACGTTTTACTTACTTATAACAACAATAAAGATACTCTTTGGCGTCGGGGGTTAAAAACAAGAACCTTTAGTCCAATTCTCAACGCCATTTTGCCAAACAAAATAAATCAATGTCGTACTAGTAATATCATAATTGTGTCACTAGCATAAAACGGTTTTAAAATCAATTATAATTCTGCATCGGTGAACCACGGGGATACAATGCTTGTCCAACGATATGTATATGTGTGAAAAACTATTCAGTCGGCAAGCGCTCGACGGCTGACGGGAAGTGCTATAATAGAAGGGGAAATCAACACAGTGGATACGTTAACTATAATAGGTAGGTAGGTAACAAGTTCGTTAACAATTCAACTACAGTCTACTTAGATCAATATTTTTACCCTTTATCATCATTATTCACACCCTTGCCATCCCACAGCTGGGTTTCTCTTGCTATGTTTTTCGGTCCTGTGCCAATCTCATCCATCTCCGAACCAAAATTATCGTCTTGTCTTGCTTCCGGACGACCGACAATTATTTTGGCTTGCCTTGGGCACTACCAATCAGTAAATACAATTCAGGTGATAACGCTCTATCGAGATATCGATGATTCTACATTGTCAAACGCAGTCAATGCCTTAGGCCATTGTTTACCGTCACCGGGACGTCAACGAGCAAGAGATTGTCTCTAGCAGAGATCAAGATAGAGTGACGGGCTTGCGGTGGGCTCGAGGCCATACTAATGTGTTCGACGCTCGACTGATCTTGGCGTCATCGTTTATTCTCGTTGACGTCTTGATAACGACGGCGATGAGAATACGGCGTTACTCCATCTACCGTCTACTTTGTCTGGCAGATTGTCCTACCTGGTTTAATTTCAGCCCACAATCAAGTCATGTCAACTTTTAAAAATCGCTATTTTGTATAATATTCCTCCTAAATTCCATAAATCTATATACATGACCGACTTTTTTCTTTTTTCGAATAAAATCTTGCTAATTAAAACCAATTTCTTCATGGTCGAAGATTCATTGAAGAAAAACCTCTTCCAAAATATTTTCGAATAAAATTCACATGTTATGCAAGTAATGTATTTCGAAAGAAAATTTGCTAAGGTTGCCACCGCTACAAAGTGACCATAGAAACTGTTTTGTGTATCGAAACGACGTCTTCCTATCGTGTGCGGGCGAAATTGATTTGCCCACACAAGCAGGTCTTTAATATTTGATGATAGGTACCTAAAATAACTATTTTTTACCCGACTGCTCCACAAGGAGTTGTTATATATATGAGTGTGTAAGTGAGTTGTATGTGTATGAAAGTTTTTATTAATGCTTTTAGTAATACCTAAGTCGAAGAGCTCATATTTTTGCAATTTGAGTGATGAACCACCTTATGTTATATCTTTTCAGGTCATCATATATTTTTATACTTATGCATATTACATTACATCAATAAACCCATTACACCGTATTTATTGAAGTGTAAAAAATAATAAAATTGCACAGATTCTGAACTAGAAATGGCATATAGCTGCGTGGGTGTCGGTGAGCGTGTCTATTCACAGAGAGCTGTGTAGGTAGTCGCCAGATCGACATAGACGTTAATAGGTTTTCCAGCCCTTTGAACTAAACGTCAACACCTATTTGCCTGATTTTCGAATCCTATAAATTCTGCATCCTCCATTGCACGCGAGAGTACTGAATACACGCGACTGACGTAAATCCGTATAATCAAATCCCCGTTACGTCCGTCTAGGTTTGGCTTCTGGCTTACGGTACTATTGTTATTGGTTCCGTATTTCGAATTATCAGTATCAATAAGGGAGCGTACACATTGATAAACAGAATGTTAGGATTGTGAACTTTTTTTCTAGCACTATGAGATTCAATTCGCACTGCCTGTAGTTTTCATTTAACTGAAGCATCGACATATTGAATCGGTACGCAATCATTCGTTCTAAGCTTTTAAGAGTCTGTGTTTTTAATATTCTCATCCAGTGTAAACGTACCTTGATATACTCGATCTCTCTTCATCCAATTTGGACAATGACTGCACGGATAGCCGAGTGGTATAGGTCACCACGCCAATTACATCTGTGCGCGACGTGCCGCGGGTTCGATCCCCGCATGGGACAAGCATTTATGTGATCCACAAATGCTTGTTTTAAGTCTGGGTGTTCTTTGTGTATGTGATTTGAATGTTTGTAAAACCCCCCGCGACACAAGGATTAAATTCCTTAGTTTCGTTTTTGTAAGAAAAAAAAAAAAGAAATGCTCGCAAAACGCTCTCATTTATTTTGTAAATAATGTAACATTCAGAAGAATGCTCATTAAAAGTGAATGCTCAAGTCTATCAGCACCCTTAGAGAAACGGGCTTCAAACTTCTAGTGCCTCATTGTTCAAATTAAAAACTTTCAAGTTTAGTAATTGCTTGTAATAGGAACCCACTTGTTTGTAAAGAAACTTTTGCGTCCTAAAATTATTGAAGCAAATACAAATTGCCTTGGTGTCATATTGTGAAGCTTTATCTATTTTATTATATCTTTCGGCCACCCGCGTGACGCGGTTCTGCTGTGTTGTTAATTACTATAATTCCCTTCTTATCAGTCAGTCTCAATAAATAAGATAAAGATATATTTCTATTTTTTACACTATTTTAAATATCTTTTGCTACGATGTCACGAATATAGTTTAATAGCATAAATGGTTTGTCAATCTAAGTTACAATCCCACTAAATACATTACAGGCCCTTCAGTTAGCGTATGTAGATTTTATTTTATTACTCGGAACTAATAAAGTGTGCCATCACAATGCAAGTGACATTGAAGCCGTTCTATTCTCGTCCTCGACAAAATCAATACTAGACCTATCTGCATGTAATTCAATTCGTATCTAGAGGATTGATGAAATACGCCTTATAAAAATTTACTAGCGTTGTAATAATCTATATCTATACTTATAATAAATCTGTAGAGAGGTCAATTCTGTACATCAAATATATTTTCAAAATAACAATGACTGATGCCAAAAATGCAATCAGTAAAATTTTTGTCTGTCTGTCTGTCTGTATGTATGTTCCTTATAGAAACAAAAACTACTCGACGGATTTTAACGAAACTTAAAGGTTATAGTATACTTTTCATCACGCTACAATCAATAGGAGCAGAGCAGTGAAGGGAAATGTTGGGAAAACGGGAGAAGTTACTCCATTTTTTAATCTTCCGTCGCGCATGCAGCCTTAATGGTTGAAGCTACATAGAAATCATGTATGTCGGAAATGTTCTACATAAAATTATCTAAAAAATATCCCACAACAGCATATGTCTATCTTTTATGGTTGACTCACAATAACACGTGTAACTCCCGATAGCTTAGCAGTTCGGAGCTTTCTGATTATATTTGTTTACTCTTACGTTTATAATACTCTCACTCATCCTTAATTAAAAAAAGTTAACATTTTTACCTATTCAATAAAAAAAGAATCATAGAAATTGGTATAGAAACACCAAACTTATACATGAAATACTATAATAAGCCATCGCGCCGTCGCGCGTGAATACTAAATCATGCTATTAGGATTATTTTTGTGTAACGTGACATATTATATTTCCCTACTAAAATACGAAAGTTAATCTGTCTGTTACATCAAAACCACTGAACTGTGAGAAAGGACATATGCTACTTTTTTACGAAAAACGACGGAAACGCGGACGAAGTCGCGTGCAAAAGCTAGTTATAAAAAAATTAAAACTACAGCAGCACAGTTACGAGTGGCATGGTGACAACATAAAAACGGAGTTGTAAATAGAATCCTGTGACAAACGCACGACTCACACTTGACTGAAAATCCTAACAACCAATATCAATTAAGTATTGTCAAAGGCTATCCCTGTCGGTGCACGCTATCCCCGTTTTCAAAGCCTACCTAGGTACAAAGCCAGCGCTAACGGCTGAAATATACATAGGTATTCTTGCCCCTTTTGGATAAAACCTCTGTTAATTCAGTTACCTATGTCAAAAAGCAAGTTGGACATAGTTATGGACATTCTTACGCTTGTCATCAGTATTTTAACATAAGATTTTAACGAATAAATAAGTTTTAGTTATGATTTCCCATTTTGCGTAACGTTTTAATAAAGGGATTTCATAGTGAATATCGGGCACCTACATACCTACATATAATCTATCAATACTTCATGATAATAAACGTCACTTAGTACAGTGATAAGTAATACTTAGCTACTTTTTAGATAAGTGGTAATCCTCTGGTATTTTATTGGCCTAGATATTGTAATCAATCATAATATTATAAAATGCGAGATAAAAATACGATGTCCAGTAGTTATGTTTATCGACATGGTAGGCCAAATGCCGTGATTGTGGCATAGTGGTATACTGCCCCGATTTGTACGCACAAAGTTGTAGGATCAAACCCAGTCCAGAACCTTTCAACTCATTTAACGTTTCGAAGTGCCTGAATTGAAATAAAAATACTTTGATTTTGATTTAATTAAGTATTTATTACCCAAACCTTGTTTTTTTTTTGAGATTTTTTATATTAAATTTTATTAAGCATCCAAGCATCAGGGCCCTTTATTTATACCAGTGTATGACTGGTGTCACTATCTTACAAAGAGACCGAAATAAACCTCTGCTTATTATGACTAACACACACAGACAGTAATTCATTTAAAAGTATATTAATTTTTATTTTAATTTTCTAATTTTCTCTTTGACCTACATAATTGACGGACCTGTTCTTCTAGTGGTTGGTGACCTTGATTGCAAAAACCGGAGGTCGTGGGTTCGATTCCCAGCCAGGACAAATCTTTGTGTGATGAGCACGATTATTTGTCTGTGTTTGGGAGTAATTTATATATAATATGTATGTATTTAGGAACATATAAGTATGTTTATCATCTATCTATCTAGTACGTAGGTAGTAGGTATTCCTGTAAGTACGTACCAAATTAATTATTTGTGTACTTACAGTACCTATAAGTAGTAAACACCATAAACAGTTTCGAAGGATTTTATTCATAAAATTATGTCAAAATATCCTTTCGCAATTACCTAGGAACGTCTACTAACAAATTGAACCCTGTATTTCGAATTGGATATCGATATCGTCATTAGGTTAGCTTAATTGAGTTGTTGCATGAGCTGTTCAAAGGTTGAATTATTGAATATCATAGGTATGACATGGATACTTAAATACCAACCAATTATTTGCCGAACACATCCATTAAGTTTTGCAATATGCATAGCCAGAAATAATATTTTCTCTCCCCGATTTTATACCGGCTGAAGTTAATTAAACGAAATTGAATCACGCCCATACTATGGAATTTTCAAACAAGGATGCCTGGATGCAGAATTTTTGGTTTTATTCGACGAGGGTGGATCAAGTTTGAACAACATTGTTAATTAACTCATGGGTAATTACGCTTTCAATGCAAAGGGTCCAGTGAAACGCATCGTATATGTACATTGCAAAACGAAGAGGAAAATAATAACCGTAGGTACTTAGGTTTCACTGACGTGGAAACATCAAATTAGTAAGGTATCAGTTACATCCAATACGAACAGATTGCCACCCCCCGAGGGCCGTAGCCGGCGGCTATGCATAGCCTGCCACCCCATCCCCATTTACATTCTTGCTGGGCATTTATAGTTTGCTACCGGAAAAATGTGAGAGTTGTTGCCCTAGCAACAACTGAATTAAAAACTTAACTTCCATGATAGATTTATTTATTACCTTTTGAATTGGTACCTATTAATAAGAGTTATTTTGAGTCATGGTGCTGTAGTTTGTTTTTGTCGACTAACACTGTGTCGATGACGATTTGCAACATCTAGCAAATAACAAAAGTTAAAGAACGACACCTAATATTATCGTGATGCTTGACGAAAAGTAACTGCGGTGCAGGTGCAACATGAATATGAGAACATTTGAATTGCGATGCGCGAATATACTATAATGGTAGAAAATAATGGTACGAGAACCTAGCAACGTTTTCGACACATTTTTGTACAGCTGGGTTTTTAATATGTTTACTTTACTATAGATATACATAGGTTTTTTTTTTTTGGTTGATGGTAGTAGAAGTGACAACACAAGTTTTAAGAGCTCCTATATAATATAAATTTAAAAAATAGTATTATTTATAAATTTTCAAGAGTGATGATTTAAAAGTCTATATTTTGTTTTGGTGCACTCACTTTTTACTCTTTTCTACTTTTTCTCTCTCTTTATCTCTCACTTTTCCTGTTTCCTGTCTTAACTCTTCACTATGGCTACGTACGCTAAGCTAACTAATAGCATGAAAGAACTGACTGCGACATTCACCTCAAGGATGAATCAGTATGAAGAGGAGCTAAAGTCTGCTGGTGGCGGTGAAGTATTTATACCTACTTTAAAATAGTGCGCATCCCGGATTTACCTACGGGTGAAAAATCCAAGTTTTAAATTTATTTTTGTACAAACCATTCTTTATTCATATTATTTAGTGTCTCTTTAAGAATATTCATTTCTAATTGAGCTTTGTGGTATCGGTCGAATTTTGGGTCAAGTTCCTATGAACTTCATTATTTTTTGTTTGGTCTGTTCGTGTCCGACAGAACTTTAGTTTGACGTTTGTCGTACTCAGATAAAGAAAAGCCCGAAATGAACGAAGAATGCACGAAAACAAAACAACAATTATTTGAGTATTCTAAGTATAGAAATTGTGACAAGTAGGTATCTTTAATTTTATATACCTATGTAACAATCGTAACTTTTTTAATTGACTTGAACCTATTTCTTTAGGTACCTAACGCCCGAAAACTGAAACGGCACTTAAATTATAAAAAATAAATAAAAAAAAAACTTATCTGTCGCTAGTTTACGCCTTAAACTGACAGAGACAGCATGAGAATTAACGGCGACTTATAACTGATTGAACTTTCAGTAGTCGGCCATAAATGTTTGTAATATTTTCATAATAGGTAAGTAGGTACCTACCTTATTATAAGTCCACAACATCGACAGATAAGAAAAACTGCGCCAAATATTTCTTTTGAGTGAAGAGGTGATAAGGTTAACGGGACCTATTTCGACAGGATGTTTAACATATTTCATTACGAATTATGGTAAATTGTTCAACAAACCTAAGCACCTACGCAGTAGGGTTGATAAAGCATTTGTCTCGGATCATTGAATTGGAATGTTTTGCTAAGCAACTAGGCATTACATCGTAAAATATTTAAAAATATTCCTATTAATACACTAAATATTGTACGATATATATATATATATATATATATATATATATATATATTGTAGGTATTCAATATTTGTAAATAGGTAGGTAGGTACTAGACCTAATAGGTACCTACTAGAAGAACAGTATTTGGACTAGTATTATAATAATTGCATATAAGTATAATAGCGGTAAGTATATAGTTGTATAAAAGTACCTATTATTTCTGCTGAGGTCTTAAATGTGGTAAGTAATACTAGGTTTGCCTCGCGGTGAACCCCGAATTAATTTGATAAAAAACCTAAGTAGGGTACTAAAATATATTTCTTAACTTTAAGAGTAGGTATTATACCTACCTACTTAGTATATTATACTTTGAAGCTATTTAAGGATCAACAGCTGCGCCTGCGAGTGTGGTACCTACTTGCTCATTATTTTGTTGCGAAGTTATTTTAAAACTATGATAGGTATCTCCTAAGGTATTAATTAAAATGAAATAATATCAAGGGAAAATTTTGTATAATAACTTTCGTGAGGAGTACCTATTCATAATTATTTAAAACAAAACGGTTTACTCACGTATATTCTCGGGATCGCCCGACAAGTTTCAGACTCAATAGGAGTCCCTAATCATGAGCTGAGAGCGGTGGCGGTGGTGTCGCGAGTCAAACTCATGATTAGGGACTCATGAGGAAATTTAATAATTTTTGATAATAAATACGGTATTTTTCTGGATAAAGATTATGATTATAAAAACATGGTCGCAAATAAAGGATATAGGTACCTAGGTAACAAATTTAACTATCGGATTTACCCCCGAATACTGAAACGTAACTTAAATTTAAGACGATCTTAAATGTCTATCTGTCGCTGCGTTACACCTTAAAGTGACAGTGACAGCATTAGACTTGAAGGTGACTTAAAACTGAGTGACGTGTCAGTATTCGGCCAAGAGGCTCCTATACTCCAAGAGATAATGATCAAAACAACATATTATCGATAAAACGTTCAACTTTAGCACTACATTTCGTTCGGTCCTATATCCTAGACACTATTTTTAATATTGACTATGGTGCCGACCGAAGTTAGCCAATCCGTACTTTGTTCGTAGAACAGTAGGACACTAGGACGCCGATACAAACTTCGGTCGTGTTTCGGTCGGTCTCGAACGTTCGGATGTGTCATTTCAGAGCAGACCCCCTCCCTGTGCTATGTCGTTTCAATTTTCAAAACGATTCGCCGTCTGGCGTGTCTTGTCTCCGTGTCTGAACCATACTTAGTTGCACCTTAAGCTTGTTGTTAAAACAACCTAACTATATAGGTACCTGGTGATCTCTATGTAGGTACCAGAGAGAGTTGCGTACAAGTTGGTGGTATGTGGTAGGTACCCACCTATTATTTAATCACTACTCAAAATTAAACCTACCTACATTCGATACATTTAAAAGGTATAATTTGTTAAAATATATTGCCATAAATGTCCCATTGCTGGGCACAGGACTCTTCTCATGTACTACTTACTTCTCATGCACGAGTTCCATTCGGGCGATTCCAGATTTCCATTTCTGTAATCAACCTCACGATATCTTCCTTCTCCGTTTGCCAATGGTGTCTTAGAATAATTAAGAAAGTAGGCACATAAATACCTATAGCTTTGAATAAGTTATATTTGTGCCTACTTTCCTGTAAGTGGTGGATTTGAACCTGCCACCTTGTGCATCACAAATCCGTTTATTAAACCGCTACGCCACCACGACATTCCAGTTTGTTAAAATACCTATGTACTTACTTTACCTTACAGACTGATATAACATTGATCTAAATAATACCTACATAAAAGTATGCAGATTGGGTAAGGAAAGAGCATCCTTCGTCAGTCCCAATTCCCTTACTAAAATTCTTTATATTTGTTATATTTGGACTAACTAGTGATAATGAATGAATGGGAAAGCTGTTCTTTAGAAAAAAAATGTAGAAAGCCCTCGGCTGAAGAATAGTTAAAAGACTACCTATGCGAACATAACCATGAGAGTTCTCGAATTATAGCATTTGAGGGTCAATCAAGTCGTATTACGTCAGAGTCGATGTCAATTGACAACGGTGAACGCACTGAACGGGAAACAATTAACACATGCTCATAAATGTAATAAGTACCTAATGCATGCAACAGAGTCGCAAAAGGACTTGTTCTCGAAATGGCAAATTCTCTAAAAGCCTATGAAAGTGGCAAATTTCCTACGATTGGGATTATTATTATAAAAAAAACTTAATATTTATGTGTAATTAATGATATCTTTTATGTTGTACCTACTTAGAACAGTTGTAAGACGAGAGGTGCGCACTTATCTGCTATTTGCTACGGCAACTCGTCGCACAAATGCTGGTGATCGAGCTGTCTCTCCATAGGTTAGGTAAATCATTTAAAATTTTATAATTCATTTTGATCAAATAGATATATTTGCTCTATCTTAAAAAATATATTGTCTGTATCTCGAGTAGCTGTTAAAAGAAAATAAGTAGAAAAAAAATCTGTGTGAAATTGTAAGATTATATAATGCAAAAGAATTGAATGTTTTTTGAACATTCATTAAACTTCTTTTCATGGATTGATTAACTTTGTATATATATAAAAATACTAATTGTGTCAGTGCAGATAAAATCTAACCAATTTTAAGTTTAATGCAGCATGTACTCCACTACTCCAATTTACTGAACCTACTTTGTTAGTGTGTATAATATGTTTTTAGGTACCTGTGATAACCTCATGGTCGTTTGTCAACGACCAAACCCAAAATAGGAATTCTTTATGACAATAAATAACACCAATTTGTGTGAATAAGTTTATTTATTTTAAACTAATTAGGTAGTTCTATTACACTTGGTAATTGACTGAAATTTATTGATCTGATAAATGCATCAAAACGATATTTTAACGAAGACAATGTCGCAGTGTTATTGTAAAAGCCGTGAAATTATTACTTTTACTATTGATGTTAATTGGTCGGACTTTTGTCAATGGTCGGGCTTGTATTTCACTAAATACAAGCCCGTGCTTTTACATGTATGAGCTATTAAAATTAAACCAAGACGGCGTAGTTTTAGTTTAATTTTAATCTAGCAACTTGAAGTCCTTAGGATATTGTTGTATTAGTTGTTGGTATATTCCGCAATTGCCATTGCTATTACACCACAAATGTCACTATAATATCACCGCTCGTACAATAACTCTGCTATATTTATAACAAATTTGATACGCAACCAAAGGATTAAATCTTATAACTTATAATCAGTCATCCATTTTTCGTCACTAATAAGAAATCATATTTTTACTGTTCATACCGTACCATAAAATAATTCAATGAGCATAATGATAATTGTGATAAAGATATAATAATTAAAATAATCATTGTTATTAATAATAAATAATTATTCTGGGAATTATAATAAAATAATCAAACAAATTACCAGGGACAACACAAACGGCAATAGAAACAGTAAAAATAAGAATTCGTATACAATCAGTACTATCGACTGAGATCACTTCAAATGAAGTTTACAATGGTTTTAGCACACTATTACTAAAAAAAATATTATCTAATTCCTATCCGCTTCAAGCTCGCGCGTTTTCTATCCGTTTACAATAGTCTGAGCTTAGTTTTTAATGGAATGCACTCAACGCATTTAAATAGTATAAGTACCAAGTGGAACGTGCACGGGAATAATAACAGATCAACATCGATATCGTCGGATTCCCAGCAAACGAGAACCTTTCTATTGCAGACTAAACGATTACGCGAAATATAAATCGAGCGAGCCTGAACTTCGAGAATTGATAAAATAAAACAATTAAACAAAAACCCTAAAGAAAAATCTTAAACATAATTGTTAACAAAATAACTTTCGTTTGGAAATGTGGCGTGGAAAGTTTTTAACTGTAAACTTTGCCTGTACATGTGATAACGCGAAAGTTAAAAAAACATTTAGTAAATGTTTGTTTGAAATCTAGTTTCAAATTATGTCAATAATTAAAAAAGAGGATTAAATTGATTCGAAATTATTATTTAAAATAAATGGAGCTAGGCTGAACAGGCACTGTCCTGTCCACATCGGCCATCATCATCGAGCGATACAGGGCACAATGGCCAGCAATCGCCAAGGGATGTGGAACGAACGAATGCCTTTCCCAAACGTAATCTAAAAAATCGGAAAAAAAATCAGTTTGTTTTCAATAAAATTAAATAAAAAAATCACGTTTCACATATTTTTTTATAGTTTAATTAGGTACGGACAGTTTAGTTACGATGGAATTAAACGGATATTTTACGCCTGTATCTGAACACGAAGCAGCATAGATGCGTTTTCGTACTAGAACAAGTCACAGGTGCTGCCTTTTACTAAAATAAAAAAATCTACAAAAAGAAATTTAAATATATAGGTACTATGCTGATACATTTACATTTTGCTGATTCCGAGCGATTTAAGCGCCCATGCGTCGAATGATTAGTAAACAGAAATGTAATCAAGTTAATTTAAAACAAAAATATATAATGGTATCGTTTCATCGTTTCCAACGCTGCCATGTACCTAACTAAAGTTCTTTTAGATAATTTGTTCGAAGTAGATACAGATTTCGAGTAGTTTCAAGAAATAGACTGATTCACCGATTTTTTTATTTTTTTCCATAGATTTTAAATACGTAAATTTGCTTAGTGCACTGGGAGATACTTTATAACTATTTCTGACCGTTGGGAGAAAGTCTACCCATTTCAAAGCTAACTATTGTGACACAAACTGAGTCAATGATAGGGACCGTCTTAAGGGTGCTATGGAATCATAGACTACGATTCCAAAGAGAGCTACAACAGTGACTGGATATCTTAATTACCGACAAACATCTAGTTGGAAGGGAATAAGCGGACAGTCCTAACTACATCAAAGTCATTGACCAGCCCGACTGTATTCCCCACCTAAAAACCCGTGCAGACATTCAACGACCGCTCGCCTGCATTTCGTTATCTTTAACCGTGACGCAACAATGTCTAACTCTACGGTCAGATCTATGTATGTTAACTTTCTTGAAACTGAATATCTTAAGGAAATACAGATCAATACAGAAGCCATCACAGGAATGGGGCAAGTTCGACCGCGGCCATCTGCACGAGCTTCTCAAACACTGAATTAACCACAAATATGTTTTACATTAATTAAACTACTGATCTTAAACTGTATTAATATGGCCCAAGACGACACAAAAAGCTCCGCGTTGCTGCGGCAAACTGGCTAGAAGACGGTCCGAGACCCGAGACCTATGCAAGTGACTGGCCTGGTGTCAAAAAATCTACTTGATCAAACATTTAATATTGATATCACGAAACAAACATGGAACCTAATTAACATTCAACACCGAGATTATAGATGTAGTTACATCGATTAACAACATTGAGGCTTACGTAGGCTAATAATAATATAATCGATACATTAATTGTTAACGCGACAAGTTACTTCTACTGACTTCTATTATAATACGCTGGACTGGCGATTCCTTACAATATGACCGCTATTCTTTGTGCCGATCGGATGCGCCACCAGTGAGTCCAAGTACACTCACTATTGCTCTTTGACTGCTCAAAATTGAATAGGTTCAAAAAATTGGTAGCGATCGCAAGTCCATCGTATTATACTTGAGGGCAGTGGTTCCATCTAATAACGGCGGCACTGCACTGCGGCTTCAGTAATGCAAGGAGTCAGATAAATAAGCAAACCTTTATATGAGCCGTGACTAAACATACATCGAGCGTCAACATTCCACACAACGACAACTCGATCTTTGACTGACCCCTCGACCAGAAATGAACGCGTCTGGCCAACTTCTGTACGCAGCACGCAGTGCAGTACCCACCAATAGCACTTAAATATGATGTAAACGTCTACACACATCTTAAAGGAACGTACTCTATCACATCCTGAATAATTATATTGTATAATACTGAATGTGTACTTGTTAACTATTTAAGAAATAAATATAGGTTATCCTCACGGGGCCGCGTCGTATCTATCGCCGGCAACTTGTGCGCTCTCGCACGCTACAGTTTGATTACGGACACAATACATTTACAATCACAGGTACATCGAAGAACATCACACATAAGCATTTAGTTTTATTTTACATGAGACGACGGTGCTAGCAGCTTATTACTATAATTTTGGGGACACAATAGGTATTTAACAGCGACGACACAGTGGCTAGAGAGACTGCGGCAGCGGACGCGACCCCGCTCATACAAGTTATATCATAAAGAACATCTAATACCAAGCTGAGTTGGCTACCAATTGAAATACAGTAAATTCAAATATTAACGTCAATTATTTTATCATTATTAACTAACACACAATTTAACTATTACAATAATAAATAATTAAAACATGTATCGACAACTTAGTTCATCCATTACAGTACGAAATTATTTTTAACATTCAATTTCTAATTTAAATCTAATCTGTTTCCAGGCCAACGTCCCAATGTCGTTAATACACAATCCCGAGCTGCTATAACGTATTATTACACGCACGCGTCATACACAAAATGATCAGTACCCCCAGTCTACAAGTTTTACAATAACTTTGGACTTCAGCACTGGATTAATCTCCCGTATAGTTAACTTTATATAAACTACTAATATAATATACGTAGCTAAAATTCTTAATACTAAAATAAACATTTATTCCGCACGCGTTGTTCAAAAGAACTGACGAGGCGAAGAGCTAAGGATACCGATCCAGTCAATTACACAATAACACTTACAAGATAACCCACGCCTCAGCGTACTCTACTCAGTCGGTGGTGCCGAGACCCGGGGTCTGTAACACAGTACTGGCGCCGAGCTCCACCGCGTTCTAGCTCGACGCTTATATACGCGACATCACATCATGAAACACGTCACTAGTCGGCCGACGACACGACATCGCATACAGAAAGCAGAGAAACGGTCACCAACTTTGGTCCAAAATGACGCCTGGTATCTAGTAGGCGTAATAAGTTGTGAGACTAGTTACGAACACCGTGAAACAGAAATGATCGCGATAAAACGGTATATTTACAATCTTAAAATACACTACAATAAACATAAAAGGTGTGCAGGAGAACTGTACACAAAGCTTCGGTTCCCTACTTATGTGACAGACCAATCAAGATGTTAACTTCGACACGACGAGTGAATGTGGAAACCGCCTCAAACTACAAGGTGACTTTTTAGTCGTTGTACAAACGAAAACTATGACCTCTACATCGGTTATAAAAACGATTGGTATCAAAAATTAAACAAACGAACAAAAATCAAATCTCGAAAGTCAGTACTATTACCGTAAAACTCATACCCCCCGTTCACACTAGTCGTAAGTCGCATACGACTAAAAGTCGAATGCTCTGGTCACCATACACTTTATATGGAGCTGTTCACATTGGATGAGACGCGATTTACATATAAAATCAGACTTTCGACTTTTAGTCGTATGCGACTTACGACTAGTGTGAACGGGGGGTTACGGTTACAGTATTGAAATTCAAGTATATTTTTTCATTTGTTTTTTTAATTTTTTTATACCAAGCGTTTTTGTAACCGATATACAAGTCATAGCTTTCGTTTTGTAAAACGACGAAAAACTCACCTTGTATAATAATGCACACCTTTGCGTTAATCTAGTATTACATTTAAAACATTAACTACTACATTTTTGACTCTGTGGCCAGCCTGTACACAAGATCGTTCGTAACATTGACTGGCGACGAGTGGAGTCCTGGTGGCGAGTGGTGGCAACGAAAAGGAGCCGCGCAAAATCACCGCCCGAGCGAGACCTACCGCAGACACTTGCTACTAAATTCCGTCACTGCAGTCAGTATTGAACAATTTAAACGTAGACGGTGTTCCCTACAGTTGTCAAACTGGCTTCCGAAATTTAGTATAGTCGCATAGTGACTGATTTAGTGGTCGTATTTGAGGATAGAGTCGATGGAGAAATCGGCCCTACGACGTTGCTCGAGCATGATGAAGGTCTGGACGGTGCGCAGCGCTGCCGGACTGGCCGACGACGGCCCCGGGACGGCAGCATCGCTGCCGCCTCCGCCGCCACCCTGTTCCTTTCAGCTGGGCTTCTGCTGCGCTTCACGCATTATAAGCTAGAACAATTCGGTAGTGTTATAGTTATGAGTCTCAAACCCTAGAGTATACATAAGTAAACTATAGAGTGCGCGCCAAATAGAGCACGAACAGTGAGCACAAATATGAACAAGCGTGGTCTTCAAAGTCACGTGTTTTTTTATTCTTCAAATTAGTTTCAAAACAGAGAGCGCCGTTTTATTAATACTATTGCTTACGATCGGCACAACAGCCCACTAGTGATACGCGCACTCTATGCTTGCTTATGTATTCTCTAAGGTCTCAACACATTTCAACAATTAGTCGAGCCACTTTCTAATATGTATGACTGAATCATGTAAAAAACAAATAGAGTCGTACGATATCACTAACTTCTTAACGAAATCAAATTTCTTATAAATAAAAATATAAATTAACTTCATTATTTTCATTATTATCAGCCAGACAAGAGAAAAAGGCTCAGAATATCTTAAAATAAAACAAGACACGCACAGCTCCAACGCTAAAAAAATAAAATCATTCATGTAGCAAAACATCAAATAAATCATAATCCCAGCCACTGAAAAATAAAAATAAATGTTCCGAGCATGGTATACAGCAATAAACACTTAATTCCTGTTTCATAATTTAACATAAAAAGCGTTTGGATTTCATAATGTACAAAAAGCATTAACTAAAAAGTTGATTCCAGGTTTTTCAAATAAAATAATATAGTACCGTCATAACATCATCGGTGCCTATGGACGTAAGTTTCTGCTGAATCTTTGGGGACTAATGAGTGACAGTTTTTTTAAGTTACTTGGCCCAGTATTAATAACAAATAAAAAAATTGGGGTTGAAACTTAGTCCTTTATCATAAATGATGTAGGCAATATTTTAAATCTTGCTTCTACATCTTTTATGATAAATGCTTTACAGAGCAAGATTTTGTAATGAATATAACAAATTTTTTTTTGGGCATTTCATTTATATTCTTTCAAGTTTTTTTTTTGTTGGAAAAATATGACGGTAGTGTTTTAAAACTATAAAGATTGAAAACAGTAACCACGGAGTTTCTTGCCGGTTCCTCTCGTTGATAATGCCTTTTGCGAAGGCGGCTACTACAGTCTTGGGCATTTGCCTGTAAATGGTGCACATAAAAGTAAAAACTTAATGAAATATTAGCACTCACCAGCTTGGCTACGAGACGCACTGTCGCGTAGTCATCTACTTAAAACTAAAGACAGGCTTGCTTAACATCTTGATCGTTATGATGATAGACGCTAACGTTATAAAGGGTACCAGTTTCGTTTATGCTCGGAACTGACACATTTTGGGACATAAAAATTAAATACGGTACGACGAAGAGTCAATCAGATCGCTTACGGTGACTTGTTATACCATTAAATTTGTCAAAATAATGCAACTACAGCGTCACAGTCCCTAAGTTTTGCCTTCAAAATGAACACAAGTTGTTACGCAAGCCTCCTGCTATAAGCCCTATAACTTTATAAAACCAATATATTTGACATAGCACATAGTAACAAACTATTCTGACTATAGCTTTTGTGGGGCAAATATAGTACAAGTACAAAACTATCTAATAGTAAATACATAAATAAATAGCTTTATCTCAAAGTAACTATACCTACTAGATTGAAAAGTGAATAAGTTCGAGGGTTGAGGTTAGACTGGGTGGTATTATAGCGTACCTGGTGGGATCGCTCCGAGGTGACGGTCTCGGTAGCGCGGACCGGCGGCGGCGGCGGTCGCACCTGCATTTGCGGGCCGTTCTCGCGCGGGCCACGGATCGGCTCGGGCGGGCCAGACGTCACTGCGCAATGGTACATCACTTGAATTGTAACATCTGTCTCCATCTAGCATGTCTGCGATAGTTTTTAGAACGTCTATATTAGTTTTGTGTACGTAGAGTAGTATTATAAATACAATGATACCAGGACACAACACTGAAATGTATACAACCTTTGGTCTGCTGCATGTAAGAAAACTACACAATTAATTAATAAGGGGTTATCAGATGTTTGAGATTTTTCAATTCATTTTTCTGATACCTAAAATTTGTTCACCTTGTCCTGTGAGCAAATTCTGAACATTTCACAGTTTAGCTAAGTAAGGGGGTTATAGGGGAGGTAATTTGCAACCAAATGACCCCTATCATTCGGAAGCCAATGAACTTCTATTGCCGGAATGTAACCAGTAACCCTGTATGGAACACAGTTTAACGAATTGTTATATAAAAACTATTTGACTGGCCTGTTGGTCTAGTGGTTGACCATGGCTCCTAAACCGGAGGTCGTGGGGTTGATTCCCACCCAGGACAAATCTCTGTATATATATAAAATATTCATATCACTGTGTTTGTAACCAAACACCTTCAAAACGGATTGACCGATTTTTATGACATTTTTCGTGTATTTTCGTTATGTTTGAGAAAATTCGTTAGGTTTTAAACCATTTTTTTACCACTAGGTGATAAGGGTGGCCTTGGTAAAACAAAGTTGGCCGGGTCAGCTAGATATTTATATGAAAACCAAACGACGACAATTAAATTAAATTCTTTTATTAATAGTTAATTAATAGTCTTATCGTTTGCGTTTCTCATCTGTTATAAAATCAGAGTTGATGTAAGTCTTATTTTTGTTATAAGATCACATCATGATAGGTACTAATACCAAGAAAATATAGTGCATCTATGTTTGTACTTAAAACTGGATTGCACAGTTACTATATCAATAAAAAAGGGTAATTACTACCTCATCTTGTAAAATTGAAAATTTTGTAAAAAAAAATAAAGCTTTTATCAATGATAGTTTGAGATAAAGAAGTATAATAATGATGATAAATTGTATGATCGGTTAATAAAAAGATTTTCATTTAGGTTGCTAAATTAAAATACTTATAAATCAACGACGCAGTAGTGTATAATATAACTTGGATTAAATTCTTTTCGTCTAAAATGTAAAGAAAGAAAAATGTAATTTTATGAAGTGCGTTTTTCTATTTTACTCTTCGTGTTTTCTGATGAAAAACAATGTTAGTAAATGAAACATTTGATAAGTTAATTTGTAAGTTCTACGTACCAGTGGACAGGGGTATAGCTAGCCGGGCGTTAACAGCTAGCAGATGATCGCGGCGCTGCAGCAAACTGCCTACATGCTCTTCGAGGCGAACGTTTTCAGTGCGCAGTTGATGGAGACATGACAACAGCGAAGCGACTGTGCACACGTCATCTTGTATTAGCGATACATACAATGTAATACCTCACCATTCTTTCATACAAAATTTATTACACATACATGGAAAAATGCCGACTTCAAAGTTAGGGTAAGTAACATATTCAAATTAGAAGAGAAAAAATAATAAAAAAATATATAAGTCGAATTGAGAACCCTTCCTTTTGAAGTCGGTTAAAAAGAAAACGGAGACTTTTAAGATAGTGTTGAAGCATGCTGTCATCAAATGATTTCAAGGGAACTCTATTATTTGTTTGTTATTTTGACCAGATGTGTCAGTATGGCGGATAACAAGATGGCCGCCGTAAAAATTATATAAAACACTAGCTGACCCGGCAAACGTTGTTTTGCCATATTTTGTCTAAAAAATAAAAAATAAATTTAGGGGTGGACTACCCCTAACATTTAGGGGGATGAAAAATAGATTTTGGCCGATTCTCATAGATACCGGATAAGCACAAAAATTTCATCAAAATCGGTCAAGCCGTTTCGGAGGAGTATGGCAACGAAAACTGTGACACGAGAATTTTATATATTAGATTTTTCAATGATGTTGAAATTTGATACCTCGATGAAATGCAATATTAGAAGAAATGCGAGACTCATTTTCATATCAACATATTTCAGCACTATTATTGTTAGACACCGTTTTGGAAAAACATTGACTAGAGAAGGCAACCAGCGTTACTAAAAATATATTAAGTACATGTACCTACATTTAAAAATTGGTTCAACTGTAAATTTTAATTTAGGTTCAATATCAAACATGGTGTAATATAAACATACATAATAAACTTATTAAAGCAATTTATATGATCCATACTTTTTTATATATTTATATGGGAAAAATATCAAATTCGCGTCGTGCCGTCTGTAGAAAATGTTTTAAAAATGAGACAATAGTTTGAGAAAATGCTTACAGGATCAATTTTATAAAGTGTGAATAGTTATTCAAGTACGAAATTATAAGAAAAATCAAGGTAACGAATAAAACTTATTATCAGAAGCCAATTAAAATAATTATGTTTTTGAATAATCTACGTAACTAGTCGTGAGCGATCTCCCGAACTCACAGTTTTTTAAGTAAAATCCTGAGCCATTACAAAAAAGGTTGTGTTTCTCACAAAAAAATGTGTTTTGAGAAATAATGATATCCGGCTAGGAAAATAATAGACATAGGAAAAATATGATGTATAGGATGGATAGTAAAGATTTTGATACTTACTATCAAAATGTTGAGCTTGTTCCATAAGGAACTGCGAGCCTTGTTCCCACTGGCGCTCAAGCAGCTGATCTAGGCTCTGAGCGCCCGACGTCCGACCCATAATACCGCTTGACCCCTGTACATATACATTAAAAGTTAATACGTGATATCATCCTAAAACTTACATAAATTCGACCATACTTACGTAAAGCATGTGCCGCTGAAAGGAAGTGTACGATATTTTTTAGTAAGATCCCATCAAAATACTTATGTTAAATGATATCTTATAACGAGATCGTGGTTTGATGGGCGTATGAAAGTAGCAATATATTAATGTTTATATGATGACTAGTTGAAAGTGAGATGTCTTAAATTTTTCGAATTAGGGCGTGGTCACAAATAGGTAGGCAAACAAATTTCTTCTGAATTCTTACGGCATGTTATCTATTACATTGGATATCAATAAACAATATCGGTTGGGTCGGACATATCAATCTAATAATGTTCCTTTTTTTATACTCTTGAAGTAGAAACCAATCTCGAGGATAACTGATTCTTCGTCAAAACTTCAAACATTAAGAATGTCAATAAAATACTCGACCCTTTTTAAAGCTTACTGTTTATGTTATTATGTTGTTAAAGATTTTGCTATGTTTTATACGAATAAATAATCTTTGTCTTTGTCTTTGTAAGAAGTCACCTTATATTTAACTCACCTTTACTTTATTTCTCGTGTAACGAAAGCAACATCATTCGTTTGCCTTTTTATCCTTTTGTTTTAAGAACGAAAATATATAACATCTATTTATCTTTGTACCACTAATTTCTATCAGCCATCACCTTTAGATTTGACATGATTACGATGATGACGTGAAAAAGCGGTTAATGTAATGGTGGCGTCATATGGAGTACAATATGTTACGCACCGGGGCAGCTTTGTTTATAAGTGGCGGTGGGATGAGAGTATCACCACCCACGCTGCCGGCGGCATGAGCGGCCAGCTCTGCCGTCAGCTGTTCCTGCAGGCACGCCGCAGCACCACTCTCGGGGTTCAGCTCGTTGCCCAGCATGTGAGGAGCAGTGCACGATACGCTCATCCTACAAATAGGCCGTACTCACAATATTAATAACAAAACCCTCTATTTTAATACCAACCAACTAACACTTGCACATCCCATGTTCAATCAAAGATGAAGTCGGATATTGCAAAAAGATCATTGTACTATTTTATTGTTTTTAATATTTTAAATGTACCACCTTTTACTACTACTTTCGTCCGTGCATTACACATGTACAGTTATGTAGACTGTTAAATTGTTACTAAGTACTAGTTAGGCTTGATCACAATAAACATACATTACGGTTAGTATGATTAATTGAAAACTAATCATAAATTACAACTAGGACTTATTAATATCACCCAATGAATAGTTAAAGTAATACTTATAAAACCTTGATTGGTTTTCGTCAACGGAAATATTTTTGTCAACATGCGCTAGAAATATTTTAACGAGCTATAATTGCATATTTTAGAGCCCCTCAGCCAGTAGGTACTACTAGACACACCTAAGAACCATGGCCAATAAGTAACAAACCCCTAAAAGAGTATCTAAACCGTCTTAGAGATAAATAAGGTCATGTACAAACACAAACAACCTCAAGGGATAATCCTATTCCGTTCCATTTTTAGTTATCATTGAATATTAAGAGGGGACACTACTCCCGAAGAATTTTTAATATAGGTGTCATCGCTCACCTCCGACCTACCCCCGTAAAGAGCGTAAGGGGCAACTGTAGCTCATGCTGCTATACCACACAAAATTGTTGACCAAAAAACGTTTCGTATTCCGCTGTTTTGTTCTCTAAAATTGAATTGATCCAAATAAATTGCATCACAATTTATAGTAAATATTTATCAATGCTTCTATCATTTTATTTTTTGTTAAAATCCTATAAATTTGTCTGATAGTCGTCGGAACATGAAGGTAAAAATGAGCATTTTTGTAGGGTTATATTTTTAAATGATTATGTTTTGTAAATTCTAAATAATAATTCATCAGGAAGAAATCATTGCTCTAGAATCATTTTACACGAACACGAAAGAAAACAGAGGAATACGTTTGTATGGAGATAGACGCTGTCGCGTCCCCTCTTAATCTAGGTTAGGTTGAAACAGCGACCTAATAGTACCTAGCTTGTTTAGTTAGCTTAACATACCACTACTTCTGGTATATATTCCAATTATTAATAATAACCAGCAAACATAAATTATCTAAATAGTGTTACAGTTTTTATTAATATGTGTAATTGTAATATAAATCTACTTTAGATGCTATTATGTGACTCATTCCTTTAACAGTTGATAACTAGGCGTATGCCTTACCCAATGTCTTCTATTGATTTCTTCCCTTTTTGTTCGTCCATCCTTTAATACCCTTTCCTTTAAATTTATCTTATATATTGTCGACCTCTACTTTTGTTTCTTTCCACCTAGACATATGAACCAGAACAATTACATTTTAGTAATCTAGTTCGTTCACTATCGACTAGTTCAGTTATTTGTGAATCTGCTCTATTAAAGTTTAGCTAATAAGTCCATTTAGATGTATTGCAAGAAATAATATAACAGAATGTAATTACCTAATTCCAGAAAAATACGCCCTTTTGAATTTCAAATAATAAGGTGTATTACAGACGTGCTAGAAGGAATGGTGTTCTTATTAGGCATTGTTCTGAGGTCTGTGCTTTCATAAGCAAATGCATAAATGCACAGGCTTTACTACCTAGTAGCAAACGAGTATGCTTTTCTAATAGCAGGTATATCCCAGGCACAAAGCCACATTAAATGCTAATAAAAATGTGCCTAATATTGAGGTTAAATATTTTATTTTACTTTATTTAAATAGTAAAAATCAACGTTCGTTTTTTTAAGGCGCGTACGCTGTTTTTACACCCGGTTGACTTTTTTTACGCAGGGCCTTGAGATTCCGTGTAAGTCGACAGAACATTATTTTTTTAGTTAAGAGTTTAAATTATTAACAAGATAAATTATGAACGTATTCTATGCTCTTGTAGTATTTAATTGTATTTATTATCGGCTAAGGAATAAATGACACTGATAGATACTTAATTATAAAAGCAACTTGTCTAGGCAAACAGCATGCTGAATCTATACGCATTTTTTTTAACTAACAATTAATGTTACAAGTTAAAAGAAGAAAGTACAATAATCACCGGGTTATGTTAGAAGGCTACAGGAAGTTCTTATCTTACAAGACATCTGTACAACTACTGAAATGGGCTATTCTATTTATTTTATTTTATTTAAAATGATCGTATAAATTTTATATGTATATATATATATATATATATAAAATACCATATATATATATATATATATATATATATATATGGTATTTTTACGAACTTAAAATAAAATCGCATTTTCAAAAAAATCATTGAAATTTATATGATAAATAGTCATATTAGCAGAAAAAAAGAAACGTCATATGCGCATGATTTAACTTAATTCACTTAATTAAAACTAAAAATGAGCTTTTATAGTTCGTATCGTTTGTATATAATTGTATATACAACTAAAAAATAATTAAATACAATATATAAATTGTAATAATTTAACATTGAAGACTCCAGAAAATTTATTTATAAAATTTCCATTCGAAAAAATGTCGACAAAATGGTGGCCAGCTTTATCGGTCACGTGACATACAGAATATAAAATAAATAACAGATAATAAAACTACGATTTTAATTATAAAAATATAAATTTATCTCGTGCTTTTATAACCAAATAGGTTTAAATTCCTATTTCTTATGGCATATAATTCTAAAAATAACATACTTTCATAATTTAATTTTGATAGATGAAACTATCCTATTGTTAAGAAGCCGGGTTACTGTCGGCGGAGTAAGAACGCCCAATTCTGTCCAACTTTTAAATAGGTTGGTATGGCCAATTGCCGTAGGGTATTATATTTATTCTAAAATCATTTATAATCTTTTCGTTTTATAGGCCTAAAATAAATTCCAAGAATAGAACTAAATTAATGATAAATATTAATAATATTGAGTTTTGTTGGCAAAATCACACGAGAAATATTAAAGTTAATAAAAACTTGCAACTTAATAAATATTTTAACTATTATAATATTACATTCCGTATTTTTGTAAACACTGAACGCATCACTAACCTGGCGTCCATCTTGGGCTGCAATGATCTTTCAGTGCCTGTAACAATAAAAATACATGTTATTCGTTTTTTTAGGTGATGCCATGAATTATACAAATCCTACCGACCTTTGTATTCAAATAGGTGACTAGATGACTATCAATGATCAAAATTGTTCAACAACAAGGGGAGTACAAGGACGTTTACAAATATTACCATTTATGAAAAATAAATAATGTTTTGATAGAAATGTTTTGTTATCATAATTATATTAAATATTTATAGCACCCAAGACTAGAAGATTCAAGGATGACCTACTTATATCAAATTTAATACAAGAACTTAGCGCTTTTATTCTAGTTTGATCGACATTCGTTGATGCCTTGATGATTGTGAACATTGTTTCTTTATAATAGGGAATATGCTCGATTTTTTTATGTGCCGTGTAATTTGCAGTTACACCATTAAAAAATATAGTATAAAAATGTGATTTACAATATTAAAGTAACTATTAGTTCTCACATAAAAATTATGGCATTTGAAACACCTTCTTCGCGGTCTTACATTACGTACTTTGACGTAAGAGTCGATTTCATAGGGAACAATAACACTTAAACAGCACGGGCCGTGACGTCATATTATGTATATCGTTTTGATCATTCAAAAACCAAACATTATTTTCGTATTTTATTTATTTATTGAAATATCAAACGAATCATTACGTAATCAATGAGAACTGAAATGGCATTATATATAAAAGTTGATTTATGTATTTTTCCTATTGTCATTCACGTGAAGTAGATACTACAATATTATGGACAAGTTTTTCGTATTATTATAATTGGCTGCATTGTACTTGGTTAGATTATGACTATTTTTTTTAAATAATATGGTCCGTCTTATCCTTCATATTAGGTTACTTTAGACCTCATGCGCAGAATTTTCATATGTACAATTAACAAGTCCAGATAAACTAACAATGTTCAGAATCATCGGGTGTTACTTACATATTTAGATCAAAAATCCAAATCAAAGAGTTATGTGGGTACTCGTAACCTAATAATTTAACCAATACTCTTCACTGTTTAGTACTATTAACATGAAACCGTGGTTCTGACCACAATAAGTATATTATTTTCGAAATACCGTACTTACTTGGCGAAGTAGGAGGCGAATCTTTGATAGTCTCGGAGTAAATCGGCGGCGGAGTCGGCTGAGGATGGCGACGAACGTTCGGCGCGCTGTGTGCTGGCGCCGTTTCTGCAGACAACATTATATTGAGACAAAAACCACAAGAATTCAACAAAAAAATAGGGAATATGCACAAATCACCGATTTGGTTTAAACTTTTACATCAAATGCTATTTCTGTTCTAATTTATAACGAAATGATTAATTTTTATTTCAATAATACAAATATAAAAAATATCGATTCCAAAATATACGCGTGATTTATGAATTATAAAAATGCAATGACAATGTGTAATTATTGTTGTTGACATGGACTATGACGTCATAGGCCTTAATGAAGATGGCGCCTGTTTTAAATTCTATAATTATTGTATGAAGATAATCGTTATTTGGAAATTGTATATCACTTTTTTTTATTATAATGTTATATTTTCTAGTGTTAGGCCAGTTTAACTGATGCTGCATATTCCCTATTGACTTGTCGGGGCGGCTGGAGAAGACTTGGATAGAGTTGGCTGGAGAAGAGTTGATCATTGTGTACCCAGTTCCTTACGGACGGGTACAGTATTTTGATCTCAGTTTATTGTTTCACCATTGTGTCAGTGTTCATCTGTTTATCCGCGCAAACTGCACATCATATATTTGGATAATATTAGGACCTTATTTTAGAATTTTATATGTGGTGCTTGACAACTGAGCCTAACTCAGTCTGCATCCCGAGTCCGCTATTTCAACAGAGAGTCGATGAAAGTTCGATAGACGTTTTTTATTACTTTTGGTTGTCTACAAAAGTGTTTTTATGTATTTTGCTAAGATTTTTTGTTTATTTTCTATGTAAAACGTTTTTTTTGTAAAATACATTCGTAAGTCATAATAACTGTAAGGAACTATTAAACCGGCTGTTCGTTGCGTGACACTGACGCCTAATGAGCTGAGAATATGATACGTTCGATCCTAAAACTAGTCGGGCAATCATGATATTAAAATAGCCCAATATCTATATTGTACTTACGTATAGCCGATGCCGCATTAGCCATAGCGACTACGGAGGCGGCCATTGCAGCTCGCTTCTTCGTCCTGACCGTAGTCGGCGGCATTGGCACTATGTTCACAGCGCTCATATCCTTGCTAGTTCCCGCCATCACGCCCACGCTACTGTACAAGGAAAAACTTACATTACGAATAAGATTCATTTCAATAAACATCTCATTAAAAATCAATTACTTTACAAAAGACTAGAATGTTTGGCACGATATCAGACAATATTGAGATAGTTGAAGAACAGCGATGGCGACTTAACACTTTTTTTTTTACCTACCACACCGGCTTCACGCGCCACACGCGTGTAGCCGGTGTTTGTCACTCGCTGCAGCAGTAAAAGTGTTTAGTCGCTGTCGCTAGCCACCGGTGGCTGCGGTCGGTCGCCCGTTTGCGCCTAGCCTTAGTGTCGTGTCCTATGGCCTTCTTAATAGAAATCTCGACTGTGATTAGCGATTGCTTAGCAGATTCTATATATTTAATTTTTCTATGGAGAATTTAAAATTAGAATCTGTTAATCCGTTGTTAAGCTCCGTCGCGACTTTTATTATTACGGCCGGTATTTAATTAATGCTCATAATTAAATTTACTTTAAAAATGTATGATTTTGAGCAGATTGGAGTCGCAACGCAATTGCGGCACTGATCAAATAGGCTTACCGCAGCAGCAATGCGTTTTTATTGATTTCTATATTTAACTAGATTATTATAAATAAACATATTTTGATATGCACTGTCGGCAATATTGTATAATATTTATTTTCAAATGTAGAACGCCAATTATTTTTTAAATTAAAGTTGGATGTAATCTGATAAGTTAAAATCAATTTACTTTCCTTTTTGAATAAGGAACAATGCAGAAGTTAAATGACGCTTCAGCTCGCTCAGTAGAATATGAAAATATGTTATAAATCATACGATTTATATTTTCTATATTTATGGCGTATCTACATCTCTAAAACAAAAACAATTAAACCAGTACTTTATATTAAGAGCTCAATATTTTAATCTGGTTGTTTCGAAACTTTACAGTTTAAGATTTTAATGACAAATTTTGCAGTCACAGTTAATTTTTTTGGCAGAGAGTAACTTGATATCCGATATTCGATCCTTTTGAAATCGCGGTCAGTTAGTCAAGCATATTAAGTTTGATAAAACACTAGGAAACAGTCGCTGTATAGTTTCGACGCAGCATTATGCATAGTATCTATTAACTCGTTGATATCACATTACGTGTAGAATTGACCACAATTTTGTAAATATGGTAAAAATAATGGTATTTTAAAATTTCTCTGAATTTTGTTTCGCAACTGCGCACGTGATCTTATCTTGTTTTATTTTGAATAAATTTGCTGTTAACGCATGAATATATTCGCTATAGGAAAAATATAATTGTTCATTCTGTTCTATTGAATCGATTTAGAATGTATTTATGCTTAACCTCAAACAGATCTTCTCTATAGCTTTGAAGATCACTTGGGAAACATTGGTAAAAACACCATGCGTGTCACAAGTCTTTTAGGCATCAATCAATAAAGGACGCTTAGCATATTACCTATTTTCAAAATCTTGTCGTGACCTCTTTTATATTTTAATTTTGCATAATTATAATGACGTGAAAATACATATAAGCATTTAAAATAACAATGTCTATCAGACTACCAAGGCTGTAGTCGTCTCAATTGGGCGATCTCCGAAATGTATGTCCAAAGGTTATATTAATGTTAAGGATAAATCAATAAAAAAATGTCATAATCATTGTGTAGCATAAAGAGTTTCGAGTTAATTTGGTATAATTAATTATGTGGCCTACAGAACCCAAACAAGGCTGCCTACCTCGTTTGTTATTTTTATAATAGTAATTTTGCGACGTAATGGGTTTTAGAAGTAGCCAAGCTATCCATAAACACATAATATTATTATAAGAAAACCGTATTGTACTGAAATCTACACTTATTATCTACGCTTAGCCAGAATCAGATGAACAATAACATTATATACACAATGGTTGTATTCACACTAATGGTGACTTACCCTTGTTTGTTAGGATCCTGTTGTAGTTCGTAAGCAACGTTGAGACCTCCCCAATTGCGACCGGGATGAACATGCGGCGAATGTCCTGGCATGCCAGTGTCCATAGCCGCCTGAAAGATAACAAACACATTTAAAAAAATAGGACATGAATAACTTGTTAAGATCAAAATATAAAAGATTATACAGTCTTCAATCTAAAGTATTATTATATTATATTATTATTATATCTATTAAAGAAGCTGGTTTAGAGTAATGTTTATTATTAATATTAACTACAAAATTTAGATAACTCATAAAAAATGCTCATGTAAGTATGATAATAATCGCAGAATAGCATCACCCAACATGTGTTCGCGCGATTCATTTATAAAACTGTTATCATAAATATAATTAAGTTTTGTAAATTATTTTATATGGAACCAGTAGATTTAAATCATTCTCTGCAGTCTAATATTACAAAATTTATAAAATAGGTCACATCAATACGACATCACATCCGAATTGTGGTTTATATGACATTCATAACAAGCGTAATCAGACAGAACGAATTTGTATTGAATTGAGACGATTTAAGCGGTTCGGGTTTCAAGTAAAGCATTCAGTGTTATTATTTTAAGAAAGATAATGTATTAATTATTAAATAGCTTTTGTAACTTGAGACCTAGAACAAAGAAATAAAAAATTGACGGTGCAATACTTTAAGTTCGGCAAATCTATCAATTAGGAGCTATCCGGTTGTAAAACTTTAAATATAAAAATTTCTGCGACACAATATACTTATTTATACCTACATAGACACTTATCGCTGTAATCGAACATTGACGTTAACTTTATTTAAAGTGTTTTAAATGGTATATTTCCTTGTAATATACGATTATTGAAACGAAACAAAATAGAAAAACCTATCTGTCCTAAACCAAACATCTAAATTAAAAACTCTATCCGTTAAACTGTATCGTTTCGAATCGTGTTTTACACTAAACTCTTTAAATATCAAAAACAATTAATTACAAGTAACAACACGTAATCAACACACTTAAAACTCGGGCGTTCACAAAACCGCGGGAGATCAACACGTGTAACAAATGGATAATACCTACACTTCACACAGAATACCACATGACTGAACTCACCATTGTACATACTTTTACGCCGGCGCTTTAATTTAATACTAGCGAGAGAATACCATATCGAAGTAGCACCAGTTCATGTTCGTACAGTCGGCAGATGTGTTTGGAACAAGCGACGACGTGTGACTGACTGAACTAATGGTGGAACGAGCCCATGTGTCGACTAAGATACATAGTGGTTAAGGTCTTGCGATTCAGGTAGGCGAGGGGTTGCGAGCAGGTACAAGATCGCAATGTTTGAGTTAGCTAGGGTGTCAGAAACGCACGGGACATATCTTAGAAAACCTTTTGTTTTTGTGCTCCTATTGTTTTAGTCAAAACATTGTTTTAAATAGAAAGCATTAAGACAGTTTTTTGTTTAGTTTCCACGGAACTGTTTTGTTATTATTACTGGTAAACGTTATTTTTTTTTATGTACAAAATTTTGCTGAAAGTATAATTATTGCTTTCGCTATAAATTTATATAATTCTGTTTAGCATTGAACGTTCCTCTAAAGTCTAATGTAATCGTCTATGAGCCGAATTTTACCAAATAAATGTTAGCCAACCCTCCGTCAGTTGTGTACATTGTTAAGACAGGTCTATTGTAAGACAAGATGTTTACATTTTGTATTAACACCCCTGTCTATGTGAAAGTCAAGTCCCAACGCGACTTGTATTATCTAACTTTTTAAAAGTATTATTTTGTAATTCCTTGACTCCTTTCGATAAACCGATTAGTATTTGAGTCTAATAATGTTATATACCTACCTAATTTAAATAGGATATAAGTAAAAAAAAATGTATTATTTAACGACGTAAAATAGATACCTAATTACGCCAAACATACAAATAACATACCGTCGAATTGAGAACCACCTTCTTTTAAAGTCGGTTAACAAAAGCAGGACTATTATTTAGCGTGAATAGCAATTAATGTAGCATTAATGGTTGCACATGACTTATTTGTGGTCAGTAATTACAAAGGGAAATTGTTTTAAAAGGTATTCTTGCAACGCTGAACAGCCGGTTCAGTGTTACACAGTAAAATGGTAGTTAAGTCTTAACAAAGATGTCCTGCTCTATAGATACAAGTTTCTTTACAATTGTACTTTTACCGGATTTTAGGCCGCATATATAAAAAAACTACGATCTCTATTTATTGGCATGTTTTCAATACTATTGTAGACATAATAAAAAAAAACATGTTAAATTGTTAAACTTACTTGTTTCTGTGGCTGATGGAATATATGCGAGGATGGCCCCGGCATCTCCATCGGTACCTAGAGATGATAAATTATATTACTCCCACTATATAGTAATGTATTTTAGATACAAAATAACATCTCTACTCGTGACAATAAGAAGATTTGTATCGGTTAAATATGTTCAAGTGAACTACGATCAGGAATATAAAACAGTATTAATGTACCAGCTCCAGTTATGCAAACGCTAAGCTTTCGTAGCTTTGTAGGAGCCCATGCATTTCCTGATTCGATAAACCGATGCACATGAGCGATCATTGTTAGTACGTAGTTATAAATTGATCATGTCCTGGGTGAACACACAACTGTCATTCATATTGATACTGTTATGGATTGGATTGGTACATACCTTTTGTGAAGAAGTAGGCAAAATATTTTCATTTATCATTTTTTTATTGAACTTCGATATGAAGTTTATAAACATGTCGGACAAGCGCAGATTTGATTTAAATAACGTATTATTATAATAACAGGTTTTATTATTTTATTTCTCAAGTAGTAGGTAAAGTTTGCACGAAAATTTGACGCAATTTTGTAATTATAGGTTTACGATTTCGCGAAGAGCTAAGTTGAAGTGTAATCTCAGTTTAGCTCTTCGCGAACCCAACCATCAACAAGGGTTCAAAACAAGTCTAGCTGTCACATTGAAGTCCTAGTTTTGTGACCAGTAGGTATACGCATCTAACTACACAGTTTGTTTGAAATGGGTCACACGTTAATGATACCGCGGTCGAAGGATACGCTCCACCGTAGAGCTATAGTCGATTTGAATAGAGGGTTAGGTAATAAGACACTTACACCCATATTTATAAACGTTATAGAAATATCTCAATAATTACTTCAAGTTTATTACATTTTGGGATGTCGTCAGTCAATGAGCATTTCGTAGACACATCCCAAGATATACTGGTCATGTAATTATTGAGTATTTCATAACATTTATAAATATTTTTTAAACGGTTTTTATACTACCCCACACTTCCATCGAGCCACACTACATTTTTTCTATAAAATCAGGTTTTATAAAATGTATTAAATTTAAGCACAAAGTTTAAAAGATTGGGTTCTGAAGCATGATTTCCCAAAAAAATCTAGCGTTGCTCCATTTTCGTGTCCGGGTGTATAACAGTCTTTATTGAAACAGATAAACGTTCTTCTTGAATTCCAGCGACAGTTGTGCGTCCATATATTATGTTAGTCATGAACCTGTGAATGCGCGGTGAGGTTGAGCCCGTGGCTGGTGGAAGGCAACGGCACTGAGACGAGAAGTGACGCGGCCCCGTCGCGATCGCCTTTGCCGCCCTACGCAACCCACGCATTAGTACGCACTACGACGCCTACTGTTATAAACGGAGTAGGTACTTACGAGTGGAGTGATAATGTAACACCACTGCATTACCAGTACAGAAACGTACGTAAATACTAAGCTCTAGTTCTTGAAAAACTGATCAAAACAATAATTATGTCATCATCTGTCATTGTTTGATTGTTTAGGTTAAGTAAATAAGCTAAACCGACGTACCTACTATTCAACCTCTTTACATAGAACGAGATAAATATAAGTCATATTTTAATGCGGTGGTACGATAAAAAAATACAAATCAAATATTATGGCAAGTAAAATATATTAGCACTCCATTCGTTAAATAATCTGTGGTTACATGCGGTTTGAATGAATGAACTAGACTCTTACATCTAGATGTAAATGCAATTTAATATTATATTAGAGTATATTGTTTATAATAATTATGTCTTGTTTTAGTATTATAAATATTACATTGTTATTTTTCTGAAATGCGTATGACGCATTGTTTGAGATTAATAAAATTGACTAAATTTTCCATTTGATATGGTATTATTATTCTGTGCATAATGTATAAGACTAACAGTATTGTCCGAACTTAATAACTAAGGCCATCTATATTATATCATCATTTTATATTGTCATTTTTCTATAATAGACAGAAATTGGCATGAAATTCTATATGTAATAGAGAATTCACCGGTGGATAAGTAACGAATTATTTCAAATGCGCTATAACATTCAATATATTTTAAAGTCATAACTACTAAAACAAAACATGTTAATTTTAATGCTTTGTAACTGTTCAAAAACTCATGCATTACTGCATAAGCGCTGAGTAGGCTTCCTCGTTGATTGTATAATGAATATGATTGTTTAAATGAAGTAGCAATATAAAAGCTTCAAGCCTTTTTGCGTTTGTCAAAAAGCGATTCTTTAGTAGTTTCAACTGTAGAAACTAAAAATTATCAGGAGGCTTATTGGCTATAGCGGTTGACAACTCAAGCGATAGCCACTGGATACAAAAAAAAAACTATAAAAACGCAAATTACACAACGCCGGACACCAACTAAATCTACTACCTACATACTAGTTGGTCACCGATATTATTCGATACTAAATTTGCGTTATGACCGTTATTTGTACCCCTGTACATCGCTCGAATTGTCAACTGAAGATAGCTAACCCGCCTATATTTGAATAAGTACATATTTTAATAAATGGGATAAGTTTTTTGATAATTTTAGTCTAGAATGGCGAAATTTGTATCTATATTTAGTAGCGATTTTCACTAACCTGGTTTGACGGTGAGCGTATGTTGGACACATGGTTCAATCCACTCGGTCCCGGCATCGGGCTAGGCAGATGTCTGCAGGAATTCTTCCATATTTTTACATTCAATTACTTTATAACATATTTATTTAACATACTACTCATAAGACCCGTAACCACAAACAATACATTTTTGATAAAATGAAATTAGTCAGGTTATTGTACTTTTTAATTAACATCTGTTTAAACCATTTGAAAAGACGTCGTTTTCGTCGCACATAATATGCACTTATGGCTTTGATTGGTCCTACTTATATGAATATTTTGACGATCACGTACCTAGGACTGGGATTGGAAGCCGGGCTGTGGGCCGGCGGGGGCGGTGGCGGCGGCGGCGCCGAGTTCACGCTGGAGAAGTGAGCCGTCGGCATTGGTATGCCTTCCGTACCCTCCGTTTTAACCTGCAGAACACAAATATATATAATAATAATAGAAAAACAAAATTAATGTAATATTCTTAAACTCATACGATACTAACGAAAAAAAACTAAATGTTTAATGTAAATGTTAATATTATGATATAATGCCTAAATGATGGAATCGTCTTTGATACTGTTTAATGAGCACTATTATGATTTTGATATGTGCACTATGATGGTGAGATAAGCAATGATATTAGAAAGTCAGTAATTGACATTGAACTATACGTTTACGCCATTATCGAAACTTAAAACAACGACCATGTTTTTAAGATATAATTAGCGAAACTGAACTACGGCGTCAACATTCAAAATTTTGACCTGAAGATGGTTTACTAATTCTGGAGTTGATTGTTTTTTCAGAAACCAGAGAAACCCTTGACACACGGCGTCTGATTGCACTACTGAAACATGCGCGCAGAAGTGACGGTGGCTTAGTAGACACGCATTATTGAAACATGATCGTTATTAAGAATTCTGTTTTTATTTCGACATATAGTTCAATGATAATTGATACCTTTTTAATAACTTTGTCTACGGAATCCAGCTGTACGTCAGCTGGTGCGTGTGTAGCCTCCCAAACGCCAACGCTCTGTGAAGTGCCCTCACCCGCCTACAAAGCCGAACTTTTAATTACTATTTGAGTATTGCACCTTTAAATATCAGACGAATTATTATTTTGATTTAATTTGGGACAGAGTTTCGTTTTATACAGAGCTACGTAAACGAATAATGCAAACGAGTCTTCGGTTCTTGGCCTAGCGTCAGGTATCATATAAATTTTGCTGATCATTCGCAAAATTTGTCAAACAATTTTGATTACAGGTATAATATTTCGTTATATGAGAACATTATTTGTTATTTTCACTGTTGATTTTTATCACGAGGTTTGCAGCATTTGCCCTCTGAGGAGGTTTATATTGCTAAAAACATACTGTATTTATCTCGAATACGTTTTATCGCTTACCTATCATCCTAATCATCCTATACGTTAATTGAATACAATAACTTACCCCAGCAGGAGGCGTGGTGGAGGTGTAATCGACGGGCGTGTTCATATTGTTAGCTGCGGACACGGCCTTCCTCTTCTTGGTCTGTTTGGTCTCCACAAAGTCGGTGTTAGTGATCACCGACTCGTGGTAAGTGGCGGGCGTCGCTTGGGCCGGCACAGAAGTAGCGCATGGCGCACTGGCGGGATAATTATTACGTTTAATAATGCAAAATGTATACTGGTACAACACAAAAGTTGCAAAATGCCTGCCTTGGCATACGAACTGGACCACTTAACAAAAGGATGGCTAACTTTCGCTTAAATGGTATATTATGTAAGTATACGGAGAAGCAAGATATACACCAGATATATGATAATAATGATAGAGTGTAGGCAGGTCTATTGTGGCTAATTCAAATCTCATTCATGAATTTATAATTCCGACTGTTTGGAAATTAAAAAATAAGGAATGAAATCCTTGTCGAAATAAATGCCCGGGAAAGACACAATACAGTAATATTTATTCAATAAATTCCAATAATTAAAAGATTTTCTTACCTAACCGGTACAGTTGTGATGGTGGAGACCGAAGCTACAGCTTGTGCGACGGAACTTATAACGCCCACTGGCTCTACAGGCTTGTTGGCGCTGGGCGACGCTACTGGCGGAGTCACCTTCGACGGACCGGGTGTAGCGCTAGTAGAAGCTGCAATACAACAAACTTTACATAACTCCTGACATTTCTCGCGCCTTGGTACTATAAAGACGGACGCCCAAAATTAATAACCAACCCTTAGCGGCTTTTCCTTACCAGAAATAGAAATTTCGCATAATTTGTAATGACTTAATCATGTCAAATGCTATCACTAATAGAAATAACCATCCAAGGATTACATATTAATTTCTGGCATAAAGATACAGTGCCAGGTGTGCGTGGAGACTAGAGGATCAATAAGATTGTTATTACAGCATTCAAGTTTCTTAAAGGTAATGATGTCGTTGTGTCACGAGAGAATAAGTTGTACTTAAATAAATACCTAGAACACATTAAGTAAGTTGAGTAGGCAGACACAGAGAGGTGTCAAATAAAGATTCTTCAACCGTCGGAAAGGTGTGGCACATCATTTGTACCTAAGTCTAATATTAATGGTGCCTTAATTTGTCTGAACTTTAAAAGAGACAGTGTTAATTTCTATGGTAGTTAGTTCTAAGGACTAATTTAAAATTTATTATCCTTTAGTGTTTTCTGTATAAAGTCAGTTAACACTTCGGCCTAACCCATGCGGCTAACATAACACTATGCCAGCTCCATTTTAACTGAATACCGATAGTTAAATCGAAAGAAACATGGAATAACTGTTCGCACCTTTACCAATTTGAGTGGAGTTAGAGTCGTTGGTGTGCTGTGGCGATGGTGCCGGAGTGCTGTTCTTGCTACCGGATCCACCGTCACCGGCCGACGACCCACGGCGAGATGGCGAAGGCTTCTTCTTATCTGATAAATACGTCACATTCCTGTTACCATTAAGTACCTACACAATGCACAAAAACTATGATATTCAACTGCAAGTACCATTGTTTTAGTGTAACTTGGACTTTATACTTAGAGATAGGATTGGGGTTACCACATCTAGCAAGGCTTTTATAATAAGTTAAGAACCAGCAGATGACATTTTGCATACTCAAATAAGTTCGATCACATTACAATACTATAGTACTTTCGTGCTGATCTGATCATTAAGCCAGAAGATCTGTCCAGGCCTGTAGTTTCGTATAAAAGATGCGATCGTTTATACGAAACGACAGTCTATATATGTATACAATACAGAAACTGGGGGTGAGCCCGGTTTCAATAGAAAGACACATCAACACTAAAATTAGTGAATCACCTGTCAAACTTCATGTTAAGCGCTGTGATTGATTGTTACCTCTTTTGGCCAACCAATCACAATTCAGTTGATTTGAATTGACCAGTCTTTCAGAAACCGGGGGTTAATGTGTTTGGGCTTCTGATTTCTCTTCACGAGTAATTTGAACCTATTTGATTTAAATCTTGTGTTTTAAATACATTCTTAGTAAAAATTTATAATTTAATCTACTCTGGATAAGCATTGGACATTTTATTTCGAATTCTGAAATAATGGACCAGGTTCGTGGTAACCCTAGGATAGAGATAGAGGTCTGGGACATAAACTACGTTTATAATATAAGAATACTACATAAATAAAATGAGGACCTATGGGACAACATTAAAATTGACATTCAATATAAAAATTGGTCAAGTGTGTGTTGGACTTCGCACATTTAGGGTTCCGTACCAAATGTAGAATATACGCCGTCAGTATGACAGAAAAATCTGATTTTAGTATTTGTTAGTTAAATATACGTAGTAATAAACAAATTACAAAATATTATATAATTTTTGATACGCATATCGACAGCATTATAGCAATAAAGAATCTAAATCCGTTGGACTCATAATTCGTATCTACTATGGGCGTGGCCCCATCACCACGGGTACGGCACCGTCGCCGTAAAACGGTAAGACGCCGCACCGTGACACAACACGCCGTCGTCGTGCCGCAGCACAGTGCCGTGGACGGCGCGCGGACAATAGTGCTCCGTTTGGAACCTTCATGTACGGAACCCTAAAAGGCAAGGTTACCATAACATGGCAACACTAGTTTTTAAAGCAGTATTTATAAATACAGATATTTTATAACAATTATATAATAATATGTACTTGTAGTTGTACAATTTCTGACTGAAATCCATAAATAAACAATATCAAAACATTTAAATATCGGCCATTTTTACTGATGAACACAAAACAGGTAACAAGACAAATTTAACAGCATGCAAAACTACATATAATTTAAATACAAAACCAAATTGATTATAATTTGTGACTCACCTAAATCTAAGCCCGAAATCAATAACTAATCCATCCATATACATTTAATATGAGATATAATTTTGACATAACCATAAAAATACATGTCAAATTCTTATCTCAGGACATGGTAAAATATAGATAGATCAGGCGCAGTAGTTTAGTTGATTTGTAATGTATATCTGTTTTTTAGATTGATGAAGTTCAAACATGTATGGTCTTACCACAAATTAGAGATTGAGAACTGTTATCCTAAGCAACGCCTAATTATGTCAAAAATATAAAAATATTCTTGCTGCACAGGTGTCTATTTTTATTTTTGTGGTAAGACGAAATATCTATTATAGATCTATACAAAGAAGCTCTAACAATACCCGATCCAATCAATATATGGTAAAGGATTAAATGGCGTTGAATTGATCCTTAGATCAGATTTTATGTTTCTAAATCGATCTACGTGGATATTATACTTATAGACATGTTTGATAAGTGACAAATATCCCTTACACCTTAGAGATAATAGTTGCATGACTGCTGTAATGCACACACTTTGCAGTCATTACTGAAATCCTGAATAGGGATGTTGACTTGATATGAAAAGTAAAAATCTATTTTGACCGTAAGTTAGATAATAAAAATAATAATAGACACAATTTTATTTTTTTTAATAATTAAAAACTAAGTAGATGTATCAAACGTTGAACAACATCGTTACATCGTGCGACATTTCAAATCAATTTATCGTCACGAGATTTTGGTTATGTAAAAATACGAGTCTATTAATTTTATTAATATAACTAAATTTAATCTTTTTAATGTTTAAAAAGATTAAATTTATCAACATCCCGATTCGCACACCACATTCCCGAGCAGCTCATTAAAAAAAATACCCATTCCACCCATACAAACTTAGCATTTCATAACCATTCTATGTTCTAAGTCAAGAGACACAATACATAGATATGAACATTTATGTAGCTGATATTGTATTTGTAAAGCTACAGAGCTTCCTCCTATAGATCTCACTCACACATCTCTATTCGACAACGATACACGAACTACCATGCGACAATCATAGACCAAGTTGGAACGAACTTTTTTCTGAAGACTTGTGCTTTCTAGTGACGGGCCCCGTCTCCGTGCTGCTCTCATTTATTATTAAGTCTGCCGGCGACCAAGTGAAAATACCCAACAATTAGTTATTTATTAATCAATTTATTTAACATAAAAAAAACACTGAATTACGTGATTTGATTTCATAGTGACTATAGATGAGACCAATATTAAACCGTAAAAATCTATTCTTCTGTTCTGTATTGATAGATTAAATAAACCCAATTTATTAAATAAGTATTAGTAAGTATTATTAAAAGATTTAATTTATTAAATGCTTCAGTTTTAACACTTTACTAAATTAACAAATTTATTACTAGAATTAATCTTGCAAACGTAAGGAAAAACTGTCAATTTATATAATTCTAAAAATACATCGCAATATCCGTCATGATAAAATATTGCTGTATACAGTATACCTACGATTAATACGGTTTTATTGACAACCAAAGAACAACTTGTGTCGTTTGAGATTAGTTGTATTTAATCACAATAATTATAATCATCGACTATATTATTCAAGGAAGTCATTATGAACAAAAGAAAGTGAGTAATAGTAACTAGAAATTATTTTATTTAGTAGTGAATGTACTTACCCAGGGGCTTCGAAGAGTTAGGCGTATTCTTTCCTAATTGAAGGTGGACTGCGTTGGATGATGACTTGCGTCCCGGCTATGAATTAATATCATACACAAATAAATTACTAACAGTTGGTCACATTAACCACGGAAAACATTCACTTACAAATATACATATATACGGTATATACCCATAGTAATCGTGTTACGTTTTATATATAAATACTAAATACACACAACTTAAATATATACTTCATGTAAAATATTGCGAAAATAACCTTAATAACAAGAATGCCATACTACACGGAACATAAATATGAATAGTAAATATATACTTATTAATTAGATTTTATTTCATAAATATACCCTGCTACTGACCGACTTCAAATTGGGTTGATTAAAATACGAAAAGTTACTTATTTTCCAATGTTTGTTATGGATTTTTTCATTCACTTAGTCATTTCATTTCATTCACTTTTCATCATCAAGGAACAAAAAGTAAAGCACTTTTTAACTAAATTTAGTATTTAGTACGCCCGGTCTAGAACGGTGATTCTAAGAAGCACAAGCATAAAGATAAACTAATAAGATAATGGATTTAATGACAGATGGCAGACAACTAACTATAAATACATAAATTTGGCGGGTGTGCTATCAGGCAGTGAGACGTACGTACCCCTTTGGACTTGCCGGCGTGCGTGGGCGTCACGCCCCCGCCTGCGTTCGAGCACGAGGCTTCGCCATCCTTGTCGCAGCTCGAGTCGCTCGACTGACTGTCGTGCGACACCGGCTTGTACGGCGGGATGGTCTTTACGTTACCGCCTTTTTTCTGCACAGTCAACGTTCGTCTCCGTATCACATACCGCTCATTAACGCTAATAACCTCGGTGTCAAATTATAACGATTTCGCGCTAAACCTCTATGGAACAGGATATTTTTATTCAATAATTGATAAACTTTTATGTATGATTAGTGATTAGTTAGACATGACTTAATGTATGAAGATTTAGACTTTAATGAAATGACTTCCAAATCGTATATATAATGAAATGGTTTTAGTACCTTGGCGATGATGGTGACATCATGATTGGTGAACTAAAAAAATGATAATGAATGAATAAATCATCTATCATGCACAACGATGTAGGTAACGCAATATTTAGATGCAGTAGGCCAACATGAGAACAAAATGACAAAGTGAAAATGTTAACACTAGAAACGCGTACTCAACACAATAATCAGCACTTATGATCGAATTTGGTGGTCTAAACACTGGCGCTAACTATAGGACGTGCACAAACATGCATTCGACATTATATCGCAACTAACCTTTAAGATTAGACCGTATATACAGGGTGTTTGGTAGAGAGACAGAGGAAACAGTTATTCACCTTTTGATTTAAAGGTCTAAGTGTCTTGGTTCCAGTGAGTTTTATGTCTTTTTTTACTTTTGCTGTATTCTACAAGGTCTGCTTCCAGCTCAGCTATCCTGGCCTTATAATTTGTCCTTAATACACCAGAATCACATCAGCATAGTCTTCGTTGCGAAGTTGGAGATTTTGATGTGAATACCAGCAAACATAACCAAATATTACTATTCTGCTACTGCTTTTCAGCCATTTCGATGATATTGTTCTGTTTTCGATCATATATTGAATGGTTTCTATGGCTTGCAGTGTGCTGTTAGAACGGGTATAAACTAAACCTTTTGAAGTAAAGGTAATATCAATTATCTTGTAGATTTTGTTTAAATTGAAGTTTGAAGTTGTCATTTTTTTCACACACTTTACATAACTCATTTTTTACATAACTCATTTCCTAAGTACCGAATGGGTTAAATATACAACAAAAACAAACAGAAACAAAAAAGTTATGTTGGTTTAAATATGTATGCGTATTCAACTAATTTAAGAAACCCCTAAAAACACGCATATCTCAGGAACCACAACACTTAAGACTTTAATACAAACGGTGTGAACAATAGCAGATAGTCCTCTCAAGCATTTCAATTTTTTCGTCAGTGTCCTTACCAAGCAACCTGCATATTTACTATATTAAACTAGATCCTGTAATAAGTGCCAGCCTTTAGAACATTGAGAGACAGTCACAATAATAAACAAATAATGTACATGGCAGAATGTGAACACAGTCTGATCTAAACGAAGTGTAGTGATAATTCTAAAATAATCAAGAATGTGCGATCATGTATATATTGAAGATGATTCTTTTAAGCACAAACTCATTTTAAAGAGAATGCCAGTCTTACCCCCGAATACTGAAACGCAACTTAACTTTAAGTCGTACTTAAATATCTATCTGTCGCTACTTTTCACCTTCCAGTGAAAGAGACAGCATGAGAGTTAACGGCGACTTAAAACTGATTGACATTTCAGTATTCGGCCATTAGTATGGGAATTGGACCGAGTTCTGCTTAGAATTAATATAGTGCATGTTTCTTAGGCTTGCTATCGCCAGTATAACATGCCGCATAAAAATCTATCCCAGAAGCCACGAGAAAGCAAACTGCTTTTATCGAGAACTTTTGTAGGTAAGAAATAAACTAATTAATTATCAGTATATAATAATAAAACACACTTGTGATTTTTATCATTGATTCATTAATAATTATTGTACTTTTCATCATTTATACAGAGGTACTACTTTTACTATATTTTATTTTGGAAAAAAATCACTTATTTATCGTCTTCTATAATTATTCGTAGCCAGGAACTTAGCACCTGACAACCTGAAGACATCTAGGTCTTTAGAAATCATTAATAAAAATACCAATATCGAATCATTGACATCTTTAACTTGCTATACTGCAATGATCACGATTCATTTCTGGGCTCCACTTGGTCCAAAGACTGCCATTCTCCTTTAGATTATTGCTATTTTGTTTCTATTAACAGTATAAGAAACTGACGGATATAGATAAGAACTGTAAAAATTATGTTGAACCTTAGAGAATACATAGACATCTATCTTCGCGCTTGTAGCCCGTTTTACCAAGCGTAAGCAAATTCTTTGCTGTAAGTACTACGCTCGTTAACTGATTTAAGTGATTTTCCGTGCGACGACAGACCTTTATGCTAAAACATCGATGGTTCCGATATTTTATGCATTGAGATAGTATTTAAAAAATGGTCGAGCTCTATTTTGACACAAATTTTACGATTTTACTTGTTCATACTAGACGTGCTCACAGTTCATACTCTGCCAGGCGCACTCTAAAATTTACTAATTTTTGATGTTAACTAGTTTGGCTTTTTTATTTATTTATCTTCTATTTCTTTATTCATCTATATATCTATAAATATTGATTCATACCTAAGTTCTTATCTATCACCGTACTTTCCTTGCGCTGTTTGATAAAGATAGCAACGTACAATTTTTTTAGTTTATATACAAGAGAATCATCTCCACTGATAGTTTTCGATCACGCAGAATGGTTTATATGGCCCTATTTAAAATTAAAATCAATGAAATTCCGTGAACAGTTAGGTACATTTAGACTTTCATTACAGAAAATCTTACTGATTTATCAAATCTACTGGTACCCAGATGGACGAAACAAACAGACACACCATAAATATCCATAAACCCAGATTATATACAAAAATAAAATAGATATTATTGAAATATTTGTGTATACTTAATATAGTGTCTGTATTTTTTTATATTTATTAAATTTATAATGTAATCCTAAACACAATGTAAACATTATTATTAAATTGGTTATAAATTATAACAAATTTTATAATAATTAAAATAAGATTATAATTTATAATAATCTTTTAAATAAATATATAATAAATTTTGTGATAATATGTTAAAACTTTTTGGAACTATAACCGAGACGTTCCTATTACATAATGTTTGATAACTAACCAGTTTACTGTAATGGTGTTGGCAGTAGCCGCAGTATTTTACGTTGTCCAAGTAGTTGCCGGCCTCTTCGCAGAGCAGGCCTAGCCCTTGCGCGCATGTCACGTGAAATTGTTGCTTGCAACCTTGAGGAAATAACCGAAATAAAGCAACAAGCAATCCAGCCCCTTACACGAGATTACAATCTACAAACGTCAAACAATAAAAAGGTCATTCAAATATATGACCTTTATTAACTATTTGATTGTTTGATAGCTCTTGTCATGTCAATCCCGTACATTTCAATCACGTTTTTATATCTTGGCTATTGTAGACAGTCGTTCATACAGGATGCCCTGTTTCGTCATAATACACAGACACAAGTAAATGTTTTTATTCTTTAATTTCTATTATAATTTACGTTTTTCTTTTTATTACCAAATTATGAACGCTATAATTAATAACGCCTAAATAAGGAATACAGTAAAATTTGCTTCTAACCCTTTGCTTTTTCGAATATTCAACAAAAAGATAATGAACACTAACCAAACTATTAAGTAAGTAGGTACCTAACTTAATTGGAGGGGCCCGTGGATAAGTGTAAGGCGTAAAGTTAGACCAATAACAAAGGTTAATCCGCGCTCGCCGCGGTTGTTCCATGGATGGGTGACCATTTGTAAAAATGCCGAGACCCCTCCGTGCTTCGGAACGCTGTCGTCCCGACTGTCATACGTTGACCTGCTGCCAGTCGTTAAGTCATAACAACTCTGACAATCAGTCTTACTATGGAATACTGTGTTACCCAGTTTAATGGGTTTTGGAGGTCAGATATGCAGTCACTTCATGTAAAATATGGTATTCAGCTGAATCCGGTTAGACTGAAACCCTACTTCAACATAGCTCGGGAAAAGGTTAGGTTGAAAAAGAAATGCAATAAAATAAACTAATGAAACTCACTCAGAGCTTATTCGACCAAATACGAATTTACACATGTAAATATGAAGAATATAATCCATGACTTTACTAGTTATAACTTTTTAGGGACACAAATTTAAATCATCTACACATTCTATAAATGTCGACACGACAGCCGCTTTATGTGTAGAGAATCGAAAATGATCCAAATTATAATAAATTCATGTTTGTTAAATGTCGATATCGAAACCTGCGCTTGTAGGCCTATCAATTACTTTTTCAAAAGGATGAAAGGCGGCCATTTTATGGGCCCGCGGTCTTGTAGGTATACTACGACAATTGTAGGTGTGGTCGGTCCATAATATTATTATTATGTCTTGGTATAACTTCTCCATCACTATCTTGAATCAAATCGTTTAAACGTTGCATTTTATTTTTGAAACAATAATTCCTTGTGTTGAGTTTCTATGACAAAACAAAACAACAGGATGCCATTTTGTTATTCATAGAATAGGTACCTCCGTAATCCACAAAAATCGGTGGTATAGTAAATATTCCCAAATAGAGTCTCTATTCTCCGTATCGTAGTTGGTTAAATATGAAATTGATTTATTCTCGAATAAGTAGCGATTTATTTGAAGAATAAAATTTATTACGTGTTTGGTCGAATCCGCCCTAAGAGCAATATGTATAGGCTTTGCTTTCACAACAAGCTAAGCTCCACAAATTCAATGAAATATCAGTAGTCATCATTTGCGCTAGTACCAATATCTCTTTTGGAATTATAAAATTGAGAAATAACAGTTAAGTAATAGATAAAATTTTCTGTATTGCTATATTATTCAACTTCAGTAACATGTTATAAATTTTAAATGAAATGTTACGTATTCAAATCCAATTAGGTCACATACTCAGTACTGATGCATTTTTGATGGAACCTTAGCCGCTAGAATACAATTTAAATTACCAGTAAGGTTGACGGACAGAGAATGCTTCAGGTAAAATGTATAAATCAATAACTTGGCTGTAAATAGACCGATCAATAAACCTGCAATCCTACTTAAATATTCAAAACTAGTTGGTCTATCATCTATAAATATCAGGGCAAATGTAGGTTACTGCAACTTCAGTAAGTACACTGTGATTAAAGTATGTTTGAAGAAGGCTTACCTGATTTGTTGCACTGCATGCATGCTCCAGCATTTGCTCGATGATTCTTGCCCAGATCTTGACAAATGTAGCAAGTCTGAAATGATATATTGATTTAAATAAAAAGACAAAGACAAACATCTAGAATGAATGATAAGAAATTTCATTTTAAAAAGGCTCACCTTGTTGAATCTCTCTGGTGGTATGAGACGGAGGACGATAGGTTCCATGGAGGTGACATTTCCAAACCTGACCTCTGGAATGTACAGGGCGCAAACTACATGCGCCCATCCTCCAGTGTCCGCCCGCTTGAGTGCACCTGACTTGGATGGGCATAGCTCACATCTCTGAAAAGTTTTAATTAAACAGTCAATACTAATTATGCTAACCAAAAAATCAACAAATCTAATGATGATGTTAGCATCACTTAGTTAAATAATAAAAAAGCACTGTACTTACAACTTTTGTTTTAGTATCAGGGCTTTCACACTTCCGGCAATACCAAGGGCCGGTTGGAACTGTCACTATACCGTAACACGCTGAAAAAGCATTGTATTTTCGATAAATGAGTGTCAAAGATTAAAGTCCCAATTGAATATTGAAATTCTAAAACCGTGTCTATATGTGTACCTTGATGAACTGCTACGGTGCAGCCATTGCCGTCACAGTAGACAAGCGGGTTGTCGGGCCAACCCCGCTCGTCTGAGCACACACAGCAGCCTCCTACCATCTCCTTCATTGTGTACTCCTCATTATTAACTTAAATCCTACAAAACCCCCAAACTCATAGTAAAAGCTTTATTTGAATATCCTAATAACATATATTGCATTGAAAGGTAGTGAAACAGCAATTTGTTAACACTATAAAGTGATTTAAGTAAATGAATATATCACCGAGAAACATTTGACCCTATGGAAGCATCAGATGATAAAGATGAATGTAAATATATGAATTTTATGCAACATGAGTGCATATTTATGCAGCAATGAATGTAACTAGCACTTCAAATTGGATTTAGCCCTTGCTCTTTGTAATTAATATTCTACTGACAACCACTTTTATGTTAATAACTAAATGCTATTTTAGGTGTATTCAATTTACGTGAAATTTAAGCATTACTGTTTATAGCAGAAGTTAGTTAGAATATAGACATGGCTTAAGGAACATATTAGCACTGAGGTTACAATAACTGTCTGAGAATGCTTTAAAAGCTTAAATTTATTAAAAGTAGTTCTACATAGGTATACAGATGTTCCCTAAATATTCTACTTAGCAAATGATTTACTAGTGATTTTGTAACCAAACCAGTCATTTGAGATTGTAGATAAATAATTCACCCGTTACCTAATTATTGTAATGAAATATTAAAGTTATTAAGATTAAGAACTAAGTTATCATACTTGATCTGATTCCATGTAAACATGTATTAGATGTATATATAAATATATATTTTAATAAGCAGATTGCTATAAGTAAATAATATTATTTGTAAGAGTACTCACATAAAAATTAAAGCAATTATAAACAAACCAAGATAACACTCATTAGGTTATCCAATATTAGTATAACTAGTTATACTGGCAGTCTACTATTTATGATATTCTTAATGGTTAATTAGGTTTTATAATTGGTGGTATTTTAATATATATTTGGTTGTTACACATGTAAAGATGTTTTTTAATATACAATCAATTAAATAGTATGTTAGACATGTGTAAGGGTAATAGTTTCTATAAGATATTTACTAATACTACATTATATTGCAACTAAGCTATAAATTTATATGTTGTAACAGATTAACTGTTTAGAAATGTATGAATTCAAATCATAATGTATTTGAATACAGACTCGCTGAAAATTATTTGTTTTATAATACTATCATCTCTGTTTAGTGATAATATTAGACTTTTTATTTATTAACTATACATGCTAAATATAGTATTAAAATTGAATTAATAATTTTGTTGAGTTTAGTAATGGATCAGTTAAAAATTTCAAGATGCTCATGTTACTAAGTAAATCAATATTATTGCTGTACATTATGTTGTGAATAATCTCTATAATATACAATATATAATCTGCCATAAGACAATATTAAAAACCAAAAATAACTATTAAAAGAAAGAACTAATACAATTTGAAGTGTAACGCGATGGAGAATGCTGTGAATATTATATGGCAATGAATAACTTACAGCTTCCATCGATAGGTATATTTACCAAAAGAAAAATTATCCGTTCTTTGATGAAGAAATTGCCGGCAATAATTCTTTAATTCATCTTTAATTTAAACTGATATCTTTTATCACCTCACCTGTGCCTAGCAAGAACGATAAAATGAAGTCTAATTAAACACAATCAAAACTCGTCAAGTGATTTATATTAAAACCGGGCGAAACAAGTTTAGTATTAGGATGACGACTGCAATCTACTGATGATTTCACTGGTATTTTATAATCTCTTCTGCGACCACTAATTCAGTAATATTACACCGAACACGGGCTGCCATTAGCTAGAGCTAGCACAAGCAAAAGCCATGTTGAATTTTGTTTGGAGTACATACCCAGTTATTAGATTATGGATCGCCGATAACTTCAGCATTGCAAAGTTAGAAAGAGTTAGCATCATACTCGTATCACAAGCGTGACCAAGACAGCTATATGTTTCACAGTTCAATTGATTGGTTATGGAACGTTTTGTTCATCGAAGTCAACTTAAGGGGCAGTCTATTTTCAGCGCTACAGGTACCATATTTTAGCTATTGGATAAGGTTGGTACAACTGTGGAACTGTAAAAAGGTAAAACCAAAACAACGATACTAATGCGCGCGCATCCTCATTTCTCAAATTTTATTGATTTCGACGCTCGAGGCCAGAGTTTCCTAGTATTTACCGGGCTTATATCACGACCCAAGCATGTATTTATAGAAAAGGTTATACATAACAAAGACCAGTTTTTAATATTACTGAAAAATCATGGATGTTATCTCTGATATCACGTTTATAACTATAAGTATTCATAAGAATAGCATTAGGGACCAAACAATATTCTTACTTATTTACTTAATCCTTGTAATACATGGGTACCCAAGTACTTATGTTTAAAATTTATAGTTAAGAATGTGATTCTGTTTCTGTCCTGAATTTAGTAAAACCTTTGAAACATGTTACCTAAATGCCGCACTCAGAGACTTTCATTATTACTTATGGGATTCCATTATATCAAAATCCGATCAAGGCAAAATTAAAATGTGTTCTAATAAATCCTTTGCCTTAAGTTCTAAACCAATTATCGTCTCTAAAATACGCCTGTGTATTATTTATAGGCTGACCTAAGTCCACGAATCAATACGATCAATACTAATATTTAAGTTATTGAATTTATAATCTGTTGCTACGGGCAACCGTATATGACGACAAAACCACAGACTATACATTATCATAGGCACATGGGCACAGGACACCGTAGTTGCGGTGTCCGGTGGCGAGGTGGCGACAATATGACACAGTCACCGATTGCATGTTACCTATACAGTACACCGTCCGAAATTAACCGAAATCTGTTGAACATAATTCTAAGGAAATTTGTAATTGTTGCTAGTGTCTTCAACTTTTTCAATTTCAATTTCTTTTTGTCTTATTTTGGAAGTGGGTTATATTTTTTTTTACAACAAGTCAAGACGGGTTTTCAATTACAATTATATAGATTCAGATTTTATTTTTATAGTTTCATTCACGTAAACTTTTTAGACAGGAGCCCATGTTTGGGCACCTTTACCATGTGGCCGATATAAGTATAGATGACTTGATCCGGGGGTGAAATTTTATTTTGTAAGGAGCAAACCCACTAGAAGTATTTCTGCCAGATAAATTAACTTGTTTTTATTTTGCTTATTAGTCAGATGGATTAGCTTTACTTGTTCACTATTTTTAATCAAAATTAGGTCTTAACATCAAAATATCAGATCTTCAACTAGTTGTTTAACAACCACCCACAATTTGATAAACACAGATGACGGATCAAGTCTCCCTAAAGAAACAGAATTTAATAACTGCACTATTTTATAACTTCTCTAACTTGATCTTATTATGTAATAATATTTTAAAAATATTTGATGTGTAGATTAGAATGAAATAAACCCGATTTAAATAACATATAATATCAGAAGTTAAGGAAAGGCGACTAAAACATTACTCGCGATATTATTAGTGAGGAATGAATTACAGGTACTTAGGTATCTATATCTTTTTAAAATGTTATTGGGTTGTCTTTTACTTGAGATAAATTAAACATACAAAACTAGGACACTTATAAAATAGATTTCCATATCAAGAAAATTTCTTAATTACCAAAAAATGCTAAAATTGATATAAAAAAATGTACTTACTTTCTTCAGGCACTTCCAAACAAAATTAAATTGGTTCACTTCAATTTCTTAGTATACCTACTAACTTATATATATACTTTTCAAAATATTAAAAAAACCGGTCAAGTGCGATTCAGACTCGCGCACGAAGGGTCCGAGCGATTATCTATAAAACCGGCAAAAAATATCATATTTGTTGTATGGGAGAACCCCTTAAATGTTTGGTTTATTTTAATTTAATTATTTATTTTTAAAGAGAATATAAAAACAAAATAATATGTGAATATTTCAAGCGTCTACCTGTTGCCGTTGTCAAAATCGAAAAAAACCAGCAAAAAAAATCACGTTTGTTGTATGTTTGGAGTCTTAGAAATAGAGTCCCGTTTTATGCTTACTAATATTATAAATGCGTGTGTAACACATAACCCTCCATTTTTGACTTTGCCACAGTCGGGTAAAAATTTACGTTCGAGCTTTATGTTTGTGTGATACTTCTTTGTTTTAAGTCTGGGTGTAGTCAATTGTAAATTAAAAAAAATAATAACTCATACTTAGTGCCTTTTTCAGGCATTGCAACATTGGGTGCTATAAAATTAAGAAATTACTTAATAAGCATACCTTTATTTATTAGAAACTAGCTGACCCGACAAACGTTGTCAAGTCTTAGCTATGAATATTCAATTGGAATTGCATTTTTTTATGTTTTGTTTTCTTTCATCTAAATTTATATTTATTTAGATCGAATAAACCAACCAGTGGTTAAGTTTTCCAATTATCCGTACAATTTTCTTATTTTTCATTTCCGTAATAACATTTTACAAAGTATTAAAATACTTTAATTCGTTTTTAATGAAATCGGTAAACTTGGGATTCATTTTTATATATATAGATTGCTTGTTTAGGTAATATTAGTTTATACTGTTAATTAGGTACATGTTTTTCATTCCCAGAGAAGAAGAAATAAGCAGAGGTGCGTTCACGTGTCGTATTTTACAGATGTAGGGAGGTATTAATGAATGTATTGGATATTAGGTAGGAAATTAGGTGAGTAAGTATGTTAGTTTGCGTAAAAAACTGCGTACAGTTTATGTCGGTGACATGCAAAGTAGTGCATTGAAGTTATTAAACGCGAGAATCGGGATTAGCTTCAACTGAACACGTTTATACGCACCCGTGGTCGCCTAAACTCAGTTTGCGTAACTCGCTTAGCTTGCACGGTGCGATGGTCGTCTGTTAAAACGTTTCACTATTTTGCCCGGTACTGGATACTTACTCATATATAAATGTTTACTTACCAATATTAGGTACTTTGAAGATCAATTTATTGTTATTCAGATTAGAGATTATTTGAGACGCCAATCAGTCAGACTTACCTACTTTCGATGACCATAAACGGTTAAGATACTACTTACGCGCACTATTTTTAGAGGTCGCAGCTTCCTTCTCGAACTTCTTGAGTAATCCAAGGCGGGATCAAACTCAGTCACCTCCTGATGACAACAAAGACGTATTTTCATCTTTGAATATACAGAAATGTAAAAAGAAACCGACTTCAATGAATAGGCGAACACCTCTCAGGCATAGATACCTTATAGATGACAAAAATATATTTTTTAAATCGTTCCACAAATGCCACGTAAGAAACCCAAAAAATAATGTCGACGAATTGACAAAGCCCTCCTTTTTGTAGACGGTTAAAAATATAATAGATGGTTACCGCTTATAAAAAATCAACCCTTTATTTTTTTAATAATATTATGAGGATTTTTAGTTTTCGTTCCAATCAATTCCCTTAGAAATTAAAAATTTTGTTTTGTAAGTAGATAGGTACCATAAAAATTAAAGATGTCGGAATTACTTACGCGTACAATTTTTGTTGGTGGCAGCTTGCTTCTCAAACACCTCGCGGATTCCAATGGGGGATCAGGTTCAGCCACCTCCTGAAGACCACAAAAAATAATATATTGACAATATATAACAGGTGGTTTCAGCTAAAAAGTTCTCCCCTGGTTTTTCAGTAAGTTTTAGGAACAATCGGTTCATTTCCGAATTACTTTGATCGCAATATCTATTTTCAGACTCTACTCAAAATTTTAGTACCTACCTATGAAATGGGCTAATCGTTTGTGAGATTTACCTACAGTTCAATACATAAAAAATGGTAAGTAGGTACTAGCACATAGGTATGTTTACAAGACTACATATTTTATTGTATTTAGATATCAAAATGATTGGCAAGTGTAACAATCACTTACAGGCTAACACCGCAAGTACAAAAAAAACGGTTAAAATTAACAATATTATTGAAAAAAATGTTTGTTTTATAAAAGGGTTTGCAAAGCTTTTTTATACCGCCCTGACTACTGGTGTAAACATATCAAAAATATAAAATCACTGTAGTTATTGAAAGCTTCGGTACAGGCAAGTTTGCACCAAGTACAGTGTTTCGTAATTATTATTATTACAGCCTGTGCTGTCCCACAGCTGGGCAAACGCCCTCCATTCTTTCCATCGGTCTCGATTTTAGACCACTTTTTTCCAATTCTCAAGGAAGACATTCAATTCGTCCTGCTATCTCCTTCGTGTCTGCCGCGACCTCGAAATTGATCGCAGTTGTAAAAAAGTTGTTGTTCGAAAGGACAACTAAGTGATCATTTATGGGTTGAGTTGTTTAACATAACCCTTATACTCAATTGCCGTACAAACATTATATTTCATTACTGTTTTTTTCCCTCAAAGTATAATAATAAATAATAATAATAATAAAAATCTTTATTTTCTCATCATTATGAAACTGGTACAGAATTAAGTTTTTTGTTACATAATATAGAGACTGGTGTCTGAATTAGGTAAAACCTGTGTTACAGATCACCAGGCCAACCCTCGGGTAGATACGCACTAAACATTTAGCTTATAAGTACTAACAATATCTTTAAATATTAAAAAAGCTAACAAATAAATGTGTTTCTCTAGTTATAATAAAAATCTTAAAGTATACAGTATAAAAAAAAATAAAAATAAAATATGTTTAAAAATTATAATAAACAACTATTAAAACTAATTATATGTAATCAGTCAGTTTGAACAAACTTATTAAAAGTAGGTATAGTATGTGAGTGAAGATGTTTTTATGCATGTGAGTGTAGGTGTAAGTGTGTATGTGTGTGTTTGTGAGAGTGTGTTGTGTGAGTGTGAGAATATTTTATTTTGAAGGTATATCAAAATAAACTCTTTCTTACTCTACCCACGAATGTTTAATCCCGTAAATCCGAGATCCCGGTTATCCGAGATCCACCGCCATTTTATTTTACAAAATAGCAATATAAATTTATCAGACATAAATTCCGTTATTTAATAAGTGTCAGTCCGGAGCAGACGTACCGATACGAGCGCCTGTTGTGTCGTAGCTAGAGAGCTGGTTGCGATGGTTATTACGTCAGGCGTTTAACGGGCATAATGGAGTCTGGCGCGATGTTAGTAAAAAGTGTCAAGCAATTAGAAATTTATATTGTTAAAGAGACAATAAACAAGGTGAAGAAATGCTTAGTCTTAAAATTAGTTTAAAATTTAGATTTTCCACCCACAAATGATCACAGGTGCTATGCTATTTTTAATTTTATAAGTAGTAATAACATATTAAAAACCCAGCTGTATTAAAATACATTCTCGAAAACGTTGCTAGCTCTCGTATCATTGAATAATAATTTATCTAAGCAAATCGTATATCGTTCCTATTTGGAATGTGCCAAGGGAATTTGTATTAAGACGCAAAATAAAATATTTTATTATCCCTAGATAGAACAATCTCTTTAATTTGAGTGTGCATCGCACTAACTGTGCTGCCTGATTTAAGAAAATGTTTTGCTTTACAAACTTTCCTAACATGGCCTGAAACAATCCCCCCTAAATGGGTATCTTGTGCGACTTAAGAGCCCGAGGGATTCATGATTAACCCTACCTTTTGATATGTGGCATTACGCCTCAGCCCCCAACAAAATACCGACTATTGTATTAAAATATCACATAAAAGTAACTTTAAAAGTTTTTTTAACGCAATGGTAAGAATTATTGAGTTTAGTATTCCATTTCCCAGATCACCAACATTAGGTAACTGAAAATAGTTTTCAAAAACATTCGATATATTTTTGTTGAAAAACTCGACCTCGAAGAACTTTGTTCCTAGGAACTCAGTTTTTAATGTAACTGGTAAAACCGCTACGTTTCCTATAGATTTTACGATTTTGTGTTTTTTGGTGAAATGAAAAATAGAGCATTGATGTTAAGTGTAGCTAAACTCAATTACCTTTTTTGCGTAACTCTCTTAGCTAGCACAGTCTTCTGTTTAAATCTTTTCATACAAATTACAATTTTTCATATTAAAAATTGTGTAAGGCGACAGTCAGATAGACTTAACTGCTTTAGATGACCATAAAAGTTAAAGATGACGGAACTACTTACGTGTACAACCTTTTTAGGTGGCACCTTCCTTCTTGATCTCCTTGGCGGTTCAACTGAGACATCAGACTCAGTCTCCACCTGATGACAACAAAATAGTTTTGGCATAAGTGAATACACATGAATGTAAAAAAGAATCGACTTCAATAAAATTATGACATCACCTTGGCGGTATAGGTACCCTATCGATGACTTAAGACAATTTTTTTAAATCGATCCTCGATGGCCACGAAACAAACAAAAAAAACCGTCGAATTGAGAACCTTCTCCTTTTAAAATCGTTTAAAAAAATTACAGATGTTTACAGCTCATTAAAAGTTAATGCTTGATTTTTCAAATAATATTATGAGTTTTTTTTAGTTTTCGTTCCAAGCGATTAATTTTTTTTCAAGATTTTCTTTATTCTGAATTACTGAAATTGTAATCATTTCTTAGAAAGGCTCTCCTTAGATAAGAAAAATGTATCTCCTATTAAATTGGATTATCGTTTGTGAGATTTATAAGAGTTTAATCCAAATCTATACTTGCTAATACTATAAATACAAAAGTAACTCCGTGTGTCTGTCTGTCTGTTACCTACGCGGCTACGCTTGCACGGCTAAACCGCTTGACCGATTTTAATGAAACTTGGTATCGGGTGAGCTTGGATCCGAAGAAAGGACATAGGCTAATTTTTGTCACGATTATCAACACTCAAGAGGGCGGAGCCGCGGGCTACTTAGTTAAATAAATTATACACATATCGTTAAAATATTTTAGATTCTTTTTTGCCATATACCTATTTAAATGAAATACGAAAATTAAACGTACCTGACAGACTGAGAACTTGATGGTAGATAACTCAAAACATGATTGAACTCATAACAATATGAATAGTTTAGATAAGCCAGATTGATAATTGATTTATTTCATGCCTTATCGTTTACACAGAGAATAAATTATTATGTGTGTCAACAGTATTTTAATTTTACTGTCTGAGTATGCAAAAGTTTCCAATGAGGAATGGAATATTTTTATTTTAGGTAGGGGTACCACGTAGGTACTACTGAAGCGTAGTGTTGAACTAGGTAGGTAATACTTGCGCCGATATCGCAAAGAGGGCGCTGATAGGGAACGAGAGTGTATAACCAACCACCCGATCCGCGCCCGGCGCACAGGAGCTGACAATGCCCATCTTCAGCCACCATAATGCATTGCCATTGTATTAGAATTTAAACCCGGCGCACAGGAGCTGACAATGCCCATCTTCAGCCACCATAATGCATTGCCATTGTATTAGAATTTAAATTAATTCAAGAGTAACCCCCCAGGACCAAATACGTGTTTCATATTTCATTTTGCATCCTTATGAAATCACTTGGCTCATAGATATACAACGACACATAGATATACCTACGTACAAGATACGAGTGTCTAACCTGCATTTATTTGTGACAAATTTGACTTTTATAACAACTAGGTACTATCTACAATACAGGGACTAGGTTAACTAATAGGCTACCATTTTCGACCCCGATGGAGTTTCTAAGGCATTACCAATAATATGTTTCCAAAGAAAATCCATAATTATTACCCGAAAACGAAAGCATCGTTGTCGTCCTGTTGCAGTGCAGATGACAGAGACATACTTACGTCATACTTTGAACAACGTAAACGGTGACTATGGTTAGATTATCCAATTAATGCTGTAGAAACGTGACTTCTTGCTTGCAAATTGTGACTTATAAAAAAGAATAAAATATACGACATCAAAATAATTAGACTAATTGAAACTATATTGTAACAGTATTAACAGTAAATCCATTATTATATCGAATGTAATAGCAATGAAATTTTGTACTAAATGGAACTTGCAATTAAAAGAATGGTCATAATCCGATCAATACTTTCAAACACAAACATAAATATACACGCATACATAGATATCATACATTCATACATACATATATTTACATACATACATACATACATACATACATACATACATACATACATACATACATACATACATACATACATACATACATACATACATACATTCATACATTCATATATACATACATATATACATAAATGTATGTTTTATATGTTATGTATTTCCAAATACATACATACAAAGTGTATGCACTTTAACATATGAGAATATAATGCAGTCCCAATAATATTGAACATTATTCATAAGGATATTGGATTCCGGATTACATTTTACAGACATGCAATAATACGCTACGAAACGCAGAAAGTATGCAAGTACATCCGTTTAGGTGAGAGGTTGTCGGTGTAAATGTCACGCACATGCACATTTCGAGAAGAGCTGAATTATTTAGATTGAAAGTTTCCAAGCGCTCCGCAGGGACTTTATATTGCAAATGATTTGATCAGAGAAAAGCTTTTCGTTCGTTGTCTAAAGATAGACAACTGGTGGTTACTTAGAGACAACGAACGTATCGTTGTCTCTGATTCCATAACACAAGTGCTTTAGATACTCACAATGCATGTTTTGTGGTTCACATTTATTTATTTATACTGTGCATAGCGTGTGTCTGGACAATCCTTACTAATCCTTACTAATATTATAAATGCGAAAGTAACTCTGTCTGTCTGTCGCGCTTTCACGGCAATACTACTGAACCGATGTAAATGTTTGGTACACAGATAGTCTAGAGCCTGAAAGGACATAGGCTACTTTTACTGCGATAACCGACATCCACGCGGGCGGAGCTGCGGGAAACAGCTAGTTATTAATATTTTTTATGGTTTGAGTTTAGCTCTACTAGACTTAGCCTACTCGACTAGGTCGGTTTTTAACAAATACCTCGTCCTGTAACCTATACTTATTACTATATTTTTTTAATTTTGAAATTTTTTATACTTTTTTTTGTTTTGTTTTATTAGCATATTTTCATTTCGTTATCTATGTATTTATATTGTATATTTTCCCTTCCCCGCCATGGAGATTTGATTAATGCTGTGGGTATGTTGTGCGTGGAATATAAATTAAGATAAAGTTAATGCCTTCTTGAAATAACTTTATCTACATTTATATTCCCTCAACTAATTCCTCCTGACTACAATTTATTAAAAATATCTGTGCTGTCCTTAAACCTACTCAAATTTTTGGTGATTTCAATTGCCATCATGCTCTTTGAATAATGGTCTAGAATTAGATTTGGTGGATACAATGGACGGTGTAGGACTATGTGTCCTTAGTAATGGACAAGGAACTGGTCTGCCTAGACCGGGACAAAGTAAAAGCTGTGTTGATCATTCCCTTTGCTCGGCAAATTGGAGTGGTAGAGATTGGGTCTAACATTTTGTAGTGTCCATCACCCAATCTGTTTCACTCTAAGTAATAGAACATTTCCGCAGATGCAAAATGGAGCTTGTATTCACAAAATCTGGATAACATTGTTTCTGCCTAGTATATTTACTGACAATGTATGGAGCGATTTATCAGTCGCAGAATAATTAGCGCTAAATAAATAGTTCTGGGCCATTCGCTAGAAAAATAGGCACCCTTGTTTATTTTAAGGAAAATCTATTATTGATGTATAATAATATAATAATATAATAATATCTTGGGACATCTTACACACGGTCATCTGATCCCAAACTAGGCAGAGCCTGTGCTATGGCAACCAGACAACTGATAAACATACTTATATATTTCTAAATACATACATATTATAGATAAATTACACCCAGACACAGAACAAATGATCGTGCTCATCACACAAAGATTCGTCCTGGGTGGGAATCGAACCCACGACCTCCGGTTTAGCAGTCAGGGTCACTAACCACTAGACCAACAGGCCCGTCATGTAAAAATTGTATTTGTAAAATATTATTTTTATTGCTTGCTTAATAATGACTAGTTTATTTTATCTCGTTGCTCATCAAACTTTTTTTTGTACTCTGTTTTAAAACTGTTTGAAATAGGTAATTCTGTTTTTTTTTGTTATCTTAAATTTATTTATCTATGATTTTTCCTAATAATTTTTGTTTACCAAATATTGTTGATTTTATAAAAGGAATTATTTAGTTTTTAGGAATACTAGATATGCTCGTGAGATCAAAAACAGCCTAACACATACACCATAAATGTTTAAAAAAAAATCATATTTATTGAAAACATATTTTTACTTAATATATGGTGACTTTTTAAATATTTATATGATTTCTACGATTTGATGTCGTTTTATTTATTAACCAAGCTTTACACAGTTTTATTATTTTATTACCAAAAAAGTATTTTTTGTTCAATCCGTAAACCGATTACGAAATCAAACAAGCTTATGTTTGGTTTTCTCTTTTCTTTTCTTTGGTCTAAGTTTTAGGTAATCGGCTGAGTAAGGAATGCTAACAAGATAAATAAAGAATGAGGTTAAAGTTAAGTAAAAAAAAGTGTAGGATGAAAATCATCGGATGACACAGGAAAGTATTTAGAGTTGTATATTTTGTAAAGTTTATATTTCGACCATCCACTAAATAATCAATTATTTTCATTTATAACTTAAACCGTTAGAGAATAGTACACAGTGTGTATGAACTGTATACACAAATATGAACAAGTAAAATCGTAAAATTAGTGCTAAAACAGAGAACGCTGTTTTATTAAAACTATCTCAAAACCTAATATTACCTTAATAATATCGTGCCAGTCGATATTTTTACGTCTGTCATCGCACGGAAAATCACACTAAATCGGTATACGAGCGTAAAACATTATTCATTAAAAAAATTGGTTACGCTCTTCACACGAGGCCCCCAGATTATGCTTTCTCCTATGCTTACTTGAAGGTAAAAACTCTTCATCAACTCTTTAAAATATGATTTTGCAGACTTTATGTTTCCGTTTTCCGTTTTTTTTTTTTTTCCGTTTTTAAAAAAACGACTCCCGCACTAAGGAAGTTAATCCTTGTGTCGCGGGGGGTTTCACAAACATTCAAATCACATGCACAAAGAACACCCAGACTTGAAACAAGCATTTGTGGGTCACACAAATGCTTGTCCCATGCGGGGATCGAACCCGCGGCACGTCGCGCACAGAGGTAATTGGCGTGGTGACCTATACCACTCGGCTATCCGTGCAGTCAAATGTTTAAATTTCTAATTTCCCTAGTAATCCGCATGTTTCAAACTCAGTATTTACGTTACACTATCGTCTGTGAGTCACCGACTTACACATGTGTAGATACCAAATTGTGAATCAATCGATCCACTAGTTTCAAAGCAAATTGTCTGTGACAGACGGATGGAGAGAAACGAGTGATGTGTAGGTATATATGATTCCGTTTTTACCTTATAAGGTACGAAACCATAAAAAACCATAATTTATACCTACGAGGGTATGAATTATTTAATGTCGAAAAACAAAGAACGTTTAGTACAAAGTGGACAAATAATAATATCTTGGGAGAAGTCACACACGGCCATCTGATCCCAAACTAGTCAGAGCCTAATACCTATATTTTTTTTAATTTTTATAGAAAATTTGCACCGTACCATACAGCCAGAATAAATGATCATGCTCATTAAAAAAGATTTTACCCGGATGGGAATCGAAACCACGACCAAGTCATCAAATAAAACTTACCTCCGCACTCGAACTAGAAGACATTTTTCGCCACAAATATCTTCTGGGCGGCTCGTACGTCTCATCGTCAGACATTGTGCTTCGTCCTGTTAAAAAAACCAGATCAGTTCACTGCCAGTTGTAATTTACTACTAAAAGGATATTGGAGGGCCAAGCTTTAATTGTTAAAGCTTTAATTCGTTAAGAGGTAAGAGCGAGGCGAGGCATCTTATGATTATCGATCCTCAAGGTTAAAGAGTTACGTAGGATTATAAGTTTTAAACAAGCTTGGAACAAATCGGTTTTTTATATTACTACGAAAGGACCAACTTTTTGACAGCTTTCTTTCCTTGATGTATTTCATTTGTATTACTTTCTATCGATATAGGTATATTTTTTATAAATTGCATTAATTTGGAAAATTAATAAAAAATATGAGAAAATTGGTTGCTGTTTTTTTTGTTGAAATATTTCTATTCAACAAAGGTCAGGAAAACTTCTTTAACATGTAATTTTTAAACACAAACAAACAAAACATTTTAAAGTCAGATAATTAGTTAATTTTATTTAATAAGTAGTTATTAGAAGTGTGGAAAAAATAAAAAATAATTACTCACTTGTTTTTCACTATCAATAGCGAACTCCCCGTCTGCTGGAGTAACAAAGTAATATAATATAATTTTACTTTAACTAAGAATTATTTAAAAAACATCTGAGTCCATTAAATTTACTACAATTGTTAAATATACCCGAACTTAATACCGCACACCTTTTAATGATGAACGCTATCGGAGAAGTGAGTTCGTCTGATGGTAACATTATAGAAGAGAACGACCAAAGGGGGCAGTAACTATGGCTTCTTTAAAACTTATGACGAAACCATAAAGATTTTTTAAGGAAACTTCGTTCCAGTTCGATGAAATTCATTTAAGTTTTCCTTACAGAGAAAATTCAAATAAATTTATTTGCTTATTTCACAAGTAGGTGTTACGTAATCAGTTTTTGCCATGCAAATTACAATTAATGAACACAAGAGTTTTATATTATATATTATCTAAGCTTTAGATCACATTTGAGATCACATATCATCATATGAGATGTGTAATAGGCACCTAATACGATTCATTCCAATGTACTCATATACAGGGTGTAACCGAAAGGGTATGTCTATCCAAAAGGGGTGAAGATTACATTTAATAAAGAGTCATTTTTTTAAGTTTTAGCTAAAAATTTAACGCGTTACGTGGGTCAAAATCTTATTACTTCACTCGCTAAATGTAAAGATACATCGATAGAGCGGTCTGGGTTTGACGGGCCTGTTGGTCTAGTGGTTAGTGGCCCTGACTGCTAAACCGGAGGTCGTGGGTTCGATTCCCACCCAGGACGAATCTTTGTGTGATGAGCACGATCATTTGTTCTGTGTCTGGGTGTAATTTATCTATAATATGTATGTATTTAGAAATATATAAGTATGTTTATCAGTTGTCTGGTTGCCATAGCACAGGCTCTGCCTAGTTTGGGATCAGATGACCGTGTGTGAGATGTCTCAAGATATTATTATTATTATTTTCGGTGTCGAATAATTAATGCGAAAAATTGGATAACAATTATTTCATTAACTCATTTTGAGTAGACATTTTTTAAACAGACTGTATACCCGATGGATTTTGGATATCCTTACGGTAACACGCTGTAGATACAATTAATTTTTTGTTGGAATTTAATTTTTAAATATTCTTATTTGAACGGAATAAAATCATATTTTCATTATGAAAATGTAACCTAAATACTTAGTTGCGTCTTAAATTTACTTAAGGTTACATCCTTGACACCACGTGGAGGATGATTGTAATCTCGATCAGACAAAGCCTATAATAAGCAAGAACTAATTTATCTGGGTACCACGTGTTAAATTACAGACAGTTTTCATAGCAGTAAAGAGCTCAGGATTTAACTTAACCAGACCAATAAAATACAGGAAATACAAAGTACAAATAATAGAAGGAAAAATGTAAACCTCAGGCAGGACTCGACCAGTGGCTTGACGCGCCAGCCAATGATCGCAGGTTCGAGTCCTGCCTGAGGTTTTTCCTTCTATTATTTGTATTTAATTACAAATATTCGCTCCACATGCTATAATGCGTAATAAATAATTATAAATAGTAGTAGGTATTGATCTGCAGCATCTCTCAGACTTCTGAATTAAGGTGAGATCAAACAGAAGAATGGTTCACTAGATGTCGCAAACGTCGCCCTAAGACGTAACAAGTAGAAGGAGCCATTTAAACATCAGTCAGTAACCTCGTTAGCTTAGTTGAAAAAACTACTGGTGCGTTGAGCCCGTTGTCGCAGGTTCGAGTCCTGCCGGAGGTTTAAATTTTTCGAAGTCAAAGTGAAATACGTCCGTCCGTCTATTGTTGCTTTTTCGAGGGCATTTGATTCGTTTTTTAGAAGAAGATAAACATTTCCATTTCACATTATATACGTGTAACTCTACAGTTTGCGCAGCGCACGCTAGAATAGCTCGCAGTTGGCAGATTATTTTCTACGTACTTGACACTTATCGCTATATTTTGGACTATTTACTAAATATTTAAAATAGTAAATTATAGCATATGTGTTATTCTGATGTATAAGCTATATTATTGTAACGTTTCAATAAAATCCATCCACATCCATACATACAAACTTTCGCGTTTATAATATTAGTAAGGATAGTTGTTCAGCATAGCATATACGTTCTCTAAAGTTAGAGTGAAATATTTTATAAACCCTGGTGCGCGGGGTGAGAGCTAACTGGAACATCTTATTGGCATGATAGCGACTAGGTATGAATGTAATAAATGTATCCCACGGGATGATGAAGCTGTGATTTACATACAAAAGTCATCATTTTTACTGATATAGTGTAAGTGCGAATTACTAATAATCCGTCCTAGTCACTTAAAAAATCATAGATTATTACTGTTAGTATACACCTTGCTCCATACATACAGAGACAAAAGTAGTGTAAGTATTCGTACGTTTCTATTAATTTAGACAATAGGGATGTTTCCTGGGTATGAAAAGTTAAAATCTATTTAGTCCGTCAGTTAGATAATAAAAAAATATTAGACACGTATTTTTTCTTTTATCAAAACAATAAAAAAATACAAAGATACACCGCTTTAAAGTTTCGGAGTGGGGGCTTATGACGCTACGCCTCGCTAAAAATCGTAGCGAGGAGTGACGTCACGCGTAACTTCAGTTCTCTGTATTTTGATCATTTTTTGTTTGCAGGAAAAAAGAAAAAATACGTGTCCAATAAAATTCATTAATCTACAAGACGGACATTAAAAAAAAAAATAGGAAACAGGCCCATTCATGGAGCTTGTGAGCAAAATGCATATCGTAAACTGATGTATGATCCTTTTATGTAGCTTTATGTAGAGCACCCATGTATTCCGAAATCCAATATCCGAGGTACTTAAAGACAGTCAACAAGTTCTTAGAAAAAATTACTACTTAGTACCGTAGTTTGAAATAAAAAACTTACTAAAACAGGAAAAAAAAAATATTTATGGGACCGGTCGTCAAGAGAGCAATATTAACAATATAGGTCAGTGCAATGGTATGACGTTCGAAGATTACATAATATCGGCTATTACATTTGGCGGTTCATACACTCATAGTTTATATGTAAGTAGGTAATGGGAGTAATAGTCTGTCAATCAGATTTCTATATCAGACTTAGGGATGATGTTTTCAACGCCAGATAATTCTTATAAAATTATCTGGCGGTAATTGCCCGACTAAGGGTAAATTATAAAAACTATACTTACTTTATTAATTTGACTGGACACAGGACAGGCTTTGAGCACTCATTCACGTTCACTGATGAACATGGCCACCATAATAGCATAATATACAAGGCATAATGGTCAGACGTGTGTGTAAATTGCCATAATCATTACATTCAGTTTTAGATGCATGATCGGAATACATTGTTATGTTCACAGGACACTAACAAGCACCTAATTAGTCAATTAATGTCATACCTATTACTTAGGTAGCTAATTTTGTACGAACCAGTCAGCAAACGTTTTAGGTATGTACATCAGTTCCAAATAACAAATAAATAAATGTGTACAACATTACATACATTGCTCTGAACCCAAAGTAAGTAGCTAGCACTTGTGTTATGGAATTCAGAGACAACGCAGTTACCACAAAAACCCAGACCCGAGACAATGTAGAAAAGGGGTTTTCTACATTGACCCGGCCGGGGATCGAACCTGGGACCTCAGAGCTGGCGACACCTTGAAAATCGTGAATACGCCACTCGACCACGGAGCTCTTCAAATAACGTTCACGTATTTTCTAAACAATCTATCTATATATATTTATATATAAAATGCTTTGTCCTGAACGACGGACGGATCAATGCACAGCCTTAAAGGGTGTGTTCGTTGTATGACGTAGGCATCCGATAAGAAGAATATTTCGAAATTCTGCCCCTAAGGGGGTGAAAAACGGGGGCAACGTGATTCTTTGGTCCAATCTACTTTAAATTTTGCATAAAACATTCTTAAATAGAATTGATGAAAGACCTGTTTCGTATTTTATTGAAACTCATCGCCTAACGCGGTCAAAAGGGGGTAGACAGTTATTTTGGGGGTGATTTGCATCGAAGTTGATACTCCTTAGTGCTTTTGATTTAAATTAAATTTTATTTTAACATATGTTTGAAAAGTCAATTCGGTTTTATTTAAAAGCGAGCAAAAGCTAGTCTAGGTATATAATAATAATATAATAATAATATCTTGGGACATCTCACACACGGTCATCTGATCCCAAACTAGGCAGAGCCTGTGCTATGGCAACCAGACAACTAATAAACATACTTATATATTTCTAAATACATACATATTATAGATAAATTACACCCAGACACAGAACAAATGATCGTGCTCATCACACAAAGATTCGTCCTGGGTGGGAATCGAACCCACGACCTCCGGTTTAGCAGTAGTCAGGGTCACTAACCACTAGACCAACAGGCCCGTCAATCATATGGAAATAACATAACGAACCAGGGGTAAATTTTGATGTTTATGTACATGGTCTAGTTTTAGTCGGGTAGGGTTAAAGCACACACGCGCCTTGTGAGTGTGGTATCCCTCCCCAAACCATGACTCTCTCGATGTGTTCTCTAACTCTAACTGATAATGCTGTCCGCGTGGCTGACTACTGATCCGAAAAAATCTAATATCACGCCAAGAAGACAGTTGATAATAATTTTATTCAAAACTAGCTGACACGGCGAAATTCGTACCGCCTAACAGTCGATTCTTTATTATTTTTTTATTTTTCTCTCCGTAAGAATCATCCTCGTACTTCAAGGAAATTTCCAAAAAAAGAATTAGAAAAATTGGTTCAGCTGTTCTCAAGATTTGCGCTTAGCAACACATTCAGCGATTCATTTTTATATTATAGATTATACGATGTTTAAAATTCACCCGTAGTCCGTCTACAAAACTGATACCATTCGAGCGTTTGTTACGAAAGCTGGTGATTCAATAGGCATGTTTCCTATTTTTTTTTAATGTCTGTCTTGTAGATTAATGAATTTTATTGGACACGTATTTTTTCTTTTTTCCTGCAAACAAAAAGTGATCAAAATACAGAGAACGGAAATTACGCGTGACGTCACTCCTCGCTACGATTTTTAGCGAGGCGTGGCGTCATAAGCCGCCACTCCGAAACTTTAAAGCGGTGTATCTTTGTATTTTTTTATTGTTTATTTAAAAGAAAAAATACGTGTCTAATATTTTTTTATTATCTAACTGACGGACTAAATAGATTTTAACTTTTCATACCCAGGAAACATCCCTATTGTTGATGTTTTGTGAAAGGCTATTGCGTTTATTTTGTCTATTTTAGTCTTAGGTAGTTAATTAATGAGTCTCTGCAGGGTCGATGTCCCGGCCATCGAAAGGGTGGAGGAAATTCAAGCTGCAAAGATCAGCCATTTTCTTGAAGAAACTATTCCTATTCCTTCAAGCAAAAGGCTGATTTTCGTAGGGTGCATCATCATCATCATCCACGGCCTTTATCATCCATCTAGGCATAACCTTCTTTTATTATGTTACGCGCCATTCTCTCCGGTCGTGGGCAAGCTTCATCCAAATTCGACCCGAAACTTGGTTGCGTAAAGTAGGTACTTTAATTCGATTACATTACGAATCAAGAAATATAGCTATATGATTTACTAGCTTTAGCCCGCGACTTCGTCCGCGTTTCTTTCGTTTTTCGTAAAAAAGTAGCATATGTCCTTCCTCAAGGTTCAGTTTTGATGTAATAGACAAATTAACTTTCGTATTTTAGTAGGGAAATATAATATGTCAATCCACAATACTGTTGAAAAATATCGCAATAAGAAACCGCAGTATATTATTATTATTAATAGCTGTGCCCGCGACTCCCTCAGCATGTAACTCCTTGTATGTTATTAAGTTAATGTATTGGTAATATTGTTTAGATCACTTTCACATGAGGCTTAAGTACCTGTAGAACGAAAATACTTCAGCGCAAAGCTTCCGGGTAAACTATGTTGAAAGTTGACCCGTCCGGCACGTGAACAATCCTTAGGTATAGCATGATTCAGTATTCACGCGCGACGGCGCGATGGCTTATTATCGTATTTCAGGTATAAGTTTGATGTTTCTATACCGATTTCTATGATTTTTTATTGAATAAGTAATAATGTTAACTTTTTTTTAATTAGGGATGAGTGAGAGTATTATAAACGTAAGAGTAAACAAATATAATCAGAAAGCTCCGATAGCTAAGCTATCGGAAGTTACACGTGTTATTGTGAGTCAACCATAAAAGATAGACATATGCTGTTGTGGGATATTTTTTAGATAATTTTATGTAGAACATTTCCGTCATACATGATTTTTATGTAGCTTTAACCATTAAGGCTGCATACGCGACGGAAGCTTAAAAAATGGAGTAACTTCTCCCGTTTTCCCAACATTTCCCTTCACTGCTCTGCTCCTGTTAATTGTAGCGTGATGAAAAGTATACTATAACCTGCCCAGGAGTATGAAGAATAATTGCATCAAGTTTCGTTAAAATCCGTCGAGTAGTTTTTGTTTGTATAAGGAACATACAGACAGACAGAAAGACAAAAATTTTACTGATTGCATTTTTGGCATCAGTATCGATCACTAATCTCCCCCTGATAGTTATTTTGAAAATATATTTGATGTACAGAATTGACCTCTCTACAGATTTATTATAAGTAAAATAATAATATATAGATGAGATTAGAAGCTTACTTTTCATTTTTGATTTGCAAAGAGATCGTATTTAAATGGTTTAAAAAATAAAAAAAAACACGATTTTTTTTTTTCTGCCGCTATCTTATTTAGCGTATTTGATAGCATGACACAACTTATAATTGAATTTATGCAAAAAGTTTGAAATTTGTCGATACCTACTTATTCCAAAATATATAGTATATTATGTTTAATTCATGATTAAGTATTATAATTAGGTAACGTGTAATCGCTTGGTTTACAGTTGCGATACTGAGTATACGTATAGATATTAGCGGTACGCTATACATGTACATGTACCTAGTAGGTATTTATGTATGTACAGTGTATGACTATGGTATGACACGATCAATCACAAAGGGGCCGAAGATAAAGCATGCTATTTTAGGATTCTCTTTATGACTAAAACTCTAAGACGTAGATACTTGTGGTTTTATGTGGAAAATCTTATGATGGCTTTCTGACTTATATTTATTTATTTAGTAAGCATCGTTTCTATCTATAATTATATAATCATATAAATATAAGTATTTAGGTACCTACTCATAAAGCTAAAGGTTTTGTTTGTTTCAACGCGAAAAATCTTTTTTTTTTGGTGATGGATATCCCATTTATTGAGAAAGGCCCATTTAAAGGCTTGATAATATCACGCTTCGACATAGGATGCGGAGCATCAATAAAAAATGTTGGAAAAAGGCGCTTTCATAAACAAGATATTTAATCCTTATCCAAATAAATACGTTGTTTATTACGTATTTAATTTTAATTTTGAACAGAAAATTACCCTTAACATAATTTGATTTCAATGCCTTTGGTGGTATCACAGTTTTAAACTCAGCAACAAAAAAAATATCATGTAGGCACCAAAGTCATTGTTCTCAGGGTACCTACCAATGTACTAAGCACGCATTTATGATGTGCAAGACGGGTTTTGAGGATCCTGAAGGCGCTGGCCGGCCGTTATGTAATAAGTACCTACTCCTTTAATGGAATACATTTTAGTAAGATTTTTCCTCGAATTATCACAGCGAGTGTTTCATAAATAAAAGTAAGTATATATTAATTTTATGAAATCACGTGGTGTCACGTTGCGGAAAAGTGAGTTTACGTAAACAGTTGGGAACTTGAAATAAACTTAAACAATTAAAACTGAGGCTTGCATTGTAAACAGTTAAAAAACAAACCGCTCAAGTGCTTGCTAAGCCACCGTTGGGGCGTTTCGCAATTTATGAACCACGTAAACAGATTTGTTGTTTGCCCTTTAAACTTTCACTGGCTTTAAAGGTACCTACTACTCTATATACAAAAAAGAAATAATGCGGCATTGTCACGTTGTATGGTAATGCTTATCCTTTGTCCAACTTAAAAGTCAGCCCTTGGGTCACGCGAATTGTCAACAAGACGTTTGGCTCGATGACGAACTATTCATCGCGTGCGTACTCGAAAGATGCGAGGGGTGGGCAATTTACCCCCACCTCTCTAGAAGGGGTCCATCAAGGACCGAGGCCTGCCGGAGCTGCGCTGAGAATGCACAAGCGATCCCGCGGCTCTGGCTATGGCAAGGACGGGACCGGGTGTTTTTAGTCGGTGCGAGTCCGACATATCTCCACGCCCGGCGTGGGGATATGTCGAAGTCATTAGCTTTTCACCTCGTAATAAAAAAAAAAAAGGTTGTTATATTTCCGCCATTTGGGATTCAAAGCAGCCGCACAGCACGACGAACTAGGAAGGTGAGATGGCGCAAGAGTATCGACACAAGTAGCGTCCCGTACTAAAGGCCTACCCAACTTCCACGGGAACAAAGACATGCCGTCCGGTCTCTTGCCATCAACACGTGCCAGGCCATTGGGTTCGAGTACAGCCCGAACGCTGACGGCAACAAGAGCTCGTCGGATGACGTCGTTACCATTCGCATGCCGCTACATGCGGCCCGCGCTATGGTTACATGAAAGGCCGTGGTGTCCGAGGCTGTTGACAACTTCGCCACAGTGGCAGCGATGTGGAGAAAAACATAAAGCACCTAAGCTGTTGCACTAACAACATTTAATTAAATTTATTAATTTCATTTCCCTACTACTACTACAGTAAATAAACCCCAAAAACTATAAACTTAAAGCTGTGAACCACGGCTGTTTATTTTTAACTTGTATTTTCATCCAAATATGTACTATCCTCATCCCCTTTAACTTTCTCTAATGACGTCAAAGACTGGAGCCAGACAGTGGGACGCCACTGGCATCGATTACTGGTCCATTCAATGCCAGATAGAAGGCGGGATGACGCCCCCCTACACCCATAGTTTTCACGACTTGACCTTTAAACAAGACCTCATTTTACACGATGTGTTTTATGAATCGTTTCAAGACCGATCTCATATCTGTACATATTAAACAAAGTCGGTTTAGTTAAACAATTTAAAGCTCAAGCTCGGGTGGACCGATTTTCATGATCTTTGATTTGTTGGATTCGTCTTCACCCCGAAAAGCAGAATAATTATAAATACATCGGAATAGTCAAGACAAAATAGGTGTCTTATGGAAACAGGGACTACTTACGAGGGTAAAACCGCTGGCTAGTTTAATTAATTTTTAATCTAAAATTATTTATTTAGAGAATTTCTATCAAGTGTTGTAATTTAGTTTAGAAAATGATTGCCAATCAAAATCTTCTTTACATAGATAAAAAACAGAGACGATTGCGCTCTCTGTACACTTAGAACGTTTAAACTACGTTACGGATTTTAATTCAGTTTTCAGCAATATATAGAGTGATTCAAGAGGAAGGTTTTGGGTATAATTTATTTTATTTTGAGAGCTTACAGCTATATTACTAATCTATATATATATAAAATGCTTTGTCTTACATGACTGACGGATCAACGCAGTACCTAAACCGCTGATCGTAGAGACCTGAAACTTGGTGGGCGAATTCTTTGTGGGACGTAGGCATCCGATAAGAAAGGATTTTTCCAAATTCTACCTCTAAGGGATTGAACAACGGGGGCAAAGTTAGTATATTACAACGTGATTCCTTGGTACAATCAACTTCAAATTTTGCATAAATATTCTTTACAAAATGATGAAAGATGTGTTTCAATTTTATTAAAACTCATCGCCTAACGGGGTTAAAAAGGTTAGAAAGTTATTTTGGGAGTGATTTGCATCGAAGTTGATATCAATACACCTTAAGTAGTGCTTTTGATTTAAATTGCATTTTATTTTGACACGCGTTTAAAAACTTATTTCGATTTTATTCAAAAAACGTTAAACTTACATAAAACCTTGGTGCAATACTCTTTGATATTAGTATGTCAAAAACCATTTTCGACTTCTATGCGGAAAAAGTCGCAGGCAAAAGCTAGTGAGTACACAAATAATTATAGATTTTAGAATTATATATAGATAAATATGTACACTGTGCATGAAGTATTAAATAAATAAATAAATAACATACAGAAAAATTATATACAGAAAACATTTTATGATACTCTAGGCTAACACGAAGTACTAAGTAGCACAGTAGGTAATACAAATTAACACAAAATGAAATAATTCGAATGGTAACAAGAATTTGAAATCAAAATCAAAATAATTTATTTGTATTAAACATGTGTGTTTCAGATGTTATAAAAATGGTTCCTAGTTCTACATGTTATACCTTATAAGGTGTACAAGTTTTTATGAGTAATCTCCATGTAAATTAAAACATAAAAAAAACATTACAAACCAACTAAAGTGGGTAGGTAAATCAAAACATGAATTTGTTAAACTAAATAAAAAAATAACTAAATAATAAATATGTCTACAATTTGAAAAAGAATCATTATAAAATTCTTTAATACTGTAGTGACATTTGGTGTATAATAGAAAGCTTTAATTCTTTCCTAAACATTTCCGTACTTAAAGTTTTCATTTCTCTAGGTAATTAATTGTAGACAGTTGGGCCCATGCAAAAAATACTCTTTCTCATATGTATGTTCCGTTTTAGCCACGTGTAGCCTTAACATACTATCATCTCGGCGATTTTGGGTTACAGTATCAGACATTCGTGGGAATAAATGAGGATTAGTTTTTACAAATATGTACTGCAAACTCTAATATATATAATGACGGAAGTGTTAGGATTCTATGTTGCAAGAAATATGGTTTACAGGCTGTCAGTTATGAATAATCTGAACATGGATCTTATGTACCTTTTCTGTGCTTTAAAGACCTTATCAAAGTCAGGAGAGTTAGCCCAGAATATGATGCCGTATCTTAATACCGATGCCACCATACCGTGGTAAGCTAAAATAAGAGCTGTAGTATTAAGAACAGGAGAAAGCTTAAAAAGTGCAAATGCGGAACTACTTATTCTTTTAGTTAAAACTTTAATGAGACGTTTCCAATTAAGTTTTTGGTCGATTGTTATTCCTAGAAATTTTGCTGTTGCAGTTTCAGTTATTAATTGGTTATTATGTAAAACATTGATTTTAAGAGAATTATTAGTTTTTTTAAAGAAAAGTGTTAATGTTAGTCTTATTTAAATTTATTTTAAGGTTATTGTTATCAAGACATTGTATTATTGAGTCAAGGGACTTATTTATGTCCTCTTCATAAATTGCTTTGTCTTGACATGCTATTGATTTTGTGCTGTCTTCGGCAAATAGTGATATTGGGTGCCTTATCGCTTTTGGCAAATCAGTAATATAAATAATAAATGAACAATTTTTAATGTCTCAATATCAGGTATGTGCTTCTAGCACATCCAACACTAGTTGTTAAAAGATCAAGACGAATCTCACTGTTTAATTTATTGAATTTCGTGAATACTCTAAGCAGAAAACTATTCTTTCTAAAATGTGTATGGCATGGAGGGATATGGAATTATTGCGCAACCTTTTCACTAGTACTCTCAATCTAACCTCGCGGATAATATCAGGGCAATCGATTCTACCTTAAGCAAGATAGAGGAAGAAAGTTAGGTCTGTGATAGTACGTCTAGCTAAAGTGGAAGCAGATGTAACTTAACAGCTGCTCATAGGTAGCGTTGTCTAAGAAGCAAGATTTGAATCCGAAACCGAACCGAAGTTCTTATGTATTTTTTAAAATCTTTTGAGTAACAGAGATAACAAGGCTTCCAAATTTGCGACTCATATTTCAGGTGACTTCGCACATATGCAAATATAGAATTTTGATCGTTTTCATGCGTTCAGAGTCACTGGAATACTAGATAATAATAAATCCCAGGGGTCTAAAGGCTTTATCAACAGTTTTGTTTAATATATTAATATGCATTCATGTTTTGTCTAGTAGAAAATTAAGTAAGTAATTCAAACTGTCAGATAGTTAGGAATTATCCTTGCTGAAATTCTGCAATTTTTTTTTTTAATTTAAATCATTTTATTTCTTTATATCTCCTGGATCTTTATTATTTAATATTGAGCAATGGTTAAAAAACACATACAAATATTCATTTTAAATTTATATAGAGTACTATATAGCTACTTTGTTTTTATTTCTTTGTGCCAGTTGAATGACGTGTGTCCTCGTTGTTTACTATTGTTTACGAATGGCATAATATCTGTACTCAGCAGTACTACTGAAGGTTTCAACATAAATACTTATAATTAAACAGAACAACGTTACATCAAGAAATGTTTCTTTACATTTTAGATACATCCTAATCTAACACGTACGTGAAGCATCATTATATACCATTTGTCCTTTATATTGCGACCATTTTCAACACGCTGGCTCCACGGTAAAGATTTCTGATTTGTTTAAATTCATGTTAATTGAAGACATTTATATCGAAACATCCATAAAAGGCACTACTAGCGACTCACGGGTTAAGCCACATTATAGTGCACCGAATCGAGTTACGTACATTACCTGTTGTTTTAGAGTCTAAATAAATCTAAATCGAATATTTTGTTCATATTACAAATAATATACGACATTGAACTGAAAAACAGTTGGTTTTTTATCGATGTACGAGTTACGCAAAAGTACAGATGAGAAGCCAATAAAGTGGTTGAAACAAACCTATCAAAGTTTTGAAATACTTATTAAAAAAACAGGGAAAAGTTTTTTTAACTCTTTCGCAACGTACAGTCGCCGGCAAAAACACACTGTTTTTATTTCGTGGCTAAATCTTAAAAATCATCATTTCATGATTCCTGGCCGTTTCATGAAAAAGAGCCGCTTCATGATATGGTCAGCCACAATAAGATATATTATGGGCTGGGTAGATCAAAGAATAGTGAGCATTTGACGATATAGTTAATTATTTTGCACACAATGTAGTAATTTACAATATATATATATATAGGTAACAAAAAACAATATTAGTAAAATTACATATAAATACTCTGTAAGGGTGCTGCAAAATTTAAAAACTAAAATATATAATTATAATTTACAAAATAACATTAACATTTGTTACCACGACATATAAACATTGACATACATTATCACTATATATAGCTAGGTCACTTCATAACTTAAGTAAACGTTAGTAAAATATTATAATATGTAAAATAAATAAATATAATAAGTACGTAAAATAGTTTTATTATTCACTCATTATTTAGAGCAACATTAAATTAAAGCTATTTAAAACGTTCCTCTTATCTAGTAATATATTTTACTCAGATAAAACGAATTCTAGTATAACCTATAAAAGTATATCAATCTGTACCACAACTACTTATTTAATTTATCGTAATTAAAGTTAAAAAAAGTATTTAAAGCTACAAAATTGTTTTATGATTAATTTAATTACTTACATAACATAACACAAGGACGAATAATAGCAACGTGATGATTAAAGGGCGTTAAAAGATAATTTTAATACTAAAAACGTAACATAACAGTATTAACTACTCGATTAACTCTCATTCATCAAATTCGGCCCAGTAGTTAAGCGCAACGGTCTAACAAAGTTAGGAAAACCAAGCATAAAAATGTTTTGTCTTTTCCTTTTCTGTAATTGGCAAAAATATTACTGGAAACAGATAGAGAAGGAATGCCTTAACCGCAATATTTTCAATATATGCCATTGTGCTATGATATGGCACGTTACGATACGATAAGAATAGCAAAATTTCTATAGAAGCACGTTCTGCATTTATTTCATCATAATGCAAATTTGTAGGTAACTGTCCCACAACTGGGCAGAGGCCTATTCTCAAACAGACAGGTATCGAACCTGCTACTATAGCAGGAGTAGTGATAGCACTAACCCTGTCATTAGGGCTTGGAATTTTAGTTTCCAATTTTAACTCCAGGTTTCTTTACAATGCTTTCGTTACTATTAGAAATGCTTCGACTAGCGACACCACCACCGCGTCAGCTCATGATTAGTATTGAGTCTAAAACTAGTCGGGCGATCCCGAGAATATGCGTGAATTTAAAAAATGCGTAAATTTTCAGAATATTCTCTTTTTGCACTTCGAATTGAATATTCATAGCCAATACAAGACAACGTCTGTCCGGTCAGTTAGTAGTTTATAATTAATAAGCAAATATTAAAAAGAGAAAATATTATACGACTGCGTAGTAGGTGAATGTAAGATTTTCAATAGAGCCAATGCGGATATCTGTGGACTTCTGAGGTGAAGAAAGTGGCCCTGCAAGTATCACGCGCTGAAAAGCCTCAGGAGACGCAGACCCTTCAACTTGAGGGCCAAATATCTAAGGGACGCCGTCGGGCCCAGAACCTGGATTCCTGAGTCTAAGCCGAGCAGTAGCCATGGTCATACTTGCGTACAAAATGCTCGAAATTGTGACGACATGCGACATATAATTTATCTGAACGACATAAATAAATAAATAATTTATCTACCCCATTCTCTTTTATGCTTGACTGTACCTGCGCCATTACATAATTTTTTCCTTGAAATCAAAACAATACAAAAAATCACAGTTATTTTTTTTGGTTACGTCTCTTTAAAGTTATAGGTATGACCTTTATTTTGATAAGCTTCATTTGCAACATTTATTTACACTGTTTACCTTCTCAAGTACCTGTAATAATATTATGAGTAGTTAAGATACCTAGAGGTAGGTAGGTTAATGAAATTATTATTGAAATATCTGTAGGTATTGTTTTGTTGGCAAGCCTTGAAAGTTTTATTGACATATAGAAACCCCTTTCATATCTAAAAATCCTTCAGAGATGCTTAGACTGTAAATATACAGATCATTCACGCAAAATAAATACCTAAAGGGATACATGACAAATGATAAATAATGGTTTTGACTGTCCAGTTTATCGTATGGTACTTGCAATGACCGAAGAGCTGCGTGTTAAATTCCGAACATTTGTGTGATAGGTACTCATGTGTGGTACACAAATGTCTACATACGTTAAGTCTGGGTTTCTTTGGGTATTTTATATAAATACAGGCGACACTAGGGACTAAATTCCCTTGTATATCTCCTATAGTATCCTGTATAGTTAAGATACTAATATTGTATTGGAGAGAAAGTACCTCATATATAATAAATTACAATCATGTTAAAAATATTAATTTTCTCATCATCACATATTGTACATTTAGTATTTATGCTCTTAGATAGAGACTGGTGACTGTGACAGGTAAGACCTGAGTTACAGCTCTCCAGGCTACCCTCCGAAGTGACAAAAAGATGTGGATAATTAATTCTAACAGTATTTTATTCTACTCTTAAGCTTATAGGTACATATAAAACTATGAGATCAATATTTCTAACTATAATTAGTAGTGATAGTTGTTTTCAAACAACACATTTAAAATATAAAAAGTACAAAATATTGAAATAAGTTAAATCAAAATACTGGAGATACCAAATTATACTGCTTCAATTAAGGACCTACTATAGACCCTTTGTCACCAAGTCAGGATCTGTTGATGGAATCCCAGGGAAAATCCCAGGGAAAGAAAGAGAATACTCGAGAATAATCCTGAATTTTTATATACCTATTAAAGGTATTAAAGTTTTTTGTTTAGGGACCCAATGACACTCGCGCTCAAGACGATTCTAATGACGCATCATATATCAAAATCGGTTAACAGCCGATATTAATAACATATCCATAGATAGTTTTGCCTACTAGAGATAGGAATTTGACATAATTTGTATGGTGCTTATGTCAAAAACTATCTTTTGTCCGGAAATCTATCTGTAGATATGTTATTAATATTGGATGTAAGTCAATAAGGAGTTTCGAGCGGATGTAGAAACGGACATACATACATACAGGAGAAACACATAACCCTCCTTTTTTTGGTTTAGCCGCTGTCGGGTAAAAAGGAACCTGTACAGGATCAGTTGGTTATCCGTCTGTCTGTCAAGACCTTTTTCGTCGGGAACGTGTGGTGGTATTATGTTGGAATTAATATCAAATACTATATAAGTAGATAGACCTGAGTATAGAATCCCTTAAAAGCTGTAAAAAAGGTCTAAGACCAAGCAATTAAAAAAAACGGCCATTTATGCAGTGTTTTCATATATTTGCGAGTATCTTAAACTTATAGACCTAATAACTAGTACCTACTTTCCGTCGACCCGGAATCATTAAATTCGCATGAGTCTAGATTCGGTCTAACGTCACAAGTAAAGTTAAAAATCAATAAAAAACAATTTGTAGCTTTGTAACAAAAAAAGAGTTTTTAACGATTGGAAAACAGGCCTTTCCATCTTAGTTATCGATAGTTGCACCATAAATGCATTGCTAATATTTGTTTGCAACAATTGCAACTAAACAATAATAGAGATATCATTATTTAAATACTTAGCAATTTCTTGAAAGTTGCTGAAGGTGACCATTGCCCATATTAAGTTTAATGATGACGCAGAATTGTTCTTTGTTCTTACAGCACTGTCATTAAATTGGAATTACAGTTTAAACCCATGTTTAGAATTAAACTTAGTAAGGCTGTGATGCGATTAAGTTTACAGTGAAAAAAAAAACTTTTTTTAATCTATTTTAGTGTAGGATGATAATCGTCTAATCTTTGAAAGCTGTGCACTGATTTCAATAGAGTTCATTCCACCATGAGGCAATTTGAGGGGATTTTCCAATTTCTTACAATAAGTACTTAAATCAACAACCACAAAAAACATGTAACAATTCAGGTACAAAAATCCTTGCTACACCAACCTGTGGCTATACTGTTCAATTAATTTTAATTCCAATACAATGCCAATGCAAAATTGATATTAGTTTAGAGAAAACGTGATGCAGTTTTCTTTAAAAAAATACTGTCAGAGCAGGGAACTACCTAGAATCTAAACATTAAGAGTATTTTTTTGTATTGTGAGTTGTTGTGCCCGCTATATGAATAACAATTTTGTATTGCCATTGTATTAAAATTGAAAGTCATTCAATAGTAACACCTCCACGTTATCCCGTCGTCGAAGCGAGACGCTGCTTTGTACAGCGCTGTCTCACTTCCACGACGCCAAAAATCCTTCTTAAAGAGTTCATAGTATAGCACTAATCTTGATAAGCTATTCTAGTAGATAAAATCTGTATTTAAAAGGGAACGGCAAATATAGTGAATAATAAGGTTTAAATTACCAACAAAAACATGTTTTGAAAGACACGAAAAGAACTGCTATTAATTAAATTTTTGTAAAATAGATGTCGCTGTTGTAAGTTTAACTTTAGTTTTTGTAATATACTTTGATATTTCATAAAAGTGAGATCAAGCATAAAAGTGAGATCAAACATAAAAGTGAGATCAAACTAATACCGCTGTCCACTACACTTTTTGTTTCTCATATTCTCATCTCATTTATTTAGGGTCAATGAAAAAACAATTGTTGGTAAAAATATTTATGACCACAACATATTTTAGTTCATATCATTCGATATAGATGGCGTTGTTGTACACGTTAAAGAAAATATATTTTTCAAGACGGAATACTACGAAACGGATACAATAATACTACATGAATTTTAACAAAATATAACATACAATGAAGATTTACTTATTTCCTACATTCGTTTGTAAGTTTCTTAGAATATATTTCGGTCCGTGTAATAATCATGCCACTTTATTTCTTTGGTTGCATACTTCTTTGGACGTAATGTAAAAAAGATTTAATGTAACGTCGAATTACAATTTTAGTGTATCAAAGGTTTATCTATTTATGTTGAACTTTTGACGTGATGGCTGCACAAAAAAAACAGACACACAGACAAAATTTCCAATATTGTTATAAATGGGTTCTACTAATACCCTTGTTTTTGAAGTATTTTTTAAAAGAACTTCGATGAACAAAATTGTCTCGTCTACAGATTTATTATATGTATAAATTGTTTATAAAATGAAAAATTGACATAAAGAAAATGTAGGTACAAAGGTACTGCTTATTTCTTAAGAAATTTCTTCCAGCAGACCAGAATTGGATAATTTAACATAAACATAAATACTTACTATAAATATTTGTCCCCATAATATATTTTAAATATTATGTGGACAAATTTTATTCCTAAAGGGTAAGAAAGTTGAAAATTAATATCATATTAGACATATTAATATATTTAACTAACTTGGAATTAGTTATTACATCTAATTAAGGGTTGTTAAATACATTTCTGTAGTATTTAACACACAAATATCCGAAAATATAAAAGTATATCGGGTCAATTTTCACACATGGTAACAACAGAGATCTTCATGTCATTTTAGGGCTCCTTGCCTCAAAATGATAAAACGGAATCCTTATAGAATTACTTTTGTGTCCATCCGTCCTTCCGTCACAACTGCTAGACTGATGGCTTTGAAATTTGGTATACATGGATATGTAAGTCAATGACCCAAAGTCGAACGGAAACTTAAATAAATAAATTTTAAACATGGGAATTACTTTTTTGGGGTATATTAAAACATTTTTAAAAGTTCTGCTACTTATCGACGGCTCCAAGATTAATTATATTATATATAGAAATAAAAGTCAGAAATATAAAACCACACGATTTTCTTCCATTTTTAGACTGTTTTACGTTTAACTTTTTTTTATGTATTATTTATTAGATATTTGTATTTTTTTGTGAATATTGTGTTGGTTTAGCTGTAAGTCTTCCATAAATTTAAAATAAATAAATAAATGTTATGTCTTTAGGAATTTTCTACCAATCGACTGTTGGCTTATGGCAATTATTTTACACATAAGGTATTATTAAAGTTACACAATATACCTACGTATATGCCCCCGCCCACAAACTCTCTTTTCCATTATACGGTAATTGAGTACACAACATATTCCACGCCGTTTTGACAAAGAATAATGCTTAATGTTACCTGTTAACTGTTTATGAACGATATAACAACGATACACTTATAGATCTAAGTAGGGTCTGAAAAAAAGACTTGAAATACTTTATCAAATAATTCTAAGAATGTCAGTCCATAAACCACCCAAAAGTAATTTTAATTAAATGTTATCATCTCTAATGTCTGGATTTTCAACAATAGAATTAAAATTAAAATAATGTTTTTTTTTTTTTTTTTTTTGTAATAGAATATAATTTAAAATGTATACATATTACAACAGCCGCGTCTTTCAGTCGTCTATTGTTTTGAACGCGCTAACTCAATAACTACTTCATATGGTTATTACTAAGGTACCCGAGGGTATTAAGGCCTAGCTAAGGGAAATTTGTAATAAAATGAAAAATATCCAACATAATCATCAAGTTTTATTATTAATCAGTCATGTATTTAAATTACTACAGAGTTAAAACAAAAAATAGCTTCTCTAGCTTAAAAACAAAACAATATATAACTTTAAAAAAAACGCAGTCTGTAGGCCTTATTATAATTGGGTAGGGTAAAAAGGCCTATACTTTCAACTATTCGAAAATCAACTTATACTACGTAAATTGGTATTCTTGAGATCAATAATCATTCCCATAAAGCAATAGGAAGCATAATGGCAATAAATAAAGGCAATAAATTGCCTTTATTCGCATCCATCAGGACATTGAAAGTCATCAGTATCTTCTGCGGTCAAACCGACACACTCTTCGTGCTATTTACCACTTGGAGCATCGCAAGCATTGCCTCATTGCATCGTCCATTCTATCTTCTTTGCAGGCATGACAGCACCAACTCACTTGTTTTCGTGATTTACCTTAGACGGTAGTAAACTTTTTTACAGATACGAATTTCTTAGGATTTAAATTCTTTTTAAACTTCGTTTTTTCTTTTCTACCTGTTTTAAAATCAGTATAGTTTTCGTGTTGTTTATTTTTCTTTATTTTGTTACCTTTCACTTCTTTACTACGTATTTTCTCTTGATTATATTTTTTAAATATATCTTTTGTGTCTGGAGTACCTTGATAGTTAATGGCTTTTCGTCTAACAGTCGGTATGATAATCAGATCGTCTTCTGACCACAATGCCCGTTTGGGAGGCATCGTGACCGTGAGCACTGAAAACAATGATAAATAAAATGAAAATTTATAACTACGTACATACTACCCACCGACAAACATTTTAAAAACACGCTTCTACTTATATAGCAGTTTAAAAAAATAGGAGTATAATAAGGCCTATAGTAAAATTTTATAGGCCTTAATACCCACCAACCACATGGTTACAGAAAATAAAGAATAATAAAAAATTTACAACTTCAAGTCCTTTAATACGGGAACCTAGGGACAAGGATACATTAATTAATAAACGGACAGTAAATACAGGTTTGTAAATATGTCATTTTCAAAATAACTTACGTTTTACTGGAGCCAATTTTTATAATTCGTGCCGCGTGACCGCACCGCTGAATGATTATGACGACACTGGCGGGAGGAGAAGTGCAAGCGTTCGTCCGCCACTTTGCAGCGACTTGTATATGCTCTGAGCTTGTGTGAGTGTAACCTTGATTGTCAATTACTGTATTTCGTACGTTTTTTGTTACTTAGGCCTTATTGCCCGACAGGCCTTAATACCCGCGGGTACCTTATATGAAAATCCGTTGGGTAGTTTTCATAGAGTTACTGAAGAAGAAGGTTTGCACGTATAATTCATTAATGCTTTGTCTACCCGTGAGAAGCTAGGGCGGGTTGCTAAGGAAATATAACATATTAAGTAATAATAACGCTAGCTGTTTTTTGGGCTGTAATAATTATCTACACGAATGTGCAGACTATTAATCCGTCACATATTAGCTAAGAGCAGTCGTGTGAAAAACGCATTCAAACGTATGGCAACACCTACGCTCCATGTTTAAACTTTGCCGCTGTCAAACATGCGCGGTTATTACCTGCAGCTCTAAACGGTTTTTTAAAGCTCATTAAACTTGGAACTGTGAGAGGTGTTGCAATTATATTGATTTATATATAATATATATGCACCAAACTTTTATTAGGGTGGGAATTTGAACTTAGTTGGCATGATATTTTCTACCTTTCATATAAATACAGATTAAAGCTGAAACTTACTAGTTAAACACGAAATATTAACCACAATGTGTTTATTATGTAGAAATATTAATTTTACTAATGTTGTGTTAGAACACACTGTTCAGAGCGCCTTCAAACCAAAGATGTAAAGTACATTTTTGTAACTCGTTGTGGAATCTGACAAAAGAACCAGCTTTTTGAACCTTGCTAAAGGAAGTTTAGATTCTTGGTACTTACCAAATTTGTTTTCGGCGAACAGCACACCACGCCATTCCTTGAAACACCTATGAAATTAATTAGTATTTCTGCATAATCGTAAAATTGATTAATTAACACTAAGTGATTTCATTATCTCAATCAACTCTATGATATTGCCACGACATAAATGTAACATGACAGCTAGATCGAACCACGCATGCGCAAAAAAAATGGTGTTCAACAAGTCCCTCTTTGTTTATCCCGCATGTGCGAGTGCGAGTGGTATCCCACCCAAGCGGCGACCGGTCACCGCGCATGACGTCACAGTCAAATCTCAGTCAAACCCCGAGCGGCGACCGGTTACCGCGCATGACGTCACAGTCAAATCTCAGTCAAACCCCGAGCGGCGACCGGTCACCGCGCATGACGTCACAGTCAAATCTCAGTCAAACCCCGAGCGGCGACCGGTCACCGCGCATGACGTCACAGTCAAATCTCAGTCAAACCCCGAGCGGCGACCGGTCACCGCGCATGACGTCACAGTCAAATCTCAGTCAAACCCCGAGCGGCGACCGGTCACCGCGCATGACGTCACAGTCAAATCTCAGTCAAACCCCGAGCGGCGACCGGTCACCGCGCATGACGTCACAGTCAAATCTCAGTCAAACCCCGAGCGGCGACCGGTCACCGCGCATGACGTCACAGTCAAATCTCAGTCAAACCCCGAGCGGCGACCGGTCGCCGCACTACCTCCACTTGATTTATACCCTTTTTTTTTGTGTTTAGAATCTACTTTTGTATGAAGCAGTTTGATGATATAAATACTTTATTTTACATGGAGCGCCTGCCTATCTGACCTTAACTACCCATATTACTGGGTAACACAGTATCCTATGGTAAGACTGGTTGTCAGTGTCAGTTAGACTGCCAAAGATCAACGTACAGTCGGGACCAACGACTTAACGTGCTTTCCGAGGCACGGAGGGGTCTCTGGATCCCCATCAATGGTTCAACCGCGGCGAGCGCGGCTTAACCTTTATTATCGGTCAAACCTTACACTTAACCACGAGCCCCGCTCATTATTTTCACTTGACTAAAATATTAACATCTGGCTCCAGGACGATCCATGGATTCTATGGCACATTTAATTGTATGTTATTTACATAATCCCATCAAAGTTTAATTACAAGTACTAAATGACGTTGCCATTAAGAGTATTTACTATTTAAAGCATTAGGGGCGGTAATAACCTGACTACTTCAATGGGAGTACTCATGTTTTGATCATAAACACATACTTACTTTGCCAATTGTTACCGTACCGTCATTTCCTGTTCAAATTACGCTTTATTGCCATCTCATTGAAATTAACTCGTCGTATTATCATTTCAAAGCATATAATATTAGAAACATCCAATTTATTAAATTTTCCGCATTTTGCTGTACTAGCAGATTTGACAGACAACTAAGTGATTTATTGGTTTCAGTTATTATTCTCTGTGCGATTTATAATGTTAACAATATTAAACATAACAATATATACAATTTAAAACATAAAGATGTACCTACTATTCACTTTACTGGACCTATTAAACTTCATAATTTTGCTTTAGGGACACGGTCAGTGATTTAAAAACGCAGGAAACTAACCACCTAACGATATTAGGTAAAATGTTTTGCAACTTTGCTTTACTTTTATAAGTCACAAGTTTTTGTTCCATGAATACCGCTTTCAGTTCATGAATTTCAGAATATTCCGGTATTTGCCGTACCTAATTATCTCGCCGCTTATATCTGGACAGTTTTTGTAGATATTTGGGAAGTGAAGCCAATGTCTTCGAGAGTGGAATATACGTGAATGAACACTCACATCCAGTTTCATGACACTGCGTCATTAACTAGAATCGGAGCCAAAAAACGTCTGTCCCTACGTGTTGTTTGACTTGACTGTTACATTGTATTGTTTTTATCATATTTTAAACATTACCAAACTTTTCATAAGATTATTAAACACTGTGTTATTAGACATATACCACCATCACCTCTTGTCCGTAAGATTAGCTGCCATTGCGACGCTCTGCGAACACTGATCATTACAATACAAGGCTTTATAAAAAGTTGAGTGAAGCCTGCCTTTTATCTTAAAAGATTCACTAAAGATTAATTTGATACCAATAATTTTATCGATCAAAAACGCAGAGACGAACCTACCATCCTTTTCTCGAAGCCATTCAGGACATTTTTAACCTTCCAGTAATAAATGTTGCTTCTCATGTCGTACACATTCCGTTTTCGTAAACAATGGACATAATTGCAAATAAATTCAGTTCCAATTATGTATGCGGTTAGCAATTAATAAAGCTATGCGTGTCCCTTACCTACTATTGATTTTAGCGCAGAGATAGCAAAATTTCTTGCTCTTTACATACACACAATTGTTTGTTTTAAGTTACCATGGTTACAACATAAGGTTTTTGCATTTCCTTTCTTATTTATGTGGTGTGTAAGCTTTAGCATAATAAAATGACATTAAAACTTCCTGGAAACAAATAAATCTAGATTTTGGTGTGCTGCCGGTTGTTATGTACGAGTCATTTCATTTTATACGAAAAGGCCACTCTTCGTATTTTAAAGTGCAATTACAGGCTTAAAAAAAGGCTACTAAAAGGGTAAAAAAACAAAAGCCAATTTTATAATATTTTATTAATGCGGACTATTGTTTTATTTTTTAGCAATCATTATGTTTTAAACTAAGTATTCAAGTATAAAATGATTTAGACTCATAATAGTATATAATAAATCAAAATTGTAGCTTTCAAGATTGCTAGCCATTTATTCAATAAGAGTTTATGGAATTCATTGAACAGAATTAAACGACAGATTACAAGTTTGGATAGTAGTGTACACTTCAACGGCCCTAATACATAAGTGCACATTTAGATTTATTAACGTCGCTACAACAATCGCGGATTTTGTAGGACAACTGACAATGTGTAGGTACATGAGTTACATTTACTAATAATTGAAACTAAAACGAGATAAGCTGACCTCATGGCAGAGTGTTTTTTTTTCCACAAAACATTATGTCGCATCATTTGAAATAAATTTATATAATGCTTTCCCGCCAGGTCCATTTAAATCCGGAGTTTTCAATCGTATTAAGAACAATATAGATGTGTCACTTTAATTAAATTTGGGGTGCATGAATCGCTCCACGAGTGGCGTTAACATTTATCGTACTGCGATACCAAACGTCCAGTGCACACTAGACAGCTAGTACTCGGTAACGCAGTCTATCCGTATCTGTATATATATCCAAAAAGCATCAATTTTCGTTTTCATTTTAGCATTTCCCATCATAGTCAATGATTGATCTATTCAGTTTCTATAATATAATCCTTACTTAATATTTATATTAATAAATGCGAAAGTAACGCTGTCTGTCTGTCGCGCTTTCACGCCAAAACTACTGAATCGATTTAAATGAAATTTGGTACACAGATAGTCTAGAGCCTGAGAAAGGACATAAGCTAATTTTTGCCGCCATTACCGACACCCACGCGGGCGGAGCCGCGGGGAACAGCTCTACATAGCTATATTATTTGCTATAGGACCTCCACTTGGTTAACGCGGCTGATCTGTCAGCTCCTGTCATGACATTAACATTTTGTTTTTGACGAGCCGATAATGAGCTACTGTTTCTTCTATAAATGAAATTTTCTCAGTGATCTGTGGTTTCTATGTTTTGTTTTTTAGCTGATGCCGATAGGAACAAATGGACGACAGATCTCTCATAAAATAAACAGGATGGACAATGCACTGTCTGGAATGGGTTACGGCACTGTAAAGAAAAAAACTTTGATTTGATTAAACAGTCTTTTGTGAACACAAGTCCTCAAAAGGCTAAAGCGAAATAAACACTTAGGTACCGTCTTTTAAAAGCATAGATATAAAAGGTCTTGTAATAAAAAAAGTCCAATCGGATCTCAAAAACAGATGTTTTCTAACTTCGGCTGATCTAGAGCGTTTCAAATGGTGGCGCATTTGCCGCAAAAAGGTTTTCACACTGATTTCTCTAGAGAAGCACTAAGGCTCATTGCACGCAGCCAGTTCAAAAGCTTCTATAATCAGAAACTCGGAATTTCTGTCGCAAATAATCCAACTGGAATTTACGAGATTAGATATAGACGTTAGCTTTACTATGAAACGAAGTTAAAAGTTTGACAATAATAACAAAGTCTGGATTTGACTAAGTTTCTCTTATATTTAAATAAGATCTAACAAACACAGCTCTCATACAAACGATCAAACAAGGACAGTAGTAGACATCTCTTGCGTTTAAAGATTAATTTAATGTAGTTTTCATTCAGTTCTTTGCCGTGTCTTACAGTAACTAAGAGAGCCAGTACATGATACTATTAAAGTCACATTGATAAGTATACCACCTGCTTGTCAACTCGGTTTGAACCTGATACCTTGTGATTCTGCTGTAATCCTGTCATTAGGCTACAGGGCTTACTAGATAGGCAATGTTACACAAGATATACAAAATATACATTGGGTATTTAACGCCTTACAAAATAATTAATAAAGACTAATTAAAAAGATCGAGTACGTAATAGAGACGACTATTTCCCCGTACAATTTCAAACGGCAATTGCTACCGAGTGAATCCTACCAGAAAAACCCAAATACCTTCAGAAACAAACATATGACGGACGTGGTTAAATACACGGTATTTATTCAAGGAACTTGATTACGTCGATAGATACTTAAATTGCCCTTCAACATGTCAAAACATGTTAAATCATTATTTAGGAATATAACGGTTTCCTCACGCACATTCTGGGGATCGCCGGACCAGTTTCAGACTCAATAGAAGTCCGAGCTTCATGAGCAGACACGACGGCGGCGGTGTCGCGAGTCGAATTCGATTGATGATTAGGGACTCCTATAGAGTCTGTAACTAGTCGGGCGATCCAGAAAATGTGCGTGAGTAAACCGTTATATTCCTAAATCACCATCATCATTATCATTACAGCCGAAAGACGTCCACTGCTAAACATACGCAAGGATTGCCACGATTCCTAAATAATTATGTCAAAACTGTGTGAAAATTCTCCTAAACTTTTTTAAGTGTCTCGTGCGTTTTTACGACACATGTCGGATTCAAACTGGCAATTCATAAACTACTTTTTTTATTATATTCGCCTGGATATGTCAGATATGTGGATATGTCAGTATGTCGCAAAAAAAGTACTACACACGGACACAATATGAGCCGTTGCGGTGTACCACGACTGTATGGTGTACCTAAAGCATTGTACTGTATGTGTAGCATAATACCATGTTTCTGTGCTACCTAAGTAATTATATGGCACGAAAACCAGTTAGTATAAGGGTAAGTGCAGACAGTGAATCGATTGATCCAATTACGAGTAGTAGTACTCGCATTTGCATGTAGTGGAATACATTGTAATCACATGCACTTCCTTCACCTGATTTATTTTGATATAACGTTGAAATGCATAAATGTGGACAACATCACATACATTGCTCTGAACCCAAAGTAAGTAACTAAAGCACTTGTGTTATAGAATTCAGAGACAACGAAGGTACCACATACACCCAGATCCGAGACAATGTAGAAAACTGTTTTTTCTACATTGACCCGTCCGGGGATCGAACGAGGGACCTCAGAGATGGCGACACCTTGAAAACCGGTGTGCACGCCACTCGACCACGGAGGTCGTCAAAAATACATAATTATGTACCTATTTATTTACTTTGCCTAGCTAAGGGGTAGTTGCGGACCTAGGTATATTATTAATGAAAACTAATAATCGAAATTCATACTGACTAATATAACTTAAAAGTTTATTCGGAAGTAGGTACCTATATGGAATTATAGAAATTTGATATATCTACGAAGATGCAGCATGCAGTGAATTCTGAGACCAAAAACCAGTTATATACGAATGAAGGAAAAAGGATGCATATTTTTATCACGCATTAATTTGACCGATAAATTAAAAAACTAAACTAATAATGCAGACAACAACGATCAGGTTTAAACAAGTAAACAAGTTAGATACCTATGTTTGTACTGCATTGTCCATTCATAATTTCTTGTAACGAATCAAGACCTTATACAGCGAACAACTCTAACAATATTCAGAGTTCAAATTACTTAACCGTACTCAAACGGAGTCCGATCAAACTGGTTCTCCGATTAACGTAATGTCAACAATATTTACTTCCTATTGTACACAATTTTCGATACAGAGACATAGTTGTGGATGCCCAGCGGTGCGGTGAACGAATTTGTGTGCACAAGGTTGCAGGTTCAAACTCACTACATTCAAGTACCAATGTAACTTTTCCAAGTTATATGGACTTTCCTAATTATTTTGAGACATTAATGACAGCGTGAGGAAACTTAGATTCCAAAAATTGGAATCTGTAATCGCCATCTAGCAATGTGCAAGCGTGTTTCAGCATAAAATGCATTAACTGTCAAAAATTCAAGTTTCTAACCCCTGTGGGATTAGGAACGTCACAGGGCTTAGGTTAACAACCCCCGTTAAACTCTGCGTTGACGAATCAGTCAGGACAAGCAATGTTATATTTTAGATATATAATTATTTGCATTGTAATAAACAACGACTTTCGTAATTTGAAATTAACGAGACTATGCAAAATATTTGATGAGGTCCACACAGAATTAGCCCTTTGTTTATGAAACCAAGTAAATAATAAAATAAGTTTCTACATTTCTTAAAACAATAAGTTTATGAGTAATTTATTTGGTTATCTGTTGCTCAGTTTTTATCTATAATATGTACATAATATGCAATTATAAATGATGAGCTATGCCCCGCGGTACCTGCTTTTCTACTAACGCAAGTAACGTGATGTTATATAGCCCTTCTCGAGATTTAGGCTATCAAGAGCAAAGAATCTTTCAAATCCGACGCGTAGATTCAGAGATGTGTGCGTTTAAAAAAACGTTTGCCATATTATTTTAAATGTCATGAATGCAGTGTCTATTGATCACAGAATATAATAGTAATGTTGAGTCGATTAAACTTTTATAGTCGTCCTCGCATTATTTACTCCATGCATTTTATCTGGTGTGACACAACCCCCTAACGGCCTCAATACAGCTACTGACACACTATCTAACCAAAAAATCGGTCAAGGTTAAGTAGCTCTATTACATCCCATTCTTGGCATTACTTTTGTATACATCGTAAATGCATTGAATTGTGTAGAACTCTCGGTGATAAGAGAATTTGGGTAGCCAAAATAGCAATGAAATAGTGGCTCGTTTTCATTTTAGATTTTTCGTCACTGGTAGGTTAGATCACTTCTTTATATCCTACATCATCATTTGTATTCGTCTAATAACGATACAGTACGTTGTTAATTACGGAATATTTTGGTTTAATCTCGACGAGTGTTTGATTGGTCTATCAGTTTATCTTATATGAGTCACCATGTGTAATGGCGTTCCGAGAAGTGACGACATTAGATCTAAATATACATATACTTATTACTATATATATACATAACACGACAAACTAGTACAGCAGAAAAAAACTGAAAGATGATCTAACATTAAAATGAAGGTAAAATAATCTAACCTTCATAGACAATTTCAGAAGGGGTTACTTCCTTATACTTAAAGCTAGTAAACTCTATGGTATACAATAAGCAAACTTAGTTCTACCGTTCCAAACACACGGAAGGTATTCCCAGTAAGTTCAAAATAAAGTTAGTCACAGTATCCAGCCGATAATCGTGCTTAAAATATAGAATATTTTTTATAGCGACAGAATTATTATTGTGTGCACATTCAAGCGACACAACTATAAAACTGTTTTAGTAAGCACGACATGGCGTACACTACCGAATTCTAATTTAACTGGTTTCATCTAGGCATACAGATAATGTTATTTTTTTAAATCAGCCATATGATCCCAAACTAGGCAGAACCTGTATTATGGCAACTAGACAACAGACTGATAAACATACTTATATATTTCTAACATAAATGTATATAGATAAATGACACCCAGACACAAAACAAATGATCATGCTCATCACACAAAGGTTCGCCCTGGGTGGGAAACGACCCCACGACCTCCAGTTTAGCAGTCAGGGTCACTAACCACTAGACCAACGGGCCAGTCAAAAGAAGGTGGGAATCGTCATCATTCGATATTAAACAACAGAGTCCGTTGTCGGCTGCTAACCATGAAATTGACAATTCATTAACACTGACCTAAGTGTTAAACACTCCACTTCTCATTGTTTTCACGCTCTGCAAATGGTGTGACGTCTCAATTCGCAACTTGTTTTTTTACAAGTTACTGATCTCAACTCATCAGCGAACTAGAATCATCTTGATTCTATTGCGCAGTGAAAAAGTTTGTACCAATGATCGCTCTTGTTACAATGATGTTTCATTGAATATACTTAAACGGTAACAAATCGTTAGCATTCGTAGTTTAAAACATTACACAGAAAGATATCAGACATCACAGATTCAAACACATCGAGAAAATAGCCGTTTTAATTTATTGCCAACAAAATTTTCTTATGTATGATTATAATATAGTTCCTATACAGTATTGTTAAAGGTCTATAACTCGTTGAGTTTATAGCAAAACACTCATAATACTAACTAATGATTAACGACTAGTAACGCCTCGTGTGTCGACAATACGGTTTTATTGACTTTATTCGCTTGGTCGGAAGGATTTCGAGGCGCCGCTGACGCCGCCGTCCGAGTGGAAATTTCCATAGCTTTAAGTGTTCACATATTTTTTTTATTCCTGCCGTAAATCCTTGTAGGGTTGTCCGTTATGCATGGGGCTGCCACGGCGATGTTATCGGAAGCCTCGTGTCCATATTATTCATTATGTTTAAAGTTTTATTGGCTATAGCCAAGTTATAACTTATAGAAATAGAGTTTTATGTTACATTTTGGTATTCTATTGTGTCAGCGATTAGGTCACTTGTATTTATTTTGTAGCGTTTTTTATATGTTTTGCACATGTGATTTTCCTTGACAGTTTTGCAATTTCATCTTTATTCATATATTTTGTCGACTTCTGAGGAGGCCGTAAACCTGTTTGTGGATTTTTTACATGTTCTCAGAACGAATACGGTCAATGTAAAAGGTCTATTCAGTTGAATTTTCAATAAATACAATGCGTATTGTAGTGACAGGGTACTATTGTTAGCAACTTTTTGTGTTGTTGGTAGCCATCACCTTCGTAATGAAATGAGTTCAAGTCCCAAAATCTTCCTAGTAGGATCCTTGAATGATCGTATTAAGGTTACCTAGGTTGATAGGTTCTTGTTGTAAGAAATGTAATCACGCCAGTAGGTACCTACTCTTTGTTTTGTTGAAAGTTGAAACTGTACAACTCATCGTTATGATTAAATATTTGTTATTATTAATTTGATAATATCTTGGGACATCTCACACACGGTCATCTGATCGAAAACTAGGCAGAGCCTGTGCTATGGCAACAAGACAACTGATAGACATACTTATATATTTCTAAATACATACATATTATAGATAAATAACACCCAGACACAGAACAAATGATCGTGCTCATCACACAAAGATTCGTCCTGGGTGGGAATCGAACCCACGACCTCCGGTTTAGCAGTCAGGGTCACTAACCACTAGACTAACAGGCCCGTCAAATTAGTTTGTTATTAAAGCAGCGTAAACTGGAAGTATTTTATACCTACATATTCTTTTGAGAAATAAAGCTCTAAGATAACAAGTATTACAAAATTTTACGATAAAGCATGATGGAATCTTTAAACACGGCAAAGCCAAAAAAGAGAGATATATATATAGAGGTATACCCGTTCCTATGCCATCTCGTAACTACTCAATGTATTACTCATGTACTTAAAGGACTACAAAATAAAGCCCTGTAGTACTACTCACTGAAATCAATATGGCGACGCATGTCGCCATTATGATATGTAAAAAAAAATTATTCCTTTAATATGGGTATCGAGTTGAAGGTTTTAATGGATAACTTAACTAAGTACATTTGGAAACTATATAATTGTAATATAAAAAAAACTGTATAAATCTGTCTCCCAGTCGGGGAACTGTGCACACTTTTAAGTCTAAGAAGAGTAAGAAGTTCCTCGAATTGAAAGACATTTAAAGAATTTGATTGCATGGATATCTGAGTGGTGTAGACCACCAAGCTATCACTGTGCGCGTGCTGCGGGTTCGATCCTCTCATGGGATAAGCATTTGTGTGATCCACAAATTTTATATACATATTTTATATACATATTATAATATTTACTAAAGAGAAGACATCGAAAAGTTTTTGTCGATAGGAGTCGGTCAGTGGTATTTGTATTTCCTAGGTTCGAATTCACAAACTTATATTTTATGAATCTACCTCGGTTCTTGAGTATAAATGGTGTAACTAACCCGACTTTGTTTTATCTATACTTACTTAATATATAAAGCTGAAGAGTTTGGTTGTTTGTTTGTTTGTTTGTTTGAACGCACTAATCTCAGGAACTACTGGTCCGATTTGAAAAATTATTTCAGTGTTGGATAGCCTGGAGAGGAACATAAATGAAAAATGTTACAAAGATGAAAAACCGTTGCAACTAAAACACGCGGACAAAGTCGCGAGGGATAGCTAGTATTATGTATAGCTGTACCCCGCGACTGCATCCGCGTGTTTTAGTTTCTACGGTTTTTCATGTTTTCCGCGAAAATAGTTATTTGGAATATAACTTCAGCTATCCGCCAGTAAAAACAACTGGTAGTTCCTGAGATTAGTGCGTTTATATGTGGTACTTGATGATTATAATTATTTTTTTGCGGAGTTATTTTAAAACTACTCCTAAGATATTCATTGAAAACCAATTGTGTTAATGGCAATTTTGTTCAAAATTAAATATTTGTTATTAATAATATTTATTTGGATAAGGATTAATATTATGCTTATAATAACACCTTCGTAAATATTGCATTTTATTTTAGGACTATATAAGAAAAACATTTATATACATGTAACTCTGATACTGATACTAATACTGATCTCCACGGCATCGAAGCATCAAATTTTATTATGTTCAAAAATAAGAAAATTACGGCGTTTTTTAATGGATTTATGATCATTATTATACAGAGTTATCATTATTTTATTTAAACCCCCGACACAAAAAGTCTTGTCTGTGGTATCATAGTTCCCAAACCAATGGACCGATATGATCTTTGATAGCTGATGTGATCCAGACGGTACCGATATTGTAACAATTATTTGCTCTACCATAAAATTTGTCAGAGGTTTCTTAAACTTTTAGTTTATAGTTATCATATATATTCATCAGTGAAACTATATATATATATATATATATATAGATAGATACAGATAGATAGATTATGAAGGTGCTTAATAAAAGGTACAATAATAGATTTACTATTTTTAGCTTTATTTGTTTATTGTCAACACTTCGAGAACCGAGTATGCAACGGATCGATTCTTGCGGTTACGGTGTTCTCTGCATATCTACAATACAAGTACATTTGTTTATAAACAAAATATCGATGACAAAATATGATGATATGAGCGCTTCACATAGTCGATGCTCAAAAAAATTACTTCCCTCATTTGCTTGACGCTAAAAAGGATTACAAACGAAACGGAATTTGCTTTCTGTATTCCTGCATGCTTGTTGCTTGTTGCAAGTCTGACGCGACCCTTGAATGCCGCACACCAGGCTTAAATACCCACACACACTCCAAAAGCTGCCAGCCTCGTCCTAGAACCCAGTCATACACACTCAGTTGTAGAGCATCGGGAACAATAAGAGATATTTCAAGTAACGCTAACCATTGACTGTCTTGATATGTATTGCGTCTCGGAAAATCCAAATTAATGACATGCACTTAATTACCTAGTTAGTCTACTACACCTAAGAATGTGTGCATACTTAGCTAGAGGAAAAAGAGCATTAGTTTAATAAAAACATTGTCGCTGCAGTCAGTACTTCACTTGAAGTTATAATCAGTGCAATACTTGACGGTGCAATCAATAAATACTTGTCAGTAGTCTGCAAGTGAATTTCTGCATAAAAGGATCATTCTACCACACAAACATGAGACGAACCTCAAAGACTATAGTATATACTATTAGTAATGGAGTGTTTAACAGTTCTGCGCAAGCAAAGTAAGTCCTCTGTATGCATCATATTGTTAAGTAGCTCGCGTCAGGGCATTTTGATCGTGAGTCATGTGGCTTGAAGTCAAGGTGTGTGCTATCAACTATTCTCAGCCAAGGGCCATGCGCACGGCATCAGTGTTTTGATGAAAAAGTGATAACCTGTGAACAGTATAGATAGTAGTAGACACATATAACTTGCTATACCGCACCGCGTTTTCAGAGCGTTGTATTGTGTCATCGGCAACTAGAAGGGAACACGTTTTTCGTATACGATTTCTTTAGAATTGTTCTCTGAACGAAATAAAGTAAAGTTTTGAAGTATTTGTGATGACACCGCTTTTTCAGTGTATTCTGTGAGCCACAGTAGACTGCGGACACAGTGCGCTTACGTCACATGTAGGGTTGCCATCCGTCCGGGTTTCCCCGGATTCGTCCTAGTTTAGAAGGCGCCCGCGGAGCATCCGAGCATGGTTTTATTTGTAGTCCGGGTTTAAAAACTTTTAATAGGCTCAGTTGTCTTGGTTAATATTTAAGAAGACTAAATTTAGTTCAAATATGTTAAGAAACCTTTTTCTTGTAAACATATGGCTGCTTATGAAAACTTTAAAATGATTATATTGAGTAAAAAGAGTTACCACCAGAATTGTAAAACTGAATACTAAAATGGTCTCTGCATTTTAAGTATATATTAAAAATGTTATAGATTGTTTCGAGAATGATACTTAGATTATTTTATTTTAAGAATAGAAGAAAAAAAGTTTAAAAAAACGTAACAAACTGTAATCAGATTCAATTTTGTAACATTAAAAATGATGATAAAGATGACCAAAACGTTGTTATTAAACATAAATAAAAAGTAGTTAATAACATTTTGAACTGTTTTATTTTATCATACTGACTATATTTAAAAAAACCTGTTTACATTTCCGGGTTCTGGGCTCCAAGATCCGCGGTTTTTACGCGTCTTGTCCTAGTTGCCAAATTTTAGAGATGGCAACCCTAATCACATGGCGCCTTCGCTCCGCGACGCTTCAGCGTTTAGCGCGACCCCGCGCCGCTTATACGACTCACTCACTCCTTTTGGCGCGCTCAGCTCAGTCGCGCCTCACCCGTTCGGCTTTCATTCATTGCCGACTTGACCGCAACAGTGGCACGACGTATGGTACACTCACCGACGTGTCTCACTAAAATTAAAGTCAACTTTTTGGCACTATTTTATAAGTGTCCAAATAGTGAAGTCATTCAAATTAAATTATTTAACATCAACGAGCAATATTTTTATCAAAACCGGCTACGATCTAATAAAATTTTTGCTCAGCGAAAACTTTTATCGCAATTTTAGTCATCGGCAACTTGGAGGCAACTCGTTTTCAGTATACGATTTCTTTAGAATTGTTCTCTGAACGAAATAAAGTAAAGTTTTGAAGTATTTGTGAAGATACCAATATTTACTTACTAGGCGTGGACGGAAAAAGTTACGAAAATGTCAAAAAAACATCTTCACAACCAAGCGGCTATACCGTTAGCTCCGGCAGTATTCAAGGTAAGTGTTTTTTACATATTTTTTAATAGTATTATCATTGCGAATTTGTTTGGTTTCTCCAGGGTATTGTTCCGTGCAGTTCTAGTGTTTTATTATTATTTATGCTTTGCGACAATTCTTCAAACATCAGCGTGTTATTATTTTAATTGGACCTGTTAGAAAGGTTTCTAGAAAAGCGCTGTAAAATTTCTAACATGCTCATAAACTGAGCTGAGTTACTTTGAAGACTAATAAAACGCGTACGTAAAGAGCGTTCATAGGTACTTACCGAAACTGCAAGCACGGTCGAGCGTTTTTTTAACGAAACGCGTTTCATAGAGCGTTATGAAACGAGCGGAATGCAGCGGAATAATTGCTTCGGTCTGACCGAATCCTTTGACTGTGTTCTCGTACTGCGTTTTGTAGCTGTGCGTATAATCTTCCGAACAGATTTCACACTCGGTAACGTTTTGCAGAATTTATGTTTCATATCTGTACAACTGTATTATAAGTTTCTTTTGTTAGTAAACTTTGTACTTATTTTGGTTTATTATAGCCAATTTTTTTTCAGTATTACCTTTAGCTTGATACATACATGCAACATTCAAAGTAAAATATCTTACCATTGCATATTTATAAATATCTGATGGGATACCTATATTGACTTGCATATACTTAAAATTTGCATGTATTTATCGATCATAGATGCTGAGCTCGTGAAAATATTCAGAGTTTTTCGCATAACAAGATTAATTTAGACAAAACACGTTACATGCCATCGGTTGGTACTTACTTAACTACTGTAAAATTTTCTGACGTAACTTCATATAATTTTAACATACTTACGTAATTATGTACAAACGTGTTTCTGAAATCAGAATTTCCTCCTGTAAGTAATGCTACATGTCGAAATGTCACATGCTCATAATATCTAATAAGGCCAGTACTTTTCGCGATATTAAAACAAACGTTCTACCTAAGCATAAATAAAAGGTGAAAGTTAATAAAACATAGATGAAGCTAAAAAACATTTGGACAGTTATACTAAATCTTCGATCGAGGCCTTGAAGTGTTTAACTGTCACTAAACTTTCACAAGAATACCGAATAAACAAAACATTAGTTATAGACATCAACAAATATTTTTTGCTATAATTTAATAGAGCTTTAGATCTTAAGCGAATGATGAAGTTTTTAATGAAGTAATGTAGTAGTCAGCCATGTTTGCTCTTGGCAACAAAGACAAACTTAACAGTCTTAACTTGGACAAAACAAATCCTAAACTTCAGTCAATCAATATTAAACTGCAGTACATTTAGCCCTTGTCGTCTCAATGTAGAGCATCATTCCTCTACTTCCTTTAATTTGCCACGATACCACGATAGTCCTATTTGCGACTAATTCAAACTTAAATTCGTTTATTTTCAAGTTTATTAACCCATAAAAAACAAAGTAGGTTCACAAGATAAATGCAAAAAATATGCATTAGGTAAATAAGAGTGACATTACTTAGCTTAACAATTGTAGATTTATCCAATGACAGTGTAATGGCAGTTATCATTTATCTGCCCTTAAAGTCAGAACGCTATTGGGGAAAATGAAGACAAAACTAATGTAACAAATCAAAACGAATGTAGTCATCCATCACGTAAACCGCAAATCAATACAGAAAATATTGTATACGAAATTCTTAATGCTATAAACAACTAACTGATTGTGTTAGCTATTCTTTTAGATTACTTGACAATAAAATCAATGATGAAATAGCTAAACAACACATTCAGCATAATTGACTTTTATGCGTTTATAAGCATATTTATTTATTTTGTAGATCATTATAATAAATGAGTTTTGAGTTTATGCTAGCTGACCCGACAGTCGTTGTCCATTTTTCGCATATTTTCGCACATAAAAACTTTGTCCTGGCAATATTGCCAGGACAAGGTCCGTTCTGCCGACCGTAAGCAAATTTGACGACATACGTTTATGTAAAAATATCGATGGTTCCGATATTATTAGTCATATTAGGTTTTGAGATAATAATTTTAATAAAACGACGCGCTCTGTTTTGACACAAATTTTACGATTTTTTGTTCATATTAGTGCCTACAGTTCATAGTCAATATGCGCACTTAGGTATATTTTACTATTTTTTTCTCTGAGCTACAGCGTTTCAAAAATGTTTTCAAGTTTTCAAACGTGCACTGCTTACGTCACCTGCTATTGCGTCAGCACTTATGCGTAGTGTTCAAAACAGTGTGCTGTATTTTTTCGCATTATTAGCTCCAGTTCTTAAATCTTATTAGCTAATAAAAAGGATATTTTTCGTTGGTCTAAAACTTGCGATTAGTCTATTTGATCTCAATGATGACTAAACCAAAGTTGTGTTCACAATGGTTCCATTAGCCAAATCGCACATTGAATGATATTCTTTATTAAAATCGTATTTTGTAATAATAAAAATTAAATGATCAAGGGCCTATCAAAAGTTACTCAAGACATTTCCAGCACAATTTATACGAATTTCATCTTTGTCGTTGTAAAACCTCCTCGTTTAATCAAAATTTTGCTATGGCTACCTTATGTTGCCATGGTTCATGGTCTTCATACATCAAAAATACCAATTAAGGTTTGCAGACGAATTTCAGTTTTTGCAAATTTAAAGCTCTATTTCTTATCACCTGGATGTAACAGCATGTTTAAACATAGCTAAGTGCACTCTATACTTTTTCGAAAAAATTGTCTAAATATTGTACATTTGGTGCAACCTTTTACACACAATCTGACAACGGGCAAAAGATAGTTGTCGATTACTATTTTATTATATTTAGAGATCTAAATGTATACATAGAGCTTAGTTTAAATCAACTAATTGTTCATAGTATTCTTATTGCTCTTTCCGAACTTATTTTTTATCAATAACTTCTTATGAATATCAAAACCAACAGTTCAAAGAGTACAATTAGTACAATGGTATTTTTCAGCATCGTTTTAAGAGGCATAAGACTTTTAAACTGGCCTAAACCCCTTTCGTGACTTTAAAGCATACATGCACGCAACATTCTACTTTAGGGGGAGTTTAATGCATAATGCATTATATTCGCCCATAGTCACCACGTTAGGACATTGGGGAGTGTCGATCATTCAAAACAAAGGGTTAACATTGAATAATAAATCTAAGGGGCCTCTTGACTGTTATTTTTCTTATAGTTTACAGTAAACTGCGGAAAATATGCTGTAAAGTCGGTGTTGAAAAACCCAGGCTATTTGCGTACGCAACGTTGATCGATTGGCTTCTAAAGCGTGATTAACACGCGGGTAATAATTACCTTGAACAAGGAAACGACGATTATGGTGTTACACAAAAATACCAATTACTTTAACATCCCTTCGTTGTTTTTAGAATTTTAAATTATATACAATAAGTAGCTCAAAGATTTAATTAAATTCATTTTTTTTATTCGTTTTTTTTTTCTCTTTAGTTGATTAGACTAAGCGATTGTTTTTGGAAAATAGGTTTTCATAAGCCAGAACCAGTTCATGGTTTTTCCTGAAGGTATTGGTATCGATGCAAACACTAATATGGTTACTCAGTCTCATAAATTTCTCCTCAAACTTTACCCACGTGCATAACCTCAATAAAAACAATATAAATAAGCGGCTGACTTTTTATATTATAAAAAACATCGACCATTAACTTCTACACGAACATTTCTCGCCTCAATGTTCAGTCCTCATTGACAGCAAAAACAACTGACGGTGTAATGAAGTAATGATCTAATGGTCTCGTTTCGTGTTCCGATATTTCTAGTAGGCACACAATAAGCTAGGGATGGCTCAAGGCTAAATGCCACGTGTTTCATTCTACTATTTAACTTGAAAAGTATGCTTGTGTGGTGAAACCGCACATACTTAGCAAGTGGCATACGTATTGTAATGTTATAACAATTCGCGTGTCTTTATTCATCAACAGTATCAGGTGTTCATTGGGTATTGTCTACACGATCCGGTGCAAGCGGACACTCGCTCATGCGCATGTTTGTCCACCGGACCACAATGCTACAGAGGAAAATCTATACACGATGTACCTTAGTGAATACTGACAGTTTAATAATCGCATTATTATATGATTTTCCTTAATAATCTATTTCCTATTGGACATGTGGCTGTTTTCTTTAAACAGCATTAAAACACGTAACGGTCTCCATAAATTATACCAATGTGAATGTAACATTTAAGGGTCCGAAGTCAATACGACTCTGAACCTGATAAAGCCTAAACATCCATAAACTTTCAAAATTATATAAAACTCAAAAACTCTGTAGTTACTCTATGGTCGGATAGTAAACTCTCAGCCTAGCATAAACGCAAAACTGATTCTTAAATTCTTAAAGCAGAAACCTAAACTCATAGCAAGTACTTTGTTTTCTTAAAAGAATAACAGGAACGTCTATCTTTTCAAAAATACTTATAATTCTCTTCTATGCGTATAATATGCTAACAACCTAATTTCCAAAACTGGTATTAGTCAAAATTGTTCAGTCAATAAATTCGTTACTGATCTATTTACATATTTTTATATACAGATAAGCACAATTTAAGGCAACGCGTTAGAATAAATCTAGAAATAGACGCGCTTGCGGTGCCCGTCTCCATTTCCGACGAATGGAAAATAACCTAAAACGGGATGCCTTTAGAAAAGGACGGCAATATTCAAGTTTATCTAATAAAATCCATTAAGAATTGAAGCTTAGCGTTTTTTATTAGGGTTCAATTTAGATTGTAGGTTAGGAACACCCTAAGTCTGTACTGTGTAACCCCGGTGAACGAGGCCTCAGTCAGTATTACTGAAGCGTGTAGCCGAAAGTTGCGCACCTGCGCGGGCGCCGTACTGTGGCCTCCATACCGCTGTTATTCATGAGGGTAGAGGACGCGGTCGCGGCCGCGGATCGCTTCGGCTCTGGTCTTGCCTTTGTTTAGAATCGGTTTTTGAGCGATGGCTGATCCATGACTATAAGTATTATTTACTTTTGAATGAACTATTTTTTTTTTCATAATTATCTTTTCTGCCTACTGTACGTAATACTCTTTAAAAAAATACTAAACTTTTTTCGAATTAATAAACACGAATAGAGAAATTCATAAGTCTGTTTCGATTATCTAGACATTAAACGCGTGTAGTTTGTAAGGAGAGGCGGTGACCATGCGTCTCTTTCTAGCCTTCTCGGTCGGCTAAGTGTGTGCACGCCGCCCGCTACAACAGCGGCGCTTGGGCAATGGAAATTTCTAGACGCACAGCTCCCCCCCTCCTCCCTCCCCACCTCCTCGTCGCCCTCACCTGCCCCACCATGCCGCTCGCTCGCATACCCGAATACCGTTCTCATGGCGCTGTCCCCTTCGCTGGAATCAAAGGGAACCATGTTCTTTACAAACCGCTCCAGCTTGTTGTCCGCGCCATTGAAAAATGTTCAATGGACCATTGATTTACATTTTTAAAAACCGGTTTTTAATTACTCAATCATAGATATCTCGAGTGCTTGAGTTCAAAGAAAGAAAATGCTTAAATAGTTGTCTTAAAAAACAAAAGACACTTAAGTAATAATTCGAGGTAAGGTATAGTATAGGTTAAAAGTGCGTCACTTGATAAGCGATACGCGCCTCCGCCCGCACTTTGCGCTGCAGCAAAAAACGAGACGTGTAGCGGCGGAGAACATCGGAGCCTTTTGTCTGGCGTTTTATGTTTCGCTCATGTTATCTACCTGTCGGCAATTCTTAGTATTAGTAACCAATAGAGATTAAAAACAATTTTGTTTTTTACCCCTGTCTATACAATTTAAACCGATAAAAATCAAAGCTTACCATTATAACGACAACAGGTGACACACAAGGTAGTGCCAGTTTTAGTGTACCTATGTAACAAATTTGGACGGGTACAAAAACAACGACTAAAGAATTTATTATACTTTGAACGAAACAGCATAAGATAGATTCAGTAAAAGATAATCCTAAATGCCGTATTCAGTAATGCTCAAGCTAAAATGCTGTTTATTTGAAAGGAAAAGAGCATAGAATGGCTTTTTACTTCAGAGGTCAAGTGAGGTTTACGTTTACATTTTGATGTACTGCCTTGTTTTACCAGTGATGTTCAATACGCTATTCGCAGTGGGTTGCAAAGTTCCAATCCGCGTTGCACTGACCTTAACTTCTTCGAATTAAAATGAATATCTAAATTGAATACATCTAAACATTGCTGTAGTATACAATTATCAGTTAAAATTCAATTGTAATAATAGTCTTATGTCATTAGGAGATTACATTATTTTATCGAAATTCCAATATATTGCAATTTACATTACTTAACGCAGCGATACGATACAGTTTATGGAATTACTTGTAACATTTTATTTTTAACAAAGTACCTAAGCGCTTGTATAAATATTTGTGCGATGTAAAACGTTCCTCAAGTGACAGTGATGTTTGGAAACGTCGCAAAAGGTTAGACAGTCTTGTTGTAGTGCCAAATATCTAAATGAAATAAATTCTTCAAAGTTGCACATCATAAATTGTATAGGTAGGTTTGTCTATGTGGGTGGGAGCTGCGGCCGATGCGGATTACCTACGCGGCTTTCACATGACCATTGTTTTGACTGCACTTGAAATACTAATGAGGTCGCACGTTGAGCCGCTCAAACAACTCGAGGCTACTAGCGTGACACATTGAAATAACATAAAGATAAATTTGCTCACTAAACCCACAGACTAATTTAACTAGATTTCACTTCAAGTATCACTTATAGCTACAGTTATATTATGTAAATGAAAAATATAGCTCTACTCGACCTTGTCTCTCTATTTCACGACTAATGTATGTAAAATGTTCAATCTGAGTGTCATGGTGGCTTATTCTGCAGATCACCTTTAACAAACGGTTGTAAGTCAAGAAATGTTTTTGATGTTGTTTTCAAACTTGGTGTAGAGTTTAAAACAAAACGTAGATTAAAATATCTCGTATTGTTTGCGGCTTAAGTATCAATTACTAGCTGCTGCCCACGGCTCTGCCCACGTGAGTGTCGGTTATCGCGGTAAAAAGTAGCCCATGTCCTTTCTCAGTGTCCAAACTTATTCTATACCAAGTTTCATCAAAATCGGTTCCGCAGATTAGTCGTGAAAGAGTAACAAACAGACAGACAGAGTTACTTTCGCATTTAAATTATTAGTACAGATTATCAATAAGTAATTCCCTCTAATTCACTTAGAGATTAAATTTCTTTTAAGTTATCGTAAGAATGATAAGTGTCTGTTTCAAACGGCGGCAAAAAAGTAAGAGCTAAAACCGGATTAAAAACACATCGTAACTTAGGACTCAGACATAGACAGTAACTGGCATACTGACATAATACGGAACACCCATTATAGATACCAATACACCATCTTCAACTTTCACTATCCTTGTCTAAAACAACAATAATGTAATAGAGAGCGCGCTGATTGTTGACGTCCAAAATTTCGGTACTACCTGGATCTTTGTTATCTCAGTAATTATCTTCAAATGTTTTCTTTTGTTCTTTACTCTACGTATCGCAAACTGGACATAATCCCTTCCCGCAAGTCCGCATCTTATCTCGCATAAAATATTATATTGCATTGCCAAACACGGAATCTTACTATTAGGAGTGACGTCAGTACTTTAGTACGACATACTAACACTTTGTTTTAAACAGATCTATTAAAAGTGACCAGTACTTAGTGTATGTATTTTCTGCACGGAATATTATGTTGCTCTGTGTAATTTACCGGCGCGGACGTTTCTCGCCGTGAAAATGCAATCTCAAAAACACGCGTCTACGCACGTTCTTGTTACATAACGATACTATTTAACCACCTTATAGCAAAAAGGAAAATGTAAGATTTATTAGAATTCCACTCAAGAGGCTAATAATTATACTATGAATAGCACGGATCTGTAAAGTTTTCCATTGATTGGGGGAATTATTTGCAGTATGTAGGTATATTCAGAAACCACTGTTCCGATCGTTTTCCTTGACCTAAAAAGTAATGTGGAGTAGACAGTTGTGAGTTACGTCTTATCTGCCCTATTTTATATTTGTGATAGAAATTGTAAATATAACGAAAAGAAATCGTGTTTCAATATAATAGTACTTGTTGTGCCCCGCTGTTATGACCATCCTCGAGGTTCGGGCTAACAAATGAAAAAAGTTTTCTTCAAATACGACTGGTAGTTTCAAAGATTTGCGCGTTCATAGAAAAATACTCTTTATATTTATTATATTAATATAGATTACAGTCCGGTGATGTTATTTTAATGCATTAAATATGAAAATGCGAAAGCTGATCAATTAATAAGTTTTTTGGGAGAACGTGGACAAGAAATTGCTAGTGTTACCCTAGTAACAATAGCTGAGTGCCCGAGTTATGAGAATAAAGACCGGAGTCTGGATGTGCTACATATCTAATGTGTGCCTAATTCATCACGTTAAGTTTACCAAATACAATACAACTTTTTAGGTTAAAATAAAACTGCCACATTTCGACTAGCTACTACAAGCATATAATATATATACTCTCGGAAACACGAATCGAGCGACCGAAATAGAAAATCAACTTTCTATAATGTTTTTGACATTAAAACTATTTCCAACTTGATAACAATAAAATTGGTATTTGGCTTCGAACCCTAATTTTTATACATCTAATAAGTATTTAACAATTCCTAGACAAATCAAAATTTATTTATAATTATACAAAAATGCGGGTTGGCTCTAGGGCTGCCAACCGTCCTATGATATAATTATATAGTATTGTACTATATTTCGGGTCTACGTACTACATACATTTGAATAAATATACTTAAAAATACAATTTTTGTTGAATGGAGCTCTACATTAATTCGGAAACGGTACCTTAGAGCATATTATGATACTTAACTGTAATTAAAAACATCATTAAAATATGCGAGAAGAGTATAAAAAACATTTAAAAACTTTATACCTGTGTAGTAAACAAACATACCTTTCTTTTTATACTTTAGAAGTGAACTATGTTTTTTTGTAGCTTAACTAAAAATAATATTTTTTGCTTAAATAAAGTAGCAGCCCTAGTTGGCTCGTAGTAGATATGCCTTAAGATGAGATCTAAAGCTTCAGGCAAGTTATACAGCTGATTTCTATCACATTATAATTCATATAAAAATCCAAGCGCTTAGTTTTACGACGCCATCGATTACCATGAGCACGCACCATGCCTTGATAAGATAAGGCGGTTGTCCTTGGCTCGACGTTTTGTTATAAACGCCTGCATTCTTCTCGTTCTGAAAGGAAAAGGAACAATTATGGTTTATATACACTGAGACACCAGTTCGTGGATGACTATAGAGAGATACTAATAGTCAAACACGAACATTAAGTATTTTCAATTTTGTTTACTTGGGCGTTATCAATCACCCACAAACTGGAATATACCTTTCGATTTAAGTACAGTGTAAGTAAGAAATAAGTACACAGTAAGTAAAGCACTAAATAAATGCAGTAATAAATCCTTACTCATATTAAAATGCAAAAGTAACTCTGTCTGTCTGTCGCGCTTTCAAAACTACTGAACCGATTTTAATGAAATTTGGTACACAGCTAGTCGAGAGCCTGAGAAAGGACATAGGCTTCTTTTGCCGCGATATCCGACATCCACGCGGGCGGAGCCGCGAAAACAGCTAGTAATTCATATTTTAGAAACATGAAACTATACACCATACACGAGTTTTTAAATGTGGAATGGCAATCCCAATGCACCTCCTTTTGCACCTAACTTTGCCATTATTAATTTGGAACGCGATGGCGTGCAAGTGTTTATAATCGCACACAAAAGTATTACTTAATTGCATTTTTTTTTAAATTTTCTATACAATGCTGCCAATTGACAACTTATGTATAACTTTTTTTTTTACTAATTAAATTTAGTTTGATATAGTTTAAACTTTATTTTAGTAGTTATTTAATAGAATTCTTTTAATTTATTATAAGGAAGGTGTTCAAAGGTTTTTTTTTATTTTTTTTTCCTTTATAATTTTTAGTTTTGTTGTTAAATTTTATTTTCCGCGGTAAACACTTGTTTTCCCAACTTTGACATTGGCATAATCGTTATCCTCCCGACGACGGAGCCATACAAAACAAGAACTGAACTGAACTGAACTGAATTAAATTTAGTAGTTCTAAGATGGACATATATTTTGTGTTTTGTAAAGTTAATTATATCGATATTAAGTACAGCTCTTTTCATAAATTAGAGCCTCTCTTTCAATACAAACCATTTATGACGGCACAAAAATGTAGTTAAGTTTCTAAAGTTGTGAAGATAAAAAGAATAATTGTAAATATTACGTTTTATTTCAATAGTCAAGTAATGTAGGTTCCTTATTCAGTTCCAACCTATTTAAAATGTTATCTCGGTCAAAAACGTCTCATTCCTGCCACATCTCTACATACGATTTATTATTACCTTTAAATTCGTCTTAATTTTTTATACATATTATCAAAGGGTCAGTAGTAACGGGAAATAGGTATATGTATATATTATGAGGATTATACCTAACTCCGATTTACTAAAGATTAATCACATAGCTAGCGTTAACCGATTAGGTACTCAAGAAATCGTAGGTCATTGCTCCCTATACCTTGCTACGTTTATGCTTACAGTCGTGCCAATGTTAATATCTACTACTACTACTAGCATTATTATTATTTTTTTCATTATTAATATCCAGCCAGCTCATATTAGATCAATTTGAATGTAAACTCGCTTAGCTTTTTGATAGCGTACCTAAATAAATATATAAAATAAAAATTTACCTGTGTAATACAAATAGTGATATACTTACTTGAATTAATACTACGTTATACTTATTATTGCTATAAAACTTAGCTTGGCTAAACAAACATGCAGAGTTACTTTCGACTTTAAAGTAAAAGTATAAGTAACATCTGCCTAGTTCCGTTACACGTGTATTTTTCGGTGCGCATAGATACTGCCCAGAATCAACATCTCATCAACGGCTACCGTTATTTTGCTCACCAGTTGGCGCCACTGGCACGCCAGTCCCTAACGCCCACTTTGAAGTGTGAAACTATGAAATTTGACATTTTACTTGCGCCTAGCGCCTTTGGTGGCGAAATTGGTAGCGGTAACCCTCTATACGTTTGGTTAGGCACACAGATTTGTACTAGACAACAAAGTACACATAAGTATGAAATAAATGGTAACATAATACACCAGTAGCCGCCTCGTTAGTTATCGCAAACTAGAGGTTGGTTAGGTAGGTGTATTATTCAGAAAAATGGAAAAAGGGTAGACAGGCCATCGCCCCCAGCCTTCTAAGACAACAACAACCTAATACAAAACGTTGTATTTGTAAAAAAACAAATAAACCCAACTGCTTTGTTATGAAACATTTTTATAATAATTATTTATTTTTGTACTTCTCCATCCAAATACCTACGTATGTTCTATAAGTTCCATTACGTTGCTGTAAACCATTTACAAAATTCTTAATATTGAAACTTGGTCTATAGAATTGGATAAAAAAAAAATTAACGACTTATTCTGGTAACTGGTATCAACAGAAACACCTACGGGTTGGGTATGGGTTTTTGAGACGAATCTAACGAAACCTTAACTGTCGAAATCCATCCAGCCATTTGGAGGAAAGGTAATAAAAAAAAAACTATTTGTGTACTTAGGTAGGTACCTACTCGGAACAGTTTAATAATATAATAAAATAAAATAAACGTAGGTATCTGTGACACTAAACGTTAGCGGTTTTGCATAATGTTTTTATTTAATTGACATTTTCCGCGGTGGTTATTAATTATTTCGATGTCTAAATAAATAAGGGCACTCCTTCATGTTGTGTGTCAGTGGACGCGCCTTCCGACTTTTTATTGGTCTATCTCTATCAGATGGTATTCTAACACGAAATTTTGCGAAGCACACGCCTATAAGTCCCCCAAATTTGTGGACATCAAGGTAACAACTTTGATCCATTAGTATGGCATTAAATTTGCTACAGCTGTTTTCAACTTAATTAATTTCTGAAGGTTCGATTTGTTGATCTATAGGAAACACTAATAAGATATCCATGTTTATTTTTTTAGTATGTTTGTCCTACTGCGGGCACTTCGATAGACCTTTGACCCAGCTAAGCACAAAAATACAGTATCTACTGTGACAATACCAAAATTCCAATAAGGTTAAATACGGGTAATGGTAAGGTATGCTAAGGGTATGATATTAACAACGCCAGATAATTTTATCCGAGGAATAATTTTGAATTTTTGACAGTTCTTCCCAGGGACCGGCCGGATACCCATTGAAAGGGTTTTTGAAGGGGTTTTTTTAAGCGCTTCAAGAAAAAACCCTTTGACATATGTTACACCTTCGAACGGATTACTGTAACCCGTTCCGAACAGGTTACCCTTTCAATACCCTGTAACACTGTAACAGGGTAAGCCATTCCAACCAAAAGACAATGTAATATGCACTCTTTGTAATAGACATTAGTTTGAAAATAGTATAACCACGAACGCACGTGACATCTTACCGCCCGGCGGCCCCATTGTTGCATTTACCGAGCGACTTGTAAACATGGAATAATAATCATTGTGGATATGATCTTACAGTTTAATTGTGCTTGTCGCACATTTCAAACATTGTGATATTTATTTTTTCATGTCTATAGATTAACACAGGTAATTGATTATTACTTAAAGTACTGAGTTACCTTCATGTTAATATTGTGAAATGTAATAGGCATGTTTCCTATTTTTTTTTAATGTCCGTCTTGTAGATTAATGAATTTTATTGGACACGTATTTTTTCTTTTTTCCTGCAAACAAAAAATGATCAAAATACAGAGAACGGAAGTTACGCGTGACGTCACTCCTCGCTACAATTTTTTGCGAGGCGTAGCGTCATAAGCCCCCACTCCGAAACTTTAAAGCGGTGTATTGTATCTTTGTATTTTTTTATTGTTTTGATAAAAGAAAAAATACGTGTCTAATATTTTTTTATTATCTAACTGACGGACTAAATAGATTTTAACTTTTCATACCCAGGAAACATCCCTATTGTATTTGTTAAATAATTATTTTTATTATGTTATGTCACAACTGAATTACATAGTCTTGTACTTATTTAGTACAATGGATATGTTATTATTACTTACTTAATTACTAATGTGATTGATTGTGTTTCAGGTGACGCTGGCGATACTGATAATGTTGCACCTTTCCAAGAATATAGTCAGCCGCTTTTTACAGAATACCAAGATGAATTGCCGAGTTCGATTACTAGCACAGGCGGCAATGATGGTAAGTAATCGTTAAGAATAAATAGGATAAAATTGAGTAGGTATAGCATATTTGGTTCGATGCAAACTCTATGGCGGTTGTGAAGAGAAGCGACGCGCGCCGCCCGACACGACGGCGGGCAACATGCGGCGCTGTTTCAAATTTTAGGTATACCTACGACCCGCGCAACTGGCCTTCTCAATACTTACCGCACACGCAGCGGACTTCACAGTTTGTAAGTAGTTGTACCTACTGTAGTTAAACGGTAAACCTTTAATTAGGTATATTAGCCATTTTTTGTCGTAAGTTTTGGCTACATCCCATTTTAAATGTGTTAGGTATTTGTTTATTAAAAGCGTTTAAAAAAACAAAGTAGGTAGTTACATTTGTTTAGTCCTCTCACTAGGTCGACACTAATATCTACTTTTATGAAACTGAAACTGGGGGTTAGTGTATAAGAGACACTAACCCCCAGTTTCTGAAAGGCTGATCAACACAAAAATTTGTTAATCAACTGTCAAATCTCATGTTAAGCGCTGTGATTGGTTGTTAGTCTTTTAGTCAACGAATCACAGTCGTGATAAGTTGATTTGACAGAAGATTAAGTTGATTAGCCTTCCAGGAACCGGGGGTTAAACAACCAACAAGTAATAATAGGCTTATGACCGAACATTCATAACTAGGACCTACTACTAGAACATTGTCTTCGCATTAGATAAGCCTCTACTCCGCTGACATTGGCTCGTCGTAGAACTTCCGTGTTTCGAACACGATCCGACCAGTGGATGTTCATAATGGCGCGTAGGCATTTAAGATGGAATCTATCTAACATACGGATATGCTTGCGGTATGGAACCCATGTCTCAGAGGCGTATAAGAGATTGGGCAGAACTGTAGCCATGTATACATACACTTTCGTCGCTAGCATTATGTCATGTGTACGGAACACCTTGTGACGAAGCCTGCCAAAAGCTGCAGCAGCTGCTACAATCCTACAATTTACCTCGTCATCGAGGAGGCACTTCGAAGTTATGGTGCTGCCCAGATACTTAAATTTGTCTACCAGCTTTAGTGAGTCTTCACCGAGTATGATGTCGGATGGAGCGTCGTTGAGCGTCAACACTTCAGTCTTCTTTACATTTATCTTAAGGCCAAACCCTTGGCACGACTCATTAAGACTCAACATAAGCCTTTGCAGACCCTCTGCGGATTCTGCCACAAAACACAAATCATCTGCATACATCATCTCAGTGAGAGTGGCGTGAGACACTTTAGTGTAAGCTTTTAGTCTAGCCAGGTTGAAGATTCCGCCTCCGTCAGTACGAAAGCGAACACGGATACCCTCAGATAAAGTTTGCAAGGCTTCTCGTACTACAACGGCAAAGTAAAGAACGAACAGAGTTGGGGCGAGCACACAGCCCTGTTTCACTCCACAGTTCACCGTGAAGAAGTCTGAGCTCTCAACCTGAGCATTGACGCAACACCGCATATCATCATGCAAGAGGCGGATCATTCTCACAAACTTTTCTGTGCATTCAAGTTTTCTAAGTACAAACCAGAGCGCTTCCCGAGGCACACTGTCGAAAGCTTTTTCTAGATCAACAAAACATAGATATAGAGGCTGACCTTGCTCTCGACTTTTCTCTTGAAGTTGACGAATAGAGAAGATGGCTTCACAGGTGCCTCGGTTGGGTCGGAATCCAAATTGTGTTTCTGGTAGCACATCTTCAGACAAAGGCATCAAGCGGTTAAGTAAAATTCGAGCAAAGACTTTTCCTGGCGAAGATAGCAGGGAGATAAATAATAATAAATAATAATAATAATAAATGTGGACAACATCACATACATTGCACTGAACCCAAAGTAAGTAGCTAAAGCACTTGTGTTATGGAATTCAGAGACAACGAAGGTACCACAAACACCCAGACCCGAGACAATGTAGAAAAGAGGTTTTCTACATTGACCCGGCCGGGGATCGAACCTGGGACCTCAGAGCTGGCGACACCTTGAAAACCGGTGTGTACGCCACTCGACCACGGAGGTCGTCGGGAGATGCCTCTATAAGAATTGCAGTCAGCTCTGTTACCCTTGTTCTTATACAAAGAGCGAATAATTAACACTTTAAAATCGTCACGTACCCGCTCTTCGTCCCATAAGCCAGTAAATAGGGTCAATATAGCTTAGTGCAGTTATGACCCACCGTATTTTAATAGTTCTCAGGAATATTGTCAATACCGACCGCTTTTTTGTTCTGTTGTTGCTTGATCGCAGTAACAACCTCGCCCAAAGACAGTGGTTCGTCCAGTACATTGATCGTGGGGAGAGATGGCAATGAGTTAATATGTGCGAAGTCCACTGATCGATCGACATTAAGCAGATTCTTAAAGTGTTCACTCCAACGGTTAAGTACATCTCGCCTGTTAGTAAGCAGTGTGCCGTCGGATGATTGTAAAGGCACTTTAGTCCGAGTCCTAGTACTAACTAAGTTTACGAATTTCGTCATAAAATTCGCCTATTTGACCGGTATCAGCAAGTCACTGCATACGAGCAGCATGATCTTGCCACCACTTGTCTTTAACTTTCCGTACATATCTACGTAGCTCAGCACAGCTTCGCTTAACCTGCTCAACCTGTTGGACGCCACGATGTTGACGTAAGAGGGTCCGATGTTTCTGTATTGCCCTGGACAGAATTTCGTCATTGTTATCAAACCAATCATCATGCCTACTAGCTTTCATACCCAGAATATTCGTAGCCGTATAGTTTGCCAGTTGTTGACAATAGTACCGTCACTCAGATTAAGCGACCGGATTATATAACCATCTGACTGAGCGTATGTCTTACGTACTTCCATTCTCTGTAGTTTTCCTGTGTTTAGACGTACAGGCTTAAACCCTTGTGATCTACGCGGGTGGTAAGAGCAGATCATTAGTTTAGTTACGACTAGCCTGTGATCAGTGGAGCAAATCGCATTGGCATCACGCATAACACGTGTGATATGCACTTGAGAGATATCCTGCTGCCGTACAATCACATAATCTATCAGGTGCCAATGCTTCGATCGCGGGTGCATCCAAGTCGTCTTATATTTTGCCGGAAGTCTGAACATGGTGTTGGTGACAGCAAGCTGGAATTCAGCACATAGGGACAGAAGGAGTTGTCCGTTGCTATTCATGTTACCAACACCATGTCGTCCCAAAACCTTGGGGCAAGCCTCGAAATCACGTCCCACTCTCGCATTGAAGTCACCCATTAACAGTATCTGTTCTCTGTGAGGAACTCTAGAGAGGGCTAGCGTGACTTCTTCATAAAACTTGGTTTTAATGTCATCGCTTTTGTCCATTGATGGCGCATACACACTGATGATGTTAAGGTGATTTTCGCCAGAGAGACGTAAGCGGAGCGTAGTAACACGGTCTGAGATGTGGATAGGACACTCATCCATTTTTGTAGCATGAAATTTTTGATAGCGAAGCCAACTCCTGATCTCCTCGTCTCCGTAAGTGGGGTCCCTTTCCAGTAGAAAGTGTACCCACCCAGTAGTTCCACTTTCTCACCTTTTTCAGCTAGATGTGTCTCACTAAGAGCAGCTATATCCACATCATAACGTCGGAGTTCGCGGGCAACGAGAGCTGTTTTGCGGGGGGGGGGGGGGGGGGGCATAAGTTACTCTCGCGATCAAGTAGGGTACGTACGTTCCAAGAGGCAAAAGTCATGTTCCGGGTTCGTAACCAATTTTTTTGTTTCTTCTGTTTCTTTCGACCGCGTTAATAGTGATGCAGTGACAGCCGCGGTTACTATCTCCGAGTTTGTTTGGGTTAAGCCTTTTTTAGGACATCTTTTTTTAGTCCCCTCCCCGGATTGGGGAAAGCAGGGCCCCTCTAAATAGAGCTGCTTTGTCCTTCAGGGAGCTGCCGAATTGCAGTGTTAGCCCAGTGCAGTGCAGAAGCGACCATCTACCCTGAACCGCCCACGTGCAGACATCAGACAAAGCCTGGTAGCATCACAACCAAGCCTCTCTACCTCAGTCCATCGCCGCAGGACATAGTAAAGATCGGAGTCAAATTTGAAAAGCCAAGTCAGTTGCGCAGGATATATTTAAGTGTACAAATCATAAAATGACAGTGTGTGCGCATACACAGGTGCACTCTTATCCCTACCTCCCTTCACCCAATGGAACGGTGGTCCGCTACGATTGGAGAGAGGCAGGAACGCAGGGTAGATATTAGTTTAACTACAGTAGGTACAACTACTTACAAACTGTGAAGTCCGCTGCGTGTGCGGTAAGTATTGAGAAGGCCACTAGCGCGGGTCGTAGGTATACCTAAAATTTGAAACAGCGCCGCATGTTGCCCGGCGTCGTGTCGGGCGGCGCGCGTCGCTTCTCTTCACAACCGCCATAGAGTTTGCATCGAACCAAATATGCTATACCTACTCAATTTTATCCTATTTATTCTTAACGATTACTTACCATCATTGCCGCCTGTGCTGTAAAAAGCGGCTGACTATATTCTTGGAAAGGTGCAACATTATCAGTATCGCCAGCGTTACCTGAAACACAATCAATCACATTAGTAATTAAGTAAGTAATAATAACATATCCATTGTACTAAATAAGTACAAGACTATGTAATTCAGACTTAACATAATAAAAATAATTATTTAACAAATACAATTACATTTCACAATATTAACATGAAGGTAACTCAGTACTTTAAGTAATAATCACTTACCTGTGTTACTCATCGTAATTATCGTTACGTGTGGTCAAATTCGCAATAACTAAATAAAAATTGTAAAGCAATGAGGCGCCGCTCGGGTGCAAGTATCCCCACCTTCATGCAGCTCAAGTTTATTGGGTAATTCAGGGTAACACGAATAAAAGCCTTTCGTAAAGGTAACCTCTTCAAAGGCTTAAGTCATTGAAGGGGTTAACCCCTTCACGTGGTTACCATAATGAAGGGGTTAACCCTTTCGCTGGGTTTCGAGGATGTAACTCGAACAAAAGGTAACACTGCGATATGAGTTACCCCATGTACGGGTTACCCTGTCAAAAGGCTTAACCCTAAAGCGGGGTTGTCCGGTCCCTGGTTCTTCCATACAAAATCTGTCAGACGTGAATAGGGATGTTTCCTGGGTATGAAAAGTTAAAATCTATTTAGTAGTAGATAATAAAAAAATATTAGACACGTATTTTTTTTTTATCAAAACAATAAAATCTTACAAAGATACAGCGCTTTAAAGTTTCGGAGTGGGGACTTATGACGCCACGCCTTGGTAAAAATTGTAGCGAGGAGTGACGTCACGCGTAATTTGCGTTCCCTGTAATTTGATCATTTTTTATTTGTAGGTAAAAAGAAAAAATACGTGTCCAATAAAATTCATTAAACTACAAGGCGGACATTAAAAAAAATAGGAAACATGCCTATTCTCTTCCATGAATAATAAAATATTTGGCATTGACAAAATCAGACTTTAGTATTAAATTGAATAGTTATAAATAAATTATTTTCTCTCTTATGTGTCAAACTATCAAGACTCGGGAATAGAGCTAGGAATTTCATCCTCAGTAATTACACTTCTTATAATTTATTTTTTTCCGAACTGTCTTTTACGTAAGACTTATCTCTGTTTTGTAAAAGAAATTTAAATAGATATGAAATGTTGAAAAAAATATCATAACTTTTATTCTAAGTATTTTTGTTTCATTTATTTGTACATAACATTATGCAATAAACAATAATTTCATAATATCTAGAAATAAATGAAACATTTAATTAATAACTATTTAGAGATGTCTCATTTATTATTTTATCTAAAAGTAATCTATAAAAATAAATTCATGACGCACTGTTTACATACGGTATTCCTGTGTATGGTGTACTTAAGTAGGTAAAAAGTTTACCGATACCGATATAATATCTCTTGTCGCGTGAATTATCGATAAGATAAGGATGTACCGCGGAAATCACTTTCATGATTATTTGGATGTCGTGATACTATTAGAGATTTATCAGTAGTTAAAACCGGTTTAGCAAAATATGTCATAAAAAACTTAAAATGAGATAATATTAATTAAGTTTAAAGTCTTATTTTTAGGTGAATGAAACTTGGTAAATTAAAAATACAACAATGTTGAAATCAACAATTTTACTGTCCACCGTAACAAGTTAGGTACTGGGAAAAGTCTGTAAGCGGACAATAAACGGTCTCTCATTGTTCTTAGAAACTGAATGATAAATACCAAGATTAGTACAACAGTTGAAGGTTTAAAAAGTACCTAAGGTACCTACGTAATCATTACTTTGACGTTTCTAGTAAACACAATTCGTACTGAATTAGCGCTTACACCGATTGTTGTTACATTCATGATCCAATCTAAGCAGAACTAGTTCTTGCCGACTACCTAAAGGTATGTGTACATATACCTATACCTACGTTGGTGTAAAATTGTACTCATCTATTGTGTGGAACAAACACAACGGGAAGCCATAACACCACGTAAGGCGCTCATGAGTGAAGGCTTCGGCTTTCATTCCTAAACAAATCGAACAATTCAAAATCAAAACAAGTGCGAATCACAAGTTTTTTAAAACCGAATACATTAATGTAACAACACTCAATTATAATTGAATTTTATTATGGATTGGGGAAACTCGAACGCCGGGCGGTGTTTTGAACACTGATATACGATGTCAAAATAAACTCCACAATGGCTATATTAAACGTGAACCACATATTAATAATGAGATAATACGGTCCGAACCGGTTGGAAGCGGTTAGCCCGTGTGTGTGTCAACACTCTCCGAGCTGCAGTTTATAAATACCGGCCTTATTGTGAGAAAAGTTGCTATTAGAATCACGTATTCAGCATTGTGCTGTTAAGAAATTACTGTATTCAATGGACTTATATTTTACTTAGAAGCGATAAGTTTTACAATTGTTTAACGTTCGTTTTGTGTTTGATTATTTCCCGGTATTTAGTTTAGACAAACGCTGCTTTAGCATGTTGATCAAAGGCTCACACCGGCCATGTTCTCATTAAACTAGTCCGTATTTTGACAGTTGACATCGTAGCTTAACAAGTACACTGAGGATTAATTGATTACAATGAAGCTTTGATTAATTTCAGAAACCATTTTCATACAAAAATATATTGTAAAAACGTGGTTTTATTTTTATTAAATAATGATAATTTAAATATTGAAGTCTATAAGAAGTTGGTATGAAGTTAGCGTATAAATAAAAAGACGTCAAGAAAAGCGTTACGCAAAAATGTGCATACCTTTAATGAAAATGCATATTTTCGCGTTAATTCCCGGTTGCGTCATTTTATTACTTTTTAGCATAGTTACTTACAACGCGTCAGTTTGAAAGTCAGTAACAAAGTAGGTAATTTAGATAAATATTATTAAACCATCTATTCGTTAAAACGAGGTCATCCGACTTTAGATTGCTAACCCGTTTCTAATTTTGTGACTCAGTAAATTATTTAACTAATACCTGCTTACTACGTTTAATTAATTTAAAGCAGAAATAAACCAAAAGTAGTTATGTATAAAAGTTATATATATTAAAGATGTTTTATATCTATACTTAATATTATAAGGCTGAAGAGTTTGTTTGTTTGTTTGTTTATTTGTTTGTTTGAACGCGCTAATCTCAGGAACTACTGGTTCGAATTGAAAAATTATTTTTGTATTGGATAGTCCGTTTATTGAGGAAGGCTATAGGCTATATAACATCACGCTACGACGAATAGGAGCGGAGCATATATGAAAAATGTTGCAAAAATTAAAAACCGTTGAAACTAAAACACGCGAACAAACTCGCGGGGGACAGCTAGTACAATATACTAGCAGTCTCGACAGTCGTTGTCCTTTAAATTTCCCGCGGATTTATCCTTTACGCAATACAAATCTTATCCTGACAATTTAAGCAAGACAAAAAAAACGCCATATCGTTCGAGCCGTACATGTGGCAAGTGATTTTTGTACACTTTTGTTTACAGATACACACACATTCGTTTACAGATATAGTGGGTATATATTTAGACTTGTGCTTTAGGTTCTTTGTTGTTCTGAGATCCAATCTAAGTTCCAAGATTGGTCAACCAGGCTTAAATAGAAAGAATAAAGTGACAAACAGGATTTCATATATTCGAGATCGCAAACCCGCTGGTTGCAAAAGTAGTGATTAATTATATTTTGTGCTTTATTTCTTATCTGTGTTAAATAGCAAATAAAGAGAAATATCGAAATGGAGAAATCCGTTAAATAAAATACTTTATATACCATAGAAAAAGAACGAAAAAAAGTTCGAAAAATCTACTTTGGGCGTGTTTCCGCGAAACTTGAAGATAATAATTGAATGTGTGAGTCAGTCGCTTGCTGAACGTAGGTTGGCCTGGATATTAAGCCGCTCCCTTATACAATCTCTAAATCTAATAGTTTCAATCAGCAAATTGTTAAATTGCTGGCTTTTGTCGCTGCGATACTGAAACTGAAGTCTAATGGAACAGAATTAGGATGTTGATTTAACAATTTTTATGTACGTCTGGTAGAATAATATGAAATACTTATGAGATTGAATGGTGTAGTATCTGCGTGGAGTCGTAGTGTAAATGTAGCATAAGTTATTTATTTCATTGTCTTACTGATAAATATTTAATTCTCTAACAATTTAGTACTTGCTATGGATATCAACGAATGTCATTGCCCTTGCAATTTGTATAAAGTCAAAGAGCTCATGATCACTGAATTTCAATTGACAGAACTATTTATTTCAGTATTAATATGTATTTAATGCAGTTTTAAGTTGTTATAAGAATGTAGATAGGTATATTTGTTCTTTTTAGCGTATTAATTTTGTTTTAACTCAGTTTGTTCCATAGAGTAAACATAGACATGCATAGAGCGTGCGCATGGCTAGTAGTCAATCCCTTATGTCAATCAAAAGCACATTTTTATCTAAATGTACTACGCTCGTTTACTGTTTTATATGGTTTTCCGTGCGACGATCGACGTTTATGCGAAAATATCGACGGTTCCGATATTATTAGGGTAATGTTAGGTTTTGAGATAGTTTTAATAAAACGGTGCGCTGTGTTTTGACACTAATTTTATGATTTTATATGTTCATACTAGTGCCAACAGTTAATACTTGATATGCGCACTGTATTTTAGTATTTTTATTTATTCCCCTAAGGTTTGTTCTAAAGTATTGTTGTCAGACACGTTGACCAATGAATAGTAATACCTAAATTACAATTAATTGATCGTTTCATATTAACAGACTTACTTTCACATACGAACAGGTGACGCGGGTCAGACGCGGAACAATAGAGGGAAATCCTAATACGTTCATACACTCTTTAACACATAGAATCATTGTAATACTAATTACAATATACCTCCATATGTTTTATTGCAATGCGTAACAAAATCAGATCATGTTAAAAGATACGTGGGACTTATTCGATTAGATTGATAAAAGACACGAATCAGTAAGTTATATTTATAATATTTGAATAACTACCATTTTTTTTTAATAATTTGCATACTTGTATATACAAAACATTTCAAAGGCCTTCATACTTGCTCGCTCGGTTTGGCGAATTCAGATTTTTGCTGTCACGTTTATTTAAATTAAGTGAATCGTGTTAGAATAATGCACAGTACCTATATTTATGTACTAAAATGTTCGAGCGTGTAATCCTGAAGAAATGTTGATTAATACTTATTTTAAACTAGCTGTGCCCGCGACTAAGTCCGCGTGGAATTTAACATAAAGTTATTTAGTCTTTTTCGTTATCGAAGTAGCCTAAGTTACTACTTATCTAGTCAAAATCGGTCTCGCCGTTAAAGAGATATTAGTCAGAACAAACAGACAGACAAAAATTGAAAAAAGAAATGTTTTTTTGGTACATGTACCGTATATACATTCACGTAGTAAAAAGCGGTTATTTTAATATTACGAACAGACACTTCAATTTTATTTATTTGTATGGATTTAATTTAGTTAGCGCGTAAAATCTGAACAGGAACGCGCCCATTCGCGTCATCGTCATGCTTCAAGTATCAGCTATTGTTGAAAGATGTCAAGTCACTAAGCCATTCAATAAGAAATAGTATCAAAAATCCTTATCTATCTAATTTTACATTATTATAATAAGGCTTTTCTTGTTTTTTAAACCATTAGACCTTATACAATAAAGTTTATTTTAATTTATGTAACTCTTGAGTCTAGGTAGGTGGGTACGTAAAAAAATCCACGTTCTCCCGATACTCAAGTTATCTGTATCTTAAAATCGTAGGTTAGACTAAAGCTAAAGAACGTTATCCAAAAAAGAGTTACAATCGTTGCTCGGATTTTTATATACATTACTCGCTAAGTTCCTTTACCATGAGAATAGACTCGAACAAAGATAACAATGAGTATTAAAATATCTAAAACAGCCGTGATAGTCACGCTGTACGCTATAATCACAAAAAAGAACGATTTTTCTTTTTAATATTGGCAATAAATAAATAACTAATCAATGTATTTCAAGAACTTATAAGAACATGTACGTATGATGTCATTTCTAAATTTAAACCGTATAGCGTACAAATTTGGTGTCATATTCGCATGTTTTTCTCCATAGGCAGTAAAACGTAGGTATAATTTAGTACAAGCATGTAAAGTATGCGTAATGTAGTGATTTGATAATGAGCTATGGAAAATTTTAGGCAGGAGTGTTATTCTAATATTTATTATGTAATTAAAATGCTAAACTAACGGTTTATTGGAAAACGAATAAATTGAATAACGGGTATGCTCTATGCAATAGTCAGCTCTATGACAGCTAGGGTTACTCTATTTTGTTTACATTGAAAATATACCGTGTTTTTTTGAACTTTTGGTATCAGATTATTAATTACATTTCGTCTCAATTGAAAATATATAATTAAGTACTTAAATCCTACTATTACTTCCTAGTACTACTCTTCCATCTTCAACCATAGAAACGATGAACCTTGAAAAACAACACGATCATTAATTTTAGAAAACGTAATAAATAAAATACATCCAAGTGTTATGTAGCTTGTAGGCAGCCCTGGCGTGCGCATGCAGCGCGCACGTGGTAGATGCGTGTTAGAGACGCCTATGCCACGCCGCGCCGCGCGCCGCGCCCGGGGCCCCGCAACATAATCCTATGAAATACTTAGAAACGAACCGGTGACAACCCTATTGAATTGAACACCATCTATAACCATTACAGATCTACGTATCCAGTTAACATCCGATCACTTTTAGATTGAAGTTTATTTTTATAACGTGCTCTACACATGGACGAGGCACGTGACAAAATCCATTATTTAATTAAAACACTTTAAATTATGTTAAGTTTGATTACTGAGGCACGTAAAGACAGGAAATGGTACTATGTTCATAACAAGTAGGTATTAGTGTCGCATTCTTATCAAACTTAGTTTCATGTTTCGGAAACCTATGCCCCGCTAGCTTGGCTATAAAACTGCTATAAAAGAAACTTGCGAAATTGCAGTTTCTGTTGTTTATAATAATACCGCGATATGTTTAGAATCAGTAAGTTCAAGTATTACCCAATCACAGAAGTACAGTAACAGTATGCAATTTTCATAAATTTAATTTTAGCCTACTTAAATATAGAGAAAGTGCCAATTCTCTTATGGATTACGCTATTTATTTATTTTTAGTTTTATAACCTATATAGAGATACCTATTTAGGCAATGATGTAACTTTAACATAACAGTTGACAATTATTTCATTAATTAACATAATAAAATATCGTATATATTTCTATTTTCCTTAACTCAAACTGTCATTAACAATAAATAAAGTCCTGATGCAATAAAATATTATATATTCAGGTAGTTCCTATTAGGTACTTTGTGTTCGTATTTTATATATATATATATCTTGGGACAGCTCACACACGGCCATCTGATCCCACACTAGGCCTGTATTATGGCAACCAGACTACTGATAAACATACTTATATATTTCTAAATATATACATATTATAGATAAATTACACCCAGACACAGAACAAATGATCGTGCTCATCACACAAGGATTTGTCCTGCGTGGGAATCGAACATCGGATCGGTTAGCAGTCAGGGTCACTAACCACTAGACAAACAGGCCCGTCATTTTGTTGGGTACACAAATTAGTTTTTCCATGTAGAGAACCTATAGGCCTCTTCTCATATAGAGAAGGCACGAGCATTGATCACCACGCTTGCTTTCTTGCGGGTTTTCGATTTCAGATTTTCATTTTTGGAATCCAGAGGTCCTCACGATGTTTTCCTTCACCGTTAGCCAAAGGTGTCTTAGAACGATTAAAAAAGCACATAATATACATGTGAAAAAGTTACATTGGGACTTGTTTGTAGTGGGTTTGAACCTGCAATCTTGTGCATACAAATACGTTTGTTGAACCTCTTGACCACCTCGACTTTTTGACATTTCGATAGATTTGTTAACAATAAAAAAAACTAACTAACTAAAAAGTATCCTATGTGTTATTTTGGATCGTTTGATAGCTTTTGCGTGAAAAACCAGCATTCAAGCAACCATTCTCTGATACATACTACTAAAACAATAAAATAATCGGATTTAGTATTTTATCGTTTTGGGACGAAACGGTCGTGGGACGAATCACTGAATCAGCTGTTTATTCCTTCAAACATCCTCTAAATATATATATAAATACATAAAGGTATATTATAGTTTTAAAATAACTTTAATTACAGGGAAATACAGAAAATAAATTGTCATGACAAGGAAGTTGACTGGCAGACTATGTTCTGTCCTTTTCTTATTTACTTGGTTAGAAGGAGACAGAACGATCTCATTTATGTCACAGATTACATATTATGCGATAAACTATAAAACATACAATTATTACATACGCATATAGTGCTAATGCTACTGATACTAATACTGCTAACGTTTACATATTAGGAAGTTTATTAATCACTAACCGACAAAATGTGGTGGTATAATATATCAATACGAAATAAAATACCCGCCTTTGACTACTGTAAAAATATTTATCAATAAAAATCGGAAAGTATATAAATAAAAAATTGCGAAATAACCAAAAATTATTTATAGTAATAAAATCGAAACTAAATTAGGTATAATGTTAAATTTGATAAAGAATTTGCTTACACATAGTACCATCAATAACAATTTCGATAAATGCAGACGTCTCATAAATTACTATACGATTGGGATCGATTATTCCTAATAGGCTAATTCCTATCACTCGTAATCTACGCGGTAAAATGATAAAAATTGATCACCCATTACAATCGAATAATTACAAACTATTGCAGCCTATTTGAGCCTATATTAACTTTCATCTGTGTTCTTAAAAAAAATATGATCGATTTTATTAAAAAAAAACTCAAGAGACCGTTAAAAAAGATATGATAGACAAAAATTACTCATCTAAAATTGGTTCTACATCTGATTCTATACTCAAATGTAGATGTAACACGATGTTCTAAAACTTTTCTTAAATTTGTTCACAATTCGTAATGTCGCTTTAATTGTAAACTATGGGCCACTTCATACTACAGCAAAGTCGAAGCCTAACGAAGAGTCATATAGAAATTCATCCGTAGTCGAATGCATCATTATTTCTAATTGAAAAAAAATAATGGGCTGATTTATAAAAATCTCGACGGTGTTAAGCAATTGCTAAGAAAGTTCTAAATTCAAAATCTCTATAGAAAAATTTAAATAAGAATCTGCTAATCAATTGCTAACCAACGTCGAGATTTATATAAATAGGGCCAGATTTGGTTGGTTAATCTCGTCGGAGTTGTTCGAAGTAATAAAATTTAGGTACTCCGGGAAATACTAACACAGTGGGCAGTGTAGGTACCTAGTAACTAATCTGCCTATCTCTGTTATAATCAACGGATATGACGATAGAGTGGTTATATTTACAGCACACTTTAAAACAATGCACATTGCACAGCATTTAATCGCAATTTTGTTCAGTTTTCCTGTGTTCTATTTATAAAGCAGATTTTTACGGTCATTTTAAATGTCATGTACCGTATACAAACATATGGTTACTTTTCACAAGTCATGTCATATTCATCTCTAATAGGGAACACCGTCAATTATTATTTTCTGTTTTTCTCAAACTCTTTAATTCGCGTGGATGTCGCAAAAAACTATCTGTATACCAAATTTTATTTAAATTGGTTCAGAAGTTTTGACGTGAAAGCGCGACAGACAGGCAGACAGAGTTACTTTCGCATTTATAAGACATACAGACAGAGTTACTTTAGCATTTATAAGACAGACAGATAGAGTAACTTTCGCCTTTATAAGACAGACAGACAGAGTTCCTTGCGCATTTATAATATTAGTGAGGATAAACACTTTGATACTTTATCCATTTTTTTTTACTGAGATAACAATTATTGTAAACAGTTTTTCAGTATTTCGTATCAAATGTATAGCTATCCTTCAAACCGGCATTATATTTACAGTAGGTAGTTAATAATACAACAAACCTCGATAATAAAACTCGACAGTTTTTATGGATCTAAATGTACATTAATCATTTTGCGTCATCAACATTAATAAAAATTTGTCGTTAGTTAAACATAATAGCTCACAAATCTAAATACAGAGTATATTTGATTGAAATTTTGTATATAATCGTAGAACTACAGTTGTTTTTACACGACGTGTTACGCCAAGGAAGGGTTGTGTTTTTTGCGCGTACCTTGTATGTTTCTATATTTACTTTTATGAGTCTATGTTTGTAAATTTCTTTATTATGTCGTATCTTTCAAACGGCTAAACTGTATTCGACAGGTTTCGTCAGTTTAAGTTAAGTGATTTAAAAAAATATTTCAAATGGCGGAATCTTGGCGATAAATTTTTAGTCAGTAATGTTTTTTTAACCAAACCTATCGAGTGACTTATATAAATAAAGGGTTTTATTTAAATGGTTTCCAAAAATATATTATATTTTATATATCATTTGAAATGAGAATTGACAAAATAAATTAATAGTATAAATCCCTGCCATATCAGATCTTAATGTTTCTCTGCAGGGCAGTCTGTTGGCTTTATTATGGCTTTTACTAATACAAATTGTTACAATACATTACAATTCCTCTAAATAAAATGTACCTCACACAGAGAGTTAACATCTATTGAGCCAAATGTTTAGACGTGAATCATAATCCGTCTGGACGAGATGTGATTTCGGAAATATTTTAAGTTATATATCAGAGTGATAAACATTTTATTCCGTTGATAAAATGTCACGGACATTAGACATGGTATGGTAACTTTTGTGAAAAAATGTAAAACTATTATTATATTGAAGATTCAATGTAACACAAACTCTGGTACAGGTTTCAATCATATCTATCTTGCGTATAATATTCAAGCAATTATTTCATAACGTTATGTAGATTTAGGAATTTATACCGCAAATGAGACAATTTCCGCATTTAGCGATATCTTGTCGTGTTCAGCTTTATTACTGAGTATGACTCTCTAAATGCAGTTAGTAAGCTACTAAATAATTCTTTGACTTCAATATTTAATTGAACTAGTATAATTTTGTATCACTATTTCAAATGACGGGCCTGTTGGTCTAGTGGTTACTGAACCTGGCTGCTAAATTGGAGGTCGTAGGTTGATTCCCACCTAGGACAAATCTTTATGTGATGAGTACGATCATTTGTTCTGTCTGGGTGTAATTTATCTATAATATGTATGTATTTTGAAATATATGAGTGTGTTTATCAGTTGTCTGGTGGCCATAATACAGGCTCTGCCTAGTTTGGGATCAGATGGCCGTGTGTGAGTTGTCCCAACATACTATATTATAAATGTCTACAAAGCTTATGGTTGGCCCTTATCGAGTCCTTAGACAAAATCAAATAAACAAATCTGAGCTTTCATAATTAAACATTTATATTTTTTTATTTCATAAATAAAAAAATAAATTTACATATAATTAACCTATTTTCTTAGTCTGAGGCTCCTAAATGTTTATACTTATCAATTAAATCCAAATTCTTTCAAAAAGCATACAACGCTCAGCTACCAATAAAAAAAACTAAGCCGGAGAGAGTATTAAACATCAGTATTACATAAAGTCAATGTCAACACGGTGACATTATTATTATATTATCACAAGTTAATAAGTTGCTTTTTTTCATTTTTTATTACCCCGAGCAGTAAAAAGTGCAATATCATCATATACAACGAAGAGTACCTACTACTACTATTCTGTCGTTAGTACAGAGATGTAGAGAAGCAAGACAAAAGTTTTCGGTAGTAAGACGATAGCGTGCCCATCCACTTTCCTCCAAAGATACAAACAAGGATAGTATGTAATACATAAGACATTGGCACGTATATTTCGCATCACGGTTCAGTAAAGTTAGGACAATGGGTAATCCATTATTCACTCATAAACCATTAAACACAGAAGACTCTTGTTTGCCGACCTTGATCTAAATGGAAATATGATCTTAAATCTAACATTCGCTTGTTACATCAGTTCCTAGGTACTAAAATTAACTTCTACAGTAAAATGTGCTTCAGTACCTACTTAAAGATATATTAAATCGCAATTAAGGTCGAATTTGACACAGAAATTTATCAAAGAAATGAATTCGCTGTCGTCATTAAAAGTATTGTTTACTCTGTGATATAAACAAAGGCCATATTAATAAACCGGTCTCATTTTTGAAATTGATGTTGACTGTACTCTTTAACTCTCGGGATGTTGATTTGATTAAGAGATACTGTAAAAAACTTATGATGACACGTTTATCAATTGTTAATCACGATTATGAAACATGAGACTACAGTTCGTTTAAATTATTAGTTTACTAATTCTTTATATATTTCGTTCGTTTAAATTAATAATAATAGAAAAATGTACGGTGCTACCGCAGAGCAGACATTAATTTTACACAGCTATCAATCCCCTGAAGAGCGAGTTTGTCAAGTCGCGTTTCGTACTCTAGTTGTGCCTATGTTATCTACACAGGACTCTTGATAGTTGTGAAATAGCCAGCTATTTAACAACTTCCAAGCGTCTTAGAATCCCAAGTTCTTTTTGCCGATTTGTGTACAAACACACAATGCTTACAATTTTGCGTGACAAAGAATACAATGAGAAGCCAACCGATAAATATAACTTAGCCATAACATAGCTAATTTATGAGCCATTGCAGTTGTTCATACGTAATTTTAAAAGTAATATATTAGAGAAAATAACTCAATAATCGTGTTTTTAATGAGCGCTACAATGCAGCAATGTCACGTAACGTGGGGGTTGAAGGAGGGGGGATGTTCATTCGGATGGCAAGCCTGGCGCCAAAGCGGGGTGACGAAGGCATCCAGACGGTGACGTCACGAGAAAAACACGCTTTCCCTGCAGACCGAACCCCACTGACATGATAACAACATGAGTCGAGTGTCCCGAAATGGTTAATGGAAACGTGAATGTATGTTGATTTTCAATTGTTTGTCGCTCATTGATTTTACACCAATAAACACGAGTAAGTGCTAACAGGCAGAGTATCGGGTTTTTTTTAAATCAATTACAGTAATTTTAACAAAAAAAAACGGTAGTCGGTTCAATTATGTATTTTGATGTATTATAAATATTACAAATATTGACTTTGAATTAAACATGATAAAAAGAGCTCCACGACAAGTTGATACAATATTCATGTAATTTGAATAATATTTTGCGTAATAACTTCATATATATTTTCCCTGATTGTTATATTAAGGCCTATTGACAGATGTAACGAGTTTATTATTAAGGATTGTATAGGAGTAATAGTAATGAGCATGTAATACACGTCTTTCACGAATGCCCTTGGTGTTTGTTATACCAATGCCAAATTTTAAGCATAGGTGGGATTACGTAAGTTCGTGTTCCATTTAGGTCGTTTCGACCGTCTAGTCGTATTGAGCGTTATGTCTTGGTTCTATCATAATAATTCTTATATACATACTTCCGTATTGTTTGTAAATGTAAAAACTATATTATCAGACTCCTTTTTTACTAATAACCTAAGTAATAAGGTACCTGCATAATAACTACTTAGTACCATTACTAATTTAAGAAATGCCAGTATTGTTAGGTAGTAATTGTAATTGTAACTCGTGTGTTTTACGATTGTTTTTTCCGTGCTTTGTCAGATCATCATGTTGTCAAAATATTTGCAAACAGCATTCAATATCAACAGTGCAGAAAAATTCACCGTCTGCACCGAAACTGTAACAAAAAGTGGCGAAAGTCTTCACGGCTCGAACACCGACGTGTTAATGCCTCTTGTTTAGTATAGTAATTAAAACGGTTACTGTATTTAATCATTACTTGCGGACAATTAACTAAATGACGCATTCGTCCCAAATTTTCCATCATTGACAACAATGTTATGGGATCAATCATACCTATAATAAAAATCAATTGAGACATGACGGAGAAGCACTTAAAAAGTTTGTCACGACAATTTTTGTATGGACGAAAAATTGCGAATAATACGCGGGAAATTTCAAAAATTTACAGGACTATTCAAGTCAGCTTATAATTAACAATCAGGTGTGGGATCAAATATTTCCGAGTCTTTATGTACCTATGTCAATAGGAGGAATTTCATCAATAAAAAATAAATTTTGAAAGTCTGTTACTTATTGAGTTATTGCCAACGAATTACGAATTGAATACTGTGTTGTTATAAAAACGAGAATTATTACAGAAAACGGTGAACAACATTTTGTCGACTTTATGTCGTTTAAAACATTTTTATATAACTTTTCTGGAGTCTTCAATGTTAAAATATTACAATTTGGCACTATACACCAAAGATACGGACTATAAAATCTCATCACTAAATGTCATGCACCATGTACTGCACATTTGACGTTTCTTTTTCTACTAATCCGTGCTGCCGTCTACCGTTTTGGCGCGAGTATTTATCGTTTAAAAATTTAAACAAATTTTCTTTGCTTATAGTGATATTAATAAAATATATTAAAAAAAAATTGTATAGCAATGCACGTCTGTGACAGTTCCCGCGCGCGATGCGCATTCGCCTAGTGAAGAGTTTGAGGTTTGTTTAAAAAAATACCATTTTTATAATTGTTTTTTAATAGTTTATACTACGTTTAGGTAATAGTAGTAGGTTCCTACTGTTATGAATATTAATATTATTATGAGTACACATAATTTGATATTAAGAAGTATACGAACGCAGTTGTAGCGAAACTTTAAACAGATCATACCTCTGTTGTTTACAATACGTAGCACATAACTTAAATAGCATGACCATCAGAAAATCACGTTACAGTGGCGTGCAAGTAATATATATTTTTAAATTGACATATAAAATTGCTTGGCACTGAATCAATCAAAGAAATTTTTTTCAATTAATTACAATACTTTAAATTGTCAACGCTAAATAAACATGCAACTATACCTAACTAGTGCTTGTTTATTTCAACTGAGTGTGAAAGGTGCAAAGTGCAAATAATTCATTTGAAAACTACTTAGAATGTTATTGCATCTACCTAATAGAAGGAAACTATTAAAAGGAAACTATTGATTTTTTGCTCTGACCGTACCTATAATATATTAATATTCGATTACTTTCAGCGGTAAAAAAACCACAATAATTATTTTAACAATGGGCCTGTTTCCTATTTTTTTTTTTAATGTCCGTCTTGTAGATTACTGAATTTTATTGGACACGTATTTTTTCTTTTTTCCTGCAAACAAAAAATGATCAAAATACAGAGAACTGAAGTTACGCGTGACGTCACTCCTCGCTACGATTTTTAGCGAGGCGTAGCGTCATAAGCCCCCACTCCGAAACTTTAAAGCGGTGTATCTTTGTATTTTTGAAGTGAAACTTCTTTAGGCGCATGAGGGTAAAATTTTTACAGATGAAACGTCACGCCGGTATGCAACGGAAGTGTCGGAAAAGAGAGAGAGAGTGATCGAGACCGATTGAGAGAGAGTAAGACAGGGCGAACGTAGCATGAGCAACTAGCCGTGGAGTGAGAGTAGGGAGCAAGCGAGTGAGAAAGATTGAGAGAAAAAGTGAGACAGAGCGAACGTCGTATCACGCATAGTGCTATGGAGTGTGAGGTGGGAGAGAGCTATAGTAATGTAATGTAAATATTGAAGAAATAAATTGAAAAAATTAAATTTATAATTTACATTAATTTTCAACACTTTTTTTATTTTAATGACAATTAAATTCCTAACCTATCTTCCTTTTTCCCTTCCTCTTAATCTTGGAAATTTAAAGTTTTAGATTTGTATAAATATAAACAAGATTTATAAATTAGTTCGCCAAAGAAGTTTCACTTCTGACATGTGTACTTTGTACGCACGCATGTTTTTTTTATTGTTTTGATAAAAGAAAAAATACGTGTCTAATATTTTTTTATTATCTAACTGACGGACTAATTAGATTTTAACTTTTCATACCCAGGAAACATCCCTATTATACAATTCAAAACTAGAACGAAAGACGCGCGCGCCGCCATCTCGGTTCCCCGCGTAGAGTTGTACCTTCTTCCGGTGTTAGTGACGCGACGTAGCAGTCGATACTGATTTTGGTTAAAACTATTTTACCTATGAACAAACACTAGTTAGTGGACTTTAGAAAGCATAGAATAATAACTAATAAAATAGCATAATTACATCAATATATACTAACAATATATTTCCAGGATATTACAACGTAGGAATCCATACTAATATTATAAATGGGACAGTAGCTCTGTCTATTACGCTTTGACGACTATATCGGTGAACCGATTTGGATGAAACTTGGTATGGGGTTAATGGAGTCGGCTTGGACCCTATGAAGTAGACTACTTTTTGTTGCGATGGCCGAAACACACGCGGGCGTAACCGCGTTCTGACTGTAACACAAGCTTTTGGCCACGGTGTTGAAAAAAGAAATAGCCATTTGCCCGCGACCGCGTACTAACTTATGTTATAAATCCTTAACATCACAATCATATTTAAGAAAATGTCACCATAATAAGAAATGATGTATCCGCCGAGACGCTTTGTGTGAGGCCTCTTACAAGTCTGTTTATTTAGTTGACGTTTTGCCATATTTTCCTTTCAATATCTAATTCAATTAATGGATTCTTCAGGAAATACGTCACGAATTCGTGTCTAAACTATGTGTACTTACCTTATAGATAGGTACGTATTTTTGCTGTTAAGTGTGTATAATCAGTTGTTTCTACAAACTTACGTAACATGTACTTGAGATTTATATATGGAAACTAATCACAAGTATTTCCTTCAACAAAAATCTAACATTTCAACTTAGATTTTAATCATTGAGACAGAAACTAGGGGGTAATGATATTATTTGGTAATAATTCATATTTGAAACACCCGTTAATAGTGTCAAACTCATAAAATCGAAATCGAAAGAAAAAAGTTTCTTAGCAAAACAATAAGCAAACAAAGAAACGGTTATAACTGCTATTCCATGTTAAAAAGCCCTCTGTATGTATAAATCAAAGAAGAGCCATTTAGTATATAAAATGGTTTAATTAAATAGATAATTATTTTAAATCATACCATAATTATATTTTACGGCTTAATTAAAGTCAACTGGATTTTTATCTTACAAATTTACTGCTGTATACTATCTTGAATTGGTAGTTAAACTCGTTTTATGAGAATCAAAATGATTCAAAATATATTTTTTTTATTTTTGACGTTAAGAGGAAGTAGGGACATGCTCTTGTCATAGTGTAAGTAGAGGTTGCATAGGTTAAGGGGGGCTAATCAAGCCTTATTGCCATCAGTCGAAGACGATCCTAGTTGCCCCCAAACTTAGTAAAAATAGGTAATGGTCTTGTCGTAGTGGCTAACGATAACGGTACAATGAACGGATTTTTTAGGACGATGTTGCAGATTCGATCCCAGGCACGTCCCAATATAACTTTTTCATTGTTAATGTTTTTTTTAAATATTATTCTAAGACACCATTGAAAATCGGTGAAGGAAAATATCATGAAGGAAATCTTAAATCGCTAACCCGCAAGTGAGCAAGCTTGGTGCTAATGACTGGTGATGAATTCTCGTTCTTTATCTATAAGAAAAGCGGCCTTTGCCCAGCAGTGGGACAATTACAGGAGCATATTATATATTTCTTCACAATTTAAATCTCTATCAAATCCGGTAAAAACACCGTGAAACGTCACAGTTATTTTGCAATATACCCTACCACTAGGCTAGTACAGGTTATATTAGATGTCTTATTCGGTTAAATAATCTAATCTCCATCTTCCTGGAGTCGACCACACCGTCATCTATTTTAAGTCAACAATTTATTGCCCACGTCTCCGTGTGTTCCTACGTCTATTAATATGTCGTACCAATTCACTTCCACATGATTGCTCCGCACAATCATCTCGGAGCGATACGTACAAGTTCATTTAGATTCTAGACTGTGGTATGATGTGCAATGATTAGAACGACCTTCGTAGTGTCGGGAGGGAGGAAGCGCTGAGAATTTATGCTATGGTGACTATCAATCATCGTACAATGACAATTTAACCGATACAAAAACTCAACGATCATTGATTAATTGGTGGCAATCTCAAGGCTCTTTAGATGTCTTGATCACGTTGTAGCTGGTCGTATGGAAGTCCCAGCCTTAGTTACAATTATTATCTCTATGTCTATGAAATAGCGCAACAGTTTGGCAACACGAATGTGCAAAAAAGTCGTAACGATTTGTTTACTTTCCACAAATATACGATTCTAAAAACGAAAGTACAAAGTGCAAGTCAAGTCAAACAATACTGAATTTAGTGTCACCTTTCTTTCAAACTCATTGATTGACAAACGCCACGGCGCAACATGTCTAAAAACATTAAAAGTTTTAAGAAAATATTTTATTTTTGTCATTCAACGAGCAAAAAATTATAGTCTTTGCCAAAGTCTAAAGTGGTCGGTCCTCCGTCCTTTCTTTCTACGATGCCTTGTTTATCAGTGTCATTGCTTTCATTTAACGATTGTGACATTGAAATTTTACATAATTGATAGGTGTAATTAATAGGGTTTGAGTTACTTTGCGGACGTTTATTATCGTGACACCAGCAGAGATTGAGAAAACAAAATTTGTTTTAGACTGTAATCAATCTTAGTTATCTTGCAACGCTTACAAACAAGCACTGACTAGTGACTAGGCAAGATGTCAAGGCGCCATGTTGCCTTGCTATCCCAAACACAACAGTGTTTTGAACCTTTATTAATTGTTTGAACAAGAATGTAAAAAGGAACTGACTTGAAATTTTATGGGACCATCTTTCAGGTATACCCACACCCTATAGAGAGGAGATATCGCATAACAGACATATAAAAACGTACTGTTGAATTGAAGACATCCTCCTCTTGAAGACAGTTAATAAAATAAAATATGTAGAAAATAATTGTACGACATTCTTACTAAAACAACGTCATGTACAAATATCTAAAGTATTTTCAATTATTTTCATCAAGTATATAATAATGTTTTGAAATAACAGAATACAAAACATTGTTATGTGTACTATAATAATAATCCTGAAAGATTTTTAATTGTAAACATAATCTTTATCATAATATATACCCTGTAGGTAAACAATGCGTCAGATATTAATCTGACACGTGTCACACACCTTTCGTTCCCGAAACGACGCAAAATAACAATAGCTTATTTTATCATGTTAAGTACTTGATGAATGATTAAAAAAACATTTAGTAATATAATAATAATAATATAGAACAAACAAAAACATATTATGTTTTTTTCCGGGCTTTGAAACTTTCTTCTTAAACTTTTAAACTGAACTATTAAAAAGTTTTAGTAAATTTAAATACATAATCTAAACCAGCTCACAAAACTGTTATAAGGATCTCATTGCAATTTTTTTAATGAGTAAGTAGATAACAATGCGAAGTCCTAGTTACAGTTTGTACTAGAGAATACAAAGAACAGAATAACAGCAAAAATTACAGACAGGTATCAATTTCAAGTAATTTTCATGATGGTCACAGCAGTCGGATCACACACCGGAATTAATTTAAAAATCTCTCGCAGTCGTAAGTGCAATCTTCCGGCGCGACAAGGCCGCTCCATTCAGCCGAGTGACGCTGCCCATTGTTCTTCCAGAGCCCAACCTGTCTCCATTTAAACGGATAAATAACTAAGTATATCCACTCGACGCCCCCTCATCCAGCAAACAACTGGCGATCAACTGTTACCAATGCCACCTTTGATGTTTGAAGAAAATTTGAGCGCGAATCATTGTACAAATTTTAAAACATCGTTACTCATTCAGTGACTAATACTTATATTGTTACAATAAAAATGTACTCTGTATCGTAACACTAAACGTGCTGTTATGATAATGACATGAACCCCACAAATATCGATGTTATAATGACTGTTATTTATTCTATCCAAAGTTAAACGTAATAATTTGTTGGCAGCCTTGTCAACCCGCTGAGAGACATGCTTTCGTTTTGTCCAAATTATGGGTAACTACCAAAATAAATGTGTTTAGTAAAGTAAACGGAGATTGCCAACAAACAAAAAAGGATTGTGTGACGGGCTAATGTGTGTTTAGGGTATGATATCCTTTCGCCAGGCGAAGTTTAGTTGTGAATGTGCACGTGCACGTCTATAGAGCCAGGCTCACGTGCGTTTGGCAGCTAATTACTTATCACTCAATGAACTGTATAACCAGCGTATTCGAGCCAATAACCAGTACTTGTACTACGTAAATAGACACATCATGTAACAAGGAATCTTGAATCTTATCCAAAGACACCACTGCCTGCGGTTCAATAATAATGACCTTAAACCTCTCGGGCAAACAGGTGTCATTGTGGCGGACAAAGTTAGGCGGCGCGGCGTGTCTAATAGGATCCTTTGTCTTTACAATAATGCTCTTTTAGTGAATGGCGGGACTTAATTAGATTCCATTTAGGTAACATTAGTTAACAGTTCAAGATACGTATTTACATCCAAATCTAGACGAGCATTTAAAAATATAACTTCTTTGTTCACTTACATTCTGAAACTTGAATAAAACCAACTTACTCATAAATGTATATACATATCATTATAAAACTGTTAAACCACATAATCAGTCATGGCACTAGCAAAATGCAGCATCAATACAAACATGCATTAAACAGTTCTATGATTAATAAATACTGTAAACATACGTTCTGAATACTACATAATACTGCAATAAATAAGGTTTTCCTTAGGAAAAAATGGAAGAACGTTTATCATTTACTATCAATTTATTAAATATCTAGTAATTGCGAGGCAGCATAAAATGTAGCAGTATAGATAAAATACCTTTGATGTATCAAGAAACCAGCTTGCTAATCGACATGTTTATCTAAAGATTTCAATAGTTTCAAAACATTAATTACTGTAAAGAATTGTGTGTGGTGAAAATAAACTTAACTTATTATAAGATCTTCTGCCTTTTTTCCCGAGGACTTCACAGGCTTTAGCTGAATACTATACATGGAGGGACTTCCTATCTGAACTCCACAACCCATTTTACTGACTAATAAAGTATTATAAAGTAAGGACTGGTCGTCGTAATTGGACTAACTTAACAACTGTCGAAGATCAACGAATGATAGTCGGGACCATCTGCTTTACGTGCTTTCCAAGACACGAGGGAGTAAACTGACAATAAGATGTGACGAGAAAAAGAAGTTGGTAAACTATTGACGCATTACACGTTGTGTTCATGTTCAAAATTGCCGAAATAGCTATCAGAGTAGTGTTCAACTTGCGCAATTGAACTGAACTACGCATTCTGATTCAAAATGTTTAGGTACAGACACCAATCAACAGTTTGGGAAGTAGGTCTCACATGGCTGCGTTCTCAAGGATACCTCTAATTTTTTGACCGTCACACCTCTCCCCATTGAGCCCACTGATCATTTCAAGTGCTAAATCGCTCAAATCCGGCTCAACGCAAGTGTAATCAATTTCGCGATTCAATTCAATTGTTGTACGGGTACACGATTATTTTCAAATAAGGAAGAACGTCAGACAAATTGGTATTATTTATATTGAACAGTAATTTTACACATAACTGCTGTTTGTTTAAGTTTAGCTGTTAAATCTTATTTGAATTATATCAGAAGGGTTACACAGAGCTATCCTTAAATTTTAAAAAATGATACAAGTTTTTAATATAATAAAACTAATTTAACTGTGACGTATCATTCTCTTGAACTAGGGCTAAATTGTTTTGTTCAATAGTATTTCCCCATTGGGAGAAAAAAACTGGAATATTTTCTTCCAAGAATACTGAATCGCGTGGTTTTTAAATTAATATTAATTTTGTATTGGCCTTGTGTTAGAATTGAAATTAATAGCCTGCCGAATGTTCTGAGTATACTTTGGACGATACATTTTAAGCAGGCCTGTTTAGCATTGCAATTATAGTATTTTATCATAGTCTTAATATAGACTAAACTGAAATAGCTTTCTTGTTTCGTAAAACCGCATTTTATTAACAAGGAAAATCTTTCTTGATAATATATTGCTATTTTAAACGTACCACCGACCATTGAAAGTTTCTTAATTCTTATACTATATCAGTATTATAGTATAAGAATTAAGTATTATATTACAATAATTTTACTTTAAACTAGTTTTACAGTAAACTGCAAAATTCGGGTAGGTAATCAAAACACCATGTACGATGAAATTGGCGATCCTGCTACCATGTTTTCATCAAGCGATAACGATAAATTGCATAGTTAAAGTTTGCTTCGTGTACCAGGATTTCAGAGCCCTGAGGTCGTAGTTTAATACGATCGGCGGTTGCAAACCAGCGTTTTTATGCAAAACCAGCCTAACATTAATTAATCTAATCATTATAAATAAAAATACACAATCGAACAATATGTAACATTCATATCTGCTCTTTACGTCCAATTTTGTATTTGTAAACAAAATTCTGTTTATTTTTCATTGTTATTTTCTCAAAAACATAGACAAGTTATTCAACCAACATTGATTGATAAATGAGAAACGCAGAACTAGCAAAAATGTTTTGGTTTTAAATATAGTGACTAACTTCTTGCTTTTGGCTGTTTGCCAGTTTTTTTTTCATGTATTAGATATATTATTTGTTTTTAGTTATATAGTGGGTGTGTCGCCTTGATGTTTTTGAAAAATAAAACAATGGACATGATATATTATGTAGGTTTATTTGTATTGTGTTTTGATAGACAAGTACAAAACGTAATAACGTATAGTCATGAATGAATGGCAGTCTAGAATCACGCTTTTTAAAAAACAAGACTTTTACTATAAATACAAGTGAGTGTCCACCAACCACCAACCACGTCACAGACATGCTCTCTTGTTGCGTATGGCGTCCCAGTATTATCCAACTATTTTCAGCTCGATATCTAGACTTCCATTTTCACAGCGCATGCTTTAAAATTGCGCACTAGGATTTTACCTCTAGCTACTTTCTTATCTCCTAGCACTTTCAACCTGAACATGCATACAGATAGGGGCTGGTCAGGGAAAACACGTAAACTATTCTGGTACGGTAAAACGAAACATAAATAATAAACATTGAAAAAGTAGTAGCGAAACTACCAGGCTGGCATAAGCGCCAGGTGGTATGAAGACAGATGCATTCCACACATGGATGTACGATGATATGATAGGAAAACTTTCATAGACTTGTTGCCTCTGTCTGATATTCAAAAACATGTTACTTATAAAAGAGACGGAACGATTGCCTCACCTATAGCTTTAAATTACTTTAAAACTCTCACTTCGCCTGTATGAGTCCTTACCTATATATGTCTATATAACTAGCTGTCCCCCGCGACTTTGTACGCGTGTTTTAGTTTCAAAGGTTTTTCATTTTTGCAACATTTTTCATTTATGATTCGCTCCTTTTGGTAGCAGCGTATTGTTATAGCTTATAGCCTTCCTCAATAAAAGGGCTATCTAACACTGAAAGAATTTTTCAAATCGGACCAGTAGTTCCTGAGATTAGCACGTTCAAACAAACAAACTTTTCAGCTTTATATATTTGTATAGAAGTATAGATTTCTGATTGATTTCAGAGATATATTTGATTCTACTCTCATAGTTTGTCAAACAATCAAATTGCCGAAGGGTGATTCTCTAATAGTTTCAATATTGTCTTCATTTCCCTAAATGTGTTTGACTCACAACCGTTTAATACCTGGTTTACTAACTAAAACTAATGTCGATGTTTTAACAATATTGTATAGATAGAATTGACTTCTCAAATACATATATAGAAAAGATATATAGAAAATGCGCTTCAGCACAAATAGATGCCGCGCCCCCTTCGCGTCGTGGACAAATAATTTCCAATCAGGTAACCAGCCTTGACTGGTGATTTAGTTAGAACTGCGCACATCGTGCATCAAAATAAACATCTGTCGTCACAGATCTAAGTGTATTAACTAATAGACCATCGTGACTATTGACGACGACAGTGGCTATTATGGGGGGCCAACACCGGGCATAATAGACGTCGTGCCTCGCTATTGACATTTGTACAATATTTGTTACAAATATTGACTCATGTGACGGACAATAAAGCACATCACGGATTGAGAACTGTGTGTAATGTCTATGCAAATTGTTTGTTCGGTATCATCTCGTTAGTATGAAGTGATGTGTTCAATAGGATTTGCAAGAAAACAAGACCGAATACAAAAGGTTCTCAAATGATAACAAGTACATTTCTTTCTATGATTATCCTTAGGAACATAATCCTTTAGGCTTTCTACCAGTGAAAGAATCAGATCTTAGGTGCAGAGATCAGCCCGAACCTTTCGGCGACTATATTTATGTATTTTTTTTTGTTGCTAAAACGGATGGGCTTTAATTACAAGCACCTAATGATATTACTCTATCAAACGTGAACGATTAATATGTAGTGTTATATTTGTAGAAATAGGAAGCATACGCTCAATAACATCGGGAACAGAAATACTAGAAGCACTACGCCAGATTTGTCATGAAGGATTTTATGATCTAAGGTCACGACGAGCGAAACGTATAAAATTAAATTCGAATTATCAAACAGTCCACTACATCAGAATCGTAAAAGCAGGACCGTACATGTGAATGCCATAAATTATAAGACAATGTAATATTTTTGTGGTTGCGTATTGCGAATATAAAATCGATCTTATGAAGAATACAGCAGTTGGTTTGTTCCCCAGTTGGAAGTAATTTTAAAATCAAATCACGTGACACTGTTTTGGCTTTGATTTAGTATTCTAGGTATATAGTGATCTGTGCAATACCAAAATATTTTAGGGCAAGAAAAATTCTAACATGGTCGATTTTAGAAGTTACTTGGCGAAGATCATTTTAACTAATACGACGAGAGTTAAATCCAGTTTGCTAATCTAAATAAATAAGAAATAAGTACCAGAGCTTGTGTGTACATCTTAAATTTATTACGTTTTATAGTAGGATTAAATAAAAACGATATTCTCAGGGAAATATATTAGCATTTTAAGCTTCTATGACCTTTAGATAGTTTTAGTCGTCGTGTTTTACAAACAGGGCAGAATTGTACAAAATAAATAGGTATATGTTTAATACATAGGTATCAAACTATGTTTGAAAATAATTTTTGATTATTAATTAAATAGCATTTATAACAAAATTCCTTTTTATAATAAAATTATGAAATTTAATAAGTAATTTACATAAACAAATATGAATTTATGACTAGTTATATTCCAGTAGCAACACTTAATGCATTGTTATACATACTGCGAATAGAACATGGCTTGTCTCAGTTTTTGCAGACTTACCAACCGGTTTCTTCAGAATATTTTTTGGTAACCAGTTCAATCCAGTTCGTCGCACAATGACTTGTATTAAGACAGACTTTTTGTTCATGTACTTATGGTGCCTGTTTCTTAAAACGTAAACTTATTTTAATGCAATAACAACTTTTTTTTAAACGACTTACATCTTTATACTACTAAATAAAATATAATAAGTCAAACTGCATGAACGTAAATCATTCAGATGCAATTATAAAAGTTATTTTGTTTCAGTAACGACTTGTGTTAGCAAGTAATCTGCTCTTCAACAAAAAGTCCTTCCTAAAGAGTCTCAAGCCTAAAGTATCTTATCTAAATAAATTGTAATCCAATATAATGTACTTAATATATTTTTTTAAACTTGGATAAGAATAAGGCATTGATCACAATACAGGAATACTGTGATTTTTTTGTAGAGGTCGCTCTAAATTAAATACAAGCATTTGACTGTTTTAAGTAAATACTGGAACTCTTGTCTAATCTTTTTAGAATAATGGAAGAAGACTTAATCGTTATGAAAAGTTATTTGTTGTTTTACTGAAGCATCCATTTCGACTTTTGTAGACAACTACTAGGTACGAAACAAAATATTATGTATGTTGGCTTGCTGTTATGACATTCATATTTGTTTTTTGTTATCATTACGGCATTTCGAATGAGTGACGAAAATGTTTGTTTCTATAAATTAAATATCATTTATTCGGCATCCACGTTCGTATCATAACCCTAAATTAATTTTTGTAATCTTAAAATAATTAATTATATCATTAAATGTATTCGATTTCACAATTAACTAATGGCAAGCGCTGCCCATGTTTAGTATTTCCTGTCTTGCTCCTTTAAAAGTTTGATGGCAGAATATTATTTGAGCAACAATATATCATATTGTGGTCATAAAAATCGCCAACGTGTGTACCTATACCCGCGGGAGATCTGTGTTTCGTACTTACGCGGCCGCGAGCTATTTATATCCTCCCGAAATAGCAGCGGCTTGGTCACATGGCCACCGAACCGAGCCCCTGCTACGAATACTGTCTGACGTCATTACAGCGTCACATCTAATAAGTATCGTCGCAAATCTTGCGTTCAATAGCATTTAGCACGGAACAATATCCTAACATAATATATTTTGACGTTATTCATGACTGTAACCTAACCATACTCATCATCACTTTGTAATTTTTTCAGAAACCTCAAATGCGGCCGATGATTGTTGAATATGATCCCAAGAAAAAAGGAGTAAAAAATGACTTATCAGATGTCGTTATGGTCAAGTAAGTGACTATGTTCCATAATAATGCAGCGAGGAGGCCACTAGAGCGACAATCATCGAATTAGCTTGGATTGCCTATTCTGTGTTGTCAATAATTATCTAGTGCCACATCAAATATTTCTTTTGTTTTACTGCTTCTAAAAGGAGCCATCGTACCTATTTGAAGTTGTCTTTTCCACAAACTTGAGCGTATTAGTACTTATTCTTGTGTAGCTGGTTCTGATTATTTGAACATTAGTAACAGTGAATTTTGTAGCTCATTGTCAAGTAATATTATCGTAGTGTTTAATAATTACTTTTTATACGTTTTTTCGTGCGGGTTTTTCTACTAATTTCTGTACTATTTATAGACTGTTTTCAAGGAATTTAATTTTTTTCCTTTAATTAGCGTATAATAGACAAATTCTAGAGTTATGTAATATATTATTTCTCTCTTTGGAATAGATATTGTAGATGACGACCACTGAGACTAGTCACAGAATTTACTTTATTAGAGGCCACAAGGTGTACAAGAAGAGTGTAATAAGAATAAGTACCAAAATTCTCAAAACTATTATAATGACAACAAAATACGTCGGTGGCTCTTGAGCCATAAGTAATTACAAATTAAAATCAACATTAAAGCATGCTTCACTGCTTACATCATTTTTTGTTCAGCAATTGATATTATATTTGTGGAATATCATATCAGATTTGTCTAAACCTAATAATATTGACGTTTTTGTTCTACAGGATATTGAAAAGAAAATTTGTACCTATTAGATTGTATTATCAAGGTTAAAAATAACCTAAATCGGTAGCAATTAGGAGTATGGGTGCGCTCCTTGAGCCACCGAGCGACAATGGCTAAGCCGCTGTCGGTCGCCAAAGCTCGATTCATATAATACTGTTAATTGACAAATTAATGTGTTGTCGTGGTATTTTATATTGTATGTTGACTGTTAAGTACTCGCTCCTTATAATGAGCTAACATGCTCGAAGCCGTACGGAGGCGATCCGGGAAGACGAGTGCTGCTTCCACGAGATAAAAGTCGGTCGTCGACCTTGATCATCTTGCAATGGACTCATACACCGGTACATCATTCCATTTTATGGTTTCAATTTTGTTTATTTAATTTGTTTTGTTTGGTAATGGTAAAAGATTTGGAAAGATTGCGTGGAAAGAGTGCCCGTGGCTGCTGCCACCGAGCTGCGGCTGCGTTCGGCGGGCACTCGTGCGCCATCTCTGTTCAGGCTCGGGATGGGCTCGCAAACTGGCGATTTGTACAAATTTGATTTAGCTTTATGTCTTTTTTACATCAATATCACTATTCTTGTTTTTTCACACCACTTTTAATCATAGAGTTACAAATTTTTTTTAATAGAGAATGTTGCAATTTTGGTCTAATTTTAGTAATCATAAAAGTACTGAAATATAATAACCCATGTTGTCCAATTGCCATCTTTGTCCGTTAAGTTTATAGGGGTCTTTCGTCAAAAAAGTGTAGGTAAATTCACCTGGCATTAAAACATTTGGATCATTTGCTGGATGGCAGATTTGCATACCTATTATGTAAGCCAACTTTCTAAAACTAAAGTGTTTTAGAAGTACTACTTTTCTAAGGCCAATTATTATTTAAGTCTCTTTATGGCTTTACATAATATGTATATAATCAATAAATTAAAGTATATAAAAATAAATATTTTATGGCAGATTTACACTTTTTATACGAAGGAACCATAGTCTTAGTCTTTTTATGATAACGTAAAGCTGTATTGAATTTAACGGTTGAGCCTAATATTTGTAAATGCCGAGTCTTAACAGAGTGAAGCGCACAGAAACAAAATATTTTATACTATATTTTGGAGACCATAATGAATGTATCACACTTCACACCACAACACTCACAAAAATACATGCAGCTTACAATCAGTAAATAACTAAAACATTTTGCGACCCTTCACATTTGTTTGCCATACCGTTAGTTTTGCGAGTAGTATCATCTTACTTGTTCAGAAGCCCTCGTTCGCGACATACACACCTCGTTCGTATCTCATTATAGCTTGAATTGTGGCGCTTTATCAGTTACCGCTACACTTACAAGTTCTTATTAAATTCAATGAATGATTTAAAACTGCACTCTGGTTACCCACCTCACTTCTAACCACATGAACTACATGCACTCTACTTAGTTCATAATGTGTTCTAAGCTGCGACACTTGCTATAACAGTTTCTGGGGAATGTTTCACAGGTACAAAGTTGACCCAAATGAGATCCCAGTGGAACAACAGGCAGGCTCCACCCTGCCTCTTATGGAGATCCCAGGCAGGGACATTGAAGCTGATGAGGACTATAATCCATTCGAGCACAGAAAGCTGGCGCATCCTACATCGTAAGTGTATTTATTACTACTAAACTCGTGGTTGTGAAATTTATTATTAATATCAAGTGAAACAAGTAATGTTTAATTTCTATGTTATGTTACAGAGACATGGATACCTTGATTCATTTGTTAAAAGGATCCCTTGGAAGCGGTATCTTAGCTATGCCAATGGCGTTCCGCAACGCAGGGCTTTACTTCGGCCTCATAGCAACATTTGCGATTGGCGGTATTTGCACATACTGTGTGCACGTACTAGTAAGGACTTCGCATGAGCTGTGCAGAAGGATACAGAAACCCTCCCTTGGCTTCGCTGAAACCGCCGAGGCCGCTTTTTTATCTGGACCCCCTGCTGTACACAAGTTCTCTCGACTCGCTAAGTAAGAAATACATCCATTATCCCACCAAACGATGCCAAAGATGTCGTTTTGCCACAACAGTTAGCTCGACTAATAGAATCATAAAAATAATTAACGAAACAGCTTTCCAAGAACAAAACCTATTCATCAGCAACTGTATAAGCTTTCGAATAAACCAATAACTCAATTAAGTATAATATATTGAACATTTCTACCATGTTGAGATGCACTAACACTAATTCTATATTCTTTTATGTTTTCCAGGGCTATGGTCAACTGGTTTCTCGTCATTGACTTACTTGGTTGCTGCTGTGTCTACATAGTTTTCGTCGCCAGAAACGTACAACAAGTAGTTAATTTCTATGCAACAGGCACATCCTGGTACGATATGGATCTTCGTATCTACATGGTTATGCTTCTTCCTCTGCTCATCCTTATGAATCTGATTCGAAACTTGAAGTATTTGGCACCTTTCTCGATGATTGCCAATCTGTTGGTTGGTACTGGAATGGGAATTACTTTCTATTATCTTTTCCAAGATATACCAACTTTAAGTGAACGAACGCCATTTGCTGGATTTGTGCGCTTGCCAGCCTTCTTTGGAACTGCTATCTTTGCTCTGGAGGGAATTGGCGTCGTTATGCCCCTGGAAAACAACATGAAGACCCCTAATCACTTCATTGGATGTCCTGGCGTACTTAACACTGGCATGTTCTTCGTGGTCTCATTGTATGCATTTGTTGGATTCTTTGGTTACTTGAAATATGGTGAACTTACTAAGAGCAGTATTACTTTGAATCTCCCACAAGACGAAGTGTAAGTATTTTAATAAAATCTGAGGTTATTTCTAGAATTAAATATCGTGATAAATGATTAAACATGTGCATTTTGTTCTAATTTCAGATTGGGTCAGAGCGTTAAGCTTATGATAGCTGTTGCCATATTCTTCACATACAGTCTTCAATTCTACGTGCCCATGGAAATTATATGGAAAAACGTGCGCCACTGGTTTGGAGCCAAGAAAAACCTTGCTGAATACAGCATCAGAATTGGAATTATCATATTGACATTGTGCACAGCTATCGCCGTGCCAAATCTTGGTCCCTTCATTTCATTGGTCGGCGCTGTCTGTCTCTCTTTCCTTGGCCTTATCTTTCCGGCTGTAGTTGAAACCGTCACTTATTGGGACAGGCCGAACGGTCTTGGCCGCTTCAACTGGGTACTATGGAAGAACCTTTTCATGGTTTCTTTCGGAATTCTCGGTTTCTTAACAGGGGCTTATGTTAGCATTTTGGATATAATCCATGGTGAGGAATAAGATCAGACACGCATGACCATTTCATAGATTAAGGCTCAATACATCGGATAGGATAAAACTCTAAGGCCGATTTTAAAAGTTTGGCTTCGATGGATTGATTGACTACCTACTACTACTGCTTCCACTTAATACAAAAAGAAATGATATCTTTTGATATATGAATTATATATTTAAAATTCCTTTTTTTTTGGAGTTAATATGCACAAAAGTAATTCTTCTGATGTTTGTGTCCTATTAATTATTATTAAATTTCGACCTTAGTATAACTATGTTAATTTTAATTTCGCTTTTAGTATTTTTATACTATTTGTGGTCGCTACCACTGTAATGTTATTATAGTAAAGTTGTATTGTCAGAATAAAGTTGAGTTACAGTATGTAATGCTCAATAAATATTCTTATATTGTTTGAGATTAGCATTATACTACTTTTCTGACTATTCAAGTTTTGAGTTGAAAATTAGTTCACGTGAAGCAGGTTGTGTATTCCTATTTCTTACATTTATTTAGCCCCGAAACTTTGTAGCCATTTTAGTTGTAAGGAAAGTGTAGATAAATCTACTTTTTTATGTGTGAGAATTTGTCTAGTGCATTATCGAAATGTGATACAATTTTAGGTTAACTAAAAGGCATTATGGTATTGGAAAAATTGACTAAAAAGATGTTACTTGTTACAAAAATAGAGAATATATTAATTAATATGTAGTTGATAGCAAAATTTTGGACCAGGCTACAGCTTGCCAGGTTGTAATAAAAATGGATTACAATTTTGGGGCATATAGTAGAAACATTGTTCGTGATAATAATTATGGCATTTCCATTACCAAAACAATTACTTATAGGTATATAACTGCTTATGTAGGTATATAAATATTCATATCGAGCTTTTTGGAAAATGTGAACTGAAGCATTTATACCTAGGTAGAGTCTGTGCCGAAGGACAACCGCAAAAAAACACTGTTGCGTCATTAATGTGCGAGTGTAACATCTGGATATTTATATATATATAAATATATCATTGTTTTATGGAATGATTTTAATGTTGATTCTCTTTTCACACAGGCTCTACCTACAATTTTAAGATCTTTTGTCGAGATCGATAAATATAATGTAGTAGAAAAAAGAACTTAACTCAGATAATAAAGTTAGCAAATCTCAAAATTAAATACGTATGTGTTTACCTATAAATACTGATTTGTATTGTATAATTATTATTATTTGTCGCAAAAATATTATTCTCAATTATTGTCTTTCGAGTCTCAAAATTTAAGTTGCTACTTTTAGAAATTAAGATGTTAAAAGGGTTACTCTTCCATAACAATGACGTAAATATCGAAATCATTATACGTGAAAGTAAATAATGTAACCTTATAGTTCCTCGTACAAGTTTGATTCTGAATATTTATTTAGATACTAACCGAGTGAATGCTTAAGAATATACGAATGGCTATAATTATGATAAATAAAAATGTTATAAAAATGTTTGTGTGATAGTCATTCTGTATTAGATGTAGTTAATAAGTGTTTTATTTTAAAGTCAAGACGTTTAGCTTGACTTAAAAAATATTATCGTTTCAATTAGTAGGCGTATCACCTTCTGTACTGATTCTGCCAAAATTATGTTATAAAACATATTGAAGTAATTCTATTGTTTTCTACAAAATTAAATCAGAGTCAGAGCATTTTGGGGGACAATAGTGAGTTTAAAATTTTAAGTGAAATCTAATGAAGATCTTAACAATCCTCTAAATCGTTTCTTTTATGTAAGTTTACAATACAGTATACGTCAATTGTGCACAATTAAACAGAGATGTACTAGGTACATATTTTGTAACGACATTTATTTTAATGTTCAAATATTTTGTTTTTACTCAAAAGAAAAAAATAATTGCTACGATGATTTAGAAACTATTAATGGGATATATCATTCCTATATATTTTGGTATAAAGTACCGAACTAACTATTTTAGATACTTAGAAGTGGTTGTTTTGTTACAGTATTAAAATAAATATAATTTAAGGAATATTTGTGTTTTATTGTTCGTTATTTTGTAGACAGTTTTCGTCTTAAGATTTAGCAATCGGCTTGTAGATATTAAGAAGAAGTATTTGTTCTGCCTGAGGCCATACAGCAAAACATTACAAACACCTTATCTATGTATACTAAAGATGAAAAGGGCTAGAAGGTCTCACAGTTGATCGTTTGCTTAGCTGCACATACAAGAGGTATGTTTTCAATTGAACGTTCGTTGGAACGTAATGCAATCACAATCAAGTTTAACACATTGTATAGCCGAAATATTTTTAACACTAGTATGCATTTTGTATGTGAATACAAGATCACTTTAGTAACCATAGATTTATTTGATTCGCGTTCTTTTTACTACCCTTTTAGGTGTCCTTACAAATTTCATTATAGATATTTCAACTCATGAAAATCTCACCAATATAATAGGTACTAAGTAGTTGATGTCAATCATATTAAATAGATTGTTTCAACTTTATGGTGCCCTGGTAGACACGATTTCTTCAGTGCCCACGCATTTTATAAGTTGCTGATCCTTCTTTAAATCTTCATTGACAGATTTCGTTTTATTTGCCTTATTTTTATATTAATGAAGTTGTTGACGTCAATTATATTAAATTGAGTCTTTTAACATTATGGTGTCCTGGTAAAGACGATTTCTTCAGTGCCCACGCATTTCACAAGTTGCTGATCCTTCTTTAAATCTTCATTGACAGATTTAGTTTTATTTGCCTTATTTTTATATTAATTAAGTTATTGACGTCAATTATATTAAATAGAGTCTTTTAACATTATGGTGTCCTGGTAGAGACGATTTCTTCAGTGCCCACGCATTTCACAAGTTGCTGATCCTTCTTTAAATCTTTATTGACAAATTTCGTTTTATTTGCCTTATTTTTATATTAATTAAGTTATTGACGTCAATTATATTAAATAGAGTCTTTTAACATTATGGTGTCCTGGTAGAGACGATTTCTTCAGTGCCCACACATTTTACAAGTTGCTTAGAATCCTTCTTTCATTGACAGATTTAGTTTTATTTGCTTTATATTATTGGTTGACGTCAATTATTTTAAATAGACTATTTAACATTATGGTGTCCTGGTAGAGACGATTTCTTCAGTGCCCACGCATTTTACAAGTCGCTTAGAATCCTTCTTTCATTGACAGATTTAGTTTTATTTGCTTTATATTAATTTGTTGACGTCAATTATATTAAATAGACTATTTAACATTATGGTGTCCTGGTAGAGACGATGTCTTCAGTGCCCACGCATTTTACAAGTTGCTTAGAAATCCCGTTTAATAAATCTTCATTGGGATTTAGTTTATTTTACCTTATTTTATTTTTGAAGTATACACTCTAAAACTTTTCTGTGCATATCTTAGGTATTAATTATGTTTAATGTTATTAAATGCAAAGAATAGAAAAAAAAATATATATGTATTATTTAGAAATTAATTATTTAACTTAATACTATGGAGAAACTATTATATCTGTAACCCTACTGTACTCCTGTTGTTATCTGTTACATTTGAATTTTTAGATACAAATAATAAGGGGTAAGTATTGTATAATTGGCTTATACTGAGTACAGCGAAAAATGCAAATGAACACTCCGATAGCTCCACTTTTCTGACAATATTAATTAAGTCGGTCGGACTTACAACAACCAAGCCCTTGTTTAAGCAAACAGCTTTTTACGTTTTTATAATAACATCTATTGTAATAATGAAGCTTTTTCGTGGTCTTGCATATAATTATGTTTTACTAGCTTAAAAGAAAATACACTACCCTGCTTTTGATTGGATTTCCTAAAACGGTCGTTTCATAAATATTAAAAACTTGATAATAGGTATTAAAACACCACAGATTATAAAATAATAATGATTGTCTGCGACTACGTCATACGTGGACTTTAACGTCATGTTTGTTTCGACCAATAGAATGAGTTTAAATATTTTGACTCACCTCGTAATTTTCACATTTTTAATATTGTACCCATAATTAGTGCCAGTTCTGTATCAACACCGATTGAAAAAAAAAGAGATTTAAGTTTAAATTATATATATGAATATTTCTTCTTGACGAAATAACGCCAGAGATGTCGTCATTAGAAATGGAAACGCACAAAGGAAATAAGTGCTATTGGCATTGGTTTTCTTTTCGCTAACGAGTAACATTGCTAATCTACGTTTTTCATTAAATCAAGACTACAACTCCTTACAATCCTGTTCTCCTGTTAGTTTACTAGTACACAGCCGCCTCCAGAATTGTAATATCATTGATAATTTTATTACCGTTCTCTTTCTAATATCAATTAAAGTGTTTTGACGTAGAATTTATCCGTGGGCGTGCTTAATTACTATGAAGCTCAGATCTATCTATGAAGTGTACCCATTGACGGGAGTACCAGGAGCAGATAGAACTAAGAGTTTACGATATGAGTTGTCATTCGATGTCTTACCAGAAGTTTTAGTCATACCGTCTGCATGTCTGTAACGAGTAATTACAAAGATGAGAGACCGTATTTTGATGCATTAAAACCTTTTCGAAGAAAAGACATCATAGCCGAATAATGACAGCTTTGTCAGTAGTTGGTACATATTACGGCTCTAGTTAATTAATGAAGAACATAAATGACTCAAGGAACATAAAGGTTTGAAATACGCCTGTGGGATTTAAACTGTTAATGAACAATATAATTTCCTTTCATTCTTTTGTTTAAAACTGTAAAGCATTAATCGAGTTTAAAATACGTCAACTTAAATACAACTCTGTCAATCTAACCGTTAAACAATATTTGAACACCATAGGTAGGTACCTAAGGTACCTATTACGTATGCTTAGTAAATTAAAAAAAAATAAAAAACAAGATGGCACAGTCGTCAAACAAATATCTGAGTATAATATTATATATCCGCAATAAACAGCTTGGTCGCCATTCTTATGGGACCTTATTTCTTCGTTTGTTGAATGCGTATTGTAAAGAAAATTACAAATAGATTTAATATCGTTGCATTAGCCTCCTGATGTCCACCGTCAGTCGAATTTTTAAATATTTTACGCTAAAAATAAGTAATAAAATGTGCCAAAGGTAAAACATAGAAACAAATGAAAAGGACCCGCGGGATAAACCGATATCAAAGTCTTTCTTTTTGCTAAACATCAGCTGATGTCACAATTATTGATTTATGAGTGGTAGTAGCTCCTCTTAACTTATGTTCTCCTATGAATTGTGAAGCGACAAACGCCCCCGGATTTATTTGTACTGTGATACTAATTTATGACACCATGCTATTCTACAAACAAGCTCTAAACATTAGGTAAACATCAAACACAGCTGTAATATATCGAAATGTCAAAAAAAATATTTGACGTAGTTTTGGGAGGCCTTTGCCCATCAGTGATGAAAAAAAATGGTTTTGTCGTTGGGCTGCGCCGCGATTGACACTGAAATTTTCGAGAGTAGCATCCAAGGCACTTACTGGTAGTTCCGTACCTTAATAAATTACGATATTTTGTAGCGCAGTTATTGTTAATAATGTATTATTACTAATAACTTTTTCCGTCCAACATACAGTAGTAGAACTCGACCGTCTTTTTACCCGCGAGGGAAAGTATAAAGTTTATCGGGTTACCCCTTTTAGTCGGGGTGGTTTATAGATTTATTTTATACTTTTTCTAAGGAAGTTGCATATCAGGAGTGAGTTTTTTTTATATTTTGATACCGATTTTCTATCAAATTTAACATTTCCTCTTTATTTCATCTCAAATCGTTGAGCAATAGACATAAGTAAGATAACTTCTTCAGCCAAGGACCATTAATTATAAGAAGTGAAAAAATATTCAAAATAAATGTTAAACAACTTATCAATTACCGGCTCCATCGAAATATTGAGCTTATCGTTCATGATGTTTTCATTGATCTATATTTATCTCCTCATACCTTAAAGGCGTTCCTTTCATTCATTTCAATTAAATACTGTATTGTTCTGTTAATCATACTGTCTCTTTCTTGCAAAAACAGCGATACCTTCTAGCTCCTAACACATTATGTACTCCTGGTAGCTGAGAGGACAGAACCGCCCCCGGATCTTTAGAACAAGAGTATTTTTCTCATGGGAATTTTAAGGGAATGTAAACCTCAAAAAGAAAAAAGGATCTGTTAATTTTAACGTTGAAATTTACTATCATGGTGTAAAGAAGCAAAGTTGAATTCCACGGTCAAAGTTAAAGTAACTGTTATAATTATTTTTTACGGAAACAATAACCAGGCCCTAGGTTGCAACCCAACAACGGCGTGAGGCCTGCGAGGAAATGGTCTGGTCCTGTTCACGACGTGACACGAGTACTTCGGATCGTACCTGTACCGAATAAGGCGAGAGAAATCCCCGTCGTGCCATCACAGTGGCGCGGAAGCACACCCTCGAGGCCTGTACTGCCTTCGAGGCGGTGCGCCGTGTCCTGTGTGGGGTTGCTAACCCGGACCATTCGCTCAAGGGTGGTTAATGCTATGCTGGTGGACGATCGCAGAAAGAAACCTAAAAGCACGAGTGGGAGGCTGAGGGGACGCAGAGGGTGGGGACGGGGGTCCCTCAGCCTTCATTCCATGCGTCTCTTTCCGTGCCCGACCTTGGTGGTCTAGTGCCAACCACGTACACCACCAACCCTGCCCTCGCTGTCCTCCCTCCTAGCTAGTACGGGGGGTCATTTCATCACCTAAGCGGACGGTTTCGTACCCAGAGGGTGCAAACGGGACCCTATTACTAAGCCTCCGCTGTCTATCCATCCGTCCTTCTATCAGCGGGGCTATCTCATGAATTGTAATAGTAACAGATAAAATTTTCACAGTTTTTTTTTTTTTTTGCGCGTAAAACAATAATAAAATAAAATATAAACTTGAGTCAGTGGTACAGTGACTAATATGTACAAAAGGCGGCCTTACTGCACAAGGCGATTTCTCCCAGGCAACCATTTGACAAAGGAAAGGTTAACTTGTTAAAAAAATAAATACACTTGGGAAATATATAACAAAAATTTACGGAACGCTAAAGATAAACCAATTCTAATATTAAATACATAATTAGGAAACACAATGCAAGGTCTTACTTCATACATGTTACCATATAAAAATTGTACATTCTAAAACTAAAGTACACATAACTTTGAAGAAGTCACATTGGTAGCCTGTAATGGGTTGAACCTGCAACCTTGTGCACACAGATCCGTTCATTGAACCTCTAGGCCACCACGATACCTATTATTACTTAACCTTTAATCTATAGGTATAATAAATCTGTAGAGGTCAATTCTGTACATCAAATATATTTTTAAAATAACTATCAGGGGGTGATTAGTGATCGATACTGATGCCAAAAATGCATATGCATACTTATAATACATCTGTAGAGAGGTCAATTCTGTACATCATGGGCAGGTTATAGTATACTTTTCATCACGCTACAATCAATTGGAGCAGAGCAGTGAAGGGAAATGTTTGGAAAACGGGAGAAGTTACTCCATTTTTTAAGCTTCCGTCGCGTTTGCAGCCTTAATGGTTAAAGCTACATAGATATCATGTATGACGGAAATGTTCCACATAAAATTATCTAAAAAATATTCCACAACAGCATATGTGTATATTTTATGGTTGACTCACAATAACACGTGTAACTTCCGATAGCTTAGCAGTTCGGAGCTTTCTGATTATATTTGTTTACTTTTACGTTTATAATACTCTCACTCATCGCTAATTAAAAAAAAAGTTAACATTATTACCCATTCAATAAAAAAATAATCATAGAAATCGGTATAGAAACACCAAACTTATACATGAAATATGATACTAAGCCATCGCGCCGTCGCGCGTGAATACTGAATCATGCTATTAGGATTGTTCACGTGCCGGACGGGTCAACTTTCAACATAGTTTTCCCGGAAGCTTTGCGCTGAAGTATTTTCGTTCTACAGCTACTTAAGCCTCATGTGAAAGTAATCTAAACAATATTACCAATACATTAACTTAATAACATACAAGGAGAATCATATCTCACAGATAGACAGCAGTTTGAATTTTTTAACCAAAATAACAATGAAATAGAAAACGTCCGCTCTAACAAAAAACATATAATAGCTTCAATACCCCAAGGTAGCGTGATAGGCTGCCTATTATTCTTAATCTATATAAATGATTTGCCTAAAATCATCGCGGGACCTAGTGTGCTCTTTGCGGATGACATATCCTTGTTAATATCATGTCAAACAAACGTAAATTTTAATGAAAAACTAAATTCTACTATCACTGCAACAGTTGACTGGATGAAAGAACACAACTTAGAAGTAAATTTTTCAAAAACAAAATTAATTTCCTTTTTTCCGTACCAAAAATCCCCTATAAATATAAATTTCACCTTTAAAGAACACACGTTAGAAGTTGTAAAAGAATTCACCCTATTGGGAATAACAATAGACACCCATATAAATTGGAAACCGCATGTGACGAAAGTGCGAGCAAAAATAGCAAAATTCTCTTATGCCCTACGCGAGGTCAAAAAGACCACAGATCTCTCAACGGCGCTCATGAGTTACTACGCCTACGCTTATTCTTGGTTCACTTATGGAATAATTCTATGGGGAAATAGTACCGACGCACCAACCGTCTTCACGTTACAAAAAAAACTCATAAGAATTCTAGTAAATATAAAAGAAACAGACTCTTGCAGGCCGCACTTCGAAAGTCTAAAAATACTTACCCTTCCCTGCATATACATTCTGGAGATTTGTAAATTTTTGCGTAAATACCCGGAATATTACAACACTAGGGAAACTATTCAGAATAAATATACACTGAGGCATAAAAATAGACTGAACTTACCTACATCCCGGATAAAAATGCATTCTTCTAGTCCCCTTGTCATGTCCGTAAAAATATACAATAAGCTACCAGAACAAATTAAAAATGAATCTAAATTCGATATTTTTGTTAAAAAATTCAAGATCTTCCTAATAGACAAATGTTTCTACAGTATAAATGAATATTTAATGAATAGCCTTAAAAATACATAATAGACATACATTTTATATATACTTACATAAAATAAAAATATATATTGAAATTATTACTATATACATGTATAAAATATTTAATAATATAATTTAATAAGCGCAATTTAGTTAATAGTTTATAATATAGCATGTTGATATTTAATAGTTAATTTATAATAAAATAAAATAGATGTATAGGTACTATAAATAAGCTCAAATTATAGGCATATAGTATATAAGTAAACAAAGAAATATAATACTTAACAGTAAATTAAGTAAAAGTAGCATAAGAAAGCATTCTTCCTCTCTTCTACAAATATGCTGTGCCCAGCAGGGTCCATAATTGTTTCTATAATTTATTTTAACATACCAACTGTTACAATGTACATTATGGAAAAGCAATAAATATTGAGTATTGAGTATTGAGGAGTTACACGCTGATGGAGTCGCGGGCACAGCTATTAATAATAATATTCTGCGGTTCTTTATTGCTATATTTTTCAACAGTATTGTGGATTGACATATTATATTTCCATACTAAAATACGAAAGTTAATCTGTCTTTTCCATCAAAACCGTGAGGAAGGACATTATGCTACTTTTTTACGAAAAACGACGGAAACGCGGACGAAGTCGCGGGCAAAAGCTAGTTATTAATAAATATATTAAAAAATATATTTATACAATATTGTAGTAATGGTGGCGAGTCCATACAAGGTAAATCATACCCAGTTCCCTTTAAGTTCACATCGTCATAAGTTTACACGCTGCCTCGATAGATGGCGTTGTTCAAAACTCACCCTTTCCTGAATCGCGCTATGGTTTCGTTACACGAGTTTGGTTAAAGTGTGTGGCAAACTCAGTTTAATTTACAGCTACCAGGTAAGATACCTACATATTATTGCTTGGGGAAAGTATTGCAATAAAAAATAATTTTTGTATAAGTCCGTTGCTTGTAATGAGTACACGGGCTTTTGAATCTAATTGTGACTTAATAATATTATTATTTACCTACGTAGTTACGTACGTTCTAAACAGCACGAGCTTGAAATATTGAATAAAAACAAAAGACCTGTTAAATAAAAAAACAGTAGCAATAATAAATCCTTACTAAAATAAACGCGAAAGTTTGTATATAATTTATATGGATGTCTGGATGTTTCTTACTCTTTCACGCAAAAACTACTACTGAATGGTTTTTCATAAAACTTTACAATTATATAAATTATACATCAGATTAACACAGGATATAATTGATAACGGTATTATGTGAATTGTCCATCTGCAAACTATTAGTCTGGCGAGCGCTGCAAAAACCGTAGAGTTACATGTATATAATGTAATGGAAAAAGCCCGCGAAAGTATATTATCTATCTTTAATGTGTAAGCCATTATCGCCAAAATAGTGAACCATAAATACAATCAAAATAAATAATTTAGTTTCTAACTAGGTAGTTGTCTCCCGCCATTTGTCATAAATATTTTCATAAACAATTTTTTTTTCGCCATCCCTAAATGAATGGGATGAGCACAGCAGTAACAAAAAGAGAGGTGGACAGCGGTATCTGTTTAGATCTCACATTTATGAAAATTTTAAACCAGTTTATACTTACAACGTCATCTATTTTACAAAAAATGCATTAATAGCAATTCTTTTATTTATTTGGTCTGGAAATACAGATTTTATCTACTAGATATTTTAAGCTCATAAAGATCAGTGCTATATTATGCACTCTTTAAGCCTGCCGGCAAAAGTCCTCTCCAAGGCTTTTGTCGTCGTGGAAGCAGCGTCTCTCTTTTACGAAGAAAGAAGTCCTGCGAGTCCATAGTACCTAAGCCGACCCCTCTTATATACGTACAATTCTTCTCTCTCAAATAATTTTCTACGTAAACTATTTATTGGTCGTTTATACTTTAATATTTTTACTGATACCGTAATATATGATACTAGCGCACCCGGCAGACCTAGTCCAAAATCAAATCAAATCAAAATCAAATCAAAATCTCATTTATTCAAACTAGGCTACAAAGTAGCACTTTAAGAACGTCAATACAATGGACAGCACCCTGATTCGCCCACCCTTCACCGCTTCCTAAGTGCTCTGGCTGTGGAGAAGAAACGGCGCAACAAACTCCCCAGCAGCACGATGTCATTTCGTATACAATAATAATAGTAATATAATTACAGAATTAATTCTTAAACAATAATAATAGTAATATAATTTAGGGACTGCCCAAATAAATAAGTGTTTGAGGAGATAGGTACTACAATAGGTACCTACTATGAAATTAAAAGTATAATCTACAGAGCCAAAAGTCAGCAGAACGACCAGTCACCGCAAGCAGCACCCGTTCACGAGTATGACGCAAGGATCAGCCATCACCTCCCTCGCCATATCAGAGGGAAGGAGGTGACCCGACCCAAGACGCCACCGCAGGCAATGACAACTAAGGGAGCATGACGAATCTGCTGCTGGCTTTAAAAAAGAAAAAAAAAATGCATTGAATTAAAATACTCCAAACACTGATTTACTGCACTGCCCCTAAACGGAGGAATTAGATAGCTACATAATTAAATTTTATGATTAATATAATTATACATTCCAAAACAATGTAAAGAATTAAAAAAATACAATACACATACGTATAATTGTACTAAAAATAAAACAAAATAGGTAACATATTGTTACATACTGAGTGCATGCCTATCAAATTAAATAGTACAGTAATAAATAAGACAATATACCACACAGAACCGTCTTGTGTCTATCACGGCGACCAACTACATTTGTCATTTAAATAATCATTAATAGTATAATAGGCCTTTTCACAAAGTTTATTTTTAATATAAGATTTAAATGAATTGTAGGGTAACTCTAACAGATTGAGAGGGAGTTTATTATAGAAGCGAATACTAAGCCCTATAAATGAATTGTGTACTCTATGCAGACGGTGTGATTTCGCACATAACTTATGTTTATTACGTGTATTAATGTTGTGAATATCACTGTTCTTTGTGTAAAGGTGAACATTTTGCCTTATAAAAAGAATATTAGCAAAAATAAATTGCGATGCTACAGTTAAAATACCTATCTCCTTAAATAGCTCCCTAAGATAAACTTTTGAGCCTAGCTGGTAAATAGATCTAACAGCTCGTTTTTGAAGAATAAAAATGGTTTCTATATCAGCCGCCTTACCCCACAACAGTATGCCATAGGACATTATGCTATGGAAGTAGCTAAAGTAAACAAGACGAGCAGTGTCTACATCAGTGATTTGCCTTACTTTTCTAACGGCGTAAGCTGCAGAGCTTGAGCTTACTTGCCAGATACGCAATATGTGCCGACCATTTAAGTTTGGTATCAATGGTAATGCCTAGAAAAACCGTTGAGTCTACAGTCTCTAATACCTCACCGTTTATAATAATATTTGGACCGAGATTTTTAACATTCGGCATAGTAAATTTAACACATTTGGTCTTTTTCGCGTTTAAAACTAAATTATTAGCTGAAAACCAATGTGTAACCTGAGTGAGTGCAGTATTTACTTCAGTCCTGAACGGAAAAGGAGCGCCACATTAAAATCGTCCTTGCCTGCCTTTCTGGCGGAGATCAGTGACATGACATACCGACTGCAGCGCCAATCCAAACCTTGCACGGCAATCAAACGAGCAAAAATACATTTTTTTAAGTAACAATAAAACGTAATACCTACTACATGAAGTCAAAATTATTACCTTCATTCGTTGGTAATCAAAAAATGCAAGGGCGCACGCGGGGCACGGATGTACACAGTATCGACGACCAAGGATGATGGTGCACTCACTTATTAAGACCACACGTAGTATAATAAGAGTAAGTCAGTTAGTCAGACTATTTAAACAGCAAAAGTGCGAATATAAGAAATCCCAAAACGTTACCGCAGCAAAATCTTAAATAACTTAAGAACCATAACACACACAAATTTTGCTATTTACAAACATTTACTACGCAACAAAACCTATCTATTCATGTATTTGGTACCCGGCTAAATGAAATAAAAAAAAACGATTTTGCCTGGGGAACGTTTTAAACGTTCCTCCAGCAAAATCTGTTTTTCTCAAATATCTTTGAAAATACAACCCACACAAATTTTGCTATTATTAAACAAATTGCTCCTCACGACACACTAATTATTAGTAATAGTCTCATCTCTCTAAATCACAACATTTTGCTGGGGTAACGCACACGCGTTTGGTGTCTTGTCCATCGAACGCACTAATATATATATTAATAATAATAAATAAGATTCATATTCGGAATCATCGTCGGAAGAACTATCTAAAAAACTACATGCTATTTCAGAATTATTACAATTTACTCGAGGTAAAACTTTACAAATGATGAAATTTTATCTGAAATAATAATGGAATATATATTAATATTATTATATTTGTATCCATGATTATGTAAACCCTAGAAAAAATGTAATAAAGTAGTACTGAGCAGCTTCGTATAACTTGATGTAAAGCATAGGTAGGTATGTATGTAGGTGAAAAACATTTTGCTAATAAGAAAGTGTTTGAATTTGATTTTGTGTACTTACTTACATTTATATTGGCAGGATTCTTCCTGCGTACTTCTTTTTATATTTAAATCATCATCACTATGTCCCTGACCTGTTTTAAATTATTTGGGGCCGGCGCAATGCGTATTATTTTATATTTAGTGTTTGGGCTAGTTTTGCGTTGCTGAAATTGGTTGTGATGAACTCTCAACATTACCCACATTATTCCCACATATATCTAATCTACCGATACATTTTAAACTCGCGACGGCCCCGAAACTGTCAATTATATTGCGCAATATTACGAATTGTACAATATTATTTACCGTATAGGGTTAATATTGAAGATTGCGCAATTGAACGAAAGTTTGAGCGAGAATAATTTTTATTGCGCTATATTTTTCTACTACTTTTTCTTTTTTTTTTTTTTTGTTAGCCCTGTTACTTCACCGGACTTTAATAGATTTTTCTATTGCATCGTGTAGGGTCAGTGTTGCACAATACTTTTCAGTCTGTGTTTCGTCTTGACGATAGTTACACGCGCGTTCGCAATAAAAGCGGAAAAAGAGAATCCAAAAGATAAGGAAAGAGAGTTTATCTTCGATTGTATGAATATGAATAATAACAATAATTCTTGGGACAACTCACACACGGCCATCTGATCCTAAACTCGGCAGAGCCTGTACTATGGCAACCAGACAAATGATAAACATACTTAAGTATATATGTATTTCAAAATGTATACATAACATAGACAAATTACACCGACGCACAGAACAAATAATCATGCTCATCACACAAAGATTTGTTCTGGGTGGGAATCGAACCTCCAGTTTAGCAGGCAGTGTCACTAACCACTAACCATTATGTTCTTATTA